>JACSVZ010000007.1:17323996-18717196 GCA_014706295.1 Lycocorax pyrrhopterus obiensis | reverse complement strand
AAAAGGGTTTTAGGGAAAAAAACCCAAATATTCTCTGTGAGTAGGAGTTAAGGAGGAGAAACAACTTACAAATTGTAATTTTTGGAGAATTTTTTGTCCCTGGGAATGTGACATGTACAAAATTCTATTTATTACTACTCCAGTTTCTCTCATCACATAGGCATCTACAGAAGCCAGAATATCCTGAGAATCTGACAGCAACGAAGGGGAATCAGTCCTCTGCAAAGATGAGGAAGGTCATCTTCTTCCCATACTTTCTTATCCATACAAAAGGGAAAGCAGCATGGACTTAGAACAGAGTTACCATCTCAGGATTCCTATCCCTAAACATTTTTACCTTAAGCCTGCAGGTAGCCTGAAAGTCTAATTCAGAGGGATGCCAAACTCTTCTCCTGTTGTGTGGGATACTGTATTTTTCATATCCTGACACTTGGTATTCTTCTTTTCTGGACAGGCCTGTAGCAGGAAAATGGTTACTTGATGCATCAGGGTTAATTAACATAATCTTCAATTTTTCTGCTGCAAGCCTCTGTAAAGCTCACTGCCCCTAATTGATTTATTGATTTATTCATAATGAGAAAACAGTGCGCATAAAGCAGATGCTAAACATAACGAGCCATAACTTTAAATCCAAATGGGATCAGTAGCATGGCTAACAGAAAATTATTGCTGTAATTTATTAGATTTTAAAGGTGCCATGGTGGTAGGAATTGGTTCTTTTGTTGATAAACTCTGCAGTGCATGAAAATAACCGGGGCATCTTCTTTCCCTAAAGTATTCCGTGATGGCAGAAGAAAGGAGGGGTTGGATTTGGGGTTTTTTTGGGGTTTTTTGTAAAGGAATGAGAGTGATGAAACCCATGCAGGGCTTACTATATTTTCAAAGGAAACCACTAAGCCTTTTGACAATACACACAGTGGCACAACAGAAATTCAGTGCACTTGGGACTGCCCTATTGAGCATATCCTATTTCAGGATCTCTCTTGGCTGTACTTACAGCACATGAAACTGGATTTCTTTAGTAGTCACAGCAGCCTATTCTGTAACATAAAAAAAGTTCTGTCAAGCATGATATTTTCTATTCAAGGAGATTATATTTTCTCCTTCTGTGTATTAAAGAAGCAAACAAAAAAAAGCTGGTTTTATTAGAGAGGGGTCTAATCTCCCGAGAGTGAAGTTCAGAAGGACTTGGATGCAGACGTTCATTTGACCTTAATAAAGGGACTAGGTAGAGAGCAGGACACAGCTGATTTCCACTTAATAATAGGAGTCAAAGCTTTGGGGTTTCTTTTGGATCACTTCTAATTCTACTGCCTTTTAATCAAAATAAATAAATAAATTAAACTGACTCCTTTTCCTCCTCAGTCAGTGCACAAAAGAGAATAAAAGCAGGCTACACTGTGGCAAAACTCAGCTGAAAAGTACCACATATAGAGATGTGGAAAACCCACGGACTGCTAGCAGATGGAAGCATTGAACTGAGCTGGGGCTGGCAGCTAAGGCACAGGCTGTAGAAGCTGAAATGCTCCTACAGTGCTGAACCAAGGTTAGAGAGGGCAAAAAAAGAATAGTTTTCAGCTTCACTCTTGAGTAAGCTGCTCACTTTCATTCTTCTTTTCTGTCCATCTTATTTTCTCTATATTTATTTATTTTCTTCCAGCACGAAGAAGTAAAGTCTTTGCTCTACTTTTCCCCCCGTCTTCTACAGGAAATTCTAATGACAGCACAGAGATCCTGGTTCTTTCTCTCTCAGTCCAGGCATTCATTGACTGCTGTAGAAATACAGCTGTGTGTTTGGAACTCAGAGATAGTGTAATTTTTAAGATGAGATTTAAACAGATCTGGGTTTTGCTGGATGTGATCCATCTTGATACTTTCAGAAAAAGACAGGTACAGAAAACAGCATTCTTACATACTCGGAATTCAAGTCACTTCATTTAATTTTAACTGTGTGTTAAAATGTTTCACTGTATGTATGAACATTATGATTTGGAACATCTGTAGCACTTGTCTTATAGTAAGTCCCTTGGTAAGTGTTTAGACTTTTGGCAGCATTTGACCTGTTTTTTTTAAAACCATATGTATAGAAAACATTATGAACAGTAGGCATATTCAGCAAAGAGAGAAAGGAGAAAATTAAAGCAGAACAAAAAAAAAAGGAAAAAAAAATATTCTAAACAAAGGGAGTTACAGTGATTGTAATCTACATGTTAGGTAATGTAAACCTGTATAGAATAAAGGTGTTCCCAAAATTTATCTGTAGAGATCTTTGCCACCAATAAGAGCAATAATTATTGAAAAATAAGAAAAAAAGGTTTTCATCTCCCTTTAAAAGAATAGTTCCCATTTTCTTCGCCTAGAATTTTTTTGACTCTGGAGGCGAGAGGCATGTCTGTCCACAGTTATGAAATGAACTGTGAAGTGCATTTTCATAATAAAATTTTCAAACTGGCATTTAGCCATCGACTGGCTGTGGCTATCATCTCTCTTGAAATGCTGCTTTAGCAGAGACACTGACATCCTGAGCAGTTTTGGTAGAGTCTTTATATACCACAGTGTATTTAAGGGAAACTTGTTCAAGCATTGATAAAAGATTTAAAAAAGTGCTTTCAAACTGACTATTTACACAGGACTGTCTTGTGAACTTTTTACTGTATCATATATTTCCATATGTATCATATATTTCCATAGTAATAAAAAAATAATCTTCATTTTCTTCACACCACCCCCTCCATGCATAAACTCAGTGTTGCTGCAATGATGTTTCAACTCTAAGAGTGTCATATGTCAAAGAGAAAAAAAGCTGTAATTCACTATGGATTTTGGAAAGCATGTTGCTGTGGTCAGATATATAGGCTGTTAAGTGGAAGAGGTAAAACAAGGTAAAAAGTGCTTAAGTCTGAGCACAGCTCAACATGCCCAGAAATTTTGAGGGTTGGGATTACAAACAACAGGCAATACTGGATTCAGTTTAGGTGCCACCCTCCCACCACCCAAGGCTGTTTAAACTTCTCTACAACATACAAATTTTGTTTTTAACAGATATGATGTTCTATAGCTTCAACCAGTGTGGTCTGAACAGCATGAGTACATGAAAGTTTGAATCATCTGGATTTAGGAATAGCAGTCATTCTCTACCATATAAATGTAAAAACTTAGACATGATCTGAGGACAAGGTTAGAAGAGTGCTTCAAAAAGCTGGAAATGACCTCAGTTTTCCTCAGTATAAGCCCAGCACCTTAATTGCAATATCATCAGAAGTCTTGGAGCACTGCCTTCTAATTAGAGCAGTAAGACCTACAGAAACTGGAGCACTCTTTTTTTTTTTTCTTTCAGTAGAAGTGTTTTAGAGTACTATGCAAAAAGTCTGAAGATACTTTAGGATACTCTGACCACTCAGGTTTCATCTTGTAAAGGAAGATGCCACTGAAAGATCTCAGGGAATATTGTATAGGAAGAATGTAATTAGAAGAGTGGGAACACATCATATGTTCATGGGGTAATGAGACAGACTGACTTTAACATTATTATCTGTTATTTGAAAAGGACTCAAGGCTTTATACTGCCTCAGCTGACTGACATAATTGGGATCCTGTGTTCTCTATATGAAAATACATTTCTTCACATCACTGAAGCTGCAAGAAGCGGGGAGTAACATATAACACCTTTGGGCTCAAAGGAAGAAACAACAGGCTGAGATTTGAGTTGGTACTTTTTAAGTTGGTTGCTTCCTCCAACACTGCATTAATTTGAACAGAAAACACAGATGAATTGAGATCATTAAATTCTCTTTTACTGATAACATTCCACCAAGTACTGCTAGAATATGATAATCTGAGAAGGCAGGTTTCCTACCATTATTGCAAAAGACAGACACTCATTTTTCCTGTACATAAGAGAAGATAATATAGTTGTAAGGCAATAAGACTTCTAAGTAGTTAAAATACTTAAAATAGAATCAGATTTCAGAAACCATGTTTTTATGTTTTATTTGTACTGTATTAAGCTTTTGCCTAATCAAACTTGCCATTTTATTTATACTTTTGCCATTTTTTTCCAGTGCTAACACAATATATGCCACAATATCTTGACAACTAATTTAGTACCTGAAATAATTCCTCCACAATCTTAAGCCAATACCGAATACAGAAAGAGGGAAACACCCATCCCTCTGTCTTCCCCTCACCCCTAATTTTATCAAAATAAAATGGGACACCAGTAGTGTGATAGACACTAAAGTAGCTATCATGAGAGAAGAGAGAGGTAGGTATATTTTTCAGCTCTTACACTGGTCTGCCTATACCCAGAAGCACAAAATTTGATTATCTTTATCTAATCATGCATAAAATAAATTTTGTATAATACCTGAAATTATCCAATGTTATTAAAATTATTTTGTGAGAAAAATATGAGCGTCAATTATGGAATCCTTGTAGCAAAGAATTTCACAGCTTATGATTAGATGCAGCAAACTTTTCCTTGCTTCCTAGTTATAAAAAAAAGTGCCTACTATTATTTACTGGTCTACTTGCATTGATAGAAAAAAATTTTCGTAGCTCAGAAAACACAACCACAAATTCAAGAGGGCACATCCACCTGCAAACTCCATGCTGACTGACTCTAGATGGCATATTTGCTAAGGTGTGTGTCCCCGGGCTTTCTCAGTGTTACCAGTCATAAAAATTCTGTTTGTACTTACGGCAAAATAAAGACAACCACTTCAAAGTTAATCACATGTAAAAAAAAAGGAGCATGCTTTGCTTTTGTTGATAAAGACTTTTTGTTAATTTAAGTTTCAGTTCTGACTTCTTTCAGAATATTCAATTTTAATGGAAGTACAACATCATCAAATATGAGAAAAATCATGACTTATCAAATTATGAAAAGTTAAAAATTCCAGTCAGGACACAAATGGGCTCTAGACAACAGAACATAAGTATTATGTTAATAATACTAGAACTTAATCTGCCTACTGCCCTAAAAGACAACCAAAAAAAATGTTTCTATAAACATGTTAGCAACAAAAGGAGGGCTAAGGAGACTCTCCATCCTTTATTGGAAGGGCCAGACAAGAAATAGTGACAAAGAATGAGGAGGAGGATGAGATACTTCATGCCTTCTTTTCCAGCCTCTGCTCATTTCCTTCTACACAATGGCTTTTATTGTCTTGTCTTTTAGTGTAAGTCCTGCTTTTAGTTTGAGACAGGAAAATTTGAGGAAAATTTCTGTGGAGGGGGCCGTGCCTGGGACATACCAGGTCATATTTAGAGTTAACTTAGAATCAAAGAATCATAGAATGGTTTGGGTTGGAAGGGACCTTAAAGATCATCCAGTTCCAACCCCGCTGCCATGGGCAGGGATACCTTCCACTAGACCAGGTTGCTCAAAGCCTTGAGTACTGGCCTTGCCCACTCCCAAGGAGGGAGCATCACCAACTTCCTCTGGGCAACCTGTGCCATTGTCTCACCACCCTCATAGTAAAAAAATTCTTCCTAATATCTAATATAAACTTACTCTCAGTTTAAAGCCATTCTCCCTTGTCCTGTCACTTCATATCCTTGTAAAAATTCCCTTTCCAGATTCCTTGCAGGCCTCCTTTGGATACTGGAAGGCTGCTCAAAGGTGTTATAGAGCCTTCTGTTTTCCAGGATGAACCACCCCAGCTCACTCAACCTGTCTGTATAGGAGATATGTCCCAGCCCTTCGATCCTCTTTGTCACCCTTCCCTGGACTCTCTTTAGCAGGTCCATGTTTTCCTTAAGTTGGGGGCCTCAGAGGTGGACACAGCACTCCAGGTGAGGTCTCACAAGAGCAGAGTTGAGAGGTAGAGTCACCTGCCTTGAGCTGTTGTCCACACTTCTTTTGACACAGCCTGGAGTCTGGCTGGTTCTATGGCCTGTAAGCAGACATTGTCAGATTATGGCAAGTTTCTCGTCAACTAACACCTGCCAGTCCTCCTCAGGGCTGGTCTCAATCCACTAAAATTTATTTAAGTAATTTTTTTTTTTTTAAGTGTGATAACCTTTCCATATTACAAATTTTCTTCCAAGATGGAGGTCACGATATCAGTTTCTTAGCTGATATTTCTTAGCTGATGCTGAGCTCTTGCTTAGCCAATGATATGAATTAGCTTATGCTTTTCAGCAGATACAGTTACTAACTGCAGGTTTGAAGACAGGGTATCACCAAACCATCTAAGGGCAATTGAGGGCCAGTTCAGTCAGCCTCCACAAAACAAAGTATGAAATAATTCTTGGATTAGCATGGAAGTAGTTTCTTCTTTGCCTAAACAATAATTATGTTGACAATATTGCCCACTTGGAAGATGCAGCGAAACATATCAGCAAACAGATGTCATCAGAAAGGGCACTTCAGTGCGCTCTATAATTATGCCTTTGGACAAACCATGCTTCTCTTAAAAGCCTACCTTATTTATCTCAGAAGTTATGCTAATGGACACGTAATATTGCTGTAGATTTTCTACTTGCTATGGTAGACATTATCATGAGAAAAATACCTCTGGACAGGGGACTGCATGCTACATCTGCCCTTCCACCTGTGATGCTTTCCAGGACATCTGACTATGGTAGGCAGCCTGACGTGCAGTTCCAAACAACTCGAGAAGCACTGACATAGCCTTTAGACCCTATTGCCTGGGTCTTGGGAACATGGGATAAACTATGAAGAACAAATTAAAAAGTTTACTTGAGTGATAATAAAAATTAAAAATAAATAAAAAAAGTCTTGAAACTGCTACCTTGTCATATGCCTATATTGGTGAATAAATAAATCCAGGACTCGTGGATGAATAATTCTCAGATCATTGAGAGTACTTGGAAGGCAGCACTCCTCAACAAAGCAAAAAGTCATAGTACTCATAGAATCTTTATGATTCATGAGGAAATGCGAATAAAAGGTGCTAGGAAATGAAACCAAGCATTCAAGAACAGATTTCCTTTAGTAACGCAGTCTCAAAGCACAAGACTCCAGCTGTTTTGCTCAGTATTTGCAAATTATGACTTAAAAAATTTGAAAAAGTTAAGATCTATCTTTAACAACCAAGTTTGCTCCAGACCAATCAAAGGCCATCTCAAGTTATTCTTGCTTCTTGCATCATCCCATGAAATGCCTTGTTTTATTGGAATTTCAGCCTTTAATTGCATTCCCCTTTGGGTTCATGAACGATGAATCTTGGAGCTTTTACCAAGATTGTCTAAGAAATGGTAAGATTTCATACACTGTGTGTTTCCCAAAGGAACATACCTCCTCCAAAGATGAACTGTATTTCTGGGTTTTTTATGTCAACATGAATTAATTGATTCCAGCTAAAAAAAATAAATTCCAGTCTTGGGTGACTGTAGACAATTTGTAAGGAACATGGAAACTATCCCTGCAATGGTTATTAATTCTGACCACGTTTCAAATGGCATCTGATGCCATAAAGAATCTGTAGAGTCAGTGCAAGCAACGGCAGAAAGCTGAGCTCAGCACAATATATCAGTGGTTTTGGAAACTCTCAGTAATTTTTTTTTTTTTTTATGCATATATTATCCTAAATGCCTTAAATGACGACACCTTAGAAAAAGTCAGAAATGACACCTCAGTGACTGTCCTCCCCCAATAAGAAGATAACACTAGGGGCATTTACTCAATAATCAATTGAGTAAAATTATCAACAGATAATTTTACTTCTTTTTAAATGTAGTTGTAGAAAGCAAATGTGTTTATTATAAATGAAAGGAGGCCTTTGTCCAGGTGCTCTCACAGAGTTTAAAGCAAGTTATTTTGGTTACAAACAATTTGATGAATATACTACAACTACAACATCTAAATATAGCTGTTGAAATTATGTGGCTTTTCTTTTTAACTGTATCACTGAGGATAAAGGGAGAATTCCCACTCACATATGAAAGTGGATTAACCTTACACCCTTTGTCTGTCTACTGAGATTTCTATGTCAGACAGGAGCACTGCTAAATTGAAGTAATTTTGTGACTCACTTCACAGTTGAATAGTTAAAGTACAAACAAGTATAAAGTTGCTAAACAATTAATTTTCTGTCATGAGACACAGGACAGTTTAGTGGTATTACAGGGTACTCAGTCACTCTGTGGCAAGAAAAGAAAGTTACATAAGCTACTTTTATAAAATGCCGTATCTACTGGACTACAATTAATTTAATACTACCCAACTTCATAAAATATAGCCAGCTTATTTCCAAAGACTGGAATAAGTGCTAAGAGAGAATTTTATTTGGTTGGATTTTAACAATATTGCCAGAAAACATAGATTATTTGTAAATAAATAAAAGCAGTATCATAGAAATGCACAAAATATGCATAAACAAAAATTACTCTTAGCTATTGAAAGTCTCCATTATGCTCATCATGAGAGTAAATTTTCAGAATGAAGTTAGGCATAATATTCTCTCTCAGTTTATTGCATAGTCTAACTGGAGGGTGTTTTGCACACCATCATTTCTTCTCAATAAATGTACTTGCATTAAATTTTCAGAAAATGAATGCACATTTTTTTTTAGTTTTTAGCTGTAGCCTTCCCATTTCCCTAAAACATATTAGAAATTCATATTAAAAAGGTTACATCTCAGCTGAACTAGCCATTTTCCTGCTAATGATTGTTTGAACTGTTTTTCAGTGACTTGTGGAAACTATTGTACATTATTGGAACACTATAAGGAAACTGAGACAATACTGCATTTTAACAACAAATAGTAAATAAACAATATACTTCGTAGTACTAAAAGAAGAGCCTTTCAAACATCATGCACTTAGAGCAACTGTTGTGTAGAACATTGGTATAATACTATAGTCACATGACACAATGTAAACATTTTCTTACAAGACAAATAACTTATGCGTATGCCCAAACACAGTCTCACCTCATGAAGTATTCCATTATCCACAGATCCGATAATGGATCATTTTCCCCATATCAGAGGCTGATAAGCTGTGCAGTACTTTTTCTTCCTATGAATGATTCACCAAGGTACATCTTTCCACATCTGTGCACAAGATACCTCTACCTACATATTTCATCTCTGCATGTTTCTTCCTACATTTGTGTCATAATATTCTTCTGGTTATTCTCCATGGCTCAGCCTGCTGACTTCTTTCTGCATCCTAAGACTTTTTTACTCCCCATCTACTCCATAACTAATCAACTTTAAGTGAATAAACTGATACACAGCCTTTGAGAAAGCTGTCCTTCCTTTACCAATCTCTGCCTGGATACTGCAGGCAATCTCAGCCCTCCTGTCAGTGTTCCAGCCACTGTCCGATTCTTCCCAGCTTCTGATTTATCTGAATAATTCTAATAACTCTCAACACTTTTTCAACCCTTATGGTGAGGAGTATTTCAGTATGGTTCTCCTGAAGCTTTAGTAATTCTATGCCCAGCTTTTTAAAGACCATTCAGAAATGCAATCACAGAACCACAAAATCACAGAACATTCTGAGTTGCAGTCATTGAAGGTAAAAACCTCCAATGATTTTCTTATCTCTGGATCAAAACCTAGTTCTTGGTTGAATCTGAACAACTGTATTGAAATATAAAAAAGAGAAAGAACATTTTCTTTAAAATGTGAAATCTGTGGTTAATCCCAGCTAAATATGCAGGCAGCAATGTGGTAAGAAAATGTTAAGAGGGATGTTTGTCCTTCTGTACATGAATAAAATTAGACCCCTATGCTAGAGAGGAACATATATCCACGCCTGTAAAAGTAAGAAAAAGGATATAAAGTTTCACTTTTTAATGAGGAATTCCAGATTTGCACCATTTCAGATAAAATAAGCTTTTAACATTCTGTGTTTCTATAAAGGGTCTGTGGTGCACATGTAAAAATGAGAGCTCTGAATAAAGATTTTAGTGCCCAGATTCATTCAACCTGAGATCCTAATTATGTTTTGAAAATGTCTCACTCCACAGATTTAAATTCTCAGCAATTCTTCATATAACTACACAGCTAAAATAGGTGCTATCTCGTTGTAGCTTTCAGATACAGTTTCCTCCTATTATGTGATCTTTGTATTTCTTCCTTTTGAACTTTGGCGTTTGTATCCAATCACACCACATTTGCATATAGCTTGATCTGCATTGATGAACTAATAAATGTCTTAAGTTTTTTATAAGAGTAGCAGGAACTTTCAAAACATAGTCTTTGTGCAATGAAGGACCACAAGAAGAATGTCTCTGACAAACACAGGGAGCCAACTGCAATCAAATCCAGCACTTAATTATAAAGACTAAGCACCATCTCTTCATCACATTATTGTAGCATAAATTTTAAAGATTTCTTTTAATTTAGCCCATTGTTAGGACTAGAAAGGGTCAGACTTGTAGAATCAGTGTCTCCATTTCTCTTTCATGTGGCAGAAAGATCTCAGCTTACGATCATGAACAGCCACATTGTAAACCGTTCAAGCTCATAAGTTCTGAATGTTATGTATTAGCTCCTTTTACCATGCCTTGTTTTATACTTCTCTTCTGCAAATTTCTAGCTTCGAGTAATGAAAAAGATCAGTAATTTGTTATAATTTCAGTTCTTGTATTTAATTGATATTCCCAAACCATAATAACATATGACTGATGCATTGGAATGAGGCACCACAATAGCAGGTTTTCTTCTGGAAACACTCATTGCCAGCAAATATCAATGTCTTGCTAACTACAGGAATAATGTAAATAGAGTCTGCCTGGCACAACTGTTATGTATAAAATTAGCATAGTTTAAAATTCGCATACAAATACAGAAGCAGACTTCTGTGTATTTATTCTGCTGTACTTCTTGAGGGAGAATGTTTCCCTCAAACCAGAGCAACAACTACCGGGTGGTGGCCTGGCCACATTTTACTCATCTTTTGGCTCTACAAACAACTGCTTGGTGTGCAAAAGAAATCAGAACCTTCAACACTTAAGACCAACAGGAGCATATGCAAGTCCCTCTGCTGTCAGTCATAACTGCAGTTTTAGTAGATGAGCTTTTCAGATGGAAGAATTTATAAGATGAGGAAGAAAACACACATGCAAAATCTATCCTCTACAAAAGGGGTATATGCAAATTCCCTTCCTCTCAAAAGGTGAAAAAAGCAGAAGATACCAGCTACAGCTTTTTCCAGATGATAGATGCAATGAATAGCCTAGCTATTTACAAAGAAATGTTGAAACACCAGCAAACTGTACAAGCAAAGTCCTCTTAGTCTTTTTCTTCCTCATTACTGGATGTCCTCAGTGCTGAAGAAGTTACAGACAATTCTTCACAGAAAAAGACTTTTCAAATTCTTTGTTCAGAAAATGATCTGGCCACCTTTCTTTCCTTAGGAAAGGCTCTTGATTTTCTTCACTTTCAACATGGGTTTACCTTATACCCCACAGATCTCTTAGAATCTCTACAAAGTACTATCAGCATCTGCTGAAAGAAACCAATGATGTAAGATAACTTTCTCTCTGGTGTGACGGCTACAAGAGATCTTCTGAATGTACTGATTCTCAGCTAAGAGTCTGAGAAGAGAATGAAAAGAGACACTGCCTCCATGCTTAGTTACTGTCTGTACAGTGCCCAGGAATTTCAGTTCTCATTGACTAAATGAATCCTTAGATATTTGAAGCACACACTATTAGTTTAAAAGAAAAGATTTGAATGAATCATGGACATAGACAACTGTTATTCTCATAAGCTGCGGATTTATATTAAGGAATTTCCCACATACTTATGAGGCATGGTCATGTCTCAAGAAAATATAGTAGAAGGCACATGAAGTTTAGAACTTACACTCTTAGTCAAATAAAATTTCATTACAAACTAGTCTCCTATTCTGGAACCTTATACCAATGAAGACAAAATGGCTGAATAGATAAAAATCCCAAAACATATGAAGTATCATATTAACTAGGGTATACTCTTCCATTAATCCCTGATTAGAAATTCCTTGACTGTGATTGCATCCATATTGTTCTGCTTTGATATTGTTTGATATCTGCTTTGATCAATGTTTGTGTCTTTTGTAGCCTTGCCTAAGCCTTCCTTGTGTCTGGTTGTATATGGGCCAAAGAGCCCACAGCAACGAGTTTCTAAGGCAGAAACAAAGAAAAGCACTGATTTTTATTATTTTTTTTAAACCATATTACATTACTGAGTAACTTCGATTTCTTACAATACAAAAGTAAAACCTCTTTTTACCGTCTTCATTATTCACTGTAAAGATTTCTATCATATCTCCTCTATTTTATGTCTTTTTTGGGAAGAGGAAACCTAGTCTGCTTTTCTTGCAACCTTTCTCTTCTTTTTCACGTTTCTTAGTTCCACTGTACCTTCGTAGGAAAATACCCAGGATTTTATTCTCTAGGTGTTTGTGTGCTAGGGGGAGATCTTGTCAAGGTGTTCTAGGAATTCCTGTAATTTCAAATTTCTTTCAGTGTCCACTCTTAACCATGGCAAAAAAAACTCCATTATTTTTCTTTTACCATTCTTTTTATAGTTTTTTTTTAATTTTTATTTTTATTTCTATTTTTTTTTATTTGCATACAAATATCTTCATGGACACCAGCACAGAGGTCTTCAAAATTGCTACCAGGGATGCATTGATTCTGAAACTTTTTAGTATATTGCTTTCTTGCTGAAACAGAGAAAATTCTCTCTAAAAACTGAAAAGAATTTTAAGCTGTTTGTGTTTACGATAAAGCAAACTATTAAGGACATGCTTTATAAAACATATTCCAAACAGTGGTGTTTTTAATCCATGACAAACCTAGTTAGATTTCTTTCACTTTGCATACTTATCATTATTTTTAAAATTACTTATGACAAGAAAAATAACTCTATTTTGAAACTATTTTTTTCTTAGATTAAAAGCAAAATATCACTCTCTCAAATTTTAAAAAGATATAATAGGTTAAATTTAATATTTCTTTTCACTTAATCTAATGGAGTAATGCTATTGTTAATTTTTGTTATTCCTTTGTAATATGTTAAAAATGAAAATAAAAACAGAAGGGATTTACAGGATTGCTTTCTTGGTGGCAG
Organism: Lycocorax pyrrhopterus obiensis; assembly: GCA_014706295.1. NCBI lineage: Eukaryota > Metazoa > Chordata > Aves > Passeriformes > Paradisaeidae > Lycocorax > Lycocorax pyrrhopterus. The sequence continues at coordinate 18,704,156 of JACSVZ010000007.1, read as the reverse complement.
ACTGGTTATAATTCATTTTAACATGGAGCTTGTATAGATTTTTCAAGAAATGAGTTAATGGTGTGGAAGTGCACTGAACATAATAGGTAGACACGGCAGACAATAAATCACTAATATTATCTTTAAAAATTAGTTATGTTGCCTCAGAAACCATTGTAAATATGATTTCCCTATTCTTCTAGACAGTTTGTAACATATCAGTGTGGAATAGTTTATGTATTACTCCGATAGCAAACAGGGAGACAAGAAAATTATGCCATTCTATTTTTTACATATATGGGACTATGAAAACATGTAAAATAGCACATGATTTTATTAGTTCTATTGATGTTTTTTTTATTATAGCATTAAAAAGCACAAGAGATCTAAATAAGCTACATCTCTATCACCTGGAGCTCATCATTAAGTACACAGCACTATCTTATATTTCATTTCCTCAGATAAGTCAAACCACTCCAGAAACCATGTTGTAACAGATTATTATTTCATACCCAGAAGGAGTTCCATGCCTTTTCATGATACAAAATCATAAACCATGGAAACAGTGATGCAATTCTCCAAGCAGTCTGGCCATGTCATTTCCTCCTTTGTTTACTTGCAATTTCAATGTTTACTCCTCTGCAGAACTATTCAACCTTTGTCCACTTAAAAAATGCGATACCAAGTCAGCCTTTGAGATCCCACACACAGTTTTATCTTCAGTTGCAGCTTCTCTGAGGAGTGTGATGCAAAAGCAACCCTAAAAACCAAGCTGGTTTTATATAGACTGCACACAGGCAACGTGCATGAAAGTATAGCTAGACATGTATGGAATCAACTAGCAGAATCAGTGTCTATTTTCCTTGTGAATCATTCCCAGTATGTTATACAGGAGACCGCTTTTCTACCAGAACTGACTTTATGCTTTATTTTGTTGGGTTTTGGTTGTTTTTTTTTTCCTCCAGAACAAGCTTGTTGTCTTCTCTATTGTCTGCCAGTCTGCAAGTTGCGTTGACGTGAATCTCCAAAAGGAGAACTGTCCCAAATTAACTTTTATGGAGATAATCTGGCTTGTCCTGGAGTAGTCACCACTCCTCAAGGAGAGATTGTCACTGCCCTGGGAGAGGGTCAGCCTCAGGGGGCCCTTGTCCCGCTCTGGCGAGGCGACAGTGACCTTCCCGCAGGCAGGCACTGGAAAGTGTCGAGTCTCGGAGGCCGCGTGGTCGGGCAGCACTGGCTCTGTATCAGCAGGCGGAAGGTCTCAGTCTCTCAGGAATCCCGGAGGTGAAAGAGGCAAGGGAGAGGACCAGTCCGTGAAACCTTCCAGGAGTTTATTTTCCCCGAAAGCAGAGGGGAGGAATGGCCGAGGGTGCCAGGTTACAGGTGCTTTTTCTAACAGGGGTGGTACAGAACAAAGAACCAATAGAAGGTAAGCCTGGAGGAGGGTCCCAAGGACACAGAACCAATGGCCAGGTTACAGAGGAGGGAATTTACAGAACAAACCTATTAACAACCGAACTTATCAGAACTTTCTGGAGAAGTGGTACGGGCTCAGAACCGGGTCTCGCCCACGGGCTGGTCCTCGCTCTCTGAGTCGTCTGCCCATTGGGCAGGCATGCCGTGATGGACAGCGGGCGGACCCCGAGTGGTCCGAGGCACCCCAACAATAGATAGCCCAGGCTATATGAAATCTTCCTACTCCGTACAAAGATATGTGGGAACTTCAATATCTGTTGGAATCTAAGATCCCTGTAAATCCATTTCCTCAGATGGACTGTGCAGACAGGCTACCACTGTTCTTTCCAATAAAAGGGAGTTTCTTACATATGAGGATTTGTGCCTAAAAGTGAGCTCATCACTCATGAAAAGTCTACCTTGAATGAAACTGTCTCCTACTATTTATCTGCTATTTCAGGTCTTGCTTTGTCTTTAATATTTGTGATATTCCTTTACAAGATACCCTACAAATTATTCCCTGATATTTGTGGGGCATCTTGTCTTCATCAGTGACAGCTCTTTTTACAAGTTAATGACTACTTTTAAAAGTGAAAACAAGAATTCTTTGGAGGGAAAAGTGTTGTCTTTTCCAGCTCGTGAAAAAAGCACCAGCAGATATCAATCAGTCAGTCCCTAGATGAAGAATATTTTGCTTCCCTAAAGTGAAAAATTTCCTTTTGGGAACATTAACAAATTTTACCATAAATTTGCACAGTACTTTAGCAGTGAAAAGCTAAGTATGAAAACGAAAATGGCAGAGGCTGCTCTGAAATTTTACTTCAAATAGAAAGCATCAGCATTTGCAATGAATAGAAAAAAAGGCAGTCTCTGTATGTATTCTGTTTCTATTCACTGTGACACTAGAGGAATCAGTATTAGAGTAAAAATTGAGATGGAGAGAAAGCTGGTAGAGTTAGAACACCTTAACACACTACTTTATCAACAGCTTTATCCTAAAACAAATTATTATTGATAGTTGCATTCACCAGCGCAAGAAAACAGCTTTTCTACCAAGTAGTTTTTTTGTGGCCATATTTGTACATGCATTTACAGTTTACATTCATTTTTTTACACAAAACATATAAAGTTGTTTTTCCAGACCTAAACTCTTCTGGACAAAGCAAAGACCTTTACAGTATTCAGCTCTTACTCATTTACTTTGCCGGGCAGCTACAATGTGTAGATCAGAATATTTTCCCCTGTGACCTCTGACGAGTCTATGTGCTCTAGAGTCATATGCTCTCCACTGCTCTCCAGAAGGGGCAGAATCAAAAAATTCACAGAAGAGCTAGAGGAACTAATTTTGACAAAAACTCAAATTAAAATTAAATAATGAAATAATAATTAATAAGAATTTTTTTCTACAGTAAATTGTGAATCTTTTATATTTATACTTGCATAATCACCACACAAAAAAATACAGATGAACTCGTGTTCCCATTTTACAGCCTACCACCTCCCATCCTTCAAAGACTCCAGAACCCACCCTAACTTTCCCATGGCCCACAGCATGTCTCACAGAAATACTGCTGTTATTTTTCAAGCCACCACCACAGGATTAAAGAAATACAAGATAAATGTGTGGTGGAAGCATATGTTTATTCTTATATGACTCTTAATTACAATTCTTTTTTCATAATCGCAAATGCTAACTATGTATTTTTATATACTTTTAAAAGGTCTATTTTATTTGCTCTAAGTGAAAAAGTCACTGCTGCTGTTATCATCTCTGATTACTTTATGTTACACTGATAAAACTAAATTGCTCGAGGAATTTTTGCATAAATCCTTTTTTAATGCAATAATTACATAGGTCAATATAATTACCTAAATGATTGGTTGGATGACTCTCTAGATTTTAATAGGATTTCAAATTGTGAAGCAAGATCTCTAAACGGTTAATTGTTTTTCTAAGTGTATTTATATTTCACCATTAAGTGAATTTATTATAGACAAATAAATTAATTGGGATTTATTTTTAAGAATATGTACTCTTGGCTTGGCAATGAATAAAAACTGTTACTGTCGGATGGCTTTTGAAGTTGTTTTTGGGGGGAAAAAGGTCTTGGAAGCTCTGACTCATCCTTAAAAATTTTAAACTTTTTCCTACCACAGCAGTCTGTTATGCTCAGAGCAATCATTGGATAATCCTCTGGCACGCAAGTTCTGGAGCTGGGGGTCTGCTCAATTCTGCATTGCTACCAATGATGTTGTTCCACCACAAATCACTGGTTGTAATAGTAAAGACCAAAGTGTTCTTAGCTGTTACATAAATTGATATATTGTGTGCTGCGGTTTATATTGAAAAGTAAAGCAACAGTTTGCTAGTTTAAAACTCGGGGGAGCACATATTCAGTTAATACTACGCTGTCTCCAGAGTCAAAGTATCCAGATCTTGGATTTATGAAAAATATATTAATATAGATGGCCTGAGAGGCAAGTAAACAATATAGATGGAATTGTCTCCATGTCAGTAAAAAAAAAAAAAAAACATTTAGGGGCAAGAATAATGTTCCACTAAAATAAAATTTTAAGATTGTTTAAATTATTTTATCTTGTGTGCTTCATTAAGCTATTTCATTAACTCATTTGTATATCCATAAACGCACAAAATTTATCATAAACAATCATGAAATCGAATAATTAAGAAAGTGTTCTCAGTTATCTTTCCTTCTTGCCCTCCATCTCTGCTTTCTCGTTTCATGAAGTGTTAAGCTGCATAATCTTTCTTCCTGCATAATTTTCTAATTAAAGACCAGTAAGGGAGCAGAGCAAACAATTCAGCTGCCTTATTTTTTAAAGAATTATGATGGAAACTTGTACTTCTGTTAGGGATGTGGCCTCTGTAGATAAAGACACAAATCGATTTCTAAGGCTGTCAACACTTTTCTTGAGTGTTAAATGCATTTTTAGAGTACTGTTAAATTATGAAATACTCATTTAAAAGATAAATATGCTTCCACAATATATGTGTTTTGGATAATGGTTGTAACTGTCTATTTCATATAACTAGTGTGAATAAATGTGACTATAAACAATTGATAGGGAGTGAAGTTCCTGGTGAGACCTTTATTTTTCATGACTAATTAAGCAGTTTATCTAGTACTATTATTTGCAATGTAAGGACACAGTGTCAGTACCAATGTCAAATTACAAACCAAATTTTGTGACTGTTTTTTCTTCTTTCATCATAGAGGGAATGATTGTTCAACTTGGGAGAAAACAAGAAGGGGCAATGAAGGACTAGGTTTCTGAAATAAGCGTAGTTTGTAGATATGGAAGGCATGACAACAAGGCAGAGCTGGAGCTTACCTGCTCAGAGGAGATTCTGGCTCTCTTCACACCTGGAATTCAGCAAAAACTGTTGGAAGCTAGTTTCAAACATATCTAACACAGAAGAGATCTAGCTAAATCCCTTCAGGCATTCCAGTGACTGACAGGGATCCCTTCTGTCCTGAAAAGACTGAGGGTACATCTGTGAAGAATGTAGCTGTGCTCCTGTGAAAGCAGCTCTGCAGGAGCCTCTGCCAGCACAGACCTGCCTTCCCTGAGAGATCCTCAGCCTGCCCTTGCCCTTGCCCTGTGATGGATCTCGCTGGCACAGACCCTGACATAGATCTGCAGCCAAGTGGTTATTATGTAAAGAAGACTGAGAAAAATGTTTTGTCAGAAGAAATGATTTTTTTCTGAAACAAAGGCGCAGTTTTTCAAAAAGGTATTACAGAAAACCACGTAAGTGAATAGCATATGCACTTAATCAAAGCCCAGGGACAGTTCAGAGCAGCAGTTTAGGCACTGAACTTATAATTCTGAGCCACAAAGCAGCACAGCTATCTGTCTTCTTACTTCAGTGTCTCTTTTCTTGAGCTCACTCTAGTGTTAATTAATGATCAACATGGAATGAGGTAAATGATTACGTGGACCGTCTGGTAAAGGAAAAAGAAGATGGAACACTTGTGTGTTTTCCTAAAATCTCTGGATAAGGTAAAGTAGAGAAAGAATCGAATATCCAAGGATTTCCTCACAAAAAACCAACCAACCAAACCAAACCAAACCAAACCAAACCAAACCAAACCAAACAAACAAAAAAGTTCTCCCTTATATCAAATCTAAATCCACACAATTTCCATTTAATCTAAATTAATTTAAATGAATTTAAAATAGCTGTCAGAGTTGTTGCAGCCATCTTAGAAAGACCATTTACAGTTTGGAATGCAAGTGGTCATGACACTGAAAAGTACTGAAAAAAACTTATTGACTTTTCTGTAGAAAGAAAGAAGCAAACCTTACAGAATATTTATCAGAAAAAGAAAACTATCAGAATTTCAATACAAGTCCCAAAAAGCAGCACAACCTCTCTCAGCAGCCTGCTGAGGCTATGCTTTTTCAGCTCCTTAAGATTTTATGCTTTTTGATATAGGTGTTTATTTATTCCTTTAGAATTTTCAGTTAGCCCAGATCTAGTTTAAAAATGCAGTTTGAATGACTTTGGTATTTTTATTTATTCTCCTAAATACAAACAGGCAAATTCTTTACCCCTTATTTTTGCATTATGACACAAATGTTAGTATACCATTGAAAACAGAGTTGAGATATTCATGCAAGTTTCCATCAGTACTTAGAACCTAAATAGCTGTAGAGCTTCTTCCTTTTCTATTCCTGAATCTATTATGGCACACATCTATAAGAATATCTGGGGGTCAAGGCTTCCTTAAATTGGAAACTTAAAATTCACTATATTGAAATGCCATTTTATCAAATAGAGGTTCCTGAATGGAGAAAAAAGTTCCTCTGTAGCAATGAAATCTCACTACTAATTGCTGGTCTTTCTATATGCCTATTCTATGTGAAGTAATTGATCAATATCACAGCTGCCTTTAGGGATTCCATTTGTACTATTAAATTCATTAATATTTTTTGCCATTGGCTGTTCTGGTATTGACTAAACCTGATAGGCTAACCTAACCTGATAGGCTTTTTTAGTGCATATTTTTTTTTCCCCACTGACTTTAGATGATAGAAACTTTCCCAGAAATGACAGAAGAAACAAATAACTCCTGAAAATACTGGATGCAGAAACTGCTTACACAGAGTTTGCTTATGAGGAAGTCCATAGGCATGCTTAGGCAATGAGGTATAAACATAACAAAGAATTAAAAAAAAAATTAACGAGCTCTAATTGCATTATTGTTAAGATGTAGAGTATGACAGATAGATTTGCTGGCATAATTTGCTGAAAGCAATAGAAAGAAGGCCAAGAACATAGTTTGTTCTTAAAAAACTGAATAATTGAACAGTTTCAAAGCCATAAAGAAAGTGATTTATAAAGCTCCTAAACTATTGTTATATAACAACTGAGAAGGTTAAAATCAAGTAGCATGATTCATGTAATTGCTAATATTACACCTGAGCAATTTAAGAACATTTGAGAGAGGAAGGAAAAATAACCATACATTATGCATTGTTCTCCTCCTCATACACACACACATTTCCTTTGCCTCAGTTCCTACACAGCTTCTGTTTGTAAAAACTGTACATGGAGAGCTTACACTTATTCATAAATGATCACTTTGTGATTCACTTAACCATTCAATATCGTGGCCACGCTGTGGCCATGAGGGGTAATTTTAATGAAAGATGAGTTAGGCATTCTGCACTGAACCAGGTTTCACCCGTGCAAAGGTCAGTTCCTTGGGGCAGCAGTGCAGGGACATTAATCATCCTTCCTCTTGAAGAGTGGCCTTATTCTCATATGACAGACTGCAGTTCTGTGGACTCTAGGACTTAAAGGCTGGCAGAAAGTCAAAAGACAGAATTCAGCTGCCTTAATCCAAGTGCTTCATGTATTAATATATTTCCCAGAAGGCTGCAAGATGAAAAACAATGGGAAAAAGTCCACACAATAAGGGTTCTTATCACCAAAATTGAAGTGATACAAACATGCCAGCTTTTCTCTATGAAAGGGCAAAATTAGAGCCATACAACTCACTAATTAAAAAAAGTGTTGCTATTGTCATGAGGATATAAGAACCGTAAGAGAGGAGAGATTTGCAAAAAGCAGTAAATTTTTATTAATTTTGTGTCTGAATATTTTTCCCCAAATGCTCTTCTTCATAGTAGAATCCTCTGCATTCCTTTCCTAAGCTTTTCTCGGGTATATTTACATGCATATGATAATGTATTTTCAAATGAAGCCTGACATATCTGAATAATCAGAAAGACAAAGTGCCTCTGTCAGGAAAAGGTGCACATCTGCTTTGCTATGCCAAAAAGTGCGTGATCATTGAAATGGGCAGTAGCAAAAACAGGTTTTGCACCCTCTTAAATGCAGTAATTGCAATCAATAGCCAGAGTCTGCTCAATGGGAATGTAGAAAAAATTTTCCTTTTTCTCACCTTACAATTTCTGTGGCATTATAATGTACACCTTCAGCTTGCCTTCCATAGAAGAGTTTTTTTAGTGTGATCAAAAACCTGATGATCACTGACAATTTCCTCCTACTGGAAAATTCAGGAGAGGATTTTAACTGGTACCTAGTGCAGAAAGAACCTCTAATGTATACTTACGGGTTCTATTACTCCCTAACCCCAAATTCCCAAAATCCCTGAAAGGGTTTTACAGCACTAGAATCTGTGCTTCTTCCTAACTAGTCTTTATAAATGTTATTAAAAGTAAAAAGTAGTTCTTATCTATGAAAAAAAATTAATTAGCTCTGAAGTAATTTAATTTTAAATTACAGGGTCAAGATTTTTTTCTTCGGCAGAGAGAAAAATGTAGAAATGTAGTTGCCCATGACAAAGTCATTGCAACTGTTCATGGAGGATCCTCATGAAAAAATAATTGGTAAGAGCACCAACAAAATCAAACTTGTGTGACTGGAACACTCATTGTAAACCTCAAACATAACCAATCTTAAATTATAAAACATGAATTGCATTGCTCACTTTGGCTTGTTTTCTCTCTGCATGAATGAAAAACTTAAACATTGTGGTTTGGACTGAATATAATATTCGACTCGATAAAAAAATACCTAGAAATATTTAGGAAAGAGTGCACAGAAAAGACTCACTATTTAGCTCTTAAGTAAAGGCAAAGAATGAACCAACATCTAACACAACCCTTTGCTCTTGCTATAGTAAACTGCCTTATCTCAACCTACAAGTTGTTTTCCATCTTCTTTTCTCTCCCCGTCCAGCTGAGGAGGGGGAATGATAGAGCAGCTTGGTGGGCACGTGGCATCCAGCCAAGGTCAGCCCAGTGCACAAGGACAGATCCATGGCTCAGCTGTGCTAGTGAAGCCTTTAGTCACATATTAGAAAGCTGCACCTTTAGAGATGCTGAAAAGAAAAAGGACCTTGCTATTGGGGGAAGGCATCCTATCATGTACAGGCCACAAAATTTGACTTTGTTTAGAATTGTGTAATAGCATGTAAAAACTACCCAAAAATAACAGCATAGGCCAGACTGTCTTTACAGATATAGAAATCTGAAAAAAATGTATTAGTTGGGCAACGATGTTCATTCAAAACTGGACATACACTGTTATCACATACACTTGTAATAATGAGCTTGTAATTTAAAAAGGGAAATATTCCTGCGTTATTTGGGTCTGGCATAGCCATCTATTGCTTGTGATTGTTGCAGTATCCTGCTCACGGTGTGTGGTTGCAACCTTGACACGAGAAGGCAAAAAGAGCAGCTGTACAAGTATGGCAAGTCAAATTCCACTGATGCTGAGAAAGAGGACAGTTGAACCAAAAGAACATTTGTTCAGTGTGAGCATCTTATCACTGCATGTTAGAGTGATTACGTTTCTTAGCTAACTTCTGAAACCTAATGAATATTTTAAGCACTATATACATTTTTGTATTGGAGATTACCAGCCCTGTAGAAGGATTACTTGCAAACTCCTCTAGGGATATCCAGTAAATATTTCTTCAGTCTTCAGACATTTTTATTGAGCATTCAAAGTCTATTGAATAAAGATCATTACATTCTATTCATCTTTATATTTGTGATGTAATTGCTCATTGATTTGTCTTTTGAGAGAAATGACCTGGAAAAAAGGGATAGCAAATAACTAATTTTGCAACATGCAATTTTTTTCCATGTTGTTTTTATAGCTATTGTGTCATTTTTGTTTAGACTTAAATTTGAAAAATTTCTCTTATCTCTTCACCTCTACTTCAAAATTCTGTTTTTATGCTGAATAAAGTGCTTCAAAATGCTTTAAAGCCAAGCATTTACACAAATTCAAATTCTGGATCACATAATTTGTGATCTGATCCAGAAGGAAAACTGTACAAAAAGATTATGGTACTCTATATCTAGGCTCCAGATCTCTTTTCACTTCTTTAGGTCCTTTTTTTCCCTAAATATTTTTATTTTAATAGGTTAAATATTAATGAGCAAACAAAATTTCAAGATTTCAGTGACATTTAGTTTTATGTGGAGTTCTTGCTTGGGATGCACATCTGAATAATTAATATGTCTGGAAAGAGAGGCAAAACCAGTAATTTTAATGTGTCTAAACTGAAAACACTAATCTCTGAGTTAAACAAGGAAAAGAAATATTAGTACCCACACACCCAATGAACAGATTACGGATGTTACAGTTGCCAGAGACACAGTAAAAGGAAATTATGCACATATAACTTCTCCACAGTTACTTCATTCAGCTCGTAGGAACAGCTTCATACAAAATATTTGTTAATAGTTGTGTAGAAGACGAGATGAAATAGTGAAATTTTTCCCATGTATTGCAAGAAAAGAAAAAATCTAAATGTACTAAATCAGTTGTCTGCAGATTTCTGCTTTGACTGTTTTTCACTCAAAGCAGGAATCTTTTGTCTCACATTTCCCTGACCAAACCATTAGTCTGTAATATTTTCGTTAACTGTAATGAAAATTATATTATATCTGTGCTTCACCCAGGAAAGTTCATTGCAATATTATCCACATGACTTAAGTACTTGTATTGCCCAGGGATGTACTATAATGCAATATGGATAACAATAAAAGCAAAATTATACATTATTATCTTGTTTGTCTTTTTATTTCCAAGAAGAAAATATACTAGATAAAAAACCCTAATCCCTAAACCTATGTGAAACATGTTGGAAGTCACCAACATAACAAGAGAAAACTCCTGGCATGAGGAAGGCTCTAGAAGAAATATACCGTGCCTCTAGTGAATGGTGCATGACCAGAACATAGGAAACAAATTAGTCTTTCCTATTGTTAAGGTTGCTGTCACAGCTAAGAGCCATTTAAAACACGTAAACAAGAGCTGTGTTACAGCTAATGATATGGTTACTCATAAGCAGGAATAAAAGGTATATTTCAGACACCCACTCTCTATTATATTGCTTTACATCAATGATCTTATATGCCATGGAAGAGAGAGAGGAGCATTTCTAATGTTAATGATTTTATGGATAATCATGTATTAGTTCCTAAGATTCTTAACCTCACAAAAATACCTTTTGAATAAAAGGAGTCTTTATATCAGTTCAGGCCTTAATGGAGCAACAATAATTTACAAAGAATCTTGCAAAACTTTAGTATTCCAAGTTGCCTACCTTTGGAGAACCTTATTTTAAGATCTTATTGCATGTCAAGTTTCACAATGTGTTAAAAAAAAAAAAAGCTAGTTCCTTTAGGACTGGACTAATCTTGAAAAGTGTAATACTAATTATTTTTACTTATTCTGCTACTTATGATTATTTCTTATCTTATGAAACAAACTATCTATTTTTCTATCTTGCCAGATAATTTCTGTAGGTAATTTTCACTGCAGGTTGCTTGCAGAAAATATTCAGTAATTATATTTTGAAAATTATTCTGTTTCACTTGAAGTAACAGATAACAGTTTCCACAGTGCAGAGAAGTGCTCTTTTCATACCGCGACTGGAATAACACAATGCAAATTTCATTTGTGAAAAATACTATAAGAACTTGAAAATAATATTTTGTTAACTGCGTATCAAGTTAACATATACATTATTTTCTCAATTTTTCACCCCTTAATGAATTAAAATAGCGAGATAGATGAACTTCAAAAGACACATTTTAGCCATCAGAATAAGCACTTTGTTAAATTCCTCTTTGGGCATATATAAAGGATTATTTGGTGCTCAACTCTGGTAGCTGAATTGTAACTAAGGAATGCAATGGGGAAATTTGGAAAAAATATTCAAAACATTATTTTGTGCAACTTACTGAATATAAATATAGAAAACTCAATAAAATCTCAAGCATATTAAGATATGTGGGATTCTCTTTGCATGTAAATGTAAATTTTTAAATATTTTATCTATATTATTAATATCGACGGTAAACCATAAATAATTTCAATATTCTGCAAGTGTGAATATTTTTTCATAATTTTTAAGTTATTCGATACAATGCCATCATCTTCACTGCAGCTGAGAACAGAGTTCTCAAGTGCTATTAAAATAATGAACAACAAACTTTTCAATAGTCTGGAGAAATACAAATGACAGATGAACTGTAGATTAATCACTTAATATGTCACCCAAGATATTCAATCTTTTACTCATGTTTGAGAAGAAATGGTGAAAAAGAAACATCAACTACAAACAAAATTAAAAAAAAAAAATCCAAAGGCAATGCCTCACAGTACTTAAATATTTGTTTTTGACTTTGGGGAGACTTTGAACAGAAGTCGAAGACATAGAAGTATGTCATGTTTAGAGATAAAATGAAATGGAAAGATGCACGAATCCGATGCAGTCATAGAAAATGAGAGATATGAAATGCAAAATGGCTCTCCAAATTTAAATTCCATGACTCACAATACTCTAGTCACAACAAGTTTTACTTGTTGTTTGTTGAGGTGTGACAAGAGAGCAAAGGGAGAGACATTTGAACAAAGTTAAGCTACAGTTCTTTGAAACGGCACAATCTCTTTGCCTCAGGTCTGGGCAACCAGCTAAGCTGAGAAGAATAACAAGAAAACTGCGTCTGAACAAGGAGTGGGTGGAATGCTTGGGAGGAGCCGGTGTACAAACTAGCACTTGTTTCTCCTCCTTCTCCTCCCTGAGTCCAAAGGTGCTGCTAGCTCATCAAACCCTGCCTTGCCCTTAGTCATCCAGCAGGACTTCCAGCCTCTGGCATCCCTTTGATAAATGGGAAGCAGGTGGTGTTTCAAGGATGGCTATTAATCTCTTCACAAGATGAAAGCAAATGGAGGAGCTGAGCAATGCTTTGTAATTACTGATTCATGCACACCCTTCCAGAGGATAAAAGAAGTATCTACTCTTCCTGCTTTGATGATGGATTAGTTTGAATTGATACATTATCACCCAGAAATTAATAAACATGTTGTAGGAAAGTTTCATCAACCCTGCTTGTTCAAACCTGCTTGTTTAGACACACTTGGAAATACGAATCCAGCTACTTTCTGCTAGGTTGTACTTGTAGATTGATACACTGGATAGCAAAACACCAGTTTGGGGATCCTGGCTGTACTAACTGTAGTGTCTTTTATTTATTTATTTACTTATTCTCTTTTTTTCTTATGCCTGATTTTCATTTCAGAAAGTTATAACATTGTAAAGACAATAAGACACCTCTTTAAGCTGCCTATATTCTTAAAACATTATTGTTACAGTTTTGTACTTTTAAATGTACGCTGAAAACATTATAATAAAAGTTGTAAGATCATACCTGTAGTTGCCACAGATCACCATTTATGGATACTGGAAGAATGAGAGGAATAGTGAAATTTAATGATCTACAAGCTCACAGAAAAAAATTAATTTTTCCTAACTGCATAGTTTTATAGCCTGTTTTTTACCACACACTAAATATTACAATCTCTTTCTAAGAGGTTCAAGTAAACCCTGAGAAGACAGATTGACAAATCAAGTTTGGGAAGAGACACATCATGGAAGGTGTGGCCACTTTCATGATTTTTGTTCATCGTAATGGGTATAAACTCAAAGCTTTCCAAATTTGGAAGAAAAAAACCCATCACAACTGCAATCACTTATTTAAGCACTATGAAGTTGAACTTCTGCCTCGTATATCCCATATATGAAAACTATAGTGAAAAATCATGCAACTGGGGGTGCTATAGTAGCATGTATTAAATTGTGGTGGGCTCCAAGGTCTAGTAGTTCTCTGTTTGCAGTGATCACTTTTTCCTCAGGTGTACACATGACATGAAAGGAGAAGGGAGGGGGAGTGTAGGTATTCAAGCGCAGTTGCTCTGGTGTAGCAAAAATGGTTTCAGGTTCCAAATTATGTAGGGATGCTCAATTTTAAAATCCATATAGATACCAAAATGAAAGGTTTTGGACCTTCATTCCTATATTCGTAATAAAATTAGAAGCAAACAGTTACCTTAATTGCTAGGGTTTAGAGTAGAGGAATACTTTGACAAAAGTACTTTTCATGGCCTAATCTAGTTTCTTCTGCAATTTATGAAGGGCTTAAGGCACAAACTGGTTCCAGATTTAGTTCCTGGTGTGTCTCATATGCAGACAGTACTGCAGAGCTAACCTGTGTATCTGTCTGGCAGATATTTCATTGACAACTATCTTATCCTTACTATATAAATATAGAGAAGCAGTAGTAATAATATCAGTGAGGGAAGCCTATCACTGTGATCTTTAAAAACTCTGATTTAATGAAAGCACAACTACTACAAGACCCTTTAGCATCCTTTATAATTTACGTCTCTTGTCCATTGCTTAGAGGAAGGGACTTTCCTCTTTCTTAACATATCCTTCCTTCATTCTGTGCTCCTAAATACATCTCCCCAAGAAGTCTTTCTAAAGTCTTGTTCAGTGAGACTCTATTTGTGTGAGACTCTATTACATGTTATCAGCTAAGTTATTTTTCTTTAGAAACATGTTAATTCACTCTTTATTCCTTTATGACTCTTTCATTTTGTTATACTCAAAGCAAACTATAGGCATTAAATATTTTAAGCATTGTTAAATCAAGGCAAGCACCCACATTCAAGATCAATAATGTTACAAGGTGACAGTAAATGTAAAACACTCAAAGCCTTGTAAATATTTTAAATCTGTTTCTGAAGATTTGCAAATGTTTGATGCAAATTCTGGAAGTAGTGAAAAGACATCAGAAATAGAACTGGGGCTGTCATCATTAAGTAAGAAGACTTTGCAGTCTTTGTGAAAGTGCTGAAATAGTTCTGAGTGTCTCAGATATGAGCTTCTTTGTGTTCTCCTTCCTTTGGAACTTCAGGATCTTGACAAAGCAAAAAAGAACCGAACATCTTGTGCTTAGACAAAACAAAGGAGTAAGGGAAACGTGATAGCACTGAAGGAGAACTTGGGAGATGGTAATATGGAATGAAGAGTTCTGTTCCTATTAAAGGCTGACTAAAGGTGTCTTACAATGGATGAAATGACCCTTATGCCAAAGAAAAACACGCTGAGATTAGGTAAGAGAAGAGAAAAAAACCCTTTCTAAGCAGGAGAAATTCAGCAAGGGTATTTCCAGGAAGAGACATCAGCACTGGGGATGCTTACAAAGACAAAATGTTGAAGGGAAAAGCACAGAGAAAACTTTGTGAAATCCTAGTGCTCCAGACAGTAAAGCAATCGCAAAGAAATCCTCAAGAAGTAGGGCAAGACAAGTTCTTTCCCAGGGACCAGCATGAAAGTACAGACCAGACTACTACCAGCTTTTTTAAAATGGAGAAGCTTTCCTGATTCGAGAAGCTTTCCTGATTGACCCACATCATCTGAGATCCAGTATCCTTAATTGCTTTCATAAGATAACGCTCTGCATTCTTGTAGAATGAAATACAGGACAAGAGTGAACATCTTACAGCAGGTACAGAGTCACTGATTTTATTCCCCCTTGCCTTTTTTTTGCTTTGTTTGCTGTACCTAGAGATTTCAGGTTAATTTTGTAAACCTCGAGAAATTATTCCCCTAAAATTGTAGCTCTAGATATGCCCCTAGGCATTTTTCTGTGTTATTTCTTCTCAGTCAAGTACTATATTTTTGAGAATATCACAGCTGATATTAGTTTGGTACAGAAGGTACGGAAGAATTTTGTAACCATAGGAACTGAGTTAAAGACAAAACATCTGTCTTGACAAAAACATGGAGTTTTTTTCATTCTGGTAATACAGAAAGAAAAATTTTCATATCTACTCATCCCTGATTTTTTCTTCCAATGAACTGAAAAGACGGCGAAGGGAGTGCAGAAGCATGGAGCAAAATACAAATACTCTTTAAGTTAATTTCAACCTAACCAAAAAAAAAAAAAAAAGTACCATTACTATGATTTGTAAGCTCAATATTAAAAGACACACTTAAGACTTATATGTGACCTGATTCCTTATTGTTTTTGTCATCTTTGGAAAGCCACCCTCCCAAAACTGTTGATTTTTAAATATTTTTTTTGTAAAATACATGTTAAAGAATTCTTTTGGTTTGGTTTGATTTATTTGTTGGGGTTTTTTTTAACTAATATTTGAAGAAATGTTACTGGTAAGCTTTTGGTCAAAACTCAATACTCTGCTGTCTGTGTGCCGGTACAACAGAGACAAAGGAACACCTTTCTCTTGAAATCTTATTTCCATTACTAAGCTGACCTTTAAACGTACCATTTTGTTAGGCAAATATCGTTATATAAAATTAGCCACTGCTTTCTTGTTTTGTGCAAGCAAATCCTGATTATTTGCCTCTCCATAAAGCTGCGACACAGTTTAATAATTGATGCTTCTCTGCTTATCAGCTGTAGAAACCAAAACTGTGTGTTCTGCTATGAATCATACTCACTGCTGCATTTCATTTTATTGCGTGGCAGTGGAAAACCAACATAATTGCTGCAATCTGTTATTTACAGATATGTTGCAAGACACAGGTGGCAACTACTTTTTGTGTTGTAAGAGAAAAAGTCACCTCTCTCACACCCTAACACACCTTAAATAATGTTGTAGAAATTATGCTGATGCTGAGATAGAATTCATTTATTCTCACTTGCAGTAACCTTTGATTCTGTTATAGTGACTTATAAAGCTTTTTTCTTGTAAATTCTCAATGGGACCTTGCTCAACCTATATCAGTGCTAGAATGAAGGAAAAATACAATAAAACCATAAGAGAAATTACTTTGTAAAAAGTACATAATTTTGTATTTTTCTCATTTGCTGACATTCTACATAGCCAATTTTTCTTGCTTAGAAAAGAAACTATTAGGAATGTCTTTTTTGTTAGTAGTAGAAGTGTTGTAGGATAATACAAGCATATGCAGGAAATCAATGGCTGACTTTTATTTCTAGTTTTATTAATAGTGAAGCGCAATAAAAGTTATTAATTCTTACTCTACCTCTCAATCCTATGTGTTTGAATTGCATGGTGACCAGTACCATGTGCCATAGATCTGTGATTAATTATAGGTAGGAGTGATTTCAGACTGAACTGGGAGACAATATATTGAAGACGTTTCAGCTATTTCCCACTTGGATTCAAACTGTTAAACTCACATGAACGTGTACTTACCTTATGGAAGTAGAACTGTTGGAAATTGTTTTGAAGAATTCTGAAGGTAAAAATATCTAGATCTGGTGAAAGACCGAAGACATCACTGTATGAATAATTCATAACATAATCATAATATGCAATACTTTACTTGAGGGTTTTTTTAAATACTGACTGTTTTGAACAAATTGATGGCATGATGTCATCAGCCATCTTCATTATTTTTCTGACTCATATGAATTTATTACAGGAGGAATTTGATTCAATCAAAATTTGGTTCAATTTTCCTGTAATAAAATATTTTTTTCTAAAAAGAATGAGGCAAAGGTTTTAAATTTTTAAATGGTTCACTCCACATAGGAACATTATGAGCTGGTAAAAGCAATGCTTATGGTAAAATTGAGGCCGAAAATACAAAGTGAATATCAAATACACATTTTCTGAGATCTATTAAATAACAGAACAATCTCACTAGGGAAGTGCCATGAGTTGTCTCACTTGGCAAATTTTAAGTGGCTTGGAAAAACCACTGTAATATTTTCTTTCATTAAAAGAAAGCACTAAGCACTTTACACTGTTATTTTCATCTCCAGTTTCTGTTTTTGTACTGTTCTACTTTATTAATTTCATTTACTGTGGTTGATCTATATAAAGAAGTGTGTGGGTTCCATTTACAAAGTACTTCTGTAACAGAAACCTGCATAGCAGGACTCAAATACATTTTAAAAAAGACATAAAAAACAGCTTTCATCCTCTTTCCCTTCTTTAAATAAGAATTTCCATGGAGAGAAATTGAAACAGAATTAATCAAACCAGAAGAACCTCCTTCGCACAAGAAAGCCGAGAGCATGTTGGCTTTGTGATGCAGCGAGAACACAAAAAGTGTTCTCTGCTCCTGCTGAGGCTCCTGATGCTGCCTCTCCTGATGCCAAACCGGCTGCCATCACCTCGTCGTCTGCTCTTGGTGCTGCTCCATGCTTTTGTATGAAGGGCCAAGGGTACACACTGTCCTGTGCCAAGAGAGGAATAAAGCAGTTCGGGAAAGCAAACCCTGTAACTACTAGTGCAGAAGACCAATAAACCCTGCCAATTACTCATTGGCACCAAGGGCTGAGAAGAGGAATAATGACAAAAAAAAAGCCAAAAACGTGTAAGGGCATAAGTTTAGAACAAGTTTCAAACGTGATGAGAGCCATGGGAAAATGTCAAATGTATCACAACAGAGACTTTGAGCAGGATTACAGATAGAACTTTGGTATCAAGAGCAAATAAGTATTTAGTTTCAATTGCCGTTATTCAAATGACTTATAAAGGCTAAAGGAAAAAAGATTATGAAGCAGAATCTATTCAGTAGTAACATTTTTAAAATCCTTTATACATTTAGAGCCAATGCAAGGTGTGATGTTTTGCTCAGACATTCAATAATTTATTCAATAACTCAACACCTATTAAATGACATCACTGCAAATTGCAATTTCAAACAAAACCTTCTTGGTTCTGGAGGCATCTACTATAGATGTCCAGAAAATGGGCAAGTTATTTACACTAAAAGCCAAGTTATCATCTGGGCCTGAAAAACGTAGAGCCCAATTAGTGAAATCTGGTGTACTACTGGGGTGTAGACACCAAACTAGGACAACATGACTTTCATTTCATGTAGGTCACAAAACAACAGTCTGGTAATAAAGCAGCTGTATATTTGAGTTAAACTTATTACCTTCTCATGTAGTATTTGTTATATTGCATTGGTTAATCTCTGAAGTGTCTTGTTCCTTAAGCTTCTTTTCATTGGCATTTCATTGCAAATACGAATGAATAAAAGTACAATGCATTTTTTAATATTTTTAACATATATATGAAATTGAATCATAACCAGCTATGATATTTGGCCAAAGCACTTTGTGTGCAGATCTATATTAGGTATAACTCCAACCATTAGTGTTAAACAGCCATTTCAAGTTGGAATGCAGCTTTTATTACAGCAGGAAGTCAGGAAATAGTCAAGAGTTTGGACCCACAAATGACGCAGCACCCTTACTATCTTACTAACTACTGACAATTCTGGTAGAGCTTCTAAAGGGAAAAAAAAATATTAGTCAGGTCAGTGGAACCTGCTGAATTAGCCAGAGGAACAGGTTTTGAATGCCTACTCTGTAAAGAAAAACAGAGAAGAATTTTTTAAAAAATCTTATTATGCCTCATCCAAAAATCTGCAATTCCAGGTATATTTTGGCCTTTAGCCAAACAGTCACTGACAAGCCAAACAAAATAATGTCATATTCTCAGTCAGAGGTATTCAGACACTGTAACAGGGAGGTGGCAGCTCGAGTTCTCCTATCCGGGTGCAGACATGGCTCCATCTCTTTCAGTTTATAGGATGCGGCAAGATTTCAACTGATCGTGATCAGTGGTAGTGAGGGTAAAAATTGCAGCCTCTGTAGAAAATACTAGTCAAAACTCATTTATAGAAATTCACCCTGTTAAGTATAACCCTATGGAAAATGTACTGACTCGTGACAAAGGAAACAAAATAACATCACTTTTGCAGGTTCCATGGAGACAATATGTTGATTAGTTCCCCAACCTGTTTCACAGAAGCCAATATCTCCCCAGTATCAAACTGATGTTTCCAGTGATACAAATACCAGATTTTCTTAGGCACTGAAATTAATTTGACATTACAATTTCTACAATATTTCCTAAGTGTGCTGTCAGAAACTGGTATTGGCATTTCACGTTTACTTTTTTTACCGTTTACTTTAGATTTTTGATCCCTTTAGGTATGTGCCATAAGTATATTCTATCATGGTAGCACTTTGTGATGGAGAAAACTGCTGTCATGTCTTAGTTCAGAGAATTCTGAATGTGCTCTTGATGCCTTGAGAGGCCACCTAATAACAGACTAGACAGGAGTAAGGGAATAAAGGTAGGTATTTATTTGAAAGGCCTTCAAAGGTACACCCTGGGGAGCCAGAGGCTATTCTCAAGATGGACCCCAAGATGGATGAGAGGTCACGAGTTCTTCACACTGGTTCATTGGCATATCAGGGTTAATTCTGCAATTAATTCTTCAGTTAATGATGTCGTTTCCCCAAGCTCACCCCCCTCTTAAGATGTTGGTTTATACTTTTTGGGCCTAGGACGGCCTGAGTATCTTTGGAGAGCAGGCCTGGAGAGGCTTTGTTATGTCTACCCAGCACGAGAGAGCAGAAGTTAACAGGCTACAAGAAACTTCAGAGTTACACACTAGGCAGTACAGGATTTGAAAAATATAAAAGTTAAAACCTAAGGCATCACTCTGACAACACTGGGACAGGTTTGGGCTGGCAAAGTCAAAGCAGAAAAGAAAATGCAGTAACAGCTGCAAATTTTTATGAAAAACCCCCTATTTCCTATAAACCACTTTTATGGCAACCTCAGTTAATAAAATTTTACTGATGAAAATCAATTCAAAAATAATATTACTAGAAAATTCAGACAGCAATACATCTTCAAAATAAATGACAACTCTGCTCTACATTAACCTTACCAAAAATGACTCTTAGATTCAGGTCTGTCAGGTTCTTCTCTTTACTGCCACCAAGGTAATTGAAAATAAAAATTAGCCAATTTAACTAACATGATAGCGAAAAAATTATGAAAGTTAATGATTCAATGCTAATTTTCTTAAAAATACTATCACTGGTGAAGTTGTTTAATTAGGAATTTTCTTCTTTTCCCTGCACAAGGCAATCTTCTTATGTTCATTGAAAAAAAATAGAGAACAAAGTAAGGGAGGTGTACAGTGTTGCTTACAAAGTCCACTTGTTTTTCTGAAGCTTCATATGAATGTACAAAATAGCAGTTTCTGATCTTGTAAAATCTGTTTTCTCAATAGCACTGTGTTCTGTTTTGTGAAGTGAGAACAAATAATTTTTATAGAGAGCAGCAAAACTACTTATGCCAGTAAGTTCCAACGAGGGTGGAAAATACCCCAAACCAACAAACTGAGCAAGAAACACTTCCCAAAAATTAATTGTCCTTTCACCATTTCATCACCTCATGAAAGAAAAAAAAAAATCAAAGGAAGTTCAGAAATATTTTTTAAAATTAAGATTTGAATCATTATTATTAGCATTATTGAATATTTATTCAAGTAGGAATTTTTCATGAGTAACTTATCAAGTTTCTCCATCATGCTAATATTAAACAGTTCCAGAGGTACAACTTCTTTATTTCAAAATTTGTGTAGCTTAAAGTCTCAACAGTTTTTGAGATTTAAAATTTCAAAATATTGTTTTAAATCAGTTTAAAATTTGTTTTGGCCAGTGACAATAAACACTTGGCACAGTGGAAATTAAGAATTTTTCAAAATTAAATACTAATTCATTGCAATATAGCCAGGTTTTGAAAATAATTGTGTTTCATGTCCATGAAAGAACTGCAAGGTTTTTATGTCTATATTTGTAGTCCGTAGTAGTACGAACCAAAACCTAAGTAAAAGTGGTCTCCCTTAAAGCATTTACTATAGTCAAAAATGTTGATATGAAGCCAGAGTAAAGGATGAATGTGGGCTTAGATCTAAACATGCAGAGAACACTTACTTTCACAGGAGTATATCAAAAGTCTATCAAACTTCACCTTTGGTTTACAGTTTTATCCAGATGAAACATATCATACCTTTGAGCATTTGAACCAAATGACAGAAACTGCCTTTCTGATCCTCCAATGTGGCTCTCGTACGTTCCTACTTTAAATATTCATTACATGCTTAGTGGAGTGTACTTGCTTCTCCTTATGCTTTTGGGAAGTTGAGGCCAAGGTCCACACCCTGGAAATGCTGCCAGCAGAGGAGCAGTGTAAATCTGAGACTTAATAGGATGCAAGCTCACTTGTGGATCAGTTTGGACACCCGCATGAACCCATGATGGTATCAGCCATTGGAATGCAGGCTTCAGAGAGAAGTCCTCACAGCTCAACACTCACTTCTAAAGCACAGACTGTATTGAAGAGATCTAGAGATAGATGGAGCCCTGTCAAAGTATCACTAAATAAAAATCCAAGATATTTTTCTTTGTTTGATGTTCATGATGATTATGATGCCAGACTCAGTAGGCTGTGAAATACAATATCCTGTGTTTTTATCTCCTTGTTTGGTCTTCCACAAAATCAGATGGAAGCCATCACGTTTCTTTAACTCAGCACAAAATAAAACACACAGCAAGACAAGGAGCAGCTAAACACCCAGCTCATGAGAGCAGACATGTTACATAGTGAAGCACCAGCTGCTGAGCTGGACATAGCCAGACTATTCAGATGTTAGGTTCAGGCCTCTCTTTATGAATGCAGTATATAAACACGGTCTTGGTATCTCAAAGTTTTGTTTGAACACAAGGAGTTTGTTGGTAGAATTGCAGGACAGATTTCAAACTCAAACAGAAATAATGTCTATGAAAGTAAAAATATGGTCTCCATCCACTGCTACCTTTTCCATTCCTTTTCAGATTTTTCTTTTTCCTAATAACTTGGCATGCTGAAAATTGAGTCAATTAACTGGTTTGGTTTGTTTTTTACAGAAATATATGAACAGATCTGTAATTTTGTTTGAATTTCAATTCAAATAAAATCCTTTAGATTAAGCAAACACTGATAATCAAATTTTAAATCTATTTTATAGGTAAAGCGAAACCTGATCTTAATTCAAAGTTCTGCTATCTTGCCATCATTGTTAAGGATGTTTATTTTTAATGTAACAGAAACATTAAAAACATTCTATAACGTATAAGACAAATTGGGTGATACTGTGGGCAGTGCTAGAATCCTATGCACTGCTTGAACTGTGTCTTCAAATTATGCACAGTCCTCATGATCTCCAGCCTAAAATCACACTGGCTAGGATCTATTTAAACCCAAGAGTCTCATTTTGTTTTCCATAATCCACCAAATCATTCTAGCTCCAGCAACCCGAATGGTACCCACCAAATTCTCTGAGAGCAGATTCAGTTTCTCTTTCATATTTCAAATTCTTATGTACATTTTAATATTTTAACACTATTTATGCTGGTTACCCTAGATATGAAAAGGGAATATCTACATTAGCATTAGCAGTTGCTTTAGCTGTGATGCCACTTTTCTCACAAAAGCATGTTTGTAACCTCATCACTCATGCAGAGTATCTTTCTCCATGGAATGTCAGAGTCAGGAACTGAAATAATGTTGTCCACATTCAGTATGATAGCTCTTGCAATAGAATTATACAGAAAAATTAGTTTTGCACATGCAGTTTCCTGCAAGTTTGCATACATTGTGTATATCCAGTTGTGCTTCTGTGCTGTTCTTATGGATTGCTTGTCAGACTCCACTAAAATGCGTCTTACCTCCAGCTGCACCTGCTCTAACCTGCTCTTGTATCACAGCCGTTTTCTCACTACTAACAAAACAACTGGAAACATCTACTTTCTCAAACAGTAGACTATCATCATCAGAAGTTATGTTTTTGAATAGTTATGTAAAAGACCTATTCAGAATCAGAACAATATTTTTTTATTCATCACGATCTGGTTCTACTCCTTCTGTTTTTGTGATTCCATCAACTTTAATATTTCATGCTATGTGATGAGTTGAAGACAAAAAGATGGGAACCAGGGTTGTGACCTGCAATTTTCTCTCGTGAATTTCCTGGAAATTTGCTACTATTGGCATGGAGATCAACACCAGCATATTGATTAAAAACTTTTGTGAAAAGAATGACAGAATTGTATTCTATGTTCAGGAGCATATAGGTTGAATCTCTTCAGAAGGAGCATTTATTTGTTATCCAGTAGCTAGGATTTTTTTTCTTTTTTTTTTCTTTTTTTGTTTTTTCAAAGCACTGAAGGTATACCATCAACAGAATATGAATACAGTGCGACTAAAGTTTAACAGATTTAGTTTAGTAACTAAAGAGATTAAATAGATTTAATAGATGTTTTAGTAAAAATCTATAATCAGGAGCTGCCAGATACAAAACTTTTCTACAAACCTTCTATAGCCATTTTCCTCAACCCCATAATAGGTGATAATACTTGAACCATAGTATTATTGGTTTACAAACTATATAGCGAATTGTTGTCTTGCTGTTATGGGTGTTCTGTACTGCCTGCCTATGGCTATTGAATTTGATTTAAAGATGTTAATTTTGACCTTGGCATGAGAACATACTTAAAACAAGCACAAGCACATGACCGTATTCACATTAGTAAGACCATATGCTCACTAATGAAAGGCACACTTCTTTTAATGAGAAAACTATAGGAAAGCTGTTTTTCATGAACACCTGGTGTCAAACCTTTTTCCCTTTACCTACAGCTGACAGTTTCAATCTCTAGCTTTTTCAAGACCTAAGAACCAAGAAGAGTATATAGAGGCCCAAAATACGTTCAGCTCCAAGGAGAGTTCACAGCTTCAGTAGTGTAAGATTTTTATTTCCTATTTTCTAAAAGATTCTGGTTTTATTTCTGTGATAAATCCTCCCTTTAAAATACATGTGCTAGCTCTGGATGCATTACTCTAACCTTTCTCGTGTAGCTTAAAAATACTATTTACTCCAGAAAGCTTTTTATTTTCAAAATAAAAGCTGAACCCATTGAACCTGATTGCTGTCTAAGGAAGACAGTCCTTCTGAAGAATTTAACATGGGCTGAAAAATAGTTCTCCAGCCACTCTTGATTTTTTTTCCAATTTCGACACAAGCTTCCCCTGAGTCAGAAAAGAATTCGAGTCATTATAATGTCTAATAAACACAAATGTGTACACACTCACATAAAAATAAAAATTAATCTCAGCTTTCACTTTCTAATACTTCCTGAAATCCAATAGCTGTTTATTGAGTGCAGGTACTTCAAACTCAAATCGTCAGGTACTCACTGAAGAGGTGCCATTAAGGGTTAGTGGTCATTTGCCACTTGCAAGAAAGCACAAAGTGTGCAGTCCCAAAACCCGAGAATCTGGTTCACACTGTTTCACCGTGGCTGTTTAAAACTACTTTTCATTCAAAAGCAAAGTATTTGTTCCCTGGTATCTAGGCTTTTATCAACTGTAGACTTCACAGAAAAGAGAAAAGCTTTGGCTAATTGCAATGGAATTGCTTCTGAAATACTTCTGAAGAGGAAATGGTTTCCATTCAAAAATCAGCTTTTGACATGTTATTTAGATACATATTACTAGGAATAAGAGAAATAATATTCCTAGGTACAGAGGAGTAGCACTTCTGCAGCATTTATAGACTAGAAGATAATATTATTAACACTATTGTGCTTTTCCCTACAATACTCCTCCTCTTTTGGTTTCTAGAAGGTAAATAAATATCTACAATTTTTTTTTTTTTTTTTTTTTGTGAATGACAGATTCCATCGATGCAAAGCAGTATTGGGTTTGCACGGCAAGGTTTTGGCAGCCAGGGGGTGCAGAAGTGGCTTCTGTGAGAAGCTGAAAGATGCTCTCCCTATGTCTGACAGAGCCAGTGCCAGACGGTTCCAAACCAGACCAGCCATGAGCCCGCCAGCGATGGTGGGACCTGCACTAGAGCAGCCTGTTCCTGCAGGACTGCACCCATGGAAGGGACCCAGGCTGGAGAAGTCCATGGGGGGCTGTGTCTCATGGGAGGAACTGCACGCTGAAGCAGGGGAAGGAGTCGTCCCTCTGAGGAGGAAGGAGTGGCAGAAACCATGTGTGAGGAACTGAATGCAATACCCATTTCCTGTGCCCCTGCACCACTTGAAGGGACGGGAGAGAGAATTAGAACAAGGTTAAGCCTGGAAAGTAGGGAGCAGTGGGGGAAAGGTGTTTTTAACACTTTGTTTTACTTCTCATTATTCTGCTCTAATGTGATTTGTAATAAATTCAATTAATTTCCCTAATTTGAGTCAGTTTTACCTGTGATGGTAATTTCTGAATAATCTCTCCCCGTCCTTAACTCATGAGCCTTTTGTTATATTTTCTGTTCCCTGTACAGCTGAGGAGGGGAGGGACAGAGTGGCTTTGGTGGGCACCTGGCATCCAGAAAATATGAAACCACCAGAAGACCATAATCTAAATATCTAAAACTCTCATTCCAATACTGCACAGGGGTGTTTTGACTACAGCCTGGAACGTTAAAACTAAACTGTGCTGCTTTATGCACAATCAGAAGTGCTGCTGCATGGGGATCTTTAGGCCTTGCAAGCAGGAACTGAGCTGGCTTAAACACTTTTAGGTCTGACTAAAGAGGCATCTTTTTTCTAAAGATTATATAACTCCTAATTTAATGTACTCATTGTTCTAAGTACTCAATGCATCTAATTTCTTGTATATAGCAAGAACCTGTATTATAACTAAGAACTTAGTTAACAATCATGATTTATGCTCGATTAGTTAGCAGAGAGGACAGTAAAATCCAGCAGCTCTTTTAATGCAAAATAATGCCCATTACATTTTAGTTGCCACAAAGTCACCATGCTATTTTGGACCTAAAGAACCAACCACGAAGAAACACAATGAGAAGAATTTACTCTTACTCATGTCTCAAAGTATTTTCATTGGCTTCATTTGAATGTCAGACGTTATTCTAAGCCATATTTGCACATTGCCTATGAACAAAGGCTTACTGAAATGGGTAAAGATTGAACGTCTAAATCCAAATGCCTAAGAAAGATAAAGGGAAAGAACCAAAAGATCTTTGTCTATTTAAACCAGCATTATGCTACATACAATATAATTAAAACACACCAAAATGAAATGGGTAATCAGTGAACCTTAAATTGATAGTTAAATCAGGTAAAAAATTACTGAGAGAATAATTGCTGTGAAAATGGAAACTTATTCCATATTCTGAAACATCTGACTCATAAAAAACCCTTTTCTTAAAGGTCCTACTCCTAAATAATGTATCTCTTTCTTTCCAGAGTGAGAAACATCATCTTTCTGTGTAGTAATTTTGAGATTAATTCTGAGAAAAATATTTATGTTCCCAAACTTTATAGGCTCCAACCAAAATATGCAGATAGCACACATTCTAGAACAAGCAAGAGACAGAATTGAAGTTTGTGTGGGGGAAAATCCATATTGAGGTAAACGAGATATGAGATATCCATGAGATACTTGCAGTTCTGTCACCCAACTGTCCGAGTTTAAAGTCTTTGCTGTAGCCATCATGGGGCTGAGAAGGAGGCTTGCATTCTGAGATATTCACCACCAATAACCTTATTGTGTATTGCTAAATCATCCTGTGTAGCCAATGCATTTCTCCTTTGTCTCACATCAGTACCAGCACAGAGATCAATCTAACACTCAAATTCACCCCATTCATTGGATTGACCTGGATTTCATTGCTCTCTGAACTCTTCCATTTTAGGTGACATTCCATTTCCATGAGGTAAAATTACTTAGCCATAACTATGGAACAAGCATTAACCTTTTTGGTAAGTTAAGGTTCACACAGGGCAAGATGTGTTGATAATATTTTGAGCTGAATTATATGTATGTACCATACTGTAATCACTAACTGTGATTTGCCAGATGCTTAAAAATATTATGGCCCACACAATGAATATTTCAGTTAGAAAAAGAAAGGGAAGCAGTGAAGAGAATTTCATTTTTGTCTACCCAAGGTAACAGAATCATCTCTCATTTGAGGTTTTCAAAATGCTTTAAATATATTTATTAAATAACTAATTGCACACCTTCTTTCTGTGCAAACAGCTGAGATTGAGCAGCTTGGGGCATGATCCTCAAATCCTAAGCTAGCAACTAACTTCTTCTAGAACCCTCTGCCACACATAAAATTAACTTATTAACTAACAAAAAACTAACTTAACTACTTTCAGTGATATGTAACTTTTCAGTAACTTTTTCTGTTAAAAGTAATAGATCCGTCTCTCCTCATTCTTCTTACATATTTAATCTCTGAAGGGCAAACAAGATACAGAAGACAATCTTATCTATGACACAAAGATCCATTTAGTTTAACTCACTCAATAGATTCTGTTTTTTTTCCAAATGCACTTGAGCCATTTGCAATCCAGTTCTTAAAAGGCGTATTTCTAATATAGTAAGTTTTGAGTAAAAAATACTCATATGATGAAAGGTTTCCAGGAACACACTGTAAATGCCTCTCAAGATTAGTCAGCAAGTTGATAATGTCAAATCTAACAGACCTGCACACCATTTCCTCTCTCTCAGTTATTAATGAAGAAATTAATTTAGAAGGTTCGTGCTGCTCAAAATGTTATCACCTGAAAAAATTTACAGTCACATCCTTATTAAAAGAAACTAATAGTCATGTGTCAATTTATTTTAATTAACAAGAAAAGCTCCTTGAGTATTATTTGTTGATAAATCACTATATAAGCAAGCAGAAAAGAAACACATACTGACACAGAAGAAAACTTCCAGTCTTGTAAAGAGATTAGCTTTGTAAGAATTCATTAACTTAAAAAATCTCAGAGATTCAATAATAAAAACCGCGTGTACTTTTTATAGTTGTGAGGTTCCATAAAATAAAAATTGTATTAAATAAAATTAAAAGGTGCTTTAAAAATTTTGTCAGGAGGATTGACTTTTATGAGCATGTAGTTTGTCTAGTGAAATTATTTGAGTGACATGAAGATTTTACTTCTCTTTTCATACAAATTGAATAAAAATGGATTGTCTCTAACAAAAAGACACAGCTGTGGCTTCTCTCCCAGCCTCTTTTTCAGGTATACAAAATATATGGAGAAAGAATGCAGTTGAATGAATGAAGTTAAAAATTAAAGTTAACATTTACTCTTCTGTTCAGTCTATAACTCTTATACTAACTTTAACATCTCTGAGAAGCAATAGATGTAGTTTTTATTTGGTTTATTTTTATTCTTATTGGGTTTTTTTCCAATTCCATGATGGCAAAGATATATGGAAAGGTAAAGGAAGAGTGTTGTTTTTTTTTTTGTTTCTCATTGAAAATGAGAAAGAAGAATGAAAAAAGATATGCTTGTTTGTTTGTTTATTTGGTTTTGTTTTGTGGGGTTTTTTGGGTTCTAGATTTTTTTAATAAAAAAGAAAATAGTGCTGGACTTGTCATTTGTATGTTTAAATCATCTGATGTATAATTTGAGTCTCTAGTGATGGTGCACTACTTAGTTTAGCCTCACTGGAATTAAAGTCATGTCAATTTATTTTCTTTATTGACATTTGACAGGCTAAAAGGATATTTCAGAAAAGTTTGCCATAGTTAAAATTTATTATTTCTTGTGAGAAAATCTAAATTTGAATTGATAGAACCATTTGAAAAAAATACAGAAGTACTTCTAGTCTATAAAATAGCAGCAAAAATATTACTACCTGAATGAACTTTTTTTCATAACTTCCTGAGGGGAGTCAATATGATCTACAGTATTTTATAGCACCCAAAGCCTGTATATGGGTCTTGAAATCTTATATTTCAATGTAACTGGAGAATATTTTTACTCAATATACGTAAGAGAGAACATCAAAACTGCACATATGTATTTCCATGACATGTGAATGTCTAAGTTTTATATATTGTTTAGACAATGCAATAAGAAATGTGCTTTTACTTAGTCTTTGGTCCATGCCCCAGCAGCAGGGCTTTCAGGTGTAAAAGGCACCAAAGCTGCCTTGAGAGGATATCTGAAAAATTTCACTCCAGAAGAAGAATTTAGGGGTGAGAAAAAGCCTATATAATTACTTCCAACATATTTTATTTGGTGTTTATTGATGGAAAATCTGAGTTAGAGCTGTGAGGAGTCTTAAACAATAAAATTATCCGATAACAAATACTAGAGGGAAAAGGTTTTAACAGAAGAAATTTTTCTCTCTGTACCAAAATGTTCCAGGAAGTGAAACGTTAGCTCTTAAAATGCAAGTACTCTAATTCCAACTTTTTTCTTATACACAGAATGTCAAGTATGTGAAGAGAATGAGAAGGTGTCACGAAAAGGTTACAGTCTCCATCGCACACCAGAGCCCCAGTACTACAGAAAACACTCTCAGGTATAGTTTTGACCCAAACCAAGAGACATCTCTTTAGTGGACAGCAGCACAGAAACATTTCTTTGTGCTCTTCTTACCTTGAAATAAGCTACTTACCAGGATTTTATTTTTTCTGTGCCAATTGCTGTGCTGCTATGACTACAGTGCTTTTGATGTGATACCTGGTTTCTTTGAAGCTAAATTGGCACTCCATGCACAGTGCTGCAATTTGCAGTATTGGGGGACCAATAAAGTGGCTTAAAAGTAAGCCACTTTTCCTCTTCAGGTCTTCCAAAAAACTTGTCTCAGATAATAACTGAGTCTGTTGTTTGTTAAAGTAAGCTCTGAGTAGATGTGGATTTTTTTTTTTTGCCTATCAAGGCTTTAGCTTTATCCTCTGAAATGTGCCTTGTGTTTCCTTCAGACAGAGAAAACTGCCATATTGCTACCTAGCTTCATTTGTTTCTGTTGTTATGGTGATGGTGATGCATGCATAATGTATTCAAGGCTGGTAGAACTTCTGCAAAAGATAACTAGGACTCTTCTCACTGTGCCTGTAAGATGTTCAATATTGTTATTCTTCCAATTTGGTAAATTGTGACACAAAAAGAAAAACTGCTCGTCTATGGTGATGATGAGAGACCTATCTCATTTCTGTTGAA
Source organism: Lycocorax pyrrhopterus obiensis (assembly GCA_014706295.1). Taxonomy (NCBI): domain Eukaryota; kingdom Metazoa; phylum Chordata; class Aves; order Passeriformes; family Paradisaeidae; genus Lycocorax; species Lycocorax pyrrhopterus. Next base: position 18,673,562 of record JACSVZ010000007.1, on the reverse strand, counting down.
ATCATTGGGATAACACCTCCAGCTACTGTAAGTCAGACACTGGTACACACATTGTAGTTCCTTTACAATCAATGCAATTGATATATAATATCCAATGATTTGGTTCCCACCTGAAAACTTTTACTTTAGCAAGGGTGAGTACAATAAGAATAATTTTTCTCTTATATCTATGTTCAAATCTTATAAAGACACCAAACTATTGTGCAATTTTTTCCATTTGTCCCTAAATCTGGATTTTTTTTCTTTGTTTGCATGGGAATTCTTCTATCACTGCTGCATTTCCAAGCAAAGGCATGCAGTTTTATGGTAGCAGAAGGCTTGTTTTCAGTAAGACAGACAAAATGCTTAAACGTAAACAGAGACCTTATAAACACTGAAATGTAATTGTGAAGAAGGTAGTTAGGTTAAAGTCCCACTCTTGCAAACAACAACCTGATAAATTGGCTGTGATTCTCTTTAAGGCACTGCTGAGGAAATAGAGAATAGTGAGATCCATCTCATCTCCTGTGCACCACTATATTAGGCGTCCTCTGTTAGGGAAGAGTCTGACACACTCCCTCTTATGAAAAGCTAAGAAAGAATGAAACAGCCTAAAAAGATCAGAAGAGATAGGAAGTGTGGGAGTATTTTTTGTGGATTTTGTTGGGTTTTTTAATACTTTGTTCCATATTATTGTATCTGCTGGTCTAGCAAATGATAGTGAGGTAACTCAAGGGAAGAAAAAAGATATAATACTTCTATCTCACAATATAGAAAGAACTCTGTTTTGGAATTGCAATATCATGCCTACTGTGGCAGAACATATTCATGATGTTCCCGAAGACTCAATCTAGGCTAAAGGATGGTACAAATTCCATGTCCTATCTGAAAAATTAATTATCTTCTGAAGAATGCCAGGTTTCCTAAAGAAATGTATTGATGTACTCTGTAGTCTCCATCACGGAGAAGGAGGAAACATCATTTGCTTCTAGTATTTGAAATAATGAATCAATTACATATCATGAATTTGATAAAAATGGAGAAAAGTGCATCAAATATTTTCAATTTCTTTTCCTTTGGCATGCTCAGAGAATCAATAAATAGGATACAGAGCTGATAAATTACTTAAACTAGAATAAAGGAAGCAATAACCACTGCTTTTATCCACCTATGATTTCAATATGATGATTTTCATTTCTGACTAAGCTGCACTTATACCCATATTAAATTATTCTTCTTCCTCTTTTATTGCTGTCATTTTTTAATATAGTTACATGTGTTAAAAATGAAAAAAAATTAATAGAAAATATGCTCTATTAACAGAATTATTGCTATATAGTATTGCTCCCAGATGCACAAAGGGCATCTAGTCATGTCTTTTGTAGCCTTCATCAGGCTGAAATGGTAATAAACTGACAGCACACAGAGAGAGGAGATGAGTTACCACACTGGGGAACATGTGCTGCTAGAATAGATGCCAAGTCATGGACAACCATGAGTCACAATTTCCCTGTGCAATGACAGCAGTGTCACCACTAAACAGAATTATGCACTAGTTATTAATGCACTACAGCTTTCCAATTGCTAAACTATGGGTTGAGGATCTTCCAATATTTGCGATACTGCAGAAGAAAAATCCTGCAGAAATAGTGATATAAATAGAGACTTACAACGGTGTGATGAGGATCATGGTTGGACGAGACCTGTAAAACCTAGTTCCAGCTGCCCTGGGCAGGGAGTCCACCCTCTGTGTGCACTGGTGTAGAGGCACTTCTGCTGGGATATCGACCTCTTCTCCCCTTGGGAGGAGCCCTCTCTTAATTCCTTTAGGACAATTTACAGGTACTTCCCTACTGATTCCTGGTTCCTCTCTGACAGTCAGAACAGCATCCTCATCCATCACCAAATCTAGTTTAAATTCCTGCTAATAAACCCCACCAGGTTGCTACCTAGAACAACCTTATCCCACACGGTCAGGCGTGGCCCCTCCGATGTCAACATGCCTGGTCTATCTAAGGTGTGTCCCAGATCGGAGAATCCAAAGCCCCGAGTGTGGCACCTCCCACACAGCCAGTCATTTACTCATTCTGTTCATCTCCTTCTTCCTGGGTCCCAGTTTCCAGGTGGGAGGATGTAAGAGAGCACTGCCTGTGCCCCTGACAGAAGAGAACTCTAGCTGTGACTACACACATTTCTGTGTAGCATAACTCCAGAGCTAATCATAAATACCACCTTTAATCTCAGTGAAGGTATATTGGCCCTGGATTTTATGTTGCTACAAGTTACGCTACTGCTCTGCTGTTACCTGCATATTTTCTGAAATTTTGCAAAATTGGACTGTCTGAAGCAGAAGTGGTTCTATGTAAGTCTTGTTCTCATAATGGCAGGGGATTTCAGCTCATTCTTGTAAAAATGCCGTGTACTACATAGATTTATCCCCCTTTGAGAAATTCTGTTTCCACGTGAGACAAGAATTCAATTTAACACACCTTTTTCTAGGTGTACTCTATGAAAAATTGTCTTAAAGATTCACAAGGGGTTTCTTTAGTGATTCTGTCATGATAGGGAAGAAACATTTTTTTCCATAAAATGTTTAATAAAACCTAATTTTGCTCTATCAAGCTTTCATTTTAAGAATTTTAAAATTCTAACAATAATAACATGAAACTCTTACTGAGAAAAATCTCCATGAATGTAGTGTGTTTTCCTCTCAGAATCCATTCTTTCAAGCTTTCATTTCAAAACAACTTTTGTTTCTAAATCTAATCTTACCATAATATAACTCTAAAGGTAAAGTCTAGACACATCTAACCAGTGCATAAAAGAAATCAAGGAAGAAAATTTTAAAATTACTTTACCAGAAAATATTGATCCTATGGATTTGTGTTTTTCCCATTAAAGTCTATAGAAATTTTGAATTATAGTTCTAAGTGTCCTTCAGTTTTGACTTTAATAATGTCCTACATATGCAAATATTCCTACATGGAATATTTTATTCTTTTGTTCATAGGTTTGCTCTTATGTAAGGTATTCTGATTTCTTCTTCCTTCTGCAAGGCTACTGGCAAACTGTATATTAAAGCACAAGGAAAGGAATTTCTAAAGATGTCTCTTACTTAATATTTGCAGCATAATACTGATTCTGGGATACCAGAGAACAAGTGGTCGTTTAGGACCATGACAAAGTGTCTAAGGCAACTATTATCTGTAACTTTTGTTTTTCTTCTAAATTGTATAGATACAAATACACAAAGAATAATACAGGTATTAACCATGCCAATTGAAGTTCAGGCTCCTAAACGTTTCAGAGATTTGTTAATACTCTGTTACAGAATTAAAAATATGAATTTGTTTTGTTCACTTCCAATCAGAAACATATAACTGGACTCAGTGCATTTAAGATAGTTGTTCACTAATTACCAAGGTACCACCAGCATGACAGTCCCTCTGCACAGCCTGCAATTTGCATTACTTTTAAAAGCACTCAGGATGTTTTCCTGCTATCGCAACACAAGGAACAGTAAAGAGTGATGTCATATGAAAAAACAGAATTCAGTAAATTTGATGAAGTTTGTTTCAGCTGCTACTCTAACATTTTAAGCACTGATGATTCCTTGGCTCTGGAAGGAATCCTACCACCTGTAGCTGTAAGTGAACAGAATCTGAATTTCTCTGTTGACTTCTCTTGCAGATTTACATGGAATCTTCTGCACAATTTTGAAAGGCAAACCTACATGACAATGTTTATGTCATTAGACAAGGACCAGCAGAGTAGATTCAGAATGAAAGAAAAAAGTTAATTTTTTTCTTGCTTATGGTGGAATTTTCTGTACAAAATCCCTGTTTGATACTTTCCCATATTTTCTTTGTATTCACTCTCTCTCTCTAACCTGAATTGCTTTCATTCTGCTGCTTTTCCTCTACTGTGTGCTTCTGATTGTATATGGGAAAAAATACACTAGCTTTTTTCAACTTAGGTCCTCTAGCTAATGTGCACAGAGGGTGGCAGTGTTCCTTTTCAAACAGCAGAATTATTATTTAGATTTTAAAGACAAATTCCATAATTGTTGCTTTATTATAGTGGAGTCCTATTGTACTGGCTGCTCTTACTGATAGAAATTATTGTTTGCAATACCACTATATTGAATTTAAGAAAACTGTGTATTTCATAGCATAAACGCATTCTGTTTTAAAATAATTTTAAGTTGGAAAAAACACATCTGCTTCAGGTGTATTGATAATCAGTAAAAAGGGACTGGCCAATGTTTTTTAAAAAAGATAAAAGCATTTTTTACCTTCCTTGGTAAAATGGAGTGTCCTGTGATATACTGGAAAAATATAGAAAAAAACTTACTGTTCTCCCTTTACAAGTGTTGGCATCTGAAGAAGTTGTAGAATATTTTCCATGTTCGTTAGAGAAGATTCAGGTCTGTAAGTTTTTTTTTGGAAATTCTACAGTGAGTTGCTTACCCTTGAATTTAGGAATATAGATGAAGTTTCCAAATATTTTGTTCAAAAGAGTGAGCACGAGCTGGGAAGCAAGTCTGCAGAGAAACAAAAATAGACACAATGTACCAGACTCCTAGGGTTAAGACTTAAAAATCACAATAATGTTTCACTGAAATTGATGTTGACATTTTGATGGAGACATTTATAAATATGCTGTTAGAAGTGTGTTAAGCCTGCACAGATCAGCATTCTCTAATGTTCATACATAACAAAAACAATGAGCATAGCTGAGCTGGGTTGGATATTCTTTTTTTTTTTTTTTTTTGAAAAATTTCATGTCCAACTACTTTTGGAGAAGCAGAGAGAAACCCACCCACCCCCAACCCCCAATATTACAGCTGTTTTATTCATTATTACTTGATTTAATATATGTGCAATGAGTAGAAACATAACCTTCCACAGATGGCGGCTCAGCCCACAGCACACAAATGCTGAAGGGCAAGCTCTGTCTTTAATTAAATTTGCCTAACATTAGCTGTATAGTTTTCAGTTCCCAGACAATAATTGTTCAGTCTGAAATTTCCTCCTGACACTTTCCATTTTGGAAACTCTCCTTCAGGCTAGGGGGATTTTGTTTGGGCAGAAAGAGGAGGAGGAGAAAGAAAATGAGAGATATCCACGTTATGACACCCTTCTGTGCATCAAATAAAACAGACATGTCATGAACCATTAGGTAGATACAGACACGGAGCAGGTTGTGGGTATGAAAGATACAGTAGCCACAGAATGTTATTAATATGAACACCTGCTAATAAAATTACATGCAGAACTAGAAACCCCTTTAATCAGCATTTAATTCTTGGTCTTTTATTATTGATAGGCCTTCATCTTGGGAAGGGCATTAGTTCAAGGCTTTACATAAAAGTAACACAGATCAATGGATTAGCCCTTCAGGAGAAGGACTAATTATTTTAATTAGAATATTCTAATTAGAAAGGTTTGAACTGATGATTAAAGAATCTTACATGCCTGGAATTTTAACACAGTTATTGTTGAGTAAACATGATAATATATGTAGAATGTATGGTACCTTGGTTAAAGAGGTAAGGTGCTCTTTTTTGGAATGCCTGAAAAAGTCACAGGAAAGACTTTGGGAAAGATGGTCTGAATTCTGCGTGCCAGGTGCTGAGATTATACACTTTCACATAGTAGATCCAGGAATTGTATAAACATTCTGTTTGTTGTAAAAACATTGTATAAACAATTTGTTGTGTAATAATAATATTGTTGTATAAACAATTGCATAAACATGTGCCACAATTTATTAATAATACAATTTAATAGAAAACAAGATATTCTATATTAAAAGCAACAATCTAAAATCAAATTATCTCAGTCAAATACTCAATGAAGCATGTGGGTGATCTAATTTCACTCTATATTGAGGGAAATTATATTTGCAGAGTACTCTCAGAAGTGAGATGCCAATAAACTTTATCTACTCTTAGAAACAAGATTAAATGGGAAGAGAGGAGAAGTGAAGATGTAATATAATTGAATATTTATCATTAAACATCTAAATTAATCTGATAATGATATAATGGTACTCCAGTTTCTCATATTTTACGTATTGACACCAGCAATCAAAACTAAATAATTGGAAAAGAGATCGTGTGAAAATTTAAACAAATAAAACACCACTTCTTGACACCAGGGTAAACACTGATAAATTCACTAATGTTCTTTTCCCCTCCAGGTGCTATATACTTAATGGTTAGAGACATTAAAAAGAGAGTGCCAATTCAGTGAATATCCTGAACTTTATAAGTCTGAATATCTGGCCTCATACTGCTTCCTCTGCTCCCCGCACTGCAGTCTGGCCTTTTGCCCATCTGGGACAGTACCTAGGCAATCACACAGACATGCTAAGTGCGCACAGAGAATTTGAATTGCATGTTCTAAAGCAACTTTCTTTTAAGGCATCTCTCAGGACAATAATAAGAAGGATTATAAGAAAACATGTAGAGAATAGTTTTCTGATCACTAAGTATTTTTAGAATATTAAGGGTTGCCTTATTTTTCTTGGGCTGCATCACTTTATTTTATGCTCTGAACAGAATTTTTGCTGAAAAATGTTTGATAGGATATACTCAAACACAAATAGCTAACGATGGTTAGGCTACTCACCTAAAATATAAGAAACCATGGTTCAAATATATGGGATTTGCAGATCTCCTTATTCCAGTGGATATTTTAAGCTCTGAGCATCTCTCTTCACATACAGCCAGGTTTTGAAATAGAGCACACAAATTTCTTCATGTAAAACATCTATAGATATATGCGGCATACTTTCTTTGTCAGTATTTGCATCACTGAGATTTTCAAACCACAAGAACAGGATGCACAATCCCCTTGGCCCCTGACTTTGAGATATTTGTATGCATTGATTAGATCCCCCTCAGTCTTCTCTAGACTAAACAGGCCCAGCTCTTGCAGTCTCTCCTCATAAGAGAGATACTTTAGTCCCTTAGTCACCTCTGCAGCCCTCCACTGGACTTTGGTTTTATTTAGCTAGAGCAAGGTACAAAACAGCTGGCAGAATCAGGGCCTTCACTCTGTAAATCTGTCAAAATGTCTGTGCACCCAAGAGGGTAGTTTTAGATATCGACACTTGTGTCAATACAGACCAGAATATTTCAGTCAGCAGAAGAAACGAGTTTGATTTCTACAATATAATTTAGGGTGAGATCAGGGGCACTGTATTAGAAACAAAAAGAAAATAGTATATTATTTTACACAACAACAACCTAAAAAAACCCACAAATGAGCAGAGGAAAAAACATCCACAGAAGGTCCCTAAACGAAACCAGAATTATCATCATAGGCATACATTCATTCCTAAATTGGCATTTGGTGTCACAAGGAGAATTTATCTAGAGACAGAAGAATTCTATAGGCATAAAAATACTGGAAAATGAAGTCCCATAGGAGACACAGTATCTCATCAGAAAACAACAAGAATACACACAAAATTTTGCATGTCGTTATCCTGAACCACTGAGGACAGCTACCAATTTAACAAGACAATACTAATGCAACTGCAGCACAAATGTGCATCTTATATGATGTTTTCAGAGCTTAAAACTGAAGAGAATTCTATATCTACATCTTAAGTGTACCTTAAAACATAATCCCATAAGAAAGAGTCTTATCTCTTCATAGAGCTTAATCAAAAATTGTGTTCCAGTTAAGACCACTGAAATTTCAAGTTTAATCTCACATAAAATATGCACCCATATTCTTCTCTTCTTTAGGGAGAAAATCCTATTCATGAACTGGGATCTGAAGTATTTATTCCATTTATTTGCAGCTTTCACTCAGCCAGTATGTCAGCTGCAGTTAAAGGATATAAAATCTTTCTGAATATGTTCATGTACTGGAGGAAAAATTAGTGGAATTATATATAAAATGCAAAATGATTGGGCCCTGTTTTGGAGGGAGAACTGACTGAAAATGGAGAGGGACACAATGGGGAGGGGAAAGAAAGAATAAACTCGGCATATTTTATGTGGTTTTCAGTGTGATAATTTTAGCTTGAATTTCTTTTCCCAGATATTTTAACTACTAGGTAATTACCTCAGAATTTTATGAATTTTGATCTGCAGTTTCTCCCCATACACTTAATAATTTTCATGGAATGGTAGTTTTTATTCAAAAAAATTTATTCATAATTGACTTAATAAGTAGATATTTTTGCCTCCATTTTTTTTTATTTCTATCCAAATGAACATGGCAAATAAAATTCAAACAAAAAAAAAAGTAATCAATTTCATAACGCAAAGTCATAAACTGGAAGAAGAACTTGCATCATCTTTATGTCCTTAAAGTATCAGTCTGTCAGCTAATATCTATCAGTTAGCTGTCTCAGAGCAGCTTGCATTTTTAAAAATAATACAAACATCACTTTAAAAAAAATATTTGCATAGCAAGCAGGAGAGAAATGAATCCAAGAATAGAACAAATTATAGCACTTTGTATTAATAGAGCAATTATTTATTGCTCATTAAAAAGCTATTAGTAAAATATTGTTATTTATGATAAGCAATAAGCAGCATGCTGCTAAGCAGTTGGCAATAGAAATTAGAAAGCAATAATATCCATTAGTGTGAAAGTTAATTTATCCAAAAATTGTTTTCTTCAAATGTTTAGCAGTATTTTTGCTTGTTTTTAGAGCAATGACAGTTAAAATATTTTTATTAATCTTCTCTTTATGAAAATTACAGCATTCGCATGTACTCTGCTTTTGCTCATTACTCATGTCTTAGCTCTCCTGGATCTGTCACTTATATATGCATGTTGTTTTAAACTCCTAAACAAGTGGGCACTATGGGTTGTTATCCCACATCCATCTAATCTCAGATGTGGGCCTCCAGTTAGTAATGCTGCAGAAGTGTTTTCCCTACTAGAAAATAAATCTTAATAAGTGAAATGTGTTAATGAATCATTTATACTTATTAACCTTTTGAGAAGGGCAAAATTTTCCAGATTTTGGTTTACATGTAAATATTCAACATTGAGCTTTGCAGTATTTTCCATTGGGACTGAGGAGATGACCTTTGCTATTTTTCTTTTTCTTCTTTTTCTTTTCTTTTTTTTTTTCTTTCTCTTTTTTCTTTTTTTCTTTTTTCCTTTTTTTTTTCCTTTTTAGAATAAAAATTTTACTGCATTGTTTTCTTAGAACCTCCACTTTCATATGCATTATAGTGTACAGGTTAAGGAACATCAGCATAGAAAGATTTCCTGAAGATTCAACATGTGTTAAACTGCATTGATTTAAAATCAGTCCAGCTGGTTAAATTAAAATTTCATTTCATCATTTCTTTTCATTAGGAGTAGATTTAAACATACAGATTAGCCAAGAATAGGACCTGCAAGGAATTTAAAAATTAAAATAAAATATAAATGCTGAAAAACCTTGTTAAGGTAAGCATTAAGATTTACCACCTAGAATGATGCCTCCATCTTGCTTCTAACTGCAGTAGCTTTGACTTGGCTAATTATCTTAGTTCTAAACTCATATGTCATCATTAGCAAGATCATGAAGACAGGCAATTCCTGTGTAAGTTCTTTAAGAAGGAAATTGTTAGTGATGGTTTTGACCTTTTTATAGTTGTTTGGCAGTTCAAATGTGTGTAGAATGTAGCAGATTTTTAGGTTGTTTTCTTTCCTGCCCAAGAGAGTTGAACCTGCATCTCCTACCTCCCCTGAGAGGACCATTACAAACAACCTATATGCGCCTCTCTTGTTGGAGCTGTTCACTTGCTAAAAAGGGAACCAATATTAATTGGGCCCAGGGGAAGCACTAGACTGTAGCTTGGCTTTTCACGGAGAGCTATAAAGCTTAACTGTAAAAATCTCATTTGATTACACTAAATTCTAGAGTCTCAATTATGTATTTGCATTAAATTGTTATTAGGTAAAACACATAAAACCGGGAAGAGGACAAGAACCCTCAAAGGAGGGTCTCAAATTAGCCATGAACCTCAGCTCCCATGAGCACACTCTATGTCCCAGGAAACCTGTAATCCTGGCTGTCCTGTAGCACAGTTTAAACAGGAGGGATGGAAACCAGCCTCATCTCACATCACTTAACTCACTGGGATGAAGTGTCTCATGAGAAAGACAAGCTTTGTTCTAAGCCATCTCAGACAAAAAAGGGAAGATAAAGACATATTTTATACTATCTGGGCAATTTTTATGACAATTTGCTTCAAAATCAAAGTATTGGATTAGTAATTTTCTACTACTACTTTATCTTCTCTTTAAGTTGTTTTAGAACCTAATGGATATACTCCGAACAATATGATAATGTAAGTGATTTAAGGGGGTTTGACCTAACCTGCTTGGTGTTTTCTTGAAAGTCAAAAAAATCCCACTTTCCAGACTAAAGAGAAAAATTATCAACTTTCTTGTCATCAGCATTAAATAACATCTATTTATTCTTCATCTCATATTTAGAAGACAGTTTTCCTAAGAAGCAACATCTCTAACAGGTGTTGTATTATGACACAAAATGGCTTCTGGAGGACACCAGATACAGAACTCCTGATTCACAGAAATCTGTGGAAATGCTTCTATGGGTTTAGAAATATCTTTTTTCATGAGTGTTTTCAAACAATGCTTCATTCAAATTCAGAATTTCATCTTATGCTTTTACATTTAGGTTGGACATACTTCAATCTACCCTGTGATAAGTAGATGAGAACATTAACTAACTTTGCAAAGCTGACATTTCAAAGCTCTAAGTCTCATCTGAATGGCTTACTGGGAGACAAAGATGTACTTTAGAATGTTTAGATTGTGATTTGTTTGCCATCATGTTCATAACAATGAAATTTGTCTTCTGCTTATAAATTTTGAAATAATCAGAAATAAAACTAAACTAATTCAAATAAATCTCAGTGTCTTTTAAAAATGGAGATACATAAACTGCCTCCCCTCCAGGTTCTAACTGTGCTACATGATACAATTTGGAAAGAAAGATCTGATCACTGATTCTTGGCTTCTGTTCTCGCTGTTGCTGGCTGCTGCAGAAAGAAGTGTTTTCAGCAGACAAAAATTGACAGAAATACATAAGCTCTGTTGGCAAGCAAGTTGGCCTTTACCAGTTGGTGCATCAAGCTGATGGCTGGCCAAAAATATATCACAACAAAATAAAAACGTACTGATCTTAAAAAGATGAAAAAAGTCCATCACACACGCCCCCCATCACACACACATATATACAAGAGAGACAGAGGTGCAAACTCAGGATTGGATGTCAGACAGAAAAGGAATAAAAGCAGTATGAAAATCAGTAATATCTTTCTCTCATCTTTGCACTCTCCATTGTTGCTTCCACTCCAGTCAGAAACAGCTTTCCTCAGTTATTACCGAGCTCACTCGCTCCTCTCAAAGGACCTTGTTTTCTACATGACCTCAGGCATTATGATTTTTTTTTGTTTTTTTCCCTGGAATGCTATATGAAGTTACTGGGAGCTGCAGAAGATATATTAATCACAGCTGTTTCTTACAGCCTGTGGAATGAAAAACTTTTTTGTTTGTTTATTTGTTTGTTTGAGACAAACCATTCATTCAGAAGCTTTAGGAAAAAAAAAGAAGGATTTGGCTGATCATGTTCGGCAGCAGCAGTATTATTACACAATTATTTCAGAGGTACTAATTATTTAATTATGTAGGAAAATGGTTTCTTGACTTCTCTTCCTGGCTCTTGCCAGAGATGCCCAAAATTTAGAATTCAGCAAAAAGCCTAATTTTTTTGCCTTCATGGTACCTAAAATTTTATTTAAATAATCTTATCTGAATTTGTAGGCTGTTTTAAAGTTAGAATAATTGATCCCTTTTTGTTGAAAAAATGTTTGAGGTACTTAAATATGTATTTTTAAAACTTTAAGGAAATCAGTATATATTCGACAGGTGTGGAGACAAAACTTCCAAAATCATTCAAATGCTGATCTCAAGCCATTCTAAATGTGCTTCAACTCACCTATTTCATAATCATTTAACACACTATTGTGTATTATCTATTAATACACTATTATGCAGGCCTGCTAAGCAGTGCTAATGGACCCCAAAGTCAATTAGCAAGTAAAACAGGCAATAGAAAGTCCATAACAAATGCACTGGTTATTCAGCACTTGGGTTAACTTAGGAGGATGAATTTTCACTTATTATCAAAACAGCATTCCCAAATATTCTGAAATGTTAAAAGATCTCAAAGGCTATGCTCTTAATATTTTGCTAGAAGAAGAGGATATTAAAGAACTGAAAAGGGTTCAAATCTAGTCAATCAGACTTTGCACAGATTAGGCTGCAGTTCTAGAAAAAGTGAAGAGAATTAATCTGACTTTAGAAATTTATGCCTTGTCATATTCACTGTAAACATCTCACATAGAAAAAGACTAAGTTAGACAAACATGGACTTCAATTATTGGTAACTGATGTTGGGCATGCGTAATAATTGGATTTATTTGGCTTCACACTTTAAAAGACTGGATTTAGCACCAAGAAAAATAGTAAAATGGTGATAAGAAATATGCCTAAAACATTTTAAAGAAAGAGGAAATGACTTTTTTCTCATCTCACATTATCACACTAACTGAGATTTAGTAAAGATGTTGAAGTTAAATAGAAAACAGCATCCAACATGAAACATCATGCCAGTTTTATCAGAAACTGTAAAGTAAAAAGTTTTTGTATTTGGAGAGAAAATAGTTAATACTGAAATTTAGCCTCAAGATATAATTGCTTTCAAAATAATATTTATTCATTGTTCTGAAAACACAGCAGGACTAGGCATCATGAAGTAGTTAATTTGTATATGTGGTGCCAAATATTTGGCTAAGTCAATTATTTGTTATCTTATAGTATCTGAATGGTTTAAGAGGGAGTCAGCAGCCCTTTATTTCTGCACATTTTGCCTCTGTGAATCCTGCACTGCTGGCAACAGGTGTTGAATATGCTATGACTATTGGAGACAGACACGATTATATCACCAACCATACCAGAGAAGGATAAGGTATCTTCTAGAGAGGCACTAGAAAGATTTGGGGGTTTTCAAAACACTGCTTTCTTCAGGTGAAAAACAAAAAAACAAACAAAAAAAAGTATTAGAACAGTAATTAAGGAAATTAAAATCACTTATAAGCTCAATAGGAAAATCAGCATCCCTAACACTGAAAAACTACAAACCTCTGACTTATCCACATGTACCTCCAAAACAGCTGATGTAGGTCATGATATATTTAGTTTTTCAGAAGAAAAAAAAGCCCAAAACCTTTCACAGTATAAAAAGATACTAAATATATGAAAGTTAGTTGTGAAAAGGACAGCTGTTTGCTTTGTCTCCCTTTATAATTAATGATGTGAAATGGGTAGTTCCAGAGGATAGCTCATTCTAAGTATTTAAGGTCATTAGAGATCTCTCCACTGACCATGGAAGAGGTATAAAAATTTAGCTTCTTTTTGAACAGTACACTTCTAAACCTGCAAATATTCAAGAGATGAATTATGCTCTGTAACATACACGAACAGGAAAGGTGAATTCCTACCCTGACATTTCAAAATTGGCTAGTACAATTTCTTTTACGGTAAGTAACAAAATATAATCATATTATTGAATGTTATTAATTTGCCCCAAAGCCTATGATGGTTCAGAAGTAGCATAAATAAAAACAGAAATGATGATCTGAGAAAGACAACCACCAAAGAGACGCACAATAAGACGTTAATCTGATCTGTGTAATTCTGTGAATAAGAACACTGGATTAGCAAGTTTTTGTGTCTTAGATTGTCACAATGCCGCCCTCTTCCTCTGTCCACCTACCCTGTTTCATGATGTTGTTGATTTACACTATTTACATCTTTTAAAAGTGCAAGTAATAGAAGAAATGAGGTATGAGACCACATCATCAAGCACCAGCATTGTAAGAAGGTGATGTACCTTTGCCATATATGGATGCAATTAGAGAAATATTTTGGTTTATGTGATCTAGTAATTAGTGTGTTCGAAGAAGAATTTACAAAGATAAAGTTTAGGGAAGAAATAACCATACACCATATAAGACTATAGAAGACCACATGCAAGGTGATGTAGGTTTTGCTTTAAATAGTTGAAAAGTAAGATAAAAGCACCTTGGATGTCTTAGAAAAATTTCACCCTCAGAGAACATTAAAAAAACTGCAAATGAAACACTGCCTTGGGCACCATCATATTTAATTTTTATGAGGAATGAATGCATTTCCACATTCCTATTTTTAAGCCACGTTGTGATTTCTTCACATATCTGTTACACAGATGTTTGGAGAGTTAGACGGAAAAACTGCTGTATATGCAAAGACCAATGTCTGTCAGATGCCTACAGTGCACCTCCTCATAACAACAGCAAACCTGTGCTGACCTCTGGTGAGACCCAAAGTCTCCTGCTGCAGTGCTGAAAAACTGTTCCTAGCTCAGATACACACTCAGGATTGAAGGTTACCCCAGATGTAGCTCTGCCAGTCAGTGGGCAGGAGAGGGGGAGGCCTAAACTTCCCACAGAAGGAAGATGAATTTGATAACCCACAGATTGATTGCAGCAATAACTCTATTGATCAACTCCTGTCCTTGAAACCTCTGAGTAGCTTGGGGAACATTAGTACTTGTGATTCAAGGAAAAATGAAAATATCCAAAAGGTCAAATAGAAATGGAGATTGCCTGTCAGTCAGTAATTTCCAGCAGCATGAGAGATGTGAAGGTGCCATTAGGATGGGGACACTGTAATGCTCAGAAGCTCTCCAGCCATTAGAATCTTTCATTACAGAAACTGCAGACACTTTCACCATTTCAGTTGTTTGAACGGAACAGACACCAGCGAAAATATTCACCTAGCAAATCAATTGCTCAGTCCACATATGAGAATCAAGCACATTAAGTAGATAGCTCCAAGTATTCAGACAAAATGTTTAAACTTAATTTAATGTACATTCTGCAAGAACCAGAAGAAAGAACTATGAAGAAAATAACAGTCCACTTATTCACTTAAAGATGATATAAAGCTTTGGAACGCCCAATTTATTCTAGTCTATATTATTGGTAGATCTTGGGAAGATTTGCATTATTATAATGTTAAATTCTTAATAATTATGGTTATCCTCAGGTTACTGAAAAAGTAGGAAAATGTAGAACTTTTGTTCTTCTTAAATAGCATGTCTTCATCAGAGTCACATGGTACATCAAATATGTCAGCTTCATTTATTGCAAATAATTAAAACAAACTTGAAATAGATTGCGCCCAAGCACTTGCCTTGTGGATGCCAGGTCCTTATCACCAACCATTTTATTCTTACAAATATTTTTCTTATTGGCCATGCCACCTGCTGACTAGATTTTTAAATATAGGTGGTGGGTTACTGTCAGAAATATGTTAACAGATTCTCTGGCTTCTATCAATGTTGCACTGAAGCTCCAGGTATCAAGTTTGGCTGAAGTCGGAAGAGGTTTCTGGGGTGATGCCTGAGAAATATGGAATAGAACTTCTTGTTTATTGAGAGAATTAACAAGGATCATGTTCTAAATTAGAGTATGTTGGCTCTCAGAGCCTTTCTGCAGATTGTCTTGGAAAGCTAAACATAACAAAACAGACTAATAAATGAAAGTTACGACACATTCATATTTTAGGTCATATAACAGAAATTTAAAAAATAAAAAAGTCATAATTACAAAACCTCTCATGGTAAAATTTGCTGAGAGAAACAATGATTCTGGAAAGGACTCACAGATAATGATAAATGAACTCTCAGTGCTATGCTGTGCCCAAAATAAAAAATTGTATCCTTGAATAAGCAAAAAGGAGAACACTGAATAAGATTAAGGGGAACATATAATCTCTCATTTGACATGTGTTGACTAGCACTGTAGCAATGTTGTTAATAAATCAGAGTGAATGTTGGTAATGTGAAGAGAACCTTACAATAAAAGAAGCTCAAGGAGCTACTGTAGCATCCTAAAAAGAACATAAATTTGGAAATGAAAACTAAGAGAGGGCTTCACGATCTGGTAGCTATCAACAAGGTTATCTTTGTTCTACTTAGAGTATCTTGGTTAGTACAGACTAGACCAAAACGCCCCTTGTTTAAAGTGCAAATTAGCTATTAGAAAAATTGATTGTTGTTATGGTGGATTTTTTGTAATTGTGTATTTTTTGTTCGATATTGTTTTCTAAAAGAAACTCCAGTTCAAACAGGAATCCATTCAGATTCATCAAAAGATGAACCAAAAGTAAACAAAAAATAAAGTGCATTACTTTGCATAGGGCACATCTCCATTGATTAAAGGAGTTAAAAGTGAAACAAGTTCTAAAGCAATGCCTATCTTTATTTATGTCTCAGCAAAAGCTCTATATAATTGCCTGTTTTCCTGAGATACCCATATTCTCACTAACAGCAAACAACTGTATCATAGAATGATAGAATATCCTGAGTTGGAAGGGACCCACAAGGATCAACAAAGTCCAGCTCCTGGCCCTGCAGAGGACATCCCCAAGAATCACACCTCGTGCCTGTGTATCCATCTCTACCTCCAGCACTAATGACTGAAAAGGAAACAATCCTGGACTATGCAAACAGAAGAAAGCTCTGCACCTCAGTTCTGTACCTGCTGTATCTATCTCAGAAAGCCCCTTTTGGTCTACATATTTTTATCAATAAGAGCTTACCAAAAAGCATGTTAGAAAAACTAGAGAAAGATTTAATGGGAGAAGCAGTCAATGAAAAGTCGCAACGTCCCGCGGCACAAATGTAATATGAACCAAGTGGATTTCTTTTCTAATACCTTTTACAGCTCCTTTTTAGAAGGTAGAAAAAAATGCTCTCAGAAAAGTAAGCTTTTATTTTATTCTTCTGCTTCCAGGCACTCTAGAACACATTTCGTTATCACAATTGTTCTCCAGCCTTGTCTATCTATGTCTCTATAGGACTGTAGGCCTATTCAGAATGAGATCAGGTCCTATAAGCACTACAGATTTTCATAGCACCATGTGCACAACTTTAAAGTTATCCAAACCCCACACATTTTCACTTTTCTGACTGTTTTTACAATATTAACAAAATTTTACTCCCTTAATAATGGATACAGTATTGATCCTGACTGGAAGACTGTTGCAGGTTTAAGAGCTGGTGATCCACATAAAATCTAACCTGAGCAAGGGCAGGTCTGTGCTGGGCTGCACATGCAGGGTGGCTTTCAGGCCTGTCACGTGCTGCACAAATGATTTGGCTGCAGAATAACCTCAGTCAGCTCGTTGTAAGAGAGGAGCCAGCAGGCAGCTCCCATCTGCTACCAGCCATGGCCTTACCTTTATTTTGAAGGGCAATGAGAAGTTCTTGTATGAACATCATTTAGGAATAGATTTCTTGTAAGGCAATTGTATAATAGCTCACGTGACCACAAGGGACAGCTTTTCTCCATGGACAGCATGCACTTAGTGCAGCACACCATGGGAAAATCCATCCAGGATTTGCCTGATGCTGCACAAACGGGAGATACTTATCCTTTGGAAGGATGCAACATTTGCTCACTATCTTTATTATTCTCCTAATTATTTTTTTATTAAAGGAGTAATTTTATTAAAGCATTTGTTTCCAGGCCTCTCTTACTGAAATCTGGAGACAGCCCTATACCATCTCCCACTTCTCCTCACAGTGCCTCCCCTCCCTACAGTACAGAAGAGCATCAGTGAAAGGGGAATTGTGGGTTATAGGCCTATCCTTACAGTGAGAATTACCAAAAGGCAATCTAACGGGTGAAAGAAATGAATGAAAAGGACCTTCATGTTTCTTATTTTCCACTTAAAGTTTTTGCTGTTGAACATGTACACAGTGCCTACGGCCCAGCTGATTCTGAGGTGGGTCAGAGAATTCTTTCATTTCACATTATTAAAATGTTCCACTGTCCTGTCCTACACTCCCACCCCCTCCAAAAAATATAAAATAAATAAATATCTACTGCTAAGTTATCTAAAAGAGCCTTCCCTAAAACAGTGAGGCTAACTAAGCTCTAGAGGAACTACGTGAATGGTAATGCTTTGAGACACCTCTGAGGCATGGATTACCTTCATGCTTCTTTCAGTAGCATAATAATGTCATAATAGAAAGAAATTTCAGTGTCTTCTGTGCTTTCTCATATCCAGTGTTGGGTGGTTTGTGGGAGTAGTGTGAAGGGATTATTCACCTAATACAAGAAGGACACACTCAAGGACACTCATGAGCTCTACAATCTTTCAGGAATTTGTTTTTTCTGAATAATTTAGGCTGCAGATTTAAAACACCAGGCGCTAGTAGAAGAAATCCTTAAAACCACACGTGTAAATACATTACTCCTCCCACTGTAATGTAATTGTTTAATGCAACACACATTATCTCTAACATGCTATTATTACGTGCTAGAGTTAAAGCTGAAGAAAATAAGTAATCCTTTCTTTTAACACTATATTTGCCAACTTCAGCACCCTGTATTAAGAAACAAATGAACAAAGAACCCTCCTTGCCCTGCAACTTTCACAGTTGTCTAGAGCACATTTCTACTTATTCCTCTGCCGTATGGCACTACATCCTCACCTCCAAAACACATTTAATTATAGAAATGGTAAACCAAAATATATGTTATGTTCTTCCTGATGTCCAACAGAAACAATTTCATTGTGATTATTAGAGTTCATCTGCTTAGTGATCAGACACTTGTTAGCTTTCTTCTGAATTATCCTTTTATTCATGAATGAGATTGTTTTGTTTCTATGTCAAATCCTTATAAGTTTGTTTTTTTAAAGAACAGAGAGAAAAATACTTTGATCTTCACATCTATTTATTTTAGCAAAATCATGTCTCCTGGACTAATTTCTGTTAGAAATGTGTTAATGGATGTAAATCCTTAATATTTGTATCATCTCCCAAAAAGGAAAAATGTCAGTTTTTCCTAGGTATTATCACAATTGAAAAACTATATTACCTTTTTCTCCCTCAAGTGGAGGTTTTGGGAAATAATTAGACTTTTGACACCATATAGAATAGTACCTTTGGGTTTCAAACATCAGTCTTGCAGAGGTGTATGTATATCTAACTTTTTCTGTATCTTGTCATCCAACTGAGTGGGTTAGATAACTTCAAAAAGATTAAAGTATCTTTTGAAGTCCAATGGTGAGCAATGGGAATAAAGGAATTCTTGGTTTCCATGTACCTTTTAATTTTTTTTTTAAATATATGACTCTTGGAAAAGAAACTTAAAGCATGTAAGTTAAGCTCATCACTTTTGAGCAGTCAGGAATAAAAACACCACAAGCTTACAAAACAAAGAAACAGAAACACATCTGGCATTCACTAAGCCTGTTGGCATGTGCCAGTGAATTTGCAATCAGGCCTGGAAACAGCCAAGCTCATGAAGCCTACGTTTTTAGAACTATAGCAGTTGTCCTATAAATTATTCTGCATCTAGGGCTACATAAATAGCAAAGACAGATGCACAATGCTAGTGCCAGTTCTACAAAACATTATTCCAGTCAGCAAGATGCTGCAATAAATAGGTTAATCATTTTTAATGTCTTTGATATTCATCATAGTAACATTAATCAAGATGAATTAATTTGGAGTTAATGTGACTTCACTACGAATTGCCAATGGTATTTACTTGTAAACACAGGTTTTGAGGACAGATTGAATCTCTTTCACTCTCAAAACCAACCTTGCTTTCTACACTATTCCACATGAACTATGGACTGCCATGCTAGTGTTGATACTGATGTTTGGTGGTTTTTTCTCCCTTATCACTTTTTGTTTTTATTGATATCTACCAGAATAATGGTCCATCCAATGCTTCTCCTTTGAGTTTTTCCCCAACAACTCTGGTAAAAATGTTTTGACCCAATTGACTAGTCCACTGCTGAAAAGCCACATGACTAATTTTGCCTGCAGAAAAATACTACTTTTTTTAATTGTCTCAAATACTATCAGATAAATAAAGCCACTCATACATAATTTGGAAGCAACTAGAAAAACTCTTTCATTTCAACTGATAGTTGTCTCTATATATGAAATACACGTTCCTGAGTTTCATTAGTCATATTTGTAATGAAATTAAATCATTAGAACATGGGAATTGAACCACATCAAAAATAAAGTTCTTTCAGAGCTAGAATATAAAGTAGAAAATAGTTCAATGCCTTCTTAAGTACTGTCTATATTGATGAATACAACTACTGGTCTAGCACAGAAGGAAGAACAAAAATTACATTAAGAAACCAAAAATCAAAGCCCAAAACTTTTAAATTCCAGTTCAATAACTCCATAAATTAAACATTCTTTGTGGCTCTGGATCAATGTTCACTATATTTCCTTAACAAATTACTAGGTTTAACAAAAACTTCCAACACATTCTTTTGAAAACCATTTATAGTTAGAACATTTCAGAATCCTGCCACAGTGGGTTCTTTTCGGAGGTTTCCAAATCTCACTCACAATGATCGTTTTAGCAGCAGACATCAGGTGTTACTGTATATACACACATATCTATACGTGTGTGTGCGTGTGTGTGTAGCTATGTGCATGTTTTAAATTGTTTTCTTATCACATTTACCAGTTTGTAAGTTTGTTTTCTAATTGCAATATTGTAGCATATGGATGTACCTGAAAAGGAGGCCTCAGGTTTGGTCCCTGGTTCCGCAATTTGGTCCACTGGAGCCAAAAGTTCCGTTTCAAATTGCCCTTAAAGAAGAAAAATTAATTATGGCAAAATATTAAATACATTTTATCTAATAAAAATGTAGTAAAAACTTCAAAATGAGGCTAAAGGATTGCTCGCAGGCTGTGTACGTTGTATACCTGTAAAACAGATATTGATTTCTAGTGTTCTCATTGCCTTCCTCTAAAACCAGTTAAACATTAAGTAATTAAAATAAAAATTTGCATTAAATTCTAAATGAACAAACATGGAATTAAAGAAAAAGTTGCTCTAGTCGATCATCTCTCTTGGAGTAATTAAAATTCTTTTGATTTATGTCAAATTGTTGCCTAGAGGGAATATCAAACCTTATTAATGGTGAATTGAAAATAAAGAACAAAAAAGCTACGGTAACACCTTGTAGAATTCACACTATTTTCTTGTCTCCTGAATATATTGTCCTCTTTCTTCATCTGTTTTTGTTAACTCACAAGTACCATGGAAGCAGTAACTGAAATGGGAGCAGAGTAGGGACATCTTAGGAGGTACATCAAATCTGAAAATGCAAATACCATCACCTTTGGGCTGTAGCATTTAATTCAGTTTCAGAATCACAGCTTTGCAGTTCTGACCAAAGACAGAGGCCAAGACTGCAGTCACCAGGAAGCAAGAATATATTGAGGAAACACATAGAGGCCCAGTGAGATTAAAAGAGTGGGAAGCAAAAAGCCAGGGAGAATGCATTTTCCAAGAGTTATCTGCAACTGCACACAGAATATATCAATATGAATATATTGTACGAACAAGCAGAAAACATTCACTGAGTTCACAGGGGTCTCTGTTCAGTGTTCAAGCATTTTCTAATTCATAGGTAGATATAACCAGAGATATCTCCTTTGGCCCAACCAGGTCAGGTGATCTATCAAACAGCACATTCTAATGACTACACCAAAGTCCTGCACATCTGTGAAGGTGCTACTGAAAGCAGAACAATGTTAAATATCTCAGGGAATACTAACTGATTCTTTTCTAGGTATTTTAATATGTTATGGAATGAATTCATAAGGTAAAGGGAATCCTGCTATCATGTTGGGGTTTTTTTAAAGTCTAAAAGGAAAGGAAAAAAACCCAAACAAAAAAAACCCAAAACAACCATCACCTTTCCAGTAATCACACAGTACTTTTTTTCTATTCGTACAATAGATGCAAGAACCATTGATTACTTATCAAAGAACAGGCTAATTTGTTGAGGACTGTGAAGAAAATCATTACAGGGCTTGAAATATTAGGAGAGTCCCCTTGAAAAGTACCCTTTGAAAACAGAGCAATTCAAGTGAGGTTTTATAGATTTTCAGTTTATCTGGTTGCTTGAGCAACAGGCTTTGAAAAGCCATTGCTTTCACATGGAATATGATTTAATTTTATAAAACTATAACTAATACGTGCTTGTTCATTTCATGTTGCCCTTATATCTCCCTTCTAGATTTTTAACTGCTCTTTGTTTTTTCTTGAACTGTGGTTTATGATGTCGTATAAAGTCTTCATTATTAATCGATAGGGAATTATAGGAAATAACTACTGTTAAGAGACATCTAGAGAATAAACACTTCAAAATTGAGTGGTTAAAAATACGAATTGAATTACCACTCATTACACAGATCAAAAAAACTAAGAATAAGTTCCACAGTTTTGTCATGTAACTTCTATTAAAACTGCTTTCAGCAAAGCTTTATCATGCACATCTATACTCCACATAGAAGTACAACCATATGCTTTCATTAAACTTAAATTTTATTTCTCATCCAAGTTTTAAGACTGTTTCTTTAAAGAACCCCGAACAAACACAAGAACAACAACAAAAATCCCCAAAAACACCAACACCCCTCCACTAAAAAAAGGAACTAAAAAAAAATAAAACTAAAATGAGCATAAAACCCCACTGCTGATATTTTTTCAATTGACGTGTATGTATTTGTGTGTATTTCTTAAAGAAGAAATACACAGCTGTGGCTTAGGAGAAGAACATGTGGTAAGTAATTAGAAGGATGAATTTACACTGTGAAATGAGCAAAATAGGTTGGTGTTTGCAATGCCACATATTTAGAGCAGAGGCTGAATTTTGGTCCCTTTGACTGTCAAGATCCACTATGTCCTTTGCTTAATAGTACCCAGGTTCGCTTTCTTCCTGCCTCAAGAGAGAGAGAAAATAAATAAAAGGAAGGGGGAAGAAGAAAGAGAGAAAATATATGAAAATGTTTCTTTTTACTTGTTTAATTTCTATGCTGCTCCAGTTATCGGCACAGCTACTTTCTGCTTCAGAATCTCAGTAACAAGAGGGAATTCTTCCACAAAGAGGGCCACAGTCAGAAAATAACAACTCTACCCATTGATATATTTGAGTGAGTGGCCTGGGTTACGGTGTTCATGTTGAACTAAAGCATAGTTCAGTAATAATGCATGACAACCTGCTTGTTTCATAAACCTGTCATAGAACAGGAATATTTTCTTTCTCCAAACCCAGGCTTCCTAAACCTCAGACCTCCACTGTGATAAATGAACACATACTGTATCTGAGACTCAGATTTGCTCTTACACCAGAAAAAAAACAAAAACAAAACACAAAAAACCCTAACGGTCTTAGGTCCCTCAGCTTGGGAATTTCTCACAGTGCGCTTCAGTTCCTCATATATCAATGAACTAGCAGAACAATCTCAAACTATCAACATCTAAATCTCTCAAAAGTACCTAAGGCTGGAGCAGGTATTTTGTAACCATGACTGAGCACTTCACTGCTAGACAACTCCACAGTGAATTGGCTTAGGCTGTGTAAGACGGAGTAAATCATAGAACTGTTTTGATTTACAATATGGAGACAACCACACAGACTGTTCATAAAGGCACCTTTGCTTCTTTCCTGACTTCATCTGGACTTCTCGGCTGCTCAAAGGCACAGTCTAAAGAACTGACCTCAATTTCCATCAAGAAAATTAATAAATAAATAAACAAATTATAAATCCCCTAAAACAACCACAAAATTACAAACTAACAAAAAATTCACCACTCAAAACTACGAAACCGACAAACCTATGAAAAATTTATAAAGCAGAAAACTGTTCATAGTGAACGTGTCCAATTTTCTTGCTGTAATTTTTGAGGATGGCATGAGTTTGAAAGAGAAAGCAATGTTCTTCCTTTATTTGAGTTTTGTGATGTAAAGAAAAAAAACCCATAAATCTAAACATGATGTTCCTTTAGATAGACTGTCATCGCTAAATTCTTTCTTGCTAAAGATCATTAGAGAATTTTATGCCCATAGAGAAAGTAAGATTTCCCTACAGAAATAATAAGAGTCTGATGTAGTCATTGTTTTGGTCTGCTAGTTTGTAGACTACATTTTGTACCTCAAAGTAAATAGCAGGTACAATTGGTTTTCATTGGAAAAAGAAAGGCCATCCCCTCAGGTACTGCATTTCTGATGATCCATGAAAAAGGTTTGTAATGAGCTGGCAATTGACATTGATTACCATTTAAAGGCAGTGAAAACCTACAAAATGTGCTGCAAAGTTTTCACTGTTAAGTGACACCCGCAACAGTGAGGAGCAGAATTTGTGCTTCCCTGAAAGAGAAGTATGAATTTCAAACACCACATGTCCCTATTACCTTCTGTCCAGAGGCAGTGGCGCTGTGTGAAAATTTGGGAAAGGAAAAGCCTTTTGTTTCTTCTTGTTTTAGAAGTATGGTGAAATCACTACCTTATATTCAGTGGCTGAGATGTCAGGTTACAAATTCACAGGTAGACAGCAGTATTTCTGTGCTACATGTTGGCAGCATGCTGACAGCTGACTGCATTCTTCATTCTCAGTCATTCAGTCGTGTCTCTGTTAGAGTAGCCCACACCTCACTGTCACACCGTTTGCTGACCCTGGAGATTGCTGACATTCTAACTACAGACTGACACCTGTTGTTTTCAGGACACTTGATGGTGAAAATTGATGAAGAGTTGTTTTGGGGAGATCAGACTTACTTTTTTGCGATTTGAAGTTGAGCAGCTGCATCAGCCTGCCATTACAGAATAGTGCCATCATTTCCATTGCCCTATTAGCTGCTCTGCCGTTCCTTGTGTCAGTAATACAGTGGAGAGCTGTGATCGTTTCTCCTTCATCCAGCTTTTACTCAGTATCAACTTCCAGCCCCGGAAAGAAGAGCTAAAGGAGAGAGCAGTTCAGTTGCCCCAGTTAGCATTTTCAAAAGCAGCATGACTTAAAAGCCACAAAAGTCTCCATGCTCTGTATTTGAGACTCAAAACGAGAATTAGAAACAATAGGCAATACGGTGGGGTTGTGGGGTGTCACATCTGGGTCTCATGAGGTAGGAAATTACTATTAGATCCTAATAAGTGATAAAACTAGCTCATTTTGGAAAACAACACTCCTTCTGCAAGCTGTTACTATATTAAAATTGCATGTTAAGCTACAGTATGTAGCTATGTTTTTTCCTAGCTGGTTGAGTATTCTTCTTCTTCTGTCACCCAAAAAAAAGTTGCCCTGGAAGCACCTCTATGGAAGGCAATTTCACTGATAGAGGAAGTTACTTTGCATAATAGTGTATCACAGTTATGTCTAATGAATTACAGTCTCTCACTTGAAGGGCAGAGAGGGTGAGAGGTAACAAGGTTCAGCAGAGGGAACAATAACTTAAAATGCAGTACATTTTAAATAAAATAGGATACCACAGAGAAACTGTGCCTTCTATCAGCAGAAGCATCAACAGGGCAAAAAGTTAACAAGGTATACCAAGCAGGACAAGAAGAATGTTGTATATTTAAGTCTCCCATTTTTCCCCTGTGCTGATCTTTTTCACTCTTGCATTGAATCATGAAGGGAACTATAAAACATGCAGAAGAAGAGCTCCTATTCATCAACCCCTGAAGTATTTTGTTTCACATTGGTCTTCTGTTTCTCTTTTTTGTTTTTACAAGTGTAAGAGATGTTTGAGCTCAGTCACCAATAACCTTTTTACAAATGGTTACAAAATAACAATACAGTAAACTGTATTCCTGGTTCGATACCTCCTACTGTTTGTTGTCAAGTTTGTGCTTCAGAAATAGGACATTAACGATGTTGCTTACAATTAGGATGTCACGACAAAACACTCATGTACACAGAGCAAAAATTCTGTATGAAATAGCCTAACATTTTCTTTTTCTTTATTTTTAATCAGTGAAACATCAGAGCTTCTAGGCTGTACGTCTATGAGTGTAGAGAAAGAAGTCATGCATTTTAATGATTTAGGCCCTGAACCATATGTGTAAGGCACTTAACTAAATCAAAGAGGTTTCATTAAGAAATTATTTCTAGGAAGAAAAAGTGTGTCTGTTATTATCACTTCATTATTAACAGAAGCCATTACCATTTCAATTTTTACACATTTCAATGGTGATTTTCAACTAAAAGATCAATTCCAAGCATTTTGCTACTTACTCCAGCTGCCAGCGCTGTTTTTGTGCTCCTCCCTGCAGCAGCCAGCCCCTCGGAGAGGTGCGGGCAGCCTGGCCCCACCTCCGCAGCCACGTCCGTCAGCTCCTTTGCAGCACGGGTCAGCACACGTACTGATCGCAGGGCAAGTCTTTGTGCTAAGCTGAATCCCACAGGAGTATAATCAGCGATGCTCAAACCACCTTTACACGGTGCTGAGAGTCCTCTCAGGTTAATAAAGCAGAAGAATGGACAGTTTCTGACTCCAACAGGCTGAAATTTCAGGCACCTGCACAGGCTGTGGGATTATGACAGTTTTAGGGTTTCATGTAAGTGGATTTGTAGGTGCCTCAAGGAGTTTTTCCAGCGTCTATGAAGACAGGATTTTGTGGTCCATCACTATAGTGTGTTGCATTTATGTAATATTTCAGTTGTAAAATGAATGAAAAAAAATTATTTTAGTTTTCCAAAGGAAGATAATTCAGAATTAGGAATCTGAAATATTAGTCATGAAATACAATAAAGTATTGCTACTGAGTGAACATCCAACAGTTTCAAAATGTAGAAGTAGATCTAAAACAACTTAAATTCTCTCTATATATTGATTAGGTTTAAATTTAATTTTAAAAATAAAAGGAACTAAAGAATATCCTAGTATTAGCAGATATTTTTCAATTATAAAATTTTCTTCTACTGGGCCGTTATTATGAATTTTTTTATCAAACCTCCTTTCAAGATGTACTACTACTTGTTTGGCTGTAGTTGCTTCTCAGTCCTCCTGTATTTGCAATCATCAAGTGAATTGTAATAATAATAAAAACAACCCCAGACCATAAGTTCAAGCTGATGGAAAGGTTTTTTCTTTTTTGGCTTTGATGACGTGACAATATGAATAAAATCTAAATGTGACTGAACCCCCTGAAGCAGGCTTCTTTGATATATGCAAGTGTCTGAGCCCTTCATACTAATCAAGACTGTTGATTTTTTTCTCATACCATCTGAAGTGGGACACAACATTAATGAAGTTCTAAAATCCCAGTATTGTAAACCACCCTCACTAACATTAGGTCAAACCCTAAAGACACATTTTTTAATTGCCAGACTATTCCATTCTTTTCTCAACTAAAATGTGATATCAAGTGCTTTACACCTATTCCACCTTTTCTATTAATAAACTGAACTTACACTTTTAATGATAGCTTAATAATAATAGAATGTTACATGAATAAAATATATTAAAGTCCTGTGATTTGTGGAGATGTGGAATATTTCCTTAGTTCATAGGAAATCTTTGGAGTAAAAGGAAAATAGTTTCACAGGTACATAGTGTTCAAAAGAGATGATCTTATACTGCAAGAGTGGCTTTATGCTCCAATAAAATCTCTATCACACGTATGGAGGAGTTCCATATATTGCCTTGCCAGAAGTTGCAGTTTGCTGAGAAAATTAGGAAAATGCTAAGTAGAGGTCACAACCACTTAAACCTGCACACAGCTATTTGCAGATGGAACTGCAGGACTGGTTATTTCAAACATTTTTTAACCTTTTCCAGCATCAAAAAACCCTACTCTTTTTAATGATACACTGTTGGAAGTATGCATATCAGAATTTGTGGAGACTTATGTACAACATATCAGTGTGGCTATATACAAGTTCACACAACTCCTCTTCTTTGTGGGTCTAAGCATCTACAACACCCCATCCACACAAGATCTTTACTTTCAACATGGAGATATCTTTTTTTATTTTTTTTTAATCGCATTTTCATTAATGGTGTTTGTATAAAGCCCAGGAGTAGTAGTGAAATATGTTAAGATTACAAACAGGAGGAGCACTGTTACTGAAAAACAAAACAAAACAAACCTAGCAAAAAAAAACCCCAAAAATTAGTTAACTTTGAGGTGACTTGATACTACAGGGACAAAGGTTAAAAACGTAGTGATATCGCATTCAAAGTTCAGCACCTGAAGATACTACAGCTAAAGTATTGCTCTGAGATGATGAATTTGAAGTGAAAGAGCCAGAAAAAAAGAAAAAACATGAGGATAGCAGTTAATCAGTGGCTGAAGGTTAAGCTTCATGGAGAAGTTAAATGTAATCCTAAGATGTACTGTGCATTTTCTAGTAAGATATTTTCACCAAAGGAAGTAAATTGATAATTACATTGTACAGAGAATTGATAGGAGTTTTTACGTAATACTGCATTCAACTTATGTATGTATACTTACATACACAAGCATATCATAGATGCATACATTTAAGAAAAAGGAAGCAATCGAGAGAATGCTAAGACTCCTAAATACAGTCCTTGGAGAGTTGCTCATTTAAAACATCACTCATTTTATGTTAACCTTGCAAAATAAAGACAGAAGAGGACTGGACTTTTCTGTATAAATGTCCAGGGAAAAAAAATCTTTCATAATTCAATAAATTTACAAAACCTCTTTACTATAAACTCTTCCTAAATGCAGGTTTTAGTAAACTAGTCACTGGAGTCAGAAAATAGTGACATGACGGCATTTTTATAAATAGATCTATGAGCCAGATATTCTCTTTACATTGGAAAAGGCCTCTCCTTACATAACTGAAAAGACAAAACCTTTTGCAATAAAACGATATTTAGGTATTTTACAGAAATTTAATTTAAGATCCTTTCCTTCTAGAGACAAGAAATTTTACTACAGCTATTTTCATATGTGTAATCATAACCTTATTTTTCCTTATTTTCTGACAATATAAAAAGAAATAGTAAATAATATCTGGAAGAATATGGAATAACGGTGTAGTAATTTCATAATTTTTCGAACACTCTCCCCTCCATACTGCTCTCTGGCCATTTAGGAAGACCAGCAGGTAAAAGGAAGCCTTGGATCACTCTTCCTGAATGCTTAGGTGCTACTAATGAAGGATGAATCTCAAATGTAAAAATAAAGCCTAAAAGCTGTTCTCTTAGCATTTTTTTTCCATTCTGTGATTTCACTATGAGCATTTTAACCACTTTATACCTCAGAATTTATCAGACATCTGTAGTAAAAGGTGTAACAATAATGAAAGCATTTAATTAGTGCAGATGTATTATTTAAATATTCCAGATGACAGAAATAATATTTTGTTATTGGTCACAGATAGCTTCGTAACTTTTTCTAGCATATTTTAATTTAGAATAATTGTCTCTTGAAAGCTTGAGTGAGCCTCTGGTAGTTGTACTAAAAGCTGTTAGCAATCACTCTCCACTTCTAGAAAAAAGTAAACAAATCCAAAGCAGATGAGAAAAACACTCGAGCTCATACAGGTATACGTAGCAATGTGGCCACTCATAAACCGACCCATGTCTATCTTTGATAAACTAATTCATCTGCCTAAAAAAAGCCGATCAGAACTCAGAACAGACAACAAACAGAACCTTTTCCTGTTCTACTGTGTCACTCCTTGTAATCGCAGTTACTTTAGGACGTTCTCACGTGCTGCAATGTTACTTTACTACACATATTCCAACCTTTTAAACTCAGGTTTGTCTTCACACAGCCTAAGAAATACAATATTTGATCTCGCTTAGCTGAATCAGAACAAGCAACAATCAAGTTTCTTTCTATACGGACACAAGACACTTATGTATGTTCATATTTAAACATGCACTGCCACCTGTGGTCCAGGAAAGAGTTTTGAACTTACTGTGCATTTGAAGATGCAGTAATGTTACTCCATTGCAGTGAATTAAAAAAAAAAAAAAAATTATTAAAAATGGAGTGTTAGACCAAATGCAGTTCACATTTTATTTGATACAGCAAGGTTTTGTTTAGAACGTATTACTTTGATTCTTATAAAAAAAAGGCAGACAACCTCCAAATCCACTGAACTTCTGTCTTTTGAAGTTAGAATTTATATGTAAGCAAGCAAGGACTAGGTATTGCACACAGAGCCTTGTCAGAATAACATCTTCAAGAAGAATTTTTTTTTTTTGGTAACACTTCCTTCATGAATTCTTCATGTGTTTACAACTGAAAGTAATCTTTGAGTAGAAATGGCTTTGCTAAATGATGCAGCATAACCAGGTGCTGCTCATTTTCAATGCACAAAATCTTCAATTGTTCACAGTTGCATATTTAAATCCAGAATGAAAGCAAATAGGCCAGACCAAGAAATGTGGCAGAATAGCTGAAGAGAGTGCAAGAAGTAAAGAACATCTCACTGCTAGCTCCTGTGAGCTACATTACCTTACCTCAAACTTTCACTCATCCATCTTCTGCCACCCAAATCTTCTCTAGCACTTTAGTGAGCCTGAAATTTGCCTAAACAGATGAGAAGCCTCCACCAGTTCTACACTTTTTAAATAAGACCCACTGTACCTCACAGCTGTCAGGATTCTACCTGCATCAGCAGACCCTGCAGCCTCTCCTCCCTCTGGGCCTTGGTCTGATATGGAGCAGCTGCGAGACCTTGGAAGATGCTTCCATCAAGAGAACTATGGAAGCCTTGCCTACATTCTCCCATACCATCCTGTTTGGGAGCTGCATTAACCTCTTTGCCCTTGCCCCTTCTGAAGACTCATCTTTACCTGTGGCAGCTGTGTTTGTGCTCAGCTTTGTGCCTGATCTTGGATTTGCTCTATGACTGCAGATTTGTCCACTGAGCACTGAGGTGTTGGCTGATCTCCAGATCTGCCCTGCCCTTCTTGTCAGGTACACAGAGTTGCACTCCTCACCTGGGAGGGCACTGCTCCTGTCTCTCCTGTCTCTCATCCTTGGCTCCCACCTCAATTTTCTTCCCAGAGCAGCCACTTTTGCTGCTCCCTGGCAAGAGCCTCTTGCATCATAATTTTGAGAGACAGAAAGGAGACCTACAGACAGCTGCAAGGTAAAGCTACGAAAACAATTGCTGTTCTTGCCTGAGTGTTTGGGCAGTAAGCATAAAATAATGGTTTAGTATCTTAAAATCTAGTGAATACAGACAGCTACATTTTTATTGCTTAAGGCTAATAACTGACATTTTGAAATTGTCACACTTATGAGTTTTAGGCCAAGCAAATTCTAATGTGCCCAACTGTTCTAGGAAATGAATTAAAACCAATTGCTTTAGAACATAAAAACCTTAGAACATAAAAACTTACGTGCCTGAGGTAGACATCTGTCAACACATTCAGGTATATGGGTTTTTTACCATCTTTTAGAAAATTAACAATGAAAAGGTAATTTGTTTCAACTCTCAGGCTAAGTTAGATGTCAGTAATCTAGAACACTAAACACCCCCAAGAATGTTTATTTAAATTTTATGATCCCTGTAAATATGTTCAGGCTTCCTGTGTCAAGTGGCTAAACTAACAAGGTGAAGTAGTCCTAGATTGCAAAAGTTAAAATCTGTTTCAGCTACAACCCTCCCTGCACGTAAAAAGGACCTGAAATATAGTATTTTGCATGACACTAGCTACTAGAACAGAAACTGACCCCTCCTGTGCATTCTGAGTTACTGTATTGCAAAACATTCTCATGCATGTGTATGATAAAAATTCCAAAAGGAAAAATTTTAACAATGAATACTAAACTCATTAGAACTTTCTTAGTGAAAAGCATTCAGTTCAGGGTCAGTTCACACTGGGTAAAATAAATACTAAGATCAGCTGCTGACATTATCTCGATAGCTCAAACCTCATGATCTGTAAAACTGAATACGAGATTTATAAGGTCAAACTTTATTTTATTAATATAAGTCCTTTGGAGAAGGATTAGAGGGGCAGATGAAAATAATAATAATAAAAAAATTTAAAACTCCCAGAAAACAAGGAAGGTGACAGAACTTGTTAGTGGCAGTTGATCTCTATTTTTCATCTTTAGAGCAGAAAAATAGGGGCTAATCTTTTTAAAGGAACCATTTCATTGAGGCTGACTGGACATGGACCTGCTTGTGGAAGGTGGTGAGCGATGCCTTTGTATCACTTGCGTTTTGTCATGTTCCTTTATTTGTTAAAAAGTCTTTATCTTGAGCCACAATTTTTTCCTCACCTCTGCTCTTGCAGTTCTCTTCCCCATCCTGCTGGGGGAAAGCAGGGCAGAGGGGTGGGAAGGCAATGAGCAAGGGACTGTTTGATGCTTTGTTGCCAGCTGTGTTCAGCTGACAATGAAGACAATGCCGCAAGTTATGCTCCTGATTCCTTTCCAGACCACCCCTGCTACAAGTGAAGTGTAACACCATAAGGAGTCTGTACTGCACTTCTGGGATACAAAGGAAGATGTGTGTACCTTTTTGTACAGATGAAAAAATCCTACTGCTCTTCTTTTCCGTAATGTGAAACCACACTAGGTGCCCCAAGCCTTAACAGGAGACTAGGGTTTTGCTTCCAGAAAGTAAAATCCTTCTAGCATGATATAGAATAAAACAAAGGTTATCCTTGAGGTTTAAATGTCAAAAGAAGACCTTGAGACTACTGGTTGCACATCCCAGTTCTGGCACAAATTTTAGCTAACAGCATAAAGTGTCATTCTGAGCAAGGTTCTGACTAAAACTCTTTCCCCTGGTTCAGCACATATAAGAAATGATAGCACTTATTTCTTCTGTGCTTTCTCAAATAAATCTTTTTAAAGTCTAAGCTCTCTTGCCTGTCTCATGTCATAATATTTTAGCCACCATTATAACACCTTTAAGCCATTGCTACAAGAAGCTCTTTCAGATGATTGCAGGTACCTTGTCTATATATGAGGAAGGAAAATTTGGTCATTACAGCTCATTTTTTAGTTCTGAATTCAGCTAGAGCAGCAAACTTTTGTAGTGACAAAATTATGCAATTGTACAAAGAAGGTTTTACTGCTGATTTGGACTTCAATAATAGGTGGGAACCAGGTGATTCTGATTTCTCAGTGCTGCAGGATCTGGAAATCAGGAGCAGCTCACTGTTACCTTCCAAGAGTAAAAGATTTAAAAACACAATGGTTTTGTCAAAAAAAGTAAATCTGTGTTGAAATTATTTCCACTGCATTTATTTCTTCTGCAGTGTTTAGACCCAAAACAGGGTTTGCAGTTGTGGTCTCTCACTGAGAATAGTGCAACAATATATTCATTTCAGAAACTGTTAAAAAATGGAGCAAAAGGAGGAAAAGATCACCAGCACTACATTAAATGACAGGAGTCTAACAAGAATTCCTGCATGGATAAATTGTGTCTAAGACTGCATCCGGAACCTGAAAGGTCTATTCACCTGCATAAATTGTAGAAGCATAGTCCACAGTTTTAAGACCAAGGTTAATACTGTTTAGTGAATGAATGATGAAGTAAAGACATATTTGAATAATAAACGCTTTTTTCAGTATAAACTGCAGCTTATTGTACTTTCATACATTCAAAACTTACTCATTCAAAATAATACTGCTTTAAAAAAGATTTAATGGTCCGTGAGAACATAAAAATAAAGTATTCCTTTATAACTCATTTGGGCATTCTTAGAAGAAAAGCTTTCCATGCTCTGTGGGTGGTTTATAAGCCTAGGAGGCCTCTGTCAATGTTTGCATTGACTTCTGTACATTTCAAGACAGCTCATTGGACTAGTAAAGGGACCCTAGACCTTTTTTGTGCCATATCATATAAAAATTATTTGCTTTCCTTTAAAATATTCAAATGCACAACAGAAAAATGGAAGTTTAGAACTTTGTTGAACAGGCAAGAAAGAATAAATGAACATACTCTTGCCTTGAAATTTAGTAACTTAAATCTGATTAGATGTGTTTTATTAAAAAAACCTTCAAATCATCTTTTCTCCTAACCTTTTTATATGAGGTTTTTTGGCTACTCAGAGACATGATATGCTGATAGCATTCAGATAAAAGAAACTCAAATGTGCAAGCTTCTTGAAACAGTAGAAAATTTTCTTGCCAAAATAGCCTTCAGTTCCTGCTATAACAGAATAGGCAGAAAATGCGGGCAGCATGGTGGTTTGTGGTGGTTTGTAGTTTATATGAACCCGCAATTTGGTACTGAGAGTTAAATCAAAACTAAATTATATTTTGTTATGCTTTAACAAATCTTCTCTTTTAAGTTGAAGCAATATGGTTGTTCCTTGGTTGTTGGGTTTTTTTCTGGGTTATTTTGGCATTTTTGCTTGTGTGTTTGTTAGTTTGGGGTTTTTTTTGTTGTTTTTTTTTTCAATTGAAGGAAAAAGTAAAAGAAAAAAGAGAAGAAAAAAGAAAAAAATAAACCTGTTTTGCTTTGTTTGTTTGTTTGTTTGTTTTTTCCTTCAAAATTCCTCTATTACAGGTCAAATTTTAGAGAAATGTTCAAATTCATCATATGGTTACTACTGGGTTATATTTGTCTTTAATCATACTACTGGGTTATATTTGTCTTTAATCTGTTCACTTTTAACTCCCTCACAACCTGTATTGATTTGATAAAGGAGCTAAGAGAGAGATTTTTCAGTTTCAGAATATGCATAGCTATACTGAGTTGTGAAGCATTTAAAATATTCTAGTTTGCTTTTAGGAAGTGTTTAAACTGTTCTAGTTTGCACAGTCTCTAAGCTCCTGATTTCAGCATTTTAAATTAATGTAGTCTGATCCAAATATCTTTTAATTTTTACAAACCATAAAAAATGAACAGTAGAAGTTTTCTTTGGAACCAGAACAAAAATATGATGCTTTTTCTTGCATCTAAATTAGAAATTTTTTCTCTGGTTTATCTGTGTGCTGTATTCATCAGTCTAGAGCTCTGTGTTGTTTGCTTATACTGAAAAGCACCTCTGGGAGTTCACAGAACTCTAAGGAGTGAAGGCGTTGACTGAGACCTTGCAATTCGACGCTTCTTATTCCCAAGGGAAACGTTGGTTATAGCCATCCTCATATCGTGCACCCGAGGGCAGGCAGGAACGCAAGCAAGCCTCAGAATGAGCCATAAAGAGGCATTCAAAAGAATACTTAAGGATTCATAATAACAATTTACTACTTAGGTTTTAAATTTTTCTAACGCACACTCATTTTTTTTGCTGCAAGCCTCTGTATTTACATGCAGGTGTTGCAGCCAAGAGCTATAAGCAAATTAATTTAAAATTTATCCCTAGGAGCATCTTCTCAACTGTTTGAAGTGTTTCTTATCCACTTTAACTGGAATGTTCCTCGCTGCTATTATAGTAGTAATAAAACTTGTAACGCATTTCATATCTCCTGTCTGTGGTTCAACTTGTATTTAACCTTCAGTGTTCTTTGGCTGTGTATGGAGCAATAGCAGTGAAAACATGCTTCTATTTATCACTGTATGCTAACCTTAAAGCCCAACATTTAGCAGCGTTCCAATAAGCTGCAATTGCAAACGGTGATATTACCATAACAGATTTTCAGTACTTTTCCCAGCTATGTGTAATAGAGATGAGAATGTCTATATGCCAGACCAAACGCTGAGGCCAGAAGGGAGTATTAGGTTGTGTTTTTATAATAGACTTTGTGTCTATCTGGCTTAGAACATATGCTCTGTGTCCTGAATCCATCCAGGCATGCACAGAAAGTGATTGAAAGGTATCTTTATCACTTCTCCTAGTCCCTGTAACCCTGGCAGTTCTGCTTAAATTTACAGTAGAAAACGCCAACTAAATCAATAAAACAGAATGAAACACATTATAAGTGTCTTTCTGTCACAGTAGATGTGATTCTGCTTGACACTGGAATATTGATCTTTTAAATAAAGTTAATTATTGTCACAGAATTAATTCAGGAGAATACAGGAGAAACAAATGCAATCCATAATGTGAATTTAACACATGCTGCAATTAAAATTGTAGCCCTTTACTCCACCACAATCTGTGTCAGCTCCAAAGCTGGGGACCTCTGCTGTTTTATTTGAATAGCCACTTATTCTACTAGTTGTTCTCAAATTAATAGGAATGCAAAGGTCTTGTTTTGATTTTAAGGATAGCCAGCAGCCCACCACAATTTTTGGGCTCCTTTCCTTAATCTTTTTGATCATAATGCAGTGTGCATTGCCCAATACTGTTTCTCCTGGTCTTTCATGCTACATGTAGGACTTTTGTGGGAATGGCACCATAGGTAGCACAGGCGAAAATGTAGAAAGAAAGATATTGAACATAATGGTCACTGTAGTCTTTTAAGAAATGAAGCACATAAATAAATGAGGGTTATTCTGTAGATCTCAGGCAACAGGTAATGCATACAATGTATATTCTTGTAAATACATCACTGGTATCGGATTCACTTTACAGCATTGTCTTGTTTACCTTTACCTGACAAAATTTAGGAAAGCTGCAGCTCAGTATTTGGATGAGTTGTAAATAAACAACCTCTATCTATGTTATTACTCTTTTTAAATGACAGCAAGCAGCTCTTTCTTCCAGCATAGGATTATTCTAATTCTAACATCAAAATTAATCAAACTCCCTTGGTTAATCAAAATTATATATTATCATCCTGATTGCAATCATCTATCAAAGATCATTTCCTCCTGCAGTTTATACAGTACGTAATCAGTGCAGAAGAATAACAAACCAAGTCTGTAAAGTGAAAACACTAGTTGTTAATTGTGTGGTAAATAAAATCATAAAATAATCTGGCATTTCCTACGCCTCCCACATATATATCATGCCTTTCACAAACTCATGTGAGATCATTCCAGAGCCTTATTAACATACGCACAATTCCTTTGGTTTTTGTTTGGTTGTTTTTTTTATTTTTTTTATTTTATATCAGTATCCCCATGTAAATAAGTGAAACCTCCTGGTTAAGGAAGTTTAAGTCAGAAATTTGTTGAAGATTTAAGATACAAATTTGCTGAAGATTAAAGATACAAATTTGCTGAAGATTTCCAGAGGAACTTCATGGTTCTCTGCTGCTGCTTAGCTACTGACTCTCATCTTGTCCGTATCTGACTCCATGCTGTATCAGCCAGAACATGTCCTTCAGGTTTATTATCATTTAGGAAATAAACCTGATGCTTTCAACCAGCCAGAGACAGCACTATTGAGAAACAGTGCTTTTATTTCAGATTCACTCACAATATGAACATACTAAAAATATAGAAGGAGAATAAGTCATTCAATATTGATGCCATGAGTTTTTGGGTTAGTTTCCAAGGCCTTCTCCAGACTACATGTGTGACCCAGTTAGAGCCCTGGGCTTTAACTCACAAAATTAGAAGGCAACACATTTTTTTACACAACATTTTAACTGAAATTGCCTCAGTTGGAACAATATATTACAGAAATACAGCAAGCCACTGTAGAATTGTCTAAACATTTAGAATTAGCTGGTAAATGTTGTGAGCATACTACTATAAAATACCTTGTTCTACTCCTTAAAGATTGATGACTAATTTTAGGTGGACTGTAGCCAAGAACAAAAAATCCTCCCAAATCTTTGTCTAAGCTTCTTAGAAGCAAAAGAGTTATT
The DNA here is from genome assembly GCA_014706295.1 of Lycocorax pyrrhopterus obiensis. NCBI lineage: Eukaryota > Metazoa > Chordata > Aves > Passeriformes > Paradisaeidae > Lycocorax > Lycocorax pyrrhopterus. The sequence continues at coordinate 18,636,042 of JACSVZ010000007.1, read as the reverse complement.
GCTCTATTTGTACCCACCAAGAGGCAGAAATGGATAACTGTGTTGTACGCTAATGTTCAGGCCACACATCTCTCAAGTGCTTGACTGGTACTTATAAGTTGCCAGTTGAGTATGGGTAACACTAAAGGGCAGCCAGGGTTAAATCAGAAGCAATCATCTAGCTTATAAATCAGAAGAAGGGAAAAAAGGAAAAGTCACAACAGAAGTCTCCCTTTGTTATGAAAGACCAAATGTACTTGAAGAAAACAGGTTTTGAAGGACCATTTCAAAGGCATGAAAAGCCAGTAAAGCTTACCTTGGTGATACATGTCTGATGTTGGAAAGGCACTATGGAAGTTATGAATTCCCGAGTGGGGACGGTGTGTGCTCAGCCATAAGTCTTCTCCAGTTTACATGTACATGACTTCAGGACATAAACCCTTTTTGTTTGACATAACATATTGCAGTGTATCATAAGTGTATAATCACAACTCTTTGTTTATGTTTTATTCAGAATTTTCTTTTCCATGCTCTTCAGATTGCATAATGAAGCAGGCTAATGGACTCATTCTCCAATTCAAAGAGAAATGACTTGTGTAACAAGTACATGAAGTGCTATCTCAGTCTACACTGAAATTAACAAAAACCACAAAGATGCCTACACATAATCAAGTATTCAAAGGCTGAACATGCTAATTTATTTGATCTTTGTTGAAATTGCTGGGTTTTAATTGATCAATTATGGTTTTCAAAGGAATTATTAGGCTGGGATGCATGAGGTAAGCTTTATGGTTCCTGGAATTTTTGGAGATTTGGCTTTCAGAAAAAGGAAACAATGAATGAAGATGCAAACAATACCATTACATTAAGAAGGATTTGAAAATATTTCAAACACAATGGGCCTAGAAGGATTAACAAATTCAGACTAAAGAGGTTCTAGGAAAAGAGAAACTGAGAAGTAGAGAAATACTGACTTTAGAAAAAATCAACAGAAATACCTGCACCTGATGACTTTAAAGACATGTTCTTGTAAAAAAGGACAAGTATTATTCTTGAAGGGATTTCTGATGAAATAAACAATATAATGGGCAGTGGACAAGAAGCAGCTTGTGGTTTTGAGACACCTATTCTAAAGTCCACAGGTAGAATAAGATTAAATTTTCTCTCCTCTTTATAACAGAAACCAGACTTGGAGTGGGAGATACAACAGAAATAGATACAAAATAAAATGAAAGTTCCCTAGTTAGGATTTTGGACAAAGTTTGATTAAGAAGAAAATATATTATTTATTACATATTATTATATTATTATATATATATTATTTTGTGTAACAGATTCTCACAGTCATTCCACTGGAGCTACATCTGACATATCTGTATTGGTCTTGGGCAATCTAATCTTGTAAATAAAATACATGGACTAGGAGGCTTGATAAACTAGTTCAAAGAAGTAAAAAAGAAATTACAAAACTTAGAGCAAAGGTAAAAATGAAATAGAAGCGACAAATATTTTTTAGAGTTTCAGGTTTTGGTAGACTATTTTAACTTGCCATCTGGAGATACAACAATATAAAAAGGCTTACATAATATAGAGAGATGTGCTTTAAAGGTTCCTGCCTGTGGAAACACTTTTCTTTCTTTGTAACACTTGTTGCTATGCCAGAAAACATTTTCAAGACACAGCATACAAAAAGTGACTCGCAGACGTATGGGTCAAACCCAAAAGGTCATGTCAGTTTAATTTCATGGTAGGAGATGAGAAATTGCTGATGGGTCAGGGAAAACGGGATCTGAGTACTCATATCCATCTGTTCCTTGGGGTATATATAGAGGCTTTTTAATCCCATCTCTTTGTGGCAGCCAGAGCACAGGTTGTATGATCAGCACTTAGTAACTGGCTTCTCTTGACACAAGTGTAATTCAAGTTTGGTGTTTTTATTTCATATTTTTGTAACATCAGCAGAATGAATCCAAGCTTTAAAGATATTCTTGACTTTTACTATCCTCATTTAAAATATAGCTGAGCTTAGAAAACATTTTCAAATGCATGCAGACTATGAAGTTGCAAGCAGAACCTGAATGTACTACCCGATGTCTCAGCCCAGTCCAAAGCCTATTCTCTGATCCAAAAATATGTTTTAGAAATTTTTAGATTTCATTAAAAAAAACCCAGTAATTTGTGCTGATTTTTAGGTTTATAGGATTGGTCAAATGCAAATAAGGGAGAAATGCATAATAAGGAACTGAATTGGCTGAAAATTATCCAGATCATGGTGCTCTGATGCAACATTCAACATTGCTGAGCAGAAAATCATGAGTGAGCTTGATTCCTGATGAGAATCAGAGGGACTAGGAAACAGGATATGAGTTCCTGGTTTTGTAGGAGGGAGGTAGATGGAACAGGGAGAAAGAGAACTCAGTGACTATTTCCTACTAATTCCCAACATTTTCCTACATCCCATATTTTTTTCCTTCTTCATGAATATTACTGTATTTTATTTCTAGATAATATTTTTATCTGAAAGTATTAAATCCCCTTAGAAAGCCAAGCCTTTCTTAAAGCAGCCTATAATCTGGATATTTTATATCCATGAAACATATATTGAAATCAAGGGAAAAATCATTGTCATTCTAAACTTTTCAAATTTGTGAAAAGTTAAAAATTTAAATTCACATGAAAGCACTTAATGGTGAAGTGTAATTTTTTGCTACACTAAAAAAATCGTAAAATCATGCTGTTTATTCAGGTATATTTAGCTGAGTGAATGTAAACAGCTTGGTCTCAGTGAACTGCTTAAGACACATAGTGAATTAATGACAGATGAGAAAATAGAACACAGGTGCTTCAGGCATCCAATTGTTTCCCCGTGTTAAATAAAAGCATCTTTCTGCTTGACACAACAATGAATTTCAAACGTAAAAAGTCCTGGTGTTAGCTTACCATGAGGCATCTAGTGGATGCAAAATGAGCAGCTTACTTCTATTATTCTAAACTGATCTGGGAGGAAGAAATCGAGCCATATTACACAAGTTGTGTGCTCTCATTTACATAACTGTAACCCATTAGAAAACTGTGCCACAGTAAACCAGATGTCTTAAGATAGCTAAGATCTGATTGTATGTATGGCACAGAAAATAAAAAATTAATTATAGAAGTCCGTGACTTCCTTGCAGACACTGCTCATGGGAATAAAGGTGTAAAATCCTACATCAAAGAAATGGAAAAACATGATGGGGAGAGCAGACTTTATGAGACTAATTTCCCAGGATTTGCTAATAGGTATGATGGTGAGGGTGACAGAATTCTATCCAATCCTCAGAAAAAGAGGATATGAAAATTTTCTAAAACAGATTTCACTCCTTGCCAATTCTAAGCTTGGACAACATCTATCGCAAGGATAAAATTAAATAAACTCCCAACTTTGTAATTAGGCCTGAAACTGAAATATTTTCCTGAGGTTTTACATCTCATAATTTGTGAGGTTCTAGAACAAGATGACAGCAACCTTAGCTTGCTTGGTTACATGTCCCCGATAAGGATTTCATGGTCACAGGAGGAACAGCAATGCCCACTGCCATGGGCATTCGGGCTCACGGTAGCACCCGCCTGCCGTTTCACACCATGTGGGCCTCACAAAATAGGAACCCATATTACTGTTTCTTACCCCTTCTCCTTTGCAGTTTCCTTGCCAAAACTTTTCCCTTTATTAATCTCTCTCTGAACTTTCCAGACCACCCCTCTCATGTCCTACACTCTTCTCCCACAGATAATTTCCACTGGAATTTCCATGTATAAGCTAGCACGATGAGTTCATCCATTATCTCCAAAAGGTCCCTCACTGCTGAGCAAGTGCTTAGCTACCAAAATCATGGCAGAAAAAGATGTGGACGTTCTCCACTGTGACATGTTCTTTTCACTGTCACTGAGGCTATGCTTACACCACCACACAGCCTTTCTTTCTCTTGCCATGCTGCCTCTCCTCAGCAGAGGGAGATGCAGAAGCTCCCCTGAGCAGGCTGGGCTTAGCACATCAGGCAGGCATGGTTTGTACTGAGCTTTATTGCTGCCTGTCTTGTTTTGCCTCAAACTGCCTTAATATCCTTTGGCATTTACCACAACAACTGACTACTGTGTGGTAACATGGGCATCAAAGGTTCATTCAGATAACAAAAAAGCACTTTGCAGTATCTCAGGGTGTATGAACAATGATTCAGGAGCATTGTTCCATTGGTTTTTTGTGATCACAGAAAAAAGAGATGAAGAAGACCCTTCGGAGTATCTTATCATCTTTCAATACCACAGAGATGGACAGATGTTCCTGCGTCACATTTACCAATCTTTTATCAAGTCCAGTTGTACATATTTCATATTTCTCTCAAGAAGTTAACAAAATCATCATCATAGGAAATTTTTCTTAGTATTCAGGCTTAAATTTCTTTGCTTAATATCATTCAGCAACTTTACATAATGAGCTTAGTAGGCTATAAAGAGAGAAAGAGCTCTTGCTGGCCAAGCAGGTTTCTGCAAAACTCTTTCAGCTCCATCAAAGAAGTTGTACCATTGCTCTTGGCCCTGGTGACATATGCAGTAATTGGGGAATATTTCACTTGCTCTGACAGAAGGAATCCAATACTATGTGTGTAATATGAAGGTGATTAGAGCAGAGAAAAAGTTAGCTATCAACAGGACAAGCAATTTTTTTTTCCTGTGCATTAATGTGAGATCTTCTGCAATTGGGATAAGATTTGTTATTAATAGACTAAGGAATTCCTATAGGCATTAAACTGTCCCTCTTAAAATGCATTTGGCTGAATTTTATTATCAGTAGTACCTATGGCAGTATACCTGGAGATCTCAAAGTCAAAAATATGTTCTGAATCCCTGCATTTTCCTTCCCTTCCCTCAGGTAACCATCACACGTATGTTTTCCCTCTGATTCTCCTGCAGTTTTCTGCTTATTGCAACCTGTATATAATCTGGCCATAAAGTCTTGATACAGGGTACCTGATTCAGGTTTAGACCATGTTTTGGGAGGAAGAACCTAGAGAAAGAGTTTTCTCTGTTTCTGTCTCATGCCATCATTCACTACAAATGCCTACTGCTCCCACCAAAATAGGCAACATGCTTTCTTTTCCCCTGTATATATTAAACTCCCTTCAGACAAATAAGATTAATTAGGCAAATATTCTGAAAAACTTGACTATTGTCATCTCTTTTTTTATCTAGAGAAATCTTTCTATTATGAAATATTTTGACTATCAGTTAAAAATAGTCATGGATAAGCAGTGCTGTGTGAAAGCCAGTCCATCTAACCTGGTGTGCTGGCATTGGCAGTAGTCAGAAGCTGATGATTCAGAAAGGTACGTAAAGAGTGCAACTGACTTTCTATATCTTGCCAGCTGCCAGACTTATGGATCACAGGAATTTTCCTGAAGGGAAGTCATATCCCCATCAGTGCATCTTGCACATAATAATCCCTACTCACTTTCCCTCAAGAAGATTGTCTGTTTTGGGTTTTTAACTCATTCATGTAAGCATGAACAACATGTTTGTGTCAGTGATTTGCAGTAAACACTGTTGCATATTGTTGGAAAAAAAAATACTCCTTTAAACTTCCAAAAGAAACACTAAACTTTTATGCTTGCACCCTTCTCCCTGCAGCTTCTGCTTCGGGAAAATGTATTATTTTTACAAGTTATTAATGACTGGTCTCCCTCTCTCCTCATCTGTTAAATAGCTCTTAATTCATGCATCAGAATTTCCATAAGTTCAGCATTTTACTGTCTTTTTCCATATCTTTCTAGCTCTATTTTATCTATTTTGAAAGAGCTGAAAGCAATACCCTGGATTTTGCCTCAGTCAGAAGTGCAGTTCTGTTGTTCATTTCTCAATTCCTTCGCTAATAATTGCTGATGCTCAGTCTGGGATCTCTTTCTTTTTTTTTTTTTTAACATTGATGAATTTTCAGCTGAGAGTGACACATCAAATCATTTTCTTAAGCAAGTAAAAAAAAAATACAACTATTTTAGGGCTTCGTGGGATTGTTTTCACCTGTGTGCCTAATTTTGCACTTACGACACTGGATTTCAGTTGCCATTTCATTGCCAAGTCAGTCAGTACAAGGCCAACGCATGACAGTTTTAGTTTTGGCTATCGTGAATCATTTTTTGTCATCATCAAACTTTGTCAGTTCACTAGTATTCCTTTTTACTGAGCAATACATATTCTAGCACAGATCCAAATAGGATCCCACTGGTAACTTATCCTGTGGAACAACATTCAGTTTGAGTCAAACATATCACAAACTGCCCCTTTTCTTGGTGCTGTGCAACGAAGAGATTCAGAACTGCCTGCATATTCACCAGAAATGGTGAGCAGCACAATTAATGCCAGACAGAAAGAAATTAAATTTTAGTAAGAAAATATTTGAAGGTATTAAGGGACCTTGTGCCCTCATGGCAAGTGCAGCATCTATCTGGTGCTTCAGTGTGTGATTTTGATCTCTGTTCCCCTGAAAGGGAAGCTGATTCAAGCTCACCAGTGGTGTGCCTGTGGGAGTACTACTGGACTTCAGATGTAGACATAAGGAAAATTTTCATCAAAAATAACTCCTTCTTGGTACTGCATTGCTACCCTTGCTACAATTGCATTAGCAAACATTCTAAAAAGAAAACCACTTCCTAATAACAAAAAAAGGAAATGGTTGATAGCAAATATTTGATTAGTCTTATTTCCTCCTTTGACAAAGCGAAAAGCCTCATGTAGAGGAGAAGCAGTATATGAGAACAGCTGACTAGACAGCTGCTTTAAAGAAGGAAATTTAGGAGATTTTGTTGTCCACAGGCTGACCGCAGCGTTGGGCTTTTCGTGAAAAGAAAAAGCATGTGACTGATTTGAAACAAAGTGCAGTTTCTATGAGTAGTCAGAAAATCTCAGCTGTAAGTCCTGATTTTAGAGCAGCACTTCAAGAAGGGTCAGTGAGGACAGAGGAGCAGACAGAGCACAAGTTTGGCAAGTATGATGCTTAGGGAGGGATCAAAAGAATGGGAGCTGCTAAGCCTGAGGACGAGAAGACTAAACACAGATGTAATAAGTGCGCAGACTACACTGTTAGCAAAGAGGGGAGCAAGCTGTAGCTCACAGTAAATATGATGAAATTTACACTTAGTCTTTAATAGGAGGTTTGGGTTTTGTTCATTTTTTTTTTTTTTAGCAAGGAAACAAATTCCCTGGAAAAAACACAAACACTGTTACTGGAGAATTTTATGAGTTGTTAGGCAAATATCTAACAAACTCAAAAAAATTAATGTGTCTTTGGTAAAAAAAGTGATCTAGGCTTCTAAACTCTGCTCCAGCCTAGTGCTCTAACTTTGTAATACTGAAGAAGCAGAGAGATTTCTTTTCTCTTTAAACCCTTATTTAAGCTAACAATTTCCTTAGAGACACTTGCAGAGAAAAATTAATAGAGATGTTCAAAAATATCAAGTGCTTAATATTCTTAAGCTCTATAAGAGCTATGGGTGTGTCCATGTTAGGCAAGAATATAATCTATATTATATTATCTATAGCATTTGCACTTGTGTTTACATTATTTCTTATGCAAAACAAACTAGTGATTTAAAATTGTTTTCCTTGGTGTGAACTGGTACTTCTGCTTTTTAAATAAGTGTTTCTTAGTTCATTCTAGCACTAGTTTACAGAATCATCCTCTGGTCTGAAGTATTCTTTTACTGTGTCAGAGAATTTAAGTAAAATCAAGTACATTGAAAGAATTTAAGTAAAATCAAGTACATTGAAATAAGCTTGAACTTGTCTTCTGGAATCTCTCGAACATCATAAAAATTTAAGTCCACATGGCAGTTGTGTCTTTTATAAATGAAAGAAGAAAGAGCCGTAACTGTACAGTTTAGATGCATTTACCTTATTAACAAAATCTAAATTACTTAAAAAGGAAAGAAAAAAGAAAAAGACTTAAAGCTGTTGAAAGCATGCATTTCAAAATGAACAGAAAGTTGTAAAGCTAGGCATCAAATCAAATCAAATCTCACTTTTACTTTATTATTTTGTTTTAATAGTGAAAAAAAGTAAAAGCATTGTGCTAAGATTTTTTTTTAATTTAAAAAAACAGCAAAAACCAACCAAACCAAACCAAACAACAACAACAACAAAAAAACCAACATCAAACTCCCATACTCGGAAAGTGCTGATTCAGGTTTCCCAGTATCTTTGTTTTGTGTCTGATGCAGTTTTGCAAGTATTTTTACTTTCTTTTCCCTCTGTTCCTTATATACCTGATTCCAGGAAGGGTATTGTGAAATTTCATTATTGATCATTAAAATGTATTGCAATTCTTAGAAGGAAGGTGCTATAAGAGGCAAAGCATTGTTGTTTTCTCGTAATGTGCCATGTACTTCCTCTTTTTTTACAAAAGAACATTATAGCAATTCTGTGTGCTCAGAGATGTACAGGGCTGCAATGTTTTCCTATTCAGTAAAACAAGGAACTTCAACACCATTAAAGCTGATCCTCTCTTCTGATCCTCTGCTGACCAGATTTTGGCAGCACCCCTTGAAATATCTGGCAATCTGTCAGGCTGTTACCACTTCAGAAGTACTAATTTTCCTTTTAGATGAGGTGCAGCATTAGTCATGTATTTTCTTTGTTACAGCAGATGTAGAACCCAGCAGCCAAGTGATCAACACACGCCCAGGCTTTGCCCTGCTGCAAATGTTTCAGTTATCAAACATATGGTCTGATGTTGTGAGCCTTGCTTAAATGTTGTAACTGAAATCAGCTGTGCAAGAACACTGTGACCAGGGAGGACTCCACCCGCTTTTGGATAGCAGGATTTCACACAGCCACCTGCAAAATGCTTTCTGTGCAGCTGACACAGACACTACTATCAAGTTGCAGATACTGACAGACAGATGTGTTACATAGTGCTCATAATCCCCCTAAAATATTTTAAATAACAGAAAAGCACGTACAAGGGGGCAAAAGGCAATGAAGGCTTTAATGCGGCAACGAAAAGTTCCAAGGAAACTACAAGTCAAGAATCTCAACCAATTTTGAAAATGTTTAACTTTCAGAAACCCTGTGAGAAATTTACATGGTATATTGCAGACACCTTTCCTGCTATTTAAGAAAAGGCTCCTTCACTCCTGTAGTGGGTCAAACCACGACAACTCCAAAGTCCTTGTCTCAGTATACAAGGCAATCCTGAATACACAGTAGTGAATGGAGAGGAACTATAAGAAGAAATGACAACTGATTTCAAATCGCTTTCAGTTTTGCTAAACTACCATTTTGAAGTAGTAAGGGGGACATGTGACAACAATAAATAATTCTCCAGCAGCAATCTGGGATCAGAACAGAAACATTTTATCCTTTATTAAGAATAGTTTCCAAGGACCACAATCTAGTTTAATGGTAGTTTTCTCTGTATAATTGCTAGAGCTACACATCACTGGCCAATTTCTCTTAGATCCTTTGAACAAAGTACAGAAGACAAGTCATGTCTCAGCTTAATTTGTCAGGAAGCTACCTTATTTTTCTATTTTATTCTCTGGAATTAATAATGCATTACCCACTTTAGATCACTATTTCCAGATGTTTTTCCAAGCACAGCCAGGTTACATATGCCTGAACACATCTTCTTTAAAGAAATTACATGTGTAACCTTAAGGCAATGCAATCCTGAGAGGAAGATTAACCTTTTGTTGCATTTACATTATTTTTGGAGCATGACTAACCTTTTATTTGGGAGTATTAAACAGGAGGAATTAGACTATTTACAGATGGACAAAACCTGCTGATTGAAAGCCAAATTCTGCTCTTGCTGGAATTAGTAGGACTTCTGTTAAAGACCTAAGTAAAAGATCAGTTGTTCCTCTTGTGCTTAAACTTTGATTTTCAGAGACTCTTGAGGAATCACAACTTCAATCACTGTCAAAAGGAGTGAAGAGACTCAGTCTCTGAAAACAGGGACTGTTTCACTCAGGTAATTTTTTTTTCCCTGTCTGCACACTATATTATGACCAAGACATATACATATTATATTATATATTTTATATATAAATATATACAATTATGTTACATACTATTATATTAACTAATTAAGCAATATAGTTATATTATTATCTAGCAATATAAATTATATATATATGTATACATATATATAATATTATATTAAGACTAGGATATACCAATGAAAACACTTTAGATACTTTAGCTGCAACTGGATGTACTTACAACAGCAGCACAAAGCCCACGGACACATCTTTTCTCTCTTATCCCCATTTTTTAAATTCAAATTTATCAAACAAGGAAATAAAAAAAAAAAAAAGTTTTTTTGGCTCCAAGATTTACAGTACCGTCAGTAAAAAAAACAGAAGAGAGACCTGTAAAGCCAAATGTTGCAATAAATACCATTGTATTTGATTACACTTCAGAAATGATGGTTCTGTGAACGTTCCTCATTACATCAAATGAGATGCTCTTTACCTTGCTGCAACTAATGGGGATTTATGGCAGAGGACAGAAGCAAGATAGTCAGTATCTTTTCCCCTGGCTTATATCCATGCTGTTGTTTCCTCATGAAAGATTTGGTGTTTTCTGAGAGATTTTTCTGGTGTGTGGGTTGGATGCTGATAGTCTCTTCTTGAAGGAAAATATAATGTGAATCCATTTAAATTCTTTCTGTGAAAAAGCCAGAAGTGGCTATAAAAGATCAGCCAGTGTCAGGTCTTTATTTGGTGGAGTCTTGTTAAAACAAAGGTTTCGACTTTGCATGTGAAGAAGTAATTTCTTTTTCCCTACATAGGCAAAAATCTGCTAATATTCTTTATGTTGGTGATTCCAATAAGCAATAAGCTTCATTTTGAAATTCCAAATATTGACTAGAAAGGAACCTGTCTTCTCTAGTAATTGAATAGAAAGCAGCATACCAAGCAGAAATAGGTAATAAGGAAAGGGATATCCTGAAATCAACTTAGGTTACATTTCTAGATGGTATAATACAAAAAATGTAAGGCATTAAGACAAGGACAGGAAAGAGGTCCTGGAAGATCATACGTGAAAACCTTTCAGAGGGACCCAAAGGACCTCAACATAACTTTACATACACAAGTAATGCAGGATTCTAGTCACTTCATGTTTCTGATCTTTTTAACTATGCATAGCCATTTCTCAGGCTTGTCATAGTTGATGTCTTAGCTAAAACTTGGCACAGTTAATTAATGAGTCGGGCACAGATTAGCCCTGAAACTGCTCTGGTCTAAGAGCGGTTTTTTTTACCACAAGTATAGGATATGATCTCTTCAGAGACAAATGCTGTCAGGGTGTAGTTGGTAATGTAATTTAGAATACTCTATTTAAATAATATCTTGATATTTTGTATGGCTTGTCCTTACCCTATGTCTCTGAAGCACCATGAAACACTTCAGCTGCATCCTTTCCAGGAAACAGTGAAATCTACCGTGCATAGGTGTACAAGAGGTAACAAGATGATCTGTGCTATTCCTCCAAATTATGTGTTCGCAGGCTCTAAAAGCTGAATGCAAAGTCTATCACCTTTGAGAAGCATGGGTGAAAGCACCTGCTGTATACTTTTTAGTGCCAGATTATGTCACGTCTCCCTGTCCTTGCTGCTAGAGAAATTGTGACTGCACTAGATGAGGAAAAATGCTTATTTTCCACCCAGTACTCCATTTATTTAAGATGAGCATATTTGGGGTAACTCAAGATAAAATGACAGGTTTAAGTTCTTCTGAATTATTCAGCTGTGAACTAACCCACAATAATATGCTGTGGCAATGTGACGGATATGAGATTTCCCTTCTGTAGAGGACACCAATATCTGTTCAACAGAAAACAAGCAAAGGATTTTGTTGAAACACTACCGAGTTCTTTCACAGTATGTAAAAGGAACACACCAGATAAATTTTAGTATAACTTCCACTGGTGCAATGGACTACTATTGATTTGGAAAGCTTATTGAAATGTAACGAAGGACCATGCTGCTAACAGGGAACAGTTTATAGTGGCGTTAACACATCAATGTTTCATCAGGGCTTTAATTTTAATGTCTGTTCCAAGTGCTGGAAGTAGAATTAAAGGCAGTTAATGTTCTTGATCTTTTTTTCCCCTCCCTTCCTTTTATAGAAGATTTGAAGATAGCAGAGAGGATGTGTCTGTGTTGTAATGCACATCATGTTTGCATGCTTTCCGGTCCTGTTGATTTAGAGGAATCTGTTATCTCAGACAGAGGATTTGGGGATTGCAGATTTAGTGCTACACAGATCATCTAGCTAAAGTCTTCTTTTCATTGCTACATTTTAGTAACTTATTGCTAACTTTTGTCTTGTCATAAATCCTGTTAACAGCTATGTTTGAAAAACTCACTTTGTTGTCAAGCGTGCTGTGCCAACATAAACATAAAGGTATGGAATAGGTTGTGAATACGTGTCAATGTAGTTACAGCACACGTTCTGTACACTGGCTCTATGTGTTAAAACATTATGTTTGTTTTCATGATAAAAACAAGATATATTTTCTTGTTTGTTTTCATTATTCTTTACTGTGAGGGTGGTGAGGAACTGGAACAGGTTGCCCAGAGAAGCTGTAAATGCCCCATCTCTGTCAGTGTCCAAGACCAGGCTGGATGGCGATTTGAGCAACCCGGTCTAGTGAAAGGTGTCCCTGCCCATGGAAGGTGTTGAACTGAATGATATTTAAGGTCTTCTCCAACACAAAACATTCTATGATTATGTCATTTTTGAATAAGAGCTGTGAGTTTTCACTCCTTGAGGAAGACAGTCATTGCTTTAAGGGGTTGGGTCTGTATATAATCTTGTCAACCTGAAAGTTATAAATGTAAGTCAGGATCCTGTGAATGTACCTTAGTCCAACATACCTACACTTTAACTGAACATCCCTTTGAGGAAGGAAAGTTAAATGTGATCATGTGGGAAGCACTGTATGTGTACCTAATGAGGAAAGTTTAGAACTGTTGTCTGGTAGTTCCTAGAAAAATATTCCCAAACCAGAATATTTACAGAGAAAGTCCTCATGACTCACTCTAACTTTTATGAGCTTAGGTAAGAAGAAAAGAGAAACTTTCAGGTAGAAGAGTAAAGTGGATCTCATCTCAAATATAGAAAAACTTTTGTTTTGTTTTTTTAAATCTACCTTTTAGCAATTTATCCTGAATGAAAACAAACAGACTTTTTATCCTTCCACTGGTATTAATCGAGAGCTACTGTAGGAGGATCAGGGTCTGGTTTAAGACTTGACAAACATTCTGCTGTGTTATCAAAAGAAGAGAACATTAATCTAAATTCTAATTCTGGCCTCCCTTAACAATAACTCAGACATTACAGAGCACAATTTTCTCAAACCTTCTACTTCTGTGGTTTCATTCAGACATTAGTATAACAGCTGTCTTAGAGGGCTCCTTGTCTGTGTTTTGTTTGTTTTGAGACTTTTTAATCAATTGGTTAGTAGCCTGAACAGGTAACTGTAAGGTGACTGAAATTGTTTGTGTCTGTTAACACTGTTCTAATTAGAAATTAACGTTTTTCCTCTCCTGTTATTTGGTCTAACATCAAAACATCACACTAAATTTTTTGTGCTTTTCGTCAGACCTTGTGAACTCCTTGAAAGACTGAAGAAAATAAAACATGCAATTATCAGATATTTTAATGCAATGTAACTCCAAATGGAATACCCTGCAGAGCCATACTCTGTGGAACACCAAGTCTCTGTGTGTGTGTAAATAAGTAAATAAAAATAAGTGGCAGGCTTGTGGGGGGGAAGGAGAAAGGGATGGAGGAGGAATAAAGTTATTCCTGGCACTTAATTTTAAAGCATGTTAGAATAGAATATAAAATAATATTATTTTATTTGCTATGTTTTCAATAATATGTCAAAAGGCTTATCTGATCAGATTTTGGCGAAAAAGGGTGATATAAGCCATAGACTTTAATTTAAGTCACATTTCACTGCAGATGATGATACAATAAGCGGTGCAGAATGGGGTATTTTGAGGGTTCTGTCAAAAGCTTCCATACTATATGTCTCCTATTCCTATTTCTGGATGTCAGTGGAAAATTCAGTCTAAATGACTAATTTATATGTTTGTATGATGTTAAGTTTTATTATTCTGACAGTAAACCAACACCAGAATATCATTGAGCCTACTTAGATCAGGTCTTTGGTTACATCCTAACTACAAAGGGGGTTTCTTGTAATGCTTAAAACCCTACTTTTCACAGGGGAGCTGGTCCTAGTGGGATCTTGAAGGTAAGAGCTTGCATGCTGATTCTAGAACTGAAGAGGAGCTGATAGCTGGCATGCTGAAATTAGCATGTTATTTTCTGTGTTTGGGGCTAAACAAATGCTCATTGAAAAGCTGCACGGGTTGGGCACAGAAGAATGACAAGAAAAGTGTAAGGACAGGATTTTCACAGAAAAATAATGTTGTTATCATTGCTATATTATCTTTGCCACCCTTTATTAAAAAAAGCATTCTGTTTCCAAACTGTGTTTTCTTTATACTTTTCTACTTGAGACTCTCCATCCTTAGCACAGCACTGTAGAAGAGACTTCATAAATTATAACTGATAAACCTTGGCTTTATACAACTGCAACAACTTCAAAGAACTACTGCAAGTTCAGTGGTTGCAGTGTGGGGAGAATGAATTTGTGCATATGTGGCCAACCTGAGAGTATAATAGATGATCAGTACAGTTTTTAAAATGAATAAATGATATATTCCTAAGGCAGCTTCCATTTAGTTAAGTGGAAAACAATAGATAAAAAAGAAATATTTTGGGATTTTGAATAATTACTTATTTATCATACACCCCTATGAATGATTTTTACCTCGTTTAAATGGATAACCAAGAATTTGCCAAATTCATGGCAACTTGTGATAAACTCTGCCTCAGTTTTTCAGATGTACTGTGTTCCTAATTTCCCATTGATATTGCTTCAGTTACAGATGGCTGCATAGACATCTTTGTGCCTCCACAAGAATACATCACCAGGAGAATAAACCTTCATGTGAAACCTTCTGTATGACTCATCTGAGTAAATCTTAAAAAAAAAAAAAACAGAGGGAAATAATGGCTGAATGCTGTCAACATTCAATTTGTGACTTTAAGCTAATTTTCACTTTCTGTAAGTTTAAAAGCTGTGCTCAAGTTTAATATGAGAAATTCAGCTTTCACTGAAAATGATACAAAATAAAAAATCAATCTCCCCGATTTCCCAAGACATTTTTTAGGTTACAAGAAATTTCAAGAAGTTAAATACAGTGTGTTCTTCAAACTTTTAGAAGCTCCTTTAATGACTGAACTTCTAGAACTCTCATTTTTAGAGTTTTCTCTGTAACACAGGTTATTTACTTCTTCCTTTCTGTAGGGAAAATGAAAGTTCTTCTGTGCAATATGGAGAGGTTTTATAATGTTTTTCTGAACAAGATCCTTGACTGAATGTACTCGCTTTTAAAATTACCCACCTGAGCTGAACGACTTAAATCTTTTCTGGAGAGCATCCCTTTTTAAAAAGTCTGAGACAAGTGAAAAACTGAGCAATAGCATGTTGGTTTTCCTGTTGCTCTGAATGGAACTGAAGAGGTACCCACTCATCGTGGGGAACAATGAGTGGACATCATGATTTTAACAACTGGAAGCCTGGGTTCCAAGTGTGAACATTTTAGCTATTAATTTTTACAGTAATCAGAACAGAGAAAGGAAGAATTTTTTTATCAAGAAAATCGGACAACTTTGCTAAGTGAGTCCAGGTAGGGCTAAATTAAGGTAGGGCTTGAGTCTGCAAACAGCAGGACTTTGTATAGTGTATTTCAGTTCACTAATAAACATCTCTTCTGTTTGGTAAGGTTTCATGCATCAGTGTAATTTTTTTGGTCATATTATTTCTTCAGAAACTCTAGGAATTTTAGCACAGTTTCTGTGGACTCTTTGGAGAATTGAGACAAGATCACAATTCCTGAAGGTATAGTGTCAGAGGGGAAGAAACCAAGGGGGCTTTCTCTGACGCTGAAGTTATGTTGAGGACTATTTCAAAGAGCTGGAAAAGAGAGTTTGTGCTCTGAGTGCAGCAGAGGAGCAAATGGCTCTCAGCAGAAGGGTTTTTACTGACCTGAGGATTGAGTCTCCAAGTTCTGCATTTCAGTATCAGGTTTTAGTGTGTCTTTCGATTGTTATAAGAATGTGATCTTGGTCATGATAAAGAGAGCAAATCAATCTTATTTTATTAAACTTAGCAACAGTAATATCTTCTAGCATGGTATCAGACCATCTCTATTTAGGATTATGGGTTTTTTGCCATGGACTCTGAGTGATCAGGAAGGCATTAGGCTTGTGTACTTGTGACAACTTTAGAAACTCACTATTTTTCTATATTAGAAAGTAAATCTGAAAAAGGAATTAATTTATTTGAACACCAGCAGTGGCAAAACAACAAAATCATGGTGTATTATCTATGGATTAATAAAGCAGTAGACAAAGCAAGAACAGACCAAAACATCTGTGGTTGCTGTTTCATCAAAGTTCATTGGGAAAAGTCTCAGACAGTCTGGACATGCAGTTTCTTAGAGCAGATATTTTTATTTTTAGTCTTAGATATTTCATGCAGACTTAAAATATTTTAAAAAAACCTAAAAGATCCCGAAGGGGCATTGTTTTCTAGTACCTGAAAAGTTGCCTATGTATACTTTTGTCTTTATATTCTTCATCTCAAAAAAGGTGCTATTTCTTTTTTTCTTTCATTCTTCCTTTTTTAACAGTAACTTTTATATTTATGTGTATTTATTCATATGAGTGCAATGAACTTTGCAAATGACTAAAAAGTAAAAATTTTCAGAGAGTAGACTGTGTTTAGATATTTCCTGTTTAGAAAGGTAAAATGGAGCCCCTGATGGTTTGCCACCTACACAAATACTGAATAAGAACAAAACAATCATGTAATAATAGCCATTTTATCTGACATGCAAAAAATTGGTAACTCCTAATTCAGTTTATAATAGTGTGCACTACAACTGGATATCCTCAAATAAGACAAAAACATTAGTCTGTTAGAAAGCAAATTAAAAAAGTGGTTTTTAAAAATAAAATATACCATAAAACTGCAAAATGGAAGAGCCTTTCTGGCTGTAATCAGACTGTTACATTTTTGTAATACTGGTTACTGAAACCTGAGTTTCAAATACGGTAAGAAAAACAATAAGCATTTTCAACCTGTATTATTCTACTAAAATTAATTCCATTAATTTTGTGGTTATAATTAACATATTTTGACAAGAACGAAGTTAAGAAAGAGTTGAATGTTTTAACCCTTCTCGTCATCAGTATCATATCCTCTCACCTAGGAACAAGCATATTTTCTTTATTTTCTATGCATCTTATTTTTGTATTTTAAATCCTTTCTTGGATGTAAATTCATGTCTTAGGGCTGGAGTTTTCTTTATTATTTACTTCCTATAAGCCTGAGTTACTTCTTTGAATCCTGTTTCCCTTTTTTCAATGTGTTCTCTCAGTCTTTAACTTCAGAAAGCTCAAGATTTCCTAATGCAGCCCTATTGATCTCTTACTAGGATCCTTGTCTTTCTCCTAATGTGGGACAGTCTGCCATTGTTGAATTAATATGGTTCCTTTCAATATCTGTCAGGTCTGCTACAACACTTTATCCCTTACAATAGTGTCCCATGTCCCTAACAATGAGTTTCCTCAGGTCTTTGGAGTCTACTTTTTCTCCATTGTCTTCATTTCACTATGATTTCTTTCTAGCCATAATATCAGAAACACTATCGGCTATAAATTCTACTGTTATTCTAGAAATTTTGATTAAAATTTAATATAAAATAGTTCATCTTTTGATAATTTTCTATAGCTTGTGATAATGCTGATCCCAAGATTTTCCAGGATCATCTCAAATTATCTGAACCTTGCTTTGTTATCAGATATTTTATAATTAAAATTTCCTGGTATTTCCACGTCCTACTTTGTGAATAATACTTGTAGTTGTTTAGAAGAAAAACTCAAACACATTATTCAGCTCTTTCCTGAAGAGATATTTCTTTAATAAGACTTATCATTATATCCTCCTCCTTTTCCTTCATTACCATCACAGTGAGAGAGCTGAGCATGACTTTTTTTTTTGTCTTCCATATCTATATTTTTTGAGATATTTTCTTCATTCTAGGTCAGACTGTTCTTGTTATAAATGTTCCTTGGTCATTCTTATTCTCCAATGATGATTAACAAAACAGAATCTGTTGGCAGAAATGAAGGGGAATCTATTTAATAGTCTTCTTGAAAGCAAAATAAAAATATTCCCTGCTTTCTTGGAATATTGTAAACTGGCTTCAGCTCCTGGCAATCAATCTTATGTATTCAATAAATCAACTATAATTCCTCATATGGCAAGTAAAATTCTGTGATCCCACAACCTGGAAAATGTGCACCATTACAAAACCCAGAAACCTAGTTGTCTCCACAGACATGAAAGATGCTGTTCCAATTTCTCCATGTCATGCACTCACAAATGAGTATTGTGTCCATTAGCTTTGAATGCATTCATGGATAAATAAGGTCTTTGAACTAATCCGTACACAAAGCTGGCTTGGCAGGGTTTGGAGGTTTAATTGAACTTCATATTAATTTACAATTAGTGTGTTTTGTTTACTTTCTGATGGCATTAGCAAACATATTATAAAGGAGGTACAAATAAAATTTGTGCCAATTACATACGAGAATAATTGGATTTTATTAATCAAAGAATTCATGCAATCAATTTAATTATTGGTACTCTTAGTTCAGATACCTCATTATTCCTCACACTAATTAATCACAACCACTAATGAGTAGTTTTGAAATGGGACTGTTTACTCATTTGCCTTGAATGGAAATTTTCTTAAACAACCATTGATATTTACTTTAGGGAAACAAGCAAGTTTTCTGAATTAATTTATTTGTATGTTTTCAAAAAATTACTATGAAAGACAACAGCATCTTTCTTGGTTCAAAGTAAGAAATTTAAAAGATTATTATTCCAGTCCTGTTTGAGTTTGAGCAAATGACATATATGCCGCCTCAAAATGCCGTTATTTTGCAGGGGTAAATGCACATCAAAATGGAAGATTAACAAACACTATAAATAATCATAGGGTTATGCAGAGGTATTTTCTGGATAACCATAATAGCTTTGGAGGCTGTCTTCCTCTTCTGTCTCTGTACGTTCAGTCTGGAGGCACATTCCAGTTTTTATGGTGTCATGTAGAAACAACACACTAAATATGAGAGTTAGCAAGCAGGGAATATCCTCCCTCACAGAGATCTAAGAGAAAACACATTTGAAAGGAAAACATTATTTCTGGTGGAATAAAATGCATAGATGATCTTGGAGATAACTTAATTCAAAAGGTGAATATGGTAAACACATTTGGATTTTAACTGAGGAGGCCAAAGGAAAGAGGATAAAGTCAGAACTGACTGGGAAAAATAGCTTCTGATGGACAGGATGGTACAATATTGTGGAGGTTGAAGAATTAGTAACGAAGAGAATGATGTCAAAAAAAGACCCAAAACAACCTCAGGAAATAACAAAGACAAGGAAAATAATTGTAGTTGTAAGCCTGCAAAATAAAAAGCAATTCCCAAAGGAGCTGAGGAAAAAACCTTTCTGTATGAACATATTTAAGAAAATGCAAAAATGTCAGAAAGCCAAGCAGAGAGGCAAAAAATAATGACAGAAAAAGCAGTGTGAACACCAAGGTCAGAAAAGGAGTGGGAAGGGGGAGGAGGTGCTCCAGGCAGAGCAGAGATTCTCCTGCAGTCTGTGGAAGAGAGCACAGAGGACATGGTATTTCCCTGCAGTCCCCACACGAGAGACACCTAAAACTACAAGCTATCATTTTTTTTAATTTAAATTTAATACAATTATAGCAGAACTGAAGTCCAAGTTCCACAGCAGACACTGTGAACTATAACTTGCCACCCCACCTCACTTTCTCAGCTGGAAAATACATTACAAACACAATCATATCCCAGTAGTTCCCCTAGCATTTCAAATTTAAAACATAATTCAAATGATATCTCACTAGAGAAAAAAAAACAAAAAAACAAACTAAAAAACAACAACCCCAAAGCTTACAATGACAAAGAGAAAAAGACACTGTACTCTATGACTTTTAGGAATCAAAAATAATGCTTTGTACTCCAGAAGGTGGAACTTGCCTCTGGGAAAGTCGTTGCAGTTCTTTTTAGATAAAAATCAACGTTAGGAAAAAAATATCAAATTTTGGAATAGTCAGGGACTGTGAGAATGATAATGAACTTTGGCACCCAATTAGGTAGGGAATATCTAAGCTCTTCAAAGCTCCATTTATGTATAAACTAGATCAAAGTTCTCTGTCAACTGTCTTTGAAGAAAAGCATTTACAATTCCTCTTTTCCTTCCTGCCCTGCAATCTGATTTTTCCCTCCTACTTTCAGGGCACTGACAATCTCTGCTGGCACCTTTCAGCAAGTCATTGAGTGCAACATGGAGAGAAGGCTAGAGGAAACATTTAACTTTTACCTGAAATTTGAACCATTGTCATCTACAGAGTTGTGTGAACTTTTTATTCCTGATATGATTTTAACGTGTAGAAGAGCATATGAAATCAGAGAACCAGAGAATGGCCTGGGCTGGAAGGGACCTTAAAGATCATTTAGTTCCACCCCCTCTTGTCATGGACAGGGATTCCTTTCACTAGGCAAGGTGGCTCAGAGCCCCATCCAGCCTGGTCTTGAACACCTCAAGGGGTGGGGAGCCCACAAAAGTAAAATTTTGGTTTAGTGAAGGACACTTAGATGTGCTACATTTAGGCACCTAACTAAATAAACACATTCATAATTAAGTTACTAATAAACACAATAAATTATGCAATTCCCTAACCTGTAGAGTCATGAACAAAATATTGGCAGTACCTGAGTGAATATGTGCTATGTAGGCCTGTCTCATTTATCATCCAGTGAGAATAAGAACTTCTGTTAAACTGTACTTACTTTACCTGAGAAACTGAATCTTAAGACAAAAGCCCAAGTTATAAATTTTTTATTGGCACAACTTAATGCTTCAAGAAATAGCCAACTGCTTCCTTAACATATTTGGTGTTTAACTTACATTTTACGTGAAATCAAGTTTTGATACATGACTGTGCAAAAATGAAGACAAAAATTGGGCTCCAATAATACATTAGAAGGACCTAAGCAGACAAGTGTCCAGTCCACCATAGACAGAATTAAAAATTTTAGAAATTCATCAGTCATCAGTGTGCACAGTTTTTGACGTCAGATAAATTTCTTGCTCTTTACACAATACCTAGCACCTTCAATTTAAACAGTATTCCAAAACTTCAGTATAAACCACCTTAATGACATATTATAGCTAAGAATCAAATAAATATGACAAATTCTGTAGAAACAACTTTTGTGTATATTTTGACTTATTTAAATTATGCCTTCATGTACTTATCTCTCCATTAAGAAAATTAAAACCTTGGTGATTATTTCTCCAGTGAGCTTTGAAGAATCGTGTTTCCAACCACTGACTCAAAAGATAATCACTAGATAAAATACTGTGGGTCCAGAGGTACATTAAAACTAAACCAAATGAAACCAATGCATTTCCTGCTTCTGTGTTCTGACGGTTTTTTATAATAATCTAGAAACCATAATAAAGAAAAGTATTATCCTGCTAAGGAGAGAAAGAAGCATGGAATAGCCAAATGAGTGCCAGGGTTACGCAGCACACCAGTCTAAGTGAACAATGAAGCCCATATTTCCTATACCCCTGCACACTTGCCTTCTTCCTGGAACTATGTTGCCTCTTGCATTCAGTTAATCAATGCATCAACACTCCATAGCGCTACACTTACAACATTTTCCCAGAGAAGAATACATGGATATGAACTAATGGAGACTCATAAACCAAGGATAAGCAGATAAGAAAAATCACTGTCTCAATTATTTCATAGTACATTGATTTTGATGGGTTTTGACTGAGCGCAGCTTATGACAGAAGTTTAGCCTTTGAGATTTTTTTTTAATTTTTTTTAAGAGTTGATACTTTATTAAAATGGAAAATTACTATTAATAATAAAATCTTCTTTCTACATTTTATTCATTCTTGGTATTTGACATTTTGGTTAAAAGTGTGATTTGGAATACAGTATAATGTCTCAACTCAGGGAAATATTTTAATAACTGTGTTAAATCATTCTTAGATTATATTTTTAAGATTATAAATATTTTAATCCCTTTGGGGTAAAGAAGATTAAATGGCATATATATACTTTCCCTATATAGCACTGAGTGTTATTTTAATAGTTATATTTTAAGCATCAAGAAATTATTTTCATCATAATATTGCAAAAAATGTGTTCACAGTAATTATATTTATATTTTCATTATGAAACATTTTATATCATCTGAATTGTTTGAAACTTTACCTTTTTCAGTAGTTTTTTTCAGGCATAAGAAGTAAAACTACTCAAAGAAGGAGAGAATGAAAAAATGTACAAATTTAAAAATAGCAAGAAACTATTATTGTAGTTAGGCTTTCTAAGAGTAGTTGTGGAGCAATATAAGTTTCTAGATATAAACTAAGAAGTTTGTTTTCATAGAAGGGAGTATAGTTTATTCTGAAATGGATTCAGATATAGATTTTTCCCTTCTGCTTGAAAGTCTGTTTATTTTGAACTAACAGGAAGAATGGCAGGATGACATCTAACAGAATCCTTAAAAACAATTTTGTATCCATTATCTAACTCACCTGGCCCATTAAGAATTCAGAAGATGGAGGACTTAAATTTACCATTTCACAGTAGGGCCAATTTGCTATAAACTAAAGTGGTATTTTAGGGACGTGGGTTTGCTTCACAAATCTCAACTCAGAAGACATGAAGTCATTCACTGCTCTTGTTAAAATTGGGGTTTGGATTCCTGGAAGCAGCATCCACAACGTCAGCTTGTCTTTAGGGACACAGACATGTTGAGAATAAGACAAGTGCTCATTAAGATAGTTGGATGTGCTTCATGAATATGTCACACAGATGTACACTCAGAGCATGTAGTTAAAAAGCCTGCAAATTTACGTAAGTTACTCTAAAACTGGTCTAACTCTGGCCTCTAGCAACTAAATATTACCAGGAATAAATTATATCAAACACATAAATTGGTTTAGAAATTTCACAATTATCTTCTTTAAGACTCAGTTTTTAAATAGCATGACTGACTTCCTTTTGGCCAAAGGATAAGGCAAAATCCGTAATTTTCTATCTCCTTCCTACTATATCAGATGTCTTAGGCCTCAAGCCTCGTTTTCTTAACACATTTCCAGTTTATCCAAAACTACTTTCATGCTAGCTGTAAAGTTTGGATAAAATGCCTGTGGAAGTCTGGGTTTACTTACATTCTTTTTCCTAGACATTGTTATTGTCAGATAATAGGAGACATGATAATCTCAAGTAGCAGCCAAATGGGGAGAGAGAGGGAGGGTGCAACAGGCAAAGAACCAAACTTTATCATGCTGGTCACTGCATGTTTTTATACATGGTCCCAAGCAAAACCCAGAACCATCCTGGACATCTTGATTTGCAATAATGCACCACATTGATTCTGTACCCTAGGGAGGGGTCTACACTACACAGACTACATTTTATAAAATGACACTGGTATAAATCACACTGAAATGGAACTGCAAGTAAAGATATGTTATTTCACTGTCTGTACTTACAGGTAATTCTGGACTATTTTCTCTTTCATTTACTGGTCCATCTACAGGTATCCAAGAAACAGTATTTCACAAAACTTTTGCTTCAAACCCATGACATTTACTATGTATTCTGTGTTACTTCAAAGCAAGGGACTTGTAATAAGTCCATTCAAACACCCTAAAAGACTTGTTACAAAGCAGCTTGTATTATTGTGACAGGTATTTCACTTAATTGATTGCAGGGAGAAAACAATCAGATTTTCCATCTAGTATAGTTAATAGTGATAGTCCTTATTTTACTTCGCTTGTGCGCGTGTGGCTTTTGCTTTACCTATAGAACTGTCTTTATCTTCACTCCTAAGTTTTCCCTTCTGATTGTCTCCCCCATCCCACCAGGGGTGAGTAAGTGAGTGTCTGTGTGGGGCTGAGCTGCCAGCTGGGGTTAAACCCTGGCAGCACCCTGCTGCATAAACTGCCTGGTGTGGATACAAGCGCTTGATCCTCCCCAGTCTGGGGTTAGCTGGAACAAAGCTTTGATCAAGGACAGCTTACAGAGCTCATTAGGAGCTGCTAGGGCTATCCTGACTTTATTTTTAGCCTTAGCAGCAGAAATGCTCAGAGGATTCCCAGGAGTTCCCAAATCCCAGGCAAGGTGCCCAGATATCTTGACAAGATCTCAAGAAAATCTGAAAGAAGCAGAGCCCAGAAACTTCTGTGCAAACCACTGCAATCTGCTGGCTGCCTCTGGGAACTGTTACCTATCTGTAGTGGTTTTTTAAGCTAAATTATATACATTACTCTTTTGATGTTTTTTTTCTCTGTGAGATAAGCATTAGAAGAAACAAGCAAAGCAGGCACACTACTTGACAGAATATAAGAGATTTATTAACAGACTTAGATGGAAAGGCTACAACAGAACAAACTTTCAGAACTCTTTTTATCCCCCACCTCTCCCTCGCTTAATTAGTATCACAATTCTAGGAAGGGAAAAAGGCTTTCTCTTTTGCCTTGCCTGGTTTTGCACACTGTTACCATTTTACAGGTTTGAATTAACAATCTCTGCTAGGGTGTAACACATCTCTTTTTCATGAGCCCTCTCCCAGCTCCTTCAACTGCAAGACACAGGCCCTCACATGGGGTTACTACTTGTTTAAGAACGAATTATTTTTTCCTTTTTGGCTTGAACATAACTTTTTACAAGCTACTCAAGAAAAAAAAATGCTCATCCCCCCACATACTTTAACATGGATTAAAGAGACAAACAGTTTGCAATATTACAGTTCATACCACGGCGAGGAAAGGAGATTTTTAAGCTCCGCGCGGGACCCCGCAGCGCCGCCCTTGTAGCTTCGTTTCACATGACCCCGTTTTTCTTTCTCTCTGGCTCTGAAAGCCGCCATGTTGTAGGGTGTTATCAGGCTCTAAGGTGGAGAGAGAGCCTCCCCTTGCTCTTTTTGCGCTGCCGGGTGCACTATGTAGGAAAAGGGTGTCTTCTTCTGTTCGTCGCGAAGTCTGCTGGCTGCACTGAAGGCTCCGCCGGCTCCCCCTTCCTCAGAATACTGCGTCAGATGACTTCAGCCCTGTAGCTAGCTATCGCCACTCGCGGCTCAAAGGAATCGCTTTTTTTTCTTTATAGTTTAGAGTCCGTGCTGCAGCGTTAAGAGAAGGGGCAAGAGGCAGAAAGGCAAGAGGCAGGGGCGCCCGTCCCCAGCCCCGCGGGCCGGGCAACGGGGCCCACCCCTCCCCCTCTCCCTCTCCCTCTCCCGTCCTGCACTCAGCCAGAACGGGGGAGAAAAACTTCTCTAAAATCCCGCCTTCCACGGGGTTTTTATATGTAGAATTGAGAGAAGCGTGATTGGTCTAAAGAACTGCCTGTCAGTTTAAGTTAAACCACGACACTATCATAAAAGCCTAAATTTGGGGTCAAGCACATTTGCTTCCTTTAGCTGAAACATTAAAGAAGAGCAGAAGAGCAACATTACTTGGATAAGGGAACGTATCTAATTTGAACTTTCCTGTCTATTTCTCAATACACAGTAAAAATTGTTCCTAAATTTATGTAATGTGAAGTGTCCCATTCAACACAGTGCTTAAGGAAACTTCTGGATCAAAGCTTAAAAACTGTAATTTTTATTACACATTGATAGAAAGTGAGTAGTTTCTTATGGCAATTTAAATTTAGTCTTGAGTCTTAAAGACAATTTAAGCAAAAAGATGCTCATCACCCAAGAAAAAGCAATGAATTTAGAGATTAGGCCACAGAACTCAACCAAATTGAAACCTGTTTTTGAGTGTATTTCCTTATATATATCACTTTCTTCATTTGGACAGACTCAAAATGAAATACTGATTCAGTGGATATAATTCATTTCAGGGAGTTTATTATAGGGATTTTCATCCATTAACTTACACATAGGTAGCCCCAAAGTTCTAGATATATATTTTCAATTAATTTATTGCTGCTTTGTGTAGTCACCATGACAAGAAGTATCTATTAGATGTTGTCTTATGTAAAACCTTAACAAGTGGTTGTAAGATACTGTACAAAAGCCAGTTCAAAAGCATAAATAACAAAAGTCCTTGGGGCAATAATGAAATAATATTGTGTAGAATAGTAGAATATTATTCTTTAAATCAGGAGATCCAAAGACTTAAGAGTAAATGGAGCCATTTAAAACCATGTGCATTGCATATTAAGGTTTTACTCCTTGTGCATATAATCGTATTTAAATAGAAAATAACTCTGATGTTGACAACTGAAGAAAATGTCTGCATTTGGGATAAGAGTTTTATGCAAATGAGAATGAATAGAATCATACCTATCCCAAACAAATCTAATGCACTAATTCGCCCCACCATCTGTATAATGAATCATGTAACTCTTCCTACTGAAGAAAAAGGAAGAGCAGAAAAATGTCATAAATAGGAATGAAAACAACGACAAAAACAACAAAATATTTTGTTTCAAGAAAATTGCATCTCTGACAAATGCTGCCACGCAAGGTGGACATCAGGGTCATATTTTCTGTTACAATGACCAATTTTCTCCTGAATACAGACTTGCATGCATTGGGAGTGGCCTTTAGAAATGTTTGTTTTACTTTGTTTCTTCCCAAACCATCCAGTTCTCTCAGATAACAGATAGTATGGCTGTCTTCCTTGGCTTTCTTTAAAGCGATTGAAATTTTTATTTCTTTTGAAAAGTATCCACCAACTGAGGGCAAGAGTAGCTGATTCAGGAAAAAGAGGAACGTAAAATCTGGTTGTGGCAAGTGAGTGAAAAGAGGAAAGTGAATTTCTGACCTTCTCTTTATTATTTCTAACTCTACCTACACAATCTGTTATCACTTTGGAGTGTCCCAGAGTTCAGGAAGAAATATTCTCAGTACAACATTGAACACTTATCATTGCGATATTGGAGGCTCAGAGATGGCAATACAAATATTAACAGTAATTTTAAGAGCAACATGCACCGTGAATAAACGGCAAATCATTATTTTCGAAAGGTCATTCGGCACAATTGAGCTCTGCTATCTTACATCAAGACATGTACAGGATGTTATTGCTAAGAATGTTAGATGACATTAAAAGCAAAGGCTTGCTATAAAGGGAGTACAATGATGGCTATTTTCAGTAACTTGCCATTTAGTCATCAGTGATGAGCTGCACAATATCACAGGATACCCATTGCTCCTTGTTTTGAGCTGGAAACCCAATTCTGAAATGTACCTGAAAGTAAAATGAAATAAAGCGTCATTAGGTTAAATGCAGAACTATATTTAATTTCAACAAAGTTTTCAACGAAGTCCATGAGTTTTGCACACGCCCACCTCTCAAGCCTGCCAGGGTCCCCACGGATGGCATCCCTTTCCTCCACTGTGTCGGCCACACCACACAGCTTTGGTGTGTCAGCAGCCCTGCTGAGGGTGCCACTGTCCATGTTGCCGACTCTAAACTATGAACAATTAACTAATAACTATTAACTGTATAAACTATTAACTACACAAGCTATTAATTATAAATAATTAAAATTCCATTCTGCTTGTAGTTTTCTTAATATTAATTTTAAAAATAATTCCTCTAACTACAGCTAATAAAAGAAGTACTCATGGTAATAAGAACTACAAATTCTGCCATAAACTGCAAATAACATCAAGCACAATTTAATAGATTAATAAATTCACTGTTATTACTCTAAAATATCACCAACAAGCCTGCTATACTGAATTCTCATTATAGGCATATATATTCCACGTTGGAATTCTTATGCTAGGAGAGTCTTGTTCTCTACAGTATGACAGTGGGACAGGTCCTGGAAGGTGAATCCCTGTGCAGCTGCCCTGGGGAGCCCCCGCCACTCCTCGCCCCCAAGGATTTTGCAGTCTGGCTGCAGCCTGACCCTGTCTTAGTCACTGCACAGACAACCCAGTGGTGAGGAACAGTGTATCTGCTGGTTGTTAAACAAATGGAACATGGATAAAAAACCCCTAAGTATATTATGGATAATTGCCAAAATATAGGGATGTGGTTTTTTTCCTTCTGGATGCTTTGCAAAATATAACATGGATTGGAATTTTAATTATTAGTCCTTTAATTTACTTTTTTTTTAAATTGAAAAGTTGTATATTTTAAAATTTACCATGCAGTTTAACCCCTTTTATTCTTTCATAAGTTATGCAAATTAAAGGCTACTAAACAAATATGAATGCACACTGCTGCATTGTGACATCTCTACTTCCAGGATCCATTTTCTGAATATTAAATGCAATAGGAAATCAATCTGAATAGCGAACACATGAAAAAAACTCAAGTTTGTCAGCTCAGAGTATGGCATAACACTTGTATCATAGTGCAAAATAAAGATTATGCCTCAGAGTATAGGGAGAAAAAAATTGATAAATTGACTTAGAATTTATTCCTTCTGAAAAGTTTGGTTTAGAGTGACTTCTGGGAAGATTTAACATTTGTTTCTGAGAATGGAGTACTTGAGTTGATGGGCACCACTAACTTAATTTTTCTGGATCATTTAGCCTATTCCTCCTTATGACTTATTGCTAGCCTCTTGGAGTCATTCTGAACAATATACTGTGCAATATAGAGTGCACTGTATCTCACCACTTTATGACTTTTTATTGCTGCTATATTTTTCTATGACCTTAAAATGCATTAAATGTGACAAATAATGTGGCTATTTCATAGAACTCTGTGAAGCACATTTACATTTCTGATGTGCATTATAGGTAACTCCCAGTTTGGCTGCTTTGATGGCTTTACAATTGAAATCCAGTACAAACCTTGCCTGAAACCACACTGAAGTTAATTGTTGTTATCCATGTGTTTTAATCAGCATTTGGCTACACTTTAATGAAGCTTGGGAAAGCTTGTCAGCATAAAGCCAAAACCTGAAAATGTTTGGTCGGAATAATCGTGTCTTGCCCTGAAACAGAATGAGCAGTCATCCACTAAAGAGTGGGGAAAATGTGTAATCAGTAGGTTTTCTCTTCAAGCTACTACTTTTTATGGGTTATTTATCATAGTGCTGAACAGGACTTAAACCTTTGTTTGCTGAAACAGAAGCTTACACTTGGAAGTTATTGGGCTCTTGGAGACATTAATCTCCACAAAATGCATCCATTTAAATCAAAGTTGCTATTAGGTATGCATAATGAGGTACATAAGGAGATTAACACCTAGAAATTTTAACCTGGAAGAGGATGAAAGTAGCCTTAGTCAAGATGTATGAAAATTTCCACAGTGAAGTGAGAGATCTACACCTAGCTTTTATTTTAGCACCTCAAAGGTTTTTTAATATTAAATGATTCCAAACAGTACCAGGGACGTGCATGTGTTTGGATATACTGTAATATCTTGTTGTTGCACCTCCAGAACTACGAAGAGAAAATGCTGATACTAAAATAGCAGCTATATTAGATACAGATAGAGCTGGCACAGAAAACCACATGATAATACATTCATATTTCAAAGCAAATATCCATTTAATTTGCCATTGTTTTCAACTGATATCCAATGGAGTTCACAACATTGCTTCAATAATGCAAGTATATATGTTATTATTAAGACACACACACACAGATATGTAGGATGGGCTTTTAAAATTCTTAATGCTGTATTTAAGTTACCACTGAATTGAGTGATCATTAAATTCTAGGCTGTGTATTTAAAAAAACAGCCCTCCATGGTGAAATTTCTTGTACAATGTAAATGATGATTTCAGCTTATATCTATTGAAACTGAGGCCTGAGCAGCAAATCTGTGTGGATTCATAATAAGGTTTAAGAATATTAGTGCTCCCAGTCTCTTCAGAAAAATAAATACCAAACATACTGGATTTTATCACCTCAAAAGAACGAGAGAACTGAGCAGGTATGTTCTGCAAAATGGAAAGACACCATCAAGCAGACTACAGACATATTTTTGTCCTTTTATTTATTCTACTCAAAATATGACCTTCATTGGCATTTTGACTGTTTGAAGCACTTCTGTATGTAATCTCATTGCTTTTTGAACTCTCTTATCTTCTATATTCAGATATGTTTTATTTTCCATTGGCAGAAGGAAAACATAGCAGCTGGCTAGCTTTATAGTCTTAGTTTTAGAAGTTTGGAAATAGGAACAATCAAATGTATGTGAAAAAGTAGTAACACGCAGAACTAAGAAGCTACATTTCCAAGGCATATGCAGATTCATAAATTAATATCAGATTTTTAATAAGAGCCCACCTTCTGCAGGGTCTAGATAGTAAATCATATGAGGAATGGCTGAGGGAGCTGGGGATGTTTATCCTGGAGAGAAGGCGGCTCAGGGGTGACCTTATCACCCTCTAAAACTACCTGAAAGGAGGTTGTAGCAAAGTGAGGGTTGGCCTCTTCTCTCAGGCAACTAGGGAAGGTTCAGATTGAACATCAGGAAGAATTCCTCCATGGAAAGTGTTTTTAAGCATTGGAGCAGGCTGCCCAGGTAGGTGGGAGTGTCATCATCCCAAGAGGTGGTGTAGAAAAGACTGGATGTGCCGAACATTTAATATGTTAAATAAGAGGAATTTCTGTAATATGGACCATCACAGACCATATCATTGAAGTGGTTTACACAGAAAAAGGTGAAGGAATGATACAATTATCAATAGGGTAAAAGAATAATCATGGTGGTGGAGAAATATGGCCTGTGAATATCAATGCTGATACAAAAGAACCACTGTCACAAAGGAAATATTTTCATCAGTCCAATATATCCCTTTCTTACTATTTAGAATGTAACAACCAAATTTATTTTCTGCCATTAAAATACACATGTAAGTGTGTGTAAATAGAAAATGGGAATGCAGGAAAAATTAAACCAGTGTCCCAATATGTTGAAAACACATTAGAAATTTAATACTGTGAATAGTTAGGTGGTTATAATTAACTAAATTTCACTTTTATATGTCTCAGTTAAGGCATGTTTGGAGATAATACCGCAGAAAACAAATAATGATAGTTCTTGGTGTTAAACATTACAGCTTGTTTTGCAAAAAAAAGTATCAGGTAGTTAAGATTCTTTTTTGTGACAGGTTTTCTCTGTGTGTCCAGATTAGTACAGGGGTTGAAAACCTTTCATAGAGAGCTTGCCAGACTGACTTTTGTCTTTTCCAGATTACAGGGTTTCTGTAAGACAACAGAAACACAGTCAGGTCTAAGAAATGCTGCCTTTCAAAGAGACAAGTTTCTCCTGGTAATATTCTGTGGTAGTTTGTCTCTCTGAAAGACGATACTCCACGGTTTTCAGCCCTTCCAAAGCTTGGCTCTCCCTGAGTGAGATGGAAGTCACTAGCACTGAATACTGTTTTGGGATGACTTGTCTCTCGCTATCCTGTATACCCCTACAGAGTGCCATTTAATGGCTAACTGTGTGCTGTCCTTGCCAGGCTGTATTTCAGGAGGACTTTAAGTGTCTGCAATTCTTGTATGAAAATTGACCACGATAATTTTAGGTGCCATCGCCTAAATTATAAGCCCATACTAATTTTATTATGTATAGTATTTTTTTTTTGTGGTTAAGAACCCATTACTAATGAATATTTACTTTGTTTGGGAGCACTTGACGTGAGAATTTGGACTGTAATTACTTGTGTTTTACAATAATAGGTCTTGTAGTATAAGGGAAGAAGAAAATATGTACTGAAAGAATTTAGTAGAGACAAGGCTCCTATAGTGAGTTATTACTCAACCATAATGCTGCTCCA
The DNA here is from genome assembly GCA_014706295.1 of Lycocorax pyrrhopterus obiensis. Taxonomy (NCBI): domain Eukaryota; kingdom Metazoa; phylum Chordata; class Aves; order Passeriformes; family Paradisaeidae; genus Lycocorax; species Lycocorax pyrrhopterus. The sequence continues at coordinate 18,604,043 of JACSVZ010000007.1, read as the reverse complement.
GAGTGTGCTCCTGGTGATATTAAATGTGAATTGATGTAAAAGTGAGCTGATGTAAAAGTGGTTGGAAAATACCTGCTTCCATTAAAAAAAAAACAAATTAATTTCTATAGCCTGCTCAGACTTCATATCAGATGAGAACTTTCATATTCTTTACGTTTTCTCCAAACTGGTAAGAAGATCCTGAAACAGTGTGAGAGAAGACTAAAACTGGTATCTGGATGGGAAATACAGAAACAGATCTAAAGAGACTTGTGAACAAAACAAAAGTATTTTGAAAAAGAACAGAAGTTAATGAGAGAAAAAAAAATTCTGAGGAAGAGTTTCCAAATGGAGTATTCCTGGCTGGTTAAAGAAGAACATACCTTGCCTCTAGAAGATGTTCGAGTTGTTTCCAGCTGGGGTATTTGGAGTGACTGGTGATTCTACTTATGTAGACTTAGATAAGCAAGAAAGTTCTGCAGCAAGTTTCCGTATCCTCCAGTGGTCCAGAGATAGTTTGATAGACATGAAAAATTCAAAACTTGACAAACAAAGAAATGAAAATAATCCTGTATGTTGCCCTTTAAATAGTATTCACTGAGAGAGAGTCTTTTTTCATTTCCCCGTATTTGACAACAGTTTTTAAGACCAGAATTCTTTAACCACCTGGGCTTAACACTCCTGGAATGATTTGTGATAAATTTCAGCTGTTCTTTATGCAAAAGAGTGGGAATATTGGAACAAAGTTGCCCTTCAGCAGCAGCTGTGTTCTATATTTTTATTCCTTTTTTTTTTTGAGGAGCCTTGGTATCCTAGTTTCTAACTGCTTCCCTTACACAATTTGCATTATTATCATGGACCTGATGATGCAGATAAGTCCTAGCAGCTGCTTCCAAAAACTTCAGCTGAACACCTGGCTGACAGGGCTTGCACGTATCTTGCATCCATGTGAGTAATTATCTGTATATGTCTTATATTCATACACTTTTAGGAAAAGTGAATAATTGAAAAAATAATTTCAAAGATGCTTCTGACGTTAACATTTAAAATTCCTGATGGAATTATATAACATCTATCACTCAGTACTGGTGGGGCTCCTAAGATAAATATATATTTTTTAGATATACTATTATCACTTTCTTTGAATTAAATCAAAACAAACCAACTAAACAAACAAAACCCCCAAACCAACAAAGCCATTTAGACTAATGAATTTCATAATAACGGTATTCAATTCTACTTGTATTCCTCAGGCACATTTAACCATCTGTCTTAACTGAGTTTTTCTTTTATTGGCCAATGATTTCAAAAATTTGGAACAAGTGTCTTGAGACAGTCTTGCATTGATTAAGGTAAGCCATTTGGAGGGACTGATATTAACTACTTAAGATGAGCAGTAGTTGGTGAATACATGTAAGTTCCAGACCCTGTCATAAAAGTTACTCCATTTTTTATCCCTCTCTTGTATTTAACTCAACTTGAGCTCATTACTACTCCCATTAGGGAGCCAAAAACCTCCCACTGCAGTCATCATCCTGATTATTGGTGATAGTTTAATGGTACTCTTCCCATGATTTGTAATTGAATATAAAAGTACTGTGCAAAAAGTTACATCACCTGATGTTTATATTTTTCCTTTTGTTCTGTTAGTCTCTTTTGAATTTTGTTTCAAATTAAATAGTAAAGAAAGGTACCTATTTTCTTGTATATCATTCCAAGCCCAGCAAAATACGATCATATTATTTCTGGCAAATAGGTATGATCAGAATGCACTACTGAGTTAAATGGCTGAAAAAGCAGGAAGGGGAAAACTTCTCAGTAAAATAAATGGATTCTAAAGGCAAGATTGAAGTGTACCACTCTCACTGCATGGTGTCCTTTGGGATCAAAATCCATAAGATTCTGGACAAAGGGTTTTCATGAACAGAACTTCTAGGAGAAAGCAAAGGTACTTGTCTATTACATTCCAGAAAAGGGATTTTCATAGGTAATATATTAATTTATTTTTTCTAAACAAAGGAGGTGATAATATGAGAAGGAAGAGGGCAGATGTGAAAAGGGGTTGCCCTTGTAAAAGGCAGTGAGTACAGATGAATGCTTGAGTTCACTCAAGTATGTCATAGTGTTATGTAAGTGTTGTAATTTGTATTGACAGCATCTGGTACTTGTCATGGCCCAGAGGGTGTCAAACTAGATATAAATTTGAAAATGTAAATATTATATCTTCCATTCAAAGTTGAATTTTCACTTTATACCTGAAACAATGAACAAATCTAAGGTTTACTCTTTCCTCTCTACACCCAGAGCACATACATTAAAAACAAAGTGAATCAATGGGTGTCTTTACAGATTTTAAGGAAATGTCACACATGCAGTTAACAAATAGCTGAACTGCAAGGAAAGCTGAAAATCTTATTCATTGAACAGCAGTCTTGATGTGCAGGTGATTATCAGTGCCATCTTCTTCTCTTGTTACAACCCTTTCAAGAATGCTGCAATACTTCCCAAACAAAAAAAACCCAAAAAACCTCAAGCAACCAAAAATGAAATCCACAAAAAAACCCCCACCAAAACAAGCAATTTAGAAATGGCCTGGATTTCCTCTCTTATTCAAATGAGATGGGAAAACATAACTTTTTCTTCAATGTCTATATTAATTAGGAAATTAAATTAATAGACAATATGAAACAAAGATCTGAGATCTACAAATTATCTACTTTTACATTACATTTAAATTTTTTGTTTGCTGTCCTTTCAATTAAAAACAGGCTTACTTCTTTTCACTTTTGATTCTATGGACAATTATTATTTCCTGTACACAGATGTAATCTTTCAGAAAAGAGCTGATTCCTAAAAAAATCCTTATTTGCCTTCTGAGTTACTGATTTGTTTATTAGGGTACTGATCCAGTTACAATGAGAGTAGTTTTCTTGTTCGTGACAAACCAATATAATCCCTTATTACCAAAACAATGTAGAATTTCTTTGTTTTTACATGTAGATACTGTTCTGGTTTTGATAAACTAGAGAAAAGTTTAATAGATAACTTTTCAGCTAAATGGCATAAGTTGGACCTCAATGTTACCACATTTCTGTTTCTCATCATCCCAGATACAGAGGCTTTCAAGGAGTGCACTATCAGGCACTCAGGTCACAATTCTTGGAAGAACTTTTGGTTTAGACTTTGACTTTTTTGTTCTCTGATCTCACAATGCTTCTGCACAAGGCAGAGTGAGCACTTTGAAGTACATGGGATATTTTAGCCATGGTAGTTAATGAGTTCATGTCATTAAACTTGCTGCAACTTCAGTTTTTCTGTTCATCCCTCTTTCTGATTGAACAACACTGTCTTCAGGCACACGATTGGGCCTGTCACTGTAAAATTCCTTTAGTTTGTCTTGCTGCATTTGTATCTTTCATAAAATCAGAATTGAAAAGATGTATTTATGCTTTATTTTTTCATTTAATAAATTTCACACAGCTTTTTTCATGCATTTGATCCTGCATCTTTTTCCAGTGCAATATTGGTGACATATGGTGTTTGCTATATTTCTAACCATACTCCAATACAAGTCATGTAACTAATTTAGCTAATAGGCATAAACTAGACTTTCTTGTTATCTTATATTTTGAGAGTGTTCCTTTAGAATCCCATACTTAAGATTAAACTTGTTAAAAGAGACACAACCTCATAAAAACATAGATAAAAGTTCATCATATTCAAATACTTATTTAAGGAGTATCACTCAAAAAGACAATTTATTTCTTACATTAATTTCTGAGTATTTAGATCCCCTCAAAATCAATCCATTCTTTTAAGAGACTTGCTAATAGGCATCCAGATTTAAAATCAGAAAACAAAATCATCATGGATGTATACCAGTGAGTATTAAAAAAACAGTGGAAAAGAGAATCTCAATGTCTAATCAGTGAAATCTATGGATTTCTATCTGATTCCAAAGCAAAACTGAATGTCACCTGCTTGGCTTTCTTGGCTTGATCAGTTCAAGGCATCAGTCCAAGAGCGTCAGCCTATGCTGCCCATGAGAAACGGAATTCCACCTTTTGGGGGATAAACACTGGAGTGCAGTCTCTGATTTTGGTACAGAGTTACAAAGTTTCTGTAACACGACCAGTATGTCTTTCTTTCCTCAAAGTAGTAAAAAACCAAATCACTGCAATCTACAGGAGGGAATGTGTTCTGTTACATCTTTTCTATGTGCATACAACTTATCCAGCATAACCATGAGTTTCTTGTACTTTTATGATGGCTGGATACATAAATCTTGTTTAAGGTTAGATTCATGAAAGGGAATATGGCCCTACGATATTAGGGATAATGTTTTGTTTCTATCTTTTTCCATCCCTCTGCATGCATTTTTCCTTTTTTCAAAATAAGAAGTATCGAGAACACAGTGGGATTTATGATTTTTTGTTGCCTTACACATTTAAAACACAAAACACCTTTCTGAAGGACTGAAAATATTTGATTACCCCTGATCACCACTGTGCTGTTCAGAAAATCCCAGCTCAGTGACATTTTGTTGACAGGGTAAGCACACACCTTACATACATTGCAGAGCACCCCGATGTTATCAGCCTTGTTACATACAGGCTAAGAGCAACATTAGCAGTCAGCTCACCGGTGTTTCAGGAGCAGGAATAGGTCTGAGGAGGAGTGAGTTAATAGCAGCTTATTCTCTAAACCCAAGTATGAAATATAACTTTCCTTGTCATCATATGGTACACTTTCTTATCTGGTCTCCAGCCTTCCTGACAGTTATTGAATTCCATGCCATTTGCCTGTATTTTCCTACAGTAGCAAAGCAAATAGAGCCAAATGGCATGGCATTCTCACTTACACTACTCTGCTTTACTAAGCATTACGAAATTTCACTATGACTTTTCTTTTATGCCCTTTTGGGTTCTGCTCGCAATAACACTTTATCCTTTTGAATATGTAAAATTGTTTTTCAGTGACCTTAGGCTTATTCTGTAATTGCTCCTAATTTAGGACTGATCAAAATAAACACATAAGTAAAAAATATAATTAAAATAATCAGTGCATTTGCCTCACTCATTTTATCAGTACAGTTTTTATTTTTTTGCCATCTTTGGAAACCAAATAGCTCAATCTTCTTCAGGCTTTAGCCTTTCATTGTATCTTTCCCTTTCACTCTTGGTCTTAATCCAAACTGGAGCATAAGAGAGAGAAAGTAAGCATGAAGGTAATAAGAACATCTTGATTATAAATCAAAGCAAACAGACTGTCATAAACCTGTGGAATAGCTTAGTCTACAGACAACATTTGTTTTGGAAAGCAATTATTTTTGTTCCTTAGATCAAATCATCTGTAATTTTAAGGGCCAAAGGAACTAGTTGTTTGTCTTTCAGTTGGCTCAGTCAACTGAAAGCAGAAATCTACAGCCTAGTGAGGATAGTGGTGGCAACAGACATCCCCATGGACCACAAAAACACTGCTTATCTGTACTAATCCATGTTGGATCAGAATTTATTATAAAAGTAGCACATTTTGATTGCCATGGTTGCATTTCCTCTTGAATTCCTGTTTTTTCTCATTGAAAGAATAAGAAAAAAACCTTTCAGCTGACTTTTAAAGGCTATCAGCCACATTAATATGGAGATGTTGAACATACTCTTACCTGAAATAAAATTTTGTGTGTGTGTAATATGCTGATTTGCAACAGAATCTTTCCCAGCTCCATGAAGTGCTGAGAGAGGACAACGTGTTCCAAAATCTATTTTGCTTTTTTGGGCACAGCAGCCAAGCAGTGGGGAATTTGGAAACAGAGAAAGCAGGGTTTGCAGGTCACAGGTACAGATGGGCAGCCTTCCTCACAGGCAGGTGGTCTGTGGCACGCCCACTTGCCCAGAGGGGACCAAGGCTCTCCAGTGGGTGACCTGTGACTGACCCCCTGTGCAGGCCCACCCCATCGTGTCTGCAGGGCGGCTGTTGTGGGGCAGAAGGGCAGACCCCTGGGTCAGTGAGGACCAACGTGACGACCTTAGACCCCAGATGAGATTTGGCAGTGTTTGAACGGTGCCCTGCTGGGGTCAGTTGCGTTGTTCCTCCTCAGAGCAGCAAGGCTGCCGTCGGGGACTCTCCCCTTCTCCCCTTGGGTCAGGATGCTGCTGCCCCTGGGAGCTCCTCAAGGCTGAGAGACCACACCTGATTCCGTGAGACACTGCACATTCTGGAGTATCTTTTCTAAAACCTTGAGAATTCCTGCCTCCATCAGGTATGTCAATTCCATTTGACATCAAGATTCAAATGTCAGTGAAGCTTTAATTGGTTTAACCGGTTTATCTGGTTTAACTGACTTATAAAATAAATCTTGTTTGGATAAATTATTCATCTTAATTTTATAAGCCTCCACAACCTCCACTGTCTCAGGACAAGGTTTTTATTTCTTTTCTTATATACACTGTGTAACGTTCTTTTATTTTAACAAAAATGAGTTAAATGAAGTGCTGAACTATATGAAATAGAGTACCTTTTTCTTTTTTGCTTAAACCTATTTCTGTTCACAGGAGTAAAAAATTAGATTAGTGGGATTAAATCATACGGAGACGTGTTATTTTTAAATGTAATTCTATTTTTTTTCCACAAATGTTTGTTCCAATATTATATATACACATACCTGTCATATTCAAATTTTTTTACTCATACTTACTCGTGGTGATTAAACAGGATTTTTTTGTATCTCCTTTGAATCATCTATTAATAATCATTGTTAGAGACAGTGCTGGATTGTAAGCCTTCTGCCATTGTTCATGTAATAATTATACCCATTGCCCATCCATTGTGTTGGCCTCTAGACAGATGCTTCTGGAGAATGCAGAGGAAGTTAAAAATAGGAAAATGCACTCTTCCCTTCTGCCTGTTAATTCCCAATAGTGGCAAACATTCTTTCAAAATGTTAAATGGTTATTTAAATCTTGCTAAATTTAATTTTCAGTAATCAGGATGTACCAAAAAGTTCCAAATTCTCACAGGACTCGAGACCAGAGTATGTCTTAGCAGGATTTATAGTTGACACCTGAATTTTTTGATGTTCTTCTGTCATTTTATGCTATAATTTTTTTTTAATCTACATTCTTTATACTATTTATAATTGCATTTACCCTGCTCATTCTTATCCATGTGGTTTTTGAGATAGTCTTCAATCTTCTCGATAACCTCTACAAAAATACTAAGGCTTCTGATCAGTTTGCCCATGATTTTGCAACACCCTTTAGGTCGTGGGTATTTGACTCATAAAATATTGAGCAGGTATCCTATGTTGCATTAATTAATGACTACTTATAATTACTTTTGAGTAAGTGGGTCTTCATAATGGTCTATGAAAGCACTGAGTTTAGAGCCCATTCTGATGTATTTGTCTGATGAAAATCTAGCTCCTCTCCAGGTCACTTTGACCTAAGCTATGACTACAAAGGATTTGAAATGGTAAACTGTGATTCTTTTATTTCATGTGGTATGCACTGTTAATTTAGGGTCATTACTTAGTGCTTACAATGAAAGTTTAATTATTGTCTCAAATTAATAGAAATAAAGAAAAAGAAAATATTTCAATGCTTTTATCTAAAAAGCGTAACAGTGCCATGAACTTCTAGAATTTCTCTTGATAAGATAACACCATGTGAGCCTGGAATTTCAATGCATTCAGGTTTATGGAACACAGGAGAATGCATTAAAAAATAAATTCTAGCATTCACCTGCATGCTTATTTAGTATAGATTGAGGTAAAAAAATAAGAGGTAAAGATTGTTATGACTTTGCAATGAGTTTTAGATTATTTCTACACAAAGGAAAGGGTGCAGAATGGAAAAAAACTGAGATTGTGTACTTCAAGGTTTTAACTTTTTTTTTTTTTAAATCCGAATTTATTTGTTCCCTTTTTCATAAATTATTAAAGAATTTTGAATTCATCTGATAAAACTGATATACTTCTAGGTCACTTTTTTTTTTCCTGAGGTAAATACAAAACACAGTTCAGGAACAAGGATTTCTCAGCTGACAAAAGCAGATCTTATACAGGTAACAGAATTTGACCCCTCATATTGATTGAAATGTAATCTGTAAGATTTATTTGATTTTTTTTCATACACAGAAGGTGTATATGTGCTTATTAGATCTGCAACATCTTGCAGGTCTTCCATCGACCTGTTTTTAATTTTTTCATTGTTCAGAAGAATATTAGACACATCTGCATGCAATGAAAACAAAGAGAAAACAAAATCAAACATTAACAAATCACAAAACTAAGTTTTTAAGCTTGGAAAAAATAAATGTAAACATTTGTCATTGGTCAAAAAGAAAACTTCAGCCCTTTGTGAGGAGCAGTTTCCCCTTCTATTTAATCAGTATTTTAGTGAGGTCTTTATGATTTAGAGCAATTGCTGTGGTCTAGTCTTAAAACCTGGTCTCGTGATTAACAAGTATTTGTTGTATTTACACTTCAGAGTGCATCAAAACAACAGTTTTCTTGTTCCATGGATATAATAAAAATAAAGTGATGATTTTTTGTACCATAATAAGGAGATGGTCCTTCAAATATAAAGTGAAAGCAGTAGGTTTATATATTTGGCTTGTTTTGTGTGTTCAATACATGTTTAGAATGTTTTATCAGGCCTGCTTCTTTATCACTACAATATCAGCAAGGAAATAGTAGGTGTTTTAATTTGATGTGAAATTCATTAAATGATTTGGAAATAATGAAATAGTCAGATACTAGCAAAGACCTGAGGGGAAAAACAAAACAGGTGGCAAAAACTTTGAATATGAAGTCTGTTACTTTTAATATTAACTTAGTTGAACATATTAATGGTTAATTTGTGTCCAAAATTGATAAGGTAGGTATATCTTCCGAGCTTCTCACTAATTTGACATAAATGTTTATTTAAATATGTGCACTTTTATAATCCTCATAGCTCCGAAACAACTCCCTTGCAGATGATTATCTAGGAAATGAGGATTGTATGTCACTGTTAGCAGCCAGTCCTTTCCCTTGCTAAGTGGGTTTCATCATATCCAAAACTCCCTTAAGAGAACAAACTCAGTATCCTCAGATTCTTAATAAGGGATTTCTGAAGCAGGCAAAAAAGGAGCATTTTAGGAGCTGGGGATAAAGAACCCGAAAGCACAACAAAGCCAACATGCTGTGCATCCCTGTAATTTCCTTTGAATGAAAGTTACAAATTAGAACAAAACTCACTACTTGCTATTTCCCTATGAGGTGATGGAAGTAAAGCAAAACAAAAACAAACCAGCTCTCCTGAGGGGTTTACTCTAGTTGTACATCATAGTATTTCTGATAGATCTCCCACTGTTTTGTGGGATATTCATGAGCTTTAAGTCTGAATGACATATGACATACTCCATGTTGGCAGAGACATTAACAAGTCCATCAATAAATCTGTGTGGATATTTATCAAAAAGTTGGTGAATACGTACCACAGACATGCTTCTGTGGCAAAGTGGATCTCAATATTAAAAATCCCATCAGAGGTGCATTCAAAGGATTCCAGAAAAGAGTGGAAAATTCTCATCACATTACTGAAAATTTTATATTTATCTCCTTTTCTGGTCTGTAATGATTCGATAATGCCTCAGGTGTATGGTCAAAGTTGTGGGCTTTTTTATTTCTTTAGCAATCACCAGATCTCCATTTTCATAAATTAAAGAGCATTTTTCTACTTACCTTAATGTCATTTTCTTCTGGCTCCCTTTGGACACAGACGACAGTATTTAGACTCACAACAAAAGTTAAAGAAAAGAGAAGCTAAAGATGCTGAATGAAAAGACACCCTTTTTTAACCCTCAAATGTAATAGATTAAACTGTCAAAGGAATTGAACAACAGTATGGTAAATGTGAACACATATATGTTATATTATATTTCTTTAAAAATACGTATATTTTTATTATATCTCTGCAATACTAAAAAAATACATTTCTTGTCCTGGATCACTCAGAACGGATACTATTGCCCTTCATGATGCCAACAAGGATAGGAATGCGGTATCATTTCCATGAGTGAATAAATACAAATCACTTCTAGAATGAGATACATTAATTGTATTTACCAGGAGTCACTCTACCTTTGGGAACTTCCTTCGCTTTTGGGGGATTCCGTATCTGGAAAATACAGAACTGTCAGATAGAAGACAATTCCAGTGAACAGAATTGTATCAAACAGCATTTTTTGAAGTTCAAGTTGCATCATGGTGAGAAAGTTGAACTACCAGCTTTTCTGGGAATTTAAGAGCACCTTGAGATCTGAAAACTTTCAACCACGAAGTTGAATCCCTTTGGTACTATAGAAGAAGCATAGCTCAGTACTCCAGCCATGAGGCAGAGATATGTTTGCTGTGTTAAATCACTTCTGTCGTGCTACAATTGCTTTTGAATAGCAGATTTCAGCCTCTGCTGTGACAGTAGAAAAGAAAACTCATGGCCAAGGAAATCACCAATGGGCATAAGTAATGCAACCGAACTGCTTCATCCATGTCTACAACTGACCTGAAACAAACTCAAAAATGTTAGGCTCCAAATTGCTCTGAACTTCATTAATACCAGGAGATGTAGACTCCCCGAGTGAATTGGGTCCTATCCTGCATCAAATATTACCAGCTGACTTATGATATATGTTCTGAAATCATTGCTTACGTAAGGAAAAAAAGTAAAAATCTCATTTTCTGTTTTCATAAGAATTTTCAGTAATTTTCAGTGCTGGTTATCAGAAAAACCATGGATTGGCTTGCATGTGTACAAATTTATACACCAAAGAAATTCCTGAATGTAAATAGATTATGATAAACCATAGCCACAGCATTCTGCTGTTATGATAAAAGTGCTCAGATTCTACAGGTATTATAAATGCCTAAGCATTATAAAATTGTAAATTGGACAAGAACGAGTATAATTTTTTCTCCGTTTTTTCTGTAATTGGATTCTGAAAAACTGCTCACTAGCAAACTGATTTGAATCCTAACTCTCCAGTTTAGAAAATTTAGTAACTGTATTCTAGAAAAAAAAAACCTTCTTCCCATCTTTGGAAAGAAAAAGGAGAAAAGAAAAAGGTGTTGGAAACTTTGCTAACTTGAAAAGCAATTTTGTTCGTAGAATGGTAATTAAAAAAATTCCTACTCTATCAGAATCTATTAAAAATAAAATCAATTAAATAATTTTTATGAAAATATATCAGTAATGCTGATATATTTTATGTAAATATTATGTAATACTAATGCAATATGACAGCATTCAATACCATGTCATATTTTCAATTTCCTGAGTCTTTCCCACCTTGTTTTTCAGCTTTACATAAAACAATTTTCTTCTGGGGTGATTATTTTTTTTTTTTTAAATTTCATAACACTTTAGCTGCCCTTCCTTTTTACTAATTAATTTTTGGTTAACTTATCCATAATTTTAAAAATCTGAGATCAAAATAGGGACTAAATATGACCCAAAATTTTTGGGATTTTTACAGAAACAAAAAGACTGTAGTGAGTGTAAAATAAAATGTATATATTTTAAAGAGGTTTCTATGAGTAAGCAAGTTTAGAAAATTTCCTGTTGCAGGTCATATGAGCTTTTTGTTGCAGCAAATACCTGTGTGATAACACAGGTATTTGTGGAAGTTTTCCATTGCTAAGTGGTGGTTGGAATGATACCTGAGAGTTGCAATTTTAGACAATTCACACACTTTTGCAACTCAAGCAGTAAAAAGAATGACTCTCATTTACTGGGATGTTTTCCACTAATGCCATTTTTACAGCCTAGTTTTTAGATTCATTTAGAAGTAGCAATGCTTAAAGGTTGAAAGGAAGAGAAATGAGTGGTAGGCTACTTTTATATAACCCCCACATTAGAACCTGCAAACACACTTCTCCAGCTCTTTCTCTTGAATTGATATTCCGAGTAAAACTGGCTTGGTTTAGTAAGATTCACTTTGTTGTATACTTAGAGAAACAGACAGTCAAGTCTTGGGCAGAGTGAAAATTGTCAAAGATAGTCATTATGTCTGAGGGTTGCTGCTGTGCTGCAGTCACAGTGTTCTCTTCTGGAAAGCTCTCACAAGTACCAGAAATGATAAGAGGAAAGAAAGTAAAAACATCTGCCAGATCTTGAGAGAAAGAGCTTTTAAAGAAATAGAATAAGAATCAACACTGTGTTTCTGGCATGGAAAGAGTGATGTAGATGAAAAGATGTATCAGAGGAGAATTTGTAATGCGGCATTAGACTTGCTCAATATCCAGAATATTTTATTCAGAAACTCTGGGCACTTTGGCTCAAATCTGCTCCACTGAACACACTACTGCAATTATCTGCTGGTTTCAGAAGAGGAATGAGGTTAACACTGAGTAGTTTTGAAAAATCCAGCTTACGTACTTGCAGAGGCCTTAACATAGTCAAATGGGGTGGAATGCTAGCACAGCTAATGTAACTAACCTGATTAACCTCTCAACAGGGAGGTACAAAAGGGTAGGGAAAAAACACTGCTGGGAAAATGGACACAATTTTGCGCTGAGAAAATAAACAAACAAATCTGAGACAAAGTTGCTAAAGAAAAAGTGGAAGCATAAGTTAACATCATATTTGTGATGGAAATCCAGATATAATTGCTTTTATTTCCTGAATTTACAATGATTATCCTTTTGATCACTCTGCTCTCTGCTCTATAATACAGATCTGGGCAACTTCTCTTACAGATACCTTCAGGATTTGCATAGGCTTTGGAAAAATAATGTACTGAAAACTATGAAGGATTTAAGGTACAACAGAGGGAACGCTGGTTAATTTGCTATTTGGTGGCTTAAAAGAGGGCCCTGTTAAGAAAGTCCTTCTAAAATCTTACTAGTTTGGGGGGGTTTTTTCTGCGTTTTTTGCATTTTTCTACCTCTTTAACAAGGACACAAACAAATCTAGTTCAACTAAGATCTCTATTTGGAATACCAAGTGCATCAATAAGCAATGTAGGAAAATTTCAAACCTCCTTTTGTACGGTTTCTACAGGAATCTACATAATAAATGTCATTTTGCTGACCTAAAACTGCATTTTCCTGCTAAGAAAAATAATTTTTAGAAGAAAAATGTATGTCCTTCTAAGAAAGCCAGACTTTTGGGTGATAGAAGCTGAAAGTTTTTCAGATCAGTGGCTTAAGGAATCATTTCTCAATTTCTTGACTATTTTTCAGGGGCAGTGAGTAATAGCTCTGACAGGAAGAACATTGGTATCATATAGCATTGCTGGAGAGTTTTGGGAGCATATCCTTCACTGCTAACACTATTGGTCAGAATTACAAAATCAAAATTTATTAGAACTCTATTTCACACACACAAAAAAAAAAACATTTAGAGACACAAAAGTGTGGTTTTTTCACTTTAAGTTTTAACCTAAAAAAGCTAGAACAACTAAATTAAATTCCCAACCCCTTGATTTTCTGACAACCTGTGTACTTTAAAATGGAAAACAATCTCTACCAAGAGAGCAGGGTTTATCCATTTTGCTGAATTTTGTTTTGCTAGACTTAATTTTACATGTTAATTTAAAGCTTTGACACTTAAATTGAGCATTAAGCAACATTGCAATAATTAAATCACTAAAAAGGTAAAAGCACAGCAGAGTTGTTAGTTATCACATTCTTCTTTTCTGCTTTGTAATCTGAAATGTAATGTCGATGTTACCTTCTTTCAGTAATTTGTCCAAATACATATATTAAGTTAATTTATTTGTAGCCAAGGATTTAGAATTATTTGAAATAGAATCTATCTGTTTTTCAAAATGCTGTGATAAAAAGAGCAAGCTAAAATTTTCATGCATATTTTCTTTTTTTTTTTTTCCCCAATATGTGACCTCAAGTTTTGGGACCTACAAAGTACCATAAAGCTTTATGACAGCATGTAAGGTCATAAAAAGGTTTGTAACTTTCAGAATGCTTATTAATAATTTTATGCATCAAGTTTTAATTACCTCCTCCCACACAAACAGAAGTTACTGACACAGAGGCGTGCTCTTAACACATCAGCTTTCAGTTTGTTCTTGTGAAAATGCTACCAGAGAAATGCAGAAGGATAGAGAATGCAAGTTTTGACAAAAATACTGCTTGTACTAAAATCTCACTTTTCAGAATTAAAACAAATTTAGTTTTGGGGGTTTTTTTAAACAGAAGTCAGTAATTCCCGGGTATTATAAGTTTTTATCTTGGACTATTGCAAATTGACAATTTCACTTATTTCACAAAAAATAATCTTAATGGTGGAATACAAAACATGCATTAATCGAATGAAAAAGTCTAGTTCAAACAAATAAAAAAATCTACAGTAAGACAGCTGTATTTTACAACACTGTAAAATCTCGATGTTCAATGACATTTAGATATGTTTTAGCAATTCACTCTTTTCTCTTAAACTCAGAGACATGAGCCTTCATTTTATACTGTCATAGTGTCTCTCAAGATTTGCCAATTAAGAGTAGGAATTTTTGAACGTTTCCAGCTTTTCTAGAAATGAGAGTACACAAATGACAAGTCAAGTACTTGGTTCAACAAGCCTTCATTCTGTGTGCTCTCCTTTTGCCATCAAGATGAGGCTGGAATTTCCACGGCCATTTGTACTTAACTGATTGCTCCTTTGAGCCAAAATAGCATTTCAGTAGCTTTTTGAATCACTAAAATAAAGAAAAATACTCCAGATTCTCGGTACTGCTTGACAAATACCTCTTGCCAACAGTCCCATGAAGTTCCTAATATCATGATGTGGTTTCTCAGTAAGAAAACTGTGTTTTGCTTGATTCTCCTGTGTTATGTATGTTTTTCTCAAGTATTTTGCTTGCAGAAATACCAACTGCAAGAAATGTTGCAAAGGTGCAGGGAAGAGGAGTCAGAAATTATGAAACAGTTTGTTCAGGGACATTCAGCTCTCTCCCTCCTCGAAAGTTTCTAAATGGAGGAAAACTATGTCTTTCAGACTACTCTGTGCTTTGCTGTTGAATGTTCCCTCTTTTTTGGTCTGACCTATTGGGTCTGGCTGAGATGGAGCTCATTTTCCCTGTAGCAACCCTCATAGTGCTGTGCTGTGTGTTGCTGGCTGGAAAGGTGTTGATAATAACCCAGTGTTTTGGCTGCTGCTGAGCAGAACTCTTCCCCCAACATTCATCTCACACACACCAGTAGGCTGAGTATGGGCAACAGCTTGGGAAGGGACACAGCAGGGACATCTGACCCAAAACCGACCAAAGGGATATTCCATGTGCTCATCAAAAAAAAGCTAAGAAAAAGAAAGAGGATATTCGTTATTTATGATGCTTGTCTTCCAGAGCAACCACGACGTGTGCTGAAGTCCAGCTTCCCAGAAAGTGGCTGGACATCGCCCGCTGATCAGAAGTCGGGGATAAAATCTTTTGTTTTCCTTTCCTTTCACGCATGCAACCTTTGCTTTTGCTTTATTAAACTGCCTTTATCTTGACCCATGTGTGTTTTTTTCCCATCTTATTTTCTGCTCCCTGCCTTCCTGTGAGGAAGGAGTGGTAGAATGGTTTGGTAGGCATCTGGTATCCAGCCAAGGTCACCCCACCATGTTCAAGAACTTTGTAGGTGTGATAATATACTTTGGTATAGTAATGTCTATGTAATTAATGCATTTTTGAAGCTGTGAGTGAAATAAAAACCAAAATCAACCATAAAAACTAAGATTTTCTGGAATACAATTTCTTAGATTCTTTAAAACTTAACAGAAATTAAAATCTGCTTCAAAAAGGTCTAAAGAACTGCACTTTCCAAATGTGACACCATCAAACTGTAATTCGACTAATTTTCTTATTAAATATTAAATCTTTAAATATATGATATCTTACTGATTAAATTTTGGTTTTAAAGAATTTTCTTGCTGGTTATCTTCTGCTCAGAACAAATTTTGCTTAGCTTTCTAAGCTTTCATTGCTTTCTCATTGTTTAATCCCAATAACTAATATAAATATAAATAACTAATGCAAAAGTCATTTTTAAAATGAAGCTTAGCTTTAAAAATTATTTAAGGCAAAATGGAAACCTTACATTCTCTAATAAGTTAAAAATCTTTGAGGGATTGTATAAACATATTTTTATATTTTACACATAAATGCAGTTTCACTTTATCCCTGGATGAGAAAACTCAGGAATATTCCAGACGACTTTTATTTGCAATTCAGCCTGACCACTCGAATAAAATAAGCAAGAAAAAACAAATACCTGTCACTTTCAAAATCCCAAGGTAATAAACATCTTAAAATTCTGTAACGATTAATGTAGTTCTGTCATGACCTCATGCTGTATGAGTAAATAGATGTGAAATTACATCAGAACTAACTTCTAAGGTAAATTATCTGTTCTTGGAATTTCAAAGTCAATGATACATGTTCACCAAAGTTGAACGCAGTAATATAGAGGTAACTGGTGAGGGCCATACAAAATCCATCAAGATTTGTGATTTAATGGTCATTTTAACCTAAATATATTTATATTCCAGAAAGTAATAGTGTGTCTGCACTGTGAGACAATTCACCTTTTCATAGTACATGAGGAATGGAGCCAAAAGCTAATATTTTTAAAGCCTTTCTTATGACTAAAGTTCTAGCACTGTTTGTTTTAGTCCTCGTGACATGAAATGATATCTCAAACAAATTTATCTTCAGGAGTCAATAGGTCTGTATGCATATTTATAAGGCCTAAACACAAAGAAACTAAAATGTACTTGACTATGTTTCATAACTATTTTCTCACCCTCTATTTCTACATTACCAAAAAGAAGAATCCACTTAAAAAACAAAATTAATAATAGTAAAAAATTTGATAATTCTGTAAAAAAAAGATTTGTAGATACATTTTGTTTCAATTGATTTTTTAAATCTCTGACTACACACTCATCTAAGAACTTATGTATGGATTAAGACATGCATTAGCCCACTAGATCTATATGAGCATATTTCTATTCTCATTAGAACAGCTGGCTTAAAACAGTAAAAAAGCAATGAAGGAGTTCCTGTCTCAGCATAGTTCTCCATTTTCAAAAGGTTTTCCTTCCTCTTACAGTGAATTTAGAAGAACAAGAAGAATAAAACTAAACCATGGAGGAACGATATAGCTGCTTTCATACAGCACATTGTCCCTTAATAATATAAAGTCAAATGGAAATAAAAGGTATTTGAGTTCAGACTGTGGTCTTCCAAGTTTTAGTCTTCACTTTTCCTAATCTTTTGGTCCTGCTTTTTCCTTTATCACTCACGGCAGGAAAACAATCCTCTTTCCTCACACTTCTAGTTTTAAACAGCCATTGGCTAAATTCTCGTCTCCCACAGCAAATTAGACTTCTTGGTCCCTTAACCTCTGTCTAAAGAAATATTTACCTTCCGCTTGTGTGAGTTACGAATTTAATGTCAAATCTTATCCTGGTTCTCAGTGAACCAGAGGATGGTGTCATAGATACAAGGATAGCCAGCCATGAGCTGTACTCCTGTATGAGCACAAAAGACTCCAGCACTGTCTGGAGGGAAGATAGTCTGGAACATGATTTATTGTTGAAACAAAGCCCAATATGAAACTTCTGCCAATAGCAGGAAAATTCTGCACAAGCAACAAAGATCTTCACTACATTTAAAGGTACTTAAGCTATTTTTTTCCACCTAATGCATGATTAAAGTCATTCTTCACAAAGGGCACGATATTCCTACTTGCTCAAATAGAATAGTAATCTGTCCCAATCTCTTCCTCCAATATTATCGTAGCTCTACCAAGATAAATGCAAGTGGGAAGCAAACACTCTGTCATTTATACCCTACTATATTCACTTGCCTGAGATTCACTTGCCTTACATGGAAGAAAAAACAGCAAAGTGAAAATTAGCACAGATACAAGCAGACTAATTTATAAGCTGCCTTACCATGATGGCGAATTCACTTTGTTCTTGCAACCAACACAACCAGACTTCCTTGCTTTGTTATAAAGATGGAGGAATGCATTTATGCAGTCCAGTTGGTACATAACTAAAAAAACCCTAAAAACCTACTAACATAAAATGAAAACACACTTGCATCCCACACGTAAAATCCACAAAGTCTAGAATTTCCAACAAGATTTGGATATGCAAACTCTTCTTGTTAGCACAAGCTGTCTTCCGGAATAAGTGAGGTTTAAAAATCTTTCTGAATTCACAAGACAGACTTCAGTCAGAAAACAGAGGAAATGCCATGAGGCAAGTTTTTTTCCATTAAGTGATGGTCTTATGCACATAAGACACACTATAAAAATTGTCACACAATATCTGCATACTGAGAAAAACGCTCAGCTTTCATCCTTATATTGGTAATAAAACATTTTATACATAGTAGTAATTTATTTAAAGAACCTGGCATGCAAAATTAGATAAATCTTGCCTGTACCTTCATCTAGAAGCAACATCATGCATATATGGCTCATCTCTGGAATTTCTGAAAGCATAGTCTGGACGGTTATTCATATTCTTCATTTTTAAAAAAAAAAAAAAAGACACGGAAGTCATTCTGTTGCAACAGCAGAATGAGAAAAACTTAGTTTTCATGTAGGTTTGTGTCCCTATGTCCCAATCATTTTCCACCCAGTTCACTCCTATATACACTTCACAAGTTTTTACTTGCCTCTTCTTGTTTCATACATATTCAAGTATGCGAGTACGAAGTATGTGCTTTGGGTAACTTAAGAATTATGTATGAACTTAGGAACTGGACATCATATCTATCTTCTAACCAGGTATCAGCTTCATCATACTTGAAGGAATATAAATTTTTAACCCCTCTCTCTTTGGCAAACATGGTCAAAACCAACAGATTCTAGAATTTTTTGAGGGTACAAGTATGGCGTAAGGATAGAAGAGAAGACCGTGGTATTTGTCTCTTTCACTTAGTCCTAAAATCTCATTTACTTAAAAAAAATTA
Source organism: Lycocorax pyrrhopterus obiensis (assembly GCA_014706295.1). NCBI lineage: Eukaryota > Metazoa > Chordata > Aves > Passeriformes > Paradisaeidae > Lycocorax > Lycocorax pyrrhopterus. Next base: position 18,585,095 of record JACSVZ010000007.1, on the reverse strand, counting down.
TGCTGAAATGCACCAAACCTCCACATAGTCCAAAATCATAGGTGAGGAACAAGGAAAACCCCAAACCCTCTGTCTTTAAATTACTGAGCAATCATAAATGCTGCTCTAAATTTTCTTCTTTTTTTTCCCCAGTAATGTCCTAATGATGTCTACATGCCCCTTGCCAAAAGTTCATTAGAATTGCTACCTTGTATACTGCTCATTACATATGTCTCTCTTGTGACAAAGTCCTTAATGTCATTCGGGACTCAGAACAGGTTTTATAACAGACTGATTATGGGTACAGCAGAATCAAGATTTGAAAAGTATGTAAATGAATTGAGCTGTCTTTAACTCATGGAAAAGCATCATAACTATTAAGTTGATACATTTGCTAGTAAATGAGTAAGCAAATAACTCTAGTTTCACAATTCCCAGTTTAATGGAGCTATCGAGCTAACAAAAGGCAATTTTTCAATGTTTATAAAAACACATTCACAGTGGCAATCGTTTTCTTGAGGCATTATGATAAATTATTCAGATAATTCATAATTTATGGCAGTAGGGTTTGAAAGCTGACTACCCACCTGGACATAAAACCTTACTGTTAAACTCCTTACTTTTCCTGACAACCAGAGGGCTTTATTAATTTCCTTTAATCTGTTTCAAATATATTTATCATGTTTTCCAAAGAGAACATTGATTTTAAATATAAGTTGTTCTTCCTCTTACTGATGACTAGAGCCAACAGGCTTTTTTCAAGGAAATTACCATGCCTGGGAGATGACTTAGAATACATGACAATATCTTACCTGTGAACAGAGACAGAACTTTGAGGGCTTCTTTTTTTTGTCTCAAAAAGCTACATGGAAAGGATAGATAACTTGTGCAGACAGGTGGGTTTGTCTGTGTTCATTGCCCTTGCCAGTCTCTCATGGTATGGTGTGGCTTCTGAGTGGGCAGAATTGAGTGCATGGAATTCATTTAGAAAGTCTAGATCCATCAGAATCTAATTCAGACACGAAGGCCACATGAATGATATATAAATCCCCAGCTTTAAAAACCTGTTTTTCTCCTTTCCATTTACACAGGTCACTTTGCAGCACTAGTAACAACAGTATTTGTCTCTCTGAGTCTTTATTATACACACTAATATGAGTGTCATTCCTGAATTACATCATATCCATAAACTTTGATAAATAAAATCATACCACTAAATATAATTGTCACAGAAAATGCACTGGACAGAACGCATACAGGATAGAAATAAAAATTTGTTTACAGGAACACTAAGGCACAAACTGTCCCTAATCTTAACAGCAGAAAAAATAAAAATCAATTTTACTGCTGAAAGTATAATCCAATAATGAAACCAGAAATGACAATACAATGACCATCTTCTGCTCTGAATTAATATTTAGAAAAGTTCCTTATTTTAATTTCTGTTCTCATTCATTCCGTTTCATTCTCTGTCCCACTGAGACCTACGAGCTGTGACAGTTTTTCTGTTGCAGGACAGACTAACACAAGGCCTAAGAGCAAAGAGTGTGGGAGATCCTTTCCACTGAGTAAAACATAGCAACAATTTAAGATGTAGATATAACAGCTGACCTTCCCTATTAAACACTTAGAGCTTCTTTAATATTAGTCTGGCTTTACTGATGGAGGAAAGAAATCCTAGCTTTTAGTTTGCTCCCATTATGAGCAGGTTTTTTCTTGCCAAGGTGCTGTTGGGGATTCAGAATCGGTCATAATGCAGCAATATACATCACGAGTCCATAAACCACTAAAACTCAGAAATCCAGAAAGCATTTAAATACAATGCATCATGTTTTTGCATCCAGTAATCTATTTGCACAAGTTTTATAAAGCCAAGTAACCAAAATTGAAGTCTGAATGCCATCAGTGCAGTTTCACTCACTTACTAGAGCACTTAATAAGTACAGCAATACATTTCAATAAAATACACGGAACATTCATTAAGGAATTTTATGGAGTTTTCTTCCTCTATTCAGAGCACTTGCATTTTTACACACACAAGAAAAAATGCTAAACAAAATTGTTGCATAAAAATAATCGATCCTAACAGCAAAAGTTTGAATCTAAAAGAAAGGATGGGTCCTCATTCATCAATGAAACAGAACTTTGTAATTCAGAGGCAAGGTATGGCCATCGCACTTAGTAGCATCTCATATGTGTTCATTTATTTAGATTATTGCATCTTTTATAAAAAGATATTTAAATGCTTACAAAACAAAAGTGCAAAAGCATAATTTTCTAACATATAGCTGTTATATATCTCTGCTGACACTTAATTTGAGTAAGAGCTAGTTTAGCATTTTGAATGGAATGGAACAGATTACTTGAATTTTTCCCTTGTAGAAATAAAGAGCAGAGGAAATAAAATTAATATTCTTTGCTTACTTTTTCAAGAGTTGCAAAAAATGGGGCAGCTGTATTAATGTAGCAACTATAAGATTTGAGCCTGAAAAACAGATAAAATACAATAGAAAGAAAAAAATGATCAACAAAGTGAGTATACAGGAAAGCCAAAAATCACCAGCTTGTTTTCATCAGCTCTGCACTTTATAAAGAAGAGGTATATGAGAAGCATAATATGATAATGAATACTTTCAGTATATGTAGAAATTCAAATGCAGTTTCTGATTTATGAGATAAAACATTTTAAAACTCTGCTAACAGCCCAGGGGTAAAATGTACAGGGTGATCCTAATACTCTGGGACGACTATTTGCAATGTTTTGTCATTAAAGTCACAATCACAAATTAGCCTCATTTATAAGAAATAGTGTAGTCTTTAATTCTAAAAGTCAGAGGAATTTTATTTTCCCAAGAAACACAGATTGAAGGGTTTATTTTATCTTGCACAAGATGCTAAATATAATTTTGGGGGGAAAAACCAAAAGGAGAAAATAGAAGAGAAAAAAAGAGCTTCAAAAATATGGTTAGATCCTCAATCTGAGAATATGTAGCAATGGCCAATTCAAGGGCTTTCAGCTTTTCAGAGAATTCTCCGTAATGTTGCCTGCTCTCTAGGGTTTGGTTGTTTTCTATAGTCTTGCCTTTTCCTGTCTCTCACACACATCCCTTTCTTGCTTATGCCCTGGTTAAGGTTTTCCTTCTTTTTCCTCAGTACTTCATATACTGTCCTAAGTAAAAACAAAGAAATAAATAGCTATTTCATGGCACCAGTTTTCCACTGCCCCTCTTACATATTCTTATGGGAATAAATAAGTAAATAAATGACTAAACCAGAGTAGCCCTTTGTAGGATCGTGAGAGAAATGGGCATATAATACAGAACTGTTTCTGAAATGACAGAGATGTTTGCAAAACCTAAAGTCTTTTCACTCATTACCTTTCTCTTTAGTTGTTATAGAAAACTGACTAAATGCTGAAACAGGAGTTGAGATATTCAAAATTCAACCTCACTTGTAAGTGCTGAACTTTTAAATTCTCTTCTTGGTCTTTCAAAACTTGCCATCTCCTTGAAGTTCACTTCACGTAGTTACCATATGTTAGACTGCCCCTCCAAATCCCTGATGTGATTTCATCTCTAGAATTTAGCTACAAATCTTGTTTATATTCATATTAATACTTCTTTCATATTATATTTTATGCTTTATAAATGCTGGGTATTTAAAAACAAATGCAGAAAGCCCTTGAGGGCTTCAGGAGGTGAAACAACAGAATAAATCCAGTCTTTTCAGCAGCACCAGCAGTAACAAAGCATTGACTGTTGTTACCCAAAACCAATTTAAAGTGCATCTACATTTCTCTCAAAGTGAGAAATAAAATTGTGTCTGACATTAAGGCCTCCGTAGAAGAAATTTACATTGAAACACCAGAATATAACTCTTTTATATGAAACTTTGTGTAGAGCCTTGGTCATTTAACATAATGTAGGGGAGTTTTTAAAAAATATTTATTTACTATTAAGTATTACAAAGCATAACATTCAGAAAATGGATTTAGTTAACATTTAAATTGGGCTTATGCTCAGAGACTATAGGATAGAACCCACACATTCCAGTTCCACAAAACTCAGCAAAAGATTAAGATTATCTCCCATGAGTGGAGCAAGCTGAGACATTATTTGTGAGATCCAACGCTGCAATGAAAAATCAAGTAACAAAAAAATTAGATAACATATTTTTTCATTAATTATAATCTCCAAAAGTAAGAAAATGTCTTTAAAAATCCCCCCGCATACAGACACATGGTAAAGTTTGAATTAATTGTGAGCTACTTATAATTAATATTTACAATGACAACCTCCTCTTTTCCATCCTGCTCAAAAAAACCTCAAGACATGATAATGAAGAAACAGAAATGAGATTTCTCATAGATTTGTTTTTCACTATATATTGTAATAATTACTTAATATCGAATTTTTATAAGTATTTGGAACCTTTTCAGGAAAATAGTAACAACAGACATATATACACGTGTATTCATAGAAATGCATACAGATCTATATATCTATATGCAGAATTTGCCAGCTGCCTCATCTGTCCTTTTAATCTTCTGATAAGAATAGGTGTAGTTCTTCAGATAAACCCAAAAGAAAACGTATTTTTACACATAGGCAAAATCAGAACAAATTTAAATAATTTTCACTTGATGAAAATTGTTCCGTTTACGTTTCCAAATAAAATTGATGGCTTCTCTTTTCTGGCAGGACCTGAGGGAATGACCTGAAGTTGCATCAGGGGAGGTTGAGGTTGATAGATGGTATTCAAAAGATGAACTTTGCTTCATTAACGCAAAAATATATGTTACTTTTCATGTCCTTGACTATGCTAATGGCTACAGTTACTCTAACTCCACCAAAATATGAAATTTAGGAACACCAGGAAAGTAAATAGAAATGATGAACACTCTTCAGTATCGAGATGCTGATGGGAAGGCAATTTTGAAAGATCTAACTCTTAACCATTTTATTAATGTCATATCTAGAGAAGACATCTCAATTTTGGCATAAAAAATTTAGGATTCCAGAACAGCTAATTACTTTTTGAACATGTAGGATGAAATACTAATTATTGGCTTGAGCTTGTTCAAGGAAACTTAGCTACAGATGACAGTACAAAGATTACTGAGACAGCATTCTCTACTTTTCTCACACAGGATGGTTAATGGCATGGACACCCCCAAAAATTATATATTGGACTATACTATTAAAAAAAAAAGGATTTAATCTTCCAGGCTACTGGGAGATAGCCAAAATAATGGACATCCTGCTGCATTCCAGCAGCTATTGAAAGAGATAAAATGGAGGCTGAGTAGGTAATTGTTCCAAAGTGTAAGATAGGAACCTTCCTTGAAGAAAAGAGGATTTTCTTGCCTTTGTCTGCAACTAGTGATGACTTTTTATTTTCTTCATAATTTCAATGTCCCAGCCACCCATGAATGGAAATATTTTTTGAACTTTTGAACCTAAGGAAAATATGATAAATATGTAATATAAAATGTTATATCACATTTGCAATTGCACTGATTGTTATATTGAGCCTTTTAATTTTATGGTGTTTATTTCCACTAGGTTCAATTAAAGCCGGTGCAAGACCTAAGAGTATATAATGGCACTGTAAAAGAGCAAGTGGAGGGAACACTTGTTACTAAAACACAGAATAAAATAAGCAAAACATAGATGCATTTGAGGAGATTTTGGGGAAATATAGGATCCATAGCTATCACAAATTAAAAGTAGGTTTTTTTTTCAACTTCTAATTTCTCTTCTGAAGAAAAGAACTGTGCTCACAGACTGTAAGATTTACAGCTACTATTTTTTGCTACTACTGTTTTGTATCCTTTCACTATATGTCATTTGCAGATTATGTTCTTGTCCTTTTCCTCGTAAAAAGAAGCAATACAGGAGATATAGGGATGAAATATGCTTTATAAATCATGTGTGAGATCATCATTACTCTGGAGAACTTGCTTACATTAATATCGCACTTTAATACTGATGTTGAATATTCTCCTTCTCTTCTCGCCCTCTGCATCCTCTTCAGCATTCCCACAGATGAGACAGTGGAAAGGGGCAAGTCTCTTTCTTTTGTTTATTACTTTATCGTTTTGTTTATCAGCAGTTTCTCATCCTTACACAAAGTCATGATTATTTTATTTGGATTTGCAGTATAATGGGGAAATATTTTTGTTCTACAAGTATAAACGCACACATTTTAAGAAAACTCCCTTTTTGAATTAACATCAAAGCAAAAAAGTCAAAAGAATCTTAGATCTTCTGAAGAAACTTTTCCTTTAAGAAAACAAGCACAATTTTTCAAGATATTTCTAGTTACCCCTTTAAACCAGCCTAAAATGAGGGGAGTTACACCCAATATCTTTGCCCTTTGTCACCAAAATTATTCATCTGCCGCACAAGGAATTACGATTACCCAAATTTCTGGCTTCTCCAATGTGCTGTTCTATTCAGATGGCTGATGGTATTTTAACTCATCAGCAGTGATCTGAGCAGAAGCTTCACAAAAACACAAATACACCAATGATACTCACTGATTATTTGTTTCCACTGACACTTTTCTCTGAGTATAAAAAAAGAGGTGAAAAAAGGATGTCTTGAGAATAAATGGCAGGTAGTGGCATCTCAGAAAAAAACCCATCTTTTGGTGAATGCAATGAAACATAAACATTTATAGGCATTGGCCAAACAGACTGTATCATAACCAAATTACCAGATTTCCAGGCAGAATAGAGAAATATTTTTTTCTGTTTTAATTTAATAATATGAATCACCACTGCAAAACATTACAGGAATTTGTGGCATTTAATAAGGCAACACAGAGAACATAATTTAATATTCACCCTTAAAATTTAAAGTGATTTCTAAAGAAATAATCAGCAGCATGGGAAGACTGTATATGCACTGTATATGTACTGGCTCTGATTTCATATACTTAATAATATTGCATATGTTGACAAAAGGAGAAATATTCCCAAACATACTGTAAGTCACTACCTTCAAAATTAAGTACTAAATTTCACCTGTGATACAGTGATCAATAAAATTCTGAATTCTTAAGAGGGAAAGCAGTGGTTAGTTCTACGAATTGCTTTCATGGTGATAGTTCTGTCTTAAAGAATTCTGTTTTGCCTGCCCCCAGATATTTATTTCTAGGCCTATGTTAGCTTTAAAGGTGAGCCAGCACAGGAGTTTGTAATTCCATGATATTGCACACCAGTGAAACACTGGAGTGTAAAACAAGAAAAGAGACCTATTTGAATGAAAAAGAAACACTCCTGTCATTACTCAAACATGAGCAGGAGATACATAGAAGGTGGAAGCAGGGACAGGCAACTTGGAATAAGCATAGAGAAGTTTTCAAAGTAGAAATAAGACAAGAAAAACAAAGACTCATTTGGAATTAAATCTGGCCAAGGCTGTCAAGGACAGCCAGAAGGGCTTCTTTCAATACACCAGTATCAAAAGGAAAACTAAGGAAAATCAATAAATGGAGCAGGCACGTGGTGTCAGTGGATGCAGAGAAGGCAGAGTTACTGAGCATCTTCTCTGCATTAGTTTCATTGGCAAGACCTGCCCCCAGGAACCTCTGACCCAGGAGAGCAGGGTAAGGGAACGAGAAAGAGGGGACCAGTGCTTTGGGCTACAGTTTGTGTCTGGTCCAGCTATTCACCAGTGACTATTCTGAATACTTTGTGCAAGACATCACTGGCATCAAGATTCTCCTTGGAGATAACAGATTTTTTTTTTTTTCTCTACAGTGTCATGCATTTGTCCAACCACCTCTCCTAAAACTTGGTGTCAATGTAATCCTATGCAGGCAGAAGATTAAATTTTGAAATTAGATACTGAGAAAGTATATTTTTTTATATTATGAGTATTACAGAGAAATATGAATACATCCTTTCTACACAATTTTTAACTGAGACTCTTCCATTTCCTTATGTTTTTTTGCAAAACAGTGACAACATCTGTTCCTCAGGTTTCTTTTATTAAGTGGGTGGGTTTTCAGGGGAATTTTTTTGGTACACAGACACTATATTCTAAATTTAAAAAGGAATTAATAATTTCTGTAGGTCACTTGATCTCTCTGCATTTTTTTCCCAACAATAAAACTAGTTGATATTCTTTATCTGCTTCACAAAAATGGATTGTGTAAGATATAATTTTAGTCCACCGAAGCAGAAATCACAAATCTCTTATGTACTTTTTTTAATAGTCCAACATTTCTAATCCTGTGATGGCAGAGCACAAATGAAGTGGCAAGGGGGAGGAACTCTTTACAGATGAAGAAATGGCAACTTTACAAAAGATATTAATGTGATCCTTTCCTGGCAGAAGACATGAATGAGAAAAACCATGTGATCTCTCTACGTCTTGTAGCCATTCAATCCTCAGTAATATATATTTAGGAAAATCTAGGAAGTATATGTCACACGTGTGCATAAGAAAGTTAATAAATCATGCACATGGAAAATTCTTAAGACTAGATATTGCTGCTGTGTAATTTGTACAGCTATAAAACATATGTAGCTGAATTAGTTTTGCAAATACTGAAAATACAGCTTCTGTGCCTTGCAAATTTCTGCCTTAGAATAGTCTCCAAAATCTCCTTTTCTTCTGAGTTGGGGGAGAGACACGTTTATGATGCCACGGAAAGAAGTGATCTGCTTCAACAGAGTTAATAATAATTCTATTACGATACCAGTACCTTTTCTGCCACAAATCTTCAATGAAGTATTATTAGAAATTATATCAGATTCTACATCATCTCTGCTTCAAAAGACTAGATAATCACCATGGTCTGGGTTTATAATACTTCACTTTCCCAATTAACAACAAATAGTATCTTAAACAACCCTGTATGACGTTACAGAGAACACAAGTAAGAACCTGGTTCTTGCAGGAATTAGTTCAGCATCTATTCATTTTAACAATAGAAAAAGGGAATGTTTACTTCACATAGATATGTTTCTTTCCCTTTCACAAAACACAGAAAAAGAAAGTAAAACAAAGACCATGAAGCAGTGAGCAGAAATTATTGTTGATTGGAAAACTGGTGTCTTGTTTGATATGGAAAACCCTTTATTTTCTCAAACTAGCAGGAAGTATTTATTATAATGACCAAGAAATATCAAGAGTTTGCACAAGATTTTCTCTTGGTTACGTAACCAGTCACACATGTAAATTTGCTGGGTGTAATTTTTTGGCTAGTCTCTAATTCTACTAATATTTTTGTCACCTTTGTTCAAAATCAATGAGCACTATGGATGCATCAAAAAGTTAAATTGTCTGTATAGAAACATTGAATCTCTTCATATAAATAATGTCAGCACATCACTGTTTTCAGGAGTATTTGGGTGACTGAGACATTTATTACCTGAAAATACACTGCTTGTTTAAATCACAACAGCTTGTACTGCAGGTACCCAGAGTCTTTCATTTCAGGCCACTTACACTACATGAATAGGCAAAATGGCTTAGTGTATTTTAAAGCAGCTAAAAATCCTCTTTTACATTTTACATGAATAAATATAAACTTTATAAGGCCTAAGGGGGCAAAAAACCTGCCAATCACTGGATAAATGTTTAAAGCTCATCTTATTGTTTTGCAGCTGTTGCCCTTTGCTGAAGGATATTTCCTGTGCTGCAGACACTGAATAACAGCATTTCATTTTAAGAATGTAATTAGAAACACATCTGTTGTTCTAGAACCTTTAGATTGAGCAAGTCCTCTGTAAACCAGACAGGAAGATTTTTAAAAAAGCATTTTCAGCACACTTAATCGCTCTGCTTTGCACCACCCTATTACATTAAAAAAAACCCCAACAATGAAGTATGCAGATTTCTGTTTTGATCTCTCAACATGTATGACCCAGCAACCAGTGTTTGATTCATTTCACTGAGCTCTGGAAACAAAGAAGTGAATTCTTTTTTAGATGGTTTGTTACTCTGGGCCCTCAAAAAAACAAGAAACCTTTGGCTAGATGGTAGGAATTATAGAATCATGTCCTTCACCTTTTTGGAATTTCAAATTAATGGTAGAAGAACAATGTGCATCTTGAATTTTAATCCAGGAAGTCTCAAGTTTTGACAATCTCTTCACAGGCAAGTGCAAGCTTTGGCTAAGACTGGAGCATATTTCAGAGTTAGTCTCGTCTTTTATTCTGTCACTGGGTAGAACAGCACTCTATCCGTTAAATGACAATAATTAGTAAATAGAGGATGAGTATGAACAGCTTCCTAACACCTCAGCTGCTGTATTTGCCATGCAGCATATACCTAATTTAGTGGCCACAACTCTGATCCAGTTTAATGACACAAACTAGCTTCAAAGGCTTGATTGGTAGAATAAGAAGACGTATGACTGAAACTTGGGCACTGTTCTGTACAGAAGGTGGGCACTGCAAGACAAATTGCAAGGTAGAAAGAATCTAAGTGATCTGAGTCTTCCTAATCTAACATCTTCAGTTTAATGCACCATTACATGTACTAGTGTATCTTTGATTTCTCTTTGTGTTGGTGCCCTTTAAAAAACCACAACATTGGTAATGAAAATGAACAAACACGGAAATCCACAATGTTATTTTCACTTCTTAGCCATTAATTATGTTCATTCCAGTGACTCTTTGAGCACTCTCCATGTAAACAATGACAAGAATCCAGTTTAAGATAAGAACTTAAATTTATCTTAGGAGATAAGAAACCAGTTTATTTCTCAGCACACTCATGAGCTTACTGGTTCCTCTTTTCAACAATGTACTAGTTAAAACAATCTCACTAAAACCTTATTATTTGTTTTAAATTCAACTCCTAAAAATCCACCACTACCAAAATTTGTCTTAGAAAGTAAAGGTCCTGGTACATCTGATTAATGATCCAGATTTAGAAAAGGGTATCAATGAAACAAGAAAAACTGTCTTAGAAAATTAACATGATGTCTAGGCATAACTAAAAAAAAAAAAAATAGCCTTTGGGTTGTGACAAATCCTTTGTTGTCACTGTTTAAGATGCCAGTTAACCCACAAGTAGCTAAAGATTCTCCTGTTGACTAAAAGTACCAGTATAGGTATTAGGAGTTTACTCACAGATATTGTTAGATAGTTTTTTAAACTCTGAAGTCCTCCAAATGTATGTGACTTAGGATTGGTATTCACAGAATTATTTTTCAAAAAGTGATATGTTAATGAGGGCTCTCTATACTTTCTTTATGATATTTGATTGGAACATAGCTAAAACAAAATCTAAATAAGTAACAAATAGCTTGCAAGGAGTTTAAAAATATTTTTCTGTTATAACATAATCAATCCTAATGTAATATCTGATCAAGAATTTTTAATTTTTTTTTAAAGTCAAACTACTTAACCATGAATACATAAACATTTTTTCTACACTATTTTAACTAGTAATTCAGGTCCCACTGATATTTCTCCAAGATAGTGAGTTTGTGCATTGATTACTCCTCAAAATTTATAAATAAAACAAAGGTATTTTGAAATAGTTTGGTGAGGGATTTTTCTTAAGAAAATCCAGAGAAGTCTGCAGTCTATTCACTATTAATATTACTTCAGAGCAGAAGGGAATAGCCAGCCAATAGATGAAAACTTGTATTAGTTGTGATATGGTAAATATTGCAATACATAACAAAGTGTTCGTGATTTTTTATGCAGGTGCTAGCATTCAAATACTTCAGACACTGCTTACTATTTTGTCCACCACCTTTTCTTGCTTTTCTCGCTTTTCTCCTGACAGTTGCACTGTTGGCATTCTGTTTTCATACAATTTGGTGTCTCTAATATGTCTTTAACATGGGTCCACTTTTTTTCAGTGACTTCAAATACAGTACCATTATCAAATTTGATTCTTGGCCTATGGATCCCAAAGATGAAAGAAGCTAACTAAATGGTCCTTGTGTAAATATCAATGTCTCTTTCATAAGATTTGGTCTCTTTAAGGGCTTAAATGAGAGAATGTGAGTCACCAGAGGACAATGATTCATGACTACAGACTACAGTAACTCCTGTACGGTATTACAAAGACATCTGGCTATCCTGGAGATTGTGGTGTAAGAGAAAACCCTGAACATTACAAAGGTACTTGGTTGAGCATCTATTCACTCCCCAAAACACTCCCATGAGCAATGTTACATGACTGCACAACTCTTTAGACCACATAAGGTTTAGGTACACAATTATGCACTTTTTTTTTTCAAATCATACACACAGACTCTAAAATCTACAAGAAATATGCTTAATAATTCCTTATTGCTTATCCACTGAAAATTAAAGAAGAAAATAAGAGAGAGCAGTATTGAATAACTTCTTAATAACTCAAGTAATATTTTTTGCCATTTGCTGAGCATGAAAGGAACATTTCAATAGTCAGTGAAAACAGATATTTTCTATTCCTCCAAGTGCAAACTTTACAACATTAAGTGTGCTAGATAAGGCATTAATCCACAATTTTATGCATTTATTTTTTTTAGGGATAAGCTGATGTTCCAGGAATCCATCCCTGGAGATCAGATAATAAACATGGCTCATTGTCCCTTCAGGCATCTTATTATTTTTGTGCTGGTGCTGTATAATTTATCATTGTTTACTCTTGTTACATTGTGGAGAAATTAGGGTGCATCCCTGCTTTAAAACATGTACTAGGTCGAAGGGAAGATATTTGCTTCCTGTAGTCACTATCTTATGAGGTTATAGAACACATGAAAATATAAAAAGGGTTGTTTGTTTTTTATTTATTGTTTTGTTTTTTTTTTTTAATTTGCTATCTACACAACAGATTTGAAGGTTAGGAACCTTCTGGTTTCAGCTTACATGCATTTGTCAATCCAGCAAAGAAAAAAAATTATATGTATTTATAGCAGTGATGAGGGACATCAGTCACCATCCAAATAATAGATATCAGTAACTTCTGTTACCTCATCCTTTATTTCTTCATGAAATTTTAGCAAAGAGAAAGCAGGAATTGTTATTAGATGTTTACACTAAAAATGCAAACTGACAATGTATGATCAGCTTCAGCTGTTTGTAGGTACTCTTCCTTTCTGAGTTAACACAATGCTCTGGAGTATCTCAGAGAAGCAATCAAAACGCAAGCAAATACCACAAGATCTGGTAGCAATGTGCAGTTTGGAAGTGATCACTAGTCAAAATACATATTTTCTTCTTTGGCCTGATTTCCCTCTAGAAATGTGCATTTCTAAAGAACTTCTTAAAAAAAGAATGATCTGCTTGCTTCTACTGCTCCTAGACCAACTAAATTCCATAGGAGGCTTAGAAGAATGCCTTCCAGGACCTGCTACCCCAGGATGTGTGAATCAATCTGCCTCAATTAATTCTAATTGAAGGGAAATATCAGAACTTCCTTCTTAGTCCAGTTTCCTGGGTACTAAAGATTATAAGGAAATCCAAACTCTTTGCATAAAAGTTTAAAATAAAAGTATAATGATAAAAAGCAAGGGCTTTTAACTATTTCACCTACTGAGCATCATTGCCCCTCAGAGACTTTTCTCTGAGATGAAGCTGCCAATCCTCTCCTTTAACTTCAAAGAGCTTTTCTCTCCCTTAGATATAAATAGATCACTGCAGACACCCAGAGAGATAGAAAACCATCCCCCTGTAAAGATTTACAGCAGAGAAAGCCTGAAACTCACCTTTCTGAAGGCCCCCTTTCCTCATTCCACCAAAGGGCCAGGCCTTTCTCCTTATGACTACTGTATTACACTTCTGTTTCTAGTAGGTTTTCAGTCAGCTGCAGCCTTACCCAAGTCACAAATCTCCCCTGCACAAACCCTGCAAGCCTCCTTTCTTGCTTAGCAGTGCTTTATTGTGAGCAGGTGGAGTAACCTGCTTGCAGTTGGTAATAACTCCATTTAACACATAGAAGTGAATCCCATACTTTCTTATTCTGATGCAGTGCCAGGCTTCTATATATTTATTCTTGAGGGTGATAGTATTTCTTTCTGAGCAATAAAAATATGTACAGTATGCTTGCTTGTTGCTGCTCACGCTGTCAGTTATCTATCTTGATCACTTGGTGTCTTTGTTTCCATCTTTTTCACAAGGTTGTCAATTTTCTTCCTGTTCAGCAAATTTCTATATTAAACTTACCTAGGGAGAAGTGATTGCAGTTCTTCACTGTCAAGACTGTGTGGGTAACTAGTGTGAGTTTTTTTTACATTTCATTTTTCATGACAGGCTTATATATGTGCATATAACCACTAAATATTTTCTCTATCATAAGCTAAAAAACATCCTGACTGTGGAAAATGGCCTCATATGGAGCAGAAAGCTACTTATTTCCATCACTGCAGGATTTCCATCACTGCAGTTGTTTTGTTTGTTCTTTGGCATAGGAAGCCTGAAAATAGAATTTATTAGTGCTAGGACTGTATGCATCTTTCCAGAATATATCTCTTTATAACTCTACTCTGGTAAGCAGCTTACACCCAAATTTTCCATCATTTGAAATATAAACCTATTCTGATAATATTGCTCAGTGTTGCATAATCCTAAATTCAAAAATTCATAGTAATTATGATTGCGACAGATGTTTATAACTTGCAAAAACACTGAATTATGCTATTTTTTTCTAAATTGTTGTAACAGTTAGATAACTGCTAATCAGTTCATGCATAATTTTTCTTGGATTTCAGAAAAGTCAATCCTAGAAATCTTAGCTCAATATAGGTAATTAATATTGAAAATAATCCTACATTTCCTATGAAGGCATCTTTTAAATATCTTTGGACAAGTTATAAACATTCATTTTTCAATGTAAGTGATGGAAGCTGAAGCAAACAGGATACGAATCTGCCTTGCTGATGCATACATGAAACCTAGAAAAGGTCCTATGTACCTTGTCATACTTGGATGCCCTGTTGAGAGAGAACTGTATCAACAACTTCTTCGAGTCCACTGCCCAGTTTTCATAAGGGAACTTGCAATCACTTGGGGCTCAGGTTTGTTATCAAAGGAAGTAAAAAATCCAGCCATCTTTCAGACTGACAGAACTGTTCTTGCTTATTGTATTGTCAAAGTAAAATTTCTGTTCTTTCTACTTCCGCAGAGGGGGAATGCAAAGAGTGCATCATTTTTAAGCCAGGAAAATATTTGTATATCACAAACCTATGGACCCAACTCAGCCACAAGAAATCACATTAAAAATAAGAAGGTATTTTAGGATTTGAAGTACCTAGAACGAAATCTTTGTCTTACTGAATTTGGTGGCAAAATTCCTGCAGATTACAACTGAACATGACTTCTCTGGGAGCCCTCACTATGTGGGCTTTCTGCTCTAACCATAAGGCCCCATGTCCTACTTCATTCCAAAAATACATGCATAATTCCCTCAGCTGTAATTGTTTGGAAGGTGAAAATCCATATTGTCCCTTATATCAAGCATTCTTGTCATTGTTCTAAGCCCAGCTGGAGATAAAACACCATGCACCTCCTTGCTCAACAACTCCCCTACCCAGAGGAACGGGGAGGAGAGTCAAAGTAAAACCTATCTGTTGCCATAAGAACAGTTTAATAACTGAAAATAAAGTAAAATATAATAATAATGGTTAATAATAACAACAATAACAATAACAACAACAATAACAAGTATTATTATTATTACCATCATCATCATCATCATCATCATCATTGAAAAAACAAGCGATGTATAATGCAATTGCTCACCACCCACTGACTGATGCCAGACCCCCTTCCTGAACTCAGATCAGCCTTGATTCTGGGTGACCCCCCCAGGTTATGCACTGGGCATGATACTCTGTGGTTTGGAATATCCCTTTGGTCAGTTTGCGGCACATTTCCTGGCTATACTCTCTCCCAGTTTCTTTTGTGGACCTCCTCACTTGGCAAAGCATGAGACAAGGAGGGAAAGTAAAGATAGGAAAAAAGAAGTGAAAAAATTACTTAGGATAAACATGACTTAGCAAAAAACCGAAACATCAGTGTGTTATCAACACCATTCTCCTTCTAAATCCAAAACACAGCACTGTGACAGCTACTGAGATGAACTTAACTCTACCCCAGCTGAAACCAGGGCACTTCTCTTGCAGCATTTCATTTGCAAAATCTGATCAGAAACACGTCTGTCTTTCCCAGGTCCTTTTTTCTGTAAGTGATCATAAACCAAAGCATTCCACAGCAATTTACTCAATCCTATTCTATTATATTCAGAGTCCAAAGAAGAAAATGTCTTATTAATTCCATAGCAAAATCTTTTTTCCTTTTCTTTTAAAACTATGTCAATCACATTCAAATTGTAAACATAAACTATTTGGAAAAAGAATCTTACTGAATGAATCTATTTATGAAGAGAGAAGCACCAAATTCAGTGATGTTTCACCAGAAATTTCTATCAACATATAGCTTAGAGAAGCCAAATCAAAGGCCACTAAAATCTCTGATTTTGGATGGAAAAATGGCAGATAGAGACAATTGTCACAAGAACCTTCAAATAGGTAAGAAAAAAATGAGGAATAGACAAAATTAATATTTGTTTCTTTTAAAAGGCCGTGATTAACAGCAAGTCCACAAATTTTCCTGGAAAAGCAGAAAACACTTGAAGATCTAAAAATATTGACAGAAGACTCAAGTACAGTTTTAGATGTACAGTTTACACTAAGCAAATTCTCCCTTTCTTTTGTGGCAGTTTGGCTCCTGGGCAGCCTTGGAGAAAATTGTCTTCTTTTTTGAACTGGGGCTGCTACGGTATGTTCTTCCAATGAGACTTCCTCTATTCCAGATATGAAAGAAATGTTTTTATTAAGACATTTTAAAACCTAAAATAGATATATCTAGGGATGTGCAGTTATTACAGATGAAATCACCATGGAGGAAAAGAATGGATACATATGAAGGTAAACATAATGCAGGAGTGTGCTTCTCAACATCGACTTTCATCAGCAAATATCTTGTAAGTTCCACATACTGAGCTCAATTAAGTATCCTGCTCAGGAGGTGGGCAAAAAAGTCAAATGGAGCAGGGGAATGAGGGCACTGATAATGTTGGGCAAAAAGAAACATAGTAGTCAACCAGTGATAAAGTGCTAATGGTCTGTCTTGTTCTGATCTCAACTAAATCGACCCTTCATCCTGTCATTATCTCGATTAATTGCCAACAGTCAGTTTAGTCAGCATGTATAAATTTTAAATAAATTGTAGGGTGAGCATCATTCTTTTCTCTATTTCTAATGATCTTGATACAAAGACTCATATCCTTGCTGCCACAGTTCTAGGTCGAAGCACATTTAATATAGATCAGCTATAAGGGCTGGAGGCTGTTTGGAGAGAGTATATGAATTTCTCACCAGCACAAAGAACATTATTCTGTTTCCACATCCAGTTATTCACCACTCAGTGGAGAATGTTACTGAAAAAAACCTCTACATACAGAAATTTTGCTGATGTAGAGAAGTGTTTAAATTTTTAACTTCTTTTTTCCTGAAAAGAATGTACTAATATTTGGACATGTACTTTAGAACCTTGCATTTTGAAAACTTTGTTTGTTTGTTTGTTTGTTTGTTTGTTTTTTAATTTGAAAAATATGAAGCAAAAAACCACACAGACAAATCTATAGAGAATATTTTAAATTTTCAATTTATTTTCATTTGCTGTAAAAATGCTTTCATATATTTGAATGTTAAGTGTTCTCAGAGGTTTTATGCTTCTTGCTGCCTTCTCATGTCAAAAGCAGTTTACAACAGAGTTTCTTCAGCTTTCCTTTGCTGATTAATGACAAACCAATCTGCCACCCACACACATATACAGATAGTCAGCATATTGTGTTTATAGGAAAAGACACTTATCAGCAGTCTTCAACTGAAATATCCTGGATTGTCTAAGGATCCAAATTCTACTGTTTGAGTACTGTGTTACTATCATGAAAGATTGCAAGAAGCTTGCTGAAACAAGGTAGATGATCATATCAGAATAATTAATGAGATGCATTCTGTAATATCTGTTTACATAATTTCATATATGACTGGTCAGATACAATTTGCAGAACAAATTTCCACTTTTCTGTCTTTAAACAAAACTGTTTATGAAATCCAGATGTTAAGCAATCTTCACAGTTCATAGGACTTTGTAATGAATAGACATTTGCTATACAAACGACAATAAAGTTATTACTGTCTTTCCAAATATGTATGACTATCTATTTCGATTTGCTATACACTTATTACTGACAACTAAACAGTTAGACAAGCTAATTTGTTTCCCTTTTCACTCGATTTAAGTCACCCACAGTACCAGGCCTCAACAGAAGTTATAGCCATTGCTTCATCTAATAATTATCAAATTGCACATCATGACTGAATTTTCAATTACCTTAACAATGAAGAGGGCACTAACAGTGAACAGTGAGTAGAGTGGCGGAAAAAAAAAAAAAAGAAGAAATTTATTTAGAAGCTGTATAAACTGAAATATTTTGATTAAGGAGGTTTTGTGTGGGCACTGTGAGACTTATTCCTGAGTCTGCTCCTTGTACCTCAACAAGAATTATCAATTTTACTATTTTCTTGCTTTGTATGTTTTGTTCACCCAGTTTACAGGCCTTGGGAGGAATATTCTCAGATTTTACTTGCCCTTTATCTTGCCAATGTTCATTGTTTTAATAATATTAATACCTTTTTTTTGAAAAAAACAAAAGTATGAGTGCTCAACTGGATTCTAAAACCTCTACCTAATTTTCTAAAACTAAAGAATTTTTGTGGCTTCGTAGAGTGTCATGGTCACTGAATGGCTTACTAACACTGTCCCACATTTATACCAAACGTCTGAGATGCCAACAATTTCCTCCGCGAGCTACAGAGGTATCTTCAGATACGTGAGCTGGAGTCAAACAGCATTCCTATGAGCAGGATCAAATTTGAAATGTAAGTCATCAGTCTTTATCTGAAAGTTTGCTGCTTGATATTTGGGAAATTCTGGTGAAGGATCGGTTCAGCGATCTAGGGCTTCACAGATTATAAAAGTGAACATTTAAGAGTCACAAATCATCAAATTTTCAAAACTCTTTCTTTCCTTTTCCTTGCAGGCACTAAACACGTGAAACATAGGCCTGCAACATGAACTTTACACAGGTAGTAAATACTCTCATACCTTGAATTTGGAATCTATATCTCTATGTGCTCCATAGGCATTTATCACTTTCTTCTCTTTATGCAGTCTGTAACTTTTCTACTGATTTATTCTGTATATGCATTGTACTACTTCCCTCCCATCTTTTTTTTTAAATTGAGTCACATTTTTTAATCAATTTCTTGGCACTGAGTCCTACGACCAATAAAAAAAAAAGAATTTTCCTTCCCCTCCCGCCATCCTTACCTGCTTCAGTGCTGTTGCCAGTTATAGGACACTCCTCTCATTTCAGAGCCTATCGTCTTCATCTCCCACAGGACTGACCATACCTAATGAGAGCTCTTTATGGATCTAGAGGGTTTTAAAGTCTGCTTCTACCTCTTTCCTTCCCCTACCTGTTGTTGCTCTCTCTGAACTGTAGTGTTATTTGAGGTCTTTCAGAATAAATAGTGCACAGTAATTAGTATCCCAATCACAACACATGTTCATAGGGGAACACTGAAGGAATGCACTTTTTTCTTTAAAATAAATGAATGAGCTCATTTATAAATCCTATTAACAAGAGAGATGAGGAGAGAGTGGAAAAATGGAGAACAAGAGCAAAAGTCAACTGTTTATTCTCTTCAAGTGTCAGGAGAGTTAAACAAGAAAAAATCACTTCCATGTTTTTGAATAGTTTCTTAGTCTCCAGCAAAGAAGCAATGAGTGCACACATATACTATCTGTCTTCTCTGTGTAATGAATAGATAACTATGAAGCCACTCGCTGATCGCAGTAGCAGGATTTTATTGTGGCAGAACTGTAGGGACCCTGGGGCATTCTGTCACTGTCAAAACTCTTAAGCATTTTAGTCTCCAAAGGCTTCTCTGAAAGCTCAGCCCTCTCTCTTGCAGAGACAAAGACTCGGGACCACTAAAATAAATAATAGATCAAACTTTAGCAAGAGAAGAATATGTCAAGAGACAAGGCAAGGATGGAAAGTTTTTATGTCATGTGAAGACTATCAAAACTCTCTGAGAGACATGGTTTTGGTTTATTATCACGCATTGTGAAAACCAAAATTCCATTGTGCAATTCGAACTACATACAGTCTCTGAAGAAAACTCATCCAAATACATAAATGAGCAAGAATTAAGCTGTGTCAGCTCTCTGTATGTAAAGTATAAGAAACACAAGGGAGTTCTATTTTACATAATTTTCCTTTAAGAAGATTTTCATCCTAGCATGTAATCCTTTATCAGTGTTCTGATTTTGTATTATGAGTATTATGGTTCTGTGGATAAAATTCACACCTGATTAGATAAAACCAACAAAATGTAGGAAGCTTACAATTACTGCAGACAATGACTGTCCTCTCCCCTACCCCCAAAATAGATTCCTCATTGAGTAATTTTGAAACTGAAGCAAAAAGGTTTATGGGAATTAATTTAGAGATGCATGATCCAGTTGTGCAGGTGGAATATACAGACATGGAAACTGAAGGAAGTTTTATTTGTACAAGGAAAAGTTTATTTCTCAAGACAGTGAATTCTGCTTTCTGAACTCCCGGTATTTTTAGTCTCAAACAGTGAATGTTCATAATGTGCTTTGAGATCCTTCAATTAAAACAGTGTGTCGCTGTCTACAAAACCTGATACTTGGATCAACCACTCCACAACACTGACCAATACGTTAATGGTTAAACCTTTACCA
This sequence comes from Lycocorax pyrrhopterus obiensis, assembly GCA_014706295.1. Taxonomy (NCBI): domain Eukaryota; kingdom Metazoa; phylum Chordata; class Aves; order Passeriformes; family Paradisaeidae; genus Lycocorax; species Lycocorax pyrrhopterus. Next base: position 18,564,310 of record JACSVZ010000007.1, on the reverse strand, counting down.
GAACTATTTGCAGTTCCAGACCTTATAAAATCTTCACACTTCTCCACAGTCTGGCATGTTATTCAGTGTCAGAAGAATGTTAGCAGCCAATGTATTTCTCATGGCTTGTATACTAAATTTTGGCTTGAAGAAAATTCCCTTTCCATTTAAGTTTAAAAATTTTAAAATATTCAGGCCATTCTGCATTTTCTTAAACTTCAACTTTCATTTTCATCCTTCGCTTAAAAATTTGCAAATATAAAGAATATCTTTTTAATTCTTTCCCTTGGAAATCTATATAGGATGATTTTTGAGGCTGAGAATGTGGCAAAGCAAGCCCATCCTCCCATGAAATACATGTTTCTATCTGATTTGACTGCCAAGAAACTGTTTCCTGCCAAGCCGGGTTCACCACCACTCCCAAGGGGTGGAGTTCTCTCTGGTTTCCATTTCAGCTGAATTAGCCATATCTGCTAATTCTTTCTAAGCTCTTCCAGAACCTACAGGAAAGCTAAGGGGGTTAAAAGGATGTCTGGAGGACGTTTGAAAATGAAATAATCTTTTTGCTTCTGGAGGATTTAAAACAGGAAACACATAAACAAGAAGAAATATTCAACTCCTTATAATCAAAATTCACTATTGCTTTACCTGCCTCATTTTCTGAGTTTTTATTTGGCACATTTCTGTAAGTTAGGCATACTTCTTTATTTTTTTCTCAGCTTCATCTCCTATTCTTTTTTATGTGGTACACAGTGTCTTATCTGAAAATTTAGATTATGCATTAAGAGAGAATGAGCACCAAAAATGTTAAGGACACAGTGTTTCAGAACTATAGAGTACTGTACATATTTATATCTTGTGGTTTTCCTTTTGGACAGAAGCAAAGCTTTAGAGAGTGCATCTGGTAAACACATGGCATTATGATAAAAACATCAAAAAGAAAAGATGTAAAAGAGGTTCTAAACAAAGCTATTTTTAGTTATATCAGTTGCCTACGGTGAAAATCAGGAACAGGGAAATTATAACGGTGTGCAATTTTGGCTATAAGGATATAAAGATATTAAAGACTGTCCAAAGGAGGACTACAAAGATGGTGAAGGGTCTGGAGGAGATGCCACGGAAATGGCTGAGGTCACTTGGTTTGTTCAGCCTTGAGAAGAAGACTGACAGGAGACCTAATTTCAGTCTAATACTTTCTCATGAGGGAAGAAGAGGGGCAGACACGGATCTCATCTCTGTGATATGTTGAAATTGTTGGATATTGTGCATCTCCCTCATTTTCTATACCATACTGAAAAAAGCTTTCTCTCCACTAAAGGAAAAAAATATGATCTTTAATTTTGGTGGAACTACCATGTCTACACACTCCACAATGTCTTTTCTTGTATTTCTATGCTTTTCTCTGCTCCATTATTCAAATCCAACATGTCTTATTGGTCAGGATGTACTGAACACTTACTCATGTTCTTTAGAACTTAGTGATTATCATTTCCTAATACCTTGACGGAAATGTCTCCATTTTTCTTTCAAAAACCATTGTCAAGGTAAAATTTGCAGTGTCTGTTATTTCCATCTATGAGGTATGAGAGTCCAATATTTTGTTTTAATATTTTTTGACAGATCTGTACTTGTGCAATATCAAAAATAGGTGTGTTTTCTTTGCAACTAAAAGAGATCATTTATCATTATTTTTTCTCTTCTTTGTTTGGTGTAAAAATGACATAAGAGGTCATTATCAACCATAAAAGATTTTTGTCCAATGCCCTGGAAACTAGCTCTGTAACACATATTATTCCAATGAATATGTATTTTAAAATGCAAATTTTAACTGAGTAGAAGTATTATATCTGTGCTCCACTAGCAGGAATTCTCTCATAATTTCAAAAATAATTTTTCATGTGTTTTCAATCCTATGTTTTTAATTATTCTATGTTCTTTCAAGAACTCTGGACAGCAATCACTTTCTACATGAAGAGTACATCATAAAAAGTCATGCCTGGAGAGATATACTTCAACATTTCTGCCCATGAAGGTTTACACTTTTGGGGGAAGAATCAGCTGCACATAAACTGGTGGGTTTCCATTGTCAGAAATGGAGAAAAAGCCTAAAAATGTAGAATATGCAGAAATAGCAAGTTCTAGTTTGTACATATCATCAATATGAGAGAGGAAAAAATGTAGTTAATTGCACAGATATCAACAAGTTCTGCACAGATAAAAATCACATTTCGCATCAATTCTGTCAGTAATTGCTTTTTTAAAAAGAAAAAAAGGGAAAAGTTTTAATATGGCTAGGTTACAGATGAGAATAATGCAGAATAATGGCTTGCCTATCTGGTTGTGAAACTAAATAATTTTTAAGTAAAATTAGGAAACCCAAGTACTAAATTATATTTCTCTCATCTCCTTACCTCCCTCACCCTCCCCTCTTTTCATTTCTTGAAGTGCATGCCTAATAATCTGCTCTTTGACAGTCAAGATAAAAGTTAAGAATTCTTAAACATGAATGACATTGCTATCAAAGAGTGCTGAGAAGATTTGTGGGTCAAAAAGGTGATCTTCCTTAGAAACATAATAAACTGTTACAGATATCTGGTTATTAAGGTTAGTACTGGTGATATAGCTTTTTAAATAAAATCAAATAATAAAGGAAGTAAAGAAGATTATTCACTGAATTGTAACTCCAGAGAAACTTTTGCACATTAATCACGAGCAAACTCTAATTTTCCTAAGGGCTTCACTGAAAAGTTACCGTCCTTTGCAGTTTGTTCAGTTTTCAGAACTTGGTGAGAAAGTCTCATCAGAATCTATACAACGAACCTTATTGTTGTGGTGCCTTGGCCCACCTCGGGACAGCCCACTGCCCGTCAGCTTATGTCCATCCAATGGGCAGATGAGTCTGAGTCTGAGGGGCTGTCCGTGGGCGAGGCCGAAGTCTACAGCTACTCCCCCATTCTGGAAAGTTCCCCGTTATTCGATTGTTTATTGGTCTGGGTTGGTCGTTCCCTCCTCTGTGCTCACCGGATTGGTTTGTTGTTACCGGGTTCCTCCCCCTACACTGTCACCCATTGCTCCATTTTGTTCGCTCCTCCCCTTTCCCTTTAATACTTAAAGCGCTCGCTGGCCCCTGTTCCTCGGCCATTTTCATCCCTGACCCCTTTGGGAATAAACTCCTGGAATTCATACGAAAAGGTCCTCTCCTGCCTCCTTTGTTCCCGGGAGCTTGGGATTGCCACACCCAGTCTCCTCGAGGTGTGCCTGCTGTGCCTGGAGCCGGTGCAGCCGCTTATCGGCGGCCGAGAACTGGACACGCTTTTGTAGTCCTGTCTGTAGGAAGGTCACTGAAGCCTCCAAAACAGGAGAAACACTCCTGAGGCTGACCCCAAGTGACACCTTATGTTACTGCATTTTCATTTACTGTCACTCAAAAGGTTACTTTTGAACAAAGGTATAATCTCACAGTATTTCCAGTGTAATCAGAAATAGGATAAGTCTGAAACAGACCCCTGTTTTTGAGATTAGTCTGAGTCTTTAAACTCAATTGTGTTCTCAAGCTAAAGCTTGTTCTCAGAAAGGAGACTGGGTCTTTGCCTGCTGTATTTCTAAGTAGATGAAATTTCTTTCAAGCTCCTCTCTGACAAATCAAGTCCTCAAGTCTGTCAGTGAAACTGTGCCAGCAGGGCCATTGACAGACAAATATATCAGGTGATACTGAGACTCAGTTTATACTGCTGCTGTAGGGCTTTTCCTGGTAGATCAGAAAAAAATATTTCACCATTTGTGCAATAGTTTCACCATTGCAGAGCAAATATTCCACTACGCAAAATACAAGCAGTGAGAATAACTTAGGTCTGTCTTAGAAATTATAAAGCCCAATTTCTTATTATGTTTTTGAAAATTATTCTTAAGCTGTAGTTAGGCAATTCCAAAAATACTACCAGTTTAGTGTCTGTCTCTGCCTTGAGCAAAGGTGTGTTTCTGATAAGTACCTTTCCCCAGCCACTTTCCAGATGGTAGCTCTAACAGAGAAAGTAATACAGAACTATACTATGTATATGTATATCTGTAACTCTACATACCCCTCACAAGCTATGACTTTACAGGGACCGGAGAAAGGTTTTCAAAATTGAAGTAGCTTTGAAGTCTGAAAGGTGTATGTCAAAATGACCAAATTTGGGCTAAGCATCTTACTCTGGATTTCTGAATAAACTCTTTTTTTTTGATTAAGAGCAAGAAGTGCTTGTTTGAACAAGCCAAAACTGAATCTGTTAAAAAGATATGCTGAATTAAGAGCAGTCATTTGACTGTCCATTTTGTTTCATAAGGTGCCCAGTTGACAAAGGAGAAGGAAAGAACAAAAAGAGGACAGGAGAAAAAAAAGTTCTATCTAATTGCAGTTACTAATGAACTTAGAAAGCATTCAGGTTTATTGACAGGAATTTGATAACTGTGTCTTAATTTGCTTGCATTGAGATGCATTTCCTTTATTCAATACTGTTATGCTATGTTTCCTCAGCTGAAATGGTCATTAAGATAATTTCAGATGATATATGTAATTATTTTCTGTATTTTATGGCTTACTGACATTCTTGACACTGATTTGAAGGAACCTCTATGCATGTTGCCACATAGATGACTTTTTAAGGCTCTAAGGAAATCTACAGTAGCTACAGAGAATGCATTTAATAGACCTGGCAGCTGTTTCTCTGTATCTAACAACTGAGCTCTTAAAGTTTGATGGAATGTTTGTTGAAGAAGACACGTAGTGCAGCAATTCTGCTGTCAACAATATTGTGTACTGTACATAACCTAAAGAAAAAATGTATTTTTTAATGCAAGTCAGTCTAAGTATGATCTACGTTTTCACATCAAGTTAAACTTAGTGTTTAACTACCTTTATGAATATAAACTAGTGTTCTCATGATTTACAAAAATTTAGATTCAAATCCTGCCAATTCCTATTCCTGTACATATGATTTTTGTTCTGAGTTATTACATGATAAAGGTCTTATGCCTCAGCATATGATGATGAACAGTCCCACCTTTAACACTGAGCCAGGACCCAAGGCTATTAAACAAAACAGCATGAATAGAAGAGTCACGAAATCTTTCAAAGACAGCCACTCTTCCTGACCGCTTTACAAGACCTCGATTCCAAACATAGGGCAGGTGTTTGAAGGAGTTGGAGTTGTCTCATGATTCACCCTACTTTTTAATACTTGATTTCATATCTCTATTTAAGTTAATTAGCTGAATCCATGGACATGGCATGTATTTGAATTCAAGTAGTTGCAAAGCAAAGAATTTTTTTTTTTTATAATACAGGTAAATTTTTTGTGGAATTCAATTGCTTCAGGAATTTATATAGGCCAGAACCATAAGTGATTTCAAAATGGGATTAGCAAATTCACAGAAAAAAACATCTTCTGTGGTTCTCCACTGACTATTAAAGACATCAATCCATTTACAGATCAAAATTATGACTCTAACTAGGGCTACTACATTAGAGGACAGATCACATTAAATATATCCTGTTCAAAGAAGTGTTCCCAATCCACTAATTACTCCAGTTAGAGACATTATAAGACAAGGTAACCATTTGATCTAAAAATAATTACACAATATTTTAATTTTTAAAAATGAATGCACTTTCTCTATGCAATTTTGTTTCTAAGAATAATATTTTCTTCCTGTAGGTCTTATCACCCACAAATAGCATAAACACAAATTTCAGTCAATAATGTTTGGAAGGTGACTCCCTTCCTCCAGAGAAAGATTAATGGATAATTAGAAATTATCAGATATTCAGAAACAAAGAAGTTAATACGAGTATTAAGTAATATAATATTCAGCTATGTTGTTATACAGAAGAGATATCTGCTTATTAGGGTAAAGATCAGAATATAGTCCATTGCAATATGTTCAAAAAGTGATTGAAAATTGTTTTTAAGCAAAAAAACTGCTTCTAAGTGAGGAAGCAAAAACTGGAAAGCTTAAGTTTCTTGTTAAAGTCAGAAAGAGTAGTCAATTTCGTAAAATTAATATATTTATAATTGAACACACTTGTTTCTAACTTCAAAATTTGCTCTCAATTTCGGGTAATAAATCTTTTTTCTCCTTCTTATGTAAATTATCATGCTGTTGTAAAAAATTACATTGCTTTTAGGTGCCTGCTCTTGGTTTTCTTCTTTGGTCTTAAACAAAACAAGTTTATAAAAAATGTCTTTGAAGTCATTTTAGTGGTGATGTTGCCTCAAAAATATATAGGTTGAGTGACACTTTCAGGTAGGTGATGCAAGTACCACAGAGTTTTATATCAAAGGCTAGGACCCCAGCACGCAGATTATTGCTGTTGGGGTAAGGGATTTCCTAGAAATGCCAGGCTTCACCATCTTAACCTTACAGAGTTAAATGATATTGCATGCACATAAAATTAAAAATCAATATTTTTACATCAAAAGCAATTAACATGATGAATCTGAAACTTTGCTCTCAGGGTACTGTCCTCCCAGGAAAATGGTTTTTTATAATACTGTTCTGATTCTCCATAATTAATTCATCCTGGTAAATTATAATAAAAGCTGTTACGCTTCATTTAGAATGTGTCTACATGATTATAAATTGTGACTCTTTTTCATTCGAAAAGTTTTCAAATTTATTTTAGCTTCTTAGAAGTGGTAGGACAGCAGGTTTTAGGTTGGAGGGTAGAGTACAGAGAAAAAGGAAATCCTTGGGCAGGAAAACTGGAATACGAAGAGCCCAAAAATGAAGGAAGGAAAATGAAACCTGGAAGTACAACATGGGTGCTAGAAGAGAGAATACAAAACCAGAGAAAAACCTAGGAATAAAACAGGGTAACACTCAAGAACAACAATTCTTCTATTTCAGCACGAGCCAGCACATCACCAACGTACTGCTGAACAGTCCTCACAGCAGAACTTTTATACTTGAAGGTATTTCTTACAGAGTACGGAAATGCTTTTAAAGCATCAAAAATAAGATCAGCACTGCTTCAAAATCCTACTGGTCCTATCCACCTAGGCATATGCAAAAAAAAAAAAGCCAAAGACTAGCTGGATTTATGAAGAGGTTGAAGCACTAGAATCAAGGAATGATAAGGCTGATATAGTAAAAATTGGAAAATTGGAAGCTGACTTGTAGTGACAGCTTGGCCTTGAAGCTTTAACATTTTAACAATTTACATTACAAAAATCCTCATTAGCCTTTAATGTTGCTTGCTTAAAATTGGAATAGGATCATAACTAGGACATGCCTGCACTGCACAAAGGTCCTTGAGCAAGTGCTGACCAGGGCTGGTACAGCCATACATGGGAGCAGCCCTTGCACTGATAGCATGAGTCCAAAGCCAGGGAGCCACTTATTTTCCTTACCACAAGCATGAGACCTTGGCACAGCAAGGCACTATAACCACAGAAGTGGAAGTACAAGTCTCCTTGTAATTCTTGATTTGGGGGTGGTGACAGAATTCCTCAACAGCCATATATGGTGGTTGAGAAAGCTGCAGACAGGAATTTGGAACGAGTGGATATTCAGAGTCGATATGGACAGGAACCAACTCTCTCACTTGTACACAGCACTGCACAGTTTGGATTTTTGGGGTTTTTTTTGACAGTGCACAGTTTGGATTTTTGGGGGTTTTTTGACACATGGCTTCCTGGGATTGTTTGCATGGAAAATGGAACATGTATCATTATTTAAAGCAGGGTGATCACTGGTATGTGTGTGTAGCTTCTTCTTGCACTTTTAGTGGAAAGCAGCAGTTCTGAAAACAAATGATTGGAAGTTTTGTGGGCAGCATCTAATTATGCTTTAAAAGTCTAGGAAGTGTCAAATTTAAGAACTCCATGCATTTTCCTACTTTTGGGACAAGCTGAAATGTCCCTCCTACACAGATTATCACAGGCATATAGATGTGTTTTTTATTAGTTTTCTACAGAACAACTTTGTTCAATGTAGTCACTGGATAAAACACATTTGTCATTCCTGCAACCATGTGTTGGTGACATAATAACACATCACTGAGCACAGTGGGCCCAATTGTAAATCATTGCTGCATTAATAACTAGTAAAAAGGGTGTACAGAAAATCTAATCTGCACCATCTGTAGCTTTTTTCCGCCTGTGCATATTTCATTAATAAAATTATATAAGCTTACGCAGAATTTTACTACTTTGACCATATAATTGCCACTAGCTTTTACCAAATGAAAACTGGTTTTAAATACAAAATTGAATGAGTTTGCACGACAAATTCAACACCATTGTCAATGAAGCAGGAGATTTGATAGCTCTGCCATGAACAAACTGTGGAACTTGTCACATTTATCTGTAATTTGCACTAGAGACTTTCTTTTATCATTTGCTACTGCCAGAATATACTGCAATTCCTTCAGAACCACCTAAAAAGAGCAAGTGTCATTCTGCTGAATCAGCAGTTCGTGTTTGAAAGGTATAGCGAAGCACCAGGAGGCAAGATATCAGACAGCTCAAAAATGTACACACTCTTTTAGGTTATGTTGGACACAGAATTTGGCATATGCATAAATGCACAAATGACTGCTCAAAATACTGTACTACCTGTTTAGCCATCTGAAACTAATGCAGTATAAACATGTATTAAAAGGAAATAGCTTCTAGTGTGCTCAGCTGTCTGTCCGGAGATTTGCACAAAAGAAGGCATCTTTCATTGAGGAAATTAGGAAATGGATTTGCAAGTGGAATTTTTAATATCAATTAACTCATTACTTTGCCAGCAATCAAATTAATTTGGTACTGCTAAAACACGCTGGATTGGCAAAAATAGGCAACAAAATCCTTCACCAAGTGGATGCAGATATGTTACAACATGTTCCATTCTGCTGCCTTTTTTTGAGGTGAAGATCATTTTACAGATTGTGAAACCATTAATTTTAGCTTTACTTTGTTGGAAGAGCAAAATAAACACCAAATAACACCTTTCGGCCCTCTTTAGCTTTTGATGAGTCTTTTCAGTTGCAAACACTGGTATGTGTCATAATGTTCAAACAAAATACTTAAATATAACTGTAATTATCTTTTGGGTAATCTTTGCACTGCATTAGTCCAACTCCCAGTTAAGTCTCAGGGACCTCGTAACAAACTTTTTCACTGTTACCTAGTGCTATCCTTGTCTTAGGCTTGTTCAACATAAGCTTTATCTTCAAGATTTGCTGCTTCTGCAAAAGGGATAGTTTTAGTTTTTCCTAACAGTGCCTGTAAAGATACCAGTTAGTAGCAGCTGAGATATTTTTCTCTGGTACAAACTCATATGGGAAGCTGACTGAATCTGACCACTTTGCTCTCCAGTTTGCGAAATACCATCTATGGCAACATCAGATTTTAAAGGAGTGGGCTGTCTTTGAGGCCTAAAGAAAAAGGACCCAATTTTCTGCCAAGTTCTACCCAGCCATAAATTAATCTAAAATCTGTCCTTTTACAACCTACTGCTATTAACTGTTATTAAGCAATGAGACCATTTGGGATGAAAGCCATATGAAAATAAAAATTTCCTCCCAATGTTAGCTCAATATTAAATCAATTTAGAAATTGTGTTTATCTTTTGCAGTGTTTTGCTTTTTGAGCAATTTGGCTATGGTTAGTCATTGTTTGACACAAATCCAATCTTCGTAGCACTGTTTTTGGAATTTACCTGTCTTAAAGACAAAACTGCTCTCTTCATTCTGCACATTTCTCAGGCTTTTTGACCTTGCTAGAAAAGGCATGTTAAATAAAACACATATGCTGTGACCCTCAGTACAGTATTTACTTCAATCTAATCAGTAGTAATATGCAACTGCTAGGATCAGATAATTGGATCTAAATTTGGTAAAGTCCCCAAATAGTCTTTACATACTGCCATTGTTTCTGTAATGGGCTGAGGCAGCACTGGGCCGCCTCAGCTCAGACGTGCAGAGATATTTTGTGTTTCTCAGCTCTCACTGTCAGAGATGATTAGGTGCCAATACAGCTGGAAAGAAGACAAACAGATTTGGTTTTCAGATGAAAGTTAGAAACTACTGTGCACTGATATTCACTACTGACTAAAAGACTGGCATGGATTACCTTATTAAGTACTCATTTGGCTCTCAGTCAAGGGACCTGATAGATTTTTTTACTGTTGGTGAGGAACAAATATTTGTTTACATTTTTTGTAATGACTCATCTTATGCTAGGGTCTTTTAAGTAAGAACTAGTGGAGGAGAAAAGAAGAATAGTTAAAAATTTACAATCTCAAATCAATTAATACTCCAAAGAAATTTAGGCCCATGTTTGCTCAGCCAGAATGGTTGAACTGACAACAGATGCTCTTCTATGTCAGAAATCTCAGGACAGATTTAATTAACTTTTTTTTTAATCCTAATTGCTTCTAGATCATCTACTGTGTTATCTCAGCAATTATTTTTTTCTTTTCAAGCAGCCCAAAATGTAATATAAATAGAAGCTTTATACTTACAATGAGACTAATTGTTGTGGTTTTAATAAAAGCAAGGAAGCTTCTTTTTTTTTAATGAAGAATTCCTCCTAAGCTTTAATACATACAGAAAATGAATAAAAAAGAATAAAAGAGAAAAATACGGTGAGAAAAATATGGTGTGACTTTTTCCATATTATTTGGCCGGCTTCTCCTGAATGGTTGCGTATCAGAATTGTACATGATTTTTAAAGCATGTAACAGTCTAAAGCAGCAATTGGTCATGGTGGTTTAACCCCAGCCCACAATGAAGTTCCACACAGCCACCTGCTCACTCCCTGCCACGGGGATGGGGGAAAGAACCAGAAGGGAATCAGAAGAATAAAAGTGAGCAAACTCATGAGTTGAGATAAAGACAGTTTAATACATAAAGGAAAAAATACACGCACAAGCAAAGTAAAATATGGAATTAATTCACCACTTCCCATTGGCAGGCAGGCATTCAGTCATCCCCTGGAATGTGTAATGTCTACTTGGGAAGACAAACAACAAAGCTTCTAAGGTTCTTCCTTCCATCATGTTCCTTCAGCTCTATGTGCTGAGCATGGTTCCATATGGCATGGAATGGCCCTTTGGTCAGCTGGAGTCAGCTGTCCTGGCTGTGTCCCTTCCCAGCTTCTTGTTACCCTCTCCTGGTGTCCTCACTGACAGGGCAGCTGGAAAGATTTTGATTCTGCGTAAGCACTGGTCAGCAATAATGAAAACATCCCTGTGTTATGAACACCGTTTCTAGCACAAATCCAAACGCAGCCACACCATAGCTGCTATGGATGCAGCTGTCCCTGGAATGAAACACAGCAGACTACAACCATATCATTCTGCCATGAGCTGGAAGCTGCTGTGATGGGAGTATTTGGAGACTGAAACACCGAGCAAATTTTAAAACTTTAGGCATGCATTTATTTATATTTATATTTACCAGGTACTCTATCAACAATTGAAAATCATACATAAATGCAACATACTAATTGAACCTTGGAAAAAATAGGTGTTTTTTGCTTCCAATGAAGAACTCTGATACCCACAATCTTTGATGTTCTCAGCCTGAGATGGTTCATTCTACTCATCTCCAAAGTGGGTAGTTAAAACCAAAGTTCTCTATTCTTTCTTCCCCAAGTTCCACTTTGTATCCTTGGTGTTTATATGAAACTGTTCCATGAACTGAGACCAGTCTGGTGCCCTTTCTCATACATTCCCCCTTGTGCAGGTTTTATCTTGCAAGTGATTGTCTGTTTCATCTTCTTCAAATGGGTCTTTTCTGTTTAGAGACTAAATGCTGCTCATATGATTTCTTCAAGAAACTCCGGACCATGAAATGTTATCTTAATATTTTTTTAAGCCAATATGATAAAATATTTCACCTGGCATCTCAATCAGTTTTGTGGCATATTGAGCTCCAAGACAGGCAAGGTAAGTTTGTAAATTGGTCTTCATGCTGTATGTGTTTTAGATAGGTCAAAATCCAGCTGGGATTCCCAAAAATAAGATTCTTTACAACATTTAAAATGCCAGTATGTTTATTTCTCAAGTGAATACCATTTGAGTTTCACAAAATTTTAATAGATTTTATTTCTAAAATCAAACTAAGAGGATGTAGGAATTTTTAGAAAGTCGATACTGAGCTTCGTCCCTTTTCCCTTCCCTTCCCCTGTCCTCTCATCCTCTTAACATTCCATTCTAACATCTCCTTAGCATTTCCCTCCCCTCACCTTCTCTCCTTCCTCTTCTGTCTTCTTCTGCCTTCAGTTTTTTGCCTCTCTTCTCCTTCTTCTCCCTCTGTAGCTATTACATTGATGTTGCAAATTTTCCTGAACATTTGGAATCTTTAAGAAACAAACAACCCCCTCTTCTTGAAGGAAGCACCTGCCTTAGATAAAATTACATCCAAAGAACTTAATTAAGACTCTTAGAAAAAAAAAAGCAGAACACAGGATAATTATAGCTGCAGTAACAGAATTCATTCAAAACAAACTCTCACACAGTTGTAGCAGAATGCAAAGATTAAGCATCTGGTAGTAACTCACAGATAAGTTATGTAGGAAAGACAAGTAGTGAATGCTATGTCCCAAAAATAAAACAGTCTTCTGGTTTGGAGGTAATAGGAAATGAGTCTGCTATTCACAAAGATCCTGGTCTGAATTATCTGCCATGCATTTTAGGAAATTTTTTAGATTTTTTTTTTCCCTGATGAAGCTAACTTCATATGCACAAATGAAATAATTTCATATATATTTGAAGTAAACAAATAGATCACCTCCAATTTATGACTTTCTTTTCAAGAACCAGATGACAAAAAGATACCAAGAATATTATAACAGGTGCTTCCAAGAGTCCCTGCAGTTTTTCTGAATTTTATAATTTATAATTGATTTTAAATGTTGTTTTAGCTCACATTTCTGTATAGAATTACTTAGTGTTACTTACAGGTTCATTACAAGCTTAACATACAACAACACAGAAAAGCAAGTAATGCTCAGCATTATTGTAGATTTTATTATTGTAGATTTTACTGAAAAGGTCTCGTACTTCATACTCAGCAAGTTTTGCACAGTCTATTGTTTGTTGGCTAAACAATTTCAGTTCTTGAACTGTATAATTACCACTAAAGAGTAATGTATTACTGTTATTAACCTATGAATCTGTGCGATTGTGCTTAGGAGCATTTGCTTGTATTCAGTGCTCTAACCAAGTAAAAGGCTCAGGATAACAATGACACTGAAATGAAAGGAAATAAGAGAGTGTGACAGCTCTTTCCAGGACTTGTGATCTCTGGCCATTTAGAAACTGATGTTATTGGAGATAAAATCATCATAATATGAACATCAATATGACATGAATTTTTATTAGATGGAAAAGGGAATATTTTGAAAGGAAAAAAACATTCTTACTAACGGAAGTCCACTCTTCTACTCATTAAAAATCTGTATTTTGGGGGTTACCACATAGACACACCAATGGACATAGACACACAAATGGAGTATGAAAGCAGGATAAAAATCAGAGGATCCAGCTAAGAAGTTACAAGGCTGATATCATTTTATTAGGTCTCATATGAGGCAAGATATTCCTTCTTTCCTCTTTAGTCAGGAAAAGAGAATAGGAAAAAAATCTATTCACCGATTGAAAAAGGAGCCATCTCTTCACTAAAACATTTCTGATAGTATTATTTTTGTTTCATATAAGAAATTCAGAGCCCAATTCAGGGACAGAGAGAAAATTACTCCCACCCTTAGGGTATGAGGAGCTGATTTAGCTGTGATGGAACACAGGGCAACTTTATGAAAAACTTTTTTTGTACTGCAGTTTGAAGCACAGCCATGCTGTAATATTTCTAAACCAATGTACTCCTGTTAACATTCCTTCAGTCAGGTTACCACAGTGAGTTGGCTCATTGCCTATGCAGTCAGTTCTGAATTCCTTGAAAGGCTCTATGCCCTCTGGATGGGAAGATAATCTGCACTTGGATAATGTGATATTAACACTGCTGCAGTTACAGGAAGAGCTGCAGAAAATAGTTTAATATCCACAATACCATTCCTCGTTTTTCTTTGGGCCACTTGCGGTAGACACCACCTTATACACCCCACTGTCATGGGTCTCCAGCTCCTCTTTGTGGATGGCAACAGTGGCTGCAGCAGAAGCAGTTTGAGAACTTCCAGCATTTTGCCTCAGCACCCCTTCTGCTTGTTCCTCTGAGTAACACTGCTAGCAATCCAGAGGTTGTGTTCAGTGTTGCATTTAGTCAGGGATTTGCATTTTACCTTCCATGCACTTAATGCAGCTCCAGAGGTCCCAAATACTGAAGTTTCCTTCTGAAACAATGTGAATTCCTTGTGTGCAGTTGGGAACAAAAGTAACCCTCTGAGATAATTTTGTTGTTCATAATTCTGCATTTAAGCAAATCCAGAAGAAGGAGAATAAGTATGCACTCTCTGAGATATCTGTGCACTCATACCAAAAAAATCAGTAGAAAATCACTGCACTAAATATTGTGTAAATTTTCACAGGACCACAGTTGCATATCCAAGCCCTTTGCAGAATATTTATGTATCAAATGCATTTGCAATCATGAAGGGTGTTTTGTATATTCATTACCAAAAAAAGTAACAAATTTCTCAAATGCATTCAGAGCATAATTTCCAGTCACAGTTACTCAGGGTTCCTTTTTTTGATTTTTGTCCAGAAAGCACAAGTTCATGCTTATTTCTGACTTTCTTTTTCATGTATCATGCTCTATTTATACAGTTAGTCGGTCTAGATTTCATCTGGTATGAACCCAGTATTGCTAATGTCATTAGTTTCTGTCATGTGTAATTTCATATTCTGTTAAGAAACAGAATTTGAACTTAGCATATGTGCAAAAGCATTCAGAAATTGAAGTTTTTTTCCCAGCTGAAAAGGTCAAGTACTTGTAAATCTTTGTCAGAACCGAAGCGACGCAAATGTACTGCAGTGGTGGCAACCCAGAAAGGTGGTGCATTTAATCTCAAGGTAGTTCGAGCCGCAATATTGTGGAAAGCTGTAGCAGCTGGTAAAAATCATAGAATAAAAAATTATCTGTAGCCAACACTGTAACACATGATTCAGGAATCCTGAGCAATAAAGTAATAAAGTAATGAAGGTAAAGCTTTATTTGGAGGATATACTGAGGCATCAGAATATAAACAGGCAAAAGGTAAGGCGGCAAAAAGATTCTGGAAAACCTGAAAAAGGGTAATTCTACTCTGACAATGGATAAATAGTTAACTAGTGTTATCATCCCTACCTTATTATCCATGCTATGAATATGTATTGAGGACAAACATTCTTCATTATGTTTTTTCTTTGAGGTATTTTGAAATTTCTACTGCAGATGTTCAAAATGGATGAAAAATCAACACCATAGGTCTTTAATCTCAAAATAATTTAATCTTCTGCAAGTAATGCAGAAGAATCACATAGAAGCCCAGAATATGCTGAAGGGAAGGGAATATGGAAGGGATCCACAATGATCCTCGGATCCAACTCCTGGCCCTGCACAGGACATCCCAAGAATCACACCATGTGCCTGAGAACATTGTCCAAACACTTCTTCAACTCTGTCAGTCTTGGTGCTGTGACCACTTCCCTGGGGAGCCTGTTCCAGTGCCCAACCACCTTCAGTGTAAAGAATCTTTTTCTAACGTCCAACCTAAACCTGCTCTAACACAACTTCAGGCCATTCCCTTGCCTCCTGTCACTGTCACCCCAGAGAAGAGAACAATACCTGCCCCTCCTCTTCCCCTCACAAGGAAGTTGTAACTGCAATGAGGTCTCCCCTCAGTCTCTCTCAGGCTGAACAGACCAAGAGACCTCAGCTGTTCCTCATATGGCTTCCCCTCAAGGCCCTACACCATCTTCATTGCCCTTCTTCGGATGGTCTCCAATAGTTGAATATCTTTCTTACATTACAGTGCCCGAAACTGCACACACTGTTCAAAGTGAAGTGGCATCAGTACAGAGCAAAGCAGGACAACCACCTCCCTTGCCCAGCTGGTGATGAAGGGAAAATACGAAGTGATTTTTCCAAGATTAAAATTAAAGGAAGGAATGTTAGATCAGGAATTAGGAAATGGTTTATTTTTGTGTTTAACTCAGTAGATTTAATGAAAAACAACTTCTCCTCTTGAAATTAGCATTGTTGATATGGCATATAACTGTGGTCAGAAGTTTTATATAACAGTTTATATTTCCTATTCATGAATTAATAGAGCTGTTTTAAAATTATGCTTCTTAAATGGCAAAGCATAGCAATAAGTTTCAGTATCTTGTTTCATCTGTTTGCCAACTGACTGGGAACTAAATGTTCATTTTTTGTTCAAACTTAAACTGCACAATTTTTGGTAATTCAACTACTGCAAGTATTTTACGTGTTACAATTTATGCTTTTCTCTGAAATACCTGTCATTGGCCAGTGTCAGAAATCAGCCAGATAAAATAACTGGTTTCCCCTACCTATGAATAGCTAAGCATTTTCACTGTCAAATTTTGAGATGCTGAAGCACCGCAGAGACTGTATTTCTGAAACCAGTATCCTACATTTTCTTCACATTACACGCAGCATAAAAAGGGATCTTAACCCATGTCTTGAGAAACAGTGATCCTCAATATCTTTCCACTGCCATACTGAACATTTATTTAATGTGGTGAATTTGTGATGCTCATACAAACAGCACAAACATTAGGAAATACACTACCTCAACTTCTTGTCACTGAAAACCAAATATTACATGGAGAAGCATTGAGGAAGGAGACAAATCCCTTCTTGCATTTGTAGGCAATTTCAGATTTGGAAGCATGAGAATTGTTAGAGTTTCTCGCTTCTTTATTTCTTCTGAATAAATAGACTCCTCTTTTTCAGATGTCATTTTGTTCTTAGCTGCTGCAATGCATAGACTTAAAACATTTTAGAACTTAGTAACTGTCCATTCAGATGGCAGCTGATCCTACACACAGATGCCTAAACCAGATGTCTGAACTCCTCAAGCACTGCTCTAATTTGCTTTTATATCACTGTGCTGCTGAAGTTCACCAAGTCAAAGAACGGCTTGAGTTGGGAGGGACCTTAAAGATTGTCTGGTTCTAGTCCCCTGTCTGAGACAGGGATGCCACCCACTCAGTCAGGTCACTCAAAGCTCCATCCAACATGTCATTGAACACTTCCAGGAATGGGACATCGACAACTTCTCTGGGAAATCTGTTCCAATGCTTGACCCACTCTCACTGTAAAGAATTTCTTCCTAATATCTAAAGTAAACCTGCCCTTCTTCAGTTTAAAGCCATTCTTCCTTACCCCTACATGCCCTTGTAAAAAGTCCCTCTCTGGCTTATTTGTAGCCCTCCCCCTTAAGGACTGAAAGGCCACAGTGAGGTTTCCCCAGAGCCTCCTCTTCTCCAGGTTGAACCACCCCACCCAGCTCTCTCAGTTTATCCTCACAGGAGAGCTGCTCCAGCCCTGTGATCATCTTCCTGGCCTCCTCTGCACACATCCTCCTTGTGTTGGGAACCCCAGAGCTGGACACAGTACTCCAGGTGGGGTCTCATGGGAGGGGGTAGAGGGAGAGAATCACCTCCCTTGACCTGCTGGCCACACTTCTTTTGATGCAGACCAGGATGTGGTTGGCTTTTGGGGCTGCATCATTTTCAAAATGGATTTTATGGTTTTGTTCTGTCAGTATTCAGGCCTCTAAGACAGTTATCATCATATGGGACAGTTCTGCAGTTAAAACATTAATTTAGGAAATTAAAGACTTCAAAACCCTGCAGCTATTGCAAACTCCGAGTTACACACAGACCTGCTTCCAGCTCCGGATTTTCTTTTTGCATTATACTGTCAACATTTGTGAGATTAAATGCAATGCAATAATCACAAGGAAGCAATTTCCATAAATATTGATTATTATCTTTCTTATTTTATATGGGCTAAAATTAGAGTAAAAATAGAAACAATTTGAGTGCTTTTCTTTAAATACAGTGTTTAAGGTCCATGTGCTCAAGTTGCAGGAACCTACACTCCTGCCATTTTGATAAGTATTAAGCATGTCACTCACCTTGTTAGAGGTACCAAGATTTTAGTACATAAATTTGCCTTTTCTTAGCATAACATAATGCCCTTGAGAACTGAAATATAGCTTGTCTTTTACCTTACACATTCTTGAATATTTAGCTTTCTATTTTAATTCTTCTGTGACTGATAGAATATTAGTAACGCTTAATGTTCAAGTTATGTGACCCAGCAGCTGCAAACAGGTAATTTTGTTTAAATAATAAACTGATTGAAGTTAATGGAACTGTAGAAGTAACAATAATACAATATATTTGTTCAACAGTAGCTCCATTTATATTTTATTTTTATAATAAATTCACTTAATCCTTTTTCATTCATTTGCTCTTCAAAACAACTGCCAGTAAAGACCTCTGCTTCCAATAAACCACATGAAGAAAGACTTTACCCATAAACTAAAAACTGTTAAATATTGCTACATTTTTAGTTATCTGACTACTTCAAATGGAAGTAAATTTATAGAGGATATATTGTATCAGATTTTTAAGTTAGTGACAGTATGACATAAGAAATTGTTTTAAATGCTAAATCAGCAATAGCTCCACCTCTCTTTTTGGTTAAGCAGAGTAAGAATTCATTCAGACTTGTTCTATATTACTCTAAAACAAAATGTCTTTCACTTTTATATAGCTATTTTTTACAGTTTTTTCCTATTCACTGCTCATTTTTTGTCAGTAATTCCCACAAAATCTGAAGACTTTTTTTTTCTAAATATGCAGATGTATTTTTATAGTAAAAAAAGAGAGAAAAGGAAATCTATAAAAAAGTATAATTCTTGCCTATACCAGTCTCTTCCTAGCTAGTAACAAGTAGATGTTTATATTCATTTATAGTAAATTGATACAATTGTTTTCTTGTCAGTTGTGTTGTGCTTTGATTTGCCAGGTGTGTACGGTTTCTTAACGTTTGAAGGCAGAAATATTATCTTTGGATGTATTTGCAGAATATGTGGAAAAGTATTATTACTGAGGATGCATTTAGCATTCTTGGAAAACACATTTAAAAATGTTTTGGCATGCTAGAAAAGCCTTACAATCATTTCATACTTTATCTAAGGGAAAAAGACAGTGAAGAGCAACCTACTTGAGAATAAAAGCGTTGAAAAATGAAACCTGTTTTTCTCCATTTTTCATGTTCAAAGTTATTTAGTTCACCTTCAATTAGAACACACACTGCATGCCCATGAGCAGGCCTGGATTCAACACAGGATTTATAATGAAGCATTCTTTCCTGCCAGATATCCTGGAAATCTTAGACCATCTGGTTTCACAACATACTTGTAGCTGATTATCTGCTTAAGAATTAATTAGGAACACATGTTAAACTGTTGTGATAGCAAAATTGTTGACATTTGTCTTATATGTATTTTGAAAAGCAACTATATTCCAAGTCATCTTCCAAAATATGATGAAGTAATGAAATAAAAGTCAGACTCCGCTAGGATTAAAATGCATGTTCCTTGGCCAAGAATGATACCTAAAAACATTACATTGTAGTTTTAAGTGACTGAGTATAAAAATAGTACATAGATGAAGCTCCTTCCCATATCAGTTTATCTCTCTCCATTATATGAAAGATAATAAAACTAAGTGTAACATTAAATAGGGAACAAAAACTAAACAGCACAACGTAAAGTAGGAAACACAATGAGATTCAGATGCTTAAGGATAACTGAAAGATATATTTGTTTTCTCAGCAGTTAGTTGTCTTTTCACTTTTTCAAGAAGAATAAATGCTTGTAGCATTTATGATTAAATAATTGCCCATAGAAAAACATCAAACATGGAATTTTCTAAAAATGGCACCTTGACTCAAAAGTTACTTGTTCTTTCACTGCAACTTTTTAAAACAAAGATTGTTGGTAGCTTGTGTGAGTACAAAAAATAAATTATTGTGACAAAATAAGTTATTGCACATCAAATGGGTGACTGCCACAGATCACTTGTTTGCTCTGAGTCACTGAGAAACAAAATGCCTAAGCAGCTACAGCTATCATTAGACAGTTGGGGATTTTTTGTGAATATTTGTAAGAACCCAGCTCAATTAGATTGAAATATCTT
This sequence comes from Lycocorax pyrrhopterus obiensis, assembly GCA_014706295.1. Taxonomy (NCBI): domain Eukaryota; kingdom Metazoa; phylum Chordata; class Aves; order Passeriformes; family Paradisaeidae; genus Lycocorax; species Lycocorax pyrrhopterus. The sequence continues at coordinate 18,544,180 of JACSVZ010000007.1, read as the reverse complement.
TTGAAACTGTAAGAAATAGCAAATGTTTAAACTATCTGACCTCCAATTTTTTTTGTCAAACTGTGAATAGAATCAGTCATTCGATAACATTTTTTTAAAGTAAGGCATAAAAAAAAAAGAATCCTTCCTGTCTCTGATACTAACCTTGCTCAACAGAAAAAAGGCAACATAAAACCCTAGAGTTTAAAAATTCAAAGGAGTTTTCACTTCACTTTATTATTTGATAAAAGCATTCTTTTTCTAATAGTGTTTTGAAATCCGGTGTTTTGCAATTCAGTTTCTTTAGTCCACAAGTAAATTGTCATTATAATTTCCTTCAGCAGGAGAGTTAAACACTTTAAATTTGTGATTATATAAATGACCACTAGTCCTACTAGGGACTTTTAGGCCCTAGTTTGTGCAACTGCTTGCTAATGTATTCTTAAGTGTCTGTGTACAATGTTAAGCCAGTAGGCAGCGTGGTGACTTCTCTTTGCAAAGCTGGATAATTTCTGCAAAATGGTAACTCTTGTGGAGCTTTTGGTTTTGTACACTGTGCTGAAGGTCTAAATTCTTTTCCCTGAGCAACCTGGGAAAATGGAATGGCTATTTTCCTGTTTACATAAGTCTATCTCCTACCCTCTTCTCACTTCCTTGGGCACAGTATCAGTGCTTGACACCACAAAAAACATCATTTAAACACAGAGAGAAACATCAAAAGTTACAACTCATGCCAAAAACTTCAACTGCTTTTGAAAGGAGTGAGAAGAAAAATGCTGGCATTTTTTAGCAGCCTTATGTAGAGGATAACACAAAACACAGAACAACAGAGAATCGAGTGCTTTTGCAGAATTTGTAATTCATCCTAAATTGTGTTTCCAAATTGATTAACATTTACAGCTCTGATGATTAAACCCAATATATAAAGAAATTTTCAACTGCTATAGTTATTAAAGGGCTGGAGAAAGGAAGGAAAGATCACAATAGCATACATATATGTGTGTGTGTATATATATATATATATATTTATATATACACACGTTTACAATTCTTTATTGATTCAGTAGCGATTTTTACATTTTAAAAAGTATAAATTACCATGTATTATCTATATTATCTGAGTGGTTGTATGAAATATAACAGTCTCAGTTATATTAGTCTAAATATACTTTATTTCCCTACTCCAACAAGTTTAAAGCAACATAAAACATTGTATCAAATCCTTCCCAATGCCTATTCTACGTCTAACAGTGGAAAGTTGTCACACTTTCTTAACTATGTTACTATAGATAAAGCTACACAGTTTTCCAAGTATTGACTTCAGCTGTGATGTGTAGCAAGACTTAAATAGACAAAATCTACATTCATTTTGTTTCTCAGGTAAGGAATAAGTTCCAATCTGGTCAAATATAATACAGGTTTAAAAATATGACAATTACTAAATATGATGTGGACAGATGGAGACAGATCTCTCTGCCAAAGATATACAGGAACACCTGCATTAATAGACTTGTCATCAGAAAAAGAAACAAAAATCACTTAAGCAAGTCTGATGCCTTATAGGCTTGCACAGTAGTTGATATAAAAAGGATTTGCTATTTCAAATGGATCTATGAATGACCATTAGCACTAACTGTCTTTTTACTGATGTTTTTACTGTCTTTTCATTGACATACTGACTTTTTTTATCTTGTTCTCTCTCCAGAAAGACAAGTAATACTGTCATGTAATATACGTCAAGGATTCAATTTAAAAGAATTTCTCTAGTTGATTTGTCATAATAAAGCATTCATGTTTTCACTGAAAAAGCTGGATAGAGAACAAGAAAAAACATGTGAAGTCACACTTTAGTCTTTGTAGTATAAGTCCATCATCATAAATTGATATTTCTCTTTCACCCATGCCCATCAAGTGAGGGCATTTCAATCCGAAGTGCAGATGAAGGCACTTCTTTCCTTTCAACTGTTATTACCTAGCTTATCATCATGATTATTGTTTGAAACATACTATCATTATAAAGATTAATTAGTAGTCAGAACAATAGAACCACATATCTTACATTAACAATGTATCAGGTTCCAAGAATGAAGCTTTCAAATACAGCAAATCACAATGTTTGATAGGTCAGACAAGAATATGAAAATGTATTTTTTTGTTATTACAAAGCCTTTGTGCTGATATGTAAAAATGGCAATGAGTCATCTTCTGTCTCTGCATAAGGACATCTTTTCATGTTTGTAAAAACTCTTTGAGTATTAATTAGGTAAGGACCCACCAAAAATCAAATTAGGAACAATTAACACTCGTTACTACTAAGGAGAAATAAAAGAAGGAAACATATTTGGCATCATGTAGATTCTTACTGACCTGTTTTACCTGAAATGAGGGCACATCACAGTGCTTTACAGTGAAAGTATTCAAAAATCCTGAGTTATAGCTTTTCTTTTTTATAAATTAATCATTATTCAAGCAGAGACAAGAAGTTCTTAACAAGCATAGCTGAGGATATACTATGCGGTATGTCACTGTTTATTAGAAACAGATATTTCCTAAGCAAGCTAAAACTCTTGGAAATACTAAGCAATGCAGTCACAATTACAATCAGATAAGCTATGAGTCTGAGCATGTCTTTCCTGTTCTTTTTTAATATCAACACAAAAGAACTCAGCTGAACAGTGACAGTATGTTGCATTTCTGCTGATTTTTTCTTAAAGCTCTTTGCAAACTAATGTATTACCCATCAAAATATTTGCTATATAAACTCAAGAGATACATAAACAAATAAAATTACTTCTGCATGTCCTCTGTAGCAATTTGTTCACATTTGCATATGCCTCTCAGGTACCGGGTATGATGAGCAAATTGATTTTGAGAAGACAACAGTCATAAGGAGCAAGAACACTTAATTTCTTATAAAAATTATTTTACGAGCCAGAAACAAAATGGGATTCTTCACAATTTCAGATATCTTCTTGTGAGGACCTAGCAATGAGAGATGGCAAGGGAACTCGGTGATAAAATACAATGCTGACAATGGATTTTATATTATAGAGGGTTCTGCAGCAAGAAAAAATTCAGAAGAAAACAGCAAAGAGCCAGACAAGACTATGATTGATAGAAACAATTAATAATTTGAGAAATGGGCTTGTCACAGTCTTATGTCAGTGATCCCTGATATTTCTGTTTATGATTTTATTTTCTCTTTCAGATATCATCCATTTTCTTTGCTGCTTACTGGGCTGATATTCACTTAAATTAAGTAACTTTTAAAATAATTAGCACTATTGATGCCTTAGGTTTTAACTTTTATATTTTTCAAGTCCTGTACTGCCTAGTGTGTAACTCTGAACTTTCGTGTGGCCTGTTAACTTCTGCTCTCTCATGCTGGTTAGACATAACAAAGCCTCTCTAGGTTTGCACCCCAAGGACACCAGGCCCCAAAACGTGTAAACTAAAAGCCTCTGAAGAGGACGGGCAAACTTGGGGTAATGACATCATTAACTGAAGTTATAATTATAGAATTAACCCTGATATGCAAATGGACCAAACTTATAGAAGTGTGAAGAACCCATGACCCGGGGTCCATCTTGGGTGTAGCCTTTTGCCTGCTCAGGGTGTACCTTTGAAGGCCCTTCAAATAAATACCTACTTTTATTCCCTTATTCTTGTCTAGCCTCTGTTTTTAGGTGGCCATCTCAGGCATCACTACTGAGAAACTACAGAATATTTAACTCTGAAATCTGTATTGTGTTATCAAAGGATGCATTTACACCTCCTGCATATTTTACAGAGCCGTATGTCCTGAAAAGTACACATTTATGACTTAAGAGCTTTCATCTGTAGGGCTGTGGCCAGTATGAATTTTTCTAAAGTATTTCTTCAAGTTTCTTTGTCTTCTAAACTTAGTAAGAGCATACAAATAAATTAATATCTATAGAACTTTAATGTCTTCTTTAATTTTCCTAACGAGCTACCGAAGGTTGAAGATGTTTTAAACCAACCTTCAGTTAACCAGTGATACAATTCCAAGGATAGATGACAGCTATCAACATTTTATAATTGTTTCCCAGGAGTTCTAGCCATACTCACTTCAAAGTTGCAGAATTGCAGTTCATTCATTCCCTAAGCAAGCTAACAAGGAGACCAAGGAGTCTTTTACATGTAACATGGCATCCTCTACCTGCATATATCCATTTAAGATCAAGTATTTATACAGAACTTGATCAAAAGGTTAGAATTGCTGCTTCATGACAAGCTCAAATAAAAAGTTCAATTACAATGTGAAATTCAGAAATTTAAAGAAGCTACTGAGTTCATCAAAAACAAATCTAATACTTTCTTCCAACCTCCACCATCACAAATTTCATACTAAATGAAGCTGATCCTGAAAGCAAATGTAACTTCTCTCTCACCTTAAAGGCTGGGTTTGACAGTGGCAGCTGACTGTCATTGCATCAAGAGCCTCAGAGTGTTTGCAAATGAGATACATTTCCCTGCTAAAAGCACCTGTGAAGACAACAGTAAATTAGTCATTCTTCAAGAGGATGGGGGGAAACCAAGCAATTAAGGGTAGTCTCGCTCTTTCAATGATGAGAAAATAAATAAGAATCATATTAGGTTTATTGCTAAAAATATTTAACCTCCTTAACTGTTTACTTGCTGGACTGGATAGATTAACTGCTCAGATGCAGTTACTGTCCAGTTACAGTTTTGAGCTCATAGTATTGCTATTTTCTGTTATGAAGACAAGAAATCAGAAAAAATATGAGAGAAGGAGCAGCAAACTGCAGAAAGGGGTCAAGATGCTTCACTTTAGATCAGCAAATGCATTTTTAAATAATTAGACTTTTAGTACTCTTCCTCTTTGTATTATGTTTCTGTACAATCCGAAATATAGACTCCAATGCTTAGCTTAAAAGGAAATCGAGTACATCATGTTATTGTGTTGTAGCTTCCAGAAGACATTTATTCTGCTTGTGCTAAGTGAATTTCTACTCAGACTAAGAGTGCACTCTGACATTATGGGTTCATATAAAAGCCTAAACAGCAGATGACCGGCTTTTCTGAGACTAGAGAAAAAAGACTTGTTTGTGTTTGAGACAAACCAAACTACCAAGGGAACCTCTTATCTTAGGTTTTTAATAATGATTTCTTGACACCAGCATGGGATTTCAATAAAGCTGTATTATAAATACCCAGTTTTAGCATTTCTCAGAGGGAATTAATTTCTGGCTTCAGTTAGGGAGTTTGCATGGAAGAAATATGTCTAAATGTATTCAGATAGTTGTCAATCAGATAAATTTTGACAAAGTGTAAGGTTCGAATTACATCATATATTTGTCTATATTAAATCATCAGTATTTTAGAGCTAGAAATACTTCTGTGTCAGCTGTCAAGGTCTATTCTGAAGTTTAGACAAGAGGTAACTGAGGAGCAGAAGCACGTCTCCAGTCGAACTGTTTTATTTCACAGCCTAAATTCAAAACATGTTTGCAGTGAGCCTGTAAGGGAAGGGACACATGCATACATTCAGTATAAAATATGGTGACATTTTCTTCTCTCCCTTACAAATGTTACATTAGTTTACAGTAAGGGCTCCTCAAAAGATTACAGATTAGGGTAGTTTCACATTCACAATGATCTCTGTAAGTTAAAATTTTTGTTGTCAGACACAACTCTGTCAGTATATATTCGTGTTGCACTAAATGTATTTAATTTACTTGAAAAACAAACCAAAAAAAAGCCCAAAAAACAACAACAAAAAAAACCAACCCAACCAAACAAGCAAAAAGGAAAAAAAAAGCACTTAAAGATCTTGAAAGTCCATTAAAATATTCAAAATTGCTTTTGGCAAGAAATACTAGCACATTCCTTTCCTGGGGAATGCAATGTGTGCTGTGAAGACCCCTACAAGGACAATGAACCCTGGAGCCATTTCCTTTGTGGGCTGCACCTTTCTTGGTAAAGGCAGACCTTTTCCTTATGTTTCACACAGTGGTTTGGCCAGAGATATCCATATGCTTGCCACTGAGCTCCTAGAAAATTTTAATACATTGTGTGTGTAAGTATATGAAGAAAGGAGTGTCTGCATAATCAAAATACAAACCACCATTGAACCACTATGTCCATATTTGTGCCCTGTTCTCATTCTTCCAACTCATCCCCTTTACTTCTAGTTTTAATCTCCAGGACAAGATGCACCGTTAGTTGATATAGTTATACAATCTAAGAGGAATCAACAGGCTGAAAGATTACATTCCGCTGCCTTTTCAAGCAACCAGTTCATACAGTCTGATTTTAAGGCTATTAAGACTTAGGAGGGAAAAAAAAAAAACAAGCACTCCTGATTCTTAGTGGATTTTTATGTCCCAGCTACCTGGACAAATCAGCTATACCAGGTAACCTACCAAAAAAATTTTATTTTCTAAAGCACTGTGCATTTTAACATTTAAAAGGAAGATAAAATATTCTTTTTCATTGTGTTGGGCTGACCTTGGTGGGATGCCAGGTACCAGAAAGCTACTCTATCATTCCCTTTCCTAAACTCGGCAGAGGAGAGAAACCATGAGAAAAGGTTCGAGGGCCGAGATAAGGGCAGGGTGAGATCACTCACTGATTGGGCAAAACAGACTCAGCTCAGAGAATTTAATTTATTGCCAAAAATATCAGAAAAGGGTAATAGGAAGTAAAAACAAATCTTAAACCACTTTCCTTCCACCTCTCTGTTCTTCCCAGGCTCAGTGTCACTGACACACTGACACAGCTGCATCACCATGGCCTTCCCGACAGGCTGCAGGGCAATCTCTGCGCTGGCATCTGTGGCACCTCCTCCACCTCCTTCTTTGCTGACCTTGGTGTTTGCAGAGCTGTTTCCTTCGCGTATTCTCACTCTGCTCTCCTGGCTGCTGTTGTGTAGCATTTTTTCCCCTTCTTAAATACTTATCCCCTTATACCACCATCACTGCTGGGCTCAGCCTTGGCCAGTGACCAGTTCCTCTTGGTCCTGGCTGGTCTTGCCTCTGTCGAACACAAGGGATGCTTCTGACATTTTCTCATGGAAACCACCCCTGTAGCCCTCACTGCTGCCAAAACTTTACTACACAAGATTTTTTTTTAAATAGACCATTTTGTAAAAAGACCATAAAATTGCTATCATAACTGCAAGAAGGCAGTCATTTACTGGACACAAATACTTGCTAGCCTCAGAGAAAAATCTAATGGGATTGAAGGATCTGTGGGACTTTAGTCCTCTTCAGGGAAAGACAGTTAAGTATAATCAATTCAACAAATGCTGTTCTCATATGGACATAAATTGAGTGAAATTTGTCAATTAAACAGACAAACTGTGCCTTGAAGAACCTAAACAAAGAGAAACTAAATCAGGTCCACTGAAATATCCTCATCAGGCTCCCTAAATAGATGACTAGGATAATTAATTTCATTTTATCTACAGACTTTGTTAAGAATTATCCTTTATTACATTGTGCACTAGCGATAAAGCTGTCTGCTACCAATCTAACAAATTCATTTCTTTCAAGCCTTTCATTTTCTCTGGTCAGAGTCAAAAATAATGTGGGACATCATCCTCTGCACTTTCCATTCTAACTGCCCAACCTGAAAAAACATTAATCTGCTGTTAATATTGACCTGCTCTAGTCACAAATTCCAAAAAAAGCCCTTAACTGAGGCAACGGACAGTGGATTTTTAGAAATTTCCTAAGTCCTTGTGACCACCATCCCATAGCACAATGATTGTCTGTTAGAATCTGAAAATTCAGTCTGCCATCACAAAACCCCTACAAATCAGACTCTTGAGTTTCAGAGTAGGACAAATTGTAGAGAGGTCCTCAATGAACTGACACATCTATTTGCACAATATTATAAAATGTTATAGAACAATGGTTCTACGCAGCCTGCCTGGAACAAGAGTGTTCATGAATATTTGTTTTCATTTTCAAATGCCACTTCTGAGAGATCTATTACATACTGTAGCAATCGTCTAGACTGAGTGATTCTTTCTTTGAAGGTAAGTGTGCTGACTTACACAGCTGGCAAGAAGTTTGAGGCCTGCTCAGTAAAAAGCAAAAAAATCCTTTGATGCCTTAATGTTATGAGAAATAGTCAACATGCAGTGTAAAGCTAATACTTTCTCACATCCCACTCTCCCCTCAACGTTTTTTTTTTCAACACTAAATGCCTGAGTTCCGAATGCAATCAATTATTTTGCTATATCAGCCACTGACTACGCTCAGATGTTATCAGCTCCTTGTAAAGAAACCTGCAAGTGGAAAAGAGGCAGGCTTCTAAAGAAACAGAGAAGATGTCAAGGTAACAGTAAGCACAGACAATGTCCTTGGACATATGTGCTCACCTATAAACCTATACAAAACGTGAAGGTTTGGTAATTCTTTACACTGCGAAAAACCACTGGATGTTAATGAAAGGATATTTTGGGGCGGCCTGGAGAGAAATAGAGTCTGAATTCCAGAAATTAAAGTTTTTAAAAGGTTAAGAAATTCTAATTAAAGCTTTCTAAACTTGTGGAAACTTTGACATTTCCCAATATCACCATTGATCATGTTGACATTGAAGCAGTCCTGAATTGAACGCAACAATTAACATTGCTTTAATCACTATTATAAACCTCCTGAGAGCAGTCACTGCAATAAAATTGGCATATTAAATATATGAAAAAATAATTGCAGGTGCAACTAAACATGACTAATGATCAGACAACAGTTTCCACGCGAAAAGAATATCAAATAGTTTTGCATGGTTGTCAGAGCCAAGATTGTTAACACATTGGCTTGTTTGTTTGAAGAGAGCACAGGGCAGGAGGACGGAGAATTTCCATAAACAAAGTACTGGTTGTGTGCTGTTTTATAAAGTTTTCCACACATGTTTGACACACAGGTGTTTGTAAACTTTGCTGGATCACAAAATATATGGAATGAAAGAGTCTGATAAGGATCATCTGAGACTCTGTGTGGCAGTTTTCTTATGAACTTAATATACTACACAATTTCCTTTATGGAAATGAAGATCTGGTAGACTTCTGTTGGAGATTATTTTGTAGATAATGGCATCTAATCTCTTCAGGACTGCAGACAATGTTGTAAGCTTGCTATTTTGAGGCTTGGACTTAAATGTTATAGGCTCACAGAATGGCCTGGGTTGGAAGACACCCAAGCCCTGCCATGGCCAGGAACAATTCTCACTAGAGTAAGTTGCTCAGGGCCCCATCCAACCTGTCCTCGAACACTTCCAGGGATAGGACAGCCATAACTTCTCTGGGAGACCTGTTCCAGTGCCTCACCACCCTCACAGTAAAGAAGTTTTTCCTAATATCTAATCTAAAACTGACTCTTTCAGTTAAAAGCCATTCCCACTTGTCCTGTTCTACATGCTCTTGCAAATAATCTCTTTCCATCTATCGTAGGCCCCCTTTAGGTACTGGAAGGCCACAAAAAGGTTACTCTGAAGCCTTCTCTTCTCCATGTTGAACAAACCAAATTCTTTTAGCCTTTGAGTATGTGTCTGATCATCTTGTGGCAATTTTTTTTTCAGTATAAAATGATGTGAAGCAAAGACAAAAGTTAAACACTTCTGGCAATTGTAAATGAAAAATCATAAGAAGTAAAATTTTATATTTTTTTTCCTCTTTAGAATAATTTATAGAATGAAAGATGGAAATTGTTTTTATAATCATCTCAAAAATACTTTAAACAAAAACAAAACTATCTACAGAAGTAATTATTGTCTTTTGTTCTTACTTTTTGTAGTTCATGAGGAATTAGATATCTGATACATATTTTTTTTTATAATTTTGTACCGCTATTTTTGTAGAATGCTCAGTGTGTTCCAATATACATAGCAATACTAATGTATTGCACTGAGCTTTCTTTTAGGCATGACTGCAAAATATTCATGAAGTTCCTTAGGCAGATATTGCTTTTAATTAATATCAGCATGTGGAAAACCTATCATGGTACGTGATAAATGCTTTATGTGTCTGTCATTAACCATATATAAGTAAGTTTTAGAACTGAAAATAATTGTATATACTTACACTGTTATATGTGAATACAAAACAAAATTCTTGTTAAGATAAGGAAGCTGACATGTCAGCACTATTTTGAAGTTCTCCATTTTAATGTTTCAGTGAGGAGCAACTCACTTAGAACATCTAATTCCTGAATGTAAAACTGAAATTTGTGCTTTTATTCCATCTTACCTCTGCAGGTCCCCTAACCAATGCCATTCTGACTTCATTTTGGAACACAAAAGCAGATTTGAATCATTTATATTTAAAATTTTGACTAAACACATGCAGTTTTAGCACTGTCTTTAGACTACTAATATGTACAAGGGTGAAATTAGATACAGCACATATTTTCATGCTGACAAACTCTTACATTCCACAAACCTTAAAAATTGTACAATATTGACAATGAAGTCTTGGGGTATGGTTGTTTTCTTCCTTTCACCGTCCCTCTCTTTTTCCCCCCCTACACCACTTATGCAAGCATGAAGTGCCTTAATACAACTTGACATTTTAAAAAAAATGTTGTCAAGATCAAGGGGGGAAAACTGGGATTTTTAAAGCAATATAGAAGCAAGTAGAATTTACATTATTTTTTTATTTCTTATTATTGTCCTTAATTCCTCACCTTACGGATCTATTCATAATCCCATAAAATTTCAGTAACATTTTTTATTTATAGATGCCTTTGGCAGTGAACCTGAACTAGATTTAGTCAGTTTGTAGCATGTAACAGGGATATGAGAGGTTACAATGCAAATATTTTCATAGCAGAGATATAGCCTACAAGTTCTATATTTTTTACGGACTCTAGCGAGTAAAAATAAACTTAAATAGAGAACATAGAGCTAAAATACAGATTACAATTCTAATTTAGCTTCATATTTACACTGTACGTTACCAAATTAAGATTTTATTTACTTAAATGTGCTTTCAGTTAATGTAATGTGAGATTGACAATCTATATACTAATGACTTCTTCAGAGACACTGCAACAGTGACTACATTTCGTGTTCCCCCACCTCTTTATATATGGATGCAGAAAAAGCTTCAGCAGAGAATTTCTTCAGCTATCTGCAGCATGCAAGTAACTCAAAACAATGTTACAGTTTTGTAAACTTCTTGCACCTGAAAGTTGTTTTGCAGAATTGTTATTGTTCTAACTAGAAAAATATGCAGAGATGGGTGTCTTAGAACTTGACCAATCCCCTCAAGGGGTGGATGGCCAAAAAACCAATTACCTTATGCCATTTAATACACTTCTTTGAACTAACATATAAAAGCCTTCGGAAAGATTATTAAATTGCTTCCATTTATCCCTGAGCCTGGACTCTTGTGTCGTTTCTCTACTCGTCCGCGGTGAGAACAGCAACATTTATATGTCAGCCACATATTTTGAGATATCAGTCCTTGTCATTGAAAAGCTGTGTACTTTGTAAAAGGAAGAAATGTTGCGTTTAAAGGACAGGGATAAAGCAAGGGCTTAAGTAAAAAGGAAACATATACACATACACACATATATATATATGTATACAAATGGAAGTGGAAAAATTTAATGTTAAGGAAAAAAAAAGGATTGGTTTAAATCCTTGCCTGTGGGACAACTTGCTTAGTCAAAAAACTAGAAAGATTTAGCATCTAAAAGCTTATTTGACCAGTGTGAAGCACAAAGGAGTTTTTTTGTTGTTTGGTGACTGCTTTGTTCAAGGTATTGTCAAATTCCTCTGGAAAGGTGAATTATTAGGTCAGATTGGTACTTCTGAAATGAGGAGTTTTGCTGCTTCTTGTGAGGGTAGCTGCACATCTTGATGAGGGAAGTTTCAGAGACACAGGACTCTCATAAGACTAAATAATTCATATAAAGGAGATACAAGTCTGAAGCTCACAGTGAGACAGATTTTGGAGAAAACCAATAGACAGGGCTCAGAAGGGATGGAAAGGAAATTTCCAAAGTACTGGGCTAAAGTTCTTGACACTCAGGAAGTCAGAGCTGGCTGAAACCAAGTTTGAAAACAACGACCTATTCTGAAAGAATACAGGAGGTAATGGGTAAGTTACCTATAAACCGGTTCTTTCTTTCTCTCTTTGTCTCTGGTCAGATTGTTTAAAATCACAAAAGTTAATTATTAGAATATGCTTTATAGTAAAAGTTCTGTTTGATTTGTGATCCTATTTTTCTACATAGTTCTGTCTGCAACTACTTCCATTACTGTGAATCTTGGCAAGCTCTGACACAACTGTACCTACGTAGGTGTTGAAGTTTTTCCTTCTCTACAGACAAGTGTTTTGATCACTTTCTTTTCTTCTTTAGCCTCAACTTTTGTTAACATGCCAGCTAGCAAACACTGAAAGGGGAGGATTTTTTTTTTCTTTTTAGTAATGTGATCATTTATGTGACAAATTTATATGAAATTCATATATTATTTAATGAATGGCCATAAAATCATATTCCATAGCTTTATTATAATTATGACTTTTCAACTTGATGGATTTGAATCAGTGATTATATCAAAGAGGAGATTTGTGTCTTAGTTAATAATGTCTCTTTCATAAAGTAGCAATGGTATTTCTAATGAAACAAAAATATATAGCCCTTTCCTAATAATGTTATGAAAAAGGGAGTGTAAACAGGCTCTTATAAAATATGCATAAATTGAAACAATTTCTCTAAAGGAATGGAATAAGCCAAGAAAAGATGCATGCCTAGGACCAACTTGCTTGCTTTGACAGAAGCAACCATAAAAAGCCAAACAAAGTATCTGATGTAACTTTTATTATCAATAATATTTTTCCTTTTTTTCTTTTTCTTTTTTCTTTTTTTTTTCTTTTTTTTTTCTCTTTTTTTGCACCAAGATTTTCTGGTCAAAAGCATCACCCAGTCATAAGCATGATGAAAAGAAGGTAAAGAATTACACATATAATTGCCACCAAGAGAGAAGATGTTCATTTACAACCCATAACAATTATGTAGATAGACTGTAGGCATAATAAACAGCCACAGGAGGGAGGGAGAGACAAACAATTACTCTAATGGAGAGGGAGATGTTGTGATTAACATTAAATGCTACCCACAGTGAGATATCTGCAGTACGAGTGACATGACAACTACGTGAGACGCCTCCTGGGGAGGCAAGGCAGGGAGAATGAGAAAGAGGGTGTTCTACATCGGTAGAAGTAGTCCCCTATATTTGTGGAGTTGTTAGAGTATATCCTCTTTCCACCAAAGCCAGAGCAATTTTTTTGTTGAACCTTCCTTTTCAGTGTCATTTACAGTTAGGAAATAGAAGTATCCGACACTGCAAATAGTAGTTGGCAAGGGAGAGAAAGAGGAATGGAGAAAGGAAGGAGAAGAAAATCCAGCGCTAGAATTCCTAGACAGGCAAATTTGTTTTGGTTGCTCATTACAGATCATACTGAAAAGTAAAAGTCCATCATTTTGTCATTAGTCGATAGACACAGACATATTTTTCCACGGAAGAGTTTTTAATAATTGGTATATTATTAGCATTTCAGGTAGAACGCAGTTGCTCTTCGAGTAAGGATAAGTAATGAGCATCCAATTAGGAAGGAAAACCTGATCTATTTGCAAGTGCTTGTAATTGCAGGCATTTCACATCAAATTTCTGGACATTAAGACACTAAATAAATGCAAGATTAAGACAATGTACTTATTTAAACAGGAAATATATTCAGCAAGGATGCATATATTTCAGCTTTATTTATGTATTTTAATAAAGTTATGCACAAGTTCACAAATGTGGAAAGTAATCCATAATGGAAGACAAAGCCCTGTCTTCCTCGACATAATAATTCACTGTAAGAAGATAATGAAGTTTTTAATATCTGTATGCTTGAAGTACTCTTCAGGTAAAGCTGTTGTTATTTAAAGCAAGAAAAGTCTTCATAATAATACAGTTCACTCAACCCAGTGTTGTAGCTGATCTCTCTCACATCTAATCACTTATTAATTTGAATTAAATGTGAACTAGCCATAACATTCAAAGCTAACTTGGAAATTAAGACAAAGATTTTGGAACCAGATCTTCATTATCCTGCAAATGACACCCATATCTAAGCTGAGAAGTCCAAATATGAGAACATGTAACACAGTTGACCGTATTTGATCATTATCATTTGATCAAGATTTGATATGTGTTGACGATAGATTCCCATTTCAAGTGACGATTTATCAAAAGCTTTGCTAGTTTTATTTGTGTGTCTCTGGATAGAGATAAAAGTCTTGTCCTCAAGCAAAATAAAGTCTAAAGACTGATTAAAAAAATTTGGAAAAATAAGGGGCTTTAAAAGTGTAAGGAAATAGAGATATTATTTGTTCTAGTCTAATCTTCAGCTATTGAACTGGAATTGATTAAGATGACTTCTCTGGCCTCACTGAATTGCTGATGTTGAGAAAAAGAGAAAATTCCAAAAGCAAATCAGAAATTAATGCTAGCTTAGACTGAGTAATTTAACCTTTCTTTCACTTCTGTGAGAACCCTAAAAGTCCTAGACAATGAACTTGGATGGTATCATTGTCCTCCTCTAAACCTGCAGGGTGCTTTTTTCTTGTGTTTTCTGTGATTACATACAGATATGAAAAGAGCTTATGCTACACATCCAAGGATTTTCCTTTGTGTGCAATGTAAAAAGACTGGCATGACATAGGAGGTGAAAATAAAGGAAAAATTCATTTTCCTTGCACCTTGTTCCCCTTCATAGATGCTATGTCTAATGGAATTGCACCTTCCTTGCTTTCTCCTGTACATTGCAGCGGTGAGCAAATCTCAAGATGCTCTTCTAAACCAATTTTACTGTCTTTAAAAATCTTCTGGATTTTGGATACTACTGTTCCTCTTTAGGGTATTATTGCCAGATAGCCTGCTCTTCTACATCCATGATGATTTAATTGAGTGAAGAAAGCAATTTTTTTAATCTCAGGCACAGTGCATGTCTCAAGCTTCCCACAAAATGGTAAGAAAAGGCCGGTATATCTAACACTGCCAAGCCACAGGAGATGACAATTTTAAAAATTGAACAGTGAGCATGTTGTTGCCAGTTTTCTATTATTTTCATCTTCAGGCATTTCCATATGATCTGATTTTGAAACAAAATAAAATAAGATAAAATAAAAAGAAATCTGTCAGCGTTTGTTAATTAGGAGTTGATTTATCAAATGTGCTGCAACTCATTTTGCAGATTTTCCTCTGTTGAAACAGATCTTGCATTTAATTAATGGATGATAGTGCTGATAACAAGGGCATTTTAATCACTGAGTGCTGATGATAGATGGTTTGCCTGTTTAATTGAATTGTTACTTAACAGCATATTGTCTTGGAGAATGCTGTGATTTGGATTCAAAGATGGAGAACAGAGCATACATGGATGCTGTCCATGTTAGCTAATAAAAATACTCAAATCCACAGCCACATAATTGATTCTGCAGATTTATTAATTCGTTTGTGGAATGTTTCAAAAATGTAAATATTACATATGAAATAAATTATTTTATTCTAGTTCTTTAATACAATTTCTATTAACAGTTGGTTGTGTTCTTTAATAGGATGTTTCATAGCACATTCAGATTTTAGCTCTGTTTCATTACTATTTTGCCTAATTTGAAGAGAAGGTCTACATAAAAACAGGCAAATTTGTGACATTAAAAGTAAAAGGTGCATTAGAAAGAAATAAATAATTGCAAGTGCAATTAAGGATCTGTATTAAACAACGTGGGAAATATAGAAAAAATACAACCAAAAAACCCCAAAGGAATGTGGCTTGGCTAAAGAGCAAGGCAAAGTAAAAAAAAAATGTGGGGAAGAAATCCTTTACTGAATATCTAAATTAAACAAACAAACAAGCAAATAACTTGTCCTAAATTCAGAAAAGTTAAAAGAAAACACATAAAAGTCAGGCTCAAACCTGTTAGGGGAACAAATAAAAAAAAGCATAAAATCTAATAAAAATGTCTTTATGAAATATGTTAAAGCAAGAATTAAAGAAGAAGCCTTCCAGACAGTTTGTGTGAAGCCAGCAGACAATCCAGATATAAAATAAATGTTCTACTGTGGAAGAAAAATGCAAATTAATTGCTTATATGTTTATTTATGGTTCAAGAGCTTCAAAGAGATTCACCAGTCTTCATGAAGGACTCATTAGCTGATCCCTTCTAAATAAAGAATCAGTGGGTGCAGCTACAGAACAGACAGACAAATGTAGAAACAGTAGTAAATAAATGGGTGCCAGGACTAGGCAGTATTTTACCCATGCTGTAAAGGAACTGACTATAAAATAGATTATATACTACTATGTAAAATGAAACAACTGTTTTTCTAAGATTCTGTAAGTCTGAATAAGTGTAACTGAAAAGGCTGATATTTCTATCAAGAAATTAATAGGCTACATAATAAAGAACAGAGTTGGGGTGCTCATAAATGAACAACATACTAGGCAAGAGTTGTCCGGATTTTAAAAGCTGTCTCATAAGTCTTCTCCAGTTCCTTCCAAGAACTATAGCAAATGTATGAACAAGGGAAACCAGTTAAAAATATCACTGTTGGAAGTATGAGTTGACTTTTGATATGGCTCTCATCACCAAAGAGAAGAAGACGACGACGTATTGAATAATGATGATCCCACAGTGCTCCCACAGTGAAGGTCACCCGTGAACTTCCAACAGTTCTATATTGTGAAAGGCACACATTCACAATGTGAAAAATGCTGTGAATAGCAGAGACAGAATTTGCCTATGATTTTGAATTATTTGGGAGAGTAGAGACAGAACCTGAAGAACTGAAGTATCTCCTTACACTACTCAGTGGTTAAATAATAAAATATCAATGTGAAAATTGAATGTAGTTAAATACAAAGTACCCCTCCACTCCACCAATTTTAAGTTTACACACATAGTAATGGGCTCAAAGCTTAGGTCTCACCACTCCAGAGTGAGATATTTCAGTTATGATAAGTAGTTCTATGAAAATACCCAATTGTGAGCAGCCAGAAAAAATTGAGTCCTAGAAACTATTGGGAAAGAAATGGGAAATAAAATAAGATCATTATTATGCAGCTGTATAAGTAGATTGAGTCCATGAAACACATATACAGTAAATTTCCCTTCCTGTGTCTCAAGAAAGGTACAGTAAAGCTACAAAGGATTTAAAGAAAATGCCAAGGCTAAGCAAAAGTATTTAGCGTGTTCAGTAGGGAGAATGATCGAATAGATTAGGTTGAAAAATTCATGAATGAGTGAGAAGACCATGGAAAGCTATTTAACAGTACAAGCTCTGGAGAGCTGAACAGGGATAACGAAAAAACATTCCTTTCACCACGTGAAGCGTCTTCTCACTTGCCTCTTCCTTAAAATATTTTTGTACTGATTTTATACCATATAAACTGTGTAAACACATTTACTACATCAGCCTTCATGCCACCAAGTTATAAGCTTGTATGATTTTCAGAGGCATATTAGAGAAACCTGTTCATGACAGGTTATAGTTTCCTTTTTCTACTAACAATTACAGAACCATTATTTCATGATGACTGCTAATACCATTTTAAAATGTTGCTTTTTTCCCTGATAATGAGAGAAAAAGGAGGGAAAAAGATTTATTTGTCCCCTTTCTTGAAGGTCAAGGAATGGAATAGCCTTGAATATGTTGGAGAAATAACATAATTTTATTATTGTTTTCCACGTTTGTCCAATGCTAATTAACTCATGGAGACTCTCCCTGATTATTCTGTGATATACTCAAAGATGCCATAAAAGACATCTCACACCCCAAAAGGACAAAGTACTTTCATTTGTCTAAACTCTCCTGACAAAAAAAAAAATAATAGGCAGAGTAAAAATATTTATGAACATGTAGTCCTAAAATGCAACTATACTGACTCAAAAAAGATAATATTTTAGTACAAAGACTTGTACCCCCAGAACTGCAATTTATAAGGCTCCTGTTACTGCTAAATATAAAAGAATTTAAAGTACTGTGTAAGCAAGTTCAAGTCCACGCAGTATTCATTATTTGAAGACTACACCATTGTTCCCAGAGTGTTTGGTCACATGCTCCTGTATTATCAGCTTTGACTGGTTTATTCCGGTTTTGGGATTTTGGGGTTTTTTAAGCCAAGTAACAGTAAGTAACACTAAGCAATAGTACCTATGTTTACAACAATGGACATTAAAAATTAATAATAATATTTAAAAAACAGATTCCAGATTACTTAAAAAAAAACCTTCAGAATTTAAAATTTGTGAGCGTTCTTCATATGGGCTACTCTTGCAATTAGGTTTTGCCAAACTCTTTAGTATGTGAAGTACATATTAAAGACAGGAACCAAGCAGAAATCTTCTGACTGGGGGCTGAAGACAATAAGGGCATTATTGCTTTAAGGGACAGCAGGATATTGTTCCTCTTTTCCCCATCTTTTCCCTATCTACATTAGCTGACAGTCCATTTCAGCAACCACTGATACCTTAGATCCAGTCTATTAAATAGTCAGTCTGCACATACTGCTAGTTTTATCTGTCTATCGGGGCTAAATCTACACTAATCCCTGCTGTAGAATTGGAAATGGAATTTGGAAAGGGCCAGGAGAACTCAGCCTATTGATTTACAGGCCAGGGCTCACTGAAGTTGCTCTGCTACTAACCAGGGCTGATTATTTTTCAAATGCACAGGGTTGAGCAGACATTATTGTTCTTCTTCAGCAAACTTGTATGAGGATTTTGGGGGCTTCTTGATATCTTAAAATAAAAAAGATTGACTTTCTTAAAGCAGCTTCTTTGATTTTTTGTTCTGTGGTCTACAAGAAACAGGGGTTCTAATTACACAATTTAGTATTTATTTGTTTCTCATCCATTTCCTCATTAGTTAAGACTTTGGTGCAATTGTAAAGAAAGAGAGTAGATGCATTTAGTATTTGCTATAGTGCCTTACAGCAAAATATAAGATGAGGACTTCTAAAACATGCACTTAATGGTTTTGCTAACCATTAAAAACTTTTAGCAAAGATTTGCTTGAATCAGAATCTTAGATCCAAATACTGCTAGAAAACCAGAAGTTTTGTCTGCAATTATTGCTTGTGCCCATCTCAACGAGGACAAGAAAAGCAATTGGAACTATTTGTTCTAAACTCAAAGATGCTTTGGTGTTTGCACATTTTGTCCTGCTAATGTGTTAACAGTAAAATGCACAAGTGCATTTGCAGGGACACCTCAGAAAAAGCTGCAGCACATTGGTTTATATATTACCTTAATATTACATATTAAAATAGAATCTTAAACGGAGTTACTGCAAAAAGGAAGATTCGACACTGATGTTGGAGGAAAACCCCCGCTAATACTTAGCTAAATATGCTAGCAGAAATCCCAAACACATCTCATGGAAGAACACTCTCAAATCTGAAATTAATATTTTATGAGAACAATTATTCCTCTCTAAATTAGTGATACTTTTACTGGTGAGTGTAATCTCGGATAGCAGGTTTACATATGTATGGGTTTTCCATTTTCAATGTGAAAAAAAAATTGTTTCTAATTAATTTAGGAAATGTTTGAAATGTTACACTGAGTTGTGTGTATTTAGTACAGTGTGAAGAGAGGAGGAGAAAGAAGGAGACGAACCTTGTAAGTACTTTAAGCATTTTAATTTCAAAGTGTTGTCATTCAAGGTTTGTATAAAAGTAGAAATGGTTGCCTGGTTGGACTTCTTTTGTGGATCGTTTGTGTTTATATGTAAGATTTAACATGATGGTACTACAACCTCCAAGTGTTACTGTCTTATTAGTACAGATATAATAATAATATGATAAAAAATTAGTTGGTGAGTTTTCTAGGTCCTAAACATTACTTGTAAACAAACTCATACTTTTATTAATATTCTCTATGGAGAACAGGTTCAACCAGGAAATAAAAACTCAAATTTTAATTTCAAATATCCAAAACCATACTAAGACACCCATAAACTGTTCAATTCCTGTTTTAATTTGAGGAAAGCAACATAAATGAATCTTCCTGTAATTCTGATTTAGCATATCAAAAAGCAACATCAACTCCAATGGCTTTTGAGGCTGATGAAGGCTAAAACGTCTGAGATATTCAGTAGAACAGCTAAAGCTTCCAAACTTTTTAATGACGAGAAAAAAGACAAAGCTTTTCAAGATCTGCCTATTCTAAATGTGCTCTACTTAGTCCATTTCTAGGGTGGGTGAAGGTAAGAATATTGAAGGCTTCTTTTTTGAAACCATTTTGAAAGGCTCATAATTTCACTCTATTTTTTTTTAAATGTATTTTTCAGAACCCATACAGGTAAGGAAAGCTGGAAAGTGGTAACAGCCAGCTGTGTTCAGGCCATTAAAAACCAATCAGGGCATATGTATGAAAAAGGACATCCTGTTGGTCTAAAAATTAGTAAATTGAAGTGAAATTATAAGTAATTAGCTGACACACTTACACAAACCCTGTGAAAATTATTTTAAAACATCTAACAGCTGTTGGCTAATAAAGTCTAGTTGCAGCAGAACATTTTAAATGCCACTGACAAAAATGTTAGAATGCTATGAAGGGTAGCTGTTACGTGACAGAAACAAGATCAAGAAGGATGAAGAACAGGGACCATCAAAATGTCAGTAGCAGATGTGTGAAACTAAACATGCTACTGTCACATCCCGCGCCTGAGTTTCTCTAAAGCCGTGGGACACAGTGACTGGTTCAGCTCAGCTAAGCACTCTTCCCTTTCTTAGCACCTTGTCAGGTGCACCACACTATTGGACATGCATGTGGCTATCCCCTACTTTCTTCCTTCTTGAAAAAAGGAATTGCTGTTCTTTATGGCATTGAAACAGTCCCTCAGCTGCAACTCTGTAGAGGACACCAATATTCCACGTCTTGAGAAAGACTGGTTGCTTTTTATTCTTTTGTGTGAATTCCTGAGGTGCATTCTATGGACAATGTTGCACATTAGCTGAAGGCAGCGTATAATGATTGCAATGTAATGGTTACCACTGCTGTTTTAATTTAGAATTTGTATTTGTTTTGTCCTTCCCTTACATGTGCTAACAGCATGTTTATATCAGGAATGTGTGTTCCCATGATGAACAGCTAATTACATAAAACTTGACATCCCTGTCCAAATCCCAAATTAAAACAATTCTTCTCACCATAGGGTTATGCTGTTTTACATGTAGATCTTTAACTTAATTGTTATTACAATTTTTTGCTGGTTTCTGGATCTGAGGTTTAAGCAATGAGCTATGATGGTCCATTACAAATCCTGAGCATAAATGTTACATAGCTCCTTTCTCATTATTTGATGCAGAAAAGGCTTTTCTTTTTCCCCCCACGAAAATCAGAAAATTTCCTGTTCAGCAATGCTAATCTTAAAAGCAGATACAAACAATCTGTAGAGAGACAAGACTTTTTCTGTAATGTGTTACTAAAAAATTTGAGAAGTATCTTACGAAGCAGGAAGCAACACCAGTTTTCAAAAAGGTCCTTCAATAACATCCTAGTTGAAACTGTTAGCATTTAATCTGTAATGTTTGAAATTCAGTCAAAAACTGAGCTGTTTACACACCTAAGGATCATTGAAATGGGTACCTCTGAAATTATTTTTAAATTCCTATTCAGTGAAATGCTCTTCATGATCTTACTGATGACGCTTCTTTCAAATACAGTAGGGTTTTTCTTTCTCCAAAAATTCTGCAGAAATTGATTCTGTATTCAAATTCACTGCTATGTAGGAACTAATTCCAAATCCAAACATCCCTCCATTTAAAGAATATTGGATTTAAATACTTATTCTAAAATCATAGAATTTTTAAGGTTGGAAAAGACCTTTAAGATCATGGAGTCCAACCATTAACCAGCACTTCTATGTTAATCACTAAACCATGCCCTCAAGTGCCATTTTCACATTATTTTTTAACACTTCCAGAGATGGTGACTCAATCACTTCCCTGAGCAGCCTGTTCCAATGCTTCACCACTCTTTCAGTGAAGAATTTTTTTTTGAATATCTAATCTAAAACTCCCTGGTGAAACTTGATGTCACTTGCTCTGGTCCTACCACTTGTTACCGGGGAGAAGAGACCGATCCCCACCTTGCAACAACCTCCTTTCAGGAACTTGTAGAGAGTGATAAGATCTGTTAGAGAGTGGTTTAATTGGACTTTGAATCTTCGATACCATATTTGTCTTCAATCAAGTAGTGTGTAAAGCTTAGTTAATGTAATCTCTTACTAGTATTTTAGGTGAAATAAATTGATAAGATTTGTGAAAAAGTGCTCTTTTAGTGTGTATCTGTTATTAAGGGAGAACTGAGATTGCACACACTCCCAAAACAAACAACTTTTGCGTTTAGCAGAAAAGAGTTGTGAGACTGTACTTGGACACTTTGCAGAAAAAGAAAGAAGGTTAAAGTTTACTTCTGGACTTCTGTCCATCCCTGTGTGGCTGAGCAAAGATCCAGTACAAACTAGTCTGATACTGGCAATGAAGAAAGAATAAAAAAATTTGTTTGAAGGCAGAGTTCCTTATGAAATTCCCAGAAATAAAAATTCCTCAGGTGTCTTCTCTTACAGTTCCTTTTTAATGCCTGGAGTTGAGGAGATTCCATAATTACTCTATTAATGACAAAATGCTTACTGTATTCCAACAAAATCCTGGTCAGAGTGCCAAAGAAAATATGCTTGTGCTGTGACTGCAAGTACTTCTGTTAATTAGATGTGGAATTTGGAAGAAACTTGCTCCTAAAACACAGGATCACAGTTTTTTCCAGCAGATTACACTGTATTTCTCTCTGAAGAAAACATCCTAATGTGTGTTCGGACTCACTCTGATGTACGGAGAAAATGGGACATCTATCTTCTTGCTACAGCAAGATTTAAAAAATATTCATCTCCTGCAATAGCTCTTCCAGTGACTGCAGTTAGGAGTATTGAGGTACTTATGTACTACCCTTCACTTTGATTGATTGGCAATAGGGTTATACACATTCAATGACTGACAATAAGAAAAGCAAGATTTCAGTTTCTCAGGTGTTTTGTAATATTTTTTGAGCCCTTACACAGAGATCTGTGAAAAAGATTTAAACAATCTGAGTGGTTAATTGAGTACTACATCTTCACCTACAAATCCAGCTCAGTAAATGATTAACACAGGAAGCCCCTACTAAGGGAAGGAAAACTGAAAAAAATTCTAAAAATTAAAAATTGTCATTTCAATTTACAAAGTCTGAGCTATCCATAGGTACTTCTTTTGTATATCCAGGATACTTCTTTATCTAGACAAAGGTGTCCTCCTAAACTTGTGAACAGTGCTTCAGGATGTTATTCTTCCTCTCTTTAAACTTTCCTCATGCTTCAGTGACTGCACAGAAAGGTCCAAGTGCAGGAAAATTGAGAATTTGACCACTGGTGAAAGACAGAGCAGCAATAAGACTGTGTAATAGAGTCCATTCTCATATTTTCTACATATCTACAGATATTCTGGATGCAGAAGCCGTGTCAGAGCTGGTGTTCTAAATGCTTGCTAGTTGTGCCTTTCACGCAGACTACGTAAATCTTGTAGGGTTGAAAGAAAATGTAACCATACAACTTCATGCTTTCCCATTCAGTGCATGTGTAGCGGATTGAGCTCTCTTTTTCTTCCCAGGCAAAATCCCTGAGCATTCAATGAGCATTCATTTCTGTAAAACTTATTAACTGACATTTGGAGAATAAGTTTCCATTTTTCCTCTGAGACAGAACATATAACAAAAAACCTCCGCAAACATTCATAAAACTTGTGGAGTACTTCCAGTGAAACAGAAAATTATGCAATTTTACTGAGTACTGAAATTCTAGTTCAAAGTGTGGACTATCTGCATCATCTAAGCTACATCTTGGAAATTTGAAATTCCTGAGCATGAATCCAGATAGTCTGCCATAAAAGAAGAAAGATAATTTTTTCTTTTCTTTTCCCCTAATAGTAATATTAAGTGAAAGCCTTTATGGAGTATCTACAGTTAAATATATATAACTATATATGAGCTCTTCAACAAATTTATAAGTAACTTGGATGGAGGACCTGAAAGTATACTAAGCATAGGAAGTTCAACAAAGTGCCAGATTCTACACCTGGGACAGGGCAATCCTGGATGTATGGACAGACTGGGGAACAAGAGGCTGAGAGCAGCACTGTGCAAAGGGACCTGGGCATCCTGGTCAATAGCAAGTGGAGTCAGCAGTGCCCTGGCAGCTGGGAGGGCCACCTGTGCCCCGGGGTACATCAGGCACAGCATGGCCACCTGGGCAAGGGAGGGGATTGTCCCGCTCTGCTCTGCACTGGGGCTGCCTCACCTCGAGTGCTGGGGGCAGTTTTGGGTGCCACAATACAATAAAAATATAAAGGCATTAGAGAGTGTCCAAAAGAGAACTGCAAAGATGGCGAAGGGTTTAGAGAGGAAGCCATGCAAGAAGCAGCTGAGATCACTTGGCTGGTTCAACCTGAGGAAGAGGAGATGGAGGGGAGACCATATCATGGTCTGCAGCTTCCTTGCAAGGGGCACTGATCTTTTCTCTCTGGTGACCAGTGACAGGAGCAAAAGGAACGACATGAAGCCGTGTTAGGGGCAGTTTAGGCTGGATACTTGGAAAAAAGAACTTCACCCACTGGAACAGGCTCCCCAGGGAAGTGGTCCCAGCACCAAGCCCGACAGAATGCAAGTGTTTGGACAATATTGTCAGACACATGATGTCATTCTTGAGGTGTGCTGTGCAAGACCAGGAGTTGGACTTGATGATTTTTGGGGGTCCTTTTCAACTAGGGATAAATTTTATAATTCTATGAACACCTAATGTGTTACATAAGTCTAAAACTTACTCACATAACATAAAACTGTGAATATTATTTTTAGATAAATTTAAATTATTTTTCTCTTTTTTTTTCTGAACTACTTACATCTATTTTCTTTGAATTGAGAAACGCCATCATCCTTTTTATTGCTTAAAAATCTTTCTGTTGAACTATGGTCTTGATCAGACAAGGCCAGTTCTTGATTTAATGTACACATATCTTTCCTGAAAACAGTTGTATTTATTTATAAGTAGTAATGTAGAGCTATTAAATAGCAATATATTTCCTGAATGCCATCTCTTTTAGTTGACTGCACACTCCAGCTTTGACATTTGCTGTTTTATTAGTCTAGTGCTGATGAATGGAAGAAAAAGGTCTCATCACAAGAGGGTTTATATGAATGAAGGAAGAGGCAGGATTTGTTAGACCTTCCATTGACATAATTTTTATTTTTTCTGACGGGTTGTGAAGGCAATCTGCAGGTCACATAGGCCTCTGTACCCTAGAATGAACTAAATTTAGTTGCACTGCTCAGGATGGTTTTTTATTTAACATAATCTTCAAAATTTCCAAGGCTGGAAATTTCCTAACCATCTTATTAGTACTTATTGATATTACATTTATGCCATTCCTGTTAAAAGAATCTGCTTTCTCCTCTTATCATCCCCTGCAGCCTGTGGCAGACAGCTCCCTTTCCCCAGCTCTCCTTCACACTGAAAAGAACTCTAGTTATCTCAACTGAATTAATACAACATGAGTTTCCAAGGGTCCTTTTTTGTTGTTCATTGTGTGACCAGTTAACGCAGCTAATAATAATAAGCTGCATTTACTGGTAAAGAGCAGTTTCTGATTATGATTAGTTAATTTTTATGCAGAGTTCTTCAGACTATGATAGTACTCAAAGTATAACTAAAAGTAGTTGCAAATGAAGGATCAATTTTTTGCAATGATCATTATTTTATTTGTCCATTTGTGACGCTACAGAACTAAATACAACCTTTTCCAAGGAAAAATGCTTTAGATTTTTTTTTAATTGTGTATTATTACTTACTACTAATAGATTTTTTTAAATTATCCAGTAACTGACCTCTGCAGAATTTTGTCTCTTACATTATTTTACCTTTGAGTAAATTTTTTTAACTGCAATGAAAACTGTTATCCTAAAGTCAGAAGGAGTACAATTAAAATCACTGAGCATATATTAAATTCCTATTCTGGCTTGCATGTTAGACACATTCCTCAGAAGAGTTTTAAAACCCTGATCACAGATAATGACCTTCAAAGAAAATAATTGACATTAAGTATAAAATGTCAGTGAGATTTTCATGAAAGATAATATTCTTCATCATACATGCACCAAAATACAAGATATTAATATAATTCATTGAATCATTCAGCTGCCAGAAATTTGGAAGTACACATTCAACATTTTTTTTCTGTTTGATATGTGCAAAGTTACATATTTTTAGTTTTCTCGTTCTCAGAATCAGTTTCTTGTGTATCTTTTACTGATAAAGCTTGCCATTTTGTAAAAACACAGGGCAGAACTATTCAGGTGGGAGTCACTGGTCTTGATCAAGACTTTGTGTATTTCCTAATGTATGTCCAAGTTCTGTATTTCTGTTGACAGTCCTGTACTGCCTTCAGGCTCTCAGGAAAAAATTGTAGCATATAGCTGTAGTTCCAGGCTCTGAGGAACTGGTTGAACAGAGACTGCTGAACGTCTTTCTGCTCAACAGAGCTGGAAAAAAATAAGGCTTTAGAAAAAAAAAAAGTTTTAAGAGAAGTTGTGCCCTGGAGCTGAAAAGTAGATCTGTGGAAAGGGTTTCCAAGAAATTCAGTTTGTACACAATGCATTGTCAGGTAACAATAACTGCCTTTGCTGTCAGGAACCTCATTCCCGAAGCAGCAAACATCAAAATGTGTAGATGTATCTTGTGTGCCCACAATGGGATTTCTTTGGCTGAAATGTCTGATACCATTTTAGATGAAGTTGTTTCTAGATTGAAAGAGTTGAACAGATACTCTTTACAATAGAATTGCAAGGGAAAAATATGGATACAGAGTTTAGTCTTCTGAAAATGGAAGATGAAATTTCATCGCAATAACATGCTTCAGACCCTGACACAGCATCACATTCATAAATCAGACCTCTCTCTTACTTCCTTGCATTACTCAGTTTAGTGTCAAACATACAAGTATTGTTGAGTGTGGATAAACAGATTAAGATAACACAGGGCAAAGTACAACAGAAAACTACTAAAAATTTGTTTCATCAACTTTTGCTGAAATAAACTGAATGGACACCTGAAATAACAAGGAGTATTAAAAAACAGACAGAATTTTGGAACTATGGAGATTAAAAAAAAAAGTGAGATCACATAATATATTTGATTTAGGTGCTATTCATCAACTGAGTATCAAAAGAAAAAACCTTTCAAGGTGGATTAAGCCTAAACAGGGAGAAATTCCCTAGACTGGAAAAAATTATTTGTACATTTGTTTTAAAAATTATTTATATATTTAAATTCTACTGCACATAGAAGCCTCTTGAAAATTTTTCATCTCTCAGCAGCTAGTTTTTGCATAAGTATTAAAAAAACATTCTTATTTTTTTTAGGTTGGGAACACAGATAACTTTACCAACTGAAATAGTGGAATCTAACAAGCAATACAATGAATACATTCTGCAAAGGCAAACAGTGCTGGAAAAGAAAGAAATGAGAACTAATTTTAAATAGTGTTATTTATAACTATGTAGACATTTTGGCCTCAAGTGGGATCTTAATAACAGTAAGGTGCCCCTTGCATATTCTGTAACATAAATGTTAACAACTTAGAGCCAGTGTTAATATTGGAGGGATTTGTAGGTGAACATGAGTGTGCTTGTGAGTGTAGAGAGCAAGAGAAGGTGTGTTTTCTTTAGTGAATACTGACACTGACCTGCTGGACAACAGCACTTGTTTGTGTCAGTGCTGCTGATGTTTCCGTCGGTGCCGATAAAGGCCCTGCTCTGTCTGTGGTGGCCTGTGTGGCCAGGCATGTTAAATGGTGTGTGATGTATCCTTCTGGAACACACATTCTACTTTGCTGCTGGCTGAACCTGCAAACTTGAGCAGCAGCTGCATCAATCAGGCTGGACAGAGAAACCTCCTGGACCTCAGCGTGCCACAGGCCTGGCTGCTGCAGTCAGGAAGAAGGAATGGCTGCTGGCCCATGCTGGAGTCAACAAATCACGTAACATAATTAACAGGTATAGATTGTCCAGAAAAGATGAGTTTTAAAGCTGTGAGGACAGTTGCAAGACTTAGTACCAGATGTGATTAAAATCACTGTCTGACTGGTACCATTTAACACTGACTACTCTGATGACTACTGCGATCCTTTTTGTAATTTTTGTCTTGTGCTGCTGGATGTGAGGCAGAACTGGCTTGTCCATCTCTTAAGTCAGTGCTCACAATGAAGTAATGACCCTTTCCTTGACAATGCCCTTGACATTGTCCATCCCCAATGTTATTTATTGGCTTTCTCACCTTGAATTCCTTTGCAAGAAATTCTTCCAAAGACTCCTTGTGATTACATGGGGCACATTCTGTTTTATTTCCTTCTAAGCTGTTGTATTTTAACCTTTCTTGTACATAAGTCTGCATTTGGAGATGAAGAGGAAAATGGAAGTGTAAACGAGAGAAGTAGAAGCTGCCTGCATTCATTACCAATTTGTCTCAGGAGAGCCATGGCACTGGAACACAATAATCCGTGCACAGGTGTTGACACCTTTTACATCTTCAGACAGCACACTACACACCAGTTCCACAGGGTTGGTTGTGAGAACTGATCAGTTACTGTGTACAAATAGGCCAGGGACAGACATAAGGCCTAGATTAGTTCAAATGCTATTTTGGACAATTAACGTCAAGGAACCAAGAACTAAAAGTAGAAATGATAATACACAAAACCACCTTTTAAACAAAAAAAAATAACAACTGTTCAAGCACAAACATATACACATCTCACCCAAATGGGACCTGTTACCAGTACCTACTACCTACAGGCCCTACCCAAAGCTGTGTAGGAGAATTTGCGTCGACACAGCTCCGCAGAGTAGCGAGAACTACCAGAACCATTTCTCTGAGACCATGAGGGATTTTGGCACCACTCTCCCTGCCACCTTCCTTTGCCATGTCAGATTTATATCACTAGTCCCTTTCATTTACTGCTGCCGGGTTATCCTCATTTTGAGTTCTAGTCTTCAGGAAGAGCTGTTATTTCTTCATTTTACTCTCAGGTCATTACTAGACTTTATGATGTTTGGTAGACTTAGAAAAATCCAACACACAATAAAAAGTATATGTGATTTATGATTTCATACCAAAAAAATAGTGTTAAAGACAGCAGAAATGCAAAGTCATTAAGGAAAAGATGGAATAGACATCACCTGTATTTGGTGTTCAGCATGACAGCTTTGTTACTATCTACATAACATTTCTTCAAAGGAACTGGTGGTCAGTGTTTGCTAAAAGAACACTGAAAGAAAATAAAATAATGGGAAGTTGTTCAATGTAAATTAAGCCTGAGGCTACACTTGATTCTGTTGAAAACTTGTTCTGAATACAAAATATATGGTTATTTAAACGGAATTTTTGTGGTGTTCTTTACTGCAGTTGCAGTGCTTTACATCACTGGCTAATTTATCTTCAAATACCTCATATTAAAGATATGTTGTATATTCAGAGTGCAAGTTGCATGCTCTATGCTGTTTTTGTAAATGTTTCTTGATTAAATGAATGGTGTTCAGTTTAGCCTGTAAATCCCCTAATGTTTTAAGACTTGGACACTTGCAGGGAGTAGCAGGCACCTGACCTTGACACTCTCTATGTAAACAGCAAGGTGGCTGGCAGATTATCTGTGAGGGTCCTCGATTTGGAAATTAACTTCCTTATCAATTAATTGGTCTGGGATTCAGTTTTTTAGAAATCTAGACAAGTTATAAAGCCTATCTGTTTTTTGTCTTCCATTTTTCTATTAAAGAAACTGAGGAAATAACTAGGTGAATTCCATACTTTTAATTTAGGAAGTTATAGGCACTGTGAACAGATAACAATAGCTTCCTTATGAATACTGAAAAAAACCCCATAAATTAATTTTAATAAAATTATGCTAACAACATTATGCAAATATTTATTCCAAAATTAACTGTCTTTGTTTTGGCTATATTTTTTTTTTTCCTTTGCATTATCTTGTAGTATATTTCACAAATGGGTTTATATGTCGGAATACTTACTGAAAAAGGCTTTTGCAATCTGTCATTATAGGACAACCACTTTACAACCAATGCTTTTTAATATGAAACTACAATCACATTTGATACCTCATATTTCTCATAAATAAGAGTGCTCCCAGGAACCTGGTATTATTCTCGGGGATTGTTCTGACGGTGTTCTCGGGCACATGCTGGGACTCTTGGGAATGTCCTGTGCATGGCTAAGACTTCTACTCGATGATCCTTGTGGATCCCTTCTAATTCAGAATATTCTGTGATTCTGTAATAAGTTAGTTTGGGAAATATAGCAAGCCTGACTTTTGTTTGCAACCTCAAATAAGCCTGTCACTGACTTCCAGGCAGAGATGATCTTAAGAGTAACAGTAGTGCTGCTGCTGTCAATTAACACGAAAACAAGGAGCTTTGAGTACTTCAAGAGGCACACAGCAAAAACAAACAATTTCAAGTGAAGGAATGGAACGAATGCTACTTTTCCTCTTCACCTGCAGTAACCAGGTTGGTGCTTGCTCTATATTGGTTCTTCAGCTCATCTTGACTCAATAGAGACAAGTCTCGCTAGCTTTGGGAGAATTTAAGCCTGTATTTCTTTATAGAGATGATCAAGTGTTCTGAACTTATGACTCAAGAATATTTTTATTGTCTTATAGACTCCCTGTAGAAGGAATTTTATAATTTTAATGTTTTTAAGGGAAAAATATTAATAAGATTTGCAGTAGAGTTTGACTATGAAATTTTACTCATTGTGATGAGTCACTAAGGAATCTTTGACTACCTTCCTGTGGAGTCTGCCTGCTGAGCTGAGTGCTCTAGAAATTTTGCACTGCCGTGTTAGCATACTGTGTTCTAGCCCTTTAAACTGTGTCTGTACCATTCATTGTCAAAACAACTCCAGGTTGAATACTGGCAGTTCTGTACAGCCAGAATACAGAAAAAAATCAGTTGTCTTCTTATTAGTTTTCCTATTAGCTTAAAAATCTTCTTGCAAGAATGATTTCTATTGTTCCTACTCACAAATTGATGAGCATGGTTTCCTTAAAGATAATCCAGAAATAGTCAGTGTGATGTGAAGTTAGCGAGATAATGGAAATAAATTTATTCTTTGTGTTTCAGGCATGGAT
Source organism: Lycocorax pyrrhopterus obiensis (assembly GCA_014706295.1). Classification (NCBI taxonomy): domain Eukaryota; kingdom Metazoa; phylum Chordata; class Aves; order Passeriformes; family Paradisaeidae; genus Lycocorax; species Lycocorax pyrrhopterus. The sequence goes on along the minus strand of JACSVZ010000007.1, from coordinate 18,512,928 downwards.
TTGTGGTTGTTCTGTCTGGCTGCCTGTGTTGACACACACACACATGGAATTGCTTTTAGGGTGCAGGACTGAATCTTTTACTGAACTTGTGTTGGCTAAAAAAAGAAAAACTTTAAGAAATAATTAAAATTAACTAAAACAGGGAACACAATGTGTTTAAAATAATTTGAAACAAGTTTTTTACACAAAGGCTTGCTTCATTTATTGCCTGAATTTGTTGAATGCCAGCATTATTTTGAACACGTTACACAACAAAATAATTAGAGCACTGCAAAATAGGTTCCCTATTTCTTTCTCTGCTGCTTATCTCAAACACACTGACTATTGACACCAACTCTAGAGTCCATATACATAAAACCCATATGGTTAAACCAGTCTCTGAGATGTGTCTATCTCCTCAGACACCTGCATCATCATTTAAAGCATACAGTCTATGAACTGAGCAATCTCAAACTGTAGTCATCACTGGCATGTGAAATTTTCAGATAAGGGTCTGATGATTTAGTACTTCTTATATTCCTCCACCTTTGGATTGCCAGGACTTCGTTCAATCCATATCTGAAGCTTTGAATTTTTTTCACATTCAGAAAATGCTTTTAAGGATCTTGCAGTTCACATATAAATCCGTGTAGGTCACACAGACACTGAACTTAGTCCCATTAGGAATACAGGATCAGCTTTCAAGACCTGTTCTTGACATTCTGTGTCATTCTATGTGACTGTAAAATGATGACCAGAGGTAAAATTTTAAGATATACTACTCACAGGATATTCAAGTGAAGCAGCCCTAGAAGTGAAATGTGAACATAGAAATACTCTTTTTTTTTAAGGTTTCTATTAAGATTTGACTCAATTTTTCATTTAACAGCTCTGCCTACATATGATTATGACAGTGCTGGTTTTGACAGCTGTACTAGATAAAGTTCTTCTTCATTGCCCTCTCACCCCAGCCCCCTCTATTTCACTCCAGATTCCCTTGTCTGTAGGTAAACAAGTAACTGATTCCATCAGCAATTTTGTTCTAATATTGATTTAAGTATTTTTATGTTGAATATGTTATTTTTAGTTCCTCGACCTCTGAGTCGATTGTTTCATTTCATTTGCAAAATAGTTCAAAGCCTCTGGTCATGCTCTTTTTTTTTTTCCCCCCTTCCTAAAAAATGATGTGTAGAGAACCTGGAATATCAATCTCAACATAGTTGTAGTTTCAACTGAAAGGTCTCAAGATAATGAGTTAAAATCGAATGCCCATCTAAGAAAACATCTCCCAAAAGACAAAGTAAAATTTACATAAAAGTTTACTGCGCGTTTCTTTATTCCTCATGAGGGAAAACCCTTAACACATCAAGCACAAAATGTTATCTCAGTGTCTTTCCAGAATAATCACTGATTTTAAGTGAGAAAAATACGAACTTTTCACTTTACATACAGGTCCCAAGTTAAATAAGCTCTGACTTAGAGGAGAAAAAATATGATGAAAATTAGCCAACAAACACATTAATGTACAATTACCATTGAATGTATTTCCTCATGTTTTTTCTTTATTTCTTCTGTAGCATCCAAAATGGTCCTCTACAAGCCTCTGACATAGGGTGATGCAGACTCTCATGAGCAGTGCCATTTCTGTTCTATTACTGCTTTTCTATAATGTTCAGTATCTTCTCTAGCTCTTTGAGAGTTTTCTTGGGAATGTACTCAGTTTACAAGACCAAGCACATCATTCTCTTTAAACTTGTCTTTCCTGCTGCACTATTACAAGATGAATTTTTCTTCAAGTTTGTAATATTTATGACACCTTTTGATTTATGCTATAGATTGAAGATGTCTTTGTTACCTTTTACTGCCTATGAGTTTTTTCAAAATTGTGATGTCTAGTACCATGCATCTGTTTGCAACTACATTTGAAACATTTCTGACTGAGAGTTTACTCATCTTCTGCTGAATGCTGGTTCATGGCTCCTATGAAGAATTTCTCTGAGGTAATGGACCTATTGCAATCTGTTGGTGCTTGAAAAAGTTCTGTTAGCAATTGGCAAATTAATATTGCATGAGCCACTGCTTTGCATAACACAAAAAACAGTAAAACCCTTCTTTCTGTGCATCATTTTAATGTACAGATCATTATGTTTTGAAAGGTGATGGAGGAGGAAGAGAAAGAGTTCAAAGCAGTATTAACTTCTGAGGTGTCAGAGATGGAGGAAAATTCCTGTTTGTTTTCAGCAAAGGAGTGTGGAATTTTGCTATCTTCCTAAAAAAACTTAACCACTCTGAAATTTATCAGAGACTGTCTAGTTTACTCATGGAATGCAGCAAAACAAGTGCTGTCTAAAAGACATGGACATTCAAGAGCATTCAAGAGGAAGGTGTACAGTCATCTCAGTCAGTTCTATTGTTCATTAATCAATTATTACAGAATCAAATGCTTGAATTTTATTGGTTTGATTTGTTACCATCCTCTTTAGCTATAATTTGATATTCTTCTAAAGAAAATCCTTGTAGGAAGCAAGCATGGTATTTCCACAGGTAATTCGCTGTGTGTTTATAAGAAGCTTGCCTTGTATTATTGCCTGCTTCATTAGCTGAAATTTTAAGCAATAACTAGCATTAAAACATATTGTAATTCAGCCTCATTTATTTAATAGCCTCAATGGAAAATAAGGAAGTATTTGGATAAACTGTCAAAAGAAATGGGCTGTATGGTATCACCCTTCAATGACATCTGTCTGTCAAGCCCCTAGACTTCAGGTTTCAGTCCCTCATCCAGGGAAACACAAGAGACTTCATTGTTCTCCACATTCAGAAATCACTTGTGCAATTATGCCAGTTGCACTGCATGATTAACCTCCTCAGTTTTGAAGGGGTTTCATACTGTAAAGGTATGCTGTACCCATGCGAGACCTGTGAGCAGTGCACAGGCATTCCATGTTGTCAGGGGAAAAAGAAGGCAAGTACATGGTTATTTGAGGAAAAATTATCTCAGGCTCAGATGACTGACATAAAGGACAGTGTCAGAGAGCACATCCTTACCAGCTGTCCCAGATAAATATTTTACACTCATAGTGGTACTACATTAATATTGATGATGTATTGATATTTCCCACATTTGTTACATAAATTAATGAACTACTGGAGCAAACAGCCAGAAGGAGTGAGATGATTTGTCACTCTGTAGCTTCCCCAATTTGCTATCTTCCCAAGGCTATGCATTATCAAGAATAACAAATGGAATTCACATGGCTCCCTTATTAACATGCATTAGCTGTATCAGAGTGTGCCTCATGGTTTACTAGGGTCAGTTCAGGAGAACCTCCATATCTTCAGGCAATCTTTCTCTTCCTTAAAGACAACTAACAAATAATTAAGACATCTCCAAAGAGAAAGCTTTTCAGTTTGTTTTTGCTTTCTTGTTAAATTGTAAAACAGATTCAACCGATTCACTTGCCCATGAAATTCATTTTACTGACCACCTTTGTCAAATGGGTACACCCTATAAAACTTATATATCATTTGTATTTTCTAATTATGCTGTTTAGAAATACAGTAGATTGTCTATCACTTTTGGGCAGAATGGGTTTTCTGACTACTGGACTTTACACTCTGTTCTTTTGGTTTATGGTATCCATAGGGCTCCCTGTTTCTGGGTTTATGTTTATTTGTTTGTTTGCTTGTTTGTAGGTTCTGTGCTATCTAGTCATGTTTACTGTGCTAGGTACTGCACAGAAGCACTGTGAAACAGGCCTTAGCTCAGTTTGTAATCTAGGGAAAAGACAGAAACAAAAGGCTCCATCTTACCCCATACATATACAGCTCAGTGTCGCCTCAGAACACAAGACAGTTTTACTTGCTCCATTGCTAACCTCTCAGGAGAAAATTTTTGAATGAAGCACTCACAATTTTTAACCCAAAATGATCGAGTGGTTGAAATGTCTCTTTTTGGTTTTGCTTTGTTTTGTGTGTTCCAGGGATTTGTTTGTTTGATTGATTGTTTGGTTTGTTTTTTTGCTGTTTAATTAAGGAGATGGGGTTTGGTTGCTTGGTTTTGGAGTTGCTTTTGCTGACCAGCCCACCTTCTAATATTTAACTCTAAAAATCAGTTTATATTTACCCTCTCTCAGGCAAGAGCTGGAATCAGTTCAGGAAGAGTGAATGCTTTTCCTAATGGTTGAGCTACCTGTGAAGAAAGAACCACAGATATGTAATCAAGCTAAGCAATTCAGCACAGTTCTACTATTGGCTCGATTTAATTGTTTTTATAGACAACTTATGGCTAATGAAGATTTTTAATCATAAATGTTACCATGTAATTTGATGTCTGTATAGCCTGTGTCAGATTTCTCTATATTCTAGAGGCTTCTCTTATTCTACTAAACATTTTCAGAGCTCATTAGCACATTGCTGTAGATATGATTACAGTTTCAGTTGGCACTGCATTTTCCTGTTGATTGCAGGGTGGTAAACAGCTCCCTTTGGTGCCTTTTCCTCTCATCTGGAACACAGAATCTAACTGCTGTGGCCACTTATGCGACAAATTTGGCAGATGCAAGATCCCAGATGGAAAGCTCTCAAATTTGTGTTTCCAGTGTAGCATCTGGGTATATGATTGGCTTCCTGGCTGACTCCTTACAAGATCTCCTGGGCTGCTTCTACATATTTTCCAGTTATAGCAGCTGCAGTTATACTAGACTATTTGACAGGGCCTCCTCATTTGCATTGTCTATTGAAATTATAACTTCCTTTAATTATACCTACCGTCCCCCCACAAGTCTATTACCTAAAATTATCATATTGACCAGAGAGTTAGGTTATTTGAATCCTCAACTATTCTGCTCCACTGTTGAGAATCTTCCTGCCAGTTAGAGGTCATATTTCATTCTCTGTTCTAGGATAGTTCACAGGATTAATAATTTTAAAATCCACAGTAACTTCACTGAGACTAAAAGAATTTTCCCAGACTTGTGCTGATACCTCTGTTTAGTGTCTGGCTCTTCTATTGATCAGGGTCTGTTTTATTATCATCTTTTTAGATATTTAGTTTTATTCTTCTCAGTAGTTGGCTATGTTTCATTAATTGTACCTTATAAATACTGACAGTTATCTATATCTAGTATTGTATTAAGGGCCATTGCATTGCTGAAAGTTTGGCTTTGCAGCTAAGATACAAAAGTGAAAACTTATCTCTCTTGCCTGCTAAAGATCTCACAGCGTTGTTTTGCAAGAATAATATGTTACCATCAGTTTCTTGTATAAACTGCAGTTAGCTTAATTACATTCTGTCTTCCTAAATTCCTTCTGTAGTGTCATTTTGGTAAGCCATTTTTCACTTTCAGTCTTAAAACTGTTGTGCAACACTGCTTTATGCTGTTAAACATCTGCTGCATTCCACCCCAGTGGTGTTTGATTCACCAGTAGATGAAGAGATCACTGTGTCCCTGCTATATAATACACTCTGGTATCCTTTGGGATAAATGTAAAGGCAATGTGTTATAACAAATCTGCAGTCACAGAGGGCTTCGTGGTTGTCACTACGTTGCAAGTCATAGCAATTGGGAACATCACAAGCAGCAGTGATGGAACAGTAGAATCAGTTTTTAAATGCATCTGACTCTGAGCTAAAAGAATTTGTAGAAATAGGAATTATGGCATGCAGCTGAACAGCTGTCGTCCCAACACTCAGAGGACTTTGCAAGATTTCCTAACAATACTGATTCTTACCATTCCCCTGACACAAAATTACTCTGGATGCTTCCTGAGAGAAAGAATGCCTGGTAGACCATGGAATACAAAAGGTCTGCCCAAATCCTCCTTCTTCTGAATACCTGAAATTTCCATGAGCAAATTGGATGGGGAGTGGCGTACCCCCAAGTATTACACTTGGAAACTTCACATTTTTCGTTACTGCTACAATAACAGTGGCACAGAAACTGGTTCAGCAGAGTGATATATATCCTGGTAATAAAAGGAAAAGATATTATGAGATGGTTGTTTGCCTTTGATTTTCATAAGTACTGTAAATTGATGAACACCATTCCTAAACCACAACACTGTGTTTCAGGCAGAATGTGGCATTCACTCCGTATTCCATTGGAATGCAAGTCACACTAGCATGGTGAAAAATTCTAGGTTAAAAACTTACCTGTAAAAAGCAAAAAATTTGGGATATCTTAGGTATCAGGAGGGACAACAACTAGTTGCTGTGTAAGGAGATGGAACTACTTATAAATGAGAAACCTCTGCAGTACAGTGAGACAAATCCATAAAAAGTCTAGTACTTATCAGGGAGTATAGTTCATGAAATTCTTCTGCTTCCCATCAAAATTTTGAGCAGTCTTGCTAGTGATGTGTTTCAATTATAAATGAGAAACTTAATTCCAGCTGGTTGAATAAATATTTTATCTTTCTTAAAACAGATCATAAATCAAATTCAACATACCTGTGCACTCTATGGCCTACAGTTTAGGACTTGTAAATCTAAATATATATGCAACCTGGTTATGGTTTATGTGTCAGATGGGATCCAAAGAGCAAATAAGGACAGCTTATGTAGTACTGGGAAACCAATAATGCACACACACCACTATTTATGTTAGGATTTGAATATGCTTATTAAACTGTTGGTTAAAGTAGCTGGGAAGATGCCATACAGAATGCTTGAGATAATAAGTGCCAGCTAAAGTATTGGTAGATGCAAGGGAAGGTGTAAGAAGAAGGGAGGGAAAAGCACTGCAATGTGTTACTTTGTTCCCAAGCTTCAATGCACAGCAAAACTAAATGCATTTTATTTGTTATAATAGCCACGTCTTCTTTGTCTAATACAATAAAATGCTGCATTTAAATATATGCTATGATGTAATATGCTACAAATGTGTAATACATCAAGGAGTATCTAGACTCAGTAGGCTGTTCAAAAGATAATAACTTTGATTTAAGGAATTCTTTTGTTCTCTTAAGCATTGCAGGAAAGGAAAGGAGGGAGAGAAACTCCAGAAGCTTGGCAAAGACATTTTTCATTCTATTTTATAAGCCTTCCTTTTCCCTCTTCTTTAAATATACCGACAGACACTATGATACATTGATCCATATGTTATTTTCCTTCAGCCAGCATAAAAGGATGGTAACTTACTGACAATTAAGTCTTCAAAAGTAGTATTGGTTTAGCAGTTCAACTGGATTTGGTGCAACTTATTTGAACCATTTGCACCTCATAGGTCTCTCTAATTAAAACTCAGAGTGAACTTTTTATTTTCTTCTGAGAACTCCAGTCCTTTCCTGCTGAATATATGACAGGAACAGTGGCTCTCATTTTCTCCTTAATTTTAGGTGATTCTTACTGAACCAGATTACGACTACTGCTATAGGAGTAATAATATGTACAATGAGTTAAGTTTATAACCTAGAGAATAGGAGAAGAAATAAAGCTTTTATGTTTTAAAAGTTATTCTTAAACACATATATATTGATTATGAGAACTTAGCAGGCTTTGTTAGCTAATTAAATGTCCAAGAGACATTGTTTTCTTTATTCTTTTTCTTGACTTCCACCTAAGCACATCTATCTACACACAAAAACAACCCTTGTATATGCATTTCCTATTTTACATGAAAAAGAGAATGAAATTTAGTGTGTGTGCTTTTTCTTTATCTCTCTGCCATTAGGCAGAAGGCACCTTGGGGCCACTTACTTGCTGGTAATGACGGGAAGAAACCACGAGCTCCTTGGAGAAAGGATAATGGAGTTGCAAACAGAGATGAGTTAAGAGGATTGCGTGTCTTTATGAAGAAAACCCACTATGATACATTCTTAACATCTTATGGGTCTATAATTCATTATATTATGTACCTTGTCAAATAACCTTGTTGCATGTAATTCTGTCCAAAAGAGTTATCCATGGACGTTCTTTATGGAAGCAGACCCATACTCATGGCTTTGTACTCTACTTAGCAGTATGTTAAATTAAAATTTAGTTTTAAGGCTTAATTCAGGTTTAAGTGGAACAACCCTTCAGATTATAACCTAAAGTGAGAATTGTCACTTTAACAATCCTAGTTCCATCCCAAAAGATCCTATGAAACTATGATTCAGTAGAGTACTTGTACTTCAATGAAATGAATCAACTTTTTCCAAATGTAACATCATATTTTTTTTAACAATGAATTAAAAAAAAATATAAACTGCAGAATTTTCTTACACAACATATTTGTTCTGAAGTTCATAAACATGGCAAGAAGTCAGAGAATGCCAATCCTTTCAGTATTAAAACTAGTAGGTCTTAATATGATGATTGTAAAATTAAATCACAATTGATAATAAAAGGTGTATAATTCATTATTAGAGGAACAGGTTATCTTTGTAAAGATCAGCATTCATAAAAATTATTTGTGTGTGGATAATGGAATATTGGCTCAACAAATGCTTTGTGATGCAAAGCTGAGACTTCAAGCTACAACACTATGTCAAAGAATTTTCAAAATAATGCTGGATCTCATAATTTATATTTAATAAATTTATCTAAGCAAGATAACTAATTAATACATTTGCAATTAGGTGAGAGGAGATTGCTGATTTTTAATTACAAATGCAGAAGAATAAATTAATCAGAAGATACAAATAAATTTTTATAAAATTCTTCTGACAATTTATACAATTTTGAACTCCTGACAAAATAAATTTAAATCAGCATATCTGCTGTAAGAAAAAAAAAATCAGATGCCTATTAGTATTGAAAGGCTGGGAAAATGGATTCTAGTATGTTTCAAAACCTCACAAACTAGGAAGTCAAAAAATAACTCTTATTTTCTTTTAAAAACTCTTGAGAACATAATGAAATCTTCATTATTGTGACAAATTTGCCAAATCCAACCGTGATTCCTAAAAAAACCCTCTAATATTTAGGTCCAGTATCAGTTTCCCATGACACTTTCCATCTCTCTTCATTATTTCACTTTATGTCTTGCTCCAAAAGTCCTCCCATTTTTCTAGAATCATGCCGCTCTTGTCAATGGAGTATCTCTGCACCATGGGTTTTGCCTATGTGTACTCATTTCCATTTCCTGCAATTTTCCTCTACCTGACACTGATTTACTGGGGGCAAAAATCATTTATTTGTTCTTTGCAATCCCTGTGAAGAGACGATTCAATATTACTGTTCCACAGGGTGGTTCTTCTAATCATTTTTAATTTCTGGAATTCTGTTGAAGCCTCTATAATATGTATACTAAACAACAAATTTTTATTGGTGTAAGTATAGATGAAATGCTCCAGCCATCTTTTTACTTAAAAATAACAATTGAGCATCTGTGGAGTAGCAGAAAATCCTCTGGGTTTTTTTCCAAACCATGATGCAAAAGGGAATTTTGAAGCAGAGGTGATATCAGGTTTATTACTAATATATTTACGTGCAAGTGTGTGTGTGTGTGTGTGTGTGTGTGTGTGTGTGTGTATGCATTGCCATTCCATTTCTGGAGTGACTCTAGCTCTGAGACCAACACAGCAGCCATAGAACATTTTACTACCAGGGACGACGTGAGGAAAAGGGCCTTCTTTTCTCTTTCAGTTCTAAAGGGATTCACAAGCACAACTTCCAATTGTGAAGGCTGAATGCTAGTGGAGGTTTTGGGTTTTCAGGGAATGTATTTTTAAGAGTCACTCTCTGCCCTTCTGTAAAATTTTTTGAGAAGTTCGCTGTTCATTTACAGCAGTGCATCTTCCTGGGTGGGCTGGATTCTTTTCACCTGAAAACATGAGACAAATTTGAACACATATATAGATGCAAAGAAGCAACATTATCTCACTGGAGAAAGAGAGTGTCACATAGAGGAAACCTCCTCTGAATGGTTCACCAGCAAGCACTGGTGTCACACTTCTCTCTTTTGACCTGAGCCAAAGCTTCACTATAAACAAATATAATAAAAAATGGTGCCTATAAAGAGACTCCTGAGGGCAAGCAAATGTAAAAACTAAAGAAATCTCAAAAACTTCTATGAGGACCAAACTGGTAGTAATTACATATTTTGGCAGTTACTTAAAGCTTTACACAGCAGCCAACCTTTCAGCCTGCATCCAGCCATAAGCAGACAGGCACTCAGCAATCCCAGCAAAAGTAATCATACAGTGAGAAATCAACTTAGCAGTGCGATGTGATGGTTTGCTAGGAATTGGATGACAAATGATGATGATCAACCAGAAGATAAACAATAACAAGTAGGCTTAATGACAACATTACAAGATTCATTGGCACCAATACTTTCATTGCCCACTGGCACAGTCCCCTGGATTTGCTGCATTTCTTGTGCCAAATTGGAATCCCCTCCATAATTACTTTTCTCTCTCAGTTATGTTTATAATCCATTTTGCTGTCCAAAAAGTAAGGTTTTATTTCATAGCCAAAAGAGAGGCATATTTTAAAACTTACTTTAGATGAGATAGTAAGACATCGACAGACACATTTTTTAAGAGTCTCTTATATTTCTTTCTGTTAAAAAAACATACGTACACAAAGTTCTTAAAAGAGAAGCAGGGTTGAATTTATGAATAAGTTTGATATTGAAATCTCTATGCTAAAAATGGCACCAATCTGAGTGAGAAGTGGCATTGTGTCCGTGCAATTGCAGCTGGCCAGAAGCTTGGGGTGATGGGCTGAGATGCTTTCTTTGGAAGGAAGATCAAAGACTCAAGAGTGAAAAATGCAGATGGCAGAAAAAGCTGGGAGACAGCATGCATATGGCAGTGTAGGGAGAACGGATGTGTTAGTGCTTGTGGGCTCCATTTGGACTCCTGATCATCCTTCAGTTTAGTGCCCTGGCTCCATCAAATTGTTAATCAAAAAAATCACCAACAACAAATGTGAGCATTATCACAAAACACAGATAAAGTTGAAATTGCTGACTATAAACATGCATACATCACTGCTTTATGCTTTGCAACATATGCTTGCAAAACTAGAACTATTATAAAGCTATATACAGTAAATACATAAAAACATACGTGGGGAAGAAAAGAAATCAAACATAAAAATTCCTTCTCAGCTTTAGAGACTGGGTGAGCACCCAGAAAAACAACTCTTTAGTTAAATTTCTCAGTAAGGCCTGCATTAAATATTTCTCACAGAATCTCAAACCATTTGAAAGTTTAGTCCTTGAAAAGTTTCTCAACCTCAGTCTAAACCCGTGGAGTCTCACTGAAATGGTGATGCTGATCACAGCTGGGCATCTGAACGCCCTTTCTGTTTTTCTGCTTGTTACTGCCATTCTTATGTTCTCCTTCCCCTGGAAACCATAAGAGCCTTGGACCATTGTCATATTTATATTGCCTCTAACTTTTTGGAGGTCAGCACTGATTGAGTTTTGGTTGATTTTTGTGATCACTGTGGAACAGAATAATTTCAGGCTTGTCATCCACCTAGCATACTACTCATAAAATGCCTGAATTTTCCAAATGTGAGTTTCATGGTATTTCATTGCAGGGTATACCAGATGCAGTGAAATGCATGTATGAATAACAAGACCTGCAAGAGAAACTTGGTTCATATTTACAGCAGAAATATATATCCATATATATGGGTTATCTTTCTCATTTATTTTCCTCTGGGGAACATCCATTTGGTATGCTCTGTAAACTGGGACGCTGTTTTGTACTCAGGATATAAAATCAACTTACACAACATGGCCAATGCTCTCGTTTTTAAACACAAGGTGTCTGCTTGAGTCCTTACGCCAAAGCGTATTTATAAAAAAGGTTTTCTGATATTAGCTTAATTTTTGAGGTTGCTGCTGAGAAATTACTCCAAATGAATTAAAAATTAACTCATTAGAACAAAAATAATTCAGAGTAAATCAACTCCTTCCTGTCTCTGTCTCTTTCAAGCAGCAGCATACTGACTTTGGTGTAAATCCAAGTCATATATCCTATTTATAATCCCAGAGTAGTAAATAATTTCAGTGAGTATTTAATTCACAGAGTAGCAAAAAGGTATATCTTAGTATAAAAAATTTAATATGGAACTAAAAGGAACTTGATGCTACATTTAAAAAAATTATATTTCCCTGACATAAGTTTTTGAAGCCAAGAATGAAGATTAGAACATTTTCATTAAGGCAATAACTACCTCAACATTAAGCTGTTTGATGACTTTTAATTTTTGGCACAGGAAATCATGAATTGGTTTTAAAAGTAATGTTTCTTTATCTTTCATTTTTGTAAATGTAATCAATGACTGCACCTTACAATGTAATATAGTAAACAAATAAAAGCAAGGAGGCATGCAGCAAAAGAATATTTGATGTGAAGATATTTATTTAGTACCAGGTAGCACCCTAGATTTGAATAAATGGCCTGGGAACTAGAAAATTATTAAAAAATATTTATTAAACATATACATTTAATCTATGGGAATGATTAAAAGCAAATTTTTTCCAGTATAAAGGTTTCTTTAAAAGTTCTATTCAGGACTTGTCCATCCAATCCTCCCTCTGATTCAAATATAAATCCATACCAAAAAATTTATGAATTCAAGATTTTACTACCTTGGAGCAGCTGGCATGATAAGAATTGTCTTAGACACATTTATTGAGATATTTTGTTCCCTTCATTTCTGTTTCTCTACACCTTCCTGTAGTATAAAACCTTTCCTTAGGATGTTTCTAAAGAAGATTGCAGCAGACTGAACGTGGATTACTAAAGCTTGGCTTCATAAGGTGTTTTTGTGATATTTGTACTTAAAGAACCAGAAGAGACTCAGTAGATCAGGAGTGAAATTAAAATAGAAAGACACATTTCTATGATAAAAAAACATAGGATCATAACATAATTCAGCCTGGGAGAGACTTCAGTATGTCATCTAGTTTAACCTCAAACTAAAAGCAGGGTCAGCTATGGGGTCAGATCAGATTTCTCAGGGTTTTGTCCAGATAACTCTTGAAATCCCCTGAGGATGGAGGCTGCACAACTTCTCTGGGCAGCATATTTCAATGTTCTTACATTCCCATGGTGAAAGTTTCTCCTTATATTCAGTCTGAACTTCTCATTTCAGTAAATTCAGACTCTTGGTCAACCTTTCAGTATGCATTTCCATTTACAACTGAATCCATCTTACTGATAATCTCAAATACATCTCTCTTGGACAAAAAAAATCTAATAATAACATGTAAACATTCAACTTCTTGCTGTTAGCTTGAGGTTTTTCTAAGGACAAAGAAAGATTAAGACCTATGATCCTGAGCTACAGAAGAGTGCTGTAACATTACACAAAAAATGAATGGTAAAAAATGCTGGAATAATGAAAATGTAGAGATTTAATGCATCAAGTTATGGGATAACAAAAAAAGTTCTGCTCTAAGCTGCAGGCTCTTTAGTTGAAAAAGAGAAGGGCAGAAAGAAATAGGTGTATTAACTTACCAGAAGATGATTATGCGTTATAAATGTGATATACCTGACAAAAAGGTCAATATACTTCTGAGATGCTTGAGGCAAAGTGCAGATAGGAAAACGGAAATGTTGTTGTACAACATCATCAGCAAGACCTCGTGTGGAAGGCTGTGTGCACCTGTGATTACTGTAATAAAAAAGATGAGCTCAACCTGGAACAGACACATTAAGTGCTATTAGGGTAACTGAGACATGGAGAGGCTGAAAAGAAATACACCTAAAGAGAAAAAATTTTATTTAAGGGACCTATCTCTGGAGCAAGTTTTAGAAGAGCTCTCCAAATAATAATAAAGAAAAGACAGGCCTGTTGTAATCATACGTGCTTTGCTACATACAGACAGGAGGTGTGCTGCAAATGCAGTGATGCATTTCACTCATAACGAGGAGTCACATTGTACTCTATTGATATAAACCAGTGTGTTAACAAAATTTAGTGTTAAATGTGACTGTGGTTTAACAAGATTTGATGGCAAGGTCTTCTAAAGTATTGGGTCTGGATGCACTGGTGCTTACGGCTTAAAGCGGGAGAGGGGGAGAGCACACTTATTTTTGTGAGTTTGCATTGTTTAATATCAATTTAAATAAGGTAAGCCAAGCATGAACTTTCAAAGTTTGTTAGTATGTGCAAACACTGTTCCCAGTTAAATAAGCTCTGGTCATGTCTTTAATTATTTGCTTAAATATACTTTTTTTTTTTTTACATATATTACCATTGATATTTCGTGAATACAGAATTCATATACTTCACCAAATGCTAAGGAGTTAAAAAGTTAGTATCTTTCATGTATAGATCATCAATTTTCAAAGGAAGTTGAAACCATTATAAACTATGCTAATTTAACTAAACTCACCAAGGTAATTTTCCTCCCTTTGCAAAAGACTGAGTTTTGGGTTTGATATGTTAAATGACACAGAATAGACCTAATGCTAAAATGTAGAACATCGTCCAACTAAATAGTTTCAATACGTTTTTGCAGTGAAAAAGCTGATAATGAAAGTAAAAACTGGTTCTGTACACACTACAATTCACAAATTATCTAATTTGCAGACTTCTCACCTGACATTAATTTGTGGATACCAGAAAATAAACAGAATTGTAAAATTTTGGAAAGTAAATACAAAGATAAAGTAGCTTTTGCTTATTGCAATTAGTTCTGATAATAGTATACATGATATAGAAATACTGCCTTTTTCACCTCTTGTTCCATACATGTATTTTATACATACATGTATTTTATACATACATTTATTTATTATTTATCCATTTGCTGTTATTTATATATGCATTATCTGGATATTGTTATTATAAATGTGTTAATTTTTACATATTATATTAATTTTATTTTATACAGAGATGTCATTGGCTGCTATACCTGCACCCATATTTTTTTACTGTAACATGCTAGCCATGAAGTAATACCTGGAAGTTTCAAATTGTTTACCCAAATAAGCCACAAATAAGGGTCCACTAATGTTAAATGCTCAGTAAAATATATAAATGTGGTTCATACAGTTAGTTAACAAGAATATTAAGAGCACTTTTTTTTCCTACTGCTTCAGACAATGACTTTGGGAATCTGCACGTTGAACAACTGCTACACTGAAATTCTGTGTCAGCAGCACAAGACATGGCCATCAGGTAAAAAAGCTTTGCCTTTGTGATCATCACCAACTGCAGCTGCAAACAGAAAATGTTAATTTACTGATTGTGTGCGACAGATAATTGAAATGAACTCTTACACGATTGTACCTTTCAAATGGTTCTCATTTCACAAATACATAACTCGGCTGACAACCCCACTTTCGACATTAACAGCTTTGTTTCAGTTAAAAAGAAAAAAAAACACATAAATCACCTATCTTCATGTATGAATGTCTTCTTTTAGTCCACTGCAATTGATGAGGGGGAGCCATGAACTCCTGTGCTGAAATCTCAGTTTTATTGGTATGATATGGACTAGCTAAGTGAATACATTTGGTTTTAGAATTCCAGTTAGAAAAATTAATAAATCTAGGTGGTCTAAATTAAGCACAGTCCCCATTAAGGAGTGGATTAGAATAGCATTTGGCATGTCTAGAAAAGGGATTTCTGTTATAGGGTTTAATTAGAAGTGTTATCTATGTAATAAATCAAGGGAACTGGGTAAGATATTTGCTCTTCATACAAAACAATGCCTTTAAAAGAGCAATGACTACAAATCAAAATTATTAAAATCAGGAAATGAAGAGATTATGATAACCCCCACTTTGTCCTTTTTTCCCATACATTAGGACACAATTTGCAGTAAGGGAACAGCATGCTACTCAACTAAATCCTTATTTTTTAAGTGTGTAAATGGGAAAACACAAAACATCCACCATTTATCTCTGTAATTAATTTGCTGCTAGCTACCCAAAGACATCATTAAATAAGAATTTTACTTACTTTCTCAGTCATATTTTTCCCTTTTTTTTAATTGTCTCTATAAAACTAAAAAAAAAAAAACTTACAGCATCTCTAAATGCCCTGAGACAGTTAAAATATATCAGTGTATGGGCATGCTAATTATTCCCATTTTCCCAGCTGAAACATTGGTTTGTAGTTGGTTTTAATGTACTCCTAAATGCCATGTGCTAAATGTTAAAGCAGCAATTCTCTCCCACTGTAAAGAAGACGGGAAAATGCTTTTTTGTAAATCATTTGCAATTTAGTCAGATTAAGCTCTCCTTTATCCTTGTAGTTAAGCATCATTTCAAGTATTTATTGTGGGACAAAGAGATGCATACTGAGAAAAAAAGCCTAGGAGACAAGACAGAAAGAAAGAAAACAAAGGAACTAGAAAAATTCTGTCTGGTGGATTATGGTCTGTCAGATTCTTGTCCCTGTTTCACTTCTTAGAAGCATGCAGCTTTTACAGTTTTAGTTATCACAGAACCACAGAATGGTTAGGATTGAAAGGTACCTCTGGAGATCATCTAGTCCAACCCCATTGTTAAAGCAGATTCATCTAGAACAGGTTGTACAGGATTGTGCCCAGGTGGGATTGAGTATTTCCAGAGAAGGAGATTCCACAACCTCCCTGGGCGGCCTGTTCCAGTGCTCTGTCACCCTCAAAGTAAAGACTTTTCTCCTCATATTTAGATGAAACATCTCTGTTTCCCATATGCTGCACACTTTTTTTGCCCATTGTCCCTTATTCTGTAGCTGGGCACCACTGAAGAGACTGGCTCCATCCTCTTGACACCTGCCCTTCAGATATTTGTGTACATTGACAAGATCCCTGCTCAGTCGTCTCTTCCTGAGGCTGAACAGGCCCAGCTCCTTGTAAGAGAGATGCTCCAGCCCCTTAATCATCCTTGTAGCCCTCCACTGGACCCACTCCAGGACGTCCATGTCTCTCTTGAACTGAGGAGCCCAGAAGTGGACACAGCACTCACCAGGGCTGAGTAGAGGTGCAGGATCACCTTCCTTGACCCGCTGGCCGTGCTTTTCATAATGTGTCCCAGGATACAACTGGCCTTCCTGCTGTCCACCAGGACCATTCTCTGCAGAGCTAATTTCCAGCAGCTCAGCCCCCAACCTGTCCTGGTGCATGGGGTTATTCTTCTCCAGGTGCAGGACTCTACAATTGTCTTTCTTGAACTTCCTTACATTCCTCTTTGCCCCATTCTCCAACCTGTCCAGATCCTCCTGAATGGCAGCACAGCCTTGTGGTATACGACCTCTAAGCAGTACAGATTTCACCTGGTGTTATTAGTGTTAGTGTGATGCATCTGGCCTCACAGTAAGCCCCATGAGGATGAATGAGTGGTGGCGGTACCTTAAAGCAAATAAACCTAAGTCTTTCTGCATTCATGCATCAACATTTGCTTCAAATTGTCAGTTCTTGTCAGTTCCTTCTAGGAGCGACTAGCAGAGTTAGAATTATTTGAACTAATTGTGGTGCTATTGCTTCTAGACTTCACTATTATTTTAATGAATGTATTAAAATCTAGTTCTAATCAACTTGTAGTGCTGTTCCATTTAGAATATAACTACCATTAGAGAAAGGTAATTTAAATCTACTTTGGTATCTTCATACTACCTAGCAGTCAGAAAAATTACAGAGTTTGAGGCCTGTATTGTACAGGGGGGAGGAATAAACCTTGGAGGGAGCAATAAGCACCAGAGAACTAGGTCTGGCAATAGAAAAATGGAATGAGAATAATTTTATCTTGACCTACAAAATTTAATTGGAATGACTGCATGAATTTCAATGCCTGTGGTTCAAAAATGTTTGATATGATATGAAACCTTTGTCGTATTAACATGTTTTCTATTGTCCTTTCCACACTTTCAAATACAATACAGTTTCAAAACCAAAACCATTTAAAAGAAGGATACTTTTTTGATACTAAATGTCATTTAGTTTTGAAATGTCTCAACTTTTCTAATGTTTTAACTTTTCAAACGTAATTATTCAATTAACTAATTTGCTTTTTTCAAAGAAATCAAAATATAAAATTAAAACTGCAAAGGGTTGTTTTGTTTTGTTTTGATCATGTTAAAAGAAAATGAAATTAAAAGATTGGTTTAGTTTATTATGGTCCTAACTACTGAGTTCTATAGATAACTGTACTTGTAATTTAAGGCTTACTCAAAACAAGAACTTGGTTGTTTGGCAATGTCCATTACAGAAAGTATGGGTTTTAAAAGCATGAGATGTATCAATCATAAATATGTAGGAAAGATCTCAGAAGTATATTAGATCACAAACAGATATTTGAACACAAACAAATATAACACATTTTCTATACTAGCTGCTTTGGAATAATCTTTAGTCTAAAAGTCCAGAGCAGACTTAAAACTATCTAGCAAAATCAAAAGGATTAATGAGTGTTTAACCCTAAGGAACTTTGCAGTGTCCGGTGAAAAGATGTTTTGTTGGAAAATTCCAAACAGTCACATCTGTTCATCCATATTATTGTAATAATATTTTATTTGTTGATACGCCTGTAATTTCTTACCAAGAGTTCCAAAAGGCTTATTTAAGTAAAGCTTTCAAGTATGTGGCTACAAGAGATTGCTCAGTCATTTTTAGACAGAGTAAGCCTGGGGTTTTTTCATGGGTGATTTTAGAATACATAAAGTAGAAAAAAGAGTTTTCATATGCAAAGCTTCATCTTTTTTAGGGTAAATTAGAAAAACTTTTTCCCTGGAGCTGGCTCCCCTAGCCTTCAGTTTCAGACAATGCTTTAAGCAAGTCTATTAGGTTAATTTCCCAGAAAGTGGAAGTGCAAGGTGAAGAAACAGTCTTCACAATTGGTCAGGAAAATAAACTCAGACAGACTTTCAAGCAAGCCAGAAGTCCTGCATATACAGGGGGTAATCCTGGTCTCCTCAAATGACTTCCAATTTTTCTTTGGCTTCACTGAGATACACAGTGCAAACTCAGCTTTATAAAGAATTCGGAGACGGTCCAAGCACTTTTTTTAAACCAAAGGATTTCATAAACAGAGCTTTTATCCTAGGCTGGCTGTTTCAGTAGGACTTATATGTATAAAGACTTTCTGTGCTGAAGATAGTCCCTAAACGTATAATCCCTGCTGAGCAAGCTGGTTAGGGGAAGCTGCCACCCTGTCTGTAGCTCTCAGCAGGCTTGCAATTTAAACACTGGTGAGTTTAAGTACTCTTTGTAACACTCCGCATTCTGCTCCAAAGAGCTTAGAAGTGCAAAGCCAGTGAATGTAACCCGTCTTCTGTTAATACTCCACTTTGGTGTGCTTCAGTTGCATTTTACTTTTCCTCCCTTGTTTTCCCTTCAAAAAAATGAAGAAGTAAATCCCTGTGAATATAAGAAAGCTTCTTTTTCATAGACAAATAGACCCATGAATAACAAAGGTTTGAAGTAAATTTCTGAAAATGTACCCTGCCAGAATTTGCCAGACCGCTTCAAAGTGAGGCAAAATTACTCTTTATGTGCTGTTCAGAAAAAGATATTAAAATATAAAATCTATCATTCCCAAAACTCCTGTGTCTCTGGAGAGGTAGTTGAAAATTATAAAATTGTGTTATCTAATGAAGAAGAAATTAGTAAAAATTGTCACGGGATATTTACCATGTTGTCATTAGAAAATACAACGGAGTTGTTTCTGCCAAATGTGTTATTCCTACTGTTTTCAGTACACATGGGTATCATAAAAACCCATGTGTTACTTCTTTGTCTGGAAATCATAACAAGGTTTTTGGTATTTGTTTCTTCTTTTATTAGGAGGGAAAGTACCCTGAAATGTGGGATTCTAAAGTCAATTACACTTATTTGGATTTAGCTCTTTAATTTTTAGTATGACTTACAGTAAATCTTTTTAATCACCCTATAAATGTCTAAATAAAAACACTATTCCACCACAGTTTTCAAGCCAAAATGTAATTATAATTACTGTATATCATTTTTTCACGTCATTTATTCAGTGTCCATTGATTTCAGACTGAGCTATCGTCTCTGGACAATTTCTCTGTGTTTAGCTAAGAATAACTTGAGGTTTTCTTGGGATAGATCAGCAGCAAAGGAATCAGTGAGATCTGCTTGAGGCTAGAGTTTGCAAGAGAAATGCTATTAATGCTAGTTGCTTATTACTAAAATATTTTTATATCTCGTGTATAATATTATCAGCGTGGATTAGCCGCAAGGATTTGGAGTTAAGTTCTAGGATGCACAGAATTCCGGGCTTCTAGACAACTGGCCTTCTGCTTTAAAAGGTGAAAATATGATGTACAATATTTAGTGATACAACTGCAAATGGCAAACACGCAGTAGTTAATTCAGCTTTTCTTTGGAAACTTGAGGCAGATTAGATTTGTGTTTTGTTTATTCCAAATACTTTCAAATTTGAGCTGAGTTTTTTTCAAATTTGCTACTCTGAGGGTAGTCCATATTATTATTTACATTGGCACTAGTAACTGTTACTTTTCATTTCTTTTTGAAGCTGATATGTTTGTGCTGTTTGGTATTGTGCTAGATTTCAGAGCAGAGGTTCAACTATCACAAGACAGTGATGTGTTGATAGTTATACTAGTGGCACAATTTACCATGCTGCAGAAAGAGGAAAATTGCTAACCTTCAGTAAGGTAGCAGGAAGATTGCAACAAATACCACCATAAAACAAATCAGTTAAGTCTTTTTCATAACTAAAAACAAGAGCAGGAAACTGAATTCTTCTATATTCCAGATCTTAGTATTAGAGGAGTATTAGATAAAGGCCTGTTTGGTTTTAAAAAATTGAAGAAAATTAACAACGTTGCCAAAAATGACAAGACACCACAACCTTGTTTCCACTTTTGCGTGTTTTTTTTAATTAAGAAAGAATAAAATCCTAATTTTATTTGAGAAGAAATAGTCAAGAAAGCATGGATGGAAATCCAGTACAAATTTCAAATTGGTAGGTCTTTCCAAGTGCATCACCAGATTCTTGTGAAAACATAAGAACACAAAAATAGCTGCAAGACACAGCTCTAAATCTATATCTATTCATAAACCTTCCCTTTCACAGGAACCTTAAGGCCCACTAGGTTATTGCCTGATCTTGAATGCTGCTAACTGACTTCCAGCTATAGTCAGCCACACTATGTGGCTTAGACACCCTCATGTTTATTCTTCCTCATCAAAGTGCCTGTTCTAATGTCTGTTCTACAAGATGAATCAATCCCCTTGGAACAGATGTGCATACTCGTGCTGTGCACCAATTGCAGAGTAGAGAAGGGGTTGGATTAGCTGCAAAGGCGAGGGTAAAGAAAGAATTATAGTTGCCATGGACTCACTAGTAGACCTATTCTCATTTTTTATTTCACCTTAGGTAATTTAATCACCAACATTAACCTTTGCAAAGAAGCAGAAGTAGACCCTCGTGTTTATGCAAAAGAATGCCAGACTTGCAAAAGAGTAGTGGGGAAATAGTTTTTTCCTTACTTCTGCAAATTTAAACAGAAGTAGAAGGTTGCTAGGTAGAATAACCAGGTGCCATGACAACCTAGAAAGTCTTCACAGGTGAGTCACACTGGTTTATCCAATTTGAAGCTTTCAACTTAATCCTTCTGCTCAGTGATTCTTAACACAATGTGACTGCAAGCTGTGAAACATTTTCTTCAGCTTCACTTTTCTAACTTATTTTACAGTGTAAAAACCAGGTCTCTGATATATAATAGCCTTCCATTTTGCTTAAAAAAAAAAAAAAAGCAAACCAACACAAAAAACCCCAGAAGGTTTTTGCAGGAATTGGTTTGGGCATCTTTCAGGTTACAGTGGTGCAAATGTCCTGAATTTATCACCTGTAACTGAAGTGAATAATTGACTGTGTTTTTAATCTAGCCCTGTCTCAACAAAAATATTAATATGAAAGGAAAATTAGCAATTTTGTGCTTAACTTACTTTCTTCCATTAACTTGTTTGGGAGAAATGGTGTTTTGTTGTATAACTGAATTGTCCATCATCTGAAAGTGTTCCCCTTCTTCTTAAAGTCACCTGCCAAATATGGGAGGACAGAAAATAAATGTCTTATTGTAATGGTTTTGTTGCTGCTCATATTTCTGTGTACATCATTCCATGTTACACAATGCACTCTCAAATCTTACACTACAAAATTCCCCCTTATACCTCTCATCGCTAATGTGGTGGTACTCTTATCAAGTCTTAGCTGATTAAGATTGTTCAGCCTCATTCTGCTCAGCCTGACCACCTTTCACATGAAGATGTTACATGTAAAGGTCAGGTATTAATTACCTATTTAACTACAGATCCTGCATTTGAATTTTTTCTCTTAAATCTGGGATTTTACAATATCATTTCAATCAGGACATTTACCCAGCTAGTATTCATTCCTAAATAATTTCTCGTGTATAAAATTTCTTAGAATTTTCACTTGCAAACAGGATTCTCCAACCTCTTTTGACTACTTATGTGCTGATCCATAATAAGAAGGGGTGACTCTTCTGAAACTGGACTTCGTGCCTGAATTGAGCAGTTCTAACTCATGATTAGAAGGTGGTAGCAATCCTGCTTGTGCCCTGACACTCATTGCACTCAATAGGCAAGGAGAGGAGAAGGACAGCTTGAAGCATCCAGATTCTGCTCTCACTGACGTGAACATTCCTTCAAGTGATGTGTAGAAAGGCAATTTTAATATATGATGCTCACATAACGTCACTAACATATCCTGTGCCAGCAGCAAATCGATTGTAGCAGAACCTTTCATCTTTCTTCCATTGTGACATTACAGATGACACTTTTTAAATATTGAACACTGTCACAATTGTAGATAAATCGTACACACAGTCACAGAAAGCAACTACGACACATAAAACTCATCATGTCTGCAGCAGTGAGCACATTCCATTCATGTGCAGATTAACTTCTGATAACAGTGTTATCTCTACTTCACATATGCAATTTATCTGGATACACACAGTAAAAATTTTGCTGCAGGCCAGCAGTCTGAGTTGCCAAGGACTGGGGAAAGCAACCTGTTCTCATAAAAATAGATGAGAAGCTTCATCCTGTTTTACAAAGCATCTTGGTAATTGCATTTGATATCGGACAATGATTATCTTTGTGATGAGTTCAGTTTTTCTTTAACATAGGGGATTCTCCATGGGATTTCCCCCAGAAGCTTTTTGTATTCAATGGACTAAAGGTGTAGTGTTGTGCTTCAGTTGCCGTGTCCATATCCAGTGGACAGAACAGTAGCTTGATGTGATGGTTACTGTCTCTCACAGAAATGAGCAAAACAAATGCTCATCTGTTAAAAACATGACAGGAAAAAAAAAAAAACCTACACCAAAACAAAACAAAAAAATCAAACTTCATAAAACTGAAGCATCTCTCCAGATTCTGGTCTTCACCATCATTGTTTCTATGCCTTCTGCAGCCACAACCAGAGCTTGAAATATCGTGATATTATTGATTTGCAGTTTTCCACTTCATCTCAAAAATTATAATATTTTAATTGTCATTACTTTCATTCAGGCAATTAATCCTTTTTCTGGGATAGTTTGGCTTCTCTGCTTCTGACCTTGCTTGAGCTGGGGCCCAGAGCATAATATCTGGGTGTTGCTATGACAGTCTGGGGAGCTTCTCCCACTCTACCCAAGCACGGGTTTAAAGAAATACGGAGAAATTTAAGAGAGGGAGGGAAGTCAATGCAAGTCTCTTTCCTACCCAGGAATTAAGTAATTAAACAAATCCAGTGGTGAACTAAGTTGATGAGTTGCACTGCTCCCACTCCCTGTGGAACACGTGCAGCCCATTCCTTGAATGTCTCTCAACAACCTGGAGGTTTCTTCCATTGGCCTGGCAAATGTATCTGCCCTTTCTAGCCAGCTGGCAGCCTGTTCTGTCTCTGTCTGTAACACATTTGAGCTGGAGTTATTCCATCCACCTACACAGAAAAATGGAAGAGGAAAAGAGAAGGTTCTCACTCAGTCATTCAAGAGCCACTATGTCCAGCTTTCTTAATAGAGAAACAGATGTCTGAGACGTAGGAGAGTGAGAGTTTTAAGTGGTTTGTTGCTTTGCAGCAATCTGATCTACTGGCATGATTGCTCATCCTCTTCCTGTGGCTGAAAGTTGCGAGGAGAAGGTGGTTGGATTATTTTTTGTAGATTTGAAACAATTTATTTTTTTAATTCCTAAACTACTTAATATCTCTGCATTTTTAAGCAGTTTTCGAAACCCCAGAAATTCTTGACAGCCGTCGGTTTGTGTCCCTAATTGCTTGATTCCCATTATGATGCTTTCTTACTATAATTACAATCTTTTGACATTAAATTTCACAATTACTTATATTCCTTCTCAAGGCAATAATAAGTATTGGTTGTGTATTCTGAATACAATTATAATTGACTATTTTCAAATTATGCAGGTTCACCTATCTTGCTGAAGTGTGGAACAAAAGATGTTTTCCTAGAGCTCATGCAACCCTTCAACCCTTCAGGTTTTCTCTCACACACACCCATGAAATCTCATTAACAAGTAAAACTAGGACTGCCACATCTTCTAATTCTGTGGTTCTGTCCATCAAGGCAGTTTTAGAGACTTTTATTTTTCAAGAAATCTTCCCACATCACCTCAAGGAAAATAAGACATCAGTCAACATCCAAAAATTCAGCCTGTTGAACTACATTAATTTTGTTGAAGGCTCATGTATTGATCAGGATTCATTGACTTGGGGAAGAAAATAAATTATGCAGACAGTTAGAACTAACACTAAAAACCTACTCAAAACAAATATACAACCTCTTTCCCTTTTCTTCTATCCCCCAGACAAAATGCCACGCAAATAAAAATGTGTTGAAAAAAGTAGGCTTAAGAAGAGAATCTCAGTTACAACATATTTACGAAACAAATTAAGGTTACTTAGTAAATCATAAGGTTTCTTAGCTCCAGTTATTATGAAATAACTGCACTTACTTGGGTTTGCTCTCTGTCTGACAGGCAAAATGAAAGACTGGTGACAGCAAGAGAATCAGAAAGGAATTTGGACCCCCATCACTTATGGAAGATACCTGTTGGAGAAATGCCATATAATGCCTAGTAATCTCTGAATTAAATAAAAAGTTATGCCACCAAAGAGAAACCTTAAATGGGAGACTAATTTGCATACTGCTAAAAAGAAAATGCTGCACATAAACACTAGCACAAAAAGCCAATTTTCTCTTTTTTTTAAAATTTTTAAATGGAAGTTCTTCAATGCCATTAAAATGTAAGCATTTAAAAGTCAAATTTTAAACCAACCTTTCATTTGTTGTTTTGTGTTACAGTAGCTTAATCATTGTCTTTATAATTTATGCTTTCTTAACAGTTCCTTTCATTGTGACTTTATCCAAAAGAGGAAATTGATGTGATAAGACTATTCATATAATCACATTCAGCCTCAAATCTGGAAATCTGTTTCACAGTCACTGAAATCCAGAGAAGAATGATTTAAGCAAGCTACTCTGTGAATGAAATACTGCTTATTCATACTCCCCAGACAGAGAGAGAACTTCTGATGCGGGACAGCCACAATCGACTGCCTCTAATGTCTATGAGAAATGTGTTATGGAAAGATGTCTTACAAACTTCATGGCATTGCATTACTAGCATGAGCAGAAAGAAAAGCTCAAAGAGATCATATTTCCTTTCTTTCTCCTTCCTGCCATTCCCAGTGGACACTCCAAAAAAAAAAAAATTCAAGGCATAAGAGGTTGGTTTTAATGTATGTAATATTGTATTCTAATTATTAAAATTATCTATTTTTAAACTTTACAGTAAAAATTACAAATTTTATTGGGAAAAATCAAATACAGTAGGAAAGTTATATTTCCAGTAAATTAAGTTTACATATTTTTTTTGCTTGTTTCAACAAGACATTTTTATTAATGAGAACATGATAGTATTTAAAGCAAGAAATAAACACAAGCAAATTCAGTTACAGCTGTTAAAAAAAACAGCTACAGTTGTGGACATACAGAAGTAGCCACTCTTTCTTAGTCATTCATTTTGGTGGACTGTTTTAGGGTTCTTTTCCTCTCCAAAGATGTTGTAGTGGTGGTATTTACAAATATCTATATAGCAAAGAGCAACTTACAAACACAGTTTCAGTTTCCAAAATAATTCTATATATGGTTCTCTGAAACGGTCTGCTATGTGATCTGTTCAAACACCTCCATTATTTATACCCTGTGTTGATTCATTTTGTACATCTACACAAATCATTTTATAAAGAGAAAGAGAATATTCTGGTAACAAGAAATGAGCTACTGCTAGGGGAGCACATGGAAATGGTTTCTAAAAGGAAGAGTATTGATTGAGTCAGGAGAATGCTTAGCTGTTACCGTTCTAGAATTCTGCTCCTAAGTTTCATCACTTTCCCCACTTTCACCAGGAGAAACATAAATCAGAAAATTCAATGGGGGGAACTAAATACTTGTTGGGTTCTAATTTAATCTTTTGTTACTCTGAATATGCATTTGTATTAACATTCGTTGCACATTAGATCTTTTTTTCTCCCTTCTTTTACACATATATTTGATTTTCTTGAATTTATAACAGTTAGCGTGGAGAGAACTGCAAGATCTTTACATGTTTCAAGGTTACTGACATCGTATGCTCCATTCATCTTAATATATGTTCCCTTTTCAATATGCTTTCCCTGAAAGCCTGCCTCAGAGTTTGTGCAAAATAAGCATTTGCCTGGAAATACAGATGTAACTTGTCTGCACTGCTCAGTAACTTCATCTCCACTCACATTTGTTAAATGAAGCAGAAATCTGTCACTGGGTTTCGCAGGGAGTCAAAAGAACTTGTGCATATGAGGCTTGCTGTAAAACTATGAATTCCCTCCAGACACTGAGATTTCTCTTGTTCCTGATAAGCTTAGGTGGACATTAATTTCTGAGCTGCTCCTGCACATGAAAATTGGTATGCCTGTGTATTTACAGAAATCCACAGCTTTGATTAGCCAGTGGCTAAGCTTAATGATCACAGTATGGATCCAGAGTTCTCATTTCATTCAGTCCTAGGGTACTTATTTTTGATTTGAAACATTAAAATCTCTTTTGATAGGGACATAAACATGAAATTTGGCAGGTAGTTCCTCTTAGTCTCAATTTGAAAATAGACTGAACAGCTAGCACTCTCCCAAATTGCCACTCTATGTATTAAAAAGTCTCTCTGAGATCAGATGACCTAATTAATTCAGGTAAAACTAACTCACATCCAGATAACATAACAGCAGCATCAGATCTGGGAATCTCAGCTTAAGTTATTTAAGTTATATTTCTATTCTCTTCTTACTTTAAGAATGATAATAGCTCTATTTTACCACTCCTGTGCAATAAGGTGTTTTAACACTGCTCTTGAACAGGTCTCAATTTGCAGTTGCAGTATGAGGGCATCAGGAGCTCTTGCGAGAAAATAACTGCTTAGCTGTCTTCTATGATTAGGAGTCATGGGGCAGAAAGATAATTTTCATCCTCTTTTGCATAACCTTGAGGACATTGCAATTACTTACAGAACAATAACACTGCCCTGGGCTCTTCCGGCAAGCCTGGTGATACCGTAATGGACAGCAGCAAACAAATAGTAACAAATAAGCAAACAAAGAGCTGGGTGAGACAGTCTCTATTAAAAAGATAAAAGGAAGGGGTGGAAAGGAACAGGCATTAGAGGGACTGCAACTGTTGTTTACCAAAGGAAAACCATGCTGTTTTCTTGTGACTCCTTCTATGGGAAATAACACACTAAGAAAAGTAAACTGAACTTGGCAGTGTTCAGCACAGGACTTGTCTATAAACTCTGTGCCTTAGATATGGTTCTGCCTGAGCTTTGGGAAAACTGATACCCTTCTTTATGAATAAAAACAAATTATGCAAAAACGGATTTTTTTTTCCTATAGTTTTTTTTTCTTGAACTGTGCAGGACAGTGTGCTGATATATGCAGACAAATATGAAAGGGTGGGCGCTATCATATTACACTCATTAGACAGTACATGTTTTACTTGTTGGCATGCTGTGAAGCAACAAAAGAAATTACACGTTATGGATTGGAATCATGGTATCTCTGAAACAGCACAAGGCTAACTAACAAGACAAGATGCCTCAGTGCCACTGCCTCAATTTTCAGTTTACTTTATTCAGTACGCCTTTCCTCTGGAATATTAAATGCATCAAGTCTTTTGTCTAATTCAACTCTTATGCCAATAATAAGCTGGGAAGGTAATAAAAGAGTTAAATCACTTCCCATGTCACCTATGTTCCCCATTGCCTAGGCATTTTTCTACATGCCACCCACCTGAGGCTGGTTGATTCTTGAGCCTCTGCCATGTTATATAGATAGCACAGATGGTATGACTTGAAAATGAAAGCTTGAAGAGAGCATTGTTCATTCAGCTATTAGCTGAGAACAGGATTTATTCACCTTGTTTCTCTTGTATATATTAATCTAATTAGAGTTGGAAATCCTGCTATGGGAAAAGTGCATTTAGAAAAACTTCCTTATGAATTATTAATTATTAGCTAAACTGTCTTATCTCCACTTCTTTTTTATATTTTTAACAGACCTTTTTGCTGTTGAAGCACATAATAGAATGAGTTGCTAGCATTGTGATGCTTTACCAAACTCTCAAACAACAATTTTAGTTCTAGTCTCTCCTTTTGGTATGTCTTATTAAGTTAGCATTTCAGAACAAATCATAATGTAGCATTTCTGAAATTTCACATCTTTCTCAATATAGATAATTTTTCTCTGTTTTCAGCTTGTGACTGGAAAGTACAAGACAACGTACTTTTGGATCTTCTTGACTGCAGCTTTTCTATTTGCTTTTCAAAACTTGTGTGTTGTTTGTTTGTTTGTAGTGGGTTCTTTGTTTGGTTGGGTTTTTTTTAACTGGGAGGTACTAAACAATTTTATTGCTGTTCCATGCTGCATTTTGTCAGTTAATGTGTTGACAGTGGGGAGCTTCTGCATGACTCTCTACTGTGAATCCTCATTCCCATAAATGGCATTTCTTGACAGTAAATCAAAGCAATCTCTAATTTGTTGGCTTTTTTCCTTTAATCTGATGCCAACCAAATGCACAGGGCCTAGTCAGTTCTAATGCATTTTTCATATCCCAGAAAAAGTGATTGTCTGCTGACATTTACCACCCATGCTCTGCTCTCACAAAGCAAGCTTTCTAGATGTCCTTGTATGGACTTACTATAAAGTTGAAATTTCTTCTGTTCTGTTCATACATCCCAAAAATTCAGAGGGACTCCAATACCACAACATTACTTGAAAAGAACATCTAAGATTTTATTTCTCTGACAAAGGAACCTGAACCAGAATCTTCTTTGTTCAAACAATAAAAGATGACTTTTATCCCAAATCTATTTAATGGCAACACTGAGTCCTGCAAAGCTGAACAAAAAATTAAATTCCACCTACCTTGAAAACAATACTATTTCCTGGCTTTATTTAACTTGCTGGGAAATTTGTGACAACTTCAATAGGGCTAGGATTTGTTTTTAATGGTAGATCTCAGTGTTTTAACCTTCAGTATTCCCTTTTCTATCTTTTGTTCTTAGCATGTCATACTTTCAAGATGCTTCAAAGACTCACAAAAGTTTATCCCACAAATACAGACATGCTAGAAAATCTCAAATTACAAGTTGCAAACAATAGCAGTAACATCTGCAAAACTGAGTTTCTGCTCTGAATCTGTTTACTCCAACATTTAACTGCTTCAAACTCATCACTGTTACAATAACCTTATTAGCCTTTTACAAAGAGAGGGAGAGGACGAAGAAAAAGGATTTCCATTATGCAATACAATCAAGAGCACCTGTGCTGGAATTCATTAACTCCACGGAGCAGGCAGCTGCATATTTTCAACATCTTGATGAGGCAGGGGGAAAAAAGGAGAGCAGTTGACTGACTGTACAAATTGGAAAACACAAAATATAAAGTGCCTTGTTTTCTTACTCAGGCATTTGATTATGCTGCTCCCCTTTTAGAACTGCTGATTTCCTTGTATTTCTGTTTATATAATATATTTGTATCTTCATTATAAATACAAAGTAATATTGGAATGATGTATGCCAAAAAAGTACAGTTTACACTATTGCTTCTGCAAAGCTAAATAACTGAAGTATTGTTGAACACCTTTATTCTCTAAGTTTATCATTTAGGAGAGATCATTCTAGTTAGAAATCATCCTGGCCATATTTGATACTTGTTATTTTTTTTTTTTTAATATATCTCATTTTATTTGATTTTTTATTCTGCTTCTATCCTTTTTTTTTTTCCTATCCCAAATTTCTCTGTGCTTTATTCCTGACAGGTAAGCATAGTACTGTGAAATTTTACTTGGGACCTCTCTAATTGCTTGCAGCTGTGGAAGTCCCGTTTCCTAATTCACACACCTGTTTGTAATTAAGGGTCATGAGGTGAATCTTGACCTCACTGTCATCTTCTGGCCTGTGTTAACTAGATCTTACGGGTTTCTTCAAATGGATATTCTGAAAACACCTGATCATAGATGTCTCCCACAGGTAACTTCTCTGATGCTGAGGGAATACTGTAGGTAACCATGCTTCCTCGGATTATATTAAATTCTATTCACATTTCCTAAGGGATAGGCATGGGTGAGGAATATCGATTGGAACAATGGCTTCTGAAAGCTGGGGCACCACAAAGTTCCCATGAACGAAAACAAATGCATGTTATCGTGACCTAAGCTTCAGTGGGATTTTCCACTGACACCTTTGTAAATGAGAGGTATGAGCAAGTCTCCACGAAGCACTGGGCTTTGTCTCTTACTCAGGTGCTGTGTTACAGGACATATGCAGGGAGTACTGGTAGCATTTGGTCTGCATATCTGTCTGCCTGCACGACCATCATGTTTTACAGTATGATGTGGGCTCTCTTGTTTACAGCTTTTTGAGCTCTAATCATAGAACTATATATAATTTTACATGCAATCTATATTATATAATATATATTTACATAAATTCATCTATACAGAGTACTCTTTATGTTCCACAAGCATTGGAAAATAAGTACATACAAATATTCAGAATTCCAGATGCCATATTCCCGTCTCTCATATGTCAGAGTGTGCCAGAAATAACCCTATTGAGCTCTACCAATTGAAGCTGAATCTGTATAACTGAGAATAAAAGTTGGAATTTACCTCTTTTCTGTAGTCTCCCTGGTAAGATCATGCTTATTAATATAATATGCTGTTGAAAAGGAGTTGTAAAAAAAAAAAAAAGAAGAAAAAAGCTGAACACTAGAAGGGCTGAAAATTAGTCTCAAGCATAGAAACACAACTAAAAAACATGTTTTCATAAGACTAGTCCAAATATAATTCCTCCTCTCAAAATCTTGTAGCATTATTTTGCTATTCATTATCTCCTCTGTTCATTACTATTTATTGGAATAGTATTTGTCTGTCCTTTAAAAGGACTCTTATTTCTGCTATATTAATTTTAAAGACAATCATGTTATTAATGTGGCTTTATTAACAGGTTTGAGGTTAAATACATAAACAGGCTCTTTGCCTGGAAACTCTTTACTATGTGAGTTGTCATACTAATGCAGCATTGAACAACAGAAGTAACACAGCAGCATCCATGAAATACTTGTTACGTGACTATAGCTGAACAAAAGTAACTGATAAAGTTTCACATCCCAAGCAATATGATATGAACTTTGGTGTTGATCACCGACTTTTGCTCAAGTTTTCAGTTGTTAGCCCTCTTGGTACTGATACATGACCAAAGTCCAGCCTTCCTCAAGGAAACAGACACACCCCCTTGCTACCAAATAGACAGAACATATATAGGGATACTCAAGCTGTTGGATTCAATCCTAGCACTTTCTTATTTTGGATGAATTTTCTACTCTTATATAAAAATACTAATCGTTAGGATATAGCTAAAGACATGCACAGATTCTGTCCCTCCTCTTTTCTTTCATGCCTGAGGATTTTGTCTGTGTATGGCTGTCATCAGAAATACAAGAAATTGTGCTGGTTCACAATTTGGATGTGATTTTTTTTTCCAAAGTCTATCTTGTTTTGCTTATTCCTAGATTTCAATTATATAATAATTGTTTATTAATAACTTATAAGAAAGCTGCATTTACAGCAGTTTGCCAAAAAACTCTTGGATGCTCTGAGTTTTTGATTCTGGTATGTGACAGTGGAAGATTTGATCCACAATTTAAGCCTTGTTAACAGCCCAACTACCTGACCCTGTTTTCCACAACTTGTCAAAATGTTTGCAAAAATAGGTCGGTACATTATATTTGATTTCAAATGTTATTTTTTAAAATTTAAGATCAAACAGGCTACGCTGCTATGGCATAAGAGAGATGGGTTTCCTCATCTGTTAATATCTGATGAAAAACAAATAAAGGACAGAAACAAATTAAGCCATTAGACTGCCCATAGGAATCTGCATTGGGACCTCTGCTCTTCGACTTTAAAACAGTCAAACCCAGAGGTGACCATGAAGGGAAACAGGAAGATTTCAAAGCACTTAATGAATCAGTGATAAAATGGCAGATAAAATCAAGTGTGAATTGACTGCATGCGGAGAAAATGTCTCTAATGAAATGTATATGGTTATGGCTCTGAATAATGTATTGATACTCAGGAAAGGGATTTGGAACTCATGGATGGTTCTCTGAAAATGTCAATCAATATGCATTTGTAGTCAAAAGAGATGGATGTTGAGACTTTGTAGGCAAAAAAGTTGACCAAAAAAAAGCCACTCCTTAAATCCTTTATATACTGCTAATTATAAATCCTGTAAAAGTTTAGTAGCTCCTAAAGTTCATTTTAACAGAACTTTTTTGAGCTAGGAAAAATACAGAAAAAAAGCAACAAGGATATATACAAAGGAGAAAATTATACTGATTTGGGGCAAACCACATATATTAGGATTCTTCACTTTGGAAAAGGCATGAAGAGAGATATGAACGATATGGAGAAGGTGAAGAGAGAATAGCTATTCAGTTTCCCTTAAGACTAAAACCGGCAGGCGCATCATTAAATTACCTGGTATTTAATTTAAAATAAGCAAAAGAAAAGGGTTTTTTTGTCCCCCATCACTCAGCTACACAGTAGAACAGTGTTATAATGTGTAAAAAAATAAAAGTTAAGAAAAACCCACATAACCAGCCAAACTCACGAAGTACAGACCCGGCAACTGTTCCTTTGTTGTTTTCCAGGTTGTGTTCTTCCACAGTCATATCCTCAGAAGTGTTCAGCCTGGTTTTTGCCCAAAGGAGATTACAGTCTCCACTGAAATGTTCATTCTGTGTCACAAATCTGTCAAAGACTGGATTCACTGCTTTGAGAAATCAATTTCATGCATAAATTTAAAAAAGTTTCTCTTGCAGAAAACAAATGCACAAAAACAGTCTCTTCAGGCTAAGTTTAAATCTGACTTTTAATGGGTCCTAAAGCCCTTAAGAAAGACTCATCTGCTGTTCCTTCACTCCAGAATGTCATGAATGTTAATTGGCTTCTCAGTGGATGTCAACCTGGTGCCACTGAAGTGTCATATGTAGTTTTCATTCATTTTATACCAAATTATGCATACAAACACTTGCCTTACATTAAAGAGACTAAGGCTGCAATGTTGATGATTTAAAAGTTGCCAGAATGAGTGCTCATTGTATTCACTGGTCCCACACATCATAATGAAGCCTTGTTACACAGTTGCATTTTTCCACAGAACTGTGCTGCAAGGACTGTGATACGATATGAAATTCTTTGGGCTTGAAAAACATAAAACAATTAAAAAACCCCAGTGTATTGACAACAGATGTCATCATGCGGTGTTTTCAGGATAAGGCACTAACATTGCTGTCTTCAAATTCCTGCTCTTCCCAACCAAACACTTGGGACTTAAACTAAATGCTGCCCTGGTGCACATTCTTATTGTCAGTACTGTCTCAGAGAAATTTAACATGGAATTATAATTGCAGGGAAATCATTTCGGCTCCTAAATACTAAGAAGCAGCTGTTGAAGGCTGGCTTTCAAAATAAAAACATTTGAGTAAACTGTCATGAAATAGCAAAAGACACATCCCTGACACAGAGATAACTCCAAGCTAAATTTCACCTGCCACTTGAAATGCCAGTTTGGTCAGAATTATATTTTGGATTTTAATACTGGAAAAACTGCTGGTTTTCCAACACAAATATACATTCATCATAGAAAATTTCGTTCCTAGCACGTAAAACTTGGCAGTGTTCCATAAAGAAAAATTTTGGACGACTGTACTAATTTTATGTAATAATATATGCAAATGTATACAGCCAGTAATGACTAAAAAACAGGAAGGTAAACAGTTTACTCACTGACTTGACAGATTCCAACATACAGCAGTTATACAACAGCATAATATTTTGAAATACTGTTACTGTTCTTTATATGGAAGCTACCAGGAAATCGATGTGACAAAAATAATGAAGAGACATTGGTTTGTTTTATGTTATCATGTTAATTTTTACAGAACACTGATTATTATAAAATCATACTTTGTTTCATATGAACACAAGTATTCTTGTGGTAGTTATGTTATACTGATTATTTATTTGAGCAGTAGAGGAAGTATATTTTTTAAATGGTAAATACAGATACTAATTCCAGGTCCTTCCTGTTGCTCCTGAACAAGCTCTTAAAAACACAGGTATTTTAAGTAGTTGTTATGAAAAGGAGTATAACTGAATAGAATTGGCTAAAATATTTACCTGTGATATTTTGCATGCTCTGCAGGCAAACTTTTGCCTGCCCTGCCATATGAATAAGTAAAGTAAGATGAAATGTTTGTTTGTGCTTATATGGCAACCTACAAGAAATCCCAAGGAATTACTTTCCCTTGAGAAAGCAATATACACCATATATAGTAAGAAATTATTCTGTTTCTTGGAAAATGCCCTCAAATGGAGGAATGGATGGTTTATAAACATAAATTATTTTTTTCCCTACACAGATATTGTAACTTCATTTTATTGCAAATGCTAGCGAGGTTCTCCCTGCTGACACCACAAGCTCTGTGAAAGTTGTTTACAGCATCATGGCGAAAGTCAAAATGATGAAGGACAAAATAGTTATGTAGCTGCCAATACCTGGAGGATAAGCAAGAGTAAGAACAGTTCTGACTGAATATGTTTTTAATTTATTTTTGTTTTTTCTGGATTTAATTGCCTTTTTTTCCTGGCAAATATCGCATCCCTTTTGCAGAAGCGAACGCTCTCCAACTGCCCTTAGACATTGCTGATGAAGAACAGTGGCCAGTGCTCTGGGTCTGTACTGGCTTGGGAGTGGTGTAAAATGCCTGGCGGGGGTGGCTGCAGCAATGACAGCAGAGGAATTGGCAGTGCAGAGGCAAAGCCTTCTGAGCTGCTGGATAGGCTGCCCAGAAAGAAAATATGACTGTAAGTTGCGGAATAATTCAACAGACATTTTAGAGGGATGGCCTGTAGACTATAGGAGTGATATCTGTGGGTATAAATTAAAGGCAGGAAAGGTGGTGGTGATTAACTGGGATCTTGTGGAAAGTATGGGACCAGGGCATGATGTAAATGGTGTAAAGTGAGGGCTGAATATTGTCCTGATTTTTGAAGCGATAGAGTTTAATTTTCTTCTTCGTAGCTGGTATAGTACTGAGTTTTGGATTTGTAGACAAGAATAATTATGAGAACACACTGATGTTTTAGTTGTTACTAAGCAGTGTTTACACTAAGTCAAAGAGTTTTCAGCTTCTCCTGCTGCCCTGACAGAAGAAGCTGGAAGGCAACAGAGCCAAAGGGGTGTTTTATACTGTATGACATCATGCTCAGCACATAAACTAGGGGTAAAGTGCCTGGGGGGCTACTGCTCAGGAATAGGTTGGGCATAACTTAGTTGATGGTGAGGACTTGGTTTTCATTCACATCAATTGTTTTTCTTGAGTTTTGACTTTCTCTTTGTTATTTTCCTTTTCATTACTATATTATTATTATTGCTACTATTATTACTATTATGGTTATATCAAACTCTTTTTATCTCAACCCACAAGTTTTCTTTGTAACCTTTCTTCTTCCCACCCCCATCCCACTGTGCAGGAGAGAGTAAGCAGCTGTGCAGTGCTTAGTTCCCAGCTGGGGTTAAATTGTGACAGTGTTAGACTGCGTTAGCTGCACTCTAATATTTGTCTTACACCGTTGTTAGAAATATCATCAGTCTCCAAACACCTTTAGAGACAATGCACTCACTTCCCTCAATCTTTCAGATGAGACAGAAGAAAATCCTATCCCATGATTATTTTTCCTATGTAATCCTGTTCAAGGGGTCCTCCATTTCTTTACAGGGAATATGTAGGCTGCACTGCAAAGCTTTCCCACTACGTGCATTTTCATTTGAAAAAGCTTTATTTGTCAGATTTCACTACATCATTAAATGCCTGTAAACAGAAATACTAAGATCTGAAGAGGTTATTTGTTTGAACTAAGGAGTTCTTATGTTAGCAGTGTGATGAAGAGAGACAAAGTGCCATCTAGTGAAAGAAATAATTTAACATAAAGAAAAGGTTAAGATCTTACTGAAGATTAGTTTGACAGTGTCAGTTCCCAGATGTGGGTGAATATAGCCAGTGTTTTATTAACATAATATCACAATTTATGCAGCAAGGCAATTATTGCAATTATTCTAATCTATGCGTACTCTGTGAATTTTTGCAGTTTTTTAAGGAAAAAACCCAAACATGTTAAATCCCTTTCATGTGTAC
The DNA here is from genome assembly GCA_014706295.1 of Lycocorax pyrrhopterus obiensis. Classification (NCBI taxonomy): domain Eukaryota; kingdom Metazoa; phylum Chordata; class Aves; order Passeriformes; family Paradisaeidae; genus Lycocorax; species Lycocorax pyrrhopterus. The sequence continues at coordinate 18,476,250 of JACSVZ010000007.1, read as the reverse complement.
AAAGTGAAGCATGGCTAAATTGTGCTGGAAGTGCTGTGGTTATTCTGCAAGAGATTTTCCTTCCTACTGGACAACAACAGTCCAGTAGGATGCAGAGTCTGTGTGGCTCCTGTACAATGTAAGCACTGCACAGGACTGAAATGCTGAGGTCAACCAGCACATGTTTTTTGGGAAAACAAGGGGAATTACACTGGGAACTTCTACCTCTCTCTATTCTACCCACTTTTGAGTTCATCTGGTTTGAACAGATCTTTCAACACAAATTGCACTGTGCAATTTCTCTGAAATCATTAATGTTCTGAATCATTGCATTTGTGGTATTTCCCCACGGTAAATAAAACAAATTGTTATAAGAAATAGAGCAGAATATCTATCCACTGAGTCACTACGAAGAAATTTGAGCTAATTAAAATATCAGATTACTTTTTGATTTTCAAACATCAAAGAATGACAAAAATTTGCCTCAGATTACTGAGATACAATATACAAAGTATATGTTATCTAAGGATTTACATACCTGCTCTTGTGGAAATATTATTTTCGGGGAAAACAGAGGGAAACGGAAGTGATATGTTCAGCTTGTGTCTTTGTTCTGTAATTCATCTTAAATTCCTGATTGTTTTACAATATTTAACTACTTTGTATCACCACATCTCCTGATTGTAGTGCCTCTCTCTAGTCCTGCAACTATTAAAAAAACCAAAACACTTCAGCGCCACAGTATGAGTGTTGTGACTATCACTACATTGGATAAGCCAAACAGGCTGGGGAAGCACAATCATGGTTTTGTTATTGCATCCTATTCAACGCTAAGCACATTGCTAGCAGTCCAAACTGCTTGTTTGTGTCAACAAGAACAGTTGATACACCTATGTTTGTAAATACACATATGAAATTACCAGAAGCAGAGTTAATGTGGCAAAAATTGCCTGCATGCAAACTCCTTTGCAAATCTTCCTACCAGTTGCCCTGATTGAGATTTCAGAGCTAAGCCTGACCCCCAGAGTTAATACTGCTGCTATTTCTCATCACTGAAGATATATTGGATAACCTGAGAGAAAGAATTGGAAAAAAAGCTCCTTTTCCTTCGTTCATGTGCAAGATTAAAGATTTTGAAATTATTTGAATTATAGAACACTGGTACATTTTGTTTAATTTCCCTGGACCTCTATTCTGCATCAAACACACTGCTGTATTATTTGGATTATCATGTCTTTCTTTTAAGTAGCCTGTTATTTACTAGCGTTACTTCCCATTCTCATGATAAACTTACTTTACCTAATCAAAAGTTACTTTACTGCTGATTTGGTCTCCCTTAATGTGTAAGCTCCCTGCTCAAGCTGAAAGGGTTTATAAACACTACCTAAATCTCTAGCATAACCAACTAACATGCTTTTGCTTTCTTGGCAAAAAGAAAAATGTCCGTTTTTACAAGTTTATTTCGGATTCATAGCACTGGGGCTTAGAAGAAGTTGAAAAGCAGAGTAGGTACTGTAAGCAAATAGTTGCCAAACCCACATGAGGAAGGATTTGAATGGTTCTGTGAATGGGAATAGGTAATAGTAAAATTAAAGACAGACCACTTCAAAAAACTACCTCTGCAGAGCACAATGGGGTGAAACAATCCCATTTTTACTGTTCCTAGGATGTATCCTGTTAATGCATCCCAGGACATCCATGTCCCCTAGCATGCTGGAGCAATGATACAGGAACAGTGCTAAGCCTGTTAGTTCATTTATTAATTTATTCTACCTGCTACCCAAGCACAGAAAGAAACAGAACCTGACACTTTGGGGTTAGCTGATTTATTTAAATTCCTCCCTACTTAGATCTTTGTTTTATTTTATTTTTAGTTCCCTCTTACCATTACTTTTGAATAAGAAGTTCCAAGTATGCTTAATCATTGTAAAGTTCCTGACAGTTTCTATAAAACAGTAACATTTTCTTTTATTGTAGCTTATGTTGCAGAAAGAGTAGACTTGGAAGCAATAAATATTGACGCTCACAGAGCAGACTGAGGATTAATTTCTTTGAATGATTTCTACATATGCTATGGAGTTTCAATACATAACACTAATCTCTCAATGTTTGATACAATACAGCTGGTAGTAAATCTTCTTACTTCTGTAGCATATATTGCTAATTAAATAGTTCTGTCCTGCCCAAATTTCCTTTTAGGTGTTTGCCTACAGTTCCTAATTTTCTGCTTACACATTGAGTCAGTGATTTACCCCCTACTTCTCCTTTCTGATATAAAAAGTAAGCTGAGCCAGAAAAAAAAGCAAGAACCAAATACAGTCTGCTATGGAGAGGCAGTGGGGAAAGAAGGGCATACCACCAATGGAGCCATCAAGCCCCAAACTCAGACCCCAGCTCTACTACAGCACATCACATAACTTTACATCAGGAAAGATGTAAAAGAGTCTAAATATACTGTCTCTGTTTGCCTGCTGGGATCAGGATCTAATATCAAGCTATTGCGAGTAAGAATACTCACATCTTTCATAGAGGTTTAAAATCCTAAGCTATTAAAATGGTATAACACCTAGAAGTCAGAGTGGTAAATTTACTCTTCTTGAGCAATCTTCAGATCTGTGACTGTACTTTAGAATGCCAGTAAAGTTGGCTGGATTTAAAACCTTGTCAGATGTAAATTGAGGAAACTTTAACCATGGTACATAATTTGACTGCAAAGTTTTTGAAAAAAAACCCAACAAACAACACACCATAAAAAATAAATAGGTAAAAATCTAAAATGATACACTGAAAGGGGATTTGTAATTCTTTTATAAATGTATATGTGCATAATCTATATTCAGTAAGAGATGTGCCCATATATTTTCTATGTACATTTTCTTGGTAATAAAAAAGTCAATGCATTCTTAATATTTATTCACTTGATTTGAAAATTTATGTCTTCTGGAAGCAAGAAAGTGGTCAAAATATTAGGTGACAGTTTTAAAAGACAAGTCATTGTGTGCTTTCTTCACTAATGTTTTAGAAAATAGTTCCTGTGGGTTTGTTTCATAGTGCTTTCTCAAAATTATTGAAAACAGAAATGTATTAATGAAAACAATTACAATTCAAAATCAAAATCTTTACCTTTTCTGCTGAGAAATCAGTTGGTAAGTTATGTCAGGTCACATCTGCAGCATTGGACTGCCCATGTAATGCCATGTGACCGATGCAGGCTGACAAGGCATGCAACACAGTGATGTGTTAATTGGGTAGGGAGTGGGGTGGGGGGACAAAAGAAGAAAATTACTTTGTTTCAGAAGACAGGATGTGAATGTACATAGGCAGAATCACAACTGACCTCAATGGTTGTCTTCCTGTAGCTCCAGCAGGGAGCTATCCTTTCACCTGTGGAGTTAGACCTTTCATGGTAGCCTGGAGTTGTACAGAGGATGTACTGAAATAAGCCTCACTGAAGAGAGGCCCGCACAAATCTTATCATGTCCTGCTTCAAAGCTCATTTGAAAGTGCTTCAATGAGACACCAGCCAGTGCTTAGACCTTGCAGAGGTTCTCTCCACAGAGGAAATTTGCATATTGCACAATCATGGTTTTACATTTTTCAGTATCTCAGTTAAAAACACGTTTTTTAACCAACAAATATGCTTTAAAATTAGCACCCAGAGAAGCATAAATTAGCATATGAATCACTTTACTCAAGTTCAGAGAAAAGCCCTTAACCTTCAAAGCCATTTCATCATTTGCAGAAAGCTAGTTTCACACCATTGCTTATGGTCTGGTGAGTATCAGTGACTCAGAAACACGGGGCTGCTGAATATGAAGCCTACACAAAACAAGCAACCATAATTTCATTTTCTTGGCAAATGAGCATTAAGCCTACTTAGTACAATTTCAGTAATTCAAGATGAAGTGGAGACAAGGGGACACAAAGCTAATGAGGAGTGTTGGTCCATCAGGATAACGATTCTCCTGTCAGTTATTCTGGGCATGACTCCTTAAGTTTCTAAGAATAACTCCACATGGTATTTAATATGCCATCACAGTGCATGAAAGAGCAGTCATGCTACTTAGACACCAAGTTAAAAAAAAAACCCTGAATCTGAGTTTTATGTGACCCAAAACAATGCAAGGAATATCTGTATCAGAGCTGCACCTGCTCAGTTTATATGGCAGTCAAAGCTTTTAACAAAAATTTGCTTTTAGGGAATAAATGTTCCTTTACTGCGGAATATTGGGCTGCTTTACACAACTTAGCAAAGCTCTTTAGCCTTCTGACTTCTGAGAGATAGATTTGTTTTTCTGTTGCCCACAGCCCTGCAACATCTGAATTTGTCGTAATAATTACTGAAAACATTGTCTAACACCTATACAATAGTATCTTTAATTGTCTCTATCTACATGAAGTAAAGAAAACAAAGTCATTATAATAAAACTGTGGCACGATTGGGACCTCAAGCATAGAACAAGCAAAAAAACCCCATGGCTTTTAACATTTTAGGGGAAAATTATCTTCAGCAGAAAACTGAGTAATAAAATTAAGCTAGCACTCCCTACTTCCAAATACCTGCTTTAACTACTAAAAGTTTTCTCTATCAGATACATTTTGATGCGAGCATCCTATACCGTTGCAGTACCGACTTAAACATTGTAAGGATGTCTTAAACCACCACAGCAGACACAGTCAAAATTTCCCTTGGCCACAGTTATAAAGTGTTAAGGATTCTTAGGTAGCTCTGAAAATATTTGACAAGGCGACAGTTTAGATTCTAATGTTTTCCCCTTATTCCTAGCTAATTAAAAACATGCTTAGAAAACATTATTCATAGTAGTTTGAAATTCACAGGAGCAGTGAAATTGCTTCCAACAAAAATATACAAGGAAAACAACTCTCACAGTCTTGACCTGAGATATCCTGCAGATTTGTAAGGAAGATTGCAGCTACCAAAAGGATTATGAACTCTTACATGATAATCCATACTTGAAATCTATTTGATTACAGCCCAACAAATAATTTGTAATGCATCAATTCAATGGTGCTTTTCTAATTTGCCTGTTGTTTGGAATGGATCTTTAGGGGTTTGCGTGCCTGCTGTTTTTTCCAACAGATACCTGGATATGTGTCGAAGGTATTTTACTTCAGTGTTTATATGTGATGACTGACTTCAAACTAGTTTTCTTCTACCATCCTGTTCCACTGCTTAGAAGTGTCTTTTTCAACAGTTTTGCTACCAGCAAAATAATTTGCTAGAATTTATTGCACCAGCAAGTATTATGACAGGCAGGGCAATATCAAGGTATATGTGAAGAGCACTAATATAAATGAAAATAATGTTAAAGCAATAAAAATAAGTAGTATGATTGAATACACGTCAGATGTCTGAAACATTGCAGGTCTTTTTCTAGACAATGGGGAGACGCAATTTTTTAAAATAGAAAAGTGATTCTCTAATATGTCTTCTAACTGTTATGATAAATCTGGTTTTTAAACTTGTAATACCACCAATTCACAGCAATACAGTTTGTCAAATGTTAAAAATATTTGCTTTAATTTACATTGTGAATTTGAGTTTTTACTTTATTTTATTTGGATATTATCAACCATGGTAACATGAAAAAAAAGGGATTCATGACACCCTGAATGCATCTGTCCCTCTCTTTTTTTGCAAATTTTGAGTGAATGAATCCAAATTTTATAAATGTTGCTTAAACTATATTTGCCCATGGCATGCATAGTCACTGCTTTAGCAGGAAAAATACATGCCCTTTCTACAAGGCAAAGGATCCTAGAAGCTCCAGCATCAGCAGGCATCATTAGGACACTGCTGGGTACAGCTGAATAAGCTTTGCCTCTGTTATGTCATCTATATTCAAGCCATTAAAAATAACACTGTGAGCTGTTATGTAGTTGTCATATCAGGAGGAAGTCTTATTCTGATTTAATTAAATTTTTCTGGCAACCGATAAAGACAGGGAGCGGAAATAATTAAGCCCATATAGGTTATTCTTTTCATTATTCAAGGAGAAAATCTCTAAAGTTTTATCCTTCACTGGGCTTTTTTAGGAAACTGTTTTCTCGGGTCCTTGCCATTTATTAATGTGTTGATTCATTTTAGCAGGACTGATATCCCTAGTGGGTCATAACTCATTTCTGTGGAATCCCCAACACGCAGAAGCTGTTTCAGAGAATTCTTACCGAATAGTTACAGATGAACTATCATCTGAAATCAGTGTGATGTACTTAAAGTTGAAGACAGCTGCAATGCATGCATTTCGATCAAATGGCTTGGCCACTGTCCAGACAGATGTACCTCTGGAAGGTTTTCACCCAGAAGTGCTCTGAATAGGCTGCTCAAGAGTACTCGAGGCCAGACCAAAGAACTTGGAAACCCAGTACCCTATTTTAAGGCAGACGCAGCAAAAATGGAGACCAGAAAACTCTGTTAAGCCTTTCTACCCTGTGTAGAGTGTTCAAAACCTTCACATGGCGTTCAGAGCAGCACAAGGAGCTGCAAGATGCCTTCAATCAGACCTGTACATATTAGCATCCTACTGCCAGCTCACTGGGAAATGCTGAGTCTTAAATCCTACCTTTATTCAGCTATAGGAAAAAATTGGATTGCCCCCTCTTGGGATTCACTTTCTCCACCCATTGGAACAAGAAAGAAAATTCAATCCCCAAACACTCATGGAGGTAGAGGCTCAGATATTTCCTCTTTATTAAAAGCTTATTGTTAGATCACAATAATGACATTGGAAAACAGATTGGTTTGTTGGTTTTTTTGGTCTCTGCATATTGGAATTTACACTCATTTTCTTCACTTCCACATCTAGTTACCTGAAAAAAAGCCCAGTCTGTTCTTTGTTTGTTTAATTTTATACAGGAAATAGTGTTGCTACACTTTAGCAAAGCTACAGGAAGAGGTGGAGAGTCGATTGTAAAACCAAGGCAGTTTCACTCAGGTGCTTGCTATCATACCTGCCTTCTCATGGGAACTACAGAATGTACCTTTCAGATGATGCCTGGCCTCCAGCCAAGAGATGTCTCCAGGGGATTTTGCCATGGTCTTATGTAATGGACTGGGTGACAGAGAACACCAGCTCTCCAGTTCTGGTTATGGATTCTTTCAGAGGTTAATTAGCAGCTGAATTTGGATATGGCTTACACCACTGCAGAGTTCACAGGGATTTTAATCTGCAGTTGTACCCCACATGGGTGAGTCATTAGGAATTACCCACTGTCCTGTCTGCTGCACTGGACGTCCTAAGAACGTGAACAGTGTCATCAGTACACAAAAATGCTACAGATTTTTGTCTCCTTTGATCTGGTATTTCCACACCCAGTCAGTCCTGGTTGTTCCCTTGCACATCAATCCTAATGTTCCAGTTACTATTTCCTACAGCTGCAGGGATATATAGTAGGAAGGCAGGCAGGGCTAGGCATGAAACACAAGACACCCTTTTCATCTGCCTCACATTTGTTTGATAGAAAATGAAATAAAAAAAAAAAATCAGTAACAGTGACCAGGTCCACAGCCTAGCAGTTAGGGCGCTTCACTTTCCTGAGTTTTGCTCTCAGGACTGCTGTAGTTTAAATTTAGGACAGAATAATGGACCAGTTGCTTGCACCTACTTGACACTGTTTGTGCACAAAGTGGACATGATTGATATTAATTTGTGGGTTTGGGAAAGCAGGTAATATCATGTGAGTTGTCATTGCAAGACACCTGTCCCAGGACCAAATGAAAAAGGTTCAGCATTATATAAATCGACGAGGACCTACATTAACTTGTATGCCAGGTACAGAGTGTGCACAGTCAGACTGCACTTCACTTTTGATTTCAGGACCCCTTCCAGACTACTGCTATAACAGGCAGGAAGAGAGCTGACCTCCTGTGATATGCCTCACTGCTACATCCTCCCAGGGCATCACTTCTATTTCATTTGTCTCCTCCCTTGGGCACACAGAGTATTAACATATTTCTGCTCAATATATGAAAAGGAATATCTTTTCGCATCATAACCTTCGTGTAGATGAAAATGAGCATTCCTCATTCCTCTGTCAGACAAGCTATTGTTCAGCTGAATGTTTCTTATTGTGCCAAGAAAATACTTGGCTACTTTATAGTACCAAAAACTGTGTGGCTTAGATTACCTGATTAACACAGGAGTTCTTGCTGCCTCTCTGTCCACCAGCACAGTTTTTAAATTGAAAGCTTTAGCACAATACTCAACAACCCCGAGTAGAGTCATTAACAAAACATAGTCTGTGAGAAGTTATAGCACTGAAGCCAAAAGGTGAATGCAGAGTAATAATGACATTTTGTAGTTATGTACAGTTTTTCATATTCAATGGTATCAAGATGTTTTATAAATTAATACATAAAAGTAGACATTCTCAGCTAAAAAAGGGACTGTAACTGAAGGAACAACATCACATTTTGGCAAAACTATTGCTCTTTTGAGAAGTTCAAATGTGTCCTTCAAATTACTTTGCTTTGAAGCAGGAGTTGCAGAGCAATACTTGTAATTTTTTTCTGTTTGCAAATCATTCATTCTATAAAGATTATTTTATTAATATATGTATTCCCAAATATTTACAAGGTGCTCTTTTTCACTGCATTTTATCTGATGGAATGTTTAATGTGAGCAGTGCCAATACAATATCTTGCAAAAATTAATCTTACTGTGCATTTGAATAATTATTAGCTAGTGTAGCTCTCATTTTGAATAAAGGATTTCAACCTCTAAAACCATAGAATTATAAATAAGGAATAATACCCTTCTTGACAGCTTATGATTTGTCTTTAAAATACCGTTGCTCCAAAATTTTGAGTAAACATCTTTATTTCTTGAAAGTGGGAATATTTAGCTTTTTAAGTTTATTTTTAAAATGTGCAATTGATCTGTCTTCATTTGGAAGTATTTTTAAGGTATAATAGGTTGAAATAGAAATATCTGGATGACTTTCTCTCCCACATTTTCTGCTACAAATAAAACTAATTTAGGTAATTACTGCCATTGTAACATGAGTGCAATAAATGAGCAAGACTTTTCATCTACCTCAGTTATTTTGCACACAGAGAAATGTTAGGAAGCACGTTTAGAGAAATGTTATGAAGCACATTTAGAGTAATATTTTACACGTACGCATTTCCTCCACTTCTCCAAGAAACTAAGTCAGGGGTTTGATTATGTCTTCCCCTACATATCCTCTTAAGAGTATACTTTGGGCCTATATTCTCATGAAGTCACTGTCTGGGTTGGATTCAGAGTCAAAGCTTTGCCTCCTGGCCATCCTGGCTAGCAGCCCACCTGAAGGCTAACCTTCTCTGACTCCGGGACCTTCCCCTGTTTCCCTGTGCCAGCAGTAGGGCAAAGGGATAATCTCCACTTGTACAAGTGGCTGCCCTGAAGTGTGTTCTCCTTCAAAGTGGTGAAACAAACTCACCTCAGGCACCATGTGCAGTCTTAAAATTATTCATTAGAACTCTCAGCTATGCTAGTCCAGCATTTTAACTGCTAATCCAGGTTAACTGCTCTCCATTTTTTGAGAGAGGCAATAAACAAGAAGGTGGCATTTGAGAGGCATCACTGGAGAAAAACATTAGTCAGTGCACAGCTTAAATTAAGTTTTTTGTCATATACAAAGTTGCTTTAATAAACTTTCAACTTGTCAAGATCACAGTTGAAAAACACTTTTAAGGTCCAGCACTTCAGTGCAACTAATATTCTTCTTGACATTTGAAGTATTATGTAAGGAGTTTCAGGTGTAAAGTGCATTGTAGACAAAAGACTTTCTTGCCTCACAAAGAAACTCATAAAATGGTTGAATTGTCAGGAAAGTGACAGCCAGTAAGGGACAAGAATGCAAATGGATTTAGAGCTGTGGTAGCTCCTGAAAGACATAGGCATTAAGTGACAGTCTGGAAACATCTCTGGACTTACATTCTCTCCTCCAATAAGCTCTCATCCTTGATTACACCCTGCAGACCACCAGGCTAGCAGAGAGCACAAGGCTTGAGCCAAATTAAAAACTAAGCCAAGGGAGGAGGATAAAAGCTTATTTGTTCTAGACCTGATCCACCCGGGCTGCCAGGTTTGTGTTTGATGGGGAGGACAGCTGGCAAAGCAGTGGTGGCTGACAGCAGCTCCCTTAGCTGGCCATATCAATATCACAAGCTGCAGAATTTCTAAAAGCCTGTAATAATTACAGTAGGACAAAATGCACCCATTTTCCCAAATAGGAAGCAAAATACAAACTACACTATGCTATCACCACTTAAAAGCACACAACAGTTATAGCCCTGCTACCAAAAACACATCATAAGTTTAGTTATACTTCTTGAAATCCTTTCCACACCTTGAATTCTAATCTCAGCTGAATCAGTAGCACCTCTGCTTTTGTCACAGACACTAAAACCCTATCTGACCCCACTTTAACAAACCTCTTCTGATCACAAGGTCATGCTAACCGTAAGGTCATGCAGCCACATTAACTTATCAATTTACACAGACTACCAGCCCAGGTCCAAAGACAATCAAACACAAGTCTACCTGCACATTACTGGGAAATGCTGGTGCAGTAAATTAGCCTTCATCCAAACCCCAGCTCACATTAAAAGTACCTCTGTAAGAGATCACCAAAAATTCTCAGTCATTGCACAATCTTTTCTGATTCTTCTCGAAACTTCATCCTGTTTCATCATGGACACATTAGGCTAATACTTGACCCACTAAATTCAAAGACAAAAGAGGAAAGAACTTACCTCCATTGACATATTCCAGTTCTAAACATACATTTTTCCAATAAAGGAACTAGAATAAAGGCTACTGCATGTGACAGTGTTCTAGTGGAGAACAACCTTCCTCACCCCATCAGCATCACTTTGCAATTGCAATGGCAGAGTGGTGTGACTAAGGGGTGCTGGAGAACAACTAGCTTTTGAAGATCACACAAGTACCTGTTAGATCTTTCCACAGGAACCTGTTCATTTACTTCTCAGGGGGAAGGCAGAAGACTAGGCCCCAAAATCATATTGCTAAAGTTAAGCAGTGAAAAATACATATTGTGACTCAGGCACGTAACAGCAAATTCAAATATAACTGAGCTTAACAGGTAGAGAGCCACTGTGTATTTTCCTCCATTTTGCAGTAACATACTTCGTCCACTCTCAACTAATTTCAGAAGACTTAGTTAAGCCAAAAAAAAACCCCAAACAAACTGTTACCTTAAAAGTAAGACCACCCACAAAGTGGGATACTATGGAGGGGGAACAAACAAAAAGAGAACAGTCTCAAACGGAAGGCCGCAGAATTAGTTTAAATGGTACCTCAGGATCAGAGGGAAGGCAGAATGCTAAAGTGTTACAAATATGTGTCAATTCTTATGTGAGCAATGTACACATCTGTAATATGTTGTAATCATTCTGGACACTTTAAATGTTGTCACTTTAAAGTAATTATAATATACACAGTGGGTAGGAAAAAATCACTGAACGTGAAGCTCAGACTTCTGAATCATGAAGCATCATGATTATCTGTTCTTCTTGGATGGTGAACAACTATAAAGATATAGAAGTCAATATAAGATGCAGGTGTTCAGACACTGCTCTTGAGCATTTTTTATACACTTCCAAATAGGCTTTTCCCACTCACAGAATGGTGATCATACCATGCTAGGCAGGTCAGCTGTTCAGGCTTCTGGCTAATTCCACTGCTGTTAAGAGAAGAAATGTAATTTAGAAAAGCGTGATGAGTTTCTGTCAACCTGAATGGAGCTGCCTGTCCACTGTGTTGTTGCCCAGCACTTTTGACAGTGAAGACTTGAAAAAGCAAGTGAACAGCTCTTTGTGTGCTTGCTCAGGCTGAAAGGAGTTCTACTTCCTACCCCTGTCTAGGAAGGACATAACTGTAATCTGGTGATTTTCCTTGCTTTCTCTCTTCTTCTGTCCCTCATATTACAGAGATTAGAACAGCATATTTGGCAAATACCGTATGTTCTTGTATGGTAATCTCCATTACTATGCTTTACTCCTGTGTAACTTTGTTAGACTGAAGAAATGCATTTCACAGGGGAGAGTAGAAAAATATTGATATAAAAAACTCTTCTTCCAATACTATTCTTTAATCTGCTTCTTCCTCTGTCTTGTATATCCATTCCTCTATTTTAGATATCCGTTCTCCATACTTGTTTTAGTTTCCAGCAGCCCTTGAGACTATTACATTAACATCCATGTTGGATTGTGATCCTTTAAATTTGCAATTCAGTGTGCATTCTTCAAGTTTCATGTGCTCTGTTTTTGACAAAAGCCTGTAACTGTGCAGATTTCTTTAAAAAATCTAATTTTCAAAAGTTGCTTGGTATGGTTTATGCCTAATGTCATGTTTCAATGGTAGGTAGGAATTCAGATCTTTTGATTGTTGGCTGCAAAATTACTTTGAGAGGGCACTGACGATGAATTATTTCTGCAATTTCTTGAAGAGCTCAGTGCTTCAAAACCAAGTGATGGCAGAATCATACCAGTGCTCTGCTTTGACCTCTGCCAATATTGAAGTTTACTAAGTTTTAATGTGCCAGGAAAGAATTTTTATCAATCTGCATTAGAAATAAACACATGTATGAGGACTGCAACATATTAAACAGTGGGGTATGTTTTTATGTTAATAACTCCTGAGCAGATACTGTTAGCTCATTCTGTTTAAATCTGATAAAACTCCATGCATTGGGTGACAGGATGTTCTAAAATTGGTTTGAAGAAATGTAGGCAGGTTTCTGCAAATCCTCTCGTGTTCTGTCTCTATATAGACTATTTCCAGTGTTGTTTCTTTCAATGGCTTTTAGTGCTGTACCACGATATTCAATTAAGTTATTCAGTAAAAAGGTAATAAAACTAGTATTAACCTCAGATACCACAGAAGAATATATTAAATCAAGCAAGTCAATGACGCTGATTACTTCCCATTGGTTTACCTCAGGATTAAAGGTAATGAAATGGTGATTTGAGCAGGATAGAATGAACCTATCTGTGTAACATACTGCAACAGCAAAAAGCTTATGCTACTTTTTTAAACATTGCACCCAATGCATCTAAAGTACATCCTCAGACCTATATCTAAGGATTAGTTGATGTAGTCTGGTTACAAAGACCTCTGAAATTCAGTGATGAATGTGACAAAGGTCATTTAGACTCTCTTTTAATCTTGCTTGTTTGCATAAAAAAATAGCTTTGTTCCAGTCAGATGGCTGGTAAGTTTTGCTGACAAAGGAGGAAATATTTGTGAATACTTCTTGAGGTACTGTTGGGCAAATGATGCATCTGATTCATATTGAAGTTTCGTTTTTTTGTGGTGGTGCATGTCCTTCTCAGAAAGTAGTATTTACAACAGTTTTGACTCTACATGTAGAGTTATTTGATTAATATATAAAAAACCTCCAAAATCTCCATGGATTACATTTTGCATGTATGTAATTTTCCCAATATACCTAGGTAGGAATACTTTCTTTAGGAACATTTATTCAGATGTTAGTGCAAAAGAAACTGTACTTTAAAGCAAATGAAAAAAGATCTGTAAGGGTCTGGAGACAGAATAGTAAAATCTTCACAGTTTTCTTTTTTTTTTTAATTGAGGATTGTTTCTTATAAAATAAAAAGGGAACTTGACATAAACAGAGTGCCAGCTTATTCCTTGTTTGGGACTCTGCTTTAACTATATCTATTATCCCAGTAAGCTTGACAGGATGCTTGAAGCTGACATGGGACACACACTGGTGTTTTCTGACGCTTGGCACTCCATGTCAAACTGTCCAAAGTGCAGAGCATTAGGTGGATAGATTACACACCTCCCAGAAGACAGGGGCAGTGACAGAAGATATGCTTTTTCTGGGTAAGTATTCTTCCTTGGAGTCCTGCTACCTTCAATCTTTGAAACATGGTATGCTCCCTTCTTCAGATACTCAGTTATAAGCTTTACAGGTGTTTATATTTAATGTCCAAGAGCTTTCTGATGTACAGTGATACCTTACCTCTTCACATCTGTGCCAACAGAGCTTTTTCCTCAAGAAGCATCCCTCCAGATGTGGTCAGTTTTCTGTGAAGCTGGTGGGACCTGCAGCTGTTTTTCACAGTCATGGTCCAGGCTGTGCCACTAATTACTCTCAGTATAAACCCCACTTCTTTCCCAAGCCCATGAAGAAATTTTTATTGTGTTATATGGAGTCTTCAAGATATTTTTGTCCACAAAGCCTCTCCGATTCCACTGGTTCCTCATAAAGATACTGAAGTCGCCATTCCAGACTAATTAATCTTTGCCTGGTCTAGATACTAAGAAATAATTCTCTTGCACACAGGTGAGGCTGGGGGAATTTCTTTCCTTCCAAACACTCTGAATAAAAGGCATTAATTCACTGTGTGCCTTTGAGTACTGATTCTTGTTTATGATCCAGTAGATTTCTTTTTGCTCTTAGCTATACTGGTTTGGGGTTTTTTACGTGTTCTAGAGCCTTCATTACCATCAATTGCTTTCCCATGCTTGAACAACCAATGTGCTTCACTTAAAATTTGTTCCTGTACCTTCCACTGCGCTTTGCTGGCAGAAATCAATCATGGTGAAGTATAGTCAGAGTAATTTCCTTTGGAGAGCTTATGTTCTACAGGATAAATCTCAGTTTTCCAGGACAGTGTTAGTCTTTCACGTTTTTAGAATAAATGTCTCATCAATTGGATTGTTTCTACAGCACCATTGTTAGTCCTTATTTCCAGGTCTCACAATTGCAAGGTTAACCATCAACTCCTGCTTCATTTCTAAGGCCCTTTACTACTGAATTCCCAGAAATAACTTTTTTTTTTTTTTTTTTTTTTGTGGGGAAGGGTGGATACACTGTGCTCAGAAATACCAACAAATGGGTCTTTGTGCTATGTATGGCTACATGGCTGCAAAAGACGTCGTCATTGTACAAGTTTGATGCACCAGACCCCACGTGAGCTTGATCTAAGTTATAACTAAACAGTCTCGACATCTCATTGTCATCCAAACAGCATTTATAACTGGATTTATCAGTAATTCCACATGCAGTGGGTCTAAAGTATATAGATATATATTTTTTGCCCAGACAAAAGATTGATTTCCGTACTAAAACTCGCACTGCATGTGTTCCCAGCATATGATGTAGCTGCAGTGACTGACACACTCTGTGTGCAGATAAAGCATGACTGACTTTACATCTTTCTGTTCACTGCCGTCATTTGATGACATGGATGAAAATAGAAGAATCTATAACAATCCCACACAATCTGTTGCCCTCAGCATAAATAATGTAGCCTGTTCAGATGAACAAACAAAAGTCCTATTTTGTCACAGAAGCCTAAACTGCTCATGTCATGACTGGTATTTTATTGCCACACCAATTACAGTGAAATAGCAGTTACTCCTTTGAAATTACTCACCTGGGGGTTGGTTTGCAGATTTCAAATCAAGCTGCAGTAAATAAGAAATCCTCAGAAGAAAAGAAGGCTTCCTTACAAAGAGGTTTGTCTCCCACTAGCTTCCCAGGTGCTAAAAAACAGCTTAAGACAAAGCTGCTAACTACCCAAACACTAATTGAAAAGGATCTTTCAGAGAAAAAAATTGATTTTGTGGAGTACAGATAAGAGTAATGTAAAATAATAACGATTACCTAAGAAGGCAATAAGCTTTTATGTTTTCTCTTAAATAAAGGATCATGATGCACTTTGTGACTTACCTCTTTGCTTCACTTCATCTCTCCTAAAAGTAATTAAATGAGAAGATGATGCAAGTAGGCTCTACATATGATACGCAGAGTGTGCCTGGTGGGCATCCCAATCATGTTCTAAGTCACCACTGAGTAGTAATAGATTCAGTAATCTGGAAGTAAGAAAAATGCTTCTGCTCTTCTGTTAAACTCTGGAAAATTAAACAAGAGATTGAATGCAAACTACTGGCTTCAATGAAAGCACTGATGGTTCCTGTATCTTTCAAAGATGTTACGTGATGAATCAATATAACTTCCCCCTGAAGTAATACCTATCACTTCAGAGCACTGGTACCTTCCTCTATTATATTCCCTACCTGTGGCACTCAGAGGTGTGCCGGCCACAGGACTGAAGTACCCTAAGTCAAGTAACTAGGTTCAGGTTAGTACAACTGTCTGGATTTTGATGACCCATTAAATACACAACAGTAGATTATCTGATTGCCTCTGTTAGCTCTAAACGTTGTTGAAAATCTTGTTATGTCCCCTGTCTGTGTAATTGTTTGCTTATAGAGAAGATTCCCAGGAGAGAGGCGCAAGAATTTTATGCTGGGCTACAGAATTTGCAAAATTTATACAATCAGAATTATTCTTTTCTGTGGTACATTTCTCCATGGCATTTATTTAAGGCCTGTTTCATGATCTAATTTTAATTTTCCCAGTGGTTTGAATTTATAGACAGTAACTTGTCTAACCAAGGTCACAGCATAGTCTTGAGGTTGTTTTTTTTTTTTTTTTGCTGGTAAGCGTGTGATCTGTTGTGTAATGCAAGAATAAAAAAGATGATTTTCCCTTGGTCAAATAATTCACTATGAAAAAATTGAATTTCACAAAGTAAGTATATAAACCTCTGAAAGTGGCATAACTCAAGTACTGCTTTGAGCTTGTTTTAGAGAGTAAATGTGTTGAAGAAGTGGTTAAAGAAGTAAGGATGCAGGCAAAGCACACGGATGTACTAGAACAGCTGGTATATTTGGAAAAAAATTAGTATATTTGGGTGGCTCATTTGGGCACACTTGAGGGTTTTGGGAGCAAGTCTGTTATGTCTTTCGCCAAATGCAAAAGAATTTTCCACACGGTAATTTCTGAAGACCAGTAAGTTCTTTACCAGCTTCTTCAGAATATGTGCTTAAGTCTGCCAAAAGCAGGAACAGTGTATGTTTTCACTTGATTACGATGAGATTTCTTTCTATATCATCACAATCATTGTAATCAAAATTAGAGCTATTTTAAAAGCACACTCAGCCAAAGAAGTAGTTATAGTTTAGTTCAAGTGCATGCATAGATGTTCAGATTCTGCTCCCTCTATCTTAGCACAGTTCATGATGTTAAAGCCTTGAAAAGCCATTTTCTTTTGAAGAATTCCTAGACTGTGAACACTGGGATCGAGTGCGCCGTCAGCAAGTTTGCTGGTGACACCAAGCTGTGTGATGTGGTTGACATTCTGGAGGGGTGGGATGTCATTCAGAGGGACCTGGACAAGCTTGAGAGGTGGCTCCATGTAAGCCTCATGAAGTTCAGCAAAGCCAAGTGCAAGGTCCTGCACCTGAATAAGAGCAAGACCTGGTATCAGTACAGTCATCAAGGGATTGAGAAGCCCTGCTGAGAAAGACTTGAGGGTCCTGGCAGGTAAAAAGCTGAACGTGACCTCTATCCTGATCAGCATCAAAAGTGGGGTGGCCAGGGGGTCAAGGGAGGTGATTCTCTCCCTCCACTCTTATGAGACCCCATCTGGAGCTCTGCATTCAGCTCTGGAGTCTTCAGTACAGGAAAGACATGGATGTATTGAAGCAGATACAGAGGGTAGCCACAAAAAAGGTTAGAGGACTGGAGCACCTCTCCTATGAAGACAGGATGAGAGAATTGATGCTGTTCAGACAGAGCAGAAGAGGAGGCTCTGGGGAGACCTCATTAAGGCATTTCAATACTTTGAGGGGTCTTAGAAGAAAGATGGGGACAGATTTTTTAGTAGGACCTGTTCAGATAGAACAAGTGGTAATGGTTTCAAACTTAAAGAGCGTAGATTCAGACCAGATGCAAGGAAAATCTTTTTTACAATGAGGGTGGTGAGACACTGGCACAGGCTGCCCAGAGAGCTGGCAGATGCCCCATCACTGGAAACATTCACGGTCAGGTTGGACAGGGTTCTGAACAACCTGATCTAGCTGAAAATGTCCCTGCTCATTGCAGAGGGGGTGGACCAGGTGACCTTTCAACCCAATCTATTCAATGATTCTGTGGATTCAACTTGAGTCCACTTGTACCTATTAGAGGAAGCTGGATGAAGCTGGATGAAGCTGGATGAAGCTGTATGTAGCTGATGTTGTTGACTTCAAATTCTGACACTAGTTAGCAATAAAACAGGAGAAGGTTTCTATAGATTGTATTAGTCAAACAATTCTCAAAGCCAGTTCTATATGTCTATGCTTCATTTCAGCAAGTATTTCAAAATCTTACACTCCTGTCTTTACACAGTTGATGTTCAGTGGTAGACATGATTGCCTTTGCACGCTACCTCCTTTGCCATATTCAGATGGCAATGCAAGGATTTTTAAAACGCATAATGGAATGGTGATGTCTCTCAGATGCTATTTAAAATGCAATCACCACGAAACAGGTACTTAGTCAGACAGCATCTGGGATGTCCTTTTTTGTTTTGGACATTTTGAGAAACATTAGCTGAGAAGAAATTTAGGAAAGAGCAGTTATAGATGATTAACCATCAGGAGGAATCAAATTAAAGCATATAAAAAGGTTTTTTAACTTGTCCAAATGAAGCTGTGAAGAAATGTGCTTGAAAACCCTAGTAGGGCTATTTGTCCCTTCTAAACTTTTCCAATGTATGACTCTCCTTCATTCTGGGACTTCAGGGAGGATTCTCAGAATCAGTTACAGTCCTGAGGAATCCTGAAAGGAAAGGTTTTACCCAACTCTGAACTGTGGGACTGTGTTAGGAAAGAGAATGAAGCTCTGGGAAAGGTGTTGAAGAAAAGACTCTCCAGAAAGTTCAGGGTGGCACGTGGGAATAGGATGGAGGGCATGGAAAAGGTAAGGTTGCTTTGGAGTACAGGAGCAAGTGGATTCTGTGTCTGCACAGGACTCCTGGCCAGGAGGTGAGGGTTGCCATGCTAAGGCCTTCTCTTGAGATAAGTAGAGGTTACTGATACAGCTTAACAAGTCAGAAGGATAACCTGTCCCACCATGTCTGTTCAGATGGGAGTGGAGAGCTCTGAACCAGCCTCTGGAAGGCCTGGGTCTCACCTGGGGATAACAACATCTCTGAAGGAAAGAAAGGTTCCCAGAAAAACAGGCATTTGAGTCGATGCCTGTGGGAGAGAATTTCATTACTGTGTACCTGTTCTGCTACCTCTGAAGAAGTGTTATTTTTGTATCTGGGCAGCTGATGAGTCACCTGGAATCAGACTTGTCACAGCAGCCGTGAGAGTAATCATGGATCACAAGAGGCTGAAGGAGGAAGTAAGAGGCAGGTGCCTCAATCTGTCAGGATGCAGAGTGCTTCTAAGCCAGAATCTTCAAATTGTTAAAGATATACATTACAAACAAAAAGCAAATGCTTAGGTTCTACTGGTGTTGAACTAAAGATAACAGTGAGGAAGAACTATATGCAGTGCAAGGTAAAGATGTCTTAATGTTGATAGTGGAATGTAAAATATCACCAAAGTAATTGATGCATATTACATCAAATGATTCACTAAAATAACACTAGATGAAACATTGAAAATATGTCTGCATTTATGGGGAGATTAAATTAATGATCCAACATCAAGAATTTCCCTAACAAGTTCTTATTGACATAAACTGCTGAGAAGTCTGTATGCATCTTTGCAAATCATCTAAAATATCCTTTGCCTAGCTAAAGTAACGGGCTCAATGCATCTCATCTGCAACATTTGTAGTGGATTTAGTGGGACTTCTGGGACTATCTCCCATCCGAAAAGCTTGCTGTGCCATTACAAAAACCATGAGAAATTGGCATGAATCTTCATTACTTGATCCAAATTTTTAAGCTATGATTCCTAAACACATGATTTCAGTCAAAATATAGCATGATTTGAAATGCATTGTTACTGTGATATTTTCACCACAAGTACTAACTTAGTGATTATTTTTTAATCTGTATTTGTAAATATTCAGGATTCTGAAATTAGGCTCACATGAATATAGAGTTTCTGTGACTGTTCAAAGGAATCAAAGGACCAATATAGTTCCTTGAACTGTGTATGGTATTGCAGTGACATCTGAGCCAGAGCCAAAATTGAGGTCATATGCTGAAAATAAAGATTTATTACTTAATAATCAAAAAATGTCTGAATCATGCTTCAAGAAGGATTAAGTGTAAAAAATATAATTAAAACAGTTTTAATGTATGTCAGTCAGTAAAATAATATGAAATAAAATTTCAAGGAAAAAAAGCTAGGCATACTTCCCTGCCACCCGCAAACAGAATGAAAGAGGATAATCAAAATATATAATTAGTAGCAAGAGAGGTACACTCATTACCTTCATGAAATCTAAAATGAAGTCCTGATTAAGACTTATAATTAATGCTTTTCAAACAGTGATCTGCAAATCCTATTTATTTTATGCAAAAAATATTCTGCTTGGTCTTAACTTCTTCAGTTTGTTCTGGATTCACTTACACCTTTCTATCTGGAAAGTAACTCATAGTCAAAAATGCCATAAAACATTTTTCAATCTCTTTTCCATGTCAGTGTTCTCTAGATTTTGCCACAGGCATGTTAGGAATTTGAGAAAGGAAGAATTGCAAAGGTGGTCTTTGTCTAACTAGTGTTTAGCAGATAAAATAATTCTTAAACTTTTTAAAAGCTCCTATTTTATGCCTTAGGTTTTCCTTTAGTTCCTTGGAAATTACAATTTGAGTGGCCACTGAAGAACTTTTTTACAATGAGGGAGGTGAAACACTGTCACAGCTTACCCAAAGAGGCAGTAGAAATCCCATCTCTGGAAACATTCAAGGTCAGGTGGGATCTAGCTGATCCAACCTGATCTAGCTGAAAGTGTCCCTGTTCATTGCAGAGGGGTTGAACTAGATGATCTTTAAAGCTCCCATTCAACACAAGTTATTCCATGATTCTATGATAAAGGAAAATTCCATTGAGATTGGCTTTAGTGGCCTAGAAAAACTTTACCACTTGTAATAGAACATAAAAGCATTTAAGCACTGGGAGTTCATTGGAGGCAGGGGTGGGTGAGGCTGGTGAATCACAAAGATCAAGTTCTGTCCAGGTAGCAGTTCCCTGGGAAGGTCTGGGAATATTATAAAATTCTCATTTAGTGTATTACTCAATTTCTACAAGTGATTTGGCAGTTTTCAAAACATTATTTTATGGCTGGAAATGTTTTTTGGCGTTTTTTTCTCTGACATTTTACCCCTTCTAAGCATTGTTTTTTCTTAGTGGTTTTTTTTTTTTTTTTTTTGACTACTGACTTCAGTGGCTGCAAATTCTATTTAATTCAGAGGAAATATTCATTAAAGCAACTCAAGTTAACCATATGCATAAAATCTGGTGGGATGATTCAAGTGCTAATGTAAAAGACGAGTGATGAGGGTGATCTACATTTTGAAGGGACAATAATCCGTCCTTCACAAGTTATGGCTGTTCTAGTGTTGGCTTTATTTTTTTTAAAGATTAGGACTTATGTTCACTGAACACATCATATGTTTGAAATTGTTCTCTGTAGAAGAATTTCTTATACGTAATATCTACGCAACTTGGTCCTGAGTTTCTAAGAGTTTAATGACTTTGGGATGATCTCTATTCAGTAGCAAGTAAGCTACAAATGGGTGAGGGGGGAGGTGCAAATATGTTTGAAATAGTGATGAATCAAAAAGGGACAATGTGTTTAGAACAGGTATGAAAGAAGATTTGTAATGCTTTGAAAAAAATAGGTGTAATATTTAGGTGAGTTTCTACCAACTGAAAAAAGTTCTAAATGTTGTCACTAGTCTTAATGTAAATAAGGAGATTTCCTCTCTGAGATTGAATTTTTTTTTAATCTCTTCGAACCAGTAAATAATGTAGAATGAATTGGCCTTTGGTAAACTAAAATTCCCTCTTTCTAACTGGACCTTTCTTGTCAGGCAAAAACAAAAGAAAAATATGACTGTCAAACTTCTCTAAAACTGCAGTGACATACCTGCAGTTCTGGAATATGTCACCGGGAACTGGACCTTGAAACAATGCACCAGGACCAAATCTCCTTTCCTTGTGATCTATTGTCAGTCCAGTTTGCAGCTGCAGATAGTCTAATAGTACTTTTAAAGACATCCTTCTATTAACCACTCAGCAGCCTTTTTTCAGTATCACTGAAGTCAGTTTCTGCAATCACAATTTTATTT
Organism: Lycocorax pyrrhopterus obiensis; assembly: GCA_014706295.1. Classification (NCBI taxonomy): domain Eukaryota; kingdom Metazoa; phylum Chordata; class Aves; order Passeriformes; family Paradisaeidae; genus Lycocorax; species Lycocorax pyrrhopterus. The sequence continues at coordinate 18,454,124 of JACSVZ010000007.1, read as the reverse complement.
AGCCAAAGATTGAGATTTCTTCAAGCCTTCTATGCTTTTACACAGACAGCAAGGGCTTGAAAGTTAAAATATTATATATATAGTTAGTGCTGGCTCTGCAGGTTGTGTTGTCTTGCCTGTTATACAGACAAACAATTTTCATGCAGGAAATTGTGCATGTATTATTTTCCTTTCTCTTACTTTATGGTCAGGAGAATATTATGCACACACGCAGTCAGTCACACAATAAAGTAATTGAAGGCCAGGTGGGATATATTTCTTGTATCCAGGATGAAGTTTTCCTTATTTTACTGTTGGTGTCATGCCCACAACAATAAGCAGCTTTAAAAATTGACAGATTTATCATCTTGGCATGCAATTTTCTGGGTAACTTTTCCAAAGCTGTGGTTAAGCCATGAAGCTATTTGTATTTGGAAAAATAAACTGATTATGATGATGTACAGATTTTTTGACTACATTCAATTTTTTTTTCCTGAGTTCTAACCTTGGTCTGTGGTACTGAGGATATTGAATTCCTGGGGCTGATAATTATGCTCAGTGCTTAAGAACTGGAGAAAAAGTCATTACACTGTATTGATGATGTTGAAAATACTGAGATTTAGTCAATCTTTGGAGTAAAGGCTTGAAACCTTAGTGCATGGAATGCTTTCTCTAGACAAAAATTATTGTTTTAAAAGTTGGTAATATATTGCATATGGAAACAACTGCAGCATTATAAAAGTAAGGGCTATGTGGTAAATAGGAGAAAGGCGTAAAATGAGGACCCGTCTAATTGTAACCATGAAAATCCAAGAAGTCAGGTTTAAAAATCAGTGGTGAAATGTGACATATATATGATTTTCCTTATAAATGATTAAAGTTGAGTAATTATTTTGAAACAGCTTTACAGGGAATTTTACTTTTCAGAAAGACTAACATTTCAGGAGAGATTAAACTGATTGTGTATAGCCCAAAGTATCAAAGTCAGCACAGAGCAATTGTGACAAGTTTGCAACTCCTCTCAGGTCCGTCTACTCCATCCCTGGAAGAGTTCCAAAAACAAGTGGACATGGCATTTCACAATGTATTTTAGTGGGCATGGTGGTATTAGTTCAAAAATCGGACTTGACAATCTTGGATGTCTTTTCCAGCCTTACCGATTCTATGATTCTGTGGTGTGTTCAAGGCCTGGGTGAATGGGGATTTGAGCTCCTGGGTCTAGTGAAAGGCGTCCCTACTCCTGGCAGGGGGGTTGGAACAAGGTAGTCTTAATGGTCCCTTTCAACCCAAACGATTCTATGGTTATAAAGGGGAAACTGGCTTTATGAAAATAAGTATGGACCAGCAAAATAAGTTAACTAGCCATTGGGGATGTTAGATGAAGCAGCTTCTAATATTCTATTATGCTGGCTAATTTTCAGTGACACTTTAGAAAATGTTTTTTGTTCTGTGTCCTCCTTTTCTTAGGGACTGGAGTGGGTGAAGAAGCTCTGTGAACTGAACCAAGCTCCTGATGAAAGAGGAAAACTGTTTTAATTTCTCACAATGACAAGGAGTCAAGGAAGGTAATTCAAACATAACAAGGGTGTTGTAGTTGCATAAACTCAAACAGTTGTGCGTTTGTACAAGGGCAGACTCCAAGTGCAGCCATCCATTTCTCCTCTTCATCTCTTTCTGAAGGACAGAAGGTAAGGAAGGAGGATCCTGTCTATCACTAAAAGTTACGGTGAATTTTAGAAAGTGCTATTCTGTGTGACTTCTTTGCAAGCCATGCAAAGCCTGCAGTATTCTTATGCTGGAGAGTCCTAGCTTTCAAATAAATGGTGGGCAAGAGTTAACACCACCTTTCAATCTCTCAGGTTATGTCTCCAACTGAGCTTGAAATAAATTGCTCTGTGGACGAACAAAGGACTCAATTCTCCTGGGCTACCAACCTAGCACTCTTCTCAAGTACAAAAGTCAAATATAAAACAAAGAAATCAAACAGCTGTAAGACCTGATAAAGTGCTAGCTGAAATAGGAGACCCAGAGGACTGCAAGTATGATATAGCAAGCAAAGTATCATTCTCACATGAGTAGTGCATCATGTCAACTGTATTACTGCCAAGATAGGAAAAAAGAAAGCAGGTAAGAACACTTTGAAAAGAATAAGACAAACAAACACTCTAATCTGAAAACCAATCTCCTTTATGTTGCTGTAGGTACAGAAGTTTTGATAAAAAAATCAAGCTTTAAAATAAGCTGATGTAAGGTCAGAAGTATTTACTAGCCTAGGTAACTTCCTCTATCTGTACCTGTGCAATGTAGATATGGCTGTGAAGCAAGCCAGAGAAAATTCCAGCTCTCCAGAAAACTACCAGATTGGCTTTCTGCATATTATCAGTGGTAATACAGGAAGAATAAAATCCTTCCACTGAGGAGTGCACAGTTCGAGTTAGAGAGTGTAGTGAGCCAGGTTCGGTGTTAAATAGCCTACTTTACTAACATGAAGCTGGTTGTCTGATCCCATTGCAGTTCTTTTCAGTTCAGCCTGCAAAGGCTGTACTGCATTGTAGAGTTTGGCAGGCAGTGGACCTTCACCTTTTGCCTTCTATTTCTGATTCATCAGAAGACTGGTAAGGTTGTAGCTTACTGTAGACTGTAATTAATCTGTTAACCTTCAGAGACAAAGCAGAAATGATCTAAGGCTGATGTGTCTGTAAAAGCGTATAAGCAGCTTAAATTTAGAATCCAAGGTTAATGTCCAGCAAACTGATGAAATAAACTGGCTATCCTTGAAAAGTAATTCACTTAAGGGATTTTAAGCCCTCAATCCCATCAGCATCTGCCTTATTCAAATCTGATAAGAATGTTGGAATGTTCACTTCATTTAGTACAATAAAGGCTAATCCTGCACTGATTTATAATGAGAATAATTTCAAAACCTGACCTTTTGGTATTGCAGCATTCTAGTCAAAAGGAATTTACACTGACAGTGGATGCTCTCCTAAATGGTTCAAAAGCATTGCAAAGAGCAAAAAGATGAAGTGGATGACCTGAATGCCATTTAGATCTTTATCTTTCCATTTCCATCTTTCACTAAACCATACTGAAATTTTCTTGAAGCTCCGATAACTATAATTTGACTGTTGTTGCTTTTCATCTTCAGTCAGCACCACTTATCCTTGCTCCTAGTGTGACCAGGTTCTTTAAGCCTGAAAACAACAGAAATAGTTCAACTCTATGAATATAAAAATATGAGTTTATATTAATCTCTTCAAGGAACCTACTTTAGGAAACTAAGTTTAAACATTGATTTTTTTTTTCCTTTAAGGCCTAATTCAGATATCAGTTGTTTATTGGAATTGTACTGGCTTCATATCTGTCAAATTAGATCAGAATCAGATCAATTAGCTTTGGAAAAGGAAAGTTTTATTTTCTTGCACACAGGGTCCAAATACACTGTGGTACCAACATAAATGAGGGACAACTGAATTTTAAAAGGAGGACTGAAGCGACTTAATAGTGGTGTAGGTAAAGACTAACACCAAAATTTTTCACCTATTAGAAATATCTTGAGCAACAGATTAGTTTATTCCTGCATACCTTTGGAATTATGTTAATATGACTACACAAGCATTCAGAAGTCTGCAGCAGCACTTACCTAGTTCAGGGAAATTTTATAAGGGGACAAAGGAACGGTAAATAGGAACCTTACATATTTCAAGGATTCTTTTCTATTACTCTATTTTTTTTTTTTTTAAGTTGACTACGGTATAAGGGCCTTATTCCTGAGACTGCTGAAGGGAGATAAGTTCTTGCATTAAGTCCCAAAGAGTGAAATTATATGAAAGATCCACTCAGAATCGCAGTCAGGGTTGCATGGAGAGACTATTTGTTTTAATTACACTGAATTATTGGGTTGGAAACACCAGCAATCAGGAGTTTTAAGTTACAGGAAAATGCCTTTTATATAAAAACTGACAAATCCTCTAATTTATTTGCCCCATTTTTAAGGGTTATAAATACTTTATGCCATGTAGAAGTTGCTGAAGAAGTTTTAGTCAGATACTGATATAGAAGGTCAAATTTTGATTGCACTTCTTGGATGGGACTACCATACAAATATGAGAACCTTAAAAGACCTTTGGACTTTCAGTGAAAAAACCCTTCTCTCTGTATTTACTCAAAACCAGAATTTTTGTTATAATCATTAAACATTCATGAGTATTTATTCTTGACTTTGTATGATTAAAGTTATTTAATACTAGAATCCTAGAAACAGGAGCAAAGCTTTTGTATATATGGAGAGGTATCTGTAAACTGAGTGGTCTTATGAATTATAGATTGATCCAATCTAATTCCTGAATGTAATACATTTTCTAGATACACAGATTGGAGAACCATGTCAATGTCAAACTGTCTCTGTGCAGAAAATTATAAGCCCAAATTTTGCATTACTGGTTGTATCTGAGTTATAATTCTGGGAATGTACCAAACTCAGTCTTTAGTGGGACCTCACCTCCATGGTTCTTCCAGGGGTTACTCTTAACTGTCCTCAGAGGAAAACCAACTGAAATAATACAAGAGCTTAGTCAGAGGCTGATAAACTTGTTATATAGAATTCTTATTTGAATGATTTAACTGACTTATGAAGATGTTTATTCTACAGAACACTTAACAGTAGTATATATATCATATTTTTCCTAACACATAAGCTTACCAGCAAGTATACCAGCAATAAATCTCATGATTTATTTATAATAACAGCTGGCTTTGTTCTAGAAAGTCATAGGGTTGCATTCAATTTAGGTACACACTCAACAATGACCTTGCAGGTAAAGTAGAATTATTGCAATAGGTTGGATTGTGCTGTTAGATTAAGGACTAGTCAAATGCTGCATTTAAAACTTTTAATACTCCTTAAAGTCAACTGCGTCCATAAAGTTTGCTCCCTTCTAGGACCATCTCTTCTGTCTATACCCATCAATGCTCCCTTTTTTCCACCCTGTTAGCCAAAAGCTCATTGCTTCATTGTCATTTAGTTTTGTCAGCTGAGTGTACAGGAAGGGAGATTCCTATGTGTATGCTCCTTTGTGACATGTATAAGCTTCAGAGAATAAAATGACCAATTTCCAGATCCAGCAGATGTAGGAGGCTCTAAAACAAGCTAACTCATAGTGATGCCTTTTCCTGGTCTTAAAATCAAGAATCAAACATGGTTTAGAAGGGGAAAAGGGGTTTTACCTCGGTATTTATTTTAAGGATCCTTAGGTGCACCACGTCCAGGTGGAATGCACCAAAATGCACACCGCAATGCACACACACAATAGATCTGGTATAACATTATAGGTTTTACTAATTAGCATATCTATCAAAGATTCCCCAATGAGAGGCTCGAGTGAGCCCCCCTCCCCGAGGAACCTTCTCCTGGATGGTTCTATCTTAGTTTACAAAATGTGCTCTGGAGAGGACCTTGGGGTCTGGGGCACACTGATCCCTAACTACGGAGCTTCTAAAATGTCTAGTCTCCTAGCTTGACAAACAAGTCTAAGAACGTTAAGTTAAAAAACACTAAGAATACAGAAGCTATAAAAAGGTATAAAAGGCGTATAAAAGAAAAGGCAAAAAATCATCATGGCATCAATAGGAATGTCCTAACTGCTTATGCATAGCATGCGTATACAAACATACCTCTTGTGGCTCTTTCCTTGCAGCCTCAGTGTTTGGTAAGATACATATTTGGTGGCGTATTTTGGGAACATATTGTTTCCCGCTGAATTCTGACAAACAAAGCTTCCAGGGAGGTAATGGTTTGAGACTTGAGCTCAAAGTCCTATCTTTCAGTGTTAGTGCTGTGTTACATTTCAGTAAAGTATAACTTTCATAATTAGTTCTGCCTATTGCTCAGTTCATAAATACAGACCCAGTATTCCTTTTAGTTCATACATCCTTGTGTGCTTCACTGTGTGTCAATGAGCTTACAATGATTCTTCCCTTTGTACAAAGTTATTTTCAGCTAGAAAGCATGGGGCTTCTGAGAATTATCACTCTTTAAGATATAAAAGTCAACCAGATCCTTGACAGAAGAGAGGAAAAAGCATGAAAGGGTTTGGGGTTTTTTTCCCCTCTTAAAAGGAAAGTGGTCTGAGCCAAAGTTTCATATGATCATTAGTTACTGTTCCATTAAAGTTAAAATTGAATGTGCACTTACAGGAATTATCTGATTTCTAGAGAGTCAATAGTGTGTCTTTCCCTTAAGCTGTCATTGCTTCTGTAGTGGCATATCCTTTTTTGGTCTCAGTGTGCACTTCTTTGTCAGAGACAGTGTTCAGCCAGCAGGTTTCCTAGGAAGTTCTCAAGTGTTTACATGTACCAGGATTGAAACACAGAGGTTTTCATCTTTCTTGAAGATAAACTGGTTCAATGATAGGGCTCCAGTTTCTGCGTTCTCCTGCAACATTCATTAACCACAAGGACCCCAAGATAGCAAGAAACACTCTATCACAAGTTTCATTACTACATGCTGTTTTCCTATGGGCCATTGTACATGGCAAATAGAGAAATTATTACTGAGTGTATAAATATTATTAGTTAGCTCCTAACAAAAAACAAACAAACAAACAAACAAACAAGCAACAAAACTGAATACGATCTTTATGTGGTAAAAACTGTTGCATAGTTTGGCATATTCATCATATGGTTTTCCTAATAGCAAGTCTGATAGTGGTGAATGACAGTTATTAGGCCTTACTGAATATATAGGAACAGCTGACATCTAATGGATGAAGATAAATTACTCTGATTATAGTACTAGGCTATACAGACTAAAATTTTTTTGAGATGTTTAGGGTGATTTAAAAAAATTAACATGGTAATTCAAGTTAATGTGCTACACATATATCAAGATTTCTTCAACATTTAATCATGAAGTTCTACTTTGAAAAGCTGCAAGCATATATAATGTTACTGCTAATATTCACTAACAATCAAGGACCATTTTAAAAGAACAAATGAAACTGATGTCATCTAGTGTAGTCACAAAAAAATGATGGGGTTCTCATCAATTATAGATACTTTCACTCTAAGGCATTATTGTAGTCTGCAACTAGCTAGCAATTCGTAGAACAACATGAAATTATATGATGTCTAGTTTTTGAGTCCTTTTATTTGCCAAGGTTCTGGGTGACCTCTGCATTCAAACAATTGAAATTTAAGTTAGGTGGGCACTGTAATAATTTTGGAAGGGGAAAAGCCACACAGCATGAACTTATTTTTAACTGTTCTGTTTTCTTAGTCTAGTATCAATCAGGTTTTGCAGACTGAAAATGTGTTTAATGCTTGTTTTTGTGAAGCTTACAGCATGAATGTTGATAGTAAAGTCATTGAGATGCTTTCCATGGATAAGTCTATCCCATTTAACCATCCTTATTGTTTTAAGTACTATAAGAAAGCACACTAAAACTGAAAGGCAGATGTCAGAAATTATGAATCCCATCTGATTTGTCCTTAAAAATCATGCAACCACAACAAAGAAAAGAAAGTATTTTTAGAAGTAATAGTTCGTTAATGCTACACACTGCAGGAGCACACCTCCTAATATTTAGGATTCCACATGTGGCTATTTCTCACTGTGGTACCACAAAGTTTCTCTCTATGCAGCACTTTCTGACTACACACATTGGTAAAGCAAACTATTCTGTAGCATTTGCCACTAGAAGCCTGTGAGAAACATTTTCTCAAAGACTAGTATTTTAAAAAGCTGTGATGTTTCTATGCAAGTTTGTGCATTTCTAGTGCAATACAAAAAATGTACCCCGCATCTCAGCTAAAATTTCTAGTTATTATACTGATATGCTATAGGCAGGTCCATTTTTTTTTTTCTCAGCTGATCTTCAGCTATTAGCATTTCAGACAGAAGTCAAATATTTCTGTGGCCCATGGAAAGTAGATCTCATGTTCTCAATCAGTAAAGGACTGTTAAGATGTGCACTGAAGTAGGCCTGTAGTGAAAGCATAAAATTATCCAAGTCAGTTTCTTATCTTGCAAAACATACTTGATTGTTCTCTTTTCTCCAAAAAAAGCTATGCTGGCAATGACATTTTCAATAAGACATCAGATATGCAGTGTATTTAATGTATTTTTTCATACCTCTCTTTGTAATAGAAAAATGTTATTTCCTCCCTTCTCTCAGATTCTTAACCCTAATATTTTCTATTGAGTTTTCAGTTTGAAGACTGTATATAGTTTTATCTCAATACTCAATAGGCTCTATCTGACCACAGTAATCTCTGTCAATTTTAACTGAAAATTCAACAATGTTCACATCAAGGATTACACAATAGAGTATTATGGCAACTATAGTTTCCTCAGAACTTAAAATATACAGAGTAGGACACTTTCCAAGCTGCTTTGGAATGGTTATCTTTTCATTATAGAATTTGAATTATATACAGACACCCAGGTTATTGTTTCTTTGTTCTATCAGCTTTTTTGGAAAAAAAACACATGATCTGTTATTTATAGCCGAGCCTCAGGATGAACACCATTGTGACAGTGCACTAGCATTGGGGTAGAAAATACATGTATCAAGGAAAATAAATCTAAATGGATTAAAAAATAGTCGTAAAAAAATTGCACATATCTACATGATAAAGACGTAATTCCCTTTTAATCCGTGTTTTTTATGTCCCTTGCATGAAATATCTACACTACATGTGCTGTCATGCTAGAATAGTCTGTAGTATTTTTCAAGAGAGGTTTATCTAATCTAACTGTATTTTTAGTGTCTCCATTTGTGCTTTTTCTATCCCTTAGAGAAGAAAATAATAGGCACATCTGGACCATGGTTCACCTTGTTTGAAAACAGACTTCTAAAATGTTATTGAAAATACACTTTAAATGTGATAATGTGATTTCTCTTTTTTTTTTTTTTTTTTTTTTTAAGAAAGGAATGAAAAGCAGAAGTTCCTTCCCACTGCCTGACTTGCAATGGGGACACCCATATTCTGTGAAGAGATGACATCCAAAGCATGTCAGGTAATAGATATATTTTGGTCCAAACTAAACCGCTCTACTGAGAGAAGCAGGACCTTCATTGAGGTTGAGAGAAGAATATCTGAGAGAAAGCCTAGTAGCAGTTTCAGAAGCTACCTTTTAGGTGTGCATTGTAATATAATGTTAGATCACATGATTATAATGTAGTTTTCCGAAGGAATACGTAACACTTTTGGGATGGAGACCATAATTGTTGAATTCATAATTATTAAATGCATTCTTTTAATCGTGCCGCGTCAATTCTTTGCTCACCGTAATTCTCATTCCTAATTACTGTCTAGGAGAGTATTTTAATTATTACTTATTCCCATCCTAGAGGTATATGTAGAATAGCAAGCTTGCAACATTTCCCTTCTTCTATTTGTTGTTTCAATGTTCCTGTGAGTACTACAGCAGTAACTCAAATATGTCCTATCCTTCAAAAGTAATAGACAACAACAAAAGCTGAAAGGAAAAAACCGAAACAAAACAAAAAACACAAACAAGCAAACAAACAAAAAACCCAAAACCAAAACAAAACAAAAAACCCCCAAAACAGTGACTCGTGGAACACACGTTTACTAGAATTTGCAGCTATCATAAATTTTGGAAAAGTTGTATGATGTATGCAACATGCAAATTTAGAACAGAAATCTTGTCACATAACAGGATAATAAATGTGCTGGTCATTCATTTTTCCTTTGAAAGAACCAGTAAAACTCTCAGTAGAATTAGGCTTTAATTTAATTAATTAATTTTAATTAATTAAATTAATTTATTTAATTAATTAAACTTAATTTTAATTAAGTTTAGAATTAAACTTTACACATGGTTTATTGCAAATTTTGCTTTGTAAAATAAATATCTGCATTGCTTTGCCTTTCATCCCTTTGAAGCAAGGCAAACATAGCTTTTACCAAAGTTTTTCCTTCAAATGCATCATTAATCTGACTAACAAGCACTTATGTTTCCCAATTAATTGAAGTTACAACCTTTCTTATAGATGAGAGTTCTCCTTCCACTGAAAGAGGTGCACAAGAGGTCTAAGCTCTCAGCTTTAGTGAACTTCAGTGAATCTGTATTCTTTATTTTCTCTTGAATGGATTCTGGGGACTGTCAATGCCCTCAAACAGAAAAAAATGTTTAAGTCTTCACCAAGAGTCCTTGCCAACTCACTGCCTACTTCCAAATTTTGTAAAACGTGAGAAAAACCTTGTTAGTTTCCGTAGGAAAGAGAATGAGAATTACTGTCCAGAGTTATAAAGCTTTTTAATTTCATTGTTTTCCTTCTTTAGGTACCTGTGGACAGAGATATTGCTGTTAGGAATGGATGTGACTGAATATAAAATTCCATTGTCATAGATGATATGCCTTTATGCCAGTAAAATTTTTAGTCAGCAATCTACAGAGATAAAGGACAAAAAACATTATCAATTTGATTCTTGTAAATTAGTTTAAAAACTTTTACTATACCCTACTTTCGTAGTATTTCTGGGATACACTAAGGCAAAAAAGAAAAAGTGAAAGATTAATTGTGAGATTGAAAGAGGGTACCTGAAAATACTGTATTTATTTTCATGCCTTATTTTTGTAACTGAAATATATATAAGAACATCAAAAAGATAAGGACATTTGCAGAGGTATAACCTTCTCATTCTCATTTCGATCCAGCTCTCACCTGTTGTAGAGTAACTGTGGCTTAAGATGGCTACCCATTCTGTCATAATGTCTGGGCACTTTTGCAGGGTTTTCAACATTGCTTACTAAAAATGGGGAGTTCTTTTAGATCCAAATTTTTTGGGAAAAATAATTCAATTGGAGTTACAGCTCATTGAAATTCTACTTTCATGTTTTCAGTGTATAGCTTCTGTATTTTAATTGAGCTATATATTCACAAAAAAACCTAGACTAGCGTTACAGAGCTATATATTCATATTAAGAGTACCTCAGAAAATCTGTTTCATGGTCATGCTCCAGGGGCTAAAATTTCTCACATCTTTAAAGGACATAAAAATAATGGCTTTGCACCAGGAGGGTAAAACAAATGTTGCCTACTCGTTGTCCAACCTAAGAGAAAATGCCAAATAGGAGATAATGCAGGTGGCAGCACTGTATAGCAGTGGGTCAGCCATATCTTTTTCAGTAAGAGGCTGTTTTAGCAAGCTGTGTATCTAGAAAGCTCCTTTCTCTGCAACAGGTGGGATCAGAGAGTGTGTAATTAACCAGCAATGTGCTTATCACAAGCTGTGGTAAGTGAAGTACTTTGTGATTATATGATAATACATTTGCTTCTTTGTCTGATCTCCACCTGCTCAGAACAGGGTGGTACAGATAAATTATATTTGTTCATGAATATTCTTAGGAGAGAGAGAGAGAGTGCTCACTGAACTAATTTTATTTTATTCCTGTAACTAGGCTGCTATTATTTCTCATGGCAAATTTCATCCTCTTTTGGATGTGCTGCATAATAAAAGGAGGTACTAAAACTGGCAAACTCTTAATGTTATTTTGTGCCATCATATTTTCTCTTGGTTTTAGGACCCTCTGCAATAGAAACACAGAAAAGCAGTAACAATTTAAATTCCAAAGTCTTCCTATTACTTCTTATATATGTATAAAAGGTTAATGTAATATGTCCTAATGTGCCTACTGCAGGTGAAGGTTTTTCTATTATTCCTACATAATTTCTCCAGAGAAAAACACCCAGTTTGCTTCTTTTTCTATTTGGTCTGTCAAACAACCCCAGAAGACCAGACAATCCTTGATTCTGTACTGTAAGTGATGTAATGACACCATTTAAAGTGATTTCCACATTTAATTTAATTTTATTTAATTTAAATAAGGTCTTGCTGTCATAACCCCTACAGTTATTCCTGAACCTCAGATGGTTAAAGCCAGACTGTGTGAGCTGGGCCTGGTGTAGGTGACATGTGGCTTGGCAGCATCGGTGCATCTGAGAACGCAGGGCAATGATCAAATATGATCTGCTCCCCTTGCACTCCTCAAATACCACACTGGGGTTTTACAGGTGCCCTTTCCATCAGTGCATAGTTGTTCACAGTGTTTAATGAGATTAGGACACTATTTAAAGTATATTGCCTGTTTTTGTGATGTAGAGCAAATATTTTCATTCAACACGTGTTTATAGATAGAGGTTTTGGCTTAAAGCTTGTTCAGTATTTAACAGCACTAAGCTGTTGAAATAGGTGCAGTTGTAAACAGTTTGGAGTAATGAGCTGCCTGGGACAGAATATAGCCATGTAATCAGAAGTGGTGTTTGATACCATGTCAGGGTGGTAGTTGCTTATGCCTTTCTATCTTCTACCAGGAGCTAATTGGTTAATCACACTTTTAGTGCTTGGACAGGTGGGTGATTGTTCCACTTAATGTAAAACAATCACGTATTGACACACAGTTACTAATGCAATCAGATTCTCTGCTGCAAGTCAGAAGGGGAGGAGGAAGGGGGAAGCAGAGAAAGAAGGTGAAAAGGTCAGCAGTAAAAATAGAATATAGGTGAGCGAATAAATTTTTTTCCTTGAATAGCTGAGCAGGCATTTCCTGTTGAGTATTAGAGATTTAACAGAAAGCTTAGTTTTGTTTATTGGAAGTGCAGCCTCACAAATGCTGGGAGAATGCTTGAACTGACCTCAAAGGATAGCATTACATTTTCATATGAATCAAAATGCTTAGACAGCTCTTTAGAGTGGAATTTGTATAGGCAATGTTGCCTTTGCCTTATGTACTATAACAAAATATGTTAAAAGAGTGATGTGGTGGCTAGACTAAAGAGGAGAGAGATAATCCTCTACACACTTTTTCTCTTACTTAAAAGGAATAATTTAATTTTCTTGAGTTTCTAAGTCTACGTCTGCAGGGGTACAGATGTCCACAATTCTTTAAGACACTTGAAAGGAATACTTTTTTTCTTTTGACACCTGATGAGAGTTTTGTAAAAGTTCACAAAATCTTTTGATAAACTGGCACAGCATTTTGTGCCTTTGCTCTGCTTTGTCATCTATGAGCCATTACATCAGTGGTAGGAGCTACTTAAAAGTCTTGATTTCAACAACCTTAAGTAAAAAGCTAGGATGTTGTGCTGAAAGTCTAATAAAATTGTATTATAATATTTTGACTGGACACACAGGATAATACATAGTTAGAGCTGAGCAGTTTAATTTTATTTTATCTCTGGTACAGTATGTTCCTTTGAAATAGTGGTTAAAGTTGTCATAAAGCAACTAGTAAATTTGGATCTAGACAGCAACTAATTTCATCTAAATAAAATTTGTGAAGGACAGGTTCCTAAAGCTTGGACTGGTTGGCTTCACAAGGTGCTTTCAACCTCAGTGATCCTGTAGTTCTACATAGCAAGTCTATGTAATGTTTTACTATGCAACTTCCACCGGGTTATAACAAGGGAGAAATTTTTTGAGACTTATCCATGTTGCACTCAAGTGCATACTGCCAGAATTCAGCTACAATTACTGGAGAAATCTGCACCAAAAAGAACCCCCTCGCACACCAATGTGTTCAATTGTGGGCCAAAGGTCCACGTGCTCCTACCTCAAATGCAGATTTGAATCTGTACATATGCCCACATCTTTGATCAAAAGTCACAGAATTCTGAGTAAGGTCTGTACGGTTTATTGATGTTTCTTTTGTAGAAAATTCCAGCTCCAAACTTACATGGTGTTTTGAGCTGCAATTTGAGCACTAGTGCTCAAATCACAGATTCTTTCTTCTCTCTGTAAGTATAGAATCACGCTTATAAATATACTAGTTAATGTATAAAATTTGGTTTAAAATGTTTAGCTACCATTATCTATGCCTCTAAAATATATTGTTCAGTTCATAAACAGAACTATTGTGTAATTAATCTCTTCATTGTTTGTGTCTCTGTTAATGCAGTGAGTGTAGAAGCAATTTTTATCATTGGACAACCTACAGAATCATTAAAAACATAGTTCAGGATATGACTTATGAAGGGGACAAATGCATGAGACAGATTTTTAATTTTCCCCTGTTTTAGTTCTTATTGTTTTGCACTGAGACAATGTATCATTAAGGATAAGAGAATTTATTTTCATACATAGGACATCCATTGCTATTTATGTATGATTATACCATCTTGATTTCTACTGATAGTAGATTATGGTAACAGTAAATCCTATTTGGATACAAGGAGAGAAGATGATAATGGAATATTTGCTGTGTGCCTGAATTCCAAACATGTCAGGAAGCACGTGAAAACCAACACAAACATCAAGTTGCTCGTTTATGGAAACTAGTCCAGGGGTAACTCCATAGGTGTTCTTTCCTGCTAAGCTTCACAGAGGACGGGGTTAAGCTTCAGCATGGCTGTGGGCTTCACTTAGAGGAAGTAGTACAGATGCAGAGCAGCCCCATGTGTGTCAGGGGACATTTTACACTGTCTCAGACAAGACTGAGGTCATGGGCCAGAAGTATTCGTGTCCCCACTCATGTAGCCTCATGACTCCTCTTGTCTCCCTTTCTACTGCACCAATATGTAATCCTTTATGTATTGCTGTGATCTTTCAGTAAATCCAAATGGGTCTCAAAACAACTATCAAGAAAACAGGGAGAATGACTTACAGCGTGTGTAACTGCTAGTCAGGAAACAAAAATGTTCTATGTTTTCAGGTCTCTGAAGAGTAATAACTGTCACTTGAAACACAGATAGTACTTATAGTGACATAAAACCACAGCAAAATGTCCTAAAAAACCCCTTCATTTTTAAAATTGACACATACTGTATCCTTTTCAGTAAGGAAATACATGTCTTTGTCTTTCTCTGTTGTATTTCTGTGAGACAGCCTTGCTGCAGCTGTAATTTAAAACACCACAGCTTTTTCCTGGGTCAAAAATATTGCAACAATCATCTGCTTAGAAATAGAAGGAGATGAAAGGCATACTGTTAACGTTTACTTCTACTCAAACTTTTGTTTCTTCTTGGTACCTTATATGTCAAAATTGCTCTGATTTCAATTTACAAATTTTACATTGTAAAACAAGCTCACTGTCAATTTATAGAACAAATACGGACCCCAAGTGTGTATAATTCATCTCTGCTATTTTAGACTTGATCTTCTTAAGTGACCTGGAAACTTCAGAAAAATAGGCCTCTTGATCAATGAGAATTGAGATAATCATTATTAATGTAGAAACTTTCTATCAAGAGCTCTTCAAATAGATTTTTTGTTAATTGCTTCCTCACCAGCACTGGAAAAAGGAAGTTAATTTGCACAGAAATAGCAAATAAATGGAAATAAGGGAGCCTGCAGAAAGCTTATGAAAGTTATCTAAGCTTTTGTTGAAAAGATTTGAAGGGAGAACATATTCAGTCTGAATGAGTTCATTAATCCCCAGTGGGTATCCAATACAAATATGCAGGTCCACATTGAAAGCTCAAAAAATATTTCATTGCTATTTGGGACAAACGTAGGGGTAGCTATTGTTAGAGAGGAGAAGTTGTTTTTCAATCCTTATATTCATGTTGGTTTTAGGGGTTAAGAATCTGCTCATTTGAAGCTGTTAGGCTAAATCAGCCCACGTTAGCTCCTCAGATACGTTATTAGTTTTTTGAAACAAATTAATTAGAAGACCTTGATATTCTACCTTATGCTAAACTGCCTGAGTTATAATTGTGAGGATAATTGGATGTATCTCCCTACTCTACAGTAGGCATTCAATAGCAGATGGTGCCTTGATGTCTCATTTTTCAGAAATATGGCAGATTACATTCACTAGTATGCTATAGAGTATCATCATAAATAATTGCCACTAAAGGAATTGGCAAATAAAAAACATATATTATGACATGCATTTTAATAGAATTTGAAATGGTTCCTATCTATGCAGAGAGAACTTGTAAAGTGCTGTAGAGTGCTTTGAAATATAAGATGCTGCATAATAATAGTTGTTCTTATAATACATTTGTCTGCCTATCATTAGACTGTATTTTTCATGTAACTTATTTGTGTGATATTCATGTCACACTCCATTTTTATTTCCAAGGTTCTCAGTTGCAGGATTTTAAATCATTCTTTAAAGTTTTTTCATTTGGCTTTGCCTTTTAATTGTAGGCTTTTATATTTAATTAAGATTTTGGTGGCATCTGTTCCAGAAGTGCCATATAAATGTTATGATTCATACATTTATGAATTATAAATATTTTGTTCCAACAAAAGCCAACACACAGAACTCCCAACTCCTACACATAACTGGGAGAGCCATAAAATGCTTAAAGTTGAAAGTGAATACAGTCTGGTTTTAAATGTAAGACTTTTCCATGTTTTGTGAAACAAAGCTAGAAAACTGTGGACCTATTTCTTACTAACTAGTTCTCATTATACTGCTCTATTTAACACCAGTATATCAAATATTTGAAGACCTCAACAATTGTTTCCTCTGTGGAGCATACAGACATGTCATTTGCTCCTTCAAGTGGGCTAGAAATAAACTTCTTCCAAGTTAAAGTGGTTGAATTGCTTGATTTTCAGATACCTGAGTATAGTTTATGCCCCATCACTGAAATGAGGATTACGTGGATACTTTCTAAGACCTGAAAGTTCATAAGTAATTTCAGATCTCTGCTCATCTGAAGACCAGAAATGCAGATACAAAAATGATTTAGTTTTGCTCTAGCTCTATCAAAAAAGGTTTGTACTCAACTTTTCCTGGTTTATGTAGGGTGTATTTGAATGTTCTAATGACTGCTCAACTCATTGGCTGACAGTTCTACATTCAGGATTGTCTAGTTTAAATATATGCTATCATAGTAAACTTAAGAAATGTTCACATTTTTATGGCTGGCATTCGACTTTTATTTTCAAAAGCTTGTTGTAGACCAGGGATTGGAACACTGAATAAAGCACATGGCCCAATCAAAAAGGGTTTTAGCTGTCAAGCCCTCAGTTTTCTCTGGCAAAAATAAAGGCACGCATACAGAAAACTGTGAGAACTGGGCAAGCATGGAAGCTGGATATATAATGTGTGTATTCAGTAAACAGCTGCACTTATTCCATTAAGGAGTGCCTTGTTCCCCTGAATCCATGCATAGCTACCTCAGCATGCTCTGACATAGAGCTGTAAAGTTCAGCCTTCAGCTGCATGACGGTCACCTTTGTTGTGTCTCTTGGAATTGTCCCCCACTAGCCTCAGTTGATATCTTCCAGCTCTTGCACTGCAAAAGATTATTCTAATTTCATTCTACTCTCTTCTTCCATGCCTTTTATGCTATATAGATCTTTAGTATCTTCTCTTTTCCAAACTGCATAATCCTATCTAGTTCAGCCATTCATTCTATGGAAGTCATGCGACTTCCATAATAATCAGTATAACTAAATTGGCTTTGTTAATTTATGAACAAAGTAAATTTTAATTTTTATTATTATAGTATTAATTATTTTTTTAATTATTCTTAGAAGAAAACGATGCAATTAAAGAGAAATAGAATTGAAATGCAATAAATAAATGATCCCTGAGAAAGGAATCAAGACACAGAGTTAAAATCCATCCATGTTAACTCTCAATCTAACTTTTAATTTCATACTTAATCATTCAATGTAATTATTTTAATGTATGCATACTCATCATATTGTGAAATGCACTAATACAAGTCTGACATTCATTGACTATCCAAATACTTAGGATTATAGAATAACTCAGGTTGGAAGGAACTTCATAAGGTCTGTAGTCCTATCTAGCGCTCAAAGCAAGATCAGCTCTGAGAACAGATCAAGTTGTTCAGGGCTTTGTTCAGTCTAGTCTTCAAAACCTCCAGGATTTGCAACTTCCCTGGGCAACCTGTTCAAATGTCCTTATGAGGAAAGTTTTTTACCAGTCTGAACCCACATTGGATCTCTTTTGGATAGATGAAATTACTATTTTTTTTCCCTGAACTTACTGGACAAGAACCTGCCCAGGACCAGAGTGTACATAGACAATTGGACATTCCTATAACTGAATTCACATACCATTTTGAGACAGAAACCAGGAAAAACACACGTGCCAAACTGGAGCTGGCTGACACACAACGCATTTTTTTAATACCTAGAAGGATACGGAGTCTGCATGCATGTCCTTGTCAGCTTCCCAAAACACAGCTTAAACAATAATGGGGTGTAATGTATGAGCTACTTAGACTACATGAAATGAATCTCCGTCTGCCTGAACATTCCTGGGACCGTTTGTTCAAAAACCTTTTGAAGAGTTTGAAAGAGAAATGTTGACAGAGAACAAAACTAATTTTCTCATGGGTAAATCTCCACACTATTTTACACCTCTGCAAGATTTTTCCTATGCATATTAAAGGGAGACTGTAACTTGGATGAGTGTTAGAGGTAACTAAGCTTACTGGGAAGGTAAAGCTTAATTCACAGACAACTAGAAAAGCTTGGCTTGTTTAGTCTAGAAAAAAGGAAATCTCAGAAGGAACTGATTGCTTTCTATCATTTTATCAGGAGAATAAACAGAGAGGGAAAAAAGAGCTATTGAATTTAAAGAAGAGATTTAGTGCTGGCATAGGAGCAAATTATGAATAAATTTAGGATGGAAATTAGAGGATTTTTTAGATGTCATAAGCATGGCTTTCTTGAACAGATTTCCATTAGAAATAGTAGAGGCAGAGACTAAGTAATTTTTAAAAAGAGTTTTATTGTCTGTGAAAGGCTCGCTTGTGACTGAAGAAGACTGGATCTTGTGAAAGATTTCCTGTTTGATATTCTTAGTTCAGCAAATGACCTTTTTCCAAGTCTCTTAAGGACTTATTCTCAGAAATGCTAAACCCAGTTGAAATTCATTTAATCTTGTCCTGAGAGCAGTTCCTTCATCTGTAAAATGGATGTGCCACTTAAGTTGAATGAGCATTTGCAACCCTTAGGATAATTAAAAGAAAAAAAAAAACAGTTAAAATTAAGAACACATCCCAAACTTTTTTTAAAGCAACACAGGAATGTCAGAATTCCAAGGTTAATTAATCTGTAATAGGCAGCTGAATTGATGAGAATGTTTGAAAATCTTATAGTGCAGAGGTAAGTCTTTCTACAGGGGGTCTCTGGGTACTTTCTACTGTGCATGTAGAAATTCTGCTAGCATAGTACACAGTTTAGAAGCATACAGCAATTATTTGCTGATTAATACTCATGGGGAACAGTTACTAGTAACATGCTTCCAGGTTAAGCATTTGCATGCTCATGGTGCAGGGATGTCATAAGTCTCTGCTGGTGAGGCAGTCATCATACAGGAGGTGAAGGTGTGTTCTCTGTTGCTCCAAATGTTACTGCATTGCTGCATCTAAACATTTTTTTCATCTGTTTTTATATCATTACATACTGATGTTTTCTCTCAAGTCACTGAGTTAGTAATTTTCATCTCTGCTCGTCTTTCTTATCTTGCATGGAACTAATTTTCCTTTCCTCTTACAGCTTAACAGGCCAAGGTCAGAAAACTGTGTTTTAAGAAAGGCGGGCTTTGCTATGGATGCTGAAAAAGCTCCAGCAGAGAATTTCTTCAGCTCTCTGCAGCATTTTGTGAGAGTGTCTTTCCCATGCAAGTAAGTCAAAACAATGTTACCGTTTTGTAAACTTCTTGCAGCTGCAGGTTGTTTTGCAGAATTGTTATTGTTCTAACTAGAAAAACATTCAGAGATGGGTGTCTTAGAACTTGACCAATCCCCTTAGGGAGTGGATGGCAAAAACCAATTACCTTATGCCCCTTAATACACTTTGCGAACTAACATATAAAAGCCTTCTGAGAGTTCATTAAATCATCATCCATTTATCCCTGAGCCTGGACTTCGTGTCGTTTCTCTACTCGTCCATGAGGAAAACAGCAACACTTTGCATCACACACAGCTGAATTCCTAAGAGGAGTTATAGCAGTATCGTCTCTGAATGATCAAAACTTTGAGGTCTGTAGATCCAGCACCAACAAACTGCCCTCCTCCAGCATCTTCAGTACAACCCAGGTTTAAGAATACTCAGGGAGAAAATTAATTCTCTTACTCTGTCTCCTTCACTGTAATTGTAATTCACTCACTACAGGAATTGAAGCTTTTCCATTATTTCAGTGTAGTTTTGCTGTATAAGTACATTCTATTACATGCATATGTTAGGGGTAGAAACATCTCTAATAAGAATTATGCTTAACTGCAAATAGAAAAATACAATATATATATAATAATAATATATATATATTATAATTATATATAATATATTCTTATATATATATTATAATTATATATAATATATTCCCAAGCTACCTGGGAAGGAAAGAAGTTAAATTTGCGCCATAAAAAACAGTTTAGAGTTTACAGTAAACTGAGATGAGCCATTGAGACAAAAACATTTTTCTGAAATGGACCACTTCATTATTTAGCAGACATTTTTCAGTATGACAGTAGCAATCACTGTTTGCAGAACAATCATGTCTGTTCATTCAGCCTCTAAATTTTTCGTGCTGATTGCTCCTCCAAACCTGTGGATATCTGGAAACAAATGTAAGTGTAGGTAGGTTTGACAGCAGCCTATCTAGCCTTGGCCTTGGGTTTACATTATTTTAGCTTTCGTTCTGCCTTGGTTTTAAGAAAGTTGCCACTTGAATCAACAGCCCTCCCTTTTCTTTATAAGTGACCCGTGAAAATGAAACAGGAATTTATTCCAACTGGGAGTGTAAAGCTCTTAGCTGAGGCTATACTTTTGAACCTTGAATTATCTTCAAAAACAATGTACTGCAATTTAGGTTGACATCATTACATTTCCTGTGCGTTAAAAATAGAAGAATAATGGTTAGGCAAAATTCTCAGCTTTTAAATTTAAAATAAATTATTATAAATTACATACCAATTGATCCACAGACTCACATAATAAGCAGAGCTTGCGTACTCTTGCTTGCCAGTAGGAAGTGCTGTAGTAATGTGTGTTATGACATTACATGGCAGCACGGTTGGACTAGAGGATCTCCAGAGGTTCCTTCCAACCCTAACAATTCTGTGATACTGTATTCTAAATGTTAAATATTCTTATGCAATTAGTAAACCCCTAAAAATAATATAACGACTGTAATTCTAAATGACAAAGTCTTTGCATATGCTATTCACAAATATTCTAAGCAGACAAGACGTTGTTGAAATTAATTTAACTTTTAAAATTGACTTATAATCCCTAGAAGAGACCAGCACATATTAATTTGTACACTTTTCTATTACAAACTGTCAGCAGTAATAATTTCCCACTTTAGTGTTCCTTCTGGGTATCTGTTAGATTTATACTGAACCCATTGCTATTTTGAATGTTAATATCGGGATACTCAATGGATCAAAGAGTTTTAGCAAGAGGTTTCTCCAGTCATGACCATTCCTTCCTTCATTTTGTATCATGGCATTTTATTTCCCTGTCCAAATTTGCTAAAACTTTCCATGAACAAGGTAACTAGAACTATTTGAAGAGTGACAAATTGACATCAACAAAATTTTTTAAAGGGAAACTATTACTATGATCTATGCAAGTATGTATTCTTTCAGATACAAACTCAGTATATGTAAACCATCTTACTGATTTCTTTATTCCTTATGTTGCTGTATTACTATTTTTCTAGCCCATTCCTTATTCTGAAAAAGAAATAAATAAATTTTTGCAGTAATATAACTTACCAGATATTTTAAAGATCTGACGTCTTCCTAGAAAAAAAAACAAACGCAAAACAACAAAACAACAAACCACACAAAAAAAACCCCAACAAAACCAACAAAAAACCTCCCTTGAGGTTCTCAAGATTTACATAGTAATTAATTTAATTCTTTATTCTAGAAGAAATGGGGACACAAAGCAGAATCCCCCTGAACATGCTTTTGTGATGTGAACAGTAGGATTTAATATACCTCTTGCATCTTTAATTCTATGAAACGGTGCCCCTCATAATAAGTCCTCATTTTGATCAGATAAAATTGAAAAGTAAGCTTTTTGTGATCATTCTATAATTCTACTTACTCAATGAAGGTGGTTTTTTTTCCAGACTTTACAACAATCTCTACTGACACTGAGCAGTCTTCCAGCATTTGCTGCTTGAAACTGACATTTTTTTGTCCTCAGGACAACTGTAATTTTCTCAACAGGTATATTAATGTTTGGGGAATGTCAAAAGAGACTTAATGAGAAATCACATGTGAGAAAGGATGTCGTATTTCCAAGTATGATTGAAAGCTCACCATGACTTTGACCCTGATATCTTATTTCCCTGCCACTCTCACAGTTTCAAGTTAGTCACATACTGCTTGACACAACCACATTCATCAAACAGACTGTTTTAAGTTATTATCCAGCATTTTACATTGCCCAAACTTGTTTAAACTTCACAGATTTTTTCCAGCTTCTCACTGTAATGAAACAAATAGCAGTGAGGCTTACTGGGACCATAGCCATAGAAAGAAATCTTCCATATTCACTGTGGAAGCTTAGAGGATTGCTGCTTACTGTTGTAGCAGCAGAGCTTGAATATTTAAAATTACAGAGAGGTTGTACTGCCAATTCTCACCAACCCTATCTTGCCATCCCGTCTGTTTTCCACCCACCTTGTAAAATCCTCAATCCCAATATGAAAAATCCTGCCCTTCAGTAGGTCAGCAGGCAGGATTTGACTCAGCTTTGCTGTTTTAGATACACAGCCACCATTGTTCCTGACCCTTCCTTTCTCTTTGTTTAAAAGACACCACTCACTGTACAGATCCTGTGGCTAGCATATGGCAGGTTTTACCCATTCCATGAAACATTTTCCAAGCAGCAGCATGTCGCTGTTTTCCCCACAGACGAGTAGAGAAACGACACAAAGTCCAGGCTCAGGGATAAATGGATGATGGTTTAATGAATTCTCAGAAGACTGTTATATGTTATGTTAGTTATATGATAGAATAGTTAGATAGATAGTTAGATAGATAGATAGATAGATATGATAGAATAGTTAGATAGATAGTTAGATAGATAGATAGATAGTTAGTATTATGTTAGAATATGTTAGTTCGCAAAGTGTATTAAGTGGCATAAGGCAATTGGTTTTTGCCATCCACCCCCGAAGGCGATTGGTCAAGTTTTAAGACACCCATCTCTGAGTGTTTTTCCAGTTAGAACCATAACAATTCTGCCAAAACAATCGGCAGCTGCAAGAAGTTTACAAAACTATAACATTGTTTTGTCTTACTTGCATGGGAAAGACAGAATTCTCACAAAATGCTGCAGAAAGCGGGAAAATCTCTCTGCTAAAGCTTTTCAGTGTCCACAGCAGCAAGTCCTGGAGTCCATCACCACATTCTAGGTTGAATGACATGCACAAAGTCATCCACAACTTCTTTGGGCAACCTGCTCCAGGGTCTCACCATCCTCTGAGGAAAGAACTTTTTTCTAATGTCTAATTTAAATCTCTCCTCTTTCAGTTTAAAACCCTTCCCCCTTGTCCTATTGCTATCTGTCTGTGTAAAAAGTCTCTCTGCCTGTTTTTTATAAGCCCTGTTTAAGTATTGGGAGGCTGCAATGAGGTATCCCCAGAGCCTTCTCTTCTCCAGGCTGAACAACCCTAGGTCCTTCAGCCTGTCCTCGCAGGAGAGGTGCTCCAGCCTTCTGGCCAATTTCACGACCCTAATATTTTGGTATTATATAACTAGACTGCAGTAAAGAACATTCTGCTTATAGATTTGTCCTTTAGTATGTGATGTACCTTGGCTTAAGTGACCAGCTACTTTCCACAGGATGTAGGAAGTTTGTGATGCTATCACATGATGTAATTTTACTTTGAGGGACAGAGGGCCCAAACTGTGGCAAAAA
Organism: Lycocorax pyrrhopterus obiensis; assembly: GCA_014706295.1. Classification (NCBI taxonomy): domain Eukaryota; kingdom Metazoa; phylum Chordata; class Aves; order Passeriformes; family Paradisaeidae; genus Lycocorax; species Lycocorax pyrrhopterus. Next base: position 18,430,295 of record JACSVZ010000007.1, on the reverse strand, counting down.
TTCATTTCACTTCAAGGCCAGCTGATGATGAAGTGCTTGCAAGTACTAGAAGATGACCTTTTTCAGAAGGCAGTAGCAAAAGGCATACTCCCGGACTAATAAATTTGATTCTAATACAGCAGATTCTAATGGGCTTGTCATTATTGTATCTTTTTTCTATTTTGATCAAGTTACTACTAGCTATTAAAATTAATATTTTTTCTATTTGCTTTTTAACTTTACTTCCATGTTACCCTCCATACTTTCTTCAATATTACAGTACAGAGTCTCTCAGCTTTTTCTCTTATGTGTAATGGTAGATACAAAAGTGACTAAACTTACATGGTCTGTCATATATGAGACTGAGACTCCATTTCTGCTGAAGAAATGGAGGGAAGTCCATTATCTCTGTGTTACCATATTCTATACTACTGATGCTTACATTTATCTTCTGTTTGTGCAGACATGAGATACACTTAGATATTTAGATTCACTTGTCCTCTCAAAGTCATTTAGTAAACTGTGACTAATTGGAAAATGGAGTCCAACGGCACTCTACCTGCCAGCACTCTACCTGCCAAGTAAAATGAATTTACCTCATGTAGGGCTTATGGTTAAACAACTGGAGACTCCTTCTTTTGTTTTAGAGGGACTCATAGTATTAAATGAAAAAATAATAAAAAAAAAAATTTAAAGTCCCAGAGGATTTTAGCCCCTCCTTGCTGTTTGTTTTCTAACCAGCTATTAATTTTCGTAAAGGAAAAATGGAAATAAATAATGTAATTAAAAATAATATTATGTTAATCTTCTATCCCTAAGCTTCCGTTTAATTGCTTGAAGGGTGATGCATTTGGATCTGATACTTATTTACTAGGGATGATTGCTTAGCCACTTACTGTATTAATATTGACAGATGTCCCAGAGAGATAATAAGTGAAAGCATATCAGTACTTTGCAGTCATTTAATGTTAGCATATAATGTTACTTAATACATGTTGACTTCCACATTTACCTTCTTTGGTGAACAGTAGAACAGCATGAGAGGTTTTTCCGGACTTGGTTTAAGTTATCCATCAAATAAATGAAAAACGACAAGAAAATAAGTTTTCTAAATGACAAACCTAATGTTTCATTTCACCAGTGGGGGGAAAATATAACATTAAAAGGCTAGTTTGTCAGGTGCATTTATAGAAGACTACAGGTGGTTTTAGAAAGGTTTTTGAGCACTAATTATGACAGGAGTTCTCTCAAAGGCTGTGTGTAATTCAGAATATTAGGGGAATGCAAGTCTTTCAACAAAATTTCCCTTCTAAAAATTCATGGGGAAAAGAAAGAAACAAAGACTGACAAAGTCATAAATTCTACTCCTATAAGGAGTGTTGTACTCTTCCACAATGCATTCTAAAGCACATCCTGATGTAAATGTGAAAATATTGACTAATCTCTACAACTGCCCTGTACCAGTTCTCTCACTCTCAAATCTGTGAAGCATTTTCAATATTTATTTTTTAATGTCAAAGAAATGCAAATTGTAGTAGTTGTAATAGTAGTAAAAAAATAATAAAGGAGGAAATGTTTAATGATTTTCTTGAGGATTGTGAGCTAGTATTGAAACATATATTGTACGGGTGCATGTTTCTGACATGCAGTTCATCTGACATGCAATGACAAAGCAGTATGAATATATGAATATAAATACCTATTTTAACATGCACCCTTAGTAACTCTCCTCATGTAGGAATACCTAAATTAAAATGATGTATTCTGAAAGTTTTCCAAGAGCTTGATACTTATATGACTCTTCTTTGATTGCTGTTAAATTTGAAAAAATGTGGCTAAAAATGTTTAGAGAAATTGGCTTGTTGCCTGACTGATGTTGCCTCTGATATACCTTTGCTGCAGGGCTTGTAAAGTTTTTATCTTTTTTTTAGCTGGGAAATGCAGAAAAATATTAAATATATTCATGTATCAGTAGGAAAAAAAAAAAGAAAGAAAAAATACTCTTTATCCAGTTGTAGTGGGTTTGTTTTTCCTTTCTTCGTATATATGCCTGCTTTGTCCCTTACCATCTCCAGTTTCGCCAAAGTACTTCCATTGCCTTTTAGAAACCATAGGCTGTTCTGGTAGATGGAAATTACTCTGCTTTTCTGCATCTTCCTTACAAATTCAAGAATCCCCATAGAATCAGAGAACATGCTGAGCTGGAAGGGACTTATCAGGAACATCAAATCCAACTCCTGGCCCCGTAAAGGACACCCCAGGAATCTCACCATGTGTCTGAGAACATTGTCCAAAATCTTGAACTGTGTCAGGCTGGTGCTGTGGCCACTTCCATGGGGAGCCTCTTCCAGTGCCCAGCCACCATCTGAGTGAAAAACCTTTTCCTGATACTCAGCCTAAACCTCCCCTGACTCAGCTTCATGCCATTTACTCGCGTCCTGTCGCTGGTCACCACAAAGAGATCAGTACCTGCCCCTCTGCTTGTGCTCGTGAGGATTTTGGGGACCACAATATCTCCCCTCAGTCCCCTCTTTTCTAGGCTGAACAGACCAAGTGACCTCAGCTACTCCTCATACGGCTTCCCCTCCAAACCCTTCACCATCCTTGTGGCCCTCCTTTGGACACTCTCTAATAGTTTTATGTCTTTTTTATGTTGTGGTGCCCAAAACTGTACACAGGACTCGATGTGAGGCCACCGCATTGCAGAGCAGAGTGGGACAATCCCTTCTGTTGCCCAGCTGATGATGCTGTGCCTGAGGATCCCTAAGACTAAGATAGAAATTTCCCAGATAGAAAATAATAGTCTGGTTTCACTCACTGCAGTTCTTCCTTCGACTGTTGCTGCAAGATCTGCAGTGACTCAGGAGCAGTCAAGAGTCACTGTCATTCTCTTCAGGAAATCTGTATCAAATGAGAACATATATATCGAACTTCATGTCAAATTGTGAATGAACAGAGTGGGGTTAATGCACTGAGGAGGTTGTCTATAGAGAAAAAGGCAAGAAATTTGGTTTTTAATCAGTCAATATGTGAAAAAAATATTCAGTAAATGGACCTGTTGGTTTATCAGGCTCACCAAGCACCAGAATGGATTAGAGACTTAAACTAATGAGTACAGACAGGAGTACAGACTGGGAGAATTTGGGAACTGTGAGGTTTAGCTTGTTTGTTTGTTATTGGGCAAGAGCAAAATCTGTAAAAAACACTAGATATTTTATTCACTAGTTCAAAATATAATCTGATTGAAAAAAATCCCAGAAGAAAAACTCTGTGTGTTCATTAAGTCAGGAGCTACATTCTGCAAGCTAAGTGTTCTTTTCCCATATCAGCTCCTTATGTCTGTGGGTACTTTTGATCACCTTTGTTTATGGAGGAACAAGAGACAGATACGACAATTCTAGATTAAAAAAAAAAAAAAAAATCCCCTGAGCCCAGAGGGAGGAACTCCTTTAGATGTGTTCTTACTACTGAGACAAGTCAAGGTGTCTAACTTTCTCATGAAGATGAATTAGGCCTCCCAGGGATTAGAGTGCATTTCGCAGTGAAAGTTAGGTGTCTTACAGCAGTACTGATCATTAGGGATGCTGTTAGCTGAGTGGTAGTTTTAAAATCACAAGAATCTTTATTCCTCTGTAGAAAATGCTATTTTTAACCAGGTGATCTTTGGTTTTATGCTGTGGTAAAGGAACATATTGTTGCACATAGCATACAATAGGAATAAAACCACGTAAGCTAAGATCTATAGTTAGAGGTGTCATGATTGAATTCTCTATAACTAATTCTATGGCCAAGAATGCATCACAGACTATGAACACAGTGATTAAAAAAAAATAAGACTATTTATAATTAAAGGTGTCTGCATGCACAATTAGTTTTTTCTTTTCCATTTCTTCTGTCAAGCTGTTCAGCCCAGGGATTCTGTACTCATCAAGACCCGTGACCAATGGCACACTTGGAAAAATGTCCAAGTGAAGTGTTTTTGTTATATTGTGATAGTTACAGCATTCAGCAACCTGTAGAAAGACTTGCATTTTTAATATAATTGGCAACAGCCCTGAAAGTGTTGGCTCAGTCTTTGCTCATTGAATGCCGTAGTCTCCTAAACAGTCTGGGTACAGCTGAGTTCAAATAGTCAAAATAGTAATGATGAGATTTTCTTCCTCTTTGAAGTGGAGGAAGGGAAAAAAAAAGATGGATGTGTGGGATAAAGTTGGCTTTACATTTATTCTTGATATTTTGTTCACATTTGGAGACCAAGTATATCAGTTTTCAGACTAGCTTTCTGAGATTATACAGAAACATATGAAATTTTGGATTGTGTTTCTTACTTCACAAGTTCAGATTTTCTTTAGTCAGCTAAATCATTATCTTTGCTAGCCTTCTAGCATTACCTTTCCCTCTTATTTAAGTTTATTAGGTTTTGGTTGGGTTTTTTGATTGGTTGGGTTTTAAAGTTAATAGTTTGACAAAGAGTTTCATGTCAAGAAAACAATTTCAAACTAAATCTGGTTAATGGTACTAATTAAAGAGAAAGGACCCCACAATTACATCTAAGTATTTTTTCCAGATGAAAACCTTATTGATACATGAAACTTTATTGATATGTTTTGTTGTAAAGAAAATATTTTTGGAATATAAAAAAGACTTTTTTTACAACCTGAGATGCCATTATTTCAGTAAGCTCAGTAGTTCCCTTTTATTTCAAATAAAATAAAAAGCCACTTTTATTGCTAGATGTCCTCTTGCTCTCTTCCCTTTCCTTCTCCAGTTGACAACAACATTATTTTTTTAATTGGTAAAAAGTGATATCACAGCTTATAGTACTAATATCAATAATGGCTTAGAAAGCTAACTGGCCACCACAGAAAAAAAATACAGTAGTAATCCATTTTATGGTTATATTAGGTGAATGTAATTTCTTAAGCTAAGATTCTTGGAGCCCAAAGCTCATATCAGTCGTTTCCATGTTTCTCCATATTTTCCTATTAACACACTTTAAATTTTCTTGAGTATTTACTTTTTCCAAACAGAAGGAGTCATATTCTGGCTAAGAGAGACTCAGAAAGCAAGTAGAAAACGTCCTGGTGTTACAGAGACATGGAGCATCATTTGAAGAAACTGAGCTTATTTAGTGAACAGAAATGACATTTCTATTGTAAAGATGTTCTGCATTACATACAGGCAATTTCATACCATTGCTTTGTTCCATTGCTTGGACTTGAATCTGGTGTGGATTAAGCAGAAGTGTTTAAGTTTCTCAGGTGTCAGTTGTTTTACATGTAACATTCTTACGGAAAACAAATAACAGAAGACTCACACCAGGAGAAATCAGAGTTTGTAAGCTGTAGCTTTCATGCTGCATGGCTACATTTCTTTCTGAAGTCTGTGTTGAATTTGGGAGCAAGAGTTGCAATCCTATTACTTTCAGAAGACTTGTTTCAACTTACACAGTCACTTGAGCTTGGACTTTTGCATGAGTGAATAGGAAAATTCAAATTAATCAGTAAAAAGAATACGACTTTATCCCTGGAAAAAGTAGCAAGAAATTCCTAGGATTAATTTTTTTAAAATGTATCATGTAAGATTTTTTTTAGCTAACATTGGATAACTGTTCAAGTTAAAAACAAAAAACCAAACAGATTTTAAAAAAATGTAATGCATTGTTGCATTAATGGAACTGCAACATAGATGTTGTGCTACAGAGCATGAAGTGGTAAGGAAAATTTTTTATTATGTTAGAAAAAAAACAAAAGGAGGAATGAAATAGCCCAGTTGCATTGATAGAGCACTGCTCTTTTGTCATTCTATTCCCAGAGTTTCCATTAGCAGCTTTACCATCTTGCAGGAAAAAAAAAAAGTCTGATTATCTTCTGGATAGAATATAGTACATGTGGCATGTTCTCCCAGGGAACTTATATTTTATGGCATGAAAACTTTCTCCTACCTAAAGCAGGAGTACTGCCAATAGCCTTGTGACTTGACTGTTAATTCAAAGTACTACAAAATCAATTTTGGTACCATGCAATAACAATTAGGTCTCATTTTCATATTGCCTGTAACACAATATTAAAGGTTTACTCCATCTACAGTGTTTTAATGTTTTAATAGACAATAATTCCTCTGTGTTCATTAACCGGAAACATTCATTCAAGGATTTAAAGACTTTATCTGAGAAAGTAGAAGTCTTTAAGATGCAGCTAAGCACATTTGTAAAATGCTTTTCTAAAAAAACCAAAAAAGCAACCAACATCCCCTTTAAATTATTTCAGACTTTTTCTACAATTCCAAACATCTTGAAAGTGATTCATAAAAGCCAATTAAAAGCTAGCCTGTTGGCTCAGCAGGAAGGACTCATACATCCCTTTCACATAATCCTCGCTGAGGTATGATGAAATGGGTAGAGGTAGAGAAATAGCAAGTTTCTAGACTTAAAAGTGACAAAGTATCTAGTTACTCCTCACAGGAACTGAAGGGGAAAAATCAATTATAATGTCTTTGCATCTAAAAATATGGCTTATACCTCTGCATGGTGCATTATCATCAGAGCTGAGCAGACGAGAGAGCAAAGAGGGAATGGGAGACTGAGGAAGTGATCACCAGAGGATGCATTAAAAATTCAGCAGGCTGAAAGCAATTTCAGTTAGAAAGGAAGAAAGAAAAATGTTTTGATGTTAATTCATTCGTGCTTCGCCATTCAACTTGCAGTCAGGGCCATCCACTTTGTAGCTTAGTGGGAACAGGTAGAAATCTTTATGCCTGATTCTGATTTCCCTTACTGTTGAAGCAAACCAGAAATTAATCCAATAAAATCAGCCCAGAAGTACTTACATAAGATTAGTGTAAAAATCAGACCTCTTGTATTTCTGTGACATAAATATGTAGGATTTATGGCTATTTCTTTCAGACACCCATCAATTCTTTGGACAGAATTAATAACTACTAGTTCCTGAAATAACTGCAAGCAGTTTTATTCTTGGCTACTTCCTCTTTTAAGAGGGGAGTCAGGTTTTACCTCCCCTTTCTGAGGAAGATATATACATCTTAGGAATACTTTTAGAAGATGTGTTTTGTCTGAGTTCTGGATGAAAGGGTCTTGGTTTTCCTAGCAGGTCAGTCTGTCCAATTATAGCAGAAAGTAAAAGGCCTGCCCTGATAATCATACCTACTCTTTGCTTATGAGCACTGCAAGCACTGTCTGCAAAGTAATGACAGATCTTCTGCTCTCCCTGTGCTGCAGTCAACTTCACTTTGCTACTTGTCTTAAACTCACCCTGAAGAAAGTGTTGCCAATTCACATAAAAAGTTCAAGAGATGCCCTTCTGTGATGGCCAGATGAGGCATAAGCAGTTATTTTAGATATCGACACCTTTCCAGTTTAAAGCATACTTCATTTTCAACCCACAGCTAAAGTAGAAAATGTTGAAGTGCTGCACATCACCGCTGGCTACTAGATCTTCTTTCATGTGATTTTGGGAACTCTTTAAGAATGTCACCCTGTTCCCCTGCAACATAGTTTGTCTCCCCTTTTCACACTTCATTCACCCCTAATCTGCAAAGAAGAAAAGCTTGTTACCTTCAGAAATATAGCACAGAAAAACCTTTTCTCACTGAAAAAAGACTGCGAAACCAAGGCCTTTTAAAGGTAGAGTACAAGGCTGCAAAACTACAGTTCTGAAGAACAAGCAGCTGTGCTGAAATACTGTGCTTGTGGCCAAATTGCCATAAAAGTCTACTTTTCCACTGACTTAATTGGCACTTCACCCAACCAGAGCGGGATTTGTTCTTTCATACTTTTCTGTTCAGACACAAGGAAAAGACTCTATTAGTTGCTTTGATGTAAACCAAACCTTTAGTCAGTTAACAGGACCTATCAATTTGTTCAGTTCACCTAGTTCAGGCAAAATCAGAAAAAAACTTCTGTTCCTTTTAGTGCATTGACTGAGCTGCAGACAGCTATCAATAGAAAAGAGCTGAATTGGTGCATTTGATTAATATTTTGGACTTTATCAGTAGGGTCAGAACTGAAGAGACAGAAAAGTGCCCCTCCCTATCCCCTGTTGTCGTGAGAAATATCTTCTAATAATACGTTTAAAAGAATTTCAATACAACAACCATTTGTTCCTCAAAATTTGTGCTTTTGAATCAATAGAAGTATTTCAGCTGTCATATGTCATATTGCATGACATTATTCAGAGACAAGATCTTGACCCACATATAACAATGCTAGAAACACATTTAAGCAAGATTTATGGTTTTAAATGCTCCGGAGGAACAAGGTCTTCATTTGAGGTCAATTATTGCAGCTTAAAGCTCTATTGGGCTACACGATTTGGTCTTTAGTGTAAAAAGACTGGACAGAGATCCTCTAAAATAAAATGCTTATTTGACCGTGGGCTTTGAATCATGTGAGGTTTTCCTGAGACCATTTTCTAGCTTTTATTTATCACAGGAAAAAAAACCCACATCCAACTGTAAACATTAACAACTGTGTGTAGGGGTAAAGGTCTGAAATTGAATCACTGAAACTTCAAGCAGAGCCTGCTGCTTGCTAGCTGCAACTGTTACGGACTGCTCGTAAATTTTGAGTATATCTGGTCTAAAGAAAACTGGCATGCCCCAAATCCTCCAGTTAACAGACACGAAACACACCAGGCTGCTCACACATTGCTTTGTTTAGGTTGGGAAAACCCAGATCTTGGGGTTCTAGAAAGAAGAGAATGTGGTGGAAAATAAGAGTTCCCTAAATTAAGTAGTCTTCAAAAGAAGAAGGGAACCTGAAAAGAAGGCAGTGAAGATCTTAGCTGGAGGAAAGATCCTGGAACTGGAGGAAGTTCCATAAGATCAGACAATTGCATGGAGATAAATATTAGGCATGGAGAAAAATGCTGGGGGCCACCGAGGGGCCACGGCTGATGATGCCCAAGACAGGTGACAGCAAGCAGCAGCACAGCAGGAGCTGACAGGACTCTGCCTGACCATCTGTGCCACCAGGGACCCCCCTGCTGGGAAATGCAGACCTAACAAGCTAATGAAGACTGGGGGAGGGAGCGAATACATGATATCTTCAGGCAGAATAAACCTTGAATCTTGTTGGTTCTTAATTAATACGCTGGCACCCAGCTCCCCTGTGGGCTGCGATTTACTCCATCCCACCCATAACACAAGCAGTGTCAGAAAAGGGATGCAGTGAACCTTGCTGAAATGGCATTAGGGGATTGCTCCAGCAGCAGCTGTGTGTCAGTGTCTCGGTGTGTATGTGCAGGTGGCAGGTGCACAGCTCATCACCTTGTCGGGCTCTATCGAGCCTGGCAGGGACCCTCACTGGGGCTTTAACATGCTGGTAACCACAGGGCTTCTGTGGCAGCAAGTGCAGCTGTTGGGCTCTTAATTCAGTGCATTTGTCTGCATTGAAAGTGATAAAAAATAGATGCTGCTCTCCAAGCTAATCAAAGAAAACAAAGCAGAATGAAACTTATGTCCTGGTGCCATCCATATCAGTAAGCAGAAAAATATTTCAGTCTTCAGTGTCATTTACTTTAGAATCTGTGTCCACTGTTGACTTTTCAAGAGGCAAGAGGATGCTCCTTTTCGGCGACCAATTCAATTTTTCAAATAGGACAAACTGTGAGGTGGTATTACTCAGAATTTTTACAGAGGGTTATATTTTGCCAGTCACACGTGTAAACATGGAAAGTAGCAGTAACAGAGAAACCTTGGATTGGTAAACATAAATCCACAGCATCCATATGTGTACTGAGAAGAGATGACCTGGATTAATTCAAGTATTAAATAAAAAAATTAAAAAACAAGAAAGCAGGAACAGAGGAAAGATATCTTATGCGTCACATGGATGAATACACTAGGAAGTTACCTAATGTAGGCGTGTTTTCTTAAATTAGAAAGCAAATACATGCAGAAGGGTTTCATGAGCCATAATTCTCTTAAGAACTGTTAAAATGAGAAGTACAAATGCACTTCTGCTCTGTGGCTTAACATATTTTCTCCGTATGTAGGGAAGCATAAGCCTTGATCATTTGATGTCCCTTGGTGTTTTAATGATTTCTTGTTTTCTTTCTAATATTTCATTCTTTGTTGTGCCTATCCAGTTGCTTTTTACTTTAGGGCTACGCAAAAGTTATGATTGTTTTGATATGTAAGTAGTTAGCTGTAAAGAAAAGCTGGCTGATGTTTTTGGAATTGCATTATGTTTTCTAAGATATAAAAGCGTATCTGTTAAAACATGTTTAGGTCGAACATGATCACCACTATTTAAGATTCTGCCAGGTATTTACATCCATGACCACAGCTTTACAGGATGATCCCAAGATCATTTACTGGAACCCTTCCACAGATTATTGCAGGGAAAGCAAATATTAAATCCATTATGTCAGAATCAAGGTGATTTAATGGTGAGTTTGGTAATAGCTCCTCTTAATATTTTTCTATGCCTCAGAGACTGGGAATTTAGGTGCAATGCCTCAGGGAGGATTATTCGATTTTTAGAATGCTAGCATGCATCACAATTTCCCTTTTTTTGTCCCCTGTTGAGTCATAGGAAGAACAGTGTCCCCATTCTTAGAAAGGAGGGCGATGTGTTTAAATAATAAGCAGTGGGAAATTAGTTTATGATTCAATATCAAGTTTGGAATCTGTGCTAGGGAGTCAAAAGCAGGTTAGCTATATCCTTAACAGGAAATATTGCCATAGAAACTGAGGGAGTACTTGATAGCTGTTAGAAGCAGAGACATTGGATTTATTTTAATTTGGGGGGCTTTTTTATTATAAAAATCCTTGCAGTTTCAGCAGGAGCAATATCTATATTCCCCTGAGATTCATGCCTTTATTTTACATTTTATTCTTCATGCTGTACTAACCTCTATAAACTTCCTTGGCCTGCAGAAGCATTCTAACTTCAATTCTTTACTTCATCATAATAAAACTTATTTCAGGGTACATTAGGCTTCTCCAGGCAGAACACTAATATGATATGTTTGTTTCAAACAAACAAATGAAAAAAAAGTGGTGGTGGGAGGGACACGTTTTCATTCAGCACTCAGTGAGCTGAGACTGTCTCAAAAATCTCCAGTTGGGTTCAGAGCTACTACCTGTGTTGTGCACAGGTATATACATGCATAAGAATGGAGGTGATCCTCTCCCTTCTGTCTTTTCTCTGCACGTAATTTTTCCAAAACCAAACAAAATGCCATGGTTTAACCGCGACTGACAACTAAGAACCGGGCAGCCACTTGCTCACTCTCCACCATGTCCAGTGGGATGGGGAAGAGAATTGGAAAAAAAAGGTAAAACCCAAGGGCTGAGATAAGAACATTACTAATACTAATACTAAGACTAATACTAATACTGGAGAATAAAAGACAGACAAGTGATGAATAAAACAATGCTGATATGCACCAGTTTTGCCAAAGTTCGATTACGGGAATGATTTATGTAAGTTGATAAAGGATAACTTCAAATACACGGGAAACTATGTTGGATGCCACCAAAGCACAATAATTTTCCTAATCCAAAATATCACTTTTAAGAGTGCATTAGTAAAAAATGAAACGAGGACATTCAGACCATGAAAGCAAACAAGTGGAAGAAATTTTTTGGCTAAAATTCTATAATGCATCAATTTTTGAATGGAACAAAAGAAGGAATCATACATTAAAGAACCCTTGGTAATGTGAAAGTGAAGTAGTTCCTTCAGGTAGGAAATCTATCCTCATCTTTCAGTGCTATGATCTAAACTGAATGCTCTTGCCTAAATATCCACGTACTATGGTAATAGAAAGACAAGAACTTTCTCAAGAAACATGAATAAATTTCACTGTCCAGGACAGCTGGATGAAAAAGGAAATACCAAGAATATGGCTGAATTAGACAGCAAATTTATCAATGTAATTTATCAGACAACTACTAGGCATTATATTATGCACTGCAAATATGGCACAACTGTTAAAAAGACAGTATCAGCCCATTTTTGGACTCTTCTTTCCCTAATCACTTGAAGTTGCAAGAATTAGAAAGGGGAAGTATTTTTATATTCTTGCTGTGTCAAAGACAAGCAATTTCAACTCATTTGTAAAAATATTCCTCTTAGGGAATTTTCAGTTTTAGCTTATCAGGAGGCATTTCTTCATCCAAATATCTATGTAATGCACAAGGAAATGCTGTCTAGTAAATCACAGAAACTCAAGCCTAACCCTAATCAACTGCCTTAAATCACTGACCTGTTTAGAAATAAATTAAAAAAAAAAAAGGTCCTTTCTACTTTGGCAATAAGCAAATTCCCAATCCACACCCCACCACTCATCTTTGTTCTTCACCCTTACAAAATAGTAGGAGTAGAATGCCCAAGAACTAAGGTATAATTTCTTGTCAGTCCACTATTTTCAATTCTTCAGTGCATGGCACTGAAGGTACTTTTAGAAGAGATACTACTTTCTTTTCTTTATGCTTGGGATAAGTTTTTGAAGATGTAAACATCAATTAAAAAAAGGGAAAAAGAACTTCACTGAAAGAGTTTGCTTTGCATGCCTATATGTTTTATGATTTTATAAGACACTAGAATCTCATTCCAGGAAAAACCAAACAAACAGTTTTGTGTGTGTGACATTTGCAAACCACATCAAGTGAAATACTAGTGAAAAACAGGATTTTATTTTTACAAACAGTAGCTGTCAGATTATGGCCTACTTGATATCTCATAGAAATAGAGGAAAAGTAGGTAAAGTGTTCCATAATCACCTTCTGACACAGGTTGCCACCAAGCTGCCCCTCTGAACTGTGTAGAGGATCAATAGATGCATTGCCTTCCTTATCTGTGAAATGCAATCTCATCTTCAGTTTAAAAGCAAAGCAGAGACATACAGATAGACAAATTCTCTAGCCATTCACCTCCATTCTTTTTAATTGAATGCTTATGTGCATTGGTTTCTCAGCACTCTACTGATAACAAAACGCCTTTCAACTCTCTAAGCTATGAACTCTGTTTCTAAAGACACTGCATCTTCACTGGGATTTTTCTTCAAAAACTACTGTGGTTTAATTTTTTCCCCTTTTCTTCTCTAGCCCTGTGTAATGCTCCAAAGATTTTTCTTTCAGCTTCCTAAAGAGGCCGAAAGAGGTTTCTCTACTTCTCTTTTTTCTCCCCTGCATTGAGATAAACTTGAGTGGCAGCCAGTTGAGGGGATTAAAATGGGACAAAAATAACTTCAGATCAAACATTTCCTCCTGGATTATCAGCAGGAGATGTGAATATATGTTTTTGGGTAAGTCACTGTTCAGCAAACCATCTGCTTTTGATTGCAGAGTGACTGTAAAAAACTTAATAACTTGTTACACCTAGCAAATGCATTTCAAAAAACCTAGGAACGGCTATGGTGCTAGAAATACAGATTAAAAGTTGCTAGTTATTATTTAAATTAAGTTAATGTTAAAAATAAATTACTGTACCTCACTGTTGCATGCAAGCCTCATACTGCACAGAGAAACCCTGACACAGCGTGGGTCAAGACACACAGTAGGAGCAGCAACAGGCTCTCAGATGTGCACAGGCTGCTGGTTCTTGTCCTGAGCTAACTGGTGGAGGCACAGGGAGTGAGACCCAAGAAGACGGACCTTTCAATGCAGCCCTGGCCCGTGTTCCCCTGAGGATGTGGCCCCACTTGTGTCCTTCATCAAGCATAAGTGGTGGGCTTTGGGTAATGGGACAGCTGGCTGTCCTGCACTGGGCAGGCACAACCTGCCTGGGAAGGTTCCATCTGCTCCTGAGGGGATGGGAGCAACCATTGCCGGCCAAATTCTTCACTCAGTTGGAGAAGTGTACGGTGCCTTGCATGAGATTGTTTTAAAATAGGGTGGTCATGGCCATGTGAGGGCCATTGGGAGAGTAATGCTGGTAATAATGAAATTATGCCAGTCATCATGCACTGAGCCCAGCCTCCAGCTTCACATGTTGCCTCACCAATGGGGTTGAACGGGTCTGACTTTAATGTACCCTGAAAACAAGAGAAGCTGAAAGTGGGAAGGCAGGAGAAGAGGTGTTTCCCTGAATGTTTCTTCATCTGTTCTCTCTTTTGCTTCCATACTGGAATCAGTAAATAGATGTTTGTTAATTGACACTAAATTAATAGTCAGCGGTGCCTACGACATCCATGTTGTGTGATTACAAGGCAGAGTTCAGTTGTGACCTCTGTGGACAAATATTGGAGAACAATGGAGTGGAAAATCTGAGTGTGCATCTCAGAGAACAAATCGAAGGTTCTGGAGCTTCTTGTCTGAACAGACAACCAGTCTGTGGGAACACACTGCCACCCAGCTGTAAGGGACAGGGTGTGCCCTGCCCTTATGCCAGTACCCCATGGCAGCAGTGAGTTTAAGGCACTCATCCAACAAAGGCTTACTCATGTATTTCATTTTCACATAGTAGGTAAATTCTGTCTGCACTATAATCAATGGGAGCTTTTCCAGTGTCTTAACTAGGACTGGGTTTTCACCTTGAAGTCAGCAGTATTACTTTCAAGGTATAAAGAGAATTATGTTAGTAAATCTAGGGAGGACTAGAACCAAATTTATTCATGGTGCCTTACATTACTTTATGGATTGATCTCGGGGCTGCTAGATTTTAGTTACTGTAAAGCTTGTTTTATCGCATCGGTTTGTAAGCTCACAGAATAATGGCGAAACTAAAGGCGAATTAGCAAACTTTCTTTATTGAACTGCAAGGTTTTAAATTGCCTATACAATTGCAGTTACACAAAATTCTCTTCTCAGAATTTACTTACAGAATGGACAGGTGAAAAACAGGTAAAAAAGATTGTGTGTTTCAATACATGAGACATAGCTTGCTCATATTTAAACATAACATCTATAAATAATTTACATTTTAGAAATGGGTAATGCCACTCATTAACTGTCTTTATTCATTTCAGAAGGGAAAATAATTTGCTAGATTTGTGTTCTCTTTTGGTTCATGTAGGAGATAAAATGTAATTTCTAGGGCAGATAATAAAAGTTTCCTCTGAAGGGGAAAACGCAAATGTGGATCACGAATGATGTTGTTTTTATACTGAAATCTGGTCTAGTAATTCTCTATGACTTTGTGAAAGCAAAACACACTCAGTGCCTTTAAGAATGAGTGTAAATCAAAAAAGTTCAGATTGACCACATTTAAATGAAAGTAACAGCTGTTGAATCCCAATTATGAACTTTTTCAGATAATTCTGATTATAAAATATCTCATTGATGCTCAGTTAATGTTTTCTATTTGGTTTTGATTACCACCAGATCCGGATGTGCTAGTTGTGCTAGGAGCAAGCAAGTGTCCTTCCCTACGATCTTCAGCAGCAATAACCTCTGCTGTTATTCATCTCTTCCCTCCCCTTCTGCTCTACTTCAGCTTCCTGTGCTGTGCCTACCTGTGCAGCCATCTCTCAGCCTCCATTCTGCCCAGAAGATTTCGCCTAACTATGGGAAGGTATAACAGTTGGGAAGAAAAGTGAAGTTCACAAAACTGGTGACTTTCTGCAGTTGCATTATTAAAATTAGCAGTGCTTTTCATGTTAAAGAGAACCTGATCACCAGCAGTGATCATATGAAGCATATTCCAAGAGAAGAGGGTAAACTGATGGAAGCCGCAAGCTTGCGTGTCCAAGTCAATTTACCTTTTAGAATTTTAGGCCACACAGCAAAGTGGATTAAGGAACTCGGCCATCAACAAACACTCTGGCAAACCCACAACCTGTCAGCAGTTTCTCTGCCTCAGCTGAGCTGAAAAGAAAGGAATTGATGGTAAATCAATAGTGCTCAATCGTCATATGCAATACTGCATAATGGCAACACTGAACAGCCAAGCTATTAATGATAGTTCTCTGCTTTGAGGAAAGCACAGAGTAGATGTAACTTCCTGGAAATAGATTCTAATTGACCATGTGTTTGGCCATTAGATTGTTCCTTTCCTGCTGATTTCCCAATATCCATGAGAAGGGGATCGCCCACTTCTGCCATATTGAAATCACAAATATAGATGTGACTATCTGCAGGATGCCCAGTTCATTTCAAGGTACTAAGACACTACCAATATTTCTCTCAGAAGAAAACATAAACCAGTATAGTATTCATGCACCTACGGAAATCATTGTGAGAGGATATACTGAAATGGTGTATAATTTTCTCTATCAGTTTAGACATTCTACAGAAGAACAGACGCTAGTAATGCATTGTTCATGCGACCATATGTCTGTGCTGCAATGTCATCCTCGAGGTAGAGAGCAGGGCTGGAGTTCCACTTTGCACTCCATCTTTAGCTGCCAAATATTAAATGTTTGCTAAGCTGTAGAGCTTGAAGTACATATTTCTGTGTCTCTTGACTGATATTTATATAGATATGAGATTTTATTGGCTTAGAGCATCATGATATCTGAAGGAATTTATTGTGGTTTCTCTGTGAGATATAAAATCAATGAATTCACACTTGGTTACACCTTTATATGCAAGTTTTAATATATACATCAGATAGGAATTGTTGATGTACAGCTTCCAATTTCTCACATCTTTTCTCTGTTACAGCCCTGTACCCTAGGTTTTTTTACTCCATTCTTCTTATGAATATATGTTTGCTTTGTCATCTTGCCTCCTATCTTGAAAAAAGGATTCATATTGATGGGTCATATACCCAAATGAACTTTTGCATCACATGCCACAATCAGTCATTTATAGCTGCAAATTTCACATCTTTTTTAGAAAACACTTTTTCCTATATTTCCAATTAAAGTAGTGCCTTTGTTCAATTCATTCTTGGACTGTGATAAGCACAGAAGAGGAAACCCTAATGAATTTTGGTTTTCTGACTTATCTATTGTATATCAAGCACAGAAATACACATATACACACACACACACACACACACATCCACCACAACTTTAATAGTACTGCCATGACCATATTTTTCTCTCTGATAAACAGGAAAAATCACAGGTGTTAGGTGGTAAACAGCAGATTATCATAAGTTTAGGTTGTTATTAAGTGTATTAAGTGTTTTAAGACAACAATACCTTGGTATATCTTTCTCTATTCTTGGCTGTACTGCATTGAGTGAGGTGCTGTCCAGTGTGATGTCCTCTTGTCATTGACGTGAACTGAGATTAGAAGTTTCATTCTTGTTTAGCCATTCCATATGTACCATTTTCAAAGGAGTTTTCTGGAAGCCTGAGCAGAATTACTTTCTCCAAGAAGAAAAGCATGACAGCATGTTTGCAGGCAAGATGGAGATAAAAGAGAGGATTATGTATTTACTGATAACTAAAAAAACTGTGTGAAATAAAACACCACCATACACAATTCTGCCCTTGGGAAAAAGAATCAGAGGAGGAAGGCACTATAAATGCTAGTCATATTATTGAATGCACTATTCAAAGTTATTCAAATACTAGAGCAAGGATAGTTAATTTGAGAATAAAACAGGGCGAACAATATGCACATTTAAATATAGTCATGCTTCTACTTTGGATACTTAAATGAGCTAAATCTAATATCTATTTTATGTATTATGTATTTTTATGCATTATGTGTAAAATCACTCCTCAATTCTTGAATATACTCAAGCTTTATTTTGAGCAACCTAATTACCATGTACTGTACTGCATATGCAATGATGAACCATAAAAGTGTGTTTCTTAAGCAAACAAAAAACCCCAAATCTAGGCAATATCTTCTGCTTGGCATCTGTTCTGATGGTTCACAAAAGAAATTTTCCCCTAAACATCATTGTGCTATTTTCACTTTGGAAGTACATAAAAGTTAAAATTTTCACTGCCAGTCAGACATACTGTTTTCAAAGTTCTTAGTCTAAAACTGTTCTTTGAAGAAGCCAACACTGCAAGCAAATTTTAACTTACTTTTCAATGTGTAAAATCCAGGTTCATCCTGTCTTAATGCAAAGAAAACAAAAGGAAGTTGTGTGAAATATGCTGTATGGTAGCTACGTGGAGCAAGATTAAGACTATTTCTGTGTTGACCTTTTAGATGTTTGATACTGTTTTCTTTATTCAATATTCTAATTCTATATTCTCTAATATTCTTTTATAGCAATGTATTGATTCAGTTTTCCCTAATCGTGGCAGATTTGACCACTGGTGGCTTGAGATTTATTCACCAGTTTTCTTTCACTCTACGTACCTCTAAGAAATGTATTGCTGTCATTTTGTGGTGAGGACATTGCTGAGTCAGAATGGCAATAAATCGTGAATAATGTCTCTGCAAATGGGTTATTCTAGCCCATCTCACCAGTACTTACAGGCTTGAGTGACTATAGCCAAATGCTTTTCCTTAGTCATTATGAAATCCCCATTCCCACCTCTTATATAATCCTAGCCCAAGCTACCCCGAATTCTCAAGTTTGAGTACTTTCCTTGAAGCGATGATACAGGCACAGCAGTGATTCACTTTCAGATGTGCCTACGCAACAGCAGGAGCTTGCCAAGATAGAGAAGGAAACGTCCAAGGTCAGTGACAGTGCAATGGAGAAACTTTGTGAAACAGATGTAAACACCTAATTCTAAAAGAGATTAGCAATCAACTAAACTGGAGATTCTGATTTCTCACAGAGTATATTCCCTTCTTGATGAAGTGTTTTATTTTAGCTGTTCTTTAAAGCGCAAGGCATTTCCAGTCCTTCATTCAGATATGCAGCAAAGAATACCCAAGTTCCAAGAAAATTTAAATTTCTCATATTTGGGTTTCCATCCAGCCTTTAATTTAAGCTCTACAGAGAAAATGCCCCTTCCCACAGCAGTACCTTAACTATAGAGGTAGAACATATTTTGTCTGTTTCTCCTATCCCTGTGCTTTGAGTTCTCTTATTCCATGGCCCAGCTTCACTGGGAAACACCTATGATACCATTGTCTAAACTCTTCTGCAACTTAGAATTTTTTGGAAATGGTGCATGGTGCTTTGAAGTGCTCTGGGAAAAAGACGTCCAATTTTTTGTGATGGAAACTGAGATTAAATTGATGTGCCACAATTCTTTCCATTTTCTCTTAAAGAGAAAACAGTTTGTGAAGAGGAGATTATTATTTGAGTCATGAATTTAGAAGAATTCTTAACATCTAGATAGGAAGAGAAACTGGAATAGACCTCTTGTGCTTAATACTTGGTTCCACCTATGCTTCCCATGTTGCTTCCTATTTCCCCTAAATGTTTTACATTTTCTCAGCAGCTTTTGTATAGTACTTGCCATTTTCTATAGACTGCAGAAACCTTTTGAGCATGTCAATTCATCAAACAAAATCATTCTGCTTGAGTCAGATAGTAATGTTTCAATAACTTTAATGCATAATACACATCTATGTTGAAAATGTGCATTAAAACCAGGTATTAACAGACTTTTGTCCCTCCTAAGTGATGATAATAACAGTAACTATTCTAAGAGGTCTAAAACGCTGTTGGGAGTGATATGTAAACTCCATAGTTGCTAAGATTATTACTAACTCAAGCTCCAAGTGGAACTGCTGTGTATTATACGACTCTCAATTTATGCGAGCAGGGCTAAGAATGCAAAGTATCCACAGGAAGTACGAATTTTGGTATGGGAAATCCATTCTGTAACAATAAAAGCAAGGGGAGTGAGGAATGGTGTTGGGGTGCCTCGGACCACTCGGGGTCCGCCCGCTGTCTGTCACGGCATGCCTGCCCAATGGGCAGACGACTCGGAGAGCGAGGACCAGTCCGTGGGCGAGACCCGGTTCTGAGCCCGCACCACTTCTCCAGAAAGTTCTGTTAAGTTCGGTTGTTTATAGGTTTGTTCCGTAAATTCCCTCCTCTGTAACCTCGCCACTGGTTCTGTGTCCCCGGGACTCCGCTCCGAACTTACTTTCTATTGGTTGTTTGTTTGGTGCCACCCCGGTTGAAAATCTCGATGCCCCTGGCTCTCGTTGGCCAGTTCCTCCCCTTTGCTTTCGGGATAATAAACCTTGGAAGGTTTTCACGGACTGGTCCTCTCCCTTGCCTCTTTCGCCCCCGGAATTCCTGAGAGGCTGAGACCACCTGGTCCTCTCGCTTTGGGTGCCCTGCTGATACCGAGCCAGCGCAGCCCGTTCCAAGCGGCCGCCGGGAAGTGACACTTCCCTGTGCCGCTGCGGGAAGGTCACTGCTGCCTTCGGTGCAGGGACGGACACCCCCCGAGGCCGACCCATCTCCCAAGGCAGTGACAGAAGGGGAGTTTATGAGATTCCTTTTTGGTGTGCCAGTAGAATTTTTTGTCTTTTTGCAAATTTTTGCACAATTTTAAACTTTGATGATACTGAATTAGGAGGACATGCTGACTCCCTTGAAGGCAGAGAGGCTCTGCAGTGAGACCCAGACAAATCAGAGAGCTGGGCAATCACCAGCTGTGTGAAGTTTAAACAAAGACACGTGTCTCACTACACTCTACAACTTTCTCACAAGGGAAAGAAGAAAGGCAGGTACCAATCTCTTCTCTGTGGTGACCAGTGACAGGATCTGATGGAACAGCATGAAGTTGAGTCAGGGGAGGTTTAGGTTAGATATTTGGAAAAGCTTCTTCACCCAGAGGGTGGCTGGGCACTGGCACGGGCTCCCCAGGGAAGTGGTCACAGCACCAAGCCCGACAGAGTTCCAGAAGTGTTTGGACAATGCTCTCAGGAGCGTGGTGGGATTCTTGGGGTTTTTTAGTTCAGAATCAGGAGCTGGGTTTTGATGACCCTTGTATACGCCTTCCAAGTCAGGGCATTCTATGATCCTGTGATTTGTAATCAGGTAATAAGTAAGCTGTAATATTATTTATAAGATATGAAGGATACCTATTGTATATTATTACAACTTTTGCAGTTTAAGTGTTTGTTAAAGACATCCTAGTAAAAAATATATCTACCCTCAGACACTCACTGCAGTGGCCAGGAATCAGCTGTGTCTCTGGAAATAAGCAGGTCTTTACAACTCAGTTTACTGCCTTGTGTGATAGAGTTTCTGCTCTTAAATTCCACGCAGTAAGAGAACAAAGTGTCATTGGTTGGCATGGATGCTTTAAATGTAAGTACAAATCAGTACTTACTCTGGAATAAAGCCAGGTATGTAAACTTTTATGACAATAGTAATACACAAAATGGCAATTGATACAAATACTGCTCTTTTCTGTTGTCAACAGCCATATAATTGCTTCCAATTCTTACAACAATAAATGGAAGAGGATCCTAAATGGCAGTGGATAATAATAAAGACATTGCATGTAACTAGTATTTCAAACTATGGATATCAAGATACAATTCCATCTCTGGGGATCACAACCTGAAAATAATACACAATGCAGCTCCCCTATTACCTTAGTTTTACTTTGTTTATTGTAAAAAGAATATCAGTAAATGGGAAACAAACTGAAACCCAAAAGGTTACAGATACCAGCACTTGAAGCAGAACTCTTTGAACTCCATTACAATTTCACAAAATGTGAAAAAATACTGTAGAGAAATAATTAACAAATCAGTGAGAAGTGGCATTGCTTTTATGTGATACACCAAGGTAAAGTAAAACTTAGACGTGAAAACTTGCAAAAGCAAGAACAATGTATCATGGACAGGTTTTAAGAGTATATAGAGAAAACATCAGCATATTTCTTCAGGTTGATAAATTTTAGAAATAATCACATGAATAAAGTTAATTTTTTTGTACAACTTATGAGAAGTTATAGATTATTGTGCAAAGTGGATAGGAACTGTTGTAGCCCTTGAATAACCAGTGTCATTTCGCCTGGACTAAATATTCCTTTGTAATAAAATCTTCAAGTTTTTTTTAAATAAACTTCCAATTTTAAATACCACTGAAACAACACAACAGTTAATTATGCAATAAAATCCCTCATTTACTTCAAAGAAATGCATAATTTGACCCATAAAGCCCTTGTGCTGACACCTGGTGCTCTCAATGGTTCCGATGCACGCATTTTTAGTAGGTTTTTGTACTACTTTTGTTACAGTAATTATTATGGCATTTTAAATCTATTTTGATGTTGTAGATATTTGTGCACGGCTTTTTTATGTATTTGGTGGAAGAGTGAAAGTAGCTTAATGGATAATAAGTAAATAGAGTATTGCACATTACAGTTCATTAGTTGGACTCTCTAACTATGAAAGGAGATTGCTTCAATGTTGATATGGGGAAAAAAAGCACTGCAGGAAGAGGAGGAGAGTTCTGGCATTAATTTCAATGAGAATAAGGTGAGTTTTAAGACTTTTGGTAGGAGAAGGCAGCACATTACAGGGACTACCGCAGTAAGCAAAGTGTGTGTAGCCACCCAAGAGTTTACTGGCATAGGAATGGTCTGTTCTTTGGCTGTTGGTCTGCTGACAATTCTGGGCTTAATTCAGCAGTCTGGATACAGCCTCTGAGACTCAGAGTTTTCATTTACAGACTTGCAGATAGGGAATTTCCCTGATCCACGGATCATTCATAGCTAATTCAAGGGTGCTAAACAGCCTGTTGTTAACAGACTGTTTTATGGGTTTCTGTGGTGCCTTAGTACAGCTGGAAAACTTTCTGTTAAGACAAAATGCTTCATTTGAGCATACTGAGTCATTACAGTATTCCTCTTCCTTCCACTTCTGCTTTAAAAAAGTAACGCTGCTGATGGCAAAGCCCAAAATCCTTACTCAGCACACCTTTACTTACAGCTTACTTGCACTGAAGAGGTTTGAGGACAGTAATATGCAGTAAGTGCTGGCAAGGGTGCAGCAGGCTAAACAGCACTTTATTTAACTAAAGAACTAAGCTTGAAATCAATTAAAACTCAATTGTATACAGCAACTAGGAAAAAAACAGATTTTGTTCCTCGCTATACTCCTACTTCTTTTGCGCATTAAATTCTTTACTGATGTACAGTCAGCTCTAAAGTTATTCTTTCTTGATCAATGTGATCCAAATATAGGCTCAGATAAATAACAGACTTTAAAAAAGGAAAAAAAAATAGGAAGGGTGGCAAATGATTTGCTTGATTGAATGGTAACTATTTTCTGACCTTAAGCAGAAGGATCATGGTCAGAAGCAGGTACACTGAGAAAAGGAATTATTCTAATATACTTTGATTTACTTTACTCATGACCAGCAACATTTATAAAAACAATCCTGTCCAGGCAGAAAAATAGATACAATGACCCAATAGGTCTTTTCCATCTCTTACTCCTATTGTTCTGCTATTACATAAAATACATTAAAAATAAATTTGCATAACATACTGGAACAGCGCCAGACAAGCCATTTCAATCTCTGAAGAACAAAATAAATATGTAATTTAAATACAGCCTAAAAATATATTTACTGATATGTCTGCATTCATTCTTCCACTGGAGATTACAAAATGAATCTTTATCAAAGAACTCTCCCTAAATAATGTCAAATCTCCGACTGAAGTCAGAGGAAAGACTGAGGCTTTGTCCTTAGAGCATACTGCCTTATTTTTAAGACCCATAAGGGCAAGTTTTGAAAGTAGGACTAGTCTTAAATTGTTGATGAATTTCAACAGGAATCTCTTTGGTCATAATACCATGCTCAGCTTTGAAAAATGCAAATATTCATTACTTTAAACTAGAGCCAGATGCAAGTATTCTATTGAACAAAAATCAGCCACAATGCACATTAACTTTTGAAAAACAAGTTAATCAAATCTCCATTTGAAACCATTGCTTGATGAACTGAAAGACGATTCATGTACCCTGGTTATTTCCATTAGAAGTGGGACTAACCTATCACAAAGAGACAATGAAGGAGGACAACTTCTACAAAGCTTGTCAATGAACTTGCAGTACCAAATTTCATGTGCAGAAGACACCAGACTGATCGCAACCATCCCTCTTCAGGGTCCTTCTGGGCATATGCAAGGCTATGTGCAAGATATACATAATTTAAAAATACCAAACAGCTACTTGGTTTATACAACACATCAGGTAGCTACAGGAACAAGCTGCTACACACTAAATGTTCACCACCCCTGTAGTAAATGTAATGAATATTTCACCAATTTTTCAGTGGTCAGGTGGAGAAGAGTGAGACTTCTTTGCTCCTTGAATCAAGTTGAGCCTTGACATTGCTGGGCTGCTCTGTGCCTAATCCCTATTTTTTCCTTTAACGCTTTGGTAACTTTTCCTGATAGCATATTTCCTGCTGAATGCTCGAGCTGCTCACCATCATCTGCTTGTCAAGTTTACCTGTCTTTGGTTTTACCTTCCTGTCATGGTTTAACCCCAGCCAGAAATCAAGTCACACCTGCTTGCTCACTCCCCCACCAGTGAGAGTGGGGAGAAAATGAGCAGAGTAAGTGGGAAAACTCGCAGTTTGAGATAAAGACAATTTGATAAGTAAAGGAAAAGCTGGATGTGCAAGCAAGCAAGCAGAACAAAGAATTAACTCACTGCTTAACGGGCAGGAGTTCAGTCTTCCGCAGGAAAGCAGGACTCAATCGCACTTAATGGTTATTTGGGAAGACAAATGCCATAGCTCCAAATATCTCCCCCTTCCTCCTTCTTCCCTACACTCTATATACTGAGCATGATGCCGTATGGTCTGGAATATCCCTTTGGTCAGTTGGGGTCACCTGTCCTGGCTGTGTCTCCTCCCACCTTCCCATGCACACTTGCCACCATGGCAGTACAGAAATGAGAAAAGGCCTAGGCTCTAAGCAAGTACTGCTCAGCAATAACCAAAACATCTCTGTATTATCGACAGTTTTCAGCACAGATCCAAAATACAGCCCCATACCAGTCACTGTGAAGAGAATTTACTCTACCCCAGCCAAAACCAGCACACTTCTTTATCTTGTGTGGATCTAACGTACTTTCTCACAGTTCTTTACTACAATTTAGCTATTTTACTAGAAGTCTGAGTCAAGAACTTGCAGCTGTGCTGTATCCCAACTAGAACTTAGATCCACACTGACAGTAGACCATGTTCAGGCATGTCCCTGCCTTGATTTTGCAGAAGTCTTAGGAACATGATACAGAGATACCCAAGCTGGTCAAGCAGGAAATCAGCACAGGTATAACAGGATTCACTGAACTCGTTGTTCTTCATGCCTTAGGAAAACCACAGCTATTCTGCCATAAAATACATCTGAGCTATTAAACCTTGTCAGATCCAATTTGACTCTACCATGCAGTCAATTTATATGTTTCTGAATCTCTAACACTGTTAATCCACAGCCTGGCTAATTGAAAGGGGCATATTTGATAGTATTATGATTATGAGAGCCCTAGTATTTTATGTGATAATTCTTGAAGAAAGGACATTAGTATATGCTACTTAATATTTAATATGTGGAAAGGAGAGAAGTCAACAACGGGGGGTCAATCTACAGGCTATCTCTTAGAAATGTACCATGTCTCTGATAAATTACTGCAAATCATGAAGAAATACCCTTCACTTCTTAAGCTCTAATAATTTTTGATTCTTCACAATGCTAAGGGGCTATTGTTGTCAATTGGAACATTCATTTCTAATTTAAACATTTCTAACTTGTTATGCTGTGTATGACATACCATTTCAAATCACATTTAATTATCATCTCCTAAATAAAAGAAAGGAATAAAAGATTATGAAAACTGCACAGACAATCTATCTTTTGATCACTGTGTCTTATTATGATTTTATCTATCGGATTAAAGGGCTTCTTCACTGTATTTTTATTAATCAATTTTGAGAAAGAGAAAAGGAGAACTAATAACCACAAGCTTAATTAGCCAGCTTCTTTTGTAAATATTGGAAGAAGAACTCAAAAATATAGGGTAAAAATTGTAAACTATGCATTCTCCGAGTCTATTAGAGGAAACATACAAAGATGAAAATATAATTAATGATGCAGACTCAGAATTTCTATTGGAATGCATTTGTAACAGCAAGCAAGTCTGTCTGACAAAGTTAAAGTAGGACATTGACATGCCTGTGTAACAGGAAACAAAATCCACAGGCTGCTTCTGGTGGAGAAGTATAAGAGTATTGTACGGCAGTGTTCTTTGTTTTGCTCCTTTCAGGGTGAAACAAAGTGATCTATCCTGTAGATATGTTAGTCTCATGTTGCTTTTAAGCATTTATATTTTAAGACTTCCCTATTTTTACAACAAAAACATATGCATTGCACACCTTCCTGTCCATCTGCCCTGTTCTCTTACGAAGAGAGATATTGGGAGTCGCTATTTAACTAAGCATAGAAAAACTTGGTAAAAGAGTATTTCTTTTTATTAAAAAGACCAGCTCTAACTTTGGTTTTATGTTCTTTAGAATATATGGCAGCTGAAAGAAAGAATTAGAAATAGAAAAAGAATGAAGGCTAATCCTCAATTTAGCAGCGTGAGTTAAAAGGATCACTTTCAAGGCCTGCTACTTTTCATTCCAAAAATCTTAATAGCAGCGTCTCTTTCTCAGTGTGATCCTTCTTATCATTCAATAAAGGAGCGTTTTTTTAAGAAGAAGAAACAGGTATGAGAGCTTCAGTAGAGTTATCAAAGAGCATGATGTTGTCATACAAACTACAAGAAAAAGACCTCTTCACACAGATCTGTCTATGAAGAAATCAGAATTTTAATGGCAGCTGTGGGCTATTGTTTGTTCTAGGCCTAATTAACTTAGAAAAAAGGTCTGTTTAGGGTTGATTTTAAACCGTATATTTATATATAAGTATAGCTTCATGTGTCCCTTTCTGCTTTCTTCCTTTTTATATTTCATAAAACATCAGGCAGCCTCCAGATCTGCTGCTCTTGTGCCCATGGCCAAGCATTGATTTCAGAGTGACAGCTGGCAGACACAGAGCTCTGCTGTCACCAGGTCCTCCCTCCTTTCCTCCTCTGTGTCAATGAACTCCAGCATCTGAAGAACAGTGGTAGCAATGCTCTCAAGAGAGTTTTGGAGTAGTTTTAATTATTCAGTTGTGCTCTGGTGTTAGAAGTGATTCAGATGTCCTACTAACTAATCTTACATTTCCATTCCGTGTAACTTCAGGGCCCTGTCAATTTCCTTCAGTTCCCCGAGATTTCCTTTTCACATTACATTTTTGTCACCGAACAAATGCCATTGGAAGCTTTAGCAATTTTCTTTAGCAAATCTTATTTTAGTGAAAAGTAGAGGAAGCATGGAACGAGATTTCCCCAGACAACTGAGGCAATAAAAATAGAATGTATGTCTTTAAAGAGTATTTCATTCTGATTTCCAATAAAAGAGACAAATTCACCTTTCTCTTCTTCTTTCTTTTTCCTTCCCCCCTCCCCCCAAGTTTAATAGAAGTTATAGTAGTGTTGTTTCAAATAATATCAGAGGATCTAATTATTCTTGTTAAGAATCATGAAATACTTCTAAGCAGTATGGTATTACATACCATTTCAAATCCCATTTAATTATTATCTCCTAAATAAAAGGAAGGAATGAAAACTTATGAAGACTGCACAGGCAATCTATTCTAATTCACTCCCTAAACCTTGAGCTGCTAATTTGATTATGAATTAAAACATTTTTGGGGACTAGTAATTCCATTGCAATCTTCATTTCAAATACTCTGGCTGATGGCTCTACTTCTCTTAAAAACCTTCTGCAGAAAGTGCCAGATTCCTTTGGGGGTTTTTTGTTACTTTTCCCTTTAACAAAGTGAAGAATACTTTCTGACCTCAAGTCTGAAGGCAGCATGACAGCACATGAGAATGCTGAAATCACAGCTGTGGGTTCATTTCCTTCCACTGAGTGAATTTCTTCATTTTAGATGGGTACAGGACCAGGGAAGAATTATTACAGGCAGAAAGCAAACTGTGTTATTGGCAGGATCATTTGTATATGCTTCTGAGCATCTGAAATTAAATTAACTCTGATTGTCTCTATAAATGCTTCATAACTTCCCAGCTTGGCTTTGTGACAGAATTCAAAGGAGTGGGGTTTTATTTCTTTTTTTTTCCCTTCCCATGGTAGATCAATATTTTATTTTCCACTTAATTTTTAAACCTCTTCCCTTACTTTTCTTTAAATTGACTGCCAAAGGA
This sequence comes from Lycocorax pyrrhopterus obiensis, assembly GCA_014706295.1. Lineage (NCBI taxonomy): Eukaryota > Metazoa > Chordata > Aves > Passeriformes > Paradisaeidae > Lycocorax > Lycocorax pyrrhopterus. Next base: position 18,402,293 of record JACSVZ010000007.1, on the reverse strand, counting down.
GCAAAATACTGGGATGAAAATATTCAGGAGTTACAGAGTAAGAGATAATACGCTTTTGTCCTGTCGACTCAAAGCCTAGGGAATAATTGAAAATTTGAATTAGATAAAAGTGCTTATAATTGAAAGACGTTGCTCACTTCTCCAGTGCACTTTTGTTAGTTTACTAAGGGTCTTGTATAACCAAGACACCCCTGCAAGGTTAGAATACTTTACTGTGACATCTGTTTGATGTACATGGTGCCTGTACTGGTGTTTTGTGAAGGACATACAAATGGCACAACATGGCAAGTTAATTTCTATTCTTTCAGTGCAGCAGACTCTGCCTAGGGTAAAACAGGGACACATTTTCCTGTATTCTAATGAAGAGCTTCTATGGTTACATGGAAATTTTCTGCAGTTTTCTGTGGGGATGTAGACCTGGCAGGCATTACTGTGTCTTTCAGAACTCTATATATGCTGGCTATTTTGAATCATAAGATAAAAAATTTATGTCACTTAAAAAATATACAAACAACTGAACTGGTAATGTCATAAACAAGAGGAGCACTTTGGACCATATTGACTTATTGTAAATCAGCCCAAATGAAAACAGCAATTTTTGAATATTTATCTGAAGAAAATTGTCAGATAGTGATGTTTTTCATAAGACTTTTAGCTGGGACCTGTAATTTGTGTCCTCTCTATGATGGGTTTGTTCTTTCTCTCTATGGCTTCTTTTTAATATGAAGGACGTTGCACAAATCCAGTCAATTTCTGCTTTCTCAGGATACAGAAGGAAGAAGTGAGAATCTATAATCTGTTAAATCACATATCTAGGTGTGGTTTCTTGTTGGTTATTGAGATCTGTGCTCATGGCACTTAGAAGCAACTTTCATAAAAAACATGGTAAGGATATGTCCTGGATCACGCTGTAAAGAGATCTCTGTTGAGAAGACTGTGTTACCCAGCTCCAGCTTTCTCAGACTATTTCTGTGGCACTGCACCATTGTTAATAAGCCATGCAGATTAACATAGAGATGACTCTTCATAGCTCAGGCAAAGTTCTCCACAAATTCTACTAAAGGCTTTCAGGGGTCCAAATCTGTTCAGGTTCCCTTCCCAGTCTGCATTTTTGACAATGATCGCACAAAGAAGATGAAAAACTTTGTAACCAACAACCAAAATTGAGAATGCCACATGAATGCCCTAAACAGACACCCTTTGCTTGTTTTCTGCTTGGCTTCATGAATCTTGCAATATGTTCAGCCCACAGGCAGTCAGTCCATTGCTTAATGTGTTCTCTATTATTAATCATCATTATAAGATATAAATGTCCCCAAATCTTTAGAGAAACCTTTATCTTTAAACTTGGTTTTGAGAACCAAAAAAATAATAACACAGTATGTCAATTCACTCCTGGGCACATAAATCACGGCTGAATCTATATTAATATGTGTCTTGAACTGGTTTCTGTTAAGCACTGCCGAAGATTTAGGCATGGCAAAGTTTCACAGTACAGTTTTTTGAGGATGAAGCAGACTCAGATTTCATGCATTTTCAATAGCTGGTCTGTCTGAAAGGCTTATCAGATTGTTTTTCTTTCCAAAACAGAGTTTTCACTTTTGGTTGCACTGTAGAGCCGGAGGAGTTACTGAGCTGGATTCTGTTCTGTCTCGCTTGTAAAGCCCTGCTGTTGCTAAAGGACTGTTCACTATAATGTCTCTTAATTGTAAATATTTATTTTCAAGTAGCTCATAGAATTTCACGAAAGAAGGAAGCAATAAAAATTCAACTCAAAATGAATGCCGTTCAAACCTTTCTGCTGTTGTTTTGTGATTTTTTATTACTGAAAGGTTAAGCACTTAACTTCAGTTCACAATTACTCTTTTTAGGTCTGTAACTGCTTTTTCTGCTGGGATCTATTTGAAATGCCTTAGTAGCCTTTATGCTGCTGCAACCTGGACTATTATCTTCAGTTTGCCATACCTGAGTTTCTCTTATTGCTTAAAAATATAAGGAAAAATAAAAAGTGACATTGATCATTATCTCTCTGGGTTAAATACAAAGAGAACAGGCAAGTCGATGGTATTGGTGGTCTCCACTGATAGGCAAACAATGTTCAGAGGTATTCAGCTGAGAAATACTTCCTCTTGTGATGTTATATGCTTTTAAATTCTGAAATGAAAGGGCTTACTCTAGTACTAAAGTGGTATTACTAAGATTGTAGCAGTATCTTTCCCTGGTTTTCTGCTGTCTTGTAGACGTAAAGACGATAGGTTTTTCTTTCCTAATTTTCAAACAGCAGAGTTTTTCAGGTTAGTTTGCTTGTGGTGTGAGTGGATCAAGGGTCTTCCAGTTGGAATATCAGAATTATCTTTTACTGGTGGTATTGGTATCACTTAAGCACCTTAAACAGAAAATAACATTGACTGAGGGAGCAAGAGATGTTGGCCTGAAATACTCGAGCCTACATTGTTAATCTGAAAAGCTGCTACAACCATAAATTGCACTGGACGAACCAAGTTCTGAAGTACCCTGGAGCCTTGAATAAGAGAGGTGAATAGTCACAGTCCAAAGTGGGGAGAAGCCTATATATGCATATATAAATATATATATAATAATATATATATCTGTTCACGTGAAATGTCCCTGCTATTCCAGCCTGCAATTTCCGTGCTTGCTTCCATCATAACTATTTTATTAATGGGTTAATGGAGTTTTTGATGTAAATGAAATTATTGAAATTGATAAGGGGAAGGAAGGGGTGCCTCCTCTACCTTAGTCATTCAAAAATTAATAGTCTCTTGTGGATGTTACCTTCATTTACCTCCAACAGTTCAATTAATCTTAATTAGACTTATTTATTAGGAGATTTGAATATGTGTATTTAGCTCTGAAGATTTTCTGGTGCAGTCCAAACAGACTGAAAAAGAAGTGCAATCAACTAAATGATGTAGGGAAGTAGGAAATGAAGACTGTTTCAGCAGGATGCAGGCAATGTGTGATCCTAGACATGCATTGCACCTTTAAATCTTTACTATTTCTAGCAAACCAGTTGAAATACTTCCCTGAAGTCTCTCTGCAAACACAGGCAATGCAGAGAATATATTAGACCCAGCATCTCCATGACAGTGCCTGTATTAAAAATGGATGGACAGTTTCCGAAAACCCGTTGTTCGCTGTCTCCACAGATAGGATTCAGCTAATGAAACAGCTAATTAGATTTTTGTAATCCTGTCGTCATTGTTTGAGAGTGACACTTTACTTGAATTTCTCATGTGGATCCCTTCAGTCTAGGAAGGAATACTTTTTTCAGGCCAATTTGGCTCTTGTCACTTTGCTGGAATGGCAGTTCCCTCTGTTGGTGTAATGAAATCACTGCTTTCCCAAACAGAACTATGTCACTCAGCATTTAAATGGAAAAGAATAGGAAAATGAGGAAACGATTAGTCAAACAGGCCCTGTGTTCAAAATCCATTTCTGAAATCAAATAGTAGAATTGGATTGAGTTCATAATGGAAGAATTACTTAGGTATTACTGCAAGCTGTATTACATATTCATCGACTTGCTGAATGTGCATGGATTTGTCAGGCATTCTGCACTCTCCACTCCTCATTTCCATCCAGTGCAGATGCAGTGAAGGGATAACCAAGTTAAAAGCTGTCTAAATTAAGGAGTGATTAAGACAAGTTTGGGTGGATGCTGAATGTTAATCTCACAGGCCACATTCTTCTGCAATGTAAGAGGGTGCAACTTTCACTGGTAGCTCTCTGCTTTCAGCAGTGCATCGTGATGAGACTAATATATGAGAGACTGTAGTCCTTGAAGCTTAACTGAGATGTGCGTTGGGTTTTTTTTAAAGCTTCCTTGCTAACAGTATTTCTGCTGGTATTGATTTCTAATGGTAGCTGGGAGCTTTATTCCCTTAGAGATTCTTGTAAAATCTCAGCAATTAGAGAAACGAAATTGCACTGACCAGAAAAGCTGTATTAATTGGTAACTCAATATAGTTTGACCCAGATCATCTGCATTTCTGCCTGGATGATCCCCTGCCATCAGTGGGCCTCTGAGTTCTGCCTGCAACACGCTCACCGAGCAGCTTAAATTATACTCTGAAAAGTCTTTGCAATAGGAGTCCTTACATTTATTTTGTTAAAATAACAAAGACGGGTGAATCAGTGTGCAAATTGTAACCTTCAGAGCAAGCACCGTTTGTTGAACAACCTTGTGATGTCAAACACATTTTCCAGATTCATACGATATAATAAATACTATAATGTAACTCAAATATCAGTGTGAATCTATATAGCAAATGACCTGCGCAACTGACTGGATTATAGAATTACTTGATAAAGTACCTTGTCCTCTGATATTCTCTTAATATTGACACCACAAGCCTTTTTGGTGTAATTACATAAGCAATATATATAAATGTCCTGTATTTCTTTGACACATCCACGTGCAGAACCTCAAGGACTTAATGAATAGTCTGTCTCATGGCATCTTTCTTGCAGTAGATGCCATCTCCACAGTGTTCTTAGGCAAAATTCAGCAAAGAACGTTAAGTCTTGAGTCAAGTCAGAGGCCAACCAGGATTAGAAAACGGATCTCCAAACTGAGTTTCAGTTGTCAGTGAGTCTGTCTTCCAGGTTGCTTTTCATGCTAAGTGTGTTGGATTATTTTGACCTTTTTATTCCCTTGAATCAGAAGAGTTGTGGTTTTCAGGAATGTGGGTCTAATGTTGAAGCAGGAATACTGTTGCCTTCAGTTCTTATTTTCAGTGACAAGGCAACAATTTTCTGTGATCAGATATGAAGCACAGAATCAGTATCCTTAAAAAGAGAGAAACAGAGAAATGGCTAATTGCTAAGGATGTTTGGAAAATGTTTCAAGTTTTTGACAGCTGATTCCATTTCTGTAAAATTTCATCAAATTTTAGCTCTACTTTTCTTTTCTGAATTTTCTTTTCCATTGCCATTCCTTGTCCGTCCTATGTATATTTAGAACTCAGCTGAATAACTGATTTGGTTTCTTCAGATGCTGTCATCCACATTTTGCATAACTGAGATGTTCTGTTTTCAGAACACATCTGAAATGGACTAAACTATATGTCCCATAACTGCTTTCAGAGCATTGTTGAAAGCTGTTGTTATTTTTAATGGATTTTTAAATGTTTAAACATTATACTTAGAGTATGTGTCTGAGATTTTTGTTTCTGATTTTTTAGTTTCTTTTGTTTTTATAATTTGTTGAGAACTTTTTTTGGAGAAAGCTTTGTGAAAATAGAACAGCATTTACTTCTACAAGAAAAATTGGCATTTTTAAATCATAACCTTTAAGTGCTTGTTTTGAAAAAAAACCTGTTTTTACATACTGGAAAGTTTTGGTTTTTTCTGTTGCTGATATTGAAATACTTTTCTTTCTGAAAATAAGACTGGCTTAAATAGAGAAAGATGAATTTCTTCAAAGTACTTAAGATCTGTCCTGACCTAAAGGGGGTATTTTTATCATACGTAGGTCATGTCAATGCTTAAAAGATGCTAAAATGGCTATCTCTATACTTTTTTCTGGCAGTTTTGGTCCATTTTTTGAAAGATGGATATTTGTCTAGGAAGAATTGGAAGAAAAGATATTTTTACATTCTTCTTGAGTTTTGAGGTATTAATGAGTTTGATCACTACAGAAACAAAGTCAGTCCTCATTGTAACATAATTTTAATTTAAAACCCTCTGAGTCATCTAGTCCTTCTGTGTAGCTATTCATTATTAGTGCTAATTGCCTGAAAAGGAAGCTGTTTGTCTGCTCCTGCTGCTTACTCTCCACCAGAAAGCATAATCCTTTGTTTGTGGACAGCACAATTAGCAGCTTTGGAGATCATAATTATTTCATACCTGGGGCTGGGAAGAAACCTGGGGGAGAGATGCTCTTAAGCTTTGTCTGAAATTATTAAGTTTACTTAGAGTTACTTTTCAAAGTTTCAGTTGTCTGAGACATGAGTATATCTGTAAAATAGTCAGAGTATGTGTGAGGATGGATTACTGGAATATGTGTATGGAACTGTGCTGATCTATTCATAGTACACAAAGCAAAGCACAACAATAACAAAAAGAAACCCAAAATAATGACACATAGAGCTACAAGCTGTAGCACAAAAGTAAAGACCCCGACAGCACATTATCTTACAATGATTTTCCTAACTGACTGACAGAAAATAGATTTGATATTCCTGTGTACCTCATCAAAATTACATGAGCTACCCTGACTGAGAAGCCTGGGAAAGAAAGAACCAAATCCCCAGTTACTTGGAGACCAAGTAGTGGTAGTTTTTCTTCCCCTCTGGTAACTTATGCTCTTTGTAAGAGGTGTTGATCTGATATCCTTTCTCACATTTCCAGTGTAAGTGTGGTGGTATGCAAAAACATGATTTTTCCAATTAATTATCTGATACAAGTTCAAACAAATGTACATGCTTCAAAAGACAGGTATTATATTTTCAGATACATAACCTATCTAACTTATCTAAAGTGGCAGGGATATTAAGCCTCGCTTGTATCTGTTTCAGTTCAGCCAGGGCACATTTTGGTATTCCTGTTCACACTGGCTGAGGATATGCACTCTAGCAGACAGAAGCTAATGACAATTTTGGCTCTGTAATAAATAATATCTTCTGTTTTAAAAAGTGATGCTAGATTTCAGTTTGTTGATTTATCAATACTTTGTATCAGCATAGATGTGTGCTCAGGAACCTAAGATTCCTAAGATTAAAAACCAAATAATTTTAAAACAAGAACTTTCTGTCTCAGTTTAATCCTCACATCTTTGATTTTGAAAAATATCTGGTGACATTGGTGTCAGGGATGAAATTTTCTTTGTGTAGGCTCAACCAATCTGTAAGAGAGCAATCTTGATAGTAGTTTGACTTCTTCGTTTCTTCAGAAAAATAGCCAGCTAAATTGCAGCATTTTTATCAGTGACAGAAATTTGACAAGAATACAGGGCTCAGTTTTAAACTTTGAACTGTGTTAGTGGTTAAGAGAACAAAAGGTTCATTCACTGAAGCTGAGCATACTTGATTTGTGGTTGCTGAAATGATTAATGTTAAATCTCAAAATGTATTTTTCTTAATAAAGTCAGTTTAAAGTGGATCAACATTAAAACAACAGTTAAGCATGCCAATTGAAACACATTAACATCCATTTTATTTTGCAGAACCAATAGCTTATTGCAATTTAATTTTATTTGTAACCTATTTAATCTCAAGTAGGAAAGGAACAAGAACGTGAGTAGTTTTTACTTTTAAAAGAACCTCAAACGTTATTTGACCTGTAAAAGCATTTAGTGGTTGCTGTTGAAACAAGAATCCATTGTATTACCAACAATACTTAACAAAGAGACACTGTAGAGTCTAAAGAGTTTTTCTAAACAAAAGTGATAGTAAGCACTGCTAGGGAAAGAAAATAACAGCTTTGGTGGTATGAGCACACTGAATAACTTTCAGAATATGTAGTTTGATGTTTCTGAATAAACTGTTTCATAATGATAAATATTCTGTGCAGATCTGTACCATCTTGTTCTCTGAGTGTTCTTTCACATGCCATTACCACCAGTTGCTGCTCTTTATGTAGTTTCAGTTATTTCTTGGCTGGTCTGCTTTTTTCTTCGTATATGGCAATCCCCAAATACGCATGCACTAAGCAGCTATTGAGAAAATGCCCTGATTTAGAGTCCAAGGCTCTAAAAGAAGTACTAGATGGAAGCATTTTTTTTCTTAATAAAGCCATCCATCATCTAACTGTGCAAACAGTGGAGCATGTCTTTTTATAGAAAAGTTGTCAGCATGGTGTTGCCTGGAAAGCAGATCTGTTGTGATCCCGTGCTCCTGAAAGCTAGGTCTGGAGAACAGTTTTGCTTATTGACGTTGCTTAGTGCCCTGGAATATCCTTGCGAAAGTATCACTTGTGATAGGAAAGACGTGTGCTAATGTCTTTACAAACAATTTCATGGGTGAGGCTACGGGTGTGAACGTCCTTGAAATGGGTCTTAATGTCTCTACCAGCTTCAAGCAGCAGGTTTGTTCCGGAGCCCCGGCAGCCTGACTCCTGAAACAGACAAATGGGTCCTCACAAGCCTGAGTTTCTGAACTTTGGGGGGAAATGACATGTTTAAGGGGGGAATCTGTGGCAGGCGTTTCCTAGTGCCTCAGCCAAAGGGTAGGGAAGAGGGCAACATGCGGCCGGGAGTTTATAAAAAGAGGTTGCGCCCTCTGAAAGCTTGAGAGATAAAACCCCGCAGGCGTGTGCCCCAGTGGACTCTCTCCCTTTATTCGAATAAAGTTGCAGGACTCCTCCGTCTCCTTTATGGACACTGGCTTTTCATAGCGTGATTTTCCGCACATTTGGAAGGACAAATGTAAAATGGAGGAAGACAAGTCCTGGCATCTCATGGTCTCTCTAGTTGTTATTTCACAGAAAGATAGGGATGAACATAATTTAGCCTTCTCCTTTGTTTTCTAACATTTATTTACTATGAAAGAGATTTAATATATCTGTTTATAACATTTAATAGCTACTGACATGTCGTTCAGCAACCAAAGTCACTTTACACATCAGCTTGGTTAAAGAAAAGCTTGGTCCAAAAGTCAGCAGTGCTTCAGAGCAGAAATACTGAAAACCTGATAGTATGTGTGTCATCATTTCTGCTAAAGTGCTTATGGGACTGTTACAGCCATTCATTGAAAAATAAAAAAAATTAAATTAGAGAGGAGTCCAGTGCTGAGGAATACCTCTGCTGCGGGTAGCTCGGTTTGCAAGCCGCAGACTGAAAGGCAGGTCGGGCTCTGGGTGGGAGCCCGAGACGAGGGGCCGTGAATTGCCAGTCCTTTGCGTAACAAAGGGCACGACGAGGGTGGTGCCAGCCAGGGCAATGGACACTGGGAGACACAGCAGGAGCCATGAACTTCCAGCCTTTTGGGTAACAAAAGGCAGCAAAAGCGGTGGTGCCATCCAGGCGGATGGACTCTGGGGGACCCGGCGGGAGCGGAGGGCTCGGGAGAGCGACACTTGTGCGCAGGAGGACTGCAAGGGCATAAATATCAGAGGGGGTACTTTGCTGGGGCTCTCTCCTCGGAGGCACCAGTCCGGGCTGTTCCTGTCGCCCTGCGCCGGGACAAAGTGGCTTTGCGGAGCGAGACAGCTGGGACTGTGCTGCGGGAAAGCCGCGGGAGAGGCGGTGAGTGAAGCCGGTCCGAGCGTGCCTCGAGTGCGGGGTGTGCGGGGAGCCAAGAGGGGCCCCCGCGGGGTCACTGGGGCCGCAGCTGCCGGGGGCTTCCGCACCTCCCTTCCATCTGAAGGGACACCTGGAAATCACAGTCTTGTAAAAACCGCTTGAGGCCCAGTCACCCAAAGTGCACCTGCTGATCTTCCGTGGGATTGGCTTCACCCTTTTCCTGGTAGAATGTGTTTCAGGGAAATAGACTTTGTATTCTTGTTGTATATTCTGCAGGGGAAAAAAACCCCAAACCCATAGGTATATTTCCCCCCTCGCTTATTTAAAAAAAAAATGTTTAAAGGTGTCTAACTTAAGTTGAGAAAAAACCCCAACTATCTCATGGAATATTGTACCATTCTGCAGATCCTGTTGCACATAAATCCCTATGTTTTTATTTGGAGCCTTTACTTACATGTTAATATATTTACTGAACACATCAGCTTTCCTTCCCTTGATATTGCTCAGAATATCTCTGAGGAACAGCAGGCTGTTTACTTAGCACCTTTTAAAGACAAATGGTTGAATAACTGGCTTTCTGTTCCTTCTGGAAATGGACTTTACTAGGAAAAGAAGGGTTTTAAATTTCAGTTTTGCTTTGCATCTCAGCAGAGGAAGCTTTACATAGATAAAATTTTTGATAACCTGGGCCCTCGGTATTGGCCAACATTTCACAAGACAGTTTAAAATTTCAGCAGAACAATGTAATCTGAAAGTGACTATTCAGTGAAGGTGTGAAACTGGGTACTGCACATAAAAATGTGATTTACGCTTGGAATTGCTGATGGTAAAGCAGATGATGGTGTTTGTTGAGTAACTAAAGGCACCTAATGCAATGCAGACACTGAACAAAGGCAGGAAGAACACAGTGGAATAGTCCATTGGAAAAGTTGTGTCTTGCCGTGGTGCAGGCAGCACCTTTTGCTGTTTCTGTGCAGTGAAAATGAGTGTCGTAGGGAACTGAAAATGCTTTACCAAACAATTGTGTTCAGACTGGGGAAGAAAGCCGCTCTTCTTTTCTGGCTGACCCTACAAAAGAATTATTTTCTTTTTGTTACTCTTTATGCTCATACAACCCACTGTTAGTATGGCGTATCTTACACAGGTACGGTGTCTGTCTTAGAGGGGAACTGTCAATTCCTTATATTGTGAGCTTATATGAGAAAGGACTCTTATCAAGGTTGTATCACTGGCTAACTGTTATTTTGGACAATTTGCCTTATATAAATGCCTTTCGCCTGTCAAATGGATATGAAAGTCGTAAAGGTATATGTGAAAAATAATATTCCAACTTAAAAAAAGAAACTGCTATAAAGGTGCTTACTATTAAATGTGCTCATAAAATAATAAAAATCAGTGCCTGAGATGGGACAGAGAAATCTTGAAGTAGCCTCAATCACAAGTATGGACTTCCTTTCTTCCACACAGAGTGAACAATGCCCTCTACTGATTGTGGGGAGGAAAATGGCTAAAATGCTGGAAAAACATAACTGAAGCAGAACTGTAAAATAAGGTAAACTAGATTAATTCTTCTGGTGCTTATTGACATATCTAAGGCTCTGTCTATGACTTGTTTGCTTACTGCAGGTCATATATGTGTATATAAAGTGATGAAATATGTTTGAGGAGATACTTGCAGAATCTTCATTGCATACCTGTATTTGTGTAAATTAAGCCCTTGAATAATCTCAAAGATGCTGATGTCAATGCATTTTTCAGACTAGGTGGCTGGTAGGCTGTTTGCATGTATCCATCGGTATGATTCTAAGACTGAATGACCTTTGGTGAGAGTGGAAATTCTGTTGAAATCTACAGATAAAACAAAGAGAACAGGAATTTTCTCTGTATTGTTCAGTACCTCCGAAGGAGTTTGTGCTTCCCTGAAGTGCTTGCATAAAGAAAAGGAAAGATTTGGCAAGAGCAGCCTGAATGGGAGTTTCTGATGTGGGTGCCTCTGGGGAGCATTGCCTGATGACAGTGAAAATACCAATATTTCCTTCTAATCATTTCAGTATTGTTTAGACCCATCACTGCATAAATCACCACAGTAATTTGTAATGCTGATTAATGTGTGTGTTCCTTGATTCATCCAACTTGGGGCTTTCCTGGTACATAATTCTTCAGCTATTTACTTCCCAGCACTTTCTCTGCCAGTGGGGGGAACTGAAGACAACCTTCCTGAACTTGTAACTGCAGTCTTGCAGACTGGAATTCAGAGGTGGTAAAAGTGGGTTTATCCTTATTATCCTTCAGAATTCTGGAGGATAAAAATTATTGCGTCTTCTGAGCAGCAGATTTTCTAAAACTCCGAAAAAATACAGTCAATGTCTGTTTGTAAAGGTCTTTTTGTTTTTACCACTCTCACCCTCCTGCTAAACTCTTATCATGGAAGCCTTTTGAGTCAGGTGTTGAGTCAGGACATTCAGTGATGCTCTGATAACTACTGTATTTTGGTTCTTGCTTGATAAAGACCTGACAATTTTCCTTTTTCTAAAGATACATATGTCCGGGGTGGCAACTAGAATGAATGAGGAGTGGGAAGGAAAAAATGTTTATGTGTTTTAGTCTTACATCTCAAAGAAAAACACTCTAGTAAATCTTTCCTGTACTTAAGCCTACATTTATATTCTTACTGTGTTTCAATTTTAATAGTAAAGCATAAAACTAAATGAGTATTTTATGGATATTTGCATCAAACAAGTGTTGTGCTTAGGCTGAACGTGCTTTGTCTATTTTGTAACAAATGTTTTGTACCTTGGATATTTTAAACGCTGGACTACCTCTTGAATCCCATTTCACTCCAAATTGTTGTGTACTGTCAGTGGAAAGGATGTGGGAAAGTGGATGGAAGAGATGTGGGGGGGATTGCCTTGGTGTGAAACTGGCACGGCAAGTCCTTCACTTCTTGCTTCTCCTGCGGTTTCCTGCAGCAGGTGTGGGAGAGCGTGTCAGGAGCACTTGCAGAAGGAATTGTTTTAGCTTGTGTCAAACTTGGGACATCCCACGTAGACTGACAAACTCATTAAATAATTACAGCAGTTTCATTAAGGGGTTAAATTTTTCATCTGACGTGCAGTGCATTATTTAACCCTTATACCTACGGATTATAGACAGAAGGTAAATATTTAAACATTGATGCCCTGACTGGTTATCTCTGTATTACAAACCAGCACACCACATCAAGCAAGGAGGACTCATGCACTGACGTGCAGGGAGTTTTTTAGAGGCCAAATATGTTAACTCAAAAACTGGGAGGGGCTCTAGGGAGAAAAGCCATAATATTTCTTGGTGCTAATGGCTTAAGGTCAGTATTGTATTTACTGAACAGACAGAATGGTATTTGCCTATGTAATTTGTTGTTGCCTAGCAGTGATTTTTCTGTTCATCTGTTTTTGGACTTCTTTAATTGTGGAAAACTTTCAATCTGCCTATGAGAGAATTAGTCAATTTTAGGGCTCTGTGTAGGCTGTGTATTAATACTTAATTGTATTTTCAAAATTTTGAGAAACATAGAGTAATTTGATATGCTGCCTGGGGAACCAAAGCCCAGTTCTTCAGTCAGTTTGTGGTTTCTCTTTTTAAAGAGATTCTTATTTTAATTTCTTATTTTTTATGAAGGAATAATTAAGTTGTTGGATTTTTTTTTTAAACAAATTGCATGCGAATATCCTGTTTTAGGAGATTTTAAGCAAAAATTAAATTATTTTTAAAAGAAATTAATTGAAACTAGGCACCACTACTTAAAACCTAGCCTATCTTACCCCTTGTCCAGGGGATTTAACAATAAATTATGGACAAATTAATTTTATTTTCATTTCACATATTATTTTTTCCAGCCAATGGTGTATGACTACCAGATGTATCAAAAAGACTTATTGTATATATATATAATGATACAAAAAGATGGTGAGTTTGGAGTTGGGAAAAAAAAGGTATACTAAATATTAGCACTGTGTTTTTCTAGGTGTTACGAGAAGAAACATCTTATGTAAATCAATGTTCTAAAAATAAATGATAAAAGGAGAAAAGGAGATATTAATAAAGTTATGAGAGTAAGACTGTTTAAAATTAGTCTATGCTACAACATGTACCAAGGGTATTATTAATGAGAGTATACACTGTAGTATGCCAAAATAATTTGTACTAAAATGTTATGGTAGCGAAGATGCTGTAAGTATCTTGAAATTCAAAACCTGAATTTATTGCCAGGAGTAGATTGTAATTTAAAGGAGCTAGGCTGATACTTGGGTCTCCATAAATGCAAAATAGAAATTCTTTTCAGATCACAGACCCGCCTATTTTATTATTCACATACTCCCTTTGAGATGCACATTCACTTTCACAGAATCTTAGACTGGCTGTACCACCAGGGTCCACCTGAAACGAGAGCAGTGGCAAGAGCCAGTGGAGTTCACAGGGTCTGGTAATCCCTCAGTGACGTCTCTGATTTGAGGTCCCAGCAAGCAGCACACCTCTCTCGAGAGAGTGTCAGGTCAGTGAAGGGGGGGTGCCCCTGCAGCTCTCAGAGGAGAGGTGCCTGCTGCTGTCACCTGCTGCCTTTGCTCAGTTGTGCTGTGGTCACACAGGAAGCCTCACGCAGCTCCAGCATCTCTCCCTATGCTCTCGTGGTGTGCTCACTTTTCTTCTTGAAATGTAAGCCCATGTTGATTGTAGTAGACACATTGAGAAGAGAAAAAGTTTCTTAGTGTAGAGGATTATTAAAGACCTGGAGATCTTTCAAGGTGACGTCCGATTTTAATACCATGACCAAAACCTGTCACTCTAACTTGATTACCTTTCCCCTACCTGAGTGGAGGACAAAGGTTGCTACTAAACCAGTTCTTCAAATGATTTCTTTTTGCTGGAAATTTTTGCTAGTGTGTAAATCATCAAAAGACTAAAACAAGGAAGGAAGGAGACAGAGGGAGAAGATCGCTGGAGAGAAGCCAGAGAAACCTACCTAGTGTCAGTATTGCCAATCCCTTTGGGAATCTCTAGTTATTATGCTTCTTTTCTGGATCTGAATGATTACATCTTTCTGACTACTCATATAGCATTTTAAACTGTTATTCGAACCACCATTCTTAGAGAAAAACAGTTCAGCTGAGAAATAGCTTAATATCCCAGCAAATCCATGTGGTTATCTGGATATAAATAAGTAGCACAAGAGAACTACCACTTGAAATCTTTGAGACCATGTCAGACAGCTCTTTCAACCTCCCTTTTATACTGCAACCACTTGCATTCATGCTCACCATATAATAATTCCGCCTTTCCATAGCACATGACTGAGCGCTCCAAGTTGGTTTAAATGTTTTTTTCTATTATTAAAAAAACCTAGAAAATAATCCCAGACTTACAACAGGTATTTCACTTCATTATTGTCCTCACTTCCACAGTTTACCCAGTACTGGGTTTGTGATGCTTTTGCAGCATATTGTTAAAAGCGGTGGAGGAATTTGGCACTTGCGGTATTAGCCATTTTGGATGTGTTTTGTACACCTCTTTTGGTTCTCACTAGTACTGTTTAAAATGGTAAGATGTTGTATTAAACTTCGTCATCACATTCAGACATCAATTTGTTAATTTGAAAATGTATTCTTATATATTTGTGCTGTCCTTCCATGGTACAATGAATCAATGGATTTTTTTCTAGGCTCAGCCGTTTCAGGAGAGTTATAATGAGTAAACCTTGAAAGAACAAATTTGTGCATTGCTATGGCTTAGTCATAGGCATCAAAGGCCTAGTATGACAAAAAGAAAGGACATCTCCTAAACTGAAAACACATAATAAAAGTAATTCATTAGAGTTGTAGAGGGAGTAACAATTCATCTTATGTAGGACCACTGAGTGTTTATAAATTAATGCATTTATCATTGGTGCATTGTTTTGGTGTTTGGATCCCAGTGATGGCTTGAAATAATAATGCGTTACAGAGGTTTGGTTCAAATTTTAGAACATACTTATTTCTTATGCAGTTGTACGCATGCAGACCTCCGCAGGAGTTTAGTTGTCCTGAGGACTGAGTAAAATCCTCAACAAAAACCTTTTAAAGTATCAATCTATGACAGATACACTTAAGTCAACTCACAGCAATAATGACTCAAAGCCAAGAGCCCAATAAAAGTGCAAGTCAGTCTGAAAATATGAAATACATATTGTACATATCTGCAAAAACAGAGGAGGTAGTGTTGTGGAGCAGAAGTACAGAGGAGATATGTCTTTTTTTCTTAGGGACATCACAGAAGATCTGGCAATTTAGATAAGCTTTTCACACTTTGCGGTGACTCCACAGGGCATTGAACTGCTGATAGCCATGATTTACCCTACAGAGTTATTTGCTACATTTTCAGAAGTTCTGTATATCTAAAATTTTACTTTCCATCCATACCCCTACAGAAATAATATTGAAGTTATTGTTCTGTTCATAAAAATATGTGAATGTGAACTTGTGAAAAAATTTGCTCACATGAGCAATTGTAAAGCATTCTGGCATGCACTGATAAGTACATCAGCGTATGTTACTTTATGGTGTAAGACTTGCAAGCACCTTCTGCCTGTTCATGACAATGTCACATTTTGAAAAATATTGTAGTCATAAACAGCCATCAATTTTTAAGAGCAATTTGATGAATTTTTTTTATCTCTAACAGTAGTTTACCTGAGATACCGATTCTGATATTTTGATTACAGCGTTTTCTATGTATTACAGAAAGATCAAATATTTGTAATTGTCAGAAGGACTATGCATCTATATGCTTACATACTGTAATTTCTACTATTCCTAATAGTTTAGCAACAGAGCACTCTTCTAAAAATTGTCAGTGGCAAAACCAGAAGCAATGGCGAAAGCTTTCATCTGTTGCTCAAAAAAAGGCAGAAGTATTAAAAATTTTAAGTAGATGGATCCTAATGGCCTGCCTCCCCTTATTTTAAATTATAAGAAGTCTTCTTTCTGGCATAATAGTGCACAAGAATGCTATGAATACCTTTTAAACTTATTTACAATTCTGCAAGGTAAAAGTTCTTTGGTTTTAATTCTATGTGAAATAGACTTCTCTGAAATATACAGCAAATTAAAAAATTTAAAAAAATGTTAAAAATCGGATTAAATGTCCTATTTTTGATCCTGTAAAATAACTTTAGCTTAGAATATACAAAAGTCATGCTACTCATGAGTGATTCACTATGTATCCAAATTCTCTTTGGCAAAATCTATCCAGCAACTTAGATCAAGTACAGTGGACTTGACTTAGATCAAGTACAGTGGACATATTGTTGGGGTCATATCTGTATTCTTTCCTGAAAACTTCATATAAACTATGTTATAATAGATAGTCCTTGTCTAGAAGAAAACAGCTGATGTCAGTTTCATCCTTTCTTTTGGTATTTATAATTAATTCTTTGATACCTACTTTTACATTTTTGGGGACACTTAGCTGTCCTTAGGTATTCTTCAAATTCCTGAAAAGTTGAAAGCACCTACAACTTTATAGCAGTCTGTGACAACCATATTACTTTGTATCAATCTCAAGATTTCCAGCTTTCTTTCGTAAAAACAGTAGTTCTGTGACAGCTTCTTGCAGAAGCATTATTTTTTTGGATGCATTCCTATTTCTCTGAACATGACTTCCCACTGTCTTCTAAACTCGCAAGAAAAAGTATTGCTGATTTCAAGTCCTATTTCAAGGTCAACCTTCCATTCAGAAAGACTAGGAGTAGTATTACTGATTTTGTGGGTCATGAAGTCCATGAGAGATAATACAGGCTCTTTTAAAACACACACAGTTTTCTTATGTATGTTTGATTTACTTGGAGTCTCTCTGAGTGATGCTCTTTCTTGGCACAAGACAATTCAAATGATTTGTTATTTTTCATTGTAAGCATTCTCAATCATTTCTAGTGATACTAAACCACTACTATTTTATACCCAGTCAACTTAGGAAATAAGAAGAAATAAGGAAACTTAGTTTTCTAAGTTACTTTCTTCTGTGTTTTTCTGTAGATTGTCATTTAGCCTTTATTAATCACTTCTTAGCTCCATGAATTTGGCACTTACGCTTCAGTTCTGCAACAAAAGAATTGTAGGTACTCTAGCATTTAAGGACACCCGCACCTCCCCAACCTCCCCAAAATCCCCCAGACTATTATCTGGAACCCTGTAAATAAAATAAGTGATAGCAGTTATTCGAAGTAAATTAGTGATTTTTATTTCCCTGACCATTTGCTAGTTGATTACCAACATGGTGGAACCTGAAGGTGTATTGCTATCACTATCCAATATAAACTTCAATATAAAATAGAAGCCTTTTCATAATTGTTAACTATGAACTCAGTAGTGTTTAGTATCATTATTACATATGCTGCTGTATGCAGATATTAAGTGTAATATTCCATTTCAGTGGGCTGGGAAATTGCATTAATCTGCCTCGTAGTTAGAGAACCTCCATGTGTATGTATCCTCTATTGAGAATTCATCATACCTTCCCTCATTTGCTTAATATACAAGGCTAGGATCTCATTATAATTTTATCTAGAGCGCCAGGTTTCTAGCTTTAACTCTGGGTGTTTCATATTCAAATATAGGCTGGAATAGCAGCTGTTGCATTAAGAAAACAGTTAATCCAGTATACCATCCAGCATACCAGTATACCAGTATACCAGTTATGGATTCCTTATACTTGAACAAGTTTCTTTTTTATCAATATACACAAAAAGCTCACAAAATTTCCTCTTGAATCAGAGTTGACTGCAACAAATCTGCAATTCTAGCCTACAATTGTGATTTTCTGAAACAATCTTACGAAAATACAGTAATTACTTTTTCTATGCTTATGAGAACATTTGCTACTCTAATGAGGTGCCCTTTGTATGACGCATCAGTTTCTGTGCCTGATACTGCATACCTGACCTTCGGAGAATTACCAGCAAGTGTATGGCTATTATGAAATTAAATAAGTTAGACATAAACAGTAGCTCCTATTATTTGCAGACCAATGGACTGAAATAAAATAAAAATCAGTGTCTGAACAAGGCTACAGAAGAGGACAACAATTCAAAAGGAAACTTATTTAATTAGTGCATTTCATTAGTGAAACATTGTCAGCTGCAGCAATTCTGCTTAGTAGGAAACTGAAATGGAATGCTTACCATGACAGAACCTGATGTGAGGGACTAGATATTTGCAAAATAATGAGTGATAAACCTAAAAAGCAGAAAAACAAAATAATGAGAGGATCCAAAACTGCTTTATAATAATCAAATTTAGTTAGGATTGGCAAACAGCAATGTTATCACCTGCCAATGTCTTGCCCTTTCGTATGAGTCTAAATTTCAAGAGCACAAAGTGTCAAGAAAAGTAGTCTTATACCTGTTCACACATAGGAAGTTCTTTTAGTATTTACTCATTTGTTGGCAGAGCAGAATTTGCAATTTTTTTACAAAACCAAGTGAAATAAAAAAAAGCAGCAACTAAGAAGCCCAAACTTAAAGAGGCCTCTATATAATTCTTTCACTTTGCAGAGGCAGTTAGAACAGGAGTGTAATAAGCACTTTGGGCAAGAAGCAAATGTTGAACATGATCTTAGTGTAACCTTCAAGTCTCAGCTGACTTGAGCAGTAGCCAAAGTAAGAAAACATGATAGTTGCAGTTATTTTTCCCAACCCAGAATGATATCCCCTCATTTGGGTTTTAATGGAAAATCTTAACAGAAACATGGGTATAACAACCACAACCCTCTTACCTTTATTTGAAGCATACCTCTGTTTCAAGGATTTGACCCACAATGCATATGGGTTCTGACTGAAGCAGTTCTAAATGGACTCCCAATGTTTTGTCCTCCAGACTGCTTTTATGTTCTTGCAGACTTGAAAAACTGCATCTGGAAAGTTTCAGGAAAACTGTGCAATGGATGTGCTTTCTTGTCCGTATGTTACACAATTACTAGTGACGTTAATTGTAGGTCATAGTATCTTGGAATCACTAGGGTTGAAAAAGACCCTTAAAATCATTGAGTCCAGTCATTAATGTAACACCATTACCAAGTTCACCACTAAACCATGTCCCTAGATACCATGCCTACACAACTTTTAAATACCTCCAAGGATGGTGACTCAACCACTTCCCTGGGCAGCCTGTTCCAATGTTTTGACCACCCTCTCACTGAAGAAATTTTTCCTAATATCCAGTCTATCTTATCTATCTAATACCATCCATAAAAGTACATCTCAGAATGAATTTTGAGGAAAAGCTACCTGTGAAGGCTCTGTGGATGGCTAAGTCACAAGAATCACACCTATATCTGTCCCATTTCCGAGTTTAGGAACACTTCACCTGGAGATCTGGTACCCTTATGCAAGTAGCTCCTGGGACCCATAAAGAAAATCCTTTTAGAGGAATGGTTAAATTGATTATTATATACTGAATGTCTACCTGTAGTATGGACTCATAAGCCTCAGGGCTTTGAAAGAATTAAAATTGGTTCTTTCTGAATACTCATGTTACTTACCAGGATTTTAGATAGTTTTTTGTCTACCCTGCTGATGGCTCAATGGATGGCCTTAGGATGTGACAAAATCAGTTAGTGTTAAGATGCAATGAAATTCCACCAATTATTTGTGAAAATCACTCACTGAGTTCCTGCAGTAGCTGGTGATCATTTGACATTTTGAAACTGTTAAGTAAATGAACACATTTAATCACAAGTACATAACACGTCTCTTCTTCATTTCGAGACCACATTTAATCTGCCTTTCTATCACACATATTTAGGAATTCTTTGGACTACATAGGGTGGTTAACACTACAATAATTAACATGATACAGAACTGTTCCTGCTGAGTGACATCACATTTTGTGCTTCAGAAATAAAGCATTAAAGCTAAATATGAAGTGCCTGGCACAACAATACAGAGAGTTTCTCTACAAAGTGACTATGTGTCAATGACTTTTCCACAAGATTCTGGCAGAGAGAGCAGTCTTTCTCTCGTTTGGGTTAATTCTGGCCAATCTCAGCACATCAGCACAAGGTGTGGGCTTCGCAACCAATGTGTAAATTCACTACAGGTGGGACAATGTGCTTTGCCCTTCTACCTTTCCCTTCTATCTGATAGAATAAAGGCAAAAGAAAAACCTTGAGGAGATAATATCAGTATTCACTCACAGGGAGAGAGTCTGTGAAAAATAATCAGAAACAGTGTAAAGTAGCATTAAACCTTTATGTGACTTATGCATGGAAGATGATAGTTCTCTTGAATACTTCAGTGAAAAAAAATAGAGTTGCAAGTTTCTCTCTGAAGTGTCTTTATTAATACAAGTTCAGAATTGCCATGGCAAAGTTAAACTATTTCATAAGTAAGCTATAAAAGTGGTAAGAGGTATGAAGAAATGTAATTAAAGGTGAAGTTGTAGACAGGCGAGCAGTAGAGGATGCTAAGTTGATAGATGCACCACATTTTAGGATGCATACTTGAATAAGGACATTTTCAATGCAACAAAAGGAGTAATAGGTAGGAAAGGGAGAATTAAAAGGGAAATGTTCTGTTAACTAGGATATCAGTTTATATGATATGTCTTGGGAAATAGTGAATTTAGCATGTGGTACACTTAAGATAACTTGGTAAATAAAAAATGTCCCATAACAGAAATTCTGGCACTGAAAGGAAGTGCTTTACGTAAGCTAATTGCCTTTCTCATCTCTTGAGTATTTAGCTCTATTTCTCACTTGAACTGGCTAGTTTGGACAGACTGTGATCATTTCTATATTTGCCCATCTGGTTTTAGCTTTGACCATCTCTAAGCTGTGTCAGCAGAAGCAACACTGTCAAAGAAATGCTCCGTCCTTGGAGTTGTAATTTTAGATTGTGAATGATAAAATTAGAGTTGAGTTTTTCTACAGCTTTTCGATATAGCAGCTGGGCCTGCTTCTGTGTTGCCTTTTAGACTGCTCACTGTGGATAGAAGGCAGTGCAAGGTGTGAGTGTGTGGCTTAGCCATGAGAGGCAAGCCACTGTCTGATTGCTGGTGCACTCATCTGTCACTGGTTAGATGAAAACCGTGGTGTCTTCTCAGCAAGCAACTTTCTACTTATGGTCAGGAGGCATGCAAAATTTAAAGTGTGTCTCCCAGCAAATACGATGGATTGGAAGATTATCATACTCTGAGTACTTCCTAGAGACATGTATTTTACTAGAAGCAAATATCTGTCTAGCAATTATCTGCTGTCACTATTTGCTACGGCCTTGACAGCTCTCCCGCACTAAGCAAAGTCAAAATAAATAATTAGTATCAAAGTTTTTCCTCAAAGTTTCCTATGAAAAATAGTATCAATGCAGAATGAACATTTTTACATTATGACAGCTGTGTCTTGGCTTGTGCTGGAAGGGATGTTCCTTGGATGAAACATTCAGATCCTGTATACATATAGTTTTGTGTACCTAGAACCCTGCAGGGCTATTTGGAGCAATGGCACTTGTAAGGGGAGCTGGAATATTTTATATGTGTAAGTTTCTTAAGCAGGTGCTGTGTGCGAACTTGATACTGTCTGGTCACATAAAAGGAAACTTGGTTAACCACCAGAGAGGTCTCGAAGGACTTTATCACACAGTACAGAGTTGGTACTTCTGGCACGTTCCTAACTGGTCTAAATTCAGTGGAAGCAATTCTAATTGCGTACAAAACTCTGATAATCATCCTGTGTGATATAGCTGGTTTGTGTTATGTTTCACTTATTGTTTATGTTTAGGAAGATTTTTTTTGGATTTTGATTTTTCTGAATCCATGTCTTTACAAGTACCAAAACCATGTTTGTTTTCAAAGACATATGCCTGAAGTGTTTGCTTTTCCATAATGTCCTTGGATTCTGGCAACCCCAAAGGTGAGCAGACAGAAAATCAGGCAGTTTGTTGTTTGCAGCCTTTCTGCATTTACTCAGTAATTCATCAAAACCAATCTGTCTTTGCAAAATGCTTCTGTTTGGCAAATGAGCATTCTGTGACAAAAGCTCGGTTTAATCAGAAGAATCCTGTTTAGTTCTATTCATTGTATGGTAGGAGAGAGACAAATCAGATGCATTTCAGTCTACTAAACATAGAGCATGACTGAATGACTTTCAATTGCATCTCTATCCTCTTTCTCTTATTGCTGTGATTGATACCAAAATGGGAGCTATGAAACCTGCAGACTGCATTGCAACTTTTCATATTGGCAGCTGTCAAACACTCATTTTCAAAATTAGCACTATATACTTAACACCTCATGTGTGGAACACCATCCTCTGAGCTAATGTTGCTTGAGTGTGCTTTGAAGGCATCATTTGCAGGTCACTTAAATTTCAGATGATTCCTCATTATGGTTATGTTGGTTGATAGCATCTGAAGTACACATGAAAAATAATACATTTGTAAAGGGAATTAAGGCTCGGGTCAGGACAGTTTTTAAATACGATCTTAACTTGGAAGGACTCAGGTATGGGACTGCAGATTGATAAAGGTATATGAATCTTTTCTTGAATTATTGACTGAACGCTGAATACTTAATGTTCAATTGGCAAAGAAAACATCTAAATACTGCACCGAACCCAATAAATTGGCAGTTTGGGATATACACTTATCCATTTCATGCAAAAACTCTTGATATAGCCTGAGGACAGCTTTGCACAATCACATCTCTGAATAACTTTCAGGGAGCTGTGCAGAAGAAACAATAAATGAAAATTCCCTAGTCTTACTATATATAAAGAAAGTGAGAAAAGTAGTATATAGAGGAATAGCTCTGTGAAACTTGATAAATCATTGCAAGTCAAGATGTCTAACTAACACATCTTTTCCTTCAATCTAAAGCCTACTTTTTGGTTTTATGCACTAAGAAACAGTAAAAAGAGGTTTTCCTCTTAGTTGAATTTGTGACTTTTTTTCCTCATCCTTGGCTTACTAGTGGATGAAAGAAAAAGAAAGACAAAGGGAAAGGGGGAGAGAAATACAAGTTTGGCTTATTGCCTTTCTTTGCTTAGATCTGCGAGCTAAATTTATTTCAGCTCTTGGCTGAAGCATAAAAAACAGAGAAACAGAAGATGTTTTTAGCTAAACTGTCCTCATCCTCTCTACTGAACAGTATTGGCTCCCATCTATAATTTCTACTTTATGGTAAACCAAAGAGAGACTGTGGTAGAAGGCAATGAAAGCTATTTTCTTTCACGTACTGCGGTTTTATTCCTGGGCTTGTATTCATTCCCATCCTCTACTTTTGTAACCAGAAAGTTTTAGGACTTGACTATACTAATAAAATACATAGTGTGTGGGGGATAGGGTTAGTCACCTAATACGCCTGCATCATCGTATTCTGGGCTGGAAGGGACCCATGAGGAGCATCAAGTCCAACTCCTGGCCACGCACAGGATACCCCAATAATCCCATCATGTTCCTGAGAGCATTGTCCAAACACTTCTTGAACTCTCTCAGGTTGGTGCTGTGACCACTTCCCTGGGGAGCCTGTTCCAGTGCCCGACCACTCTCTGGGTGAAGAAGCTTTCCCTGATACGCAGCCTAACCCTCCTCTGACTCAGCTTCATGCTGTTCCCTCAGATCCTGTCACTGATCACCACAGAGTGACCGGACATAGAGAGCAGTGTCTGTCCCTCCTCTTCCCCTCACAAAGAAGTTGTAACTGCAGTGATGTCTCCCCTCAGTCTCCTCCAGGCTGAACAGACCAAGTGACCTCAGCCTCTCCTCATACAGCTTCCCCTCCAGGCCCTTCACCATCCTCATGTTCCTCTCTTCTGACAAGTACACTGGTATGATAGATAAGAATTCAAGTATATATAATAAACATAGTGTTTAGCTGTTAAATTAAGAGACTATTTACTATTTTTCTGGAGCTCCTCCTTCAAGACATATGTAAACTTAATTTGTCTGTGGTCTTCAGTGACAGAAACTTAAATGCTTGAAATAGCTAAAAAGAAAAAAGATAGTATGGTGACTTACAAACCTCTTGCACTTATGCTAAAAAATGTGGTTCTCTGGCTGATCTGGGAATCCAAAAGGAAAAACTAATTTATTTTATATCCCATGAATGGGAAAGTTCATTAAACTTCAGGCTTCTTGGGAAACAGTTTAGTATTGATTGTGTATAAGACCAGAGGGCTAAGAACTGGAAGGCTTGCAACTGTTTTAAATTCTCACACAAATTTGCCCTGTGACCCTGGAAAAATAAATTAATTTACATTTTATTGCTCAAATCAAGTCATTTTTTAAAAGTCAGTCACTTAAATGAAAAGAAAAATAATTTAATTTCTTGATCTTTTGAGTTTAAGTACATCTGGCTAATGTGGATGAGAATTGCTACTGCTGGTTTTTCTCTGTGAAAAATAAATTCTATTTATCACAAGCTTAAATATGGGTAGACATATCAGTATAATGCCTCAGACTTCAAACCATGGAAAGCACGCCATTGCTAGGTAACTGCTTTTTATTTAAGACTGAATACCCTGGATTTTTTAAAAATCTTGATATTAATCAGTTTCCTAACACAGAATGTTAGTAAAGGTTTTCTGACGTATTCAGAAATTACTACAGCTGGCTTAACTAAATTTTGCTGAGACTAGATGTAACCTTTCTAAAATTTTGCAAGCATGTTGTGGGTTAGAACTAGATGGTCATGAAGATCCCTTCCAACCCAAACCATTCTATGATTTTAGCTGTCACAAGAGATTCCCGGAGCAGGTTTTGTCTTAAATGGGGCTTTGGGGCTTTTGTTTGTTTGTTTGTTTATTAGTTTGTTATTGACTCCTGGGCACTGTAAAACAACTGACTCGTTCTCCTAGTGAAATAATTTTTAATAAATGATGATTGTGTTCCTGGGAGATCACATGAGAGGTGATGTATTCATGCATTTTATTGATATATCTAGATTACTACAAGCCCTAGCATGTAGCATTGTGTAATGTCCTACAGAATATAGATGATAAAAACTTTTGAGAAAGGTTTTCTTGCTCTTCTTTGTTTCGTTAATTTGCTTTTCTCTGACTGTAAAACAAGCATTTATTTCAGAAATTGTAAGTTCTTCAGAACTGTTGGTTCTTCTGTTTTAATTCTCCAGACAATATGATCAGTGCATTATTGTATGTAATATTCAGTAGCATTCTTGAGGTGGCTGCTAAAACATCTTCTATGTATCCTCTGTAAAGTTCCTCTACATTTTGCTGCATATGTCACTTCAGGAGTTTGTTGCATATCTACTTCGTTAATTTGAACACTATGGTATTGTTTCAGACTGTGTTTGACTATAACTCAACCAAATGTTGTAAGTTTCCCATCATCTTTATCTGAAATAGTATAATTCATGTACATATCCACCACAGCATATTCAGCTATAGCATTTTAATTTATTTCGTTTAACCTTGCGTTTACAAGTCTTGCTGTCCTCAGGATTGTCCATATGCCTTGGGTCTGAGCCAGTTTCGTCAGCTCTGAATGGAAATGGCATATCTTGAGATTACCGGTTGCTCTCCAATATTCCCTTTCTGTGTTTGTCCATTAATTTCACATTTGTGCATTTAATTTCACATTTTACCTTATAGTTTCACATATTGTGAATTCTTGTTCACAATATGAAGTGATAATGAAAGCTTCTATAAGTATGTGTTATGTCCTTTGAAACTGATCATTGTTTGCTACTCATGTTGTTGAAATTCTCCATTTTGAATTGTCTTGAACAAGAACTGTCTTGTAGAAGTTAAATTCCCTTTTTGTAGCCTCATGTGCCATCACTTCAGATTTAATTATATTTATGATCAAAGCCAATCAAATTCAGTGATATTCAGCTATATCTTTAAAGTTAATAGTTCCATATTAATTTTCTATACCAGTACATTTGCCCAAGTTTTAAACAAATTAATATTTGAGTGTTATTTTTAGAGTTCAAATCAAGTATTATCATTTGATATGGTTTCGGAGCTGAATAGCTGTTACTGTAGATTCAATTTCTACCCTTGAAAAGAAGGGTAGAAGATCAGTAGCTGCTCCTCTGTTCAGTTGATTGTTCATAGCTGCAGATAGTTTGACAAATACTTGTAAGTTATTTTGTCCTAGGTATTTTCACAGGAAGCATGATGAGTTTTACTCTTCAAAATGTTCACTGTAACATTCAAATTTGCTTACAGCTCAGGTTTAAACTCTGTTTGCTCCATGGACTGGATCCAATTCTAATTAAGGGGGTGTACTTACATGGGTTTACAGTACACAGTCCAAAATAAATACCTATTCAGTAGTTATATATGACCTGATGTTTTCAAGATTCGTTTAATGTTTTTAGCTAAAAAAAAAAGATTTAGTCTATTCTATCACTTTTTACATTGTAGATACCTCATGGCAGAGATTAATTCTTGCTCGAAGTGCAAGCACTTGAATATTACTTTTATGATTCCAGTGGGGCTTTTGGGGATCTGCTGAAATGAAACTTCCAGTAACATTATTTTGTGAAACTATAATTATTACAATTTTAAACTGAGTCCTTTTAATTTAGTAATTTTGTACTACCGAGTTCAGCAACATAGCATTATTAATTGAAATTAGGATAATGCTTGCTAATGAAGTATGAAATATCTGTTGGTCAGATTGCAATTAGCAGCTTCACTTTCAGTATTTGTTCCAAATGTAAGTCAGTTTGCTTGCTATGTTTTACTCTTTTTACATTAATTCTATTTTATCAAAATGCTGTCAATTCTCTAGCTAAGACAAATTAATTCTGAGTTGAAAGTAGTATCAAAATTCAGATTGCAAACTAATGAATTTTCATATATTCATACTGCATATGCCAATCAGAAACAAACCCTATTCTTTTGCATTCTGCACATTTGTGAAGAGATGTTTTAAACAGTGCGGAAAAAATTTGAACTTTTGTGACCTGCTTTTCATATTATATATTTGGTATTAACTATAGCAATTCTGCTATAGTTATAACTATATATATATATACATATAAAAACTTATGCAGGTTAAAAAAACATGGCAGAATCAAACAATTGCACACCAAATCAACTATATCCGTTCTTAATTTAAGTTACAGGATTATTTTGTGCAAAATTTCCAGTACTATAAGTAGAATGTGCTTCAGTGCTTTAAAAATGGTGTGTGTGGTACTTTGTGCATTTCAAAGCAGTGAACATTAACAGAAGAGAATTCCTTTTCGTCACTTTCACTGGAGACCAGGGATGGTGAATGTGGCTGGGAGGTCACAGGAGGTAAAGCCAACTCATAGCCCGTGGCCCAAATGCAGCTCAGGTGGTCATTGACAAATGTGGGAGAAAGTAGGACAAATTCCCAAAGCTTCATTCCTCACACCCACACTTTCACAGCTTAATAGATCACTTTCCTTTACATATAGTTGAACCAATTTAAATTTTCTAGTAGAAATTGTTGCCAAAAAAAGCAAAACAACAACACCACATATTAAAGTAGCCCATATTACACACAAAAGTATGATCCAGTAACATATTTCTACGGCTGGAGCTGGTAGGATTGCTGTGTTGCTGCTTGTTTTTTTGCAAAATGTTCTTGCCACACTTTTCTCAGACTGCTGTATAAGCAAGAACTTAGAAAGAAATTATTTTATTACCAAAGACACTTAAGGTTATGCTTTGTAAAACTTCTCTATTTTAACTGTCTTCTGAATTTACGAGATACCGAATGTGGTTAGGAAAGTAATTTGAAGTAATGCTATAGCCTTAATGCAAAGGAAGTAGTAAAACTTGAAATAATATCAGAGGCGGTAGATCAGTCTGACATTCTGTAACGAGCTAAAAAGTTATGAAGCATATGTGGATCACTAAAGTTAATTTCTTATTTACATAGAAATATTTGTATTTGGATACTTTACAGCAGTGATATACCTCTAGATGATGTTGAACAGCTCCTTTTTAGTCCCATCTAGCCCTCTCACAGGTTCTTTTAAGGCATATGCCTTCAAAGGTATATCTACAATGTAAATTGATTACATAGGTAGAAGGCTGCTTAACAACATAGTAATACTTGTTTGATTGCTCTAATAGAATACTTCTGTCTTCACTGTTATACCAGGAGATTAGTACTGTATAATCCTATCTGGGCAACATGAGGAAAATCTGTAGGCCAGAGTCACTTCCTGAGATATTAAAGAAGTGATGTGTCTTACCAGAAAAGGCAGAGCACTCTTCATGTTCTTCAAGGGCAACAAATCCTCATTAGCCCAGTTTGTGACCTGATAAAAATCTGAATATTTTGAATTAGTCATCATTTTTGTAGTAGACTTGCTTTCATTTTAGATTTTGTAAGTCATAAATTTTACAGTGAGCGTGAACAAATTCCCACAATTAATATAACAGTCAGTAATGGTACTCAGGTGTAGCGGGTTGAATTTGGTAACCGGGCAGAAACACTAATTTAGTGTAGTAGTTGTAGTTTGAAATATGGATTACTTACTGATTTCTTTTGTGTGAGGTAAAAATTAGGAGAAAGCAAAGCAGGCACAAAGCTTACAGACTATAAAGACGTTTATTAACAGACTTAAGAGGAGAAAAAAAAAGGATAAAAAAACTGCTGTGGTGTGACACATCTCTTCCATGAAAACTCACAGTTTTGTTACACTGCAAGACATGGACCATTACATGCCGTTATTAATTTTTTAAGGATGAGTTATTTTGACTTGAACGCAAAGGTTTTTTCCACCCCCAGTTTTTAAAAAATCCCTTTTTCTTTCGGCTTTTAAAGAAACTGGCATAGGCACTTTTCTTAGCTTTCGCAAGCTACACGTGAACTGTCCATCCCCCCATGTACTTTAAATGGATTAAAGAGACAGTTATGATATTACAGTCTTTACCACGGCATCGCAAGAAGTATTTTAAGCTGCGCGCGGGAAGCGCGGCACCGCCCTCTGCTCTCTTCCGAAGCCATCTTTAGAGGCTCTGGAGCGTCGTCCCACATGATCAGCCTTCTACTTCTCTCTCTGCCTCTGAAGTTGCTGTTTCCGTTCAGAGTCCACGGTGAGGAAAGCCCCCTGCTCTTCCTGCGCCGCTCACTGCACGGTGTTCGCTTCAGTTCGGTGTGCAGTGTGCTGGGTGTAGGCTTAAAGCTCCCGCCGACTTCTTAAGAAAATTGCTTTGGACGGCTCCATAGTTCCCCTCCCAGCGACCCAGGGTCCGTGCTGCGGCGTTGGGAGTGGGGGAGGCAGGAGAGGCAGGGGCGCCCGGCCCAGCCCGGCCGGGCAGGGCCCTGGGCTCTGAGGGCCCCCCTCCGTCCCGTCCCGGCACCGAGCTGGAACGGAACAACCTCACCAAAATCCCGCCTTTCCACGCGGTTTAAATATGTGAAATTGAGAGAAGCGTAATTGGTTTAACAGGCTGTCTGTCAATATAGGTCAACCCACCACATCAGGTTTCAGTAATAGCCAGAATTATAGACATGAACCTGAATTTCTTCATCTTTTGTTTGCTGTAAAAAAAAAAAAAAAGCTCGCCTTGTTCAGATTGTATCTGATTATTGCCTGAAATTAATGAATATAGGTTTGGTCAGGGTTCTACTCCAGACCTTAAATAAAAATGGAATTAATAAAATGACTGTAGAAGCTGGCATTTGAGTCCTAACCTTATTCATCAAGAAGATTCTTATAGAAGTACAAAATCTTCATGTGAATACTCAGTTTTATATAATTTATTTTTTCTATATTTTCATAAGGAAAGTGTTAACACAATTAAGCAAAATTAAAGTATTTCTTCAGGGAGAATATATACATGCCATTCAGTTATATTTGTTATTGTTTTTTATAGCAAGAAGGTGAATCTTTCTCTTCTGTGAAATTTCACATACAATGTTTTGTTAGACAAATAGCTCCTCTGTGGCATTTAGTAGCAATGATATTTAGGAACATGCAAACTTTGTTCAAAGATGAGCTTATAGCTAGGACCTACTCCTAATCAGCTGTTGTGCTAATTAGGAGTGCTACATGAAATTTAGTAGAAAGGAGACTGCATTAGTTCCCACCAATTCTTCTGATCATCCTACTTTTTTATTCTCATAGATTATATTTATAAAAGAACATACTACAGCATTAATATTTCTAAAAGTACTTCATATCTGAAGGCAGTTGCTCAATCTGCTCCTATTAATTTAACTTTGTATTTCTCCAATATTTTTGTATGCATACTTAATAGACAAAAACATCAGTAGTGAATAAATGTTACATTTTACATTGTTATTTAAGAGACAAAGGTAAAATTCTGCCTGACCGCACCCCGCTTCGTCTTAGTACCGCTGTCATCTCTAACAGTGCTTTAGACTGCAACCATATAAAATATCTTCACTAAACCTCACAGGTTATATAATGATGTGAGACTTAACTGATATTTTTAAAAAACTCAGTCTATATTCATAACAGTTCACAGGCACTGAAGGAGGTTATAGAGGCACCAGATTTTGCTCCTGCTACTTAACTCACAGACCTGCCTTTCAGCATGTCTCAAGGCTGTTATTTTCCTATGTGCCATCCGGGGACAGAAATGGCAAAGCATCTGCAGAGTTACAGCATTACCTTCCTTTATATAGTGGCCTATGATGGGGGAAAAGAACCTGCACTTTTTTCCATTATTTTGGGAATAACTTTTTGACCTGTACCCATAATACTGACTGGGGGTGAGGAGCAGTGAACTTCTAAACTACCTATGCAGCTCAGGTGAGCTATTGCCTGAACATGTCTACCACACCTGAGATGCAAAATGCTCTTCAAGTTTTACGTTAGGATGATTTTCGTAAGAACTTTGTAAAATGAAAAGTCTTGTAGTAATCTATAGATCACAGATAATACCCCTTTAGCTGTAGGAGGTTATTATAGCTTCTTCCATATAAAAAACCACTTTGTTTAAGGTAAAAAATTATCTGCCCAATCTTCTTGTATTGGCAGAACCTCTGAGTGGAAACAAAACAAAACAAAAAATGTAATGAAAGTGGGAAGCGATTTGCAGGAAGGAAAAGAATAGGTTTCCATGATGTAGCAGAAGACACTGAGATGTCAATTCCCTCAGAACTCAGTCCCACCGTTCCATGTCACCAACAAAGATGTTACACAGTGCTGATGCCAACACTGACCTGTGAGGAATATACTTGTCACTAATCTCCACTTGGACATTGAGTCCAAACTGGAGTGTGACGATCCAGCCAGTTCCTAATTCACCGAGTGGTGCACCCATCAGATAGATCCATGTCTCTGCCGTTCAGAGACGAGGCTGTCCCTGCGTCGGATGAAAGTGTGTACAGGAAAAATGAAGCCTAGTAAAATGCATTGTGCACAAAGTCATTCTGATGAATTATTCATAGAACTGATGATTCAATTAGGAGTACATTTTTCTTTCTCAGGTGTGAAATTCCATGCAAGTTGAAAGGGAGCCTTAAAAATAGTAATGGGCGCAATTATATTCAGAGTATGTCAGATAATCATGTCATTTTTCAATAATGAATTAATTAGATAGTAATATTTTTCACATGCACACTCTAATTGCTTTCCTCTGAGGATCTCAGAATGATACAAAGAGCACCTAATTAGGCCTCTAAACAACCATTTGAGGAAATCTTTCTCTGCTCACTGTAAACTGAGGTACCAAGTGGTGAAATTATATTTCTGCTAACACACACTGAGTGAGAGGAAAAATCGAAGTATGGATTTTTTTCTTTGTGTTAGAACAGAAGGTATTTTCATTTATAGTGTTTATTTAAAAGTAGGAAATCATGAATACTTATGTATTCAGTCCCCATCACAAAATAGAAAACGCACCTCTTCTATTAAAAAAATAAAAAAGACTGTATTGAACCACGTCTAAGAAAGATAACTTTTAGGCTTAAGAAAACTTCCTAAATTGAGCAACCCTGAAAGAAATAATCCCAGAGCACAGGTTTATTCTTAGCAGAAGTCCCTAAGTACTTTCTCTCATCTATAAAATGCATTCATCTAGTAATTTCTGATGGCCATTTATTTGCATACAAAGAAATAGCCATTATTTATGGGATCTTTTTCTGGTGGTTGGGCATGTATCCAAATATTGATGACCTTGAAAATACAGCTTACTTATTTTAACATGATGAAAACAAAATCAAAATTCAACAGCGTCTGTTACAGAATTGATGATCAAGTACATGATGGTCATATATCCTTTAATTATAAAAAGGTATATTTTATGCTAATTATAGAATGTGTGTTGTATTTGCTTAATATTACCAGTAACACCCAAGCTGTCAGTTTTCAATTACAATTTCTCCAGTATCTAGTAAATGACCCATTTAGACCTTAATAAGGTAATCATCCAGTGATACTAAAAACTGAAAGCTGGGTCCACAATCACTGTTTTGCAGGATGACTAATTAATACAACTTATTTCCTGATTAGCAGGGAGATTCTTCTTGGCTAATGTCCCTGCCTGGAGTATTATTCTAACCTGTTTTTTGTTAGTTTTTCACCAAGATCAACAGTCCCCAAACGACTTTCATTCTGCTGCTTTAGATTTCTATTCTGTTATTCTACTTTACCTGAGTTTGACCTCTGGGACTGTTATGGTATATATATCTTAAATATAAGTCTTTATGAAAGAATCCCTGGCTATACAAAAGAATTCTTTTTTTATAATAGACCTTTTCCAGTAACTGGAATCTACTGAATGTCTTTACAGGGAGAGACCTAGAATAAAAACGCACACACAATTCTCAGTTCTTCAATCCGAGTAAATGTAGAAGCATAACAAAGAAAATTTATTAATAGACTTCTTTTAGCAGAACACCTAGACAAATGCTGAATTTTTAGGTGTGTCATGAATATGAAAAACTGAGAATTCACATTATGTTCAATGCTCTTGTGTTTATTATCTGTATTATAAGATATGTTTGTTTGGAAAAAAAACCATAAATGGTAGGAAAGCTGGGTGCTTCAAAGTATCTTCAATGTTTAAGTACAGAAGGTTTTAAAAAACTAAAGGTTACTTTCTACCGTCTCAATAGTCTCCCCCATCACTTAAAATGGCAATTAAAAATACAAGTAGGGCTTAAATTGCAGAAATTCGTAAGATCTAGGCAGACCTAGTGTTTTTCCAGGAAACACCAATTATTAGCATGCTGCACAAACCCAGATGGCTAAGAGTTATGTTTTATGTTTATGGATAGCAATTTTTTCATCATAGTCGATAATTGGCTATTTATTTTTTTACATGGAAAATAAATCCAACTGTGTCTTCAGCTCTTTTTAAGATTTTCAATTAACCACAATTAATTTTCCATTTAAATGTCCAAGAGAACTGAAATAGTCTATAGTACTATAAACCCGTTCAACTGCTTAATTATGCAGTTTTGTCTCTAGTTAATTTGCTATTTTTATTTCATTGTGTCATTCTTAGAGTGTGGAATTATTTTTATATTTTTAATTCTAAAACAGCAAAAACTATAGCAAAAATCACTGAAAGCACTGAAATATTACAGTCAAGAAGGATTTGGATTTTCAGATCAAATTAATTATATATTTTTGTTGAGTGTATTTTTAAAGAAAACGTGACCCATAATAGAATTTGGTGTGGTTGTAGAAGCCACTTTCCTTACCACTCCTCTCTGTGGAATCACAAAGTGGCACACTTTCCATTTACTTAAACTTAAGACAAAGGATATGAGCTGGATGAATTCACATGAACCATGACTATGTTGTCTCACCAGAGAAGTCCTCAGGAAAGGACTGATGAATACTTGTTCCAGACACAGAAGCTGGCAAGGTGAAATAAGTAAAACTTAGGCAATAGCTGATGTTACTTATGCTGTATCCAATTAAAAAAAAATTATATACAAGTTCTGAGGGAAGTACTTATAAAAGGAGGTAAGTGGCAAACAGAAAACCTTGATAATGAACCACCTACTGAATGTCATTAAAATCAAACTAAGACCCTGATAAAGGGCACCAAGAATAATAAAAAGGAAATTAATTTAAGCTTTGTTCTCCCATAATTACACTCTCGAGATGAAATGTATTTATGAGGGCGTCAAGCCATTTTATTTGAAGCATGCAGATTTCTGCCACTGAAACTATTTTAAGGGAGGTCAGTCTGGACATCTTAAATGTTAACGAAATACACAGTTGCCTGGAAATTACCAAAAAAAGGATGAAATTCATAGCCCAAGTCCTTTTAAAAGGCTTGCAGCAAAAATACATTCTTTTTCCTACAGTGATGAATTTCATTTGCATCCATTGAATTTGCAACAAAGATTGGAAGGAAAAAATACATGCAAAGGGAAAGATAGATTCAGAATTGAACTAATTCTCAATTCTAATGCTCCCACTGTCATACTCCATTTGAAACTCTAAAAAGGAGACCCATTGAGCTGTCTTAAGTAGGTTTTGCTGAATGAAAGTCCGGATTCTGTTAATGAGCAGTAATTACTGAGAGGGCATTTCAGACTTGGTTTGAAGCTGGGGAATGGATGAACTTCAGCAGAGTCAATCTTATCTTTCCCATAGTCTTCAGAATTTGTAGTATTATGTATTTGAAATGTAGACTCAGGGAAAAGATGCTGTAGTGTTATAAAAATGGTCAATTAAAATTATAATTTCATGGTTCAGTTTTAAATAAATGGAAAAAAAAACCTAAAATAGATGGCTTGTATTTTTTTTATCATATTTTTAAAAATTAGTGTTTTCTTCCACAATTCTATTATTCTACAGCAGTAAGATGACAGAAGAAAGACATTTAAACTAGAAGTTCCTAGAAACAACATGTTTCCTATAAAATATTAGTGGTTTCATAGGCTTAATTGCTTTCCAATGATACAAGTGAAAAAACTCCATGCACCAAAGTGAATCATGAGGGCAATCAATAAAGGACAGGAATGTCCAACCACCACAGGGGACACATTTCCTACAGAACAACTCTTCCCTTCTCTGATTTCTCCAGTCCTGATTCCCGAGGGAACGTGTATAGAATACCTCCAAAAGACAAACCTAAGAAATGAAGCTTTTATACCTCTCAAAGCTAGAAATCTTGAATTCCACAGAATTAACATGTTTTTATATGCCAATACAATTCTCTCTCTGATTCATCTCTGTTATGAAAAATCAGAAGCATTTTTTCTCTCTTTTCCAAGTGAGTTAATGATGAATCACTTATCTCCTTGATAACATGCTCCTCTCTTCTAGAGTTGCCCTTCAGTCCTTCTTCTCTCATTATCCAACACAGGCATTATCTAACATTAAGCTGGGAATGGTAGCATCTGATCCTGTGTGCAGTCTGGATTTTTCTCATTTAGTAGAAATTAGTTCGATTGTAGGCATTTGTTTTTTCTATTGTATTTCTAAAATCTATTTTCAGATTTACAAAGTCCATCTAGAAAAAGTCTCAAAGGTATTCATTTTTGTACATGAACAGAGACAGACTTGCTTTTGAGTACTTAGTTTCAGCCCAGATTTTATTTATTTCTTTATTTGCAGCACAGCTTGTTAGTCTCACAAAATGTACAGCCCAACAGGAAGGAGACCAAGTTGCAACTGAAAAATGGGAGTAAGAAAATGTACAATAAGTTTCCTGCTTTCACAGGCAATTTCATATAACTGCATCCGAGATCCAGTTGTGTCATGAATTTGGAGTTTTTCTGGTGCTTTGTTTGGGGTCTTTTGTGGTTTTTTGGTTGGTTGGTTGGTTGGTTGGTTGGTTGGTAGGGTTTGTTTATTTGGTTTTTTTTTAATTTCTCCAGATTCATGCTTTCCTGGGAGTGGTTATTACTATTCATAGTACATACTACATGCATCCCTTGTCTGCTCCTGCACAGTGTCTGTCTGGAATTCAAGCTCATTCAAATCAGGTAGCTGCATACTTCATCTGAGAAAGCTTTGTTAAATGCGTGTGCTAAACAACCTTGTCCAGCAGAGATTGACAATACTTGTTCTTTTTCTAGCCGCCCATACCTAAATTGCATTGTGCATTTTTGGGTTTTGTTTAGGACAACCTGGGTATTCCTTAATATAGTATAAATAGAATTCTCCTGTAATATGTCAGGCTATGTGGAAGCAGAGGGAGAAAGACAGGATATGACTGAAAAAAAAATAGAAATAATAAAGAAAATGAGAATAGAAGCATAAATAATGATAAAAAAAAAGCTGATTAATCTCTTCTGTCTGGAGTGAGCGACCATCATCACGATGCCATTGATATTTGCATGAATCCAGCTACAATTTCCAGACAAATCATGACATCTTTCATAGATTAAAACAGTATTTTAGATTGAATTGCTTTCGCTTATTAAAATATCACACAATGTGGAAATACTTAGAGTAGAGAAAACAGACAGATGGCTCAGTAAATTAATCTATAAGCAGCAACAGAGCATAAGGTTAGTTGCTGACATTGACTGAATCTTGTGGAAGGTGGTAGAAAGATGACAGTATTAATTAGTCACAAGCATGAAGGTGAAAAAGGTTGTGAAAAGCTTGTGAAAGGGGATGAGATGGGTTAGGAACCTGTCATTTAAAGGGAGGGTGACATTTCACATTTGAGATTTATAATTGTACTTAAAATTCCCTACAATTTTGTAACATTTTGATTGAAAGCTCTAGTTAAAAACATTATGAAAATAGGAACACATTTCCAGTGTTGATTTACATTCTTGCCTTCAATTTCAAATGCAGTCTCCATTCGAGGCTGCTCTGATTTTTTTCACCACTGGCAATCATAATGCAGTGAAATGCATTACATAGAAAACAGAAAATAGGTCACATGATACTACAAGGTGCTTAATTGCTCTGAAACAGATATTTCCCTGGTCTTCCAAATTACTAGAGATTTCTTCTTTTACAGTGCATCCAATTGCAATATATTTTTGGGTAATGTATTAGTATAGATTCGGAATAGAGGATGCTCCAAAAGCTGCACTGTTACATTTGTGGTAAACTGTATGTTGTGTTCCTAGGTAGACTGCATTCTTAGCCATTTTTCTCTGGAAGTCAAAAAATTCTTTATCTTTAAATTCTGACATCATTACACTATAAAAATGACATTAGATATTTTTCATACATTTTTAACATGATAATCCAAGTTCACTGACTTTTTTGGAGCTGTATAAATTAATATTAGCTGAAGAGCAGGCATGGAGTGTTTTTAATTTTTTTCACTGTCATTTCTTACTGAACCTGGTTTTGAATAAATGCTGAGCACTCCTACAAGTACGGAGTATTGCATTCACTTGAAATAATGAATTTAAGGTCTTCTGATGAAGGAAGAAAGAACCGGTGTCAAAAAACTCCCACAGCACTGAACACAAGATAATATTTCAGTGCATGATTTAAAAAACATTTCAAAATTCTGCCAGTCTTTTATTCTATGACAATCCATAAATAGGTATTAGAAATACATGACACAATGGTACATAAATGCCAATTTTAGAAGGCAAATATTCCCTCATTTATTTTCAAGTGATATTTGATACAGCTTTTCTCCGTTAATAGCCTAGTGGTGACAATTTTGTATTATTTCCACTGAATAGATTTAAAAGCAAAGAGAGAGAAGCATCTTACTACACCATAACATATTTGACAGAATTCTTTGACTGATTTCAGAAACAGTTTGGTGTGCTGAGTGGGAAACAGGGTCCCTTGAGTGCTCTTTCCTCATATTATTTTTTTATTTCCTCATCATGTTACACCTCACTTTTATCCAAGATGGCTTGCGGGTTGAGTGTATATAATTTCACATTTCTCCTTAGCTCATTTCTGCTTCCATACCAAGATTTTCAAGTCAAAAGGACTTTTTTCTTCGAAGAACAGAAGCAAGAATGTAATTTCTTCTGAGATTCGTAGAGATCAAGATTGATTATGAGAAAGCAAATGCTTGGATGTTTTTCTGTTAGTAACCGCTTATATTTATAAATGATCATGTTTTAAAAAGGGGAAGTAAGATTATGTTCATGCACGATAAAGTTTTTAGTGTAAAAATAATGTTTGAAAAACAAAAACATTTGACACTTACTCATCAGTGATTTAAAAGTTTCAATTTATATATTCATTTTCCTTAGCCTGCACTTGACTTGAATTCTATGCCCTTAAATCCAACTTTAAAGCCTCAGAAGAATTTGGCATGGTCCATGGATCATACAGACATGAGAGAAATCAATTTGCAGCAGAAGCTAAAGAGTGAATATTTAGGAGACGAGAAAGGAGGGAGATGATGGACTCTGGGATGTGTTCCACCAAAAAATCTTTGATGCTGAAACTCAGGTCCTGAAATGGTATGTGATAGTAAAGAAAAATCATGTATGAAAGAAGGGACTAGAGGCATGACTTGGATGCTGATAATCATCCTATAGAATGAATAATACAGCATGGCTCTGAAAAAAAATCTTTTCCGATGCTAGGTTATTTTTCATTAAATACTGATTATTAAACCTATTAAAAGTGAATCTAGTTGCAATAAATCAAGATCTGAAAGTTTATGCTTATCTTTACATGTTTCCAGCATTTTTTGGTTAGAAAAAATACTGAATATGATATTTTACAGTGCACTTCTAACCTAAAAGAGTAATAGATTAAAAGCATCACCAGAAGAGAGTGTTTGTCCTCTGGAAGGTTATAAAAGAGTGAACATAAAATGTATAGCTTGCTTCTAGCCACATAAGTATCTTAAGAAACCTGAGCTGTTATGCTGAAACAAAGTCAGACCATTCTGCCTTTTTCATAGCTGTTAAATTTCGGGTAGCATAAAGGAGATGAAAACAAATATCCATGAGTCTCAAAAAGACAGCAGGAAAAAAATAATGGCATCTTCTGGCCTGAGCCATGGCTAAGCTGTGCAGGGCTACAAGCATAGGCACAGAAAGCTGTGTCTGAATGCCTAAATCAAGAGCTACCTGTAAGTTTCTGAAAAGAAATCATGCTGACTTTCAGTGCAAAGTGTTTGGAGATGTTTCATAACTGTTAATCCTATTAAAACATTACCTCTGGAACCATGAGAAAGAGTAAGGAATTGCTGATGTCCAACACATACTGACTCTCATTAATATCTGCTTTCATATCTGTCATCTACCTGAGGTACTGATTTATCTGACAAGGGTCGGTACTCTGCATAGTACAAGACCACACACAAATTAGAATGAATGGAATAGTCTTTTAAAATTAATGTTAGTTTGTATCTGGAACTCTGTTTCAAGATTTATGCCATTATTTCATTAATGTTTTACAAATGTATTACTGATGTTTTCTTTAACATAAGTCTCATTGAGAACTAAGGCATGGTTTTGTTTTTCTCCCCATCTCCTCTCCCCAAATCATACTCTTGGTTTGGAAAGAATTAGACATTTTTTTTACATTCTTACTAAAAATCTTTTATAGATTCATTCCTTTAAATGGTTATAGTTAGCAATGTTTACCTCATAAAACAAATGCTTTGTATCCTCTGAAGACCAGTTTACAAAAAGAATATACATGTTCTCCAAGTTTAATGTGCATACAGTTCTCTGTGCAGTAAGGTACTGTGTGGTATGAATAAGTACATCTAAATAAGAGCAGTGCCTTCTATTTCTAAAAAATTGTTTATAACCTTGAATTTTAAGTCTATATGACTTCAAAAACATAATCCCTACAGATAAAAACTATTACCTTTGTTTTTTCTTTTCATCTTGCTTCAAAATACTCTTTAAGTTTTAGAAATGCCTGCAGATTTTTGTACAAGAGAAAGAAGGCACAGCCACACAAATACACACATGCACACACACGCACACACACACTTTCGTTTTTCATGGCTGTCCTCAAGAATTTGATTTATTGAAGCCCTTAAGGTTTATCTCAATAGTACATTGAACACATTCCAAGGATCAAAAGATCTGGAGACGGAATGTTGTTACTCTCCACTTACAGTCTTTAAAAAAGAGGAGAATTCATTCTGATGTAATAAAAACAGTGTCTGTTTCAAGGTCACGTGGTCATCTCTTGCCTGCCTGGTCTTTAGCAGCAGTTTGTGCTTAAACAGAACAATTAACACACGTTTTTTTTTTCTTCTGGAGAATATATGGCAATAATTTTTTTTCTTCATTTATCTTGGCTTAAGCATGCTTATCAGTTTTACATAGTTGCATATATAAGAGAATGTGAGGAATCTAGTTCATTGGTTAGTGTAACAATCTGTCAGCTTTGAACACTATGTTATTTTAGAAAAATATCTGATCTGCTAGTTGCAGACTAAGGATGATTTACACTCTTTGTCAACATTTTGGTTAATTCTTTTACATTTAAATAATTTTTGAATGCTTGGTTCAATTTACTAGATTCCTCAGTAATTATTCCTTCTCCTGTTCTTTTGCATGAGGAAACACGTGAACAATTCTGTACTGTACAAGTTCTGCCCTCCATTCATCATGTCATCAGAAACTCTTGGCTGATTTAGAAGCTGTTTATACATGATTTCCCAATTACATTCCATTACCTAATATGCACTGATAGTAAAATGGCCTTTCCAAAATTACCAGTGTCACCTTGATTTCCACAGGTGTTGTTCAACAGTGATTGTACTTTTCCAGTTTTATTGTCGAACAAATTGCTCGTGATCTCTGATGACATGCAGCTGGTAATGCAGGTGCATTTATAACACAGCCTAAGGAAATAGATTGAATATTTGAAGCAATAAATCTCATTTTGATTTCTGTAAGATGGATGTGAACTCTATTTTCCTCTCTTTCTTCTTTTTATGTGTCAAATAGAATTTATAATTATTTCAAAGACACTTTAAATAAGAAGAGAAAATAGAGAAAGAAAAAGGAAGTGACAGGTGACAATGACATCAGAATTTAAAAATACATCAAATATACTATTTATTGTAACCAACATTGTAAAAGCTGGAGCATTCTAGA
This sequence comes from Lycocorax pyrrhopterus obiensis, assembly GCA_014706295.1. Taxonomy (NCBI): domain Eukaryota; kingdom Metazoa; phylum Chordata; class Aves; order Passeriformes; family Paradisaeidae; genus Lycocorax; species Lycocorax pyrrhopterus. Next base: position 18,361,176 of record JACSVZ010000007.1, on the reverse strand, counting down.
CTTGTTTTATCTTTTGAGATTATCCCAGATGAGTCTATTTGATTTTCCAAATAGTCTTTTACCTTAGCTAGTACTGATTGGTTAGTAACATTTGAATAACTGGTTTTCCTCTGCACACATGGTGGTGTTGGTCTGGCCATGCCAGGGGATATGGAAGCAAGAGCCAATACCAGAAATCAGGGATATATAGTTAAGAAACAGGTGGCATTGACAAGCAGCTGCAAGATGGCCCAGCTTCAGTGTCCAAGAGAGCTCTATGGTCAGTAAACCACTTCACTGGCATTGGCCTTTAGCAGCAGAGCCAGTATCACGGAAAACGTGTTCTGAGAGGCAAAATGTTAACTGGCCTGCTGGCTTGAATTGCCCTCTTGGTTTCCTTCTGTAAAACCCCCCCGGAGCATTGCAAACGCCCTTCACTGCAGGCAGTTTGTTGCACAGAGGTTGACAAGACAGTGCAGCTGAGGCTACACACGGAGCTTGTTATAAATGTCTCTTTCATTCTTAATCCAAGGACATCAAACAACATTGAACCGTTTTGAATTGTTTTGTACCAGCCTTTAAGACAAATTTTTGTTCATAATCACTTTTCTAATCAAAATTACCCTGGTTCAGTCTTGAGAACTAGAGATGGGTAGGGGATAGTGCCGTGTGGTCTTTCCTGTTTCCATCACAAAAAGCACTGTGGAACACCTCTCGGCTGATGTCAGAAAAACACCTTTCTTTGACTCCTCTCAGGAATCAGTTGTTTTGCTGTTTTTTATTCCTTTTAAGGAAAATCGAATGTAATGTACCTCATTAATGTAATATTCAGTAGAGGCTGGCTATATTAGTGAAACTTTGAACATTTATCCTCTTTTTTTTAAAAAAGGTTTTGTTTGGTTTTTTTTTTAAAGTGGGTATATGAAAATTAAGGTCAAAAACCTAATGTGATAAGCAGATACTCTTTTTCAAAGGACCATATTTTATTTACCTTAGCTTTTAAAGTATTATTATTATTATTACTATTATTATTATTATTGTTATTTTTATTATTTACATGAGCATTTAAAGATACTTGGCATTGGGCATTTTACAGGAGAGTCCTTACAATATAATTGAAAGAACAGATTAAAGGAATTGATTTCTAGAGTGAGACTAATCTCAATTAACATTAACCTTCCTCAGTTAAGAGCTGTGAGAAGTTTCTCACTCTCAGTTTTAATTATGTAAGTTCCAAATACATTCAACAGAATTCTAGACAACATAATTGCAATAACTTAGGAAATCACTCTTCTGAGCAAACATATGCATCTACTTTCAAATGAGATGTATTGCTGATTCAAAGTTGGCTTCTGAAATGACTAGATTTTGGCAGTAGGAATATTTGGAGTACCCAAAAACAAAAAGAAAAAAGGGGGAAAGATCACCTTTAAATAGAAAGGTTCTTCTGTTCTAGATATTACCTTTGTGTATTGTTTTCCTTAGACCTGGGTTTTCTGATAAGAAGGCAACTCGTCTCCCAGGAGTAAACACTGATAAGGTTAATAGCATTGTCTTGAGTTAAAGATTTGTCTCAGTATGCAAAAATCCACAGACAAAAATTCATCATTTGGCACAATCAAATACAAGACAGTAAGTCTGATGACTCATACAGTTCGAAAACTCGTGTTGAAATATATGGAAGGTGATAAATGGTCTAGATGGAGCACTTCAGACTGTAGGGAGTTTATTAGGAAGTGCCTTGCCAGTACACTGTCTTTAGGGTAAACAAGGGAGGTTCCTCAATCTTATATCTTATGTTTATCTCTCATCTTATCTTCCTATGATTTACAAAAATTTCATTTAGTGTCTTTATTTTGCTGTTAGGTAATTGATAACCAACAATAAACTGAGCTAAAGATTTAGAAATCAGTCTGTGGTAGATTTCAATGGCCATTATTCATCTAAATATCTTTGAGGATCTGGGTGTCACCATTTAATCAATTGTAATTCTCTGCTCTGACATTACTTAATGTGATCTGATTGCTGTTCACTGATGATACTCCTGAATGTTTGTCCCTTAAACAGTAACAAAGAGGTACCTCAGCTTCATAATCTGTTATTGGACGTACACCAGGACTACTTTGCCACTTCGGTATTTGCTGTTGGATTCTGAAGTGTTCCAGTTTGGATGAGGTACCGATAATTGTCTGCTAAATGGGAGCCTCCAAAAGGAGGTAACAAACCTCTCCCAAGTCTTAGAGGGCTGTGAAGCTGTAAATGGAAACCCTTCTACCGTCAGTTACAATATTGGAGTTTAAATACGAGTGAAAAATACGGTGCCATCCTAAGATGATGCAATACATTTCAAACATGGCACAGCTTGAAAAAAAATGACGAGCAGAGCAGTGTGAGACTTGCTGAAAAAGCTGCTAAGAGAAAATCATGCAATGGCAAGTGGGAAAAGCACTATCAAGCCAAGTAAGAAAAGCACTGCAATGCATTATAGTATAAAGTGGTTGCTTCCTCACATGTACAGCTATGCTGTTGTACCATTGCCATCAGTGGAGAAGAAGAAAAAGAAGATTTATGGTCTTGGTTTTCATATCTTTTTGTAACTGGTAAAAGAGAGAATGTGTGCACTAGATAAAATAGTCCAGACTACAGACAGCAGAGTTTCAGAAGAATTTCAAGCTGGAATCATGACAGCTGAAATGGTAAAAAAGTGTGAGATCATAATAATTACTATGTTTTCTCTCTTGTCAATATTATTAACTTTCAGACTTTTTTTTAATATTTCACTTATTTAAAACCTAGAATATGTTTGTAGCTGGCAGAATCTAATATATGCAGAAAATTAGATTAGAAAGTACTGGCTTTTTAATATAAATTCTGCAATGACCAAAAATTTGGGTTTAGCAAAGAATGTTCTGCCAAATGGCAAGTACTTCAAAATATCTATTGAATCTTTTCTTCTTTCTTTTCAACATTTGCAATAATTGTGTCTCCAACACACAATCACCTTATGGGTTTACATTGACTTCTGAGGTTTGATTATCTCACCAAACAAATCCACAAAAATAAACATGAGAGATATTGATGAAATTTTCCTAGAGATATTTTCCATCATGGAAAATGAAAAAACCTGCCATGTATGGCAAGGTTTTAATTTTCTTCTTTAAGAATGCTCAGTCTAAAGGAGGAAAGTTGTATTCATATGACCAACTATAGCTTTTTATGTATATTCAATAATAAAATATGCATATTCATAAGGAAAATTATTTAATTCATGAGGACAAGGGTAATTACCTCAGTATGCAGGTTTTTGCAAAATCTGGTTCTGTCACAAGCTACGTTAATCTATATTTAGCTCAGATATGATAAATCCACTGAGCTTGCACATGCCCATTTATATATCATTTGGAAAAAAAACCCAACTTGAAATAGGCAGTTAAACAAAAGAACTACAATTATCACCATGTGTGTGACCAAGGCAGATGTTAAATTACTAAGAATAATTCTGGTGAGATATATCACACTTTAGTATTACTTCAGATTGCTATAGTAATTAGTTTTAACATACCTGTACACATTCAATGTTTTTTATGAAAATCTCTAAAACTAGGCAGGTCTTTCCTTCTTATATTATTTTTTAATTTTTAATTTTTTTTAATGATACTACATTAGGATTTGAGGAACTACATTTCTGTGAATATTTAGGAAGATTAAAATCTGAATCTAGTTTTGAAAAAGGACCTTTAATTACATAAGGAAACATTTTCTTATGACTCAGCATAGTCTCACTTAAGCTCGCTGGGTATTAAAAGTACTTCAGCGGTGCTAAAAAGAAACTAAGAACCAGTGACCCACTCAAACATTGTCCCACTGTCTTGTGTGGATTTTGTGGTAATGACTATTGTGAAGACACAACCTACAAGCACACTTTAAAATCTGTTTAGCTATTCCAGATGTCTTTGAAAAATTAATGCTGAACTGTGTGTTATGTTAACTTATTTTGTTCAGAATTCCAGATACAAAGTGCACACTTCTACATTGCACATTTTATGTCTTTTAATTGCAAGACGTTCATGGTGGCATGAGTGTTTTACTGCAATAATTCTTGGAAAGAAATATTATCCCCAAATTAGAAAAACAGTAAACTTACCTAACACAGATTTTCCAGTGCCATTCATTTCACCAATCATTTTAAAAAATTCATGTCCAAGCAATCAAAAAGTAAAACTAGCTCCACTAATTGGTACTTTGAGCCAGGATGTGTTAGAGATTGCTCAAAATGACCCAAAGGTGTGGCACTTGCAAGGTGTAAAGGCATCAAGATGTTTTTTTCTCTTTTTTGTTCCCATGCAAAACTTTCCTAAGATTATGAGAATTATGTTAATATTTAAAAAAAAAAATCCTGTTTAGTCTCCAGTATTTTCAATGCCAGTCATTACTTTCTCACACTTTATTGGCCACTGCACAAAACTATAATAAAAAGATGTTACAGAGCAGAAAGGTCACATAGATGTAAACTTTAATGACATAAGCAAGAATTTTAAGAAAACAACTGGTTTCATGCTTAGAATCAAGATGTGCTTCTGTACCTGCAATTGCATACAAAAATGGATATAACATGATAACTCTGAAGGTACTGAACCCTTTAAAGTGTTTCAAATGTTATTCTGTAAATTGTATTCATTATTTATTCACATAAATAATGTGGTGGGGTTTTTTTTAACAGTAACAAAAAAGGCACAAAATCTCTTAGAACTATATCAGTATCTTGGAACATGTATTCTGAAAAATGTACAAATTTTTCATGATGACAAATATTTCTGGGGACCACCCAGATAAGAATGTATAATGGAATAAACTGAGTGCTGAAAATGAGGGCATATAAAGCAAGAAAAAGCGTATTTCATCTAAATTGCTCATAGGGCTTTTTACTCTGTCAAATATGACTGATATCATTTGACTGATATAAATTATTATTGATTTTCAGGCTCTGAGAAACCTTTTAAGCCCTGAACAAAGATTTTAATCCTTTCTGGTTTTTAAATAAGTTTTTTTATTTTCATTTACAAAAGGTTTTATGAAGTTATTAATTTGATTATCCCGTAATGATGACTGTAGTTAAGTAGCACATCCATGGAAGATAAGGAGCTGCCTCATCAGAAAGAGTTTTATGTCCAGAAATAAGGCCCATATCCATAGAGCTCTTCTATATGTATCAATGTCTGTAGAAGTTCAATTTGTTACAGACTAAAGGAATGCATTTGATAGAATTTGTGTCAGGAAAATCTAAATAAGCTAAAAGAATTAGTTTCATAGATCTACTAATGGCTTATAAAAAGATGTCATGAAAAGATCACCTTCTCCAAAGCCTTTTGCATAAGCAGCCTATTCATATTCAGGACTGTAAAGAAATCATGTAGGGATGCTCACAACACAAGTACAACACTTTCATTTAATCCAGAATGGATCACAATTTTCCTGCTCTAGTATCTGATATTCAGGAGACCAGCGGCCATGTAGGCACCAGGTTCTGGTTGACCAGCATGTGTGGACTGTTTTTTGTGAGACCATTGACTATTGCTTCTTCCTTTCTGAAGCCGCGTGGGAGGAAAGGCAAGTCGAAGCATTGGTGCAAGAATTCCTTCACAGGGGAAGCCACTGACACATCTGGTGTGTTACCTACAGAACCTGGGAGTTAACTGAACAAATATACACAAAGATGTGATGTCCTTGAAGAGATAGGGCTTTTAATCTATAAAACTGGCTACATTTAGCTTTATTCCTGCTACAAGAAAAAGAAGCTTGAAGGTCACATCACTCTCATGACCTACTAAAATCTGTAGGAACTTTTCCATTGACTTCATTGTATTTTGGATGGGTCCCCAGTCCAACAGTAACTTCTTACTCTGAATGTTTTGCTGACATGCAGTAACTTTTAAACATTGCTGTGAAGCAGCACCTTCTGTACATAAATTCCATAATGGCAAATCCAACATTTATAGTAGATGTTAGAGGCAATGATTGACAATGCTTAAGACATATAAGACAAAAAAGCCCTGCAGATCAAAATGAGAATTTCAGAAGAAAATCAGTGCTCCAGAGGGAAATTTGGCCGTTGCACTGGAAATCAGCAGGGATAGGGTTAAATACAATTGATGTTATTCTGTGAAACATCAATGCATGACATTTCACAGCAGTTAGTATGCCCAGATGCCCCCAGAGCTCAGCTCGTTCCTCCTCCATTCTCCACTGCGCTTTGAACAGTAAGACACCGCTAACAGGCAGCTAGCCCATGTGCTTTTGAGCCACTTTGCAGCAAAAAAGAGCAACACATGAGCTGGACTTTTGTCAAATCCTTTCTGGAAATCTGAACATGTGATGTCCATTGAATTCCATTTTTTGTCTCCTATGGTAGTCTTGTCTTCAAAGAAACCTAACCAGATGGTGAAGCTTGCCTTTCCTTTCTTAGAGGCCATCAGTCTTTGCTCACACTGTGTATTTCTAAGTGTTTTTCCTGTTTTGATCTCTGAGAAAGACTTTGTAAGACACTTCCTGCAACTGAAGTTTAACGACATTCTCAGATAGGTTCCAACTCTTTTGTTAATCTATGGTTCCGTGATAAGTACCTGAACCTACTGAACTTCAACTAAGACATCTTGAAAAAGTAAAACCTACAGAAGCTTCCCTGCAACGCTGGTCACAAACCTCAGCTCACTATGGGTAAATAATAATGACTTCCATTTATGAGAGCACCTTTTAACCCCTAAGACCCCAAAGATATGGCAAACTATGGTCCTGATTCTGCAGTCATCTATTTCAACAGACAGACCACAAAGTTCTGCTGTCCAGATGAGTGGCTTCTTGCATCATAGAAATCACAAGTGGGATAAAATTTTTCTGCTACGAAATAGAGTACAATACCTCATCAGGAAGAAATTTGTGTTGCCATCATTTTAGCAAATTGTGGTGCAATTTGTTCAGCAACTCGATCATCATTCAAGCTACACTTTACCTGAAAAGTAGAAGTCAGGACTCCCAACAACGTTTAAACATAACCCCAGTAGATTTTGAATGAGCACGTGTTTTAAATTTAGTCCCTGAACCTGATTTTCCTGTCTATTTCATATGTTTCACAAATGCATTATGAATATAGACTTTTTTCTATACTACTGGATTACTGTTACTACCTCAAAGAGCAATTACATATTCTTGTGATATTTTCTATTCAGATACCCCCCAGGCCAAACACTTCTTAGCCTTTATGAGTGCAAAACAATGCTGAAAGTTATGCTTGATCTTTCTATATTTATTCATGACAGCACAAGAACAATAATAGCAATGAAACCTTCTAACAATTGCCTCCATATTTCTTTTGGAAGTAATAGTCCTTCAGAGGATCATTTGTACGAATGTCTTTGCTTCTTGTCAGTCAAAAACCAGCCATTCACTTAAGGTGAAATCAGAGTTTGTGAAGGAATATGTATCCATGTGCTTTAGGTACTACAAACAAGTGTATATTTTTTGTCTATGTTTTATATTATGGCACAACAATGTTATCTCTTACAGATATGCCTGAGAAAATTCTGAAGTAAAGCTGTGTTATTTGGAACTGAAACAACATTCTGCCATGAGGTAGGAATTACTCAAAAGACTTCAATTACTGATACAATAAGTTGATCTATTTTCCATGAATAATTTTGAAGTTATAGCCCTGTATCCTCTTTGGAACTTAACAATAAATAGAACTTACTACTGCTATTTTTATTTGCTCTAGTTAATAATTATCAATAAATAAGTAAATAAGATTTTGTATATTAGTCATGTCATGAGCAATGTTATTTCTGTTATTTATTAGGTCACTAATGCTACAAGATATTGTTTCTGCTCTAGACATGAACTAATGGAATTATTTGAGAAAAATATGGCCAATGACAATAGAGAATTAAAGCTGTTTATTCATGCACAAATGCCCTTGATTGTAGACAAATAAAGGTGATCAGAATAATAGCACTGAGAAAAATTTACACTCCTTCCCATAATGACATTTTGCACAGTACAGCTGTAACAGGTGGGTAGCAGCTTCGGTGGCTGAGGAGAAAGCTGCAAAAAGATTAACCAAATGACATGTTAAATTGCAGTTGCTACAGTATGGGGTTGATAGGGTTTATGTTTAATTAGCTGTTCTAAATTTGGAACTCTACCTTCGGTTCATGTGTCAGCTATAGAAATTTTATACATCTTGAAATTCCATTTAGTGAACAATCTTTCTTATCTTATTCTTACCACAATCAATAATGTATATTTTCTTCTAATCTTTGCCTTTCTAGTCTAAATTCTCTGACACAAAGGCATTGTGGTATACGAAGCGTATCTAGTTCAATACAGTGTTTGTCTTGGTGGAAGAACTTGGAGGCAGTAATAAAAATAATGCTTGTTATAAAATATAGAAGAGAAATTGTGCACATTTTACTCTATTAATGTGCATTTTCATATTTTCACTGGATTTATTTTCTCAGATTTTCTTTAATTTTTGTTAGCTGAAAGCTGTTCAGTTTCAGGTAATTTCAGTTCAATAAACTGAGGATTAAGAATGCGCGCAGTATATTGCAGCAATTAAAAAAATAGAGAAAAATAATCTATGTTTTTTCCAGTAATTCTTTTGTCCTTATGTTTATATATTGGGACAAAAAGAGAAGAAGAAGATGAGAACTAAAAAGCAAAGAACCGTGCAATGTGTATTATTGCTCTGGGGTTTTCACTCAGCAAAAATTTGTGATTTATGTCTTTGCAATCCAGACCTGGGAGGAGACATGGACAACCTATGTAAAAAAGTCTATTTTAGATATGTTCTTGAGCGATGAATAAGTACTATTTTATTGGGGGATTGTTCAGCTAGAGTTATGCGTAAGGATGTGGGGTTGTTGTCAGTTTATCAGGTACAATACCTTATTTCCATTATTGACCAACTCTTACTTCTTCAAAAGAGAGTAACAACTTGTTACTGCTTACTTAGCCAGTTCTGCTTGTCACCTACTGACAAAAGCATTCCTTGTTGTCTCTTAGTGGTCAATTTATACCTTGAATTTATGTTCCTTTATATCCTATTTTTTTTTTTTGCATAGCATTGACAACAGCAAATGAAATGTGAAAAATGAAATGCTTAGATGTAAGTAATAAAAAATTAAAATTATACTCTGCTTTTCAACATGCATTTTGAAATATCCATGCTAATGGTTGTGTAGAAGCTTCTCCTTTAGCACGTCTTCCCTTATGGTAATTCTTTGGAAGTCTGATAGGGCTGCTACTCATAAAAGATGTTTCTGATGGATTATTTCAATTTAAATGTGATAGCAGGTATTAACAGACAAATGGATTACACTTCCAGCTGATCATCAAGTAAATTAGTACTAGCCATAAACAGTTATCTAAAAGTCTGGTTGCCTTGCTTTTTGGTTTCTTCATCATCTGTCATCAATTTATTATATGACAGATGCATCATAGAAATAAATTCTTGCTTAAATTTGGTTCATTATAACAAAAATTATGGGTAGTAGGCATCTCCACTGTTTTCTGTCGTGATTCAGATAAGAATATAATAATGGCTGTAGTGGTTCAGTTGGTCTGCTCCAATAATGTCATACGTAGCCTTAAGCAGATACTCAATAGTATGACAAAAAAAGAAAGCATATATTAATAATACCTTCTAATAATACTCTTCTGACTTGTCTCCAAGCATTTTTACTTCATGAAATACTTGAGGAGATTTTCAAGTATTTATTAGCCATCAGTTCAGTTCTGTTCAGTGTCCCTTGTGTCCATCAAAACTTTCTGCAGCTACACCATCTTCTAAATACAAGTAAACCAAGACAAAAGACTCAAGTTTATTAACTTGTTTTAAAAAAAAAAAGTTTTTCTTAACAAAAAATATGCTTTTTTACATGCCTAGTCAAAAAGGCAGTTCCTGTAATTGTGACCCAAAGCATAGCACGTGAATTAGTAATATTAATTTTTCAATACCTCTGAATTGAACAATCCATTATCAGCCAGCAGTCCCAGGATTACTACCAGTAAATCTGGAAAATCATCTACAGGGAAATAGAAACTTTTAGTCTATGAGGAGACACAGTTTTTTTCTTTGAGAGAAATAACAGGACTTTTGGACACAAATGATTGACTTTTGGCAAGGTCTGTCCTTGTGGAGAGCTAAGCAGTCAGCTTGTTTTTATTTTGCCTCTATACCAGTATAATTGTGTTGCTGTGGCTCTTGCCTACTTTCAGTTTCATTGAGACACTTGAAGTACTTTCTTAGAAGATGAGTTTGCCATGAAACAGAGTTCCCATATCAAAGTCTCTCCTGATGCTGATGTGAAATTCAGAAAGACACCGTGGAAGTGTCGTGTCCTCCTTCTACTTACTGGTTTAAACTAGTGCCTAAAGGGTGATATTATCTGATCTCCCTCATCACAGAATAACAGTCATTTGCTCTAAGTTGCCATTCAGTCCATACAGAGCTGCATTTTGAAAGCTTGCAGGTACATCCTCTGAATTCACACATTCCTGACTATTCAAAGTACTGTAGCACATCCAGAACATGACTCTCACTTATTCCTTCATTGTGCCACCTTAGCATATGCATATTTCACGTTTGCATCAGCACACAGCTTCGTGTTTTGCTATGCTTTGATTGACATTCAGCATACTAAATTACCTCAGTTCTTGAATATATTTAACTGATTATAGCCCTGAGACACCCTCTGATAAATGGCTGTGCTCTAATTTTCAGAAGCAAACACTCTGATAATCAAAGGAACCTTCTGTTTATGCACTTCTCATCTGGCAGTATCACCAAAATGCTTTTAAATTAGTCTGTGAGCTTTAAAATTTATAGATTTATAAATACTGTTATCTAGTTTCATGTTTGAAGTTATAAATCCTTTTTATTCCATGTCACTTATTTTAAGTTTATTCAGATTTCTATATCCACTGATTGGCTTCTATTCCAAGACAATTCATGGCCTGGAGAAAACATTTTTTTGCTATAATTTAGAGAAAGATGTAATTATGACAGTTAGATCCAGCTAATAACCAGTTATAAGAGCCATAAATCACATTTCTGAGGATGATTAGGAGGCTACAAAATATTATATAGAGTGGTGCATTCTGTAATACCTATATCAACACCTATTTCAGAGATTCAGAGAGACCCAAACCTATTTGGTTTTGGAGACCCAAAATTATTTTTGAGATAGTGTTGGCAGAGAAGTTCTAAGAAACTACTACAGCCACATGAAGTAAGATGTTGGCTTGTATTTTTGTGTTAAGGCACAAATTTTGCCAGAGAATTCTGATCCGAGTTTGGAAGATCCTTCAATTCAATTGAGCAAGCTGCCAATTCTAATTCTAATTCACAATCATTTTACAAATAAGAGTTTTTTTCTGCTGTGGGCATAGTCTGTAGAGGCCCAGAAATTACATCACAATTGAATGAATCATAGCTAAAACTTGCATGAAACATGAAAAGTCCCAGATGTGGTGAATTCTCTTTTCCTCGTATACAAACATTCTATTGGAAAGAAATTCCTATTGGACCCAAACCGGTATGAAGCCAGATGAATATAAGATTTAATTTTTCCCCCTTCTTTCTAAATCATTGATAAAAACTGATAAGAAGTTGACATCTTCAGCCTCACAAATAAAAAGGGAGTTGCAAAGAGAAAACTAATTCGCCATAGTCTTCTATTCTAAGCATCGATATGTTAATGAAAAAAACAGCTGACAGAGAGAAAGAAAACGTATTTTCTGAGTCCAGTAACACCTAAATTGGACCTGTTAATTTCATTTGTTCATTGTAATTTTGAACTCCATATTAACAGTACGGTGTGGTCAAGAGAAAATTAGGTTGCAACTGCCTTACTTTCAAAGTATATCTGGTGTGATCATGTCAACATATTTACCTCTGCCATATAGATGCAAAGAGTTTATGACCTTGCTAGTCAGTCATGGGATAAGAATAGGAGCCAAGACCACTGGCACTCAGGAATGGCCATTAGGCTGTACCTTGCAGCAAGGATGCAGCAGAATAAAACCATTCTTCATATGCCTTTAAAGCTTGTATTTCAAAGCCAATGATAATATGGAGTCATTGAATACAGACCAATACACAGACACAACAAAACATTAGGTTGTGTAGTCTGTCCTCCTACCACCATGGCATTTTAAAATTTTTCAGCATTTCATCAAGTATGACATTAATCATTGATGTCAAATAATAGCAAACATATGAAATAATCAGGGCTAAGATGCCATGTTTGTGGCGCATACATGTCAAAAATACAGTCCTTTTTTGACCCTACCATTTGGAAAGAAGTAGGATTAATTTAGTGACCTCTGTTATCAATCACAAAATACTATTCTCTCTGGCTGTAGTTGGCAGATGGACTGGAATCTAGGATACATCTCGCTAGATAGCAGAAGTTGCTGCTAGCTTTGCTGAATTGTATCTCACTTTTATTGTTCTTACTCTTCACAAATGACACTTTCTGCTATGTCCTCAGTGCCTAGCTTTTATCCACTGCTGTTAAAAGAACAAACAAACAAATAAATAATCATATTCTATGGATTGATAAATAATTACTTTGTCCTTCTGAACACCTTTAAATGACCTTACATCTTTGGTGATGTTCAAGGTCAGTTTTTCTGTCCCTTACACTCTTCCCCCATCCCCCCCAGCAATTCTGACAGCCATGGGGGAACGAAAATTCAGATTTCAGCACAGAAGTTTGAAGTGTTAATTAGTAATTTTAAAAGTAGCCTTAAAATGCCTGTTTCTCCAACATTGTGTCAAGAGAGTCACAAATTAACCTTGTGGTAGAATAAGAGGTAAGGAAAGACAGAGAGGAAAATCTTCTCCCACTATACTCATCATTAATCAGAAACATGACTGACATTTGCTTGAAGGTATATATCAGTAATATCATTAGCCTTTAACAGTGAAATCTGTGAGCAGAAAGATTTCTATGTGATACTGCAACAGCAAGCATACCTTCCCTGCCTATTTTTGACAAGGTGGTGAAGGGATTCCTTGAGATATAGCTAAGAATGTGGCAACACTTCTTCCTTTCTTTCTCCAGATATATTTCTGTGATGCTGTACTTGGACATTAATGAAAGTCCTCATGATTCTGGATCCAAGGGCATTCACACATGATGCAGAATCAGACAGGGGATTGCAAATGCTGCTCTGCATAGGACCATTAAAGTCTGGTGTCTGTCACCTGTTCTTGTTCAACTACTCTTTTGCATTAATTTCTCATAAAGTTTACTAAGCAATGCACAGTTACATTTGTAAGACATAAATTCACAAAGGAAATATATTCAGAACTAAAGTAGAAGTAACTCTCAAAACTTAAGCATGGGACTACTGAAATGTGGGAATATAGTTAAGGCTGCAGTTCCTCAAATGTCATTAATTAATCTCAGAATAATAAAACGGACCAGTCTTCTGGATTATCCATCCGAAATACTCTTGTCTAAATGGTTCATGGAGCAGATCCTGAACCATTCCAGTCTATACCAGTATATTAAATCAAACCACAGTTGTCACCGCTTTACTGGGATTCAAAACCTGTGAATGACCAAGCCAGAGGCTCCAACACAATTAATTCAGATACCTGTTAATATGCACCACAGCCTCCAGAAAAGAAACAAGTAGCTCAGGCCAGGAACTGCTTCTGCTGTCTTACTCTAGTTTAACTGGGTTCTTCTGGAAAAACACTACATACTTTTCAGGTGTTCTCTATGCAGCTCTTCTTCAGCTCAGCCGAAACACACTTCTTAGCAATCACCTTATTTATTCTAGTAATTCAAGTAGATGAATCGCAGTTAGTATGCTGGCTGTCTGCGGTTCTTAACTTTTGTATCAGTGAATTATACAGGCAGCATCTTACATATTTAATACTGGTTGATTATTTTAAACCTCATAAGCACTGTTTGAATACCAGTATTATTCAGTGAGGCTGATATACTGCCTAGCTTTATAGAGATATCAGAGTTGGTTTTGAAATCACACCTCAAGATAAGGAGTTTCCTTGACTTATAGGTTTCAAAGGAAGCTCTAATACCTCACATGAGAGGAATTGGAACAATGGGAAGGGAGTGATGCATGTTGCAGTATTTCTCAAACCATTGTACCAGATACATGTTGACTTCGTGTCTTAGCATATGAAAAATATCTCCAGAGGCATTTTGAATTTTGATAGTTCTTAGCCGTAGAAATATGTATTTAGGCATTTCTTCCTCTCTTCTCAACATTTCACAACAGATGCTGTAGAATAATGTGTATTGTGAGGGTTCTCACATGTCTAATTTTAAAAAATGCCAGGCTGTACCTTATCTAAGATGCAGATATATAGCCCTGGCTTTAACACAGCTCTGGAAAGGACATAGCATGGAAAATACTGGTTATGATTGTACTTCTTTCTGTCTACAAATGTTATTGAGGTCAGTCTGAAATCAGAGTAAAGATAGAGGTCAACTTAGTTTCTTCGTGGGCAAGTTTTGAAAAAGGCAATTTTGCCTTTACATAAAGTTTAATGAAACTCTAACAACATTCAAAATTAGTGCATTGCCATTACATTATATTCTAACTATTTCAACTTCATTTGCTTTCAGTGCACAACATTAGTAAGTAAAGACTTTGATTCAGTGAAGGTTTGAAATGTTCTATATATCTGGCTTTTCCCTTGGCTCTTAATTTCTCTGCTGTTTACGGTTTATATATTGTCAGTCTCCTTTGTTATGTATTTATTGCTTAAAACAAAGAAATAAACTGTACATTTACAGCCTCCCATCAAACAGAAGTGTCTTCTCAACATGTGGAAACAGCTGAGTTGTGCTAATTTTAAAATAAAATTATCTATTAAAAAATATGTCTCGAAGAACTAAAACTTCTGTCTAAATAAGGTTTATTGGAAGTTTAAATGTAAGTTACATTGGCAGAACAGAGACAGAATTCATTCGTTATTTCAGCATATAAATTAGGGTCTTTAATTCAAAGTGTGGACTCTTGAGAAATTTTCAGTTTTGCCACAATAGTGAATAAACAAATGGAACAGAATTAAAATGGTGCTTCATCACTGCAGGATGATACACCACCAAATATGGTTTATTCAATTATCTTGACAACTGAACTACAGTTTTAACTATTTATGATAATACTCTCATAATATAGTACTAAATATTTTATAATGTATTTTATGAAAATAACAAAGACTTATAAATTCTACACTGCACACAATAAAACACTGGAGCAGGCTGCTATGAAACCTTTGCCAAGAAGCCGGGAACATGGAGACACTTCATGTGTAAATCATAAAGCTCACAGGTTATTAAAATGCAGCCATTTCTATGCAATTTTTGATGAAGGAGCACTGTGAAGCTCAGTAGTAGAATCAGGTCCATTTTTATCCTTTCTAAAAGCAGGATTGTTCAAACGAAGAGTCACATGCTTCTGGCCTATAGTGAAACACCAGCTCTGTTTCATATTTTCTGCGTACAGACTGGAATTGCGACAATTCCTCCTGCACAACTCCAGATGTGTCGTGTTTCTAGTTGCCATCACACATGAGGAATTAGATAAATGTAATTTACAGGCTTGCCAAAGAGCTGTAAATAAAGGGCTTAAGGAAGATATCCACTTGACATACATTTATTTTCAGGTGCATGAGATTTGCTTATGTTTTTTAAAATAGTCTCACAATAAAGATGAAAACTCTTATGCTGGATAAATAGTTGTACTCTGTAGCTTAATTTTTTGAAATAATACTGCTGTTTCTTTTCCTCGACTTGGAATTTATAAACATAAATATCAGGAGTATGTTCAAATTGTTATTACGGATTTGTTCATCTGCCTTATTTAAGTGAACGAACAGTTTTTACCAAGCAAAGCAAAAATGAAATAATGAAAATACCTTACTTGTCCTGTCATTGCAATTGCAATTAGAGCAGGGAGATTAAGAGAAAGAGACCTAAAAGGCTTTAGGAAACAATTTTTATGAAAAAACATCTTTATGTGACTGATTTATCAAAACAAAATAAAATTAATTAAAAATTTAAGTATTTTAAATTGCTCGGTGTTTATTTGAGACAGAGAGAAACAAAACTCTGCATGACAATTTCAAATAGCATTTTTTACTAGGTATGCCATTTTAATTCTGTTTTTTTATAACAATTGAAAGAGGTGATTAAAATTAATATATAGTGTGGCATTTGTACGTAGCCTTACACTGTCAAGAAAATTTGTCAGAACTGTATAAAGATAGGGAGTATCATCAACATATTAAAAAGATCAACACTAAAATTATAAAATTACAGATACTAATTCTAGAAAATATAAAAGTACTGTTGGCATTTTAAAACATTTTTTTAGAAATTCAAGACTGCTTTAAAATATCTAAGTAGTTGAATTGATTAACAGGTCATCAGCACATGTTTTTTTTAATCTTCTGTCATAAGTTTTATCTCCAGTCTCCAAATTAGTTCTTTTGTACAAGGTACTTGTATTTCTAAACCTCTCTTTGGAGTCTGTCTGTATTCCTCAAATCTGCAAAGTTTAGGTTGTGTGAGAGAACACTCTTTAACCTCAACAATTTGCAAATACTACTGGTAGTTATAGTGTTTAAATATCACAATAGCTTCTTTGGACATAAACAAAACTGTGAACACAGTCCCACCGTTAAAAATAATTCGGTGTTGGAAAACAAGAATGTAGAGTCTCACAGTTGTTTTCTGTATGTTCTTATATTGAATATAACAAAGACTGTAGGTGGAACATTTTCTTCACTGTCATGCAGTTTAGGCAACTTTTTATAACTGAGTCTTACAGAGCACAAGCACCTAGGCAGCCCTGGTAATTATACCTTCATTTAATATTTTTAGGCTATTTCAGGAAGTCTGTTATCTCGAAGTTTCTGTAGCAGCCAGTTGGGATTACACAGCTCAGCTGGTACCTCTCATGGCAAATGCTATGGCTTAGGTTAAAGACTTCCGTTATTATTTTTTTCTTTTTCCCTTCTTTTTTTCCCCCTCTTTATTAAGTGGGTCAAAACATGCATTTACAGAACAAATTTAATCAATTTCACACATAGAAGAGATTTCCACACAACTGTAACCATTTATTTCTGACTTTCCATTTAGCAGAAATCAAATTATGTATATAGCTTTTTTTTCATTTTGTAAAGCACGCTGGGAAACCCCAATCTGGCAGCCTCTGTGAAGGATTCCATCTGGGTTTTTTTGCCCAGCAGAGCCTTCCTTAATCTAACTGCATTCTATATTGGGAAATTATTTTAGTTTCTATTTTCAGTTCATGCACTGGCTTGGCCTTGCCTTTCATCTGCACAGAACTGCTGCTCTTTCCATTTCTTACATACAGAATGTTTGCCATTAACTGTGGTTTCTTGTGTTTTCCTCATTAATATAAATAATCCTAAATATTGTATGAAAATTCTCACTAAAATGTCCTATTTGCCTCAGTGTACATGACTTGGATTAACACCATATTTCTTTCTCGAACTAAGGCATCAGTAGATCTACCATATATAAAACATCTGCATTCAGCCATAGCTGCCTGAGCAGGAATTTCCTCTCTTGAAATTTTTTGTTCTTTATATTGGAAAATGAATATGTGAGAACTAGCAGGAAAGACAACACTAGAGAGAAAAAGAATGCCTTATACCAGCTAGTGTCCTTCAGCCATGTATTTGTGTTTCAGTTTAATCTTAAGTCACCGAAATAAGAGTGAGTATGATCTATCCTCAGCTGAACTTCCTTACTGAGTCATAGTTAGGGAGGTTAGGGAGAGAAGCTGCACAGAAGAAATTTTTCCTGGTCCTTTGGATGAAATCACAAAGATCAAAGACCCCCAACATTTATCTCTTTTATTTTTGTGGACAACATAGCAACTCACCTGCTATTTGTTTGAGCAGTAGAACTATTTCTCTCCTCAATGAAACAATTTTAGCCCAATTATTTTCTAAGCTTCTGATTTAGACCCATTATCACCTGGTAACCAAAAGCCAAGAAAGTGCTGTTCTTTTCAAATCAGAGCAGCAGTCTTTTTGCAGCAGCAGAAGTGTAAGGGAGAAAGTGTGACAGCAACAACAGATCTGGTCTTGTGTTGAGCAATGCTTTGAATTGTGGACTAAATGTGTTTAAACTTGATTCTCTCATTGCTGTCGTTCCTTTCATTTTCTACTCGAAAAATCTCAGAGAGTACTGTGTGTTTTCATGAACATGTAATTAGCTGTTTGGGGTTTTTTTGGAAGACCTCAAATGAAAGACTTACCAGGTGCTGATTTGTTGATAGCTGAAGGCTCCAGCTGACAGGGATTTGATGAATACTGTAGGTATCTGGAAAAGTGTTTCCACACTCACGACAGCCATTTTCTGTAATAGTGACTGAAGGAAATGTGACAAATAATAGATGCCTAGAGATTGAATACAGCCAAAAGCCAAATAGTAGATACCATCATTGTGTGTCTGACACGTGACAGAGTTAATGAGGAAGTAATCTGTAAATATAATCTGTACCAACAGTGCTCTGCGTAACTTGTATCTCTAAGATTTACTACAAACAGGGTCAGGGGCCACTTTCAGGACTGTCCTACTATGTGATACTATATGATATCTTATAGCATTATCCCTTCTCATGCTGGTTTTCATTTTAAAGTAGACTGGAAGCTTTTAAAGCAATAACAGACTATCGTTATTTGCATGTGTTAGGGACAACAAAATAGCCTATTAACCTTCTCTGAGTCTTTTGGCAACTACTGAGAGATAAATAACAAATAAAGATTTTTACACAAAGCAGGTGTGTATGCACGTTTTGCATCTAGAAACTCACAGACCACCTAGGTAGGGATCTTACATAGAGAAATTAAATAATCTGGAGGATGGTTTGATCATAACCTCTCTGAGTGGGAGTGAAAAATCCGTGTACAGATCTGATGTCCACAACCTTCATATGGTCCAATCTGGTTTTTAAGAGGGTAAACAGGAAAGTAAAAGTACTGTACAAACATCTTTTGAAAGTCCATGGGGGTTTTGTGTGTGCTTTTAAAGACATGAAATATGTTTATTTTCTCAAAATTCATGATTTTTCTTTGAAAGAATGAGAAGCAGCATGAGTTCATTTACCATCCTTCACTTTACAATAGTTACATTCTTCTGCCTCGTGAGAATAAATAATGCAATACCACCAAAAAGGAGCAAGTGCTGAGTATAGTCATTCAAACAGTCCTTTTGACAAAATGACCCATAAGGTCATCTCAAAGAGAGCACAGTGGAACATGCTCTTCTTTACTGTTCATTTCCTTGTGTGGTTTTTTAACATTTTTTAAATGCATAGAGCTAAGATCTTTTCTATTGGGAGCCCAAGTCATTTTCTAAACTCTCCATTGAACATGTAGTTTAAAGAGGCAAAAATGCTGAGTGCTTTTCTGCTGCAATTCATACCATAAACAATAAAAAAAGAAATCTCTGCAGGAAAAATGCTTTCTTTTATTCCTTTCCTCCAGGCCTTTTTTCCCAGTAGGACTTGTATTGCTGTGCTTTACTGCCTAATGACACTTCCAGTGAAACCAGGAATTCCAAGCTCAGGAAAGCAAAAATTCAGAAGTCTTTAGGTAATATATTCATACCATGTTCTTTCGAAGTTGTCAGGAAACTACAAATCACTATTCAGAAAATAACTAGGTCTTCTTCTAATGCTAGTTTTGAGGTGGAGATATGGGTTTGTTTAGCTGTACTCACAGTCTAAAGGAAAATTAGAGATAAAGCTTATATTTGGTCTTTGTGATTTTTTCCTGTCATTATTCATATGTATTGAACACTGAGTTCACTTTGTCTTTTCAAATGTCTCATTATCAGTTGTCTCCATTCACACCCTACATGAAATTAAATGTCCAGAGTAAAAACATTTGTCGTGCTGCCACGACTTACTATCTGTCACTAAAAGTTTAAAATTGGGGAGAAATGCTCTCGATGACCACTCCTTTTTTACATCTTTCACTGTTTCCGTATTCTTGCTGTAAACCATTTGTCAAGAACAGACCACTGAAAATGAAATATTCTCTTAAACATATAAAATTCAAAGAAGGCCAATGACAGCTTGTTTAATATTTGCCAGATATTAAGCATAGATTTACAGAAGAATTTGTGATAATGCAAAGAAGAGTAAAAAGAGGGAAAAATGTAAGAAGAAATAGAAGAAAGGTGCTACGAGTTGCAGAAGGGAGGTCTTCTAACAGAAGAGCAGCTCCTATTTGTGAAAACTTATGAAGAATTAAGTATATACATATATATATACTGTATACCATAAAAAGTAATTAAAACTTTAAATGTGATACCAAAGAACATAAATAGCCTTTCATAAAGAGCTTTAATGAACTCAGTGAAAGCAATATAGATTTCATGTCATATAAATATATTTCTAAACTTCAAACTTCTTAGAGGGTAGAAATTTGTTAAAAATAGAGATTCTACCTCAAATATAATTTTGTGGGGTTCTCTCCTTAGATTGTCAATCAAAATATGAGGAACAAACATTTATTCTTTTTGACATGCCATTTGTTCGCTCACTGTTCATACCATTTGACTGGAAGAAAAAAGGAGAGATAGCTTATCGACTCAAACACTCTAATACTTGTACTTTTGAGAGAAACAACCGGCCATGAAAAGGCTAATTGCACTGAACTACTTACACCACTTTGGAATCACAGTTACCTGAGAAGTCACTAGGGCTCTTCTGAAAAACTGCAAAACAGACCTTGAAGTATCAACAGCTGAAATTTTACATGTACTTGATGAGCTTGAACCTGCACTGGCGTAACACAGATGATCAGGTAAATATTTAGCTCACAATTCTGTGTCTAGATGTAGAAATATGTCTTGAACATGACTTTTGGATCAGTGAGGTTTTGTTTCTTTTTTCATGCTTAATCTGTTTCTGGAGCAGTAATCCATTTGAAATTGCAAAGAAGTAAGAATTTCTATGCCTTCCTATGCATGCCCCCATGCATTCCCTCTCTCCGTGATACTCTTTGCAAGTCACTGATGATATTCCTGGTTTCCAACTATATAGAAGCCTCATCTAATTAGTAAGCACAGTCTATGTTACCTGCAAAATCTTTGCATGTGCTACAGTCTGTAATTACTACAATTGACAGTCTCCAGTTTCCAACAATTATTACTATTCTTTCCCAAAACTCCCCAAATTATCTAGTTTCCTGCTTTTTCCTTGTTCTTTTCACTAAAACTATTCGTAACATCCTTCTTCTCCTCAGTTGCCTTTTTCTTGTATCTTGGTGTACTTTGTTGAGCTATCAAATTAGAACATAAGGCACATGGGAAAAAAATAAGTTCAATAGGGATCAAAATGACAAGGTGTAATCGGTGCTACATTTTTCAAATATTGTAAACTTTTAATTTACCTTATTCTAATCCTACTTATTTTAGACTTCCAAAATTAGAATAAGATAGAAATACTCATTCTTGCCATATTTGTTGCAAGATGTCACACTAATTACAGTGGAAAAATAGGCACCATATAATTCTGAGTATATATTCAGGAGTATCAGACAAAGAAAAGCAGTTATGCACTCTGAATAGCACCAGCTTTGCCACGTCTGCAGGCAATAGTGACAGGTTCTATCTTTAGGTTACTTTGTCCTAGAAGTTCAAGCCACTCTTTGATTCCTTTGTAGGCAGCAATGCCACTGTACATGACTTTAGTGAACTTAGCTCCCTTGAGAAATATTCTTGGAAATGAGAACTATTCTCTCTGTGGTTGGCAAAATTTTCAGAATAGAGTGTTATGACTTCTGTGGTTGCACTTCGCCCCTAATTTATATTTAACACCTTTGAGCCTCTTTTAAACAGTTGTCTGAATAGGTTTGACCAAAATATTTTTGGGATGAAATGGCTATAACAGAAATATTCTTTCTAAAGTCTATTTTTTTTTTTAATTAAAAGTGTTTGAAACTTCATTTTGATCACACTTGTGTGTCTAAGTGCATGTCTGTGTATACACAGACACCCTCACATAGATGCACCTGTATGTCAGAACTGTGTTACAATCACCAGTTAGTTTCATGCTGTGGTAGCAATGAAACAGCTCCTTCCATTTGAAGGGCTTTTGAGATATTTGGAGATAAGGAAGTAAAATGATTAATACAATTACAAATATCCGTGGCTTCAGCAGTTTAGTTGTATTACCACAGGATGATCCTGTTTCAAAAGAGAAAAAGGGAGAGAGTGGAAGGAGAATGCACTATTGTCAGCCTCAGAAAAGTGATTTTGGTTCAGCAGTGAGCAATGATTATATATAAACAAACATGGAGTTTTTATAATCATCTAAACTGGGGTGTATAGAGCCAGGGAATGTTGGAACATTGGAGTAAGTAAAGTAAGTTTTTTATCCTTGACAGAAAAAGTATGCACACTGTAAGAATGGAAAACAGTGGGCATACAAATTTTGAGATGACAAACCATATTACATGGAGTTAATAAAAAAATCTGAGAAAAAAAACAGAAATCAGTATTTCTAACTAGGAATCACATCCATGCAATGAGGCTGATGAACTCAGGGCAGTCCATGCTCGGTGGGTTGCTCTGGGCAGGAGTGTGGAGCATTCACACACTGACATTTCTTCCAGATTGCATATTCACATTGAGTGATTGTAATAATTTTATTTATTATTTGACGAAAATATATTTTATTCAACAGCTTCTGATCTGAGACAGCAATTATAAACATGAGAAAAAATATAGATAGGAATTGAAGAAGAAGGTCATAACAGCAAACTTACTGCAGTTTCTCCTTTCTTTCCTACCACTTTACACGATTGTTCAGGATCCATTTTCTGTTCTTACTCACTTTGAGAAAATGTCACTATTGTGCATAATTACTATTCTGTTTTACTGCTTTTATGTTTCACTAGAGATCTATTGCCTTCTTCCTGTACATTGCTCATGATAAAGCTTAGACTTCCAAAACTACTGCTGTATTTGACTGGTGAATAGCTTCCTTTTTTTCTTTCCGTTCCACAGAAGAATGAATTTGCTTTCAAAAAGATAGTAACAAAATTTTTCCGCTAATACCCTTAGTCCCTTACCTGGTATCCTTTCATCTTCAATTTGCTCTTTTGATGAAATTCAACTGCCTGAATATATATTATTTAGTTTTTTTGACTGCTAACAACTTTATTGTAATCACTTGTTTCAAACCTCAGGCTGGCCAACTGATATATAAAACTTTAATTTTTTCATAAAACCAGTGACGTGTTCCTTGCAGTTCTGTGAAATCTAGCTGGAAATGCAGCAGAGTAACTTTCTCTTCAGGTTATTCTTTGCTGTTATCTCAACAAAATAATTTTTTACACATGAACTTTTCTTCCTTTCGTGTCATCTGAAGACTCAGTTGAAGACTTGAGTCAGCCATCAGCAATATATAGTCACCAATTGTTGAGAAAATAGTAACTATTAACATAAACAAACTGTACTGGTAATGCCATCTTTCATAATCTGTTACCTACAGTCATTTAGATGTTTTTTCTTAATCTTTGGAACACTGTAATTGTATTATAGATTACGCTAAAATATCAGCACTTTGTATTATTTTCTTAAGTTTCTTATATATTACTAATTTTTTGCTGATTCTTAAGCTAAAATAATTGACTGCTCTTACAGTTTGGCAATTTTTAAAATGTATTTGCTTTAGAAAATTAAATTATACTAACTCTATATGTTTTAGGTGTGTATTATGAATTCTGGATTTGGCTTTTAAACATTTCCTTTCAAATATCAGTTTCTAAGGATTATTTTCCTGAGTCACATTTCCCTATAGGAACAGTTAGATTTAACAGAGGTAGCCTGGTTCACAATTGCCGTAATTTAAATTATTATCCTCTTAACATTTTAATTTTATCAGGATAGATTTAACTCAGTTTTTTTATGTTAACTATTTTGATCACTTAAAAGTTGCATTTTCAGCTTTCAATGTGTTGTATAGTTCTTTAGTCTCTTGAACTTAATGCTAAGAAAAAACATAGAACTTAATCTAACCCTCAGAGATCCATTTTAGCATATAGGATTAGATACGAGTTTTATAATCCTCCAGAGATTGTTCTTCTTTTCTACCATTAGTAGTGTTGGCAAAAATTTATTTTTGTCCTTGAGTTCCTTTCAGTAAAAAGTCACAAACAATTTTATTATTTTAGACTTTGTCGAAACATCCCCAACTGTTCAAGCATTTAGGATCTGTTTGAGACTCCACCACAGGCAACTGTATGTCAGAGTAGACAGGGATTTGTTAGGCCATAGAAACCCCCTACTCTATCAAGTCTGGCTCAGCCTAATTCCAGTACAATAAAGCCCAAAGAAGAAATGCAATCCCTAACAGGGCCGCATAATGCATTCCCTTTTAGTTCTGTCATATAAATCTCCATTTCCATGGCTCAGGCACTAACTTCTCTATTTCTTATTCAGTTATGTTTCGCTCCTGATAATATTTATCTTCCTCATAAGATAATGTATGCTCTGTTGATGGCTCTGGACACTAATTTGCTGTCAAATCATCTTTCCTTTTTCTTGTTTGCATGAGCATTTTTCCTATCTACTCTTTCTTCATGGATTAGATTTATCAAATCTTAATCCTGTTTATCTCCTTAAAATAATTACTCCATTTTATTGATAAAGCTTTTGAAATGGAAAGGCCAAAGATTACTGTAATATTTCAGATGAGCCCTACTCAGTATTGCATAGAAGAGTGCAATTGCCAAGCTTATTTTATGAATGATGCTACTGCTACCGCACCACATTACAGCATTTCCCTCTTCTTTCAATCCACATTCACTTCTTAGACTTTAAAAATTTATCAACTCCTGTGAACTTCAGTTCAATTTTTCGTAGCACTGCATGTTAGTAATTTTAGTTTTCTCTATTCTTTTTATTATTCTTATTTAGTTAAAATTGTTTCTAGCACAGATAATATCAGAAACATTTTGTTAAAAGTCCTACATTCAAATAATGCCTGAGCATCACAGCACAAATATGAGGTCAACAAAACATAGGAATTGGAGTTGAATTCAGAAGTATTAAGCCCTTTACCAATTACTTGGTTTCTGATTTGCCATGGGAAGGGGTTCTACATCCAATTCCAAACTCTACTCAAACTCTTTTTTAAAAAATACTGATCTTAATACAAACATCAAGAGTTAGCTTTAACTCTGAGGATCTAATCCTAATTTATCTGATGTGAGCTACATGGAAGAAAATTAAATACCTTTAGTTCTCCCTGGTCTCCATCACCTTCTCTCAGCTGACTGTTACCAGGCAACTTGCAAGCTCACTTGAATTTGTCTGGTTGTGAAACTAGACATAGGCACAGAGTACAGGCACAGTTCAAAATTAGTTATGCGTACTGCTACAAACATATTTGTTTCACAAATTTGCAGCAATTCTCTTATGAATGGTGTAATAGAGCTCCACGAAATGCATCCAGTAGCCAGAGCTCAAATATTATAGATTTATGCTGTAACCTTTCCAGTAATTTCCAATGTTGTGTCATTTTTTCCCTGTAGTTACTCTTGCTTTTCTATAGCAAGACTCAGTTGTCACTGGGATTGAAACAAAAGAGGGACAAATTTGCCTCTGTCTCTCTTCTCCCCATATGACCAAAGCTGTAAACTTTGCCTGGTGCTGGTGCCAAACTACTTATTCAGTTCGTATGCAAAGACTGCACAAAAAATATGGCAATTTAAAATGCCCTTCTTTGCTCTCTGTGTGTGCAAGTTCTCTTTGTGTGCAAGTCTGTCCAAAGAAAGTTATTTACTGCATTTCAATCACAGATATTTGGAAGGCACTAAGCAGTGTGCTAAAATTGTTTGGATCTAAGCTCAAAAGTTTATAAAGCAATGTGTGGTAGGGATACTGTCTCAGCTTCAGAAATATTATTCAGAAGACTCAGAGACACATTGAATTCAAACCTGGGTACATATAAGAAGCGCTGGCAAATATCTGTCTCTCTGGAACACTGCTTATGAGATAAAGAAAACAGTGTTCAGTCAGAAACTGAATCTCATAAGCAATGCCTAACTTAAGGAAATCAAAAGCTCAGCAGCACTTCTCCCCCATCACAGAAATTCTGGTGGATACAGCGCTTGCACAGCACTGCACATTCAGAGGTCACAGACACGGAGCAGAGGGCCGGACCCGTGGCATTCAACGTGACACTTTCTCACCCCTCAGTGCTGTGCTGCAGTTCTGCCAGAGTTAAACAGAAGCATTTGTAGTTCAGCAGAATGTGGTCATATTCAGGGTGCTAAAAAGAAGAGGACAAATCATGGCCTCATTCAATCTAATAGGTTTATGAAGCCAAAATTATACTTAGTTTTATAATGTGAGCTTTCCTTTCAGAAATGTGATACATTTCTAAACTCTTTTTCAATCATTTATTCTCATTGGTATTTTTATTACAGTTTAAAGAGGAAATATTAGGTACTTCTGTTCTTCATACATATTTCTTTTCTTGTCAGCAGAGCTGCATCCATTGTACAGTTGCTTTCAATATACAGTAATACTGATCTGTGCAAAGAGATGCAAGGGCTTTCTCCTTCCATTCCCAAGCACCCCAGCACCAGCACTTAAACTTAGAAAAAAGATTAATAAAAAGCAAGCCTTGGTGCTTCTGAGGTTAACCAGAGTGAGTTTGAATTTCTGCTTATCAGCTGTAGGTCAGAGCCTACTGAAATCCCACAGTGGCATCAAGATTCCTGGGAGGCCATATACGTAACAAGTTCGTCCTCTGAGATGCTCTAAACACATTCTTTTAAAAATCTTGACTTAAAGTTCTTAGTTTTACAAATATTTCTCTATGTACCAAGCTTTACTCATATAAGTGATGTGAGGCACATTGTTATCTTATTCACAGGATTGGATCAGATCCATTAACAAAGGACAAAAGATACTAAAGTCAGGAAGGCTATGGAATGGAGTTTTTATTCTTTCAATAAATATGTGTGATCATAATATAGACTCACTAAAGGACAATAATAGTATTAACTGAGTGAATAATAATGGGAAAAAATAAATATTCTCACTTTCAGATACCATTTTATTATATACAAAACATATTTATTGTTGTACGTAAAACAATAAATGCACGTAAGAGGCAAGCGGTGTGAAAGGCTTCAGTATTCCATATTGAAAAGGCTGAGAGGAAAAGATAAAAAGAAAAATCAAACAAATTAGAAAATAGTGATCAATTAAAAATGACTTAGTGAAAACTGTTATTCCTGAAAGATTCTCTCCAGTCTTTGATAGCACTATTTTCATATGCCTTCTAGTCACAAATGAAAAAGTTTTTTCTCCTAAATATATGCATGTCTTGAGATATATAGAAGGGCAAAATTGAAGTCAGTGTGTTACAAAGTAACTGGAAGCAAGTAAAGCCTTTAAGGAAAGCTAACATAAGATTTACTTTAAAAAAATGTGATAATTAACCTCTCCTTCAAAATTTTTCCCACAAAATATGTTCACCTGACAGTGGATGGATGGCATCCTGATATTCCTTCTCCCGTTCTGCTAACAAATTCAAACTGCTTATACAATTGTTTAAAGCAAAATAATTCTTCTTGCTCATCCATTTTTCTTAGGCTCTGTTGATACCTACCCACTTACATGTTCTGTCTTCAGTCTGAGTCTACAAATATCTGCAGTCAAGAATTTTTGTTTGCTTTGTGTCTAACAAAATGGGTCCTGATTTAGCTAATGCTTCTGGCCACTGTAGAAAAATGAGATAAATAGTAATTGTTTTCTTTGT
Organism: Lycocorax pyrrhopterus obiensis; assembly: GCA_014706295.1. Lineage (NCBI taxonomy): Eukaryota > Metazoa > Chordata > Aves > Passeriformes > Paradisaeidae > Lycocorax > Lycocorax pyrrhopterus. The sequence continues at coordinate 18,333,327 of JACSVZ010000007.1, read as the reverse complement.
GCTGATAACTGTAAGACAGCAAAGCCAAAGTCTTCACAGAATCTCAGCTACTCTCACATCTGTAAGATGGATGCCTAAAATATCTGAATTCTAGCACTTCTTGAAATGAGAGAAAAATATCAAGACAAGAAATAAACAAATATGTGGTAAATCAGAAGGAGGGATAAGAGGCAAGATGCAACCTCAAATTAACCATTTAAAATTCTAATTATTTTTGATTTAACATGACCTTAAAGTGTGTTAATAAGACAACAGCATCTCTGAAAGCGTTGATAATATTTTCATATCCCTTATGACAATAAAAAGTGGACTGAGGCTATGGGCTATGCCATTTTTTGGCAAGTTAGATAAATCTAAAACTTTATCTTCTGACTGCCTAGTTAGCTATTGCAGTTACCCCTAAGACATTAATCTATTGAAAAGAAGATATCATCTTTCAGGAGAAACATGTCAAAAATATTTTGATAAAGTATTTATAATCCCTAAAAACAGATGGCTGTTCCATAAAGATTGTCAGCTGAGAAGATTTGCTGACAGAGACATGTTAAACAACTTTAAATTTTTTGAGGGAGAAACTTGCACCACAAAATCAGATGCAATCTTCTATTAATCAATCACAGCCGGTTGATTTTTTGACAGCAGGAGCATGCTGGATGTAATTTCATTGTCTTGCATTTTTTCTGATTGATAATACCTGGGTAAGTTGAAGCTTAATGGAAAGAGTGTAAAAGCAGATCACTTGCTCAAAATATAGATAGGATGAGCGGAGAAGATGTACAGATAAAGGAAAATCCATATGATTATACTCATATATAAAAACATTGGTTTTGTTTTGGCTGAGATAATAATAGCTAGCATTAAACTTTCACAAGGATAGTATAAATCCCTCCAAAGAATACGTATTACCTGAGCAGTTTATAGTATTTGAAATTTCCCATATTCTTGAGTCTTTTCTGTATGCATAAAGTGCCTTTTTGGTGGAAAGAAAAATGGATGGCAAGGCAGGGCTCAGTAGATTTTTGTACGACTGCACTGATTCCCATTTGAAGAGGTCGACAGGATCCTATAGGCCATGGTGCAGAAAAATACGGAGAGACTGAGAAACATAGTCAGAGGAACGGCTGCTGACAGATATTCTCCTCCTTAATATGTCATTTATTGATCCTTGATAGTGGAAGTCTTGCTGTTCCAAGAATGCTGCTGCCTCTGACCTCTTCTGAACAGTTCTGCCTCAGCTCAGCAGTCTTTCAGATGTCAGCTTGGCATATCCCCAGTTCCATATTTGTCATTCATGTTTCTAAGATATTGGTAGTTCTCTTTCAGGTGAATTAGAGACAATGATTGGATGAATGAAACAGCCAAACTGAAAATGAATGAATATTCAAAATACTTAGCCTACATTGGTACCTTTCGAAATACATCGTATAGTTGCTGCTGATTTTGGACAAATTAAGTTTTGATTGTAAAACTAATGCTGGTTTTATTATGACATCAGTGAAAAGAAACCGATCTATAATGTAACAAAAGCATTAAGTTGCTCTAAGGCACTTCCATTGTTTTTTGCTCATGCTCTCCTGATACCACCAGGAGAAGAGAGGGGAAGTGTTGTAAATGTGGTGAACAAAATTCTCTCATTTTTATCTTGCTAGTGACCATGCCAGAAACTGTCAGTTATCTCTGGATTAGTTATGGATATGAGTCCTAGTTGCTTTGAATGAGACTAAACTAAATTCTACTGTGATCCGATTAGATTTTTCTCTGGGCTTTGGTGAGAGTGCGTTGGGTATAACTGAAGGGCTCTATACTTTTAGAAAGCAAATATTACCAAGAATTGCCTAGCAATAAAAGAATTTGAATTTCAAGACACCAAATAAATCTAAGTAGCAAAGTCTAGCCAAGTGTTTGAGAGAAGCTTCTTTGTCAAGCAGTCACTGAATCTGCATTGGATTTGGAAAAGAAAAAAGGGATCCTACAAAATTATTTTTGGTAAAGACGTCACAAAATGATTTTTATTTTTCTCGAATTTTAACTAAGTAGAAAAGTATAACTAAGGTTTTAGACTTTTCAAATTACTTTGTTGGTCTGGAGAGAAAAGTGTATTTTAGAGATTCATATTAAAGCATAAAGCAAAAAAATGGCAATAGCCATGATGTTTTGAGACTCTGTAAAAATCTAACCAGAGGCATGTAAGAAAGAAGTGAAAAAAACAGGAGTATGGTTCAACCAGAATGGTGTAAATGTTAAAGACGTCATAGCTATGACTCACAGAATAATTACATATTTTGCATTTGCTTTTAAAACTGACAAGGCAAGAATTTGATATTAAAAACCAATGAGAAATAACATTCCACACTGATTAAAGGGTGTTCGGTGGCAGAGAGTATTCAAGGCAGGTTAGCTGTCATGCACAGCTTTATTCCATGTTGCAGTCTGGAGGGTGTCTGTAGCACAACTGCCCTTGTCCCCCTGACTCAGAGCCCGTATTGACTTGTACCAGCTTATTTCAGGTCTACTCTGCAAATGTTCTGATGGCGACATCACCTTGCTGTTTTGTGACCATTTAAACTTGGGAGAACAGTTCACACAGTCCTAGTTTGTCTGCTTATCCTCTGCCTACATACAAAATATGCAATATTTTATTTATAGCACTCTAGATTATGATCTCTGAACTAGGCATAGGACACTCATTTTGTTTACACTGTGAATACAGCGTATTTAGACATATGATAAGTGGTATTGCTAACCTGAGTAAGCTGTAAATCTACACTAGAATACAGTTTCTCAAAGTACATTGTGGCAATGAAACTCAAGTCGAAGTCAGCGTTGACAAAATGCAGTGTAGAAATAACTTCTGTTGATAGACAAGATTCTGCAGGAAAAGCTATATAATTTCAGAGATTGCAACAACCAAATGTAGTTTAGAGAGATACTTTCACAGACTTGTAACAAGTTCCAGTATTTATTGTCTGTTTTTCAGTTTAAGAGCTGAGTGTGCTCTCGGCCACAGGATAAAGTTTACTACGGAAGACAATGGCAGAATTATGGAAATAATGATGGGGGTGTTCAAAGCAGTTTATGAGATCACATGCAGAATTCCTACAGACACAAACCCTGCTCAAGAGAATCTCACTGACATGAGAAATGTAAACTATCACAAACATTAAAAAAGCTGTCAACAGTAGGCATTTGCTTCAATGCATTAAGGCTTAATGCATACCTTCTCTTACACCTATTATTATAACTAATAATCAGATGTGTAATACATTAGCTATGACTAACAGTTGCTTTGAATGGGTTGATCATTAAGATACTATTTCTTTCTTGCTTGCTTTCTTCCTTTCTTGTTTTCTTATACTTATCTTTCTTCTCAATGTTTTGGATATTTTATTTTTTTCCCAGCAGATACAAAGGGCACCACTGGTAAATTGTAAATACACTTTGGGTGTCTGCCAGGAGTAAGATCGAACATTGGTAAATGAATAAGCATTTTTGCATCTGACCTACCTTTCTTGATTCTTAAAAGGTATTTTTTATCTGCAGCAAAATAAATATTTGAAGTTCTTAATTATAATAAAGTGAAATTATTTTAATTTATTATTTTAATTACTATTATCTCATGAAAAATGAATGTAACTAAAAGAGAGTGCATAACCCCTCAGTAGTGTTATAGAAGCAAGCATTCTTCAGCTCCCTTTCCTAATTTTTACTTATCTCTGTGTGTGAAGATGCAAATTTTCCCACGTGGGGGGAAATTGTAGCTCTTTCTGATTTTCACACACCAGAAAATTCGTATATTACTAAGTCAGATGTCAGATGTTACTGCATTATGGTGTTTCTACATTTAGAAACAAAGCTGGAAAGCACGAGATATTCTTACAGGTACAAATGGAGCACAATGGTACAAAACCTAGAGCACGTGATGTCAGAGTGCGGTTTGATCCATTGCAGTAGCACTCTGAAGTGCAAACATACAAGGAAAAATGTATTAACTCTACATATTCATAATTCCTTATTTTCCCTTCATTTAAGGGAAACCCTAGGGGAGGAATCAATTACTGGAACATGTTAACAACTTAATGCTGTGGGCAAGGTTTGCGGTACAACCCGATGGAAGTGATTCCGCTCCCAGTGAAGCTAATACGAAGTTTGGCATAAGATTCCAGCACAAGCAGTCAATACAATATTTGACATTCCTGCAATAAATGCATAGTCAAACCCTGCAGATGTATGCACACGTAAGTCTTTTAAAAAGTAGCGGATAGAACTTAAGCGCTGCTTTAGGTACTCAATTATTTATACATAGTGACTTTATTGTTTCTGATTGACACCAATATGAGCATAGGAAAAAAAATTTGAGGCACGTGGAAGAACTCCAGTTCCCAAAATAGAAAGAAACTTGTTATTTTCTGCATTATAGTATAAATTTATGGAACTGACATGAATGGACTCCTGGCAGCTTGAGAATGCTGTATCTGTGGCTGTCAAATACTCACATGTCAAGACCTTGATGGACTCATTGTCAAGAGGTGCTTGTGTGGTTTACCACATTTATGCCATGGATTTATGGACTTTTGTGTACTATTAATTCCATATTTGCTAGTTATTTTTCGAGCTATGCAATGTATTTGAGGCTTTTGGAAGGATGTTCTAAGCGAGGAAGGAAGAGGGATGATGTCAGTGATGTGAGGCTTTTGGTTTTCACTCACCTGTGATTTTTCGTGTGATAAATGCCTTTCCTATCATCACAGCATCATTTTCCCTTGTTTTCATTTTTTGTAACTTAGGCCATCACTCTTGAGTTTGAGTCACTGCTCATGCACAGTGCCTGTTTCGCACTGTACATTGTACGTGTCTTAACTATCAAGACACAGTGATTGCAATATTTAAGGACTATAGTGAATTTAACATGCAGGAGGCCTGAAACTAAGATGGTGATGCACTGGCAGAGGTTGCCCAGAGAAGCTACAGATGCTCCATTCCTTCAATGCCAGGCTGGATGGGGCTCTGAGCAACCTGGTCCAGTACAAGATGGAATTGAAACTAGCTGATCTTTAAAGTCCCTTCCAATCCAATCTATTCCGTTAATCTAAGAAGTAATGTTATTTTCTTCCATTTTAGTGTCCTGCATCTTATTAAACCAAGGAAGTTTCACACTGTTTATTGGAAGGCACTCCTCTTAAATTATTGTTTGCTTTTAATTATTTTTTCTTCTCTGTTTATTTTGTGGTATTCAATATAGAAGATTTTTTTTTTTTTCTTTTTAGTCTCTGAAAATATAAGGTGACTCATTGAGTAATGTTTCTCCATAATTTTAATGTGATATTGTCTATTTTCTGAATGACTCACTTTATGTAAGATAGAGGAAATTACTTACATAAACACATTGCTATCTAGTAGCCTTAGGTAAGGATTATGGACCCAAATCTGATCCGGTTGTAATCAAAGAGGGCTTAAGCCTGTATTCAGGGTTACTCAGTGTTTTAAGAGAAAATATAAATATCTGTTGGTAATCTCTGTGTATTGAATCATAGGATATCTCAAGTTGGAAGGAACCCATAAAGATTATCAAACTCAACTCCTCAGCCTTTTCTCTAAGCTGAACACTCATCTGTGCTCAGCATTCTGCTCCCTAGAGGCTGTGTCTGCATGTTATGCAAAGCATTATTCAATAATAGTTTATATGCTGTTCTTGGTCTGGTGATATGACTTGCATAATATAGATTGCAACAATATTTCTTAGCTTCTTAAAAAGCATTTTGATATTGTATGAGTTCTTGAAGTAAAGGAGGTTAAGGAAGGAAAAATGTGAAAGGCCATTTTCTCAACTGAAACTCACTGTCTGCTGTTTACTTTCTGACACTTTTTTACAAGAGCTGAATAAATAAATTGTCACAAAACAGGAAACATTAGTTTCCATGTGAAGTGAGGTCATCAGTACCATGGCAGCATGAAATGCTTTCATCCTTAATATCAGATTGAATCAGTGAGAGAGCTGACATTTCTCCAGTGGGAAACATCATCATTTTTGCAGAGTGCTGCTTGTACAGAGGCACGGAAAATTAAAGAGAAAAACTGTTATTACATAATCATATCAATAATGATGAGCCTTCAGTTGCAATACTGAACAGTTCCTCTAGGATTTTCTGGGACAACAGGCAAGATTATGTGTAAATTGATACTTGTAATGATGACCCTTGGTATACAGTCAGGTTACACTTGGTTGAAAGGAGACACTGACAGATTAGTGTGGTGCACTGCATCTCTGGCTGAGAAAGGACTGAAAAAGAGATTTGTTTTCATGTAGACACACGCACTTTTGGAGAATTATGGAAGTTAGGAGAAAATTATATCTTTAAATGTAAACTCATCTCACTGTCAGGGGAGGATTGCTGTATAACACATACTCAGTTCTGCTGCCCAGACAAAACCATTCCAAGCAACAGGTCACCTTCTGCTTCTGGACAGAAAAGTTCTATGCCAACAGGAAGCCTATCCTGAGAGAATTTCTCCTGATATTCAAATGTTTCCTATCTTAAATTGATCCTCTTATTTCTACAAATAACCAATATAATTTAAATTTTTGGATAGCCTTTCTTTTTATTGTTGTCCTTCACATCTCATAAACTTCCAGTGTCTCTCCGTAGTTGTTACTGTGCTAGATTGTACTTAGCTATTACCTTTCCTCCCACAAGTTTTAAGATATACCTTTTTAGAGGAAAACACCCCCCCCCACCCCAGAATGCATAGAATATAGCACAGCCAGTGATTGCCTTCCAAGTAAATATTCTTTCGTTAGTGTAGCTCAGGATAAATAAGTATGTGTGTATGGGGGATTGATATTAGTAACATTGCACAGAGCTGTAAATAACAGCACAAGGTGAAAGAAGAACAAGAAATTTTTGTATAAATATCAAGAAAATATAGCAAGAGATATGTTCATATGGAGACAGCATTGCCATTAACTCCATCCTCTGAATAAATTGACAATGCAGTGGAAGAAAATTAAAGAATACAGTGAACAGAATCAAGGACAGTAGAGTATAATCTAAGTGGCAAAAGGAGCAGACCATTCAGGTCTCCTATTTATGCAGATTGCTGCCTGACAATGAATAATTGTGTCATGAAAAAAAGTCTTCAAATCCACGTATCATGTCTCTGTCATGTAACAATGATTTAGCAAAACATTTCTTAAGAAAAGTAGTATCTGTTAACTGATTAAAATACAATTAAAATTATAATGCAAGCATAACTTTGCTGCAATAACAACGAAAAAACCCAGCAACAACAACAAAAAACCTGATCTGGAATTGCAGACAAAAACTATGAAACAGGGATGTATTTACCTTGGATAAAAATGGGATATAATAAGACTGTAGCAATTACTTCAGGAGAGGATGCATTGTTTCAGACAAAGGGCAGAAAATGTTGATAGGATCTAATGCCTGCATATGACACATATCAGATTATATGGCAAATTATAACAGTACTCTTTGCAAAAGCCTGCTACTACTGATTGGGTAAAATGCTTCCTGCTGCCAGCTGGCATCTGCAGCAAAGCCATATGAGTACATAGTTTAATTATTTATTCCTTTGGAGGATAGCAGATCATGACAGTATTCAGGCACTAATCAACAACTTATTTAGACCTTGATTTTTTTTTTTTTTTGACCCAGGTACCCTCTTTTAGACAGAAAAAAAAAAGCCTGAATTCAGACAACTTCTTGCACTAGCATGTGCATGTGTGAGGGTTACAGCAGGAAATACCTCCACTGGTGCAGTTTAACATTGGCAAGGGAGTATGTTGTATTAACAATGACATATTTTTTCTCATAACAAGAAATAGGCAATCCATTCATAAGTAACCAGATAATGCCAGAAAATTGTTGGTTTGTTTTGTTTTGTGGGTTTTTTTTAATGAAATGATGTTTAGAATTTTGGACCCCAAAAATAAGCTACACCATTAGCTTTAATTAATTCACCCAATTTTGGAAACAAAAGTCAAGACCAAGGCCCCATCCAGGTGAGTGAAGAATGGCCAAAGAATTGACTGCATTTGTGAAACATAATCATGATAATACTACTAAACACAGATGAAAAAGTTGCTGAAAAATGGTCAGAGAAGCAAGCTAAAATATCAACAGCTTGTCAAAGACTGATTCAGAATATTGGTAGCAAAGTTTACTTTTTTTAAGTGGTCTCATCTCACAAGTTTTCTTGATCATCACTGTGTATGTGGAAATTATTTTCCTGAAGTCTTTTTGGAAGACAGCAGTTTGCAGTGCTTTTAAGAGCTGTGATGTTGTATGATGTCTGTAAGAATTGAGCCAATGCCATTAACCTTTCCTAAATTCATTTGACACAAACAGGTGCGTTGTGTTTCACCAGAACAGCTTCTCTCAATAGACAAATATTTGTCTATTTTAAACTATACAAGTTTGAAGTTCTTTCCTCACGCCGCGTTACTTAGCCTGTGAAGTCCATTTTCCTCAGACATACTGCCCAAGAAATGACCTACAGTGAAAAAGACAAAACTGAATTCTAAAGATTTTTTATTCACTGTATTTGCTCATGGTGTTTTCCAGTCATGACAGTTCACAGAGCAGTGGGTTCATACCTGTCTCAGGAGAGACCGCAGCCCCTTTAAAGGAGAATGGCAGTTTATCCGAAGCACTGATTCATGCCTTTCCATGCCTCTCTGCAGTGATCATGTTCATTCACAAATTCTGTTACTATTTAAACCACATAAAACTTTAGAAAAGGCATAATTAGTTTGGGTTTGGATTTTTTTTCCCCACCGAAAAGTCAAAACATGTTTTTTATGCACACAACCATGAGGGATTTTTTAAACCTCTGTGCACTACTGGCTTTCCAAGTAAGATCTTTTCATCGTGTTGATTTGATCCTAATTAAATAAAGTCATTTTACAGTGATTATAACATGTGTTTCATCTTAATTATCTGCCTATCTAGCTAGCTAGCTACCCTTTCTGTCTGTCTATCTATCTATCTATCTATCTAACTCCTTAGACTCCTCCACGTGACACTTTCTTTCCAGATATTCAAGTAATAATTTGTGTGATACCAATGGTATATAAACTTCAACGACTGAAATGAGAGACAAATTAAATACTTATGTTCTCTTTCCTTACTTATCTTAACCCCCTCTTTGCTCTGTAAATTAATTATACGTGTGTATAGTATCCCAGGAAAATGGTTTCATTATTTCAATATTTGATGTCTTTTAATTATGAAAATGTTCTCTCCTTCCAGTTCTTGGAAAACAAGTACAAGACATTAGTCTATTTGCAGTGCTTTACTATCTAATTTTTAAGCTGAAATGAAAAATGGATTGCATCTGCTGCAGAAGTCAAAACGTCAACAGCTAAAACTTTTGGGTCTTATGAAAGCAGATTAATCTCAGATGAGATTATTGTGAATACAAAGCCTTATGAAAAAAAGAAAGGAAGAGAAAAGGAGAAAAGGACTAAACCCAAACTTTTTATAGTCAGCAGATTAAATGTTGATGAGGTGCTAATTGACACGTGATCTTTTCTACCCTCAAGCATTCGTTGTAGTGTGCTAACAGGATGCTTTTCATTCATTAAGGGAAAAGAAATCTATCCAATGTTAGCTGTCACTATACCATATTTGTCCAAAATTAAGAGTAACAGAAGCGAGAACTGCACTATTCTTTTATTTCCCCTCCTCCCCCAATGTGTTATACAAACTTTGATTTTGTAGAAATAAATAGTACAAGTGCAACTGTGTAAAGCCTAATTCAGAATACTGGACTGTGTGTGAATATGTAGTGAGATGTGTTTTGTCCTTATGATCCTTGTCTATGATTCCACACTTGTAATGATTTCTGTGAAAGTAGTCTCTTATTTTTCATATCAAGTATGCATTCTTTAATTTTGGGGAAGTCTCCTTTGTTATAGTCAATGTTGTAAGCCCAGTATTCGTTAATAAGCTTCTGTCACTTTTAAGAAGCATCTGCTATCTTTATTAATGTCCAAGAAATTTATACCCACAGAATGAAAACAGATAACTTCAGGCGCCTAGGGCATGAAGGCTAAAACAGATTTCATTACCTATAGATGAGTTTCAGAGAGCCTCCAAAAATTACATCAGTATTAAAATCACCATGGGAACAGAAGTTATGGTAATTCAAACCTTTAGAAATAATGAACACTTCAGCATTTTCAGCTTCCACCTTGCTCCTTCCATAATCCTTATGCTGTCATGATTTTGAGATCCAGGTCGTTCAAGGGTGCAGTGAAATTTCTCACCCAGGAATCTGGTTCAGGAGGAGGCCTGTCTTTTTTGCCTCCTTTAAAACGTACTGGGGTCGGCAGGTGGCGTAAGTGCAAAATAGTGGTGCCACGCAGACTTCTCAATGGCTTTACTCTTCAACCAACTGCTCTGGTTTATGAATAATATCAATATCCACTGGAAGTGATTTTTTTAGTGTTTACAGAAACTGAAACAAACTTTGCAGGAACTAACATACTACCAAGAAAAAATGGTCTTATTTATCTTCTTGAGGAAATATATAATAATAATAGTAAATGTTTACATGACCTCACTTTCTCAAATAATTTACCTGTCCAGCTGTCACTTCCCAGAACAATTAATATTTGACTGTTTATAGATTTTTTTCCTAGTTAATGAATCAGATTCATGTTCAAAAATATATATATTAATTAACTTTTTGTAGTGAAACCTGCGAAGAGTTTTTCCTGGATCAAATTTTTCAAATATGATGCTTTATTACAGCCTAGTACTAGATTTTGTTTTTGCACCCATTTAAAAGTAGGCTTTTGATCTTAGTTAAGCAAGTGCACCCCAGATACACTCAGTATGGTAAAAAAGCTAAATTGGGAAGTTATCTTGAGAAATACTGTGAAGCACTGTACTGTGAATCCTTTACAAGCTAAAGTGATAATACTGTAATTTTAGGATAGCAAAGAAAGTGTGAGCCATGAGAAGTTTGGAAAAGTCTTCAACTGGAACTGTTTAAGCTTTTAGAGAAAGTTGATAAATAAATTCTTGTTATGTGTATAACATTTTCATGCTTTAAAGGATAATACCAGGTACACTGAGCCCCAAAACAAATATGTTCTGTAAACAAACAGAAAGAAAGAAACAAGCCAACCTTCTGCTAAGTCCAAGGTTCAAAACATGTTGATTTTGATTCTTAAAAACTGGAACTCAATCATAGAAAATAAAATGTTAACAGAAATGGTGAAAATTAAGTTCTCATTTTACTCTTTAGTAGTAAAACCAAAAAGGAAGCACTATGCAGGGATTTTTGATAATTCTTAAGGACTAGGAATTAATCCTTTTTCTTTTCTTTGACCCTAAATACTGAACAGCCTCTTTAAATTAGAAGAACCTCAGTGTGCTTTTCTACCATGTTTTCTGTTGCAGCTACTCTTCCAGATAGAATTTGTTTGAGGTTTGTTACTAACTAGTTCATGAGAACTTTTGTCTCAGTACTTAAAAACAGGAGAATTGTCAACCGAGAGCATTTCCAGCATCTGCTTTTCACAGCTGATATCTTCTGGCTCCATAAGTTTATTTTCCTGAAAGCCCCTGTTGACCAGGTTTCACACTGTGGCTTGCTTGAAAATTATGGAATGTTCACACTCTGAGTGGGACTCCGGGGATTTGTATTTTCCGCATTTCCACTGCAAAGCAAAACCCGCATTGAGTCTAGTAATATATCACTGTATTACAACCATCAGGGCATTTAATTTACAACTTAAATCAATTGGGACTTGCTGATGCTAGACAGTAATATACTGTCAGTTTAAAGCCCCTGGATACTGCAGCTCAGTGTGCGAAGGGCTGTCAGTCAGCAGAGTGACAAAGTGACAATTTATGGTTTGTAAAAATCCAGCCGATAAATTGCAAGAAAAATGCACTTTGACTTAAGCAGCACGCTGTGTGGAATGTGTTTTTGTTGAAAGGGCTGCGTAAGGTGAGAGGAAATTTCTTCTATTAAATAGAAACGCTTTGCTCTCTTTATTTTATGGTGTTTTAAAGGGCCTGTTTACTGCTTGAGACTTTTACAGAAATGCAGTAAACTGAAATCTATATAATGGGCATTTTTCTTTGTTGATGTAGGGATAGTGATCTTGTGTAGATTTTTATAACCTCACTATAGCTCACCAAAGCTCTGCAGAAGGTTGGTAAGTGCAGTTCAGTGTGTGTTGGGAAGAGGGAATACATACTGAAAGCTGCTGCTATGGCACTGGAATGTCCATGAGTTTTTAAGAAACAGGATGCTTTTTAGTGTTAAAGAAATATGAGGAAGACAGGAGAGACAGATTCCTATGTAGACATAGGCCTGGTACCTCAAATGTCATAAAGGCAAAAAAGAGAACTTTCTCTCTGTGGTATCTTCATGGCCTGTGTCAGCAAAACAAAAAGTGAATTGGGAACTCATTGGGATACATCTGAAAAAGGTTGGAATGAAAGAAAAATACTTTTGTACATATGGCTTCTACTTCCACTGCACCCCAGGTTTTGACAAGAACCATAAATAATTTTTTTTTTGTGTGTGTGTTGGAAGGAGATTGGGTTTCATTTGGGTTGGGTTTTGGGTTTCATTTGTGCTTTCTTTTGGTTGGTTGGTGTTTCTTTTCTGTGTGGTTTGGTTTCAGTTTTGCTGTGGATTTTTTGTTTGGCTTTTTTTAGCACTTGCAGAAGTGTAAAGACAGTTTAAAAAAGTTGCAAGCTTTCTCCACACCAAAACTAGCCACTCCTGAGCAGATGGCTTCAGCCATTAAATTAGCATGTGAGTTTATTTTCATGAGGTTTCCCACCTTTTGCGTCTTCATGAACAATTTTGAAAGAAAATAATTGATTGGAATGCAAATTTTGAATTATTCTGTATAGTGAGGATGAAGCATCCTTTAACTTAATTTGCAGAGAAGTGAATGCTACAAAGAATCTACAAATAGGAAAAGGAGACAAATTCATCAAATTTCACCTAATTTGTGTATTTTTAAACAAAGAACAATATTGTTGACTTGGAAAATCAGCAGTTGCAGGTTATATATAATAACTTTGCCCTACTTCTTGAAATATACAATTTGTATTCTAAACACATATTCTTCTGTACTGTACACTTTTAGTGCTGTTCTGGTCTATTGCATTCTCTGGTTTTAGATTGAATTCTACTGTCTCCAAAAGCTATTTGAATATGAAATCCCTTACTACATTGCCCAAACAAAAGAGTATTAAGAGCATATAAAACAGTTATTGTCTTATGCCCCTTCACTATAACTCGGTCTTGACCCCTCAGGGTATTTAGTTGCTAAATCAGAGTAGGAAAGCTGTAATTTTTGCCTTCATATTTTCTTGACATGTGGCCATTCTGCTAAAATTCTCCCGGCTGACAACAAATATGAAGGGTTACTTTTTAAAATTAGGTATTTCTGCTATGACTGGTAGTCATAGAAACATCACGATACAGAAGATATAAGTGGCATAGGAATTAAATTTAATTCTTGAACCCAAGAATAATTGAAAATTATTTATGTTCTATGACATGACAAACTATGGAGTAGCTATTCATTCATAGTCTTTATGCAATTTTTTCCCCATATAGGTCATAAATCCTAAAGATTTTTAGGTTGTCATCCTCACTGCATGTATAGGTACCCAATGCTCAAAAGATCAAGTAAATATTTAATAATCTCAAAGTGACTCAAAACAGGGAGAAAAAATGTCATCTGATTATTTCTAACTTTGACATTTTTGAATCATGAAATGAATTGTAATTGTTGATATTCCTCAGTTACTGATAAAAAGATTTTCTTTCTTCAAAGAATTACTTATATAAAAGTCATGATTGAGATGTAATCCTGAAGCTCTTGAGGACCCATAATTTCGTGTTAAATTTTATAACTCTTTTATACATTTAGTATTCCCCGAATTTAAAATCATATTCTGATATGTATTCTATCCAGAGGACAGTCTTGCATTTATAGCAAAGACAATTCTTGTTGAAAAAAATCTTGCTGATGTCAGATTTTATATTTTTGAATATCTGCATTAATTTTAGTTTTAAAAGATACACTTAGTGTTCTATTGCAGGGGAAAAAAAAATCCAAACACATTCAACAAATTGAATTAATCAGAAATACCTGAGATCATGATTACATTGTTTATTGGGCTCTTCTATTCTCTTTTTTTTCTTTTAATTTATTTTCTTTTTTCTTATTCATCTAGGTGAAGATTTATGTCAGATGTAGAGGAATATAGTCATTAAAAGCTGGGGTTTAAAAAAATCCAGCTTCACATCAATACTGATCCTTTCTATTGTGAAATTACTTTTTCCACCTCATTTAATGATAGAAACTTGGCAACCATGATGTGCTTCTATTTTATTTTTAACTTCACATCTGATAGATGCATGTGTGAGAGACTTGGCAATTACAAAGATGTTTTTGTTACGTGCTATGCAGCAGGCTCCCACCCTTTAGTGTGCAGTAGGATTCTACTATAATAGAGTATGAAACCTCTGATAATTCAAGATGAATTTTCAGAAGACAGGCTCGCAGCTGTTTCTTTGCTGGAGACACTTTTACACTGCAGTGCATCTGTGTCTGTAGTCAGCAGTGTCTTTTAAGAATCGTGATTCCCAGTCAGAAGCCCAAACCTTTTCTAGAATTTATGAGTGTTTTTCTCAGACTACGCAGAGCTTTTTTGCACAGGGCTGGGCTTTTTGAGCAATCAGCCAAGTGGGGCAGGTGGCCCAGGCTGCCAGTAGTGACCTTATTAAGGGGTCTTATAAAGGGGGCATAAAGAGAGGAGCAGGGTAGGACTGAGGGAGTGGGGATCAAGTTGTTTTTGAGGTCAGTTATTTGGCTTTGTAGAAAGATGTTTCACATCACTCAGCGCAACTACTGCTGGGTGGATTTGTTTTGTAGGAACGCAGATAGAAATGTGTTCTTTGCCACAGAAACCATGCCATCTGAGGGCAGGTAAATAATTTGCTTGTAAGGTTTTTGAGAAATACATCCAGTCTTTGCTTTTGAGCATGTTCTGAACACCTATTTTCCTGAGAACCAGTAAATCTGAGCTTTTGCTTCTTTTCATCACTATAATAAGACAGAAGATAAAAAATCATTAGTGCATCAAGTCACTTACATAGGGTGAGTTTTGGGAATGTGGAGTCAGAAAAGGCAGAAATTGAGCTTATCTGTCAAGGTAGTGGCCTGTGTAATGGTGTTTGGTTACCACAAGCACAGATTCACAGTTGAGAGAATATGTGCTGCATCAAACTGGTGAGACTGTTCAAGTATTGTAGGCTGATGAATTGATGCAAGATTTTAAAAACGATAAAGAAAAATAGACCGTAGCAGAATATAATGAAAGGTGGAAAAGTCATTCCTTTTTTAAAGTCAGTTGGCTTTTCTCCCACTCATTTTGTCTACAGCAGGTGTACAATAACTTCCTCACAGTTGCGTAGCAACTGGACCCCAAATGTTTTAGTGTTTAGCAGTAATTATAGTTCTGTTGAAATTGTTTCAACAGAAGAAATTCTTCTTTGCCTGCTTTTCCTTCTTCCCTGGTTTTAGTGCATTTGCCAAGATGATGGCTTTCTCTCTGAGGAAAAACACCTGTCAGGAATTGAGCTGAAACAAGCAGTTTTGTATCCCCTCGCTGATAAAGTGGGTCTGTTGTGCTTTGTCTGTAAGCAGTGAATGTGTTTCCCAAAGGATGAGCATATGGGCTCCGGCCACTGGCTTAGCTTTCTGTACGGACAAACATTAACTGTCTAGACCAACTAAAAATTACCTGGACATCTCTGAAGGCTGCTGTTTCAAATATCAAAAAACTTACGTCTCTAACTTATAAAAAATAACCTCTCACGTTGAAATATCAACTGTCTCTGGAAACAAAAGGTTTCTAGTCTCTGTGTATAATGATGACTTAAGATAGAAAAAAGCAGTGATTATATCATGCTATCCTCTAGTTAGATTCGTTAATATAAATTGTTACACTGTAGGTGTATAGTCTTTCTCTGAAGTGGATACAACTTCCATTACACTTGTACTTTAAAAAAATTGGACTCTTAATAAAAATGTCAAGATACAAAAGAGGAAGCCTCTGCCACGGGTTTTGAGCTACTCAGACTTCTACTGCTTAAATCAAGCACACATGACACATTTAAACTTTTAACCTGGAAACCTTACTGTCCTGCATTTTTCTCTGCATTCCCTGCATTGCCTTACAGAAGATGGCAGACATCTCAATGAGTCAGGTAGAACAGTATCTGTACAGTTTCTATTTACATGTGTTTAGAAGGCTCTTTTTTTTAGGAAAAAAACAGTATTTAAAACTGTTGGGATCATTTTGCAAAAGGGAAAAATACATATTTACTATAAGTCTTTGCATAACACAAGGAAAACCAGAATAAATTATTGTAGCACCACTTATCTGACTGGCTTTCAGTGATGAATTATTTCTCTGAATTGGATACTAAAATAAGATACAAATTGCTATTTTGACCATTTTAGAAATCTCTTCTAGAGGATGTAGCAATACTTCCAAGTTGTAAGTCACAAAATGAAATTCTCCATTACATTCACAATAAGAAAAGAGTAGGAGGTTTTTTGGTCTTCTTCCAGTTAACAAATTGTGCTAAATATCTTTATTGTCTGAAAATTTCTTTTCAATGAAATTAGCAGCAGCATAACTTGAACTGAAAGAAAATACTGGTTTACTGGTTACTGGAGAGCTTTGTCATACCACCTTTGGCATGACTTTAGTAAGAAAATAGATTTCCCTCCTTTGATTAGGAATGGTTCTGATTATTATTCGGAAATGCAATAAATAATGCTTGAATTTGTTTGTTCAGCTCTTTCAGTGATTAGAATTTGAGTAGAAAAAGTTAAGGTGAGAAAGATTTGGCAACACATGTCTGGAACTTTTCTTATTTCAAAATTGGTTGATGCTACTACTCTTGCACTTGTTAACACTGAAAGAATGGATATGAATGCCACAATTCATTTCAATAAAATGGTGGTATAACTAATGCATGAGTAACAGAGGAGCTGCAACACATCATTTTTACCTTCAGTTCCAGTGTTCTACAGCTGTGCATGGGGGAGTCCCGCTACCTGAGATTGTTTAAACGAATACATAAAATATGGCATAAATAAATTGTAAATATAATCATTTTCTAATCAAAAAGGCACTTTTGATGTCTCACTCTGTAACTGTGACTTCTTCAAAACCTGCTAAAATTAAGTATAAAGATCGAATGCAGGACTGACCCTGGTTAAATAACTCCCACAGGAAATAATCTTCAAGTGTCTCACCCCTTTTAAATGAAAGGCAATACGTACCATTGAGGACAGATATCAAGACTAATTAATCAAGAGACTACTAAGTGGATTTTATGGGCTCAGAACAACAATCTTACCTTGGCCTGTCCATTCAGGTTAACACTGATTGGATAATGGAAAATCACTGTGCTGGATGTCTCTACAACCTAGTTTTGGTTAACTACTCTGCCTCATTTACAGTATTTTGTTTTGAATGTCTACCAAAATTGAACTGCTTACTGGGGCATACACTAGTGTTGCAAAAACAGAGTACAGGGACATTTCTGATCAATGTCTTCCTGGACAGTGAGTGTCATCTGACATGTATCTATGTAACCACTATGACTTGCTCCTCCTTGTCCCTGTTTTTTTTTCAGTAATGGTTGTTTTCTCTTCTGCATTCGTTAATTCAAATGAGGAATATGTATGAAGTTTGGAGACGACATAGCCGATTTCTTAGCACTCCATATTTTCAGCCTTTATAATGGTCTTTTCTGTAGATGTTCTTTGAGGTGTGAATTAATTTTGGTGATTGGTAAACCAGAAGATTGGTCTTTGAGATGCTGTCTAATGCTTTTATTGTTGCTGAATTAAAATGAAATCCTATAATAATTAAGATCTAAGTATATGTTGTAAAAATAGCAGTATTTCCCTGTAAATATTACTAGGCTTGAATGCTTGCCCATCTAATAAATATATTCTTAAATATCCCAGATTAACCCCCTACTGCTGTAATTATAGCTTGCATTTTTTATGATCAGCATACATCAAAACTTAAATTTCACAAACAAAGACCTACTACATCACTCTTAAAAATACTTGGATGAGTCACTGTGGAACTCTGGTCATTCACATTCATTCTTTTATCAGACATCAGTAGCAAATTTACCTAGAGATTTAGAAAATCAAAACATTCTTCTTGGCAAATGATCTTGTGTCTTGGGGATGAATGTATTTTCTTGAAACTTGGAGCAGTCACTTTTCATTCTGAAACAGTAATTTGAACATTAGCAATCACAAAGCTTAGGATTCAAAGTTATACAAAATCATAAATGTCAGTAAACATCAGCTGCACTGCCTCTGGTTTATTCTTTACTCCTGTGTTGGACAGTCTAGTTTTCAGCTTCGAGTGTCCACTGCTTTTTTTTCATTACGGACACTGTTTGGATTTTTCTTGTTTTTCTGATCCGTCTCACAATGTTAATCTAACAAATTTATAAACGCATTGAATTCTCTAGCTGACAAGCCAAATGGAGAGAATTCTTGTATGCAATCTAGTGTGGAAAGAGTAATCTGTTTCTCTTAACACTACAAATGTGTAATCTTACTGGGGAGACTGAGAGATGAGGAGGAGTTCTTTCCACCTTTATTTTGGATATCAAAGCAAAGAACCTTAGGCGATGCACAGTTGGTTTATAACATTAAAAACATAATGAAACTGGCTTGGATTTCATTTGAATGGGATATTATCTGGATCACAGTTAACTTTTTATTAAATGCAGTGTTTGATGTGAATTGACAGGTGTGCAAGACATTGATGCTGACTGCTGTAAATAAATGTTTTGAAATGCAAAAATGTAGCTACAGGTATAGAATCAACCATATCTGATTAATGACGGCTTATATGGAGAGAAAAGTAATGCAAGCAGTTGTTACTTAGTGTCTTACTGTTGTAGAAAGTGTTAAATAATGTCATGAAAATAAATCTCCATAGACTAACAGAATAGTTTAACTTAGCCTTTGGATGTTCTTATCATAATTATTTCAACATGAATTACAAAAATTAGAGTGCTCCATACCTCTAATCATCTTCATGGCCCTCCTCTGGACTCATTTCAGCAAGTCCACATCCTCCTGGATGCGGCACTGCAGGTGGGGTCTCACCAGAGCAGAGCAGAGGAGAGGGGCAGAATCCCCTCCCTGGCCCTGCTGTTCACATTTCTTTTAACGCAGCGCAGGACAAGACTGCTTTCTGGGCTGTGAGTGCACATTGCTGGCTCATGTATTTTACAGATGAGTTAATGTTTTCCTAGTATCTTTCTTTAAATGTCCAAAAACTTAAAAGATTTTGTGTTGTTTGCTTTTTATGAAATCTATAGGAAAGACATGCATATGAGAAAGGTGTTAGAGCAAAAATACTCTAAAAATACTGTTTTGATTGCTCCATTCTTGTCTTCAGTTTCTTCAGTAGCCAAGACTTTTCAGAGAAAGCAGGTATTATACAATAATATAACCTGACAAGAAAGTTGCAGTCACGTGGTGTTTGGAAAGCATCACATTCACATATGACAGGGGTATGAAGTAAATGTTATTTTGTACTGCATACAATGATTTTATATGTAGGATAGATGTATAATAAATGCCAGTGGAACAGGTAATGCTGGTATTTTTAACCACCACCAAGAAATCTCTGATGCACATCTTAGAACCAAATTAGACTGAAAAATGCACCATGCACTTGCTTAAACATCAAAATGTTCAACATGTTGCATTGTAATAGGAGCTATCCAGGGTAGTTACCATGCAAGTTGTAGCAATCTGTGATGAATGAAAGTCTAATGTGTAACAGTTGCAGTGACTTTATTAGTTGTAACTTTTAATTGACAGCTAAAGTAACTTTCTCATCTGTGAAGTCCCATAAGTTCCTAGATACGAGGAATAGGAAGATCATCTAGATAAATCTCCATGCCACAGATGCTGGAATTTGGGAACTCTTTTTTGAAATAGTTCCTAAATTCTAATAATGTACTTTGTTTAAATATCGCTGATTGACCCATTAATAAGTAATTTCAGCTAACAAACTTCTTTGTAATGTGTCACTTAAATCTCCTTTAAGGTTTATTTGGTTGGGGTTTTTTGTTTGGTTGGGGTTTTTTTGGGGTGAGGGTGTGTTTGTGGGGTTTTTTTTGTTTTATTTTGCTACTATTTTTTATAGAGAGAATAGTATAGATGATTACCGTCATAGCAACCACCATTCTGTGTATGGAGAAACTTCCTGTGTGCATGTTTTATTGCTCTTCCAACTCTGCTTTATTTATAACAACGTGATAGAAAAAATTAAAGATTGTATACCCACTGAGACTCCTTTAGGAGTGAGTATGCAAAATAAGTCTCTTAGGCATCTTAAACTTGGTACATCCATTAACTAAATTTACCTTTTCCCTGGGACCAAACCACTCATAACTTAACACGGCTTTTCAACTGTGCTGGTTTTGGCTGGAGTAGAGTTAATTTCCTTCACCGTGACTGGTATGGGGCTGTGTTTTGGACCTGTGCTGAACACAGGGTTGCTAGTACAGAGATGTTTTTGTTATTGCTGAGCAGGGCTCACACAGAGCCAAGGCCTTTTCTGCTTTCCACACAGCCACAGTGGTGATGAAGTTGGGGATGCATGGGAATCTGGGATGAGACACAGCCAGGACAGATGACCCAAAGTGACCAAAGTGCAACCTTCTTTTCTTTGGTGCAAACCCACTGATAATATATAAGAACTTGACTAGGGACAAAATTGTAATGGATTCCACTTGAAATGCTTTCCTGAGTTACCAACTGCAACTTCAATCTGGATTTCTAGACAGTTGCCAATACCTTATTTCACCTAGCCATGTTTCGTCACTTCACTTAGGAAAATGTCTTATAAATGTCAAAAATCAGATGGGACTTGTCCTTGAGAAGTCTTTTTCACTTACTTTTTAGCTTAATTTCCTAAGGAAATTAGGCTTCTGCAATCACACTGTGTGTGTCTGTTCCTCCTGATTAATAACCTCTTTTCAACCAAATTTGACATTGACCAGAGGGATAGAAGTCTCAAATATAATTAAATCCCTATGCACTGCAGGGAAGTAGGCAGCTAGGTAAATGAAAAGTGCCTTTTATAAGATAAAGACTGAAAATTCAACACATCCAGAGACACTAGTGAATCCATCCAGGAAAAGTGTTACTTATTCCCTGACCTTGGAGAAATTTCAATGAGTGCTTAACATATTATGAGATACCAGAGAACTTGCAGGGTGCTGTTCCAGAAGAAACAATGATGACTTTTGACACTGACCATGTTTAAGTGAAGTACCTTATGACTTGATGACTTGTTTAGTATTCTTTTATTCAAACCTGAAGGTTAGCTGATAGATTTAGAGTTTCTGATCTTTTTTTCCCAAATTTTAAATATGACCGTACTCACAATTCTGTCTCTTGAATCTTACCAGTTTTTGCAAAAGGTTAATGGTTCACAGGCTACTTCTGAAACTCTATTGACAATACTAAACATGTAGGTATAGATATAGATATATATAGAAAACTATACCATTATATATATGTATAATTTATCTAGATTTTTCAGAATTTCTTTCCTAATCTTACCTTTTATTCTCACTTAAAATTAGTTTTTTAACTATACAACTACTTAAAGACTACAATTATTCAGTTTGCTTCATATTGTTTATTATATACCGCTAAACTAACACAGATGGGAAAAATTACTCCTGTGCTTTTCTTTTTATTGCCTTTTTATGTCTTACGTTCTACACCCACAATCCTTAGTCTTCATATTTTTGCTTTCATAGAAAACTGTATTTCCATTTGCTGTAGAATCCTTGACTTTCAGACTAATAATGAACCTCTGGAGACGTAACTGTTCATCATGATGCTATGGTGTATTTCATACAGTCTCTTTCATCAGCCTCAAGCTCTCCAGCATTCCTTTTACATTTCACACTATGTTCTCCTACTGAAACATCGCTGGAGGCAGAGGGTGAATAAGAACGTTTTGATATTGTACAGAATCGACCACAGGTATTCAAATATTTCCCAGAGACTTTTTTTTTTTCCTTCTTAACCTTAAAACTTCTGTAAGGCTTTGTGGATAGTCTGAATTCTGTTTTCTCCACTTTATAAGGGTTTATAATGGTATCTGTCTCTTGGGTCAGTAGAGAGATTTAAATAATTCTTTTCTTATTCATTAATATTTGACTGATTCTTTTTAGTGCACCTGCATGCAACACAAGAAAGAAAAAAAAAAAGCAAAGCAAAACAAACCCCTTTTGGCTCAATCAGAGTTTTGTTTTTGTTTTGGGTTCTTTTCTATACAACCTGTACAGCTTCTCCAATACTGTTTCTGTCATTATTTACCTATAACAGAAAACAAAATGCACATGAGAAAATACACGCTCACTTCTTTGTTATTGCTAATATTTTACCAAAAACATAATTACGGGACAATTTAATTTTATTTTTGTGCTTTTCTCTTTCATTTGATTGTGTGAAGAAAGTCATCTGCATAGCAAAAGGGCAGATGGAGCTGGAAAATTATTCTTCAGAGCATGGCTAGTAGTGCAAGCTGCAGATCAGAATCACGTTGTCAAATTGTCCCCAAGTGTCTTTCTTGTTTTACTTTAGTCTGCTGAAACATGCATGATTCAGAAATGAGGAATTCTGGCCCAGTGAGTTTGCATGAGCATGAACAAAGCCTTTGATTTCATCTACCTACTTACATGTTTTGGATAAACATTTTTTTCCATCTCACCAAAATACCTTGAGTTTTGCGTAAGAAAATTCTTTACTGTATCACACTGATGTTAATTACAGTGCAAGAGCACACATGGGAAAGCTGCTTAGCTTTTCCACCTTTTCCATAAAAGTTTACAACATTAGAAAACATTCATGTGCATAGTTTAAAAACTGGCTCCAACTGGCAATTGAAATAAATTCCTCAACTCTTATAATTACACTAAGTCTCGTCCTCTAATAAAAAAATGCAGCAGGAAACCAAGACTTTTTTTCAGTGTTTATTTTGGAAGATAAATAACTTGCTTTCCCATCATTTCAGTTTATATTTTAGTGTGTGTACATTCTAATTTGTAGGGCTATTACTGAAGTTCTTCTCTAGATTGTCACACAGGGAGTGGATGGTCCTGTACTTCAGGGGTCCTGGGCAAGATAATTCTCTGCTTGGGTTTTCACCATGATGTCTGTAACATGACCAAGATGTGTCAGAAATGGTAGGGATGCTTGAATTGTTCAGCTATAGATCCATTTTGCCACAGGTAACCACATCATGCACTTTCTGTCAGAACTGATAAAGCTTTTTCCTGATAACAGTTCAATTATTGCTGAGGAATGTTAAGAGCTTCAACTGATAGCATTCACTCACCAAAAGACTAGAAGGCGTGAATTTGTCAGCTTTTCAAAGTGAAACATTTTGATTCAGATTGACAAGTATGCTTAGTTAAAGTTTAGCCAAGAACTAAAGATGTTCTTTAGATTTTCTGACAACAAAATTGTTAAGTGTCTGCAAAATCAGCGGTTTTCTACTTTTTTCCTTCCCTTTTAAAAACCAAATTTCTCACACATACTGTTGAGAGCAAATTTCCAAGCAGCACTTGAATATTTTTATTGTCCTTATTTAATAGCTAGCTAGACAACTGAACATGGTAAAGTTAGATCTAACTATTAATTTAGAGTACGTGAAAATCCTAGTAGGTATCTCATCTAAACTGTTCTTAGGCTTTTCATTGTTAGTAATTCTTGAGTGTCAGTCTTTTCCACTGTCTGCTTGAAGCATGAGTTATTCAAGGACTGATTTTGTATTTTGCTTAAAACTTATTCAACAGGAGGTGAATAGATGAAACTGTATCCTCTGCAAATCATAACTAGATAATTGAGTCAAGGTTTTGGGTTTTTTCCTAAGCTCTATGAAATCCATAACTTTAGCAAATTTTGTCACCAGCTTCTCATTTGTGCTTCCTGTTTTAACGGACATCAGTACTTGGACATGCTACACTTGATTCCTCACACCGACTTGTTGCTAAATCACCATGATTATTGCTTTCAAACAAAACATATGTGCATTAATTTAAGAAACAAAATGCTTTTATTGAGAACACCTTTTATAAGTTCCAATGTATTGTGTCTGTAAAATTGAGAATAGAAAGAGACCATGGGTAATTTGTCACAGGTCATAGTTGTTTAAGGGTGATTTAAGAAACCTATTTTTTATTTCCCTACTGCCAATTACAAGACTTGCAATTCAGTAATCACATTGTAAAGCCTAAG
The DNA here is from genome assembly GCA_014706295.1 of Lycocorax pyrrhopterus obiensis. NCBI lineage: Eukaryota > Metazoa > Chordata > Aves > Passeriformes > Paradisaeidae > Lycocorax > Lycocorax pyrrhopterus. The sequence continues at coordinate 18,308,933 of JACSVZ010000007.1, read as the reverse complement.
AATCTCAACAGATCTCAGAAGAGGATGGGAAAGTGGGGAAAAGTTATGAGCCTGATGCCTCTACTCTATTTCTTCCTCTTGAAATTCCCTTACTGGCAGTTAAGAGCACCAGATGTTCTGAAATCTCCTGTTTGGTACTAGTTGATTGTTTTGCTCCACACCCTGGGTGAAATTCAGGTCAGCCTGTTTAGTCCATCTGACAGCTCAGCTGGAAAAAAGAGTTGAATAGTGCTTAAGATATCCAAGAAATCTAAGACTGGTCCCCCAAGTGACATTTGTAGCTTAAAAAGAATAAATTTCTATTTTGTTAATTTAGGAGGGGTTGCTTGTGAAATGCAACTATGTTAGGGATTAAAAGCCACAGTTCAGAAACTTTCAGTTAAATATCAACCAGGCTTATCTGGTTGATATTTACAATGAAACATTTACAATGAAGTGTTTAGATTTATTTCATTTCTGAAATTAATATATAGTAAATTCACAGAAGAACTATTTTGAAATAAAATAAAACCTCATATCATCTAGCCCCTCTTGCAGCATTTTTAGAAATGCCTGAGGTACATCTGTATGATGAAATCCATCTAAAACCTCTCAGGCTGACATGTCCTAACCACTCTTCACACGTGTACCTAAGCACACCTACCAAAAGGCAAAACAATGCTGATTGACCTACAGATCTAATAATGAAGACAGACCACAAGCATAGAAATAGTAAGAAACAGCTCTAAATTTTCTGTTTCTGAAGATCCTGCTGAGAAGATTCCCTCCTCAAGGGATGCGCTGTATATCTTCATGTTGTCGGTAGGGCAGAAACCTGAGCTTCCTTTCAACAGACAGAAATAAAAGAGTGAAAAGATAGATAAACTGTGTGTACTAATAATGAAAAATGTCGAGTGTTGTAGCTGAGTTTCTCATATTCTCTCACAGTTTCTCAGCCTGGGTACTGTCTGGACTCCTGAGACAAGCAGGAAAGGATGAGCCACTCCCATGTAAGATGTTCAAGGTGCAGTGCTGCCGGTACCCATCCTCTACAAATCCTTGCATCACCAATTGAAATCTGCAGCAGTAGTGGCAGGACATATTAAGTTCCTCTGCAGACTACTTCTTGGTAGAAATCTGGACAGAATGAGCTCCCAGTGTTTATTCTGAGTATGGCATGTCTTTCATTGTTGCACCTAGTGACAATGGCTTCTCTGCAGCATCGGAACTGGACTGGAGAACTGGAGGAGAAGGAGCTGCACTGACCATGCTACATCCCTGTGGTTTGATACTTCCCTGATGTGCCTTTCAGATTCTTCTGGAGCGGAATCTAGCCTAGTGCCTTTGCGTGCTCCCCTTGGGAGTTTGTTACTTCTCATCACAACCATGTGCTCTGACACAGCATGTTGCTAAATGTGCTGCCGTCACCCCGGGCTACCCTGTTTCCTTGCTTTTCCCTCTGCCATTGGCTCTCCTTATAGAACTGAACATACATGTTGGAGGTTTACAGGAAAGGTCAAGGACAAGGTCTTCTGAAAGCAATAGTGAAGCTGGAGTAAAGATACTAAAAAGCACTTTAAGCCACCTTACTAACCTTTGGTATGCAGCCATCTACTTCTTTCACACAGCCTGAAGGGATTATCCTTTACTTTTCTGTCAGTGGGTTCTTACTGCTTTATAATTTGCTCTTCAGTTTCTTCTGCTGCTGTAAAGCTGTTTCATATTATCCTTGAAGCCATTCTGTCCCCAAAGGGTTACTTGAGTTTAAATTTGCCTCCAAGAGGCTTATGTTATTTTATGCAGTTTTGACTCTTTCAAGGGCTGTCTTTATTTCCCTTGAAGCCATCTCTGAGCCTTGAGGAGAAGCCCTTGTCTTCTAATGGATGCTTTGACTTTGTCAGAACGGCTGCTTGTACACATTGGTGAGAAAGTTAGTGAAATTGGGTTTTAATGCATGTGTGGGGAAAGGTGGTAGAATGCATCTATTACAGCAACTTAATATCTTGTGAGTTTCAGAGAAACAGAATATTCTTTTCTCTCTAATTCAGCAATGCCCTATCTGCTGCATACAGGTAAATTAGCTATGAAACTTCTTGGGGTTACAAAGGATAACATAAATATAAGGGTGTGGAGCAGGAGGGCAGCATATGCCATCCTGCAGGAAAGACACCTTAGAAAATCAAGACAAATGGCAGGATGCAGCACTTTCAGTGGCACCTCCACCTTCTAGTTTAAAAACCTTGGTTTGAATCATTCTACAATACCTTCTTCGGTCACTTGACAGGAAATGTCTGAGTGTTTCACTGTTTTTTCAAGTTAGAAGATTTTGTTTCCTAGTTTACATGGGGCAGCACTTACAGTGGCTCCTGAAACATATGTGTAAAAAGAGACCAGAAGCTTGTAGGGAAAAGTTCAGTGGAAACTCACATGAATAAATTCTATAGCCTAAGGAAGTGAGCCTGTGCTTGCATTTAAACAAATTCTTTGACATTTCTCATTCTCAATATGCTCTTGAATGTATTCACAAGATGATTTTTCCAACCTGCAGTTTTGACTCCTGAACAGCATCTTGTTATCATGCAAAATTGTAACGACTATTTTTAGAAGCCCAACAGCAAACAATCTAAAGGTTTAACATATGTCTCACATGATAAATTTAATGCACCATAACCTTCCCTACTGACAATGACACGAAAGTCTGTGCAGATTATTCTTAGAAACTGGACACAATGTTATTCAGAATAGAGATGCACTATTAAAATGTTGACTAAAATACCTTCAGTTCATCTTTGAGGAGCATGTTTCATAACGAATGTTTGTGGTGACACCGCTTCTAGCAAACTTGCTCTTTTGCACCTCTTATTACCTTGAAAATCAAAGCATGGATGCAATTTGAGAAGAGTGAGGGAGAAAATCCTGGACAATATATTTTCATTTTCTCTTCGTGTTTGTTTAAAAAAAAGAAGAAGAGAAGATAAAAATTGAAAAGATGCCCCCAGGTTGGATTTGGATGCCCAGGAGGTGATTTGCTGTAGTGCATTAATCTCTTCAATGGGACTGTAGGCTATGGGCCTGAGACAAATTGAGTCAGTCAGGCTTTATCTCTTCGTTTCTGTGCTCACTTGTCAAGAAAATCTTGAAATAATAACAGAAAGAAGGTGGAATTGTTGGAAAGGCAGCAGAGGTGAAAGGGTGCAGCATCTCTTCGTAAGGCAAGAACAAGACTATATTCTGTTCATCTAGGACACAAACACTGTTCAAGTGGGCATCAGCATATTTCAAAAGCTTAGTTTCTGAAAACATAAGAATTTATATGTGCAGACTTTGCATAAAGATTTTGTTGTTGTACTAGAGAAGAATATTATGGAACAAAGGTTAAAAACTCAGTCCAAAGATGCAGCAGCATTTTTGTCGCTTCTCCAGCAAATTCACATAATACACAATCCTCTGTCAGATAAATTCCCAGGACAGGGAATCCAGAAGACTGATTTATAAAAGCTGGATACAAAGAAAGCAAGAGCCTGTTTGTGTGAAACAAATTGAGTCTGACACAAAACCTAGAAGACTACTCACAGTATTGCCGACATCCACTTGCTGCATACTTGCAGCTAGTGAATATTTGAGAATTGGATAGGATTAAATGTAGTACCTGTGCCCCAGAAGATGCAGAGCCTAAGTTAAAGCTTCAGAAAGTGGACTTTCAAGTGTAATTGAGGAAGCGTAGGTTATCACTCATATCCGAGGTAATGATCCTTGCACAGGCCACTAATATCTTTCTTTGAGAACAAGGAAAAGAGAATTAAATACTTGGTTTCAAGAACAAAAATGTTGTAGTTAAGGCAAGGAATTATATCAGGGAGAGAAATGTACATATGGCTTATTTCCAGAAATAGCTACATCTCTCCAGCTGATAGAATCTGAGAGGTGCCTGACAACTCTCTCTCCGGCAGAGTAAAAACCAGACATTTACAAAGTCATTGATCCTCATTGTCATCTCTGCTCAATTTTTCTTTATCTCCAGACTTACTCCATCGGTGTCAAGCAATTTTTTTTTCCGTCCTTAGCTCAAATGAGTTTTCTTCTGAAATAAGTGTTTCAGTAAAGCTGCTTTTTCTTCCATGTACCACTCAAATTCTGAGTGCAGGAGCTGCATTTCCTTCTGCAGTGTAGCTGAATAGATTCAGTCACTCTCCTCATGCCCTTAACAGTTTTCAGTGTGATTTGACTCTCACCTCATGCAGTAGAGCTCTAGGGAATGCTGTTGCAAAATACTACCTGAACATTCCTTTAACTATCAAGATGCATACTGGTATTTGTGTCTAGTGCAGACAAATATACAGGAAGTTGTAGAAAGCATCCCATGAGATTCTGAACACTTTCTAACATATCCTGAATTCTCTCAATCCCTCTTCTCTTCATCTGTATCAGATATCTCAGGCTATAAAGAAAGTCTCAAAGCACTTTTTCTGGATCTACTCTCTATTTCAGAGGAATTTCTTCACGGAAAGAATGACTAAACATTGGAATGGACTGTCCAAGGAGGTGGTTGAGTCACCATCCTGGAAGATGTTTCAGAAAAGACTGGATGTGGCACTCAGTGCCATAGTTTAGTTGACAGGCTAGTATTAGGTATTAGGTTAGACTTGATGATCTCAGAGGTCTTTTCCAACCTGATTCTGTGTCTGTAAATGAAGTTGATATCTCTTTCATGACCAGATAGAATAACATGATCATGAATCATGATACAGTTAGAATAACTAGACCTTTTCAGCAAACGTACATTTCTTAGGCCTGAAATAGAAGAAATAGATTTCTGAACACAAACTTAAATTGCTTGGTTTTGACTCCTGTTTCAGAGTAAGTCTCTGGAATAAACGTTTGGTGTATAGGGGGCAGAAAATGAGTGGGGAGAAAAGTAGGGACTTACTAATTAAATTATGCAAGAAAAAGTCGACAATAGTTTATATCATGTAAAATAGAAAGATTAGGAGAGAACAGGAAGACTAGAATTTACCTAACTCCAAGTTTTTGTAGGTATGAAAAAAATCCCACAGAAATTAATTAGTCACTTTGGTTTGCACAATCTTCTTTCTCAGAAGTTTAACAGGTTCCTCTTTGGGTCCAGGACTAAAAATATGGTGGAATGCAAATTTCATAGGATGTGTTCCTTCATTAAAAGTGCATGATCCTATGCATATTTTCTGTGTGAATTATTTTTCTTGTATTGAAAAGGTGCTTCATTTCACCTCCACATTTGCCATAAGAGTATGTTGGACTGGATGAAGCATGCAGCTTTAAGTTTGTAGGGCAGTAGTTGTTCTGGGGTTGAGAATATTTATTGTAGTACGGTAGAGGTTGGTACATTTTCTGTTCTTTATTCAAGGAAAACCTGTATTCACTGAGTGTGCTTAAGAGCGCGAGGAGTTTCCTTTCAAAATCAATTTAGTGAGGCTGCAGGGCTGTTTGAAGAGCAAGAAGTTTCTTGTATTACAACTTGTTATTTAATGACACTTTGTATAGCTTCTGGGAGAGGATGGGCTGTGACAATAAAGACGAACATTTGGTGATGGGTGGAGGTGTCATCTTCTACTTAAACATTTCTTCACATGGTGTTTCACATCTCTTTCTGAAATGCTTTTCTACATGAGTAATTCTGATGTATATAAATCTTCTTTATTGCTAAGGTGAGAACGAGTGATCTTTTTTATATAAAGGCTTTTGAGAAGCCTGTGTGTGTTGGCCTTTAGTTTCCATTTATCACACTTGCAGGTTACACTGCTGATGCTGCTGTAGGGAAATGGTGCTGGTGCACGATTGTTGCTGTGACAGTTTGATGGAGAATGGTTATTATTGAATTTGTGGTAAAAATCAATAAGGGAGTCCAGATTTCCAATCGAGATAATAAAGATGTCATCTATAAATCTTAGGTAGAGTGTCGACACAGTGATGCAATTATTTAACAGCTCTTCGTCATTGTGGTTCTTGGAAAGCTTGTCATAATACAGGACTGGAGAGAAGCTATCAAAAGAGAAGGATGTTTCAGTTAAGTCTTGCAGATGGCTGTGGACCGAGTTCTCTTCAGTAATTTTACTGATGGTCTGCATGATGGAATAGAGAGAAAGAATGACTTCTCTCTGGTACAGATGTGAATGGCATTAAACTATTAAGATCTCTAAGACTCTTTCACAGGTTTAGAACCAAAAGTACACTAATGGAATTGGGAAAATGACTGGAGAAAGCAGAATGGCATTTAATAAGAACAAGTGCAAGGTTAAGGAAAAAAAATGTTTTGCACAAAACAAGATGAGGAAAAAGCTGGTTAGGGAATGGAAAATGGAAGAAGCATAGTGGCTCCCATTATTGTGGTGTTGCACAAAGGGGAAATACTGCTCAGGATAAATTTCTTCCACTTAACAAGAGGCATTACAGACAGCTATAAATAAATTTTAAAATCAGATTGTATTACTTGAATAGACAAATACTATTATTTTAAATGTGTGATATATGTCGCAATTCATCCGTCCTACTTAGGAATTTGGCATCAAGCTGTCATGTTGCCTCATCGTGCAAATATTTTCAATGTTGTCTATAAATGAAATTCTATTGTTGGGTAGTACTTTACACATAAAATTTAAAGATCTATACTTTTAAACTTCATCAGTTCTTTGAATGGTGATTTACATATTATAATTCTTGACCTTCTATCCTTGTGGAGTAAAACTATAAGTGCAATCAAACTACAATAATTGTGTAATGAAAACCTCAGGGCTTAATATTACCCCCCATTTCTCACAGCAGAACTTAGATTGCACTAACTGTTCACGTAAAATTACTGATTAATATTGAAAGCTCATTCACCTGATGAATAATTGTGAGAAATAAGTAGATGATGTATGAGCAATTTATGGCAGTAAATAGATTTTTCAAGTGAATTAATCAATTTTTGGCATATTCAGTAACTTTACAAAACATTAATGAACATAAAAAAAAGTATTGTATTTGCACATGTATGTATTTTATAGTTTATTACACCATAATTACTTCAGAACTACTCAGTGACTGTATCTTTATTTTCTTCTATGTTAGATAAATCCTTGCAGATAAAAATTTCTTGCATAAGCTGCATCATAACTCAGTGCAGAGAACAGCATATTTTTTTCATGAAACAGCTTTTTTTAATGGACTTTCGGATATCAAATGTTTGAAAAGGAGAAAAATATGGAAATAGTTCTTTATGTGTTTTCTTTACCTTTGTTTGTACAGGGTTTGTAGTGCTGCACTATGAACTCTTATCACCTCATTGTCCATAAGCTCATTTGATCAACATCGACCTTTGACTGTCTGAAGTCCATTGCCACAAAAAAAATTATATTTTTTGAACAGCTGAAGTTTTGGAAAGCTATTTCTGTCTGGTAGACAGTGATTGTCCCTCTCTTCTCCGTGCTGGAGCGGCCTTACCTTGAGTCCTGGGTGTAGTTTTGGGCACCACAATACAAGAAGGATATGAAGGTATTAACATCCAAAAGAGGGCCACAGAGATGGTGAAGGGTCTGGAGGGAAAGGTGTATGAGGAGCAGCTGAGGTCACTTGGTCTGTCCAGCCTGGAGGAGACTGAGGGGAGACCTCATTGCAGTTACAGCTTCCTGGGGGAGGAAGAGGAAGGGCAGACACTGACATCTTCTCTGGTGGTGATCAGTGACAGGACCCAAGGGAACGGCCCAAAGTTGTGTTAGAGCAGGTTTAGGTTGGGTATTAGAAAAAGGTTCTTTCCCCAGAGGTGGCTGGGCACTGGAACAGGCTCCCCAGGGAAGTGGTCACAGTGCCAGCTTGATGGAGTTCAAGAAGTGTTTGGACAATGCTCTCAGGCACATGGTGGAATTCTTGGGCTGTCCTGTGCAGGGCCAGGAGCTGGACTTCATGGTCCTTGTGGGTCCCTTCCAACTCAAGATATTCTATGATTCTAGAAATGAACTTTCCTTAAAGCTAGACAGGGTTTTGCAAAGAGAGATGGCAGAATCTCTCTACAGTAAGGCTCAGAATGATCAGGGGATCTAGTTCTATGTTTTCTGTGGACTGGTGCTTTATTCAGCAAGATAATTTTAACCCCATGCCATTTCAGTCCTTCTATTCACAAACAGTGTGCAGGATTTAGGATAGATATAAGATTCCATCACGAAGTTCAACATTATAAACGAAAGTAAAAACAGATTAAAAAATGTCCAGGAATAATCAAAGGCTTGAAAGTAAAAGTTAAGTTCCAGCCATCGATCAGTTGCCTCTAGTGGTAGAGAAATGACTTGAGAGCTTTTAATTCTTTCTCCTTTTTCCCTATACCTGTGTATCTAATTGCATTTGGTTCTTCCATAGAGAAAACAAGATAAGGGTTTTTCAAATTCCTACTTTTTTATTTCATTTTTCTAACAGCAGCAAAAATGCAGATCCCCATGACTTCTAATTAAGGAGTCTTTGAGTTAACAGGGGTAGTATCATTTTAGTCTTCCACTACTCTTAGGTAGTGGTTTGTGTTTTAGTCATTACAATGCAAAATACAAAACTAATGCGTTATTCTGTCACTATACTTCCACGACTCAGCTGTGAGGGGTTTTTTTATGTTTTGCTTTTCCTGTTGATGCCATATATTTATCTACTGACTCTTCACCAGATGCTTTATAGCCAGATTACTTCATTAACTTTTCTCTAAGTAATTTCAGGATTGTCTTTTGATCGTGCAAATCTGTCTATAACATCAGGTACTTATTTAAAGACCCATTAAAAGGCTCTCATATACATCCAAAGGAAAAGAAAGGGGAGTAAGGGAGAAAAAAGAAAGGGAAGGTACCAATGTTTGATAATTCATAGCAAGTAGTGTCTTTTTTAAGACATGTTGGGTCCTTGATGAAAACAAACAACAAACAAAAAAACCAACCCCCCACCAAAACAAACAAAAAGCCCCAACCAAGCAAAAAACAAACATACGAAGAAAAAAAAAAAAAAGAGATCACAAACAGATATTTTTGCCAGAGACCAGTAGATTTGCACTGCTTTACAGCTCACCAAATAGTTACTGCAGGGAGAAGCTTATTCTATTCTTGAAAAAGCTGAATTCTTTGCTCCATGTCCTTGATCTCTGAGGACAGATAACAGGGGGGAGACTGCATGAAACTTCCCTGTTTATTCTGAGTCAGAATAAGTGGATCAGAAAGTTATACACAAACAGACACTGTTAATAAGTATACTATATGAGTATATGATGATAACAGTTACTTGTCATTTTCTTTGCAGTGGAAGCAGATAAAGGGAGAGATAAACCACTATGTTATCTAGCTGACTACTCTGTATTAAAACATGTAACTCTTAACCAGTAGTAATTTATTGCATTAAGATCCACTTTTGCCTTTCACTCTGCTGTTTCCCTGTGTAGACACTTACTAACTCCTAAATTAAATGTGGGGTTGAGAACCTGAGGAGGTGTGGACACTCTACTTCTTGAAACCAAAAGATAGTATGACTCAACTGTTGAAGGTGAATATTTTTCACCCAGACAAGTGTTACCACTTGTTCTGCTACTCACTTTCTGCTCTAACCTTAATTTCAAGATTCTTATTTCAGTTATCATCCATCTTAATCAGTTACACATCATAATTTTGATATCCTTGTAAGTACTTCTGAAATTTTGTACAATATCCTTGTAAACACTTCTGAAATTTTGTACAATATCCTTGACTACTTAAGTTATCACTGATGCATTGAGATGGCCACCTAAAAACAGAGGCTAGACAAGCATAAGAGAATAAACATAGGTATTTATTTGAAGGGCCTTCAAAGGTACACCCTGGGCAGTCAAAACGCTGCACCCAAGATGGACCCTGGGTCAGAAGTTCTTCATGCTTTTATAAGTTTGGTCCATTTGCATATCAGGGTTAATTCTCCAATTATAACCTCAGCTAATGATGTAATTACCCCAAGTTTGCCCCTCCTCTTCAGAGGCTTTTAGTTTACACGTTTTGGGGCCTGGGACAACAAGGTGTCCTTGAAGAGCAAACCTAGAGAGCGGTTGTTCTGTCTAACCAGCATGAGAGAGCAGAAGTTAACAGGCCACACAAAACTTCAGAGTTACACACTAGGCAGTCCAGGACTTGAAAAATATAAAAGTTAAAACTTAAGGCATCGTCACAGGGTAGTTTTATTGAACTTCAAATCCCAGTGATCCAGTAATTTTCGTTTATTTAGACTTTTTCTAATTTTGTATGTAATTTTTTCTGTATGTAATTTTTTGTATGTATTTTTTTCTGTAATTTGTATGCAAGAAAATTATACCCCTAACTTACTCTAAAATGGAAAAAATTACTTCCTTCCATTACCCATTACTTTATTTTAAATATGTCAGATAGGAAAAATTTTCTTCTCTTACTTCTGTTCGATGTTCAATTCAGTTGTTTGAGCTCATGTTGGTCACTTACTGTTACTAGTTTATGCCATCCATGATTATGTGAATTTGTATTGGCCTAAAATACTGGTGGCTCTTAAGGATAACAGCTAATTCCATTCTCATGTTGGATATATTTTATCCAGAAATATTTTATTAATCTTGGAATTTGTGTTACGGATTTGAATAAAGACCTAACATTTTAGATTATCTGCTCTTAATTTTCTATTTCAAGTTATTGATACAAAGCCTGTAGCTGGACACATTTCCAGAAAGTGCATTACTGTATACAATATAGTTATATAGAGGGTGAAAAAGTTCATCTAAAAAAGCAATTTGGTTTTATTTGAGTAAAAGTGGAGTCCTCCTTAGCTGTTAATGGTATAAATGTGTCTCAGAAATGAGATCAGTTTTCAAGCTGAATATTAAAGCGCCATCAACTTTAGAACTTCCTTCTATATTGATAAGATATATTATATCCCCTTTCTTTCAGCAAGGGCATGTGACAATCTAAACACAAAAAAGGGGAAATGTGAGCTTATTTAATTTAAAACAAAGGTACTTCAACTTGATTTTAAATTTAACTGAAAAATCTGTGTGCATTGAGCTACACGTGGGAACTAGAGTTAATGGCGGATTAAGTCACATTACATGCAATTAAAGCATAAATTAAGCATAGGTGTTTCTCATTACCTTGAAATACAACCAAATGGCGCATATGTGCTTAGCACAAATGCACAACGACAGTGCCTATGTCAGAAAGGTTGATTATGAGTTTAAACTAACATTTTTGAACAAGATACTGAGTATTCATTTCTGATGCCAGATCTGTAACATGACCTCTTCCATAGACAAGGTAAGTTTGCTATTGAGATCATTGAATTCTTGGATATTGCACATACAACTATGTAATTCTTTAATCATTTGCAAACTTCATTCAACATTGTAACAACTGCGATTTTGAAAAGAATTTTGAAATGCCCTTCTCTGAAGCAAGCTGGCTGTTTTTATCCCTTTTGCTCTGTGCATTGCTTTAAATCCTCCCAGGTTTATGCATACCTATGAAATGAAATTGAGGTAACTGTAACAACATATACAATATCTTGGTCATGAATCATCCCATATATTATAGAATACTGGTTTGTCTTACGTATCCTGTTGTCCTTTCAGTGTGAGTAGAAGTTTTACCAGCCAGTCCACATAACCATGCCGAACACAACGTAAGGTTGTCTCAGTCTTTTCCTTCTGTCTTCCAGCTGCCCTCTCCCTTACGTCTTGGAGGATTGATTCACATATCAGCATAAGGCTATGCAAGCTCATTTTAAGTTATCATCTCCTAAGTTTGGAAGCAGCATATATTTTTCCAGTGTTCTTTCACATTTTGTCACTACTTCTGTGATAACGTCAGTAATTCCGAGACTATTTTGCAGATGCTTCATTAGGCTTCTTGTTATCATTGACTTTCAGTTGTCAAGTTTGCCACAGTACAATAATGCTGAAATTATAATTGCATCAGATAGTTTTATCTCATGCTGGAGGATATATGCTTCATTTTCCAGATGTCCAAAGCATGTAGGCGCTTTTTATATTTGTGCATTTTGTTCCTCATCTTCTATTCCACTGAAGTTTGTAGTTGCATTAAAATATGTAGGGCATCAAATGGGTTTCAGTACTGATCACTGAACAGAGCTATCTTGGCCTTTTCAGGTTGTAAAGATGCTTCTTGTGCAAGTACTTGTTTCAGGCCTTGTTCTGGGCTGTCAGCAGCAAAGACCCACCCTCAGAACTCCAACGTGAAAGAAATTTTACTTTCTTTGAGTGTATGTGAGGACAGCAGACATAGAAGTAGTTTTTCTCTATATCGCTGACAGGGTGCCCATCACAGTTGTGCTACTCTGAAATTCTCCTGCCTTTGTCCATGTTTTATAAACTGTGTGGATTTCACAGTGCACAGAGCCAGATGGGATCACACCAACACCTTATCTCATCCCTGTTTAACATTGCCTGTTGCAGTTCATTCAACAACATTTTGTATAAAAAATGATAACTTCCCAAAGTACATAGACTCTCAAAGATATAAAATATGAGTACAGTTGCAGTTTGCTACATGCATTTTCTTTTTTGCTTTTTTCTAGTAACATTTAGTATCTGAAGCCTAATTTTCAAATACAGTGGATGGATCATGGATTTTGCTTCCAAACATCTTTCTTGAAAGTACTAGGAACATAGAACCTCATCTTAAGCTGAAGTTGCTTCAGAAAGACCTTCTTTGAACTGCCTCAGAAATCAGCTGGTGTCTCCTAATATCTCTAATGAGCATAGGTTCATTTCATTCAGATAGGATGTTTCGGGCAATTCTGTAATTTAGGAAACGTGGTTTGCTCATATAAATTTTCTTCTGTGTTGTAATAGCATTAAATGGTATCACTCATAGAGAAAAAGACCTCTGACTTCAGCAACTTCATTATCCTTGCCTTGAGAGGTTGTTCCTACATTAGCAACTTCGACATTTATTAACAAGTGGGAGAATACTGAACCCAACACAAATTAAAGCAGAAAACACACCCACTGTGGGAGTTTTTTTGCCATAGTTGTCATTGTCATCTGAATACATTGATGGTGTTTGGGGATTGTACTAGAATGGTGCTTTTGAAGGCTGTGATTAACTGGTTGACAGCAGCCTTGATTTATGGTGATTATGAACAGAATTCTCAACTGAAACTTTTACATTTAGCCAACACAGGTGTAATAATTTACACAAAAACAATACACATGTAGCAGATCTTTTTTGTCTTGTGCAGATTCATGATTCTCAATTACTTACTCAGGAAGGTGTTAACACACATTCCTTGCAGGGCATCACAGAAAAGGTACATTGTGAGGGCAGCATTTTAAAAGACAGACAAAATAGTAAGCATAAACAACAATATGGCAGTTACCTTCACATTCCCTTGGCATTTATATTTGAAAAGCACATTTCTGCTCAGTGTTATGTTCCAGTTTCAGTTGTGAAATTATGTTTTCCTTCCCCAATGTAATTTAATATTCTTTGGTGTACTCTATTCTATTCCTAAGTTGGCTGTGTTTAAATAGGAAATTAGGAGACTCTCTTAAATGCATAGATTCTACTTTTTTCACCACTAGGATTGTCTGGAATAGTGTCTGTGTGAAAAAAACATATGGGAGAGTAAAACTGATCTAATCAAATTTTCCTACTTCTTCCTCTTTTCCTACTTTGCAAAAAACTTCCCAGTTAAAACAGGACTTCTCTCACCTGATCATAGCACTTTCTACCACCAGTGGACACCCCAGCCTTATTCCGGTTGCTTATATTGCATTTTTCGTGTCAGGATTGTGCAGTGTTGCAGATAGGAAAATGTTAGTGATAATTATGTAAGAGTTATGATCGATTACATTGAAAATTGGGTAGAATAGGCAGAATTTTCTGCTTGAAAAGCTTCATCGGTGTTGGGTGGAGATATTAGCATAACCTATATTCAAAATATAGGTCCCCAAAAGATTTTCAGGAGGTCAAAACAAGACTGAGTGGCTAAGGTGGAAGGAGGAATTCACAGGTTTAATACTAAATGATTAAACAGAGATGGAATCATAAAAACAAAGGAAAAGTTCATTATTTTCAATACAGAATGAAATCTAGGAGCTGTAACATCATGCTAGGAAAATGTTAGTTTGGTGATCAGTAGTGGTCAGTAAGCAAATCAAATGTGGAAAATATTAGGAAAGATGATAAATGGAGACAATATCATTGGGATGCCATAAATCCTTAGTGTCCCCACAGTTTGGATATGATGTGCAGTATTGGTTACCTGATCTCATAGAGAAACAGAAAAGGTTCACAAAACATCAGTAAAGATGGTCAAAGCTGAGATCAGACTCTATGCAAAGAGCAATTGCTTAGACTAAAACTCTACAGCTTGGGAATGAGACAGCTGAAGTAAAATATGCTGCTGGGAGTTTGTAATATCCAGGATGAAAAGGATTAAAAAGGGAGTTTTTGTTAATGGTGTTTTTATATTTAAGGTTCCCAACAAATACAAGGAAAAGTAAATAATATAAAATCTCCACTGTATTTTGTTATTTTATTTATTGAACAATATAATTGCTAACACTCCCCCTTTTTATATATTCAAACACTATCTATTACTTCCAAAACTATTTCATCTTTTTCTTCTTTTAAACCTCACATCTTTTCATGATGCTCCTTGGGTTTTTTTTTTCTAAATTCCATTCTTTTCATAAAGCATATTTTATTCTTACATGAAGAAGAGACTTGCTTATTATCTTGATGACTTTTATACTTAAGATAAAAGCAAGAACAAACAAGATTTTTTGTGCAGACGTTTCTGCCTCTCAAAAGGTCACCTGTCTCATTTACATAAAAATGTGCAGATATGTCAGAATTTGCAGAAAACAAATTCACAAGAGTTACAAAAATATATATATTTGCAGTAGACAACATGGAAGAGAGACTACCAAACACCTTAGTTTCTTTTTCCCCTAAGCAAACTCTCTGTATTTTCTTACCCTTTTACTGCTCTCTGACAAATGTTTACTGTTGAAAAAAGGAAAAAAATGTTAATGTGTCGTGTTATTCTGTGCCTAGTGCTGTTCTCTGAATACATTCTTAGATTTCCAGCACAGGAACCTTCAATACCTTTGTATTAGTAAGGTCAGACAATTGTAAAATCCTGTATGATAAAAAAGGGAAAGAAAAAAATTCTTGACTATGTATAGTTCATATCCACTGTAGGTTTTAAAACAGAAAACTGACTTCTATTCACAAATACTGATCTGTAGCTGCAGTTATAGATATATTTTTGGCTAACATTTGACAGAAGCTACTTCAGATGGCTCTTTCAATTCTGTTTTTTCATCTCTGTCTCTGTATACCTTCTGTTTGAAGATAAGGCACCTGAGTGGCTTAGGGGTCAGGGTAAGCTCATCCAAAAGGTCATGATATAATAAATACATCTTGACCTACTCCTACACAGACCTAAATCTATTGCTGGAGAAAGGCAACTGCTGAGACACGGAGTCACTCCTCTCATAAGGCTCCACCAAGAGCGGCTCCATGACAGTTCTCCGTGACAACAGGAGCACACTCCGAGGGTCAAAAGATTTGCTCTCTGATTTTATTACGGCATTTATCATTCTCAAGCCTTGAGCCACCTGATACAAAATAATATAGATTAATTGTCTTGAAATGTTTTGCAGGACTGGAAAGTTCTAAAAGTTAAAACAAGTATGGAACAAGTTTTATTTGTTTTGAAAGGCTTGTGGGTCCCATATTAGGTAGTGAAGAGCAACAGTGTTTCTTGAAGGCTAAAGATGACCATTTATTTTAGCAAAAATAATTTTTTGTAGCAGCTTTCCCAAGCAATTTTAAAATGTGCATGTACCATAAAAATGTGGATGGCTTAATCAAGTGTATTTCAAAATTTCTTCTTTTGAGAACACAAATACCTATTTAGTTTAGAAGTCATTGACTGCTGTGGTGATTAACTCTTAAAAAAATAGCAGTTCTTTCCACTTCAAAAAAATGAGTTGCAAGTCTCTTTTTTGTTGTTTTTATTTTAAAACTTTTAGTAATTACTAGCAATCTTCAGATATACAGAGTTGTTTGGAAGCTTAGCTACTTAAATATTGACCTGATTGCCATCCAGCAGTCCCCCATGAGTGAACTTCTGCATTCTGATGTTCCACCTCCATGTACTCACTCAAAAGTTAATGCAGCTGTTTGCTTTGTAGAGGCTAAAGATACTGGATAGAACTCAATATGGAAATAAAGAGGAATTTTCTCTCTAAGACATCTAGACTCTTCACGCTGAGAGACCTTCCCATCTTCGTCTTTGGAGTGAACTGATTCGGTGTCAAATGAAAAGATCCTGATGTATCATTTATGACTGACAGTTTGCCTAGCCAACAGGGCCTATTCCAATTTATAGTTAGGAAGAATGATGAACTTGCTGCTTCAGTCCTCTAACATAATACATACTGATTAAAACAAGCCATAAAACCCCCAAACAGTCTGTGCTCCTTGCTGTGTAGTCAAAAGTTTAAGGTTTTTAGAAAAAAAAGATGTTTTTATCTGCTACGTTAGGTATAAAAAATACAGAGATACCTCTACTGAAATGATTTAGGAAAATAAGGAAATATTGAAAGTCAAGAATGTCCAGTGCATAATGAAGTAGTAAATGGGACTCTTACACAAGAAAGAAGTTGTGAGAAAATATGATTCACTTAGTTTTCTGTTGCCTTCTGTTTCTTACTCTGGTAGAAATTAAGACTTTCTGGTTAAGATAAATTAATAAACATGCAATTTATGAAAAATGTAAGAGTACATGGCAGTGCAAGCCTTGCTTTTCTGTGACAAGTTGAGACTTTTGGTCATGATTCATAATCCTTGACAGTGCTATTATTCATTGACTGCATAACAAACATTAGTGATAGTGAAGTGGTTTGGCAAAAATCAAGGGGTTACTGTAATATGTGGTTATAAGTTATCCAGGAAGGGCATTTAGGGCATGAAAATTGGGGGAATTTTTATTCATATAAAAGATTCAGCATCTGAGATCACCCTACTGAGAGATTACAGAGCAGAACATCCGTGGCCAGAAAGTACAAAGTCTTACAAATGAAAAAATACAAACATGCTATCCAATTTCTGCAGTGAAACAGGATGCTGACTGCATGATAGGAAGGAAACCAGACTAGATTTCCGTGGCTGGCAATACATTAAAAAACAAGCAACTGGCACACCAGCAGTTCAGTTGATAATAAAATCACAGAAAAATTGGTTGGAAGGCAATCCAATCTGATCCACCCCCCTTCACAGTTAAATTATTACTTAAACTAGATCAGCTCAGCTGAATCCTGAATATCTATACCCTGTTACCTCTCAATAGTGCTGTGCATTTTTTGACATGTTATTACAGAAAAGGAGTATTAGCTGCCTCTCATCTGTATATCACAGAATGCAGAACAGCCAAGAGTTTCAGGCTGAATATTTGTTTAAAGGCCACTGCTTCTGAGAAACTCGATTTCACTCAAACCTTGAGAAATTATTCTTGGCCTTGGCTGAGATTGACTAAATTATTTGAAAAATTAAAATCCCAAACATCAGACACACAGAACAGTAATATTTCTGGTGTTCATAAGGAATATTTATAATCACACTACTGACTGGATTAATTGCAGTATGGCTTCAATGTTCTGTCATAATGTACTTGTCTGGAGAGGTTAATTACTAAATTCGTAGATCAGAAATCTCCATATGTTTGGTTTAAAGTACTAAGTCAGCAAGATAGGTGAACATCAATAAGATTGGCTAATTTTGACCTACAGAATTTTTGACACCAAAGTCAAGGGCATTTTCAAAAAATACAAAACTAGTCTATTTACTAGAGTGGAGGGTTATTAATAGAATTGTATAAAATATTCCAACAATCAGCAAACATATTTAAAAAATAAAGGGATGAGCCACATTATTCTCTCATTTCCTGAAATAACTCAGATGAAAACTGCATGCTTTTTAAAAATAAGTTTTATTTGTTAAACTATAATTTGTTTTAAAATTTAATCTTAAATTAATTGGAATGAACACTTTAAATTTTATCATTTTTCTCAGAAATACCAAAAATTTCAAGCAATTTAAAACAGAAGTATTCAAAACTATCACTAAGCAGTGTTCTTGTTAGGTAAAAATCTGCCTCTCTGTGTTTGTCACAAGATTTTTGCCTTGAAACAGAAGTATGGTGGAAAATATAATGAGATTACTGGAACCGATTCAATAGTTATTTTCTGCCCAGCATAAATTGCTTGGAGTCTTAACTTTACTGACTATTATTAGGGGTAGAAAACATCATCAAAGCTACATAAGAGAAGTGACATTGGCATATTCTAGAGAAAGCACAGCCAGGCACGTTGCAGCAGGCAAAGCTTTCACTCATTTCAGTGATTCCCATTGTACACGTGTCCAGCTGGGATTGGGAGTAGCCTGTCTCTCTGCCAGGGCAGTGTCAGAAGTCCTCAGTAATGATGTGGAAAAAATCTCATTGATAGCTACAGAACCTTGCTGTAATTTCAGGATTTATTTCTTGCAAGAAGAATGATGGACAGTTATTTTACACAGTGTATTCTCACAGCATCGGCATCTTGTCTAAAAATATTATAACTCTAAGCCTTCAGGAATGTCTAGGTTTTAAATACGATTACACGTGAAGGAGAAGAGCTAAAGCAATGTTCTAATGGTGCAATGCTATAACAAAGCAAGAGCTAATGCTTGACAGAATTGGTAAGCTTTCCTACATGCTCCTTTGGTTTTTATTTCAGACTTGTGATGTTCCGGTTTCTTCCAGACAAGCCCCATGTACTGGGATGATCTCAAGAAAATAAAGGCATTTTAATTAAGGCCTGGGCAGGGGGTCTGAAGATTCATGGGGTTTAAGTCCTTTATCCATCCTCTTCATTATGCCTCCAGGATGCAGCTCAGCTCCTGAACTTTGGTGTTTGTGGAGCAGCTTTTTGTGTTAGCCTCTCCGGTTTCCATGGAAATCATCTAAAGCATTTTTGGCAGTTTTCATCTGTTCTTAAACCTTCCACTCTGTTTTCATGCCATAAACACAATACTACTTTCTTTCAAAATACAGACTTTCTGCTACCAAAGCTCTTGTATCTTTGCTGTCTATATATTGTCTGCCAGCATCCTCTGTACTTTTAGTTTCCCTATATCAGTATGAATGATCTCTTCCTAAATCTAGCTTGTTCATTGAATCCCAAGATTAAATAGCATTTGTTTTACAGTAAGAATCAACAATTCTTATGTTTAATACAAAAAAGGAAAGACATAGCAAAGCTTCTATTGTAGCTTGGGTTAAAATTTTGATGCTAATCCTGTAAGTGAAATAAGAAAGGAGTATGATGTATAACTACTTACAAAATAAGCAGTCATTTTAAGTGAAATAATAGGTAGTGAAATAAACAGCAAATTTTACCCCTAACCTTAGAGATTCACTTTGATTTGCACACACGAAGTAAGACTTGATTGTATGCTTGGGTGCTGATAGCATCTGGAAGGGGATGAGCACTGTGCATTCATGAACAGGATAGTAAGAGATTTTGGGTTCCTAGGGAAAGACTCCAGAAGCAGATAAGCAGGGATGTAAGCCTGTGTCACCACATGGAATCACAAACTACTGTGTCAAATTAAATACAAAATATTTAACCATAACCTTCAAATGAAGCAAAATCAAAAGTTTCTCTTTGTTTTAGCAGAAGATAACCAGTACTGCTTAGCCTGTTACTCCCATGCTACTTGATTGAGATAAATATGTTGTTTTGCTTTCACCTTTTAGAATTTCAATAACAAATAGGGAAATGGTCACATAAAGGAGGCAACTTTTCTATGCAACATACTAGTGAATCCTTAAATGGAAATGCTTTGTCTTGATTGTACAATTTAGACATTTCTGGGCTGATTGTAAAGACTACAAAATTTACATTAGAAATAAGGTAAAATAATTATAGAACTAGAAAATATGGCCTACATGGAAAGATTGAAAGAGGAAATGTTTTCCAAAAATCTAAAACGTAGCTGATGGAGGAAGGAGTGGGAGGGAAGTGGCTTAAATTATGATGAAAGAGACCTGGTTGAAAGAGAAAACTTAAACAGTTCCCACAAATGAATCTACTAAGATATTGAAGAGAATTTTTTGGTGAGACTGTGCAGTCACCATTTGTGGACTCTCGATCTTTGGAGACTTTTAAGAAGAGTTCAGACAATTATTAAGCAGAAATTACACATGCATAATTAATCTTGCCTTCAGGCAAGAGAATGCATCTTTTTCAACTTGTTGAAGTTATTTTTATGATAGATGTCTACAAAACCATTGACTTCTCTTTCAAATGTCTCTTTTGCAGTATATCTATTTTGAGCAGAAGGTACTTTTGAATCCCAAATTTCTTTTCTTTGACTGTAAATCTCCTTGTTTTCAAGTCAAGGATTAATCTTTAATTACAGGTACTTCATTTCATAAAACAGTTTATCTATAGTGGGCTATTTCTGTCTGTAAAAATGCACAGTTCAGGCTTTCAGTGCCCAAATTTGCAGATTTGTTGTGACTTAACCCCAGGCAACAGCTAAGTACCATGCAGTCACTCCCTTACTGTCCACCCCCCATCCTCAATCTCCCCTGGGAAAGGTAAAACCTGTGCATTGAGATAAGAACAGTTTAATAGTTGAAATAAAGATAATAAAGATACTAATGCAGATAATGAAGAAAATGCTAATAATGATTTTGATAATGGTGATGATAATAAGAATGATGGAAAGGAGAGACAGAGAATTAAACCCAGGGAAAACAGCTCCCTCCACTTTATATCCTGAGCATGATATTCTGGGCTGTGGAATATCCCTTTGGCTAGTTTGGGACGGCTCTCCTGGCCGTGTTCCTGCCCAGTTTCCTGTGCACCTCCTTACTGGCAGAGCATGGGAAACTGAAACGTCCTTGTTTTAGGGTAAGCACAACTCAGCAACACCTAAAACATCAGTGTGTTATCAACATTATTGTCATATTAAACCCAAAACATGGCACTGTACCAGCTGGTGGGAAGAAAATTAACTCTATACCTGCTGAAACCAGGACAGGGTTCAACTTCTTTAATCTGGTGTAAGAAACCCTGGCAGAACAACTTTGTGCTCCACTCCCAATAAACACATGTATTTTCTGAGACTGAAAAATTCATTCATGTCCCCAGTGAAGCTGTGTTAGTATAGAGCATGCAAATGGTGCCAAGTAGCTTCCTGTGTCTCCTTCGCAGGTGTTTCCTGTGTCTGTTCTGCAGTACCTTCCCAAGGTTACAGCTATTTCAGTCACCCTTCGTCATACTGTGGCTCTGTCATCATTCGTCACTAAATTATCTTGTAGCTCACCCTCTCTCTTCATCCGACTGAAATTTTTGTGCCACCTCTGGATCACAGCTAGTCCATCAAAAAACCTGAAGCAGCTGAAATTCTGTCACCTGTCTAGATTGTTCAGAAAGTATTAGACATCATCTAGGGATGAGCATCTCTTCCTACTGTGCATCTGATACTTTTGCTCAGGCAACTGTATGGTGATATACAAGAAGAGGGGAACTATTAAGTGTACAGGTCAAAGCATCCTGGAAAGAATGCAGAAACCTCCCAGACATTCATAGTGCCTCAAACCACAGCCCGGACAATGTGGCCATATTGCTTCTGGACACTTTAATCCCATAAATTCTAAGATGAGTACTGATTTTCAACGCTCTTTTCTAGTAGAAAGTGGTCCATAGGCATGAGAGAGAACTGCAAAGGTTTGCAGTAAGAAAGGCTTTGCAGTATTATCTGGAGTCCTCTTGCAATTACTAGGATGCAATATACTTTAATCTCTGTTTTTATTAAACTGTACAACTACAGCATCATGTGTGTCCCTCAGATACTACAAAACGTGATATTCATGTTGCTGTGAGAAGAACATAGACCCTGAGTGCTTGTGAGCAATTGGCACACAATTCATATGCTCTGGGGCAGCATTTTTCAGTTCACTTTTTTTCCTGAATGAAATTCTGTTCAAGCACTACAAGATTTCTCCACAATGTGAATTGGAGCATGGTAAATGTTGCCCAGAGAGATGGTGGATGGACGTGTTCAAGGCCGGGCTCAATGGGGCCCTGAGCAATCTGATCTAATGAGTGGCATCCCTGCCCAGGACTGGGGGGTTAGAAACAGATGATCTTTAAGGTCCCTTCTAACCCAACCCATTCTATGGTCCTATGAAATGGAGTTGATTGGAGATTCACTTTAAAAGCACATTTCACCTCCAAACCAAAATACTAATGTGCATTCACATTTCAAATTCAATCTCCTATTCTGAATCTTGATTGAACCTGCATTTCCAATACATAGCTCTGAAATGTTTGGTATGAAAAAAAAAGGTTTAAAAATTTAATGTGTTTTGAATAATCTTATTGCATGTATTTGTTGCAAAGGACGTTCAGAGTGTGAAAAATTTATACAAGAAGGTTTTTTCATAGAAAGAAATTCCTTGGTCTGCTAAATAACTCACTTAAATCATCTTTTTAGGGAACTGATAAAACAAAAGATACCTTTTGCTTTAAATTACTTATTAACTGATTGACTTTCAGACGGCACAGATACAAAATCTTCAAATTTCACATCAGCCAATACTATCAGGAAAGGAGGTCTTCTTCCATTTCTGAAATGCAACTCTACCTTTATAATATAAATTGCCAGTCTTTGAATAGTACTTTTTAAGGACAGGAAAATTTGGAGATATAAGCGCACGTTATAGCAACTTTCAAGGAAACTCAGGTATGTGGTATATAAATGACCACCTGACATTCAGCCGAGACACCAGCGCTAATATTTAACAATTATGGAAAGTACTTTGGAAGTAAAATGATCACTGAATTTTATTAGCTGATGTATGGAAGACACTTTCAAGAGGTAAAGTGCATAGTTTTATTGTTATTTATTTTATATCTTAATCAAAATGAATGCACGCAATCACAGATTGGACTCGTGAGGATACACAGCAGAATTAAGGCTTTTTGGGGAACCTTATGGCTAAAAATGGCAAAGACAGGAAATGTATGACCACTGATGTGGGGGATGTGGGAAAACACAAAACCTGAGGATGCTAAAGAATAGTCAGCAATGGTCATTTGTGAGAGGTGTTTTCTGCCTTCTGCTTGACAGACTGAGGGTTGCTCAGTTACCTCTTTTTGAAGTTAAGCACAGACAGATAAGATTGGCCCTCTAACCATCACTAAATGCTCACATGTTCATAAAAGGCAGATCAGAATTCAGCTCCTGCTCTTGCTGTGATGCTCAACACAGTGATGCTCTGAAGCATAGGATTGCAAAGAATTTGTCAAGGGACCCCAGCCTTGTTAAAAAGTAGGAATAGAAAAATTTTCATTTTACCTTTCTCTTTCCAGCCCATCACTGCTGTACAAAATTCAGTGTTTCAATGTTTGTCCAATTTGGACATTTAAGTTTGCCACTTCAGTGGGAGATTAGCTTGTGACATGCTATTAGCTGCTTGAGCTTTTGGTGTCAAGTGAGAACAGGGAAATCACAAATGTACCAAAAATTAATAAAAAGAAAAAATTAGGTGTGTCTTAAAATGTTTGAATTTTTATTATTATTTTTCTGGGTCTTATATTACCTTTTTCATTTCACCCACTTTACAACTTGAATATTAAAACAATGCAAACAGTACAGACATAATATGTTTATCACCGTAAAATCAGAAGCCAGAACAAGCATTACATAAAAGATAGTCATTAACAGATAAGCTCTGTTTAGGTCTGGGTTTTTTCACATATAGAGATATCAAAAATATTAGTTGAGACTCCTGTAAATCTTAAGCCATATTAGCTGCCCAAGAAACAGCTTCATCTATGTTCATAAGTCAATGAAGAAAAAGAAGACTGTCTAGGTGGGGATTTTTGATTCCTAAAATCTACATTGTAAAATATTAAAATATTAGAGGACATTACTCTGTGTGCTATGCCAACTATTGGAAAACAAACAAACAAACAAACAAATTTCTAAAATTATTGTATAAATTTATCTGGATTATAAGAAAATGTGTACAGCAAAGCTTACATGATGACAGAGTCAGTAAAGTATTGTCCCTGAAGAAGGAATCAAGAAAACCATAAGTCCCTTCTATTAAATTCTGATCTGAAATGGTGATTTTTCTGGGCTTTCCAAGGCTTATCTACTGATAGAGCATCTCAATCTAAGTTAAATCATTTAAAAAGACAAGCTAGACATGTAATCTTTTATATGGAGTTTTTAAAATGCATTCTAAATGAGAACCCTGGATGGTTCACTGCATCTTTAACAAGTTCAGAGAAGCTTTAATGTGCTGAGCTCAGACAAGGTAAACTTGTTGAGAGGGAGATCAGGCCAGCTTATTTCCCTAAGAACATTTTCCTTGGAAAAGGCATCTCTGCATGATATTTTTTCAAATGTTTTGGGGACAACTTAATGATCTCAGTATGTTCAAAGTAAAAGCTCTTTAAAGATCAGGATAACTTCTGGTTTTGATATTTGTTTCCTTCGGGGTTTTGTTTTTCCTATAGTGCTGACAACCTTTCTTTTCTAGGTGGATAAGTATTTCCTCTAGCTTTCTACCACTCACACTGGGAAAACTTAGATCTCTATGGCTAACTTAGATCTTTTTGGTAAAGATCTTCAAGGTGTTTGAAAACAATTAGTTAATGGGAACTTACAGTTAATGATGCTTCAGGTAGAATGTTGTCTATTTTTTAATTTCAGCATTTTGTTTCCTTATCAGTTTTAGCTGTATCAATTTTTTTTTGTGAAACTGCTTTCTCTGGTCCAGAGTATTTCTCGCTTCAGAATTGGTAATGACCCTTCTCCCCTTTTAACCATGGACGTGAAGATTTCAATGATTATTTTTATTATCTTTGTAAGAGGTTTTAAAAATCCCTGATCAAATTTATGCTCCCATTGTCCTAAATCTACCATATAGAGAGAAAAAGCATCCTTTTAAGAATCAAATTCCTAAAAGAAAGATTTGTGACCACGTTTAGACAGATCATGAGCAAGTAAAATGTGAAAAGCTTTTCTCTTACCCCATGCTTTGAAAGGTGGAACAAATTAATATATGTGTGAAAAGAAGTGCAACAGATTGTGGGTTTTGTATATAGTGCACTGCGGATTTTTGTTTCCAACAAGCTGTGCAGAACCTGTCCTGCAATCAGAAACAAAAGTTTCTCCTCCATGAACCAGTGAGGGGCAAGAAGGAACCTGACCAAGGGAGGGAAAATCCAGTGTTTGATTAACGTTTCTTTAGAATTGTGCTTACTGTGTTTGTCATTCACATAAATCTAAATCTCCACTGTATCTTTTAATCTTAATTAACTCCCTGCTGTTACTAATTGTGCTTCCAGCCTAAGATTCCTATGAACTGTTGAGGTTATATAGATGAGAAAGAAGATATGATGTCTAGAAAACAGAGATGCAAAATACTAGTCAGTAGAGTATTAATGTTATTTAAAGGGTTTTTGGTTTTCTTCTTTTTTTTAATTACCTTTATACCAGGTTTTTAAATGTAGTTTCAGTATTCACCCCATTGCAGCACCCCCCAAAATCCCAACGTACAGAACTGCAAGATAATTGCTAACAAATCAGCCCAGAAATGGTAGAAAAAAAGAAATTTAGGTGTGTTTTGGCATTTCAATAAAAGTATAGTGTGAGGATAACTTAGGATTAGATGCCTATTAGAAGTAAACAAATCTACGTTTTCAGGGGTTTTTTGTGAAATATCTAAGTGTATGTATGTAAGAAGCCAGGACTTGCAGCTTCTGTTCAGCTTTCATTCATTACATGCTCACAAAGAGTGTCAGTGAACAACTTTTTCTGCTTCTAGAATAAGGACACCTTCAAAATTTAAAAGGCCTTTTGGGGATGAAAAGTTACTAGCTATTTCCTTGTCTGATCAAGGGGTGTTTGTATGATAATTCATATAAAATATTTATTGAACATAGAAGCCAAAAATCTTACATTGAGTGTAAAATTTTCCCTCACCAAATGGCCCTTTTCTTTTTTGCAGATTTTTCTGTAGTGTTCTGAGTATGTCTTTTTTGTGTCTGCACCTAGTTTGTAAATCATACATTATAGTCCTGAAAGTCCATAGTAAATAAGATAGAACTCAAAATTCCCAGTGTAATGATACTCCTAGTGACTCCCTTCAAAGCCTGTGCATTGTGGCTGATTACTTTCCCACTCTCATCTGCATTTCCATTTACTGTAGATTGTCCAAAATCACTGGGTTTCTTGATACAGTTCTTTATACTGAGGTGTTACTAAACAGCTGCGAAGGAACTGCTCCACTCTCACTGTCTTTTTTCTTCATTTTGGTGTTTGCAGGTTATGTCCAGGCTGAACTTTTAGGGTTTAACCATTTATTAGGTATGTGACAATGAAATATTTAGAATGCAAGAAAACTCTTTAGAGAAGCATCTGAAAATTAGTAGGTGAGTACACCCTCATCCTCAAAAGAAATTTAGCACTTTAGAATACTTACATTCTTTTAGGAGTCTTTCTGGAGTTTTTAACTGAAGTTCTTGTACTTATGGAGATTACAGAACTGCTCTTGTGGTTCTCTTGTAAGTGTCAGCTAGATACTGTCTCTGGTTAGTACATCTAGAGCAGTGTTTCTCAGACTATGGTCCATGAGACATTGATTGCTGATCTTCAAAATATTTTTACGTGGGCAAGAAAGAAAAAAGCAAATAAGGAGAAAATTAAGAATAGTGGTAATAAAAGGAAGCCAAAATCAGCTAGACTGTTCTATTTTAAACGAAAGCCAGTGTAGGAGCACTGCAAAGTTGAAAAGGTAAAGTAAGTACTTCATTTAAAATGCTGAGAATCCCTGGAGCAGACCATTCATTACGATGTCTCTTCACTCTGATTACTTTTCTAATCAGTATGCATCTCAGATGTAGATTTAGTATTGATCAGATGAAATGGGCAGTATAAGATTTAAAAAATCTAACAATGTAAACCCAAGAACAACATTAAGAAAAGAGTAAAGAAACAACTATCTCACAAGCAGCTGCTGCATTCAGACTCAGATCAGTTTCTCAGCTGCTGTACAGAAAATCCAATTCAGAGTTGTTTGAGTATGTATTTTGTACCTGATCTGTTCAATGTATTTGTTTTTCTGCTTAGAGAATTTGCACTCTATACATCACATCACACTTAGAAAGGTTTGGATGGGATTCCTCATTTCCCCTGTCCTTTGTTCATTCCACTAGACCTGGAAAGAGCAGAAATTCAGCAGTTTTGATTTACGTATTGGAGCAACATATGATTTGATGTTTTCTTACGCACAAGGAACATTACAGAGGAACCGTTCTTTTACATATTAAATAGCTTTACATAGTAACTGTGTCAGATCAGGAAAGATTTGTGTGAAAAATCTGTTTCTAAAACATCTTTAAAGTTGTCAGAATAGATCTCTCTTCATTCTATCTTTCATACCCCCAACCATTAAATAGAGCAGGGACTAAGAAAGGTCTAGAAAGTGTCCCTTAACAAAGAATGAGCTGAAATAAAAATGGAATCTAAGCAAAGAGAATCTTTAGAAGAGTAGGCTTCTGAATACCCTTCTTGCCCTTCTCTTTCCAACACCATATTCTCGGTCTTTAGAATGCAAGCAGGCTTTAAAAATGTGTAATAAAAACATATCTAAAAATCAGATTGCCACCTAATCATTCCATAATCTGAATTTTCCTTCAGTTGTTCCCTATCCATATTTAAAAGTACCTAGAAAGTAAGTAATTTTTAAGAAAATAAAGTCACAGGCTGCTCCTCACATAACTTTAAGATCAAAAGAAAAGTAGTTCCCACCTTCTTCCCTGCCAAATCTTTATATCCCCTTCAGTAATACTTGCTTGCTCTGGATTAAATAACAACAAATCATTCTGAAAATTATTTTTATGTCCTGTAAACCCATTTTCAGTTTGATGATTCTTATTTTCCATTTGTTGTAAGTATAAATATAACCAAGGAAATCTATTATAGAGATTTAACTAAACTGGAAATACATCAGGTTTTCACTCATTAATGGATATCAGTGCTTTCCAAGAGCTTAACTTTTTTTTTTATTTCCTTTTTTGCTGCTTCAGATGAAGTTCAGATAGAATGTATGCATGAAAACTTTTCATCCTCAAAGTGACATATGCAGGAGCTATTAGAATTGCTACATGTCACTAATAAAGACACTTTTCATTTTTAGTCAAACATACAAACCATCAGGAATAAGAAATCTCTCTTGAAAATGTCAGGAGGAAATAGATGTTATAAAATCACAATTTTACTTCTGAGGTAAGCTAAGGACAAGTAGTGCCTCTGTAGATGAAAGAGTCCTTCCTCGGTAGTATATAAACCTCAGAAGGAATAATGGAAAAGAGTCCCAAGTTAGAAACAATTTTTCCCAAAATATCCTTCAAACATAGTTTTATTGCACCAAGTGAGATCCCATAAAGATGTTTTTTTAGAAGTCTAGATGTTCTGCAACAGCTCTGAGAACAACAGACAAAACTCCCAAACTTCATGTTTAACAAGCATCATTGCAGAGGTTTAGGATTTTTGCGTTTTTTAAAAAAAGGTAGCTTTCTCCAAGGAAGTCGCTGTGCCTCAAATTAGTGAGTAGATCAAACTGAAACTCTTTTGAGGTAAAGGAATTTTGTAGAAATTGGTATATGCTACATCAGAAATACATCAGCTTCAATAAAATATAGAGGATGATAGAAGATGGAGAAGGAGAGCACAGTGAGAGGGCCAATACAGAAGTAGCTTTATTAACACCATAAAATACCAGAGAATTTTAAAATTTCTGTGTGCTTTATTGCAAAGGAATGAAACTGAACCCATCCCAAGCAAACATTAATCCTGGGTTGCTAAAACAGCATATCACCATCTTCACACACAGCATTGCTGAAGCAGTAGAGCAACCAAAAGGTGTTGTCTTCAGCTGTCAGCACACAGGACAGCACAATCTACCTAACCCCATCTGCCTTCACTGTGACCAGTATACAGGTGCATAGCACTGAGCACTGCTAGTCCTGTTATTCTTCCCATCACTACATTATAATTGTGAAAAAATGTTATATGTGTTATCCAATCCACCTTTCTCTGTGTTGGGTACACAATTTTTATCAGTATCCAAGTATCTCTGCTCTTCTTCTATCATATTGTCTATCATGATTTGCTGGGGTTTTATATTTTTTAGCATTTTCCGTATATTATTTTTTGAGGTAATTCTATTCATATATTGAAAGTTCTTGATCATTCATTTTATACTTGTTCAGTATGTTACTCCTGCTAATTAACCTATCTCAGAAAACATTTCAAAAAGCACTCATATAGAATTGATGGGAGAATAGCATATTTTATGTCCTCAAAACCTAGACTCATTGATTAGGTTGGTTTGGGAAGTATCTTAAACATTATATAACTCCAACCTCCACACCATGGGCAGGGATGCCACCACTAGACCAGCTTGGTCAAAGTTCCATACCACAACCTGGCCTTGAGCACTTCCAGGCATAGGACATCCACAGCTTCTCTGGGCGGTATGTGCCAGTGCCTCACCATCCTCACAGTAAGGAATTTATTTCTAATACCTGACTAAAACCTGCCCTCTTTCAGTTTAAAGCCATTCCCCCTTTTCCTATCATTACATGCCCTTGTAAAAAGTCACTCTCCAGCTTTCTTGTAGGCCCCTTCAGGAAGACTGCTAAATTCTGCTTTCCTTCACAAAGACATAAGACAAAATTCTTTGCAATAATGCAAGCAGTACAACTGATTACAGTAATGTGAATTGCAGTAATATTGAAAGTAACTTCAGGGTTTCAATACTGAATAACATTAGGTAAACAGGTGTCTCTATTCTTTCTCAGTACAACCTTAGAATGTTGAGTATTAGTGTGTAATCTAACTCAGCTGGTAATTTTAAGTGAAAATTTGAGACGAAAGTAAAACTTTATTCATTTTCATCACTGAATGTGACAGAAGATATTTTTCACTGCAGACATACATTTCTCCCTGTGTGCTGTCTTCTAACAACGCACCTGCAATGTGCTATATGAATACCAGTGTGCATAAAGGGGCTCACCACAGCTTAAAGGCAGAACTTTCTTACACTTATATGTATGCATAGTTGTTTATAAAGCTTCCTGTGGCTTACTGAAAGGTTGCCAAACTTGAAAAGGAGAGATTTACACAATCACAGCAGAAGCCTTTACTTAATTATTAGGTGTACATGGATAACAATTAGGCTTTGGAGCCTAAGCAGGGATAAGGGAGTACATGAAAAATGTGCTATTTGTGTGATTTATTTTTAGTCAAACCTGCAGGTTACTGTGATTGGTTGTCAATGTTTCCCTGTACGTAATAAACTGGAAAAGAATTTTCTTTAAATAATCTCTGGGAAAAATATATTGCTTGAAATTAAGGGCTTTCTGGGCACTGTGCATGTTCCTATCTTACTTATCAGGCAGTAAGAGCAGTCCTGCTGTTTCTGTTAGGTAGGTTGCAAGATTGTTCAAATCAGTCCCTTTAAACACCTTAAGAAAAACACTCTTCATTTGGAGAGAAACTCCTGATCAAAAGAGATTACTACTGTCCATCCTGTAGCATACTAGCTTCTAGGGGAGATTTTCCCATGCAAAAGTTAATTATGAAATCAGGGCTGTGTCCCTATACATCTGTTGTTTTACAAATACTGATATTTAATAGAAAAAATTAACTCTTCGCTGTTGTATAGTCTTTAACAAACCCCGTTTAACAGGATGAGAAATAGAAGTACAGACATGACTTCCCTTTTTAGTTCTGGTTCTTTCCTTTGGTCACAATTTTTTTAGCTTTGACGACCAAATAACTGTTCAGTAGTTCTACCATCTCCTTGTTTTACTAAAGACTAAGAGAAACTTCTTCAAGACTGAGGGCTTTGCTTCACCACTGCCACATTAGGAAAAGGCACCAGTACCATGAAGACCTGTGCCCTCAGTATTAAAGGAAACCAAAAATTAAATGTCAGCTCTTCTGTCCTGAAAATAATCCTGCTCCAAATAGGACCATATTAACAGCGGGTTTTAATTTTTAATTCAGACATTGTTGTAAGTAAAATATTTGTTTGAAATGTACTGTTCCTTCTCAAGTTTAATGCAGCTGTCACTTTAGTTTGCAAAATGGGTCGGAACTCAGAAGAAAAGCAAAATCCAAAGATACTGGAAAATCTTCCTTAGGTACAAGAGACAGTCAGGAAACATCAATAAGAACAAAGTGTATACCCAAAGTGCATTTCATTAGGGATTTTATCCCATGAATTTTGATTCATAAGAGTGGTAGAGGCAACAGGTAATCTGTGGTTTGAAGGAATACATACATCAGTATAAAGCCATGTCTTTTTTTCTCTAACATGGAAGCCAAGTATATAACTTGTTGAGTTGGATGCTGTGATGGATGATCTGCTACTACACACTTATCTTGTCGCCATCTGACCCTAATGTTGCCCTTCCTGGAGTGGCAGCATGTCTCATAAACTTCTTATGTAACTCCAAAAAGTTTCTCACAGCCATCAAGCCTAGTCATATTTTACTGATTTGTTTAAAGTGTTGGCTGAAACTCTGAATTCTCATCTCATAATGGGATTTTAATGCCTAAATATCTGGTTGACCGTAGTCAAAGCACAGAAAGGAGGACACGAAGAACATTTTAATGTTTGTATTATTCTATCTCATTCTTATGCATTATGTGATACTAGACCCAACATGCACCCTGCCTATGCCTTGTTTTATCATATGTAAATGCAAGCCATCTCTTTTCACTATGACTTTGAAAATAGCCTTCTAAAAAGGAACAAGTACACTGAGGGTCATTTTGTAATCAGTTTGGTGGATTATGTGATGTTGCTCAGTGTACCCATTAAAAGTGACATTCAAACTAATTATGATATGGGTAGGCGTCTGCTTTTTATGTTACATTTTTGTGCAGCTTCTTTGGATATTTTTTGTTTTGTTTTCTGATTTTTTTTTTAAAAACTAGGCTGAAAAGTAGACTAATTGTATGCATTGGGATCCTTTTAAAGTGATACCATAGATTCAAGCTATGACAAAATTATTGCTTAAATATTGCATTTATAGCATTTAAAGTAAACATTTCATATTTGATGAAAGTGCTTTTTATTAGTTTAAAATCCTCCATGAAGTTTTGAGGGCATAGAAGTATGTTTTGTTTTTGGTTTATCCTATTGAATAACTTTATACATCCCCATCAGCCCTCACACTTCTATGACCTTTAACTACTTATTTAACAAGTACTACTGTTTAACTACTATTTAGCTACTAATGTTCTGAGTAATTCCACTGTTCCTTTTATCGAAGCCCAAATCCAATAGGTAACATCAAATACTCTTAATCTATAATTTCTTTGATCCTATAAAATTATGAGACACAAAAATGACCAGGGGGATGGAGCATTTTTCCTATAAAGACAGGCCAAGGGAACTGGAGTTATTGTCATGGAGAATCTCAGTGCAGCATTCCAGTCCTTAAAGGGCACTTATAAAAAAGTGAAGAGCGACCTTTAACACTGGCAGATAGTGATAGGACAAGGGGAAGGGTTTTAAACTGAAAGAGGAGAGATTTTGATTAGGTATTAGGAAGAAATTCTTTACTCAGGAGATGATGGGGCACTGGAGCAGCTTCCCAGAGAAGTGTTGAGTGCCCCATTCCAGGTAGTGTTCAAGGCCGGGTTGGATGGGGCCCTGGGACCTGATCTAGTGGGTGACATCCCTGCCTGTGGAACTAACTCTCCTTTAAGGTCCCTTCTCACCCACACTATTCTATGACTCTGCATACATATATAACAGATAGTACCTGATTTGCTAGAAGAAGCTTCAAGGAGCTCAGTGATAAAAAGCAATGGGTAAAATTCTTTACTTTTTTGAAATGCAGATTTTTGACTGTTCCTTTTAAACTAATATTTGCTTCTTTATATCTGTTTTAACCACTATCAACAACCCATGGTAAAGATCTACAGGATAGATATGCAGAGCGTATTTTTCTCTATTTTAATACCTTCTACTATTTAAAAAGTGTTACTGACAAGTGCTGGTTTCTTATACTAAAGGAACAAAGATAAGTGTCTGATTTTATTCCTTACATGTAAATATTGCTAAATTACCAGGCTCAACAGTTTTGTTTTTCAAGGTATCTGGTAACTTCTGCAGCATCTATTTTGTAGATAGTATGACCATATTTGAATATAATATTCAGTTAGTTTTGGTCTTTTGTTTCTGAAGAATACATGCTTAGCTCATAACTTTTCAGTGTTCAAACAAAATTTGAGACCCTTTATCAAAATTCTGTTTAAAATTAACATTTTTTTCTTGCTTAAGTAGTTCATTTGCTGAAAATAAGGACTTTATTATCAATAGTTCTGACTCTTAAGATCTTCTGCTTGCTTCATCTTCTTTTTTGAAGACCATTTCCCAAGTTCTTTTCTACAGTTTTTGGGTATGGACTAATAAATGAACAAACCTTTCCCATTTTTAATTTCTGTGATGATCTGATCAATATTCAGATTCTGTTTAAGCAGAACTGAAATCTTATTTTTAACAGCTATTGAAGCTGAAGTACATGGCTGAAGTGATCATGATTTGCTTGGAGTCATGCTCCACAGCAGGGCTGGGAGTAGTACACAGGCTTTCTCACTTCTAGGGTTTAGCTTGAGCCGTCACTGGCCGACTGCAATAGAGGGTAGAAAATATAACCTATTACTGCCTTAGTGCACTTTTCTGAGAATTTCATTTAAACAGAAGTAATGTCAAGCACAATGACCTATTCCATTTCTTTAAATGTTTGTTATTCCCGCCTACTTGCTGGCTAAGTCTGAGGATGAGAAATTGCTACAAGTACAGAAAATAGCAGCATGTGAATCTATTTTTGAAATGCAGCTGTAAGAAGACTGGCAAGTAGAATAAACCAAAACTCTGTATCATGTAATCTCTCAACTAGTAATTTTGTGGTCCATTCTCTGATAACCCTATCACCCTGCTATCTTACCTCTGCATTTGAACTGGCAAATAAATGGCATCTCATTTCCCATCAAACACCCAAATGTCCTAAAGGAAAATTTTCGATCAGTATACCATTTCTGTTGTCATTTTGTAAACTGTGGTTAGAATAAATGTTTTAGGGGGATTTAGTTCTTTCTAGGAAGCATTCCTTAAGGGCTCTAACCTTCAATTTTAACTCTGACTCAAAACATAATCACATAGTATATATACAGCATTGTCCCAGCGTTTCACTAAATTGAGGAGTATCAGGAATGTCTGTTTAACAGATTTTGGCACTCATGTTATTTTCTAAAGTTTCATCATTTACAAATTGAAACTGTAGGTAATAAAAGTATTTTTAAACTAAAAAAGACATTAACTTCCTGTGAACTAATGTCATTAATTTCTCAAAAGATGCTGCCCAGCATAACATAAAGTAACAGTGCTTTGTGTTACTTGCAGTAAAGCACACAGTCACAGAAAAGTGGGTTTGAAGCTACATTTTCTGTCTATTGTATGGCACATATGATCTTAGAACAGCTACATGGAACTACGCACAAGTAATCATTGACCTTTAAAACCAGATGAACGTGTGTTAAAATACACACTCTTTCTGGTCTTGTGTGCCACTCCGTTAGAGCCATGCAAGGATGTGCTTAAAACAGAGGGCAGACGGCACTCTCACCACATTGTTAGTTCCAGGGTGGTGATTAGGACATGTTTCTGAAATGCTGAAGTTATGGAGTGTGTTTCGTCAGGCTGAAAAAGATGCTCAATCCAAAAGTTTCCCATTTCCTGAGCATCTTGTATAGTTGGTTAAGGAGGTACTGCTGTGACCTCCATGTAAAGCTGGAATGCTTCCTGCTGATCAGTTCTGGCAACATATATTGGCTGTGTTCAAACCAAATGTCTTTCACACAGGTTCTTCAGGCTTAGGCATTGGGCAAGTCCTGGTTTGTTAAGTGGGATTCAAATTCAGCTGGATTTAGGCTGAATTAGGTGCAAAGTTATCCGGCTCTATTAACTAAAAGCACCTCTGGAAATGCAGAGAAGTCTACATTTCCCTGTGCATTGCTGCAAAAAAAATGGAAATTACCATAATCTCTCCAAACAATAAAAAGACAGAAATGTAATTTATTCAAATCTAATATTTAAGCCTATCAATTTCACTGAAGGTGTTCTTAAACTGGTAACTTAGTTCAAATTCTTTTCTATTTTACCCTTTCTCTCTACCACAATGAGCACTAAGCATCACAAATTGATAATGGCTTTTTAAGTCTGCAAAACCCTTGCAGAAATAAAGCCAATGTCAGAGCACTTTCTAGTAGGCAGAGATGTACATCATAACTCTAACTGAGATTTTGGTAGAAGTCTCTGTAGAAAACCAAACAAGTTTCCACAAAGAACAATTTTGCCTACTTAGCTTTATAGTGGCAGATTGACACACAAGAAGTCTTTCTAGACGTCTTTGATATGAAGCGTAAGAAAAACATTTAGTTCTTTACATATTTGTGTTTGGTCTGTAAAAATTCTCAGCCCAAATGATGCCACATTCCCAATTTCAGTCAACCTTCCTGTATATTAAAATATGAACTCTCAAAAAGAGAAAGAATGTAACTTGGTAGCTACACACTGAGAAGACAAGATATCACATATGAATTCTTTTAAAGCCCCAAGGGGTATGAGCAGCTAGTACTTTCTGAGCACCTGAGATTAAAATAATAATGTATATTTAAATAAGATATTATAAATAAAGAATTTATCACACACACACACATATATATGCACAATATATAAAAGGTGGAATGCAGAAATAGATTTGTACATATTTATTTAAAGTGAAAAGACTGAAGAAAAATAATTTGATAAGGTATGTAGTAAGCCTTACTTTAAATCATTCACTTTTCCTCTTCAGCCTTTCAGTAGCTGCACTCCTGCCTCATTATTGCTAACACAAAAGAGGAAAAGAACTGATATGCATTTAAACAGTTACTAGGGGGAAAAATATGGCCTCTGAATGTAATCTTTAACAGTCACAGCAACAAAATGTTGATGTAATTTATAGCAGCCCAGCATGTTTCTTCAGATGAGTTGCATGTTCATAAATTAAATTAATTTACCGGAGTAAATAACATATGAACAATTCTTTCTGAGTGTGTGTGTTAAGCTGCTTTTAATTTTTCACAGAAAGACTAATACCCATTAGTAACTCTGCCTTTTTCAAGCCATAAATTATTTATTTATAAATGATCCCCAAATGGCATGTCTTCTCAGTAAAAAATAATAGCCTGGAAAGATACAAAAATGATGCAGACTCAACTGTCTCCTGCTTCCATTTAGTGTTAGAATGTCTGAGAGCTGCTTTTTGAAAGTGTTTTGAACCAGTAGCAGAAGAATTTCAAATCTTCTACCCCTTCTCTCTACTTTTCTAGAATATTTGGGCAACTCAATTAGACGTGGTGTTCATAACTCTCCAGCAGACTTGGAGACAGGGGCTATAGATCCAGAGTATTTCATGTATCATTGCTAGTGATGATCTTTCTGGAGAAAAAGCACTACTAAAGATAAAAAACTCAAAATGCTTATGCCAAAAAATACACTGAGTCATTCTTAACATTTTCAAGCTTTTTTCACTATTTCTACTACCTAAAAGATTTTTTAAGATTTTCATTAAAATCTCACTTTCTGGCCAAAAATATTACTTAGTTCTGACTGGCTATACTGTTTCATTTTTAAGAATCTCTTTCTGCTGCAAGACAGCCTGTCTACATGAGCAATAGAAAGGATCTATCTCAGTGGCTACTGTCAGAACATCTCTGTTTATGTGAAAACTTAGGCAAATGAAGTAACTGTCTTCAGACAGAAGTCAAATAATAATGATTCAGTGCTGGTAAGAATTCAAGTAGAGTTATTATAGTGCTTACATCTGTGATAACAGTTTCAAAAAAAGAAAAGTTAGAAGCAGTAATACCCTAATGTGATAAAACCAGGCAAGTCTGCTTTTCTGTGTTTACTATACTCTGTGGCTACTTTCCAAGCATAACACATTCTGCGACTCTTTCATGCACACTAAAATGAACTTTATTTCTTCTAGGTAGCATGGCATGAAAACTATGCATTAAAAACAACAATGACAACAACAAAATTATAACTTAAAACTCTGTTATTTATAATTTTCTCATCCAGAAGTACTCTTTGTGGTCCATCAGGATTATGCCAGGGACAAATATATCGCGTGACATTGTGTCAACACTACAGTAAGTTAACTATGCAGCCAGGTACCAGCATGATTATGCAAATAAAGGCACTATTGCCTTATCAGTCAAAACCACTGGCAGAATGCCTGGGAGACAGATTTCAATAAAGGAGATACATTCTATCTCAGCGAGGCTGACATTAATAATTTATGATTAATCAGTTTATGGAAACATATTAACAGCAGAAGGCTGTGGAGAGCAAGATGGATTTCTTGCCTCCACTTTCCCCATTTTTTTCCCCTCCTACCTGACTTAATTTTTTTTATGATTAAAAGCCGTGTAGAGGACTCAGTTCCTCACGAGAAAATGGATTAGCTTGTAAAAGAACCATACGGAAGTGCCGAGCTGCGGATGAAGTGATGAGAAATCATCTGGCTTCCTATAAGATCAGGGCTGACTTGGTGTCAAATTTGCCTCTTATGTCCCAACAACCAGCCCTGTGTCAGGACACCTTAATAATAAGAGATGAATTAGTATCACGTCTGGGCTTTAGCTGTGAAGTGTAAAATACCAGAAGTCTAAATAGCATATTCCAGCATAAACATCATCCATCCAAACAAAAAGAAATTAATGCAATGTTCCCTCATGAAGAATTGCTACAAATGTGATTTTTTCTTTGGGCCTATGCATAATATAGTTAAGAAAACATTAATTTAAAGCCCGTCAATAAAATTTGTAATTCAGACAAGAGAAGATCACCCCTTGAGAAAGTTCTAAACATCCACTGCTGAGATGAGCCTCTGAAATGTTTCTGCATCTTCTTAAAATACAGGTGTAAAAGCATTGGGCAGACTCACCTGGAGCTTGATAGCAGTAATCTCTAAGGCTGGAACAACACATGCAGACATTGGCTCAAAAGGGTTGGCCTTCAGCCACAGCTCGCTTTGAGAAATCTGGTAGAATGATCATAGAACAATGCCAGGTTTGAGCATCTAATGTGACCTCACTGGGTTCTTCTGAAATTGACTGTGAGCTAATTCAGTTTTTCATGTTGCAGAGCTCATGTTTCAGAGAAAAAAAAAAAAAACTAAAACCAGAACCAAAATCAAACCAAAAGAATAAGAAACCCTCCAAAAAATGAAATAAAAAGTAATGTTCTCATAAATAATGAGGCTTCTGGAAATTTAACTAAGCACAATTTTTCTTTAATCAAAGGGACGTATAATGTCAACAAATACTATATGCGACAAAAGGATTTTCCTTTTAGTGTTTACTATAATTCAGCATTATGATACTGCAATTTTTCTTTTTTTTTCAAAAATTTGGTTTTCTAGTTATACACATTCCTTAGATGTTTTGTACCCAGCTATACACACCACTACTGAGTATCAGAAGAGTGAAAGACATCAAAGTGCAAAGTGAGAGTTGAAACACCACTACATTAGTATCAGAACATGTACTTCATTATACTCCTCTGCTTTGCCATTTTAAGGTTTGAAAGCATTAATTTATATTTCACAGTTTTGACTTGCATATACATTTATTGCTATTGACCACCAGAGACACTGAGTGCCTTAAAACGTGTACTAACAGAACCTGATGTAATTAAATTGAGCCACATTGCAATGCAGAATGTTTCTGGAACCATCAGTGACAAAAGTAATTGATAAATCAACCACTAATTGACTTGAGATAATGAAGGCACTTTTAAGGTGCAGTGAGATTGTGTCCTAATTAGCTTTGTAGAGATAAAAGAAAGATTATCTTTACTGCAAGATTTCTGGGTAAGTCATGGGTTTAAACAAATCAGATAAAGATGCAATTAAAACAATTGGTAAATGATAGAGATTGTGATTCTGTCTTTGTATAGAGACAGCTTTAGCCCAACATTCAAACACCCAGAATTTTATTTTCTGATTCAGGCATGTATATCAGCAGGTTTGATTACATAAGATGCTGTAGAAGAGCTTATATATCCATCTCTAGAGCAAATTTACAAAATGTGGCCATTTCAGAATTTCCTAAGCGGCTGTTTATCTTTTCAATTCTGATATAATATTTTCCTAGAACCCTTTCTGCAGATAACACATTCCATGCATTTCAAGGTGATTTAATTTGTACCTGATTGTCTACTCATTGTGGACAGATCTGGCTTATTGCTAATTCTAGGAATGTTAAAACTAATTACAACACTAAGGTTTCAACTGATCCTTTGGAAACCGTTTGGAACCGAAGGAATATGTGCAGATACAACTTCTATGTGATTTCCACTTTGCTAACTGAAAGTGTCAAATATCCTTGCTATTATTTCCCAGTACAAGTCATTCAGTTTTCTTGAAGGATCAGCTGAAAATATCTCAACTATAAATTAAAAAAGACTATTTCTGACAATAAATTAAGGTGTTTATTCTTGGTTAGTCCACAAAATGGATTTATTTTAGATCAGGCATGACTTTCAGAGAGCAACTGCCTTCAGCCCACAAGAATGTGAAAGGCATCAGGCTGTGCTGCTCTGGAGGAGATCAAGTCTTGCTCTGATCTCCAGAAAGAGCATTTCCCAGTGTCAGAGCACCTGCTCCAAATCATTCACAAGGCCGAGGGCTTTTTTCTCTTCCTGATTATTCACTTCTAAGTAACTCGCTTTATCCTTCAATGGGAGCTGATCTATGCTTCACATCCTTCTAATATGCATTCTCGAATGCATGTTGAAAGCTTTGTAACAAAGAGAACAGAAATCAATTGTTTTCAAATTGGGATTTAACAAGTGGAAGTTGATTTAATTTATAAAAAGTGCAATTTAGATGAGAATTGAGAGAAAGCATTTCTGACACATGCTATTATGCTAATGTTGTAACATATCAAAACACTGCAACCCACACCTTGCAGAGATTTTAAAAGACAGGTTTGACAAATGTCTTCCAGACATGGTTTTAGTTACATTAAGCCTATTTCAAAGCCTGTAACAGTAACAGGATGACCTAGAAATTTATTCAGGAGATCCTTTTGGTCCTGTAGCAATGAATACATATATGATGCATTATGTGTCATATCCCAGCAGAAATTACTTTCTCACCAATCTAAATCTCTCTGCACAGTCCATAAAATAAGTCTACACAAGTGAAAGTTTCCTTTACATAAGTGCCAAAATCCTTGGATAAATATTGAACCTGTACTATAAGCTCAGCTAAGGATTACATTTAGAGCACAGAAATCAAATCAAGTAAAATTTTAATGCAAAAAAGCCATTACTCTTTCCATAGCTATGTACCCCATAGCCTCAGATGACTTCACTACCTTCTATTAATTCCACTATGGAGCTACATTTTTTTTTTTATTTTATACTTTTTACCCTCTAATATTGCATTTGTCATAAGCTAACTGACAGTGCTTGGCTCATACTGGTTAATTCCATACAGATTGTAGTTCTCTGCATGTCATAATAAACTTCCTAAAACCTTGAATTAATTAATTCAATAAGCTCCCGACTACAAATTATTGATCCCGTATTCAACTGAAAGTCCAAGAATTATATATTTCTTCTTAAAAATCAGAATTTCACCCTGATTATCTTCATCTTACTTTAAGCGTTCACTGCTTCTGGTTCATCTGTTTCTATATGAAATGTGAGCTGAGGTTCTCGGCTTTCTTCTCTCTCCTCTTTTTTTTTCTGTTTTAGTACCTTCCCACTACTTTCTGTCTCAGGTTGCCATCCCACCTCTTCCTTATCTTTACATTGAAAAGGAAGAGAGCATTAATTGCACAAAATTCAGTTTGATTGGGTTATATGTGGAACATAGAAAAGGCATGTCAGTGGACTTTTTCTGTTCCTTTTTCAAGTCTGACACAGCTTCTGAAGATTTTATTGTTTTTATATTTCCCAGCACTGGGAAGATAAAAATAATCCTGATGTTTTGCGGGTTTTTTTCTTTGGAAATTCTTGTTTTCTGTGTTTAGGAGCTGGTATGTTGGGACAGCCTGAGTCATACACCATTTTATTTCCCCTTTCAAAAATTATTGTAAATTTTGCATTTCTGTACAGTAATCTTATTCTTTCATATCTGTTGTACTGTATTGTAAGAATGCCTTGTTTAAGTGAAACCTGCATTCTGATTAGTACTTTCCTAAAACTCTTAAAGTCAATGTAAGAATTTGTACTGTTTTCACAAATTTGTGTCAGACCTTAAAAAATTGCTAAAATAGTTTTATCTTACTGGGATTATGTGACTTGTTCTGTCTCTGGAACTGTTCCTTAGTGCCTCTAATTTTATAAGGCTGCCATGTCACAGCTGAAATTGAAGTAAAAGGCAGCTGTCGTAGATGGATTGAGCAATATTCTCAGTTTATCTGAGAATTGTTATAATTACAATAATTTCTCAAAGGAATATCAATTTACTCTTGAAAGGATATAAAATTTCTACTTAGAGGACAGCATTTAAATATGTCGATCAGTTCTACATTTTAATCACTTAATTTTTCATCAGTACTTTTTTTCACTATCTGCATCATCAGAATAATCCAGTGCTTCATTTCCTGAACCAATGATTGGATTAAGAGTGATATCTGAAACCCAAAGAAAGACCTAGATAAATAGATTATGTCAGTAGGCTAGGAGTAGTACTTTAACGAACCAATTTTGATATAATTTCCTTGTACCAGAAAAACACACTGACTTCTGCTCATGCCATACTCTTGCTTAGGAACATTCCTGGCTTCCACACTGCTGTGAGGGCTTGGACATAACGGCAGCTGTGAGTAGCCATCATTATTTTGCCATTGCTCTTTCTGAACATGGCATTAGCCATATATGCACTTGTCACTTCTTTTCCTGAGTGGGGGAAAACCTGACTGCAAGAGGTTCAGCCTTTCACGAGGTCTTCTGTAACTACAGAGTGTTGAGAGGCTGCAAGCAGGAGTGCTGTGGACAGACATGAAGTTAATTGTTCTTGTTTGTGTCTGCACACTGACCTGTTACATCCTTGCCCTGCAAGTGGCCAGCTCAAGGGAGCGTTGCTGAAAATCAATGCCTGCTGGTGTCTCCTGTCTATAACAGCATCAGAATAATCCATTCTATATCCAAATGAAAAGGAATATGGATATCCTCTGTCCTTGGAAACTTCTACCACAGGTTCAAACACTAAAGCCTTTGAATATGTGATATCAAACCTTAAGGCCTTTAACTTAACTTACTGCACACAAGTTTACTTTTTTATGGCTGCTTCCATCACTTAAATGAAGCCTGTCATTGGTTCAGAGTGGTGCTGGCCTCAGGTGGTGGTCTTTTCACTTTTAATCTGTGCAACAATACACTTAATCTTAGGGACAATTAATTAGCATTGTTAGCAGTCTCTTGTCACATTACTTCTACTAATATAATTTTAAGTAGCCAATTGAGCTATTCATCATAATTTACTAAAGACATGCTGAAAAATACAGGTTATCAATGCCAGTTACAAATTGCCTTTCATCTCGCTCATCTGGCATAGATTCTGCAGTTGGGTTAAAATCTTGTAAAACACTTTATCCATTGTAGGTACCCTACATTCCTGTAGTATCTCAGCACACACATAGTGATGCTGATTTTTAAAGAACCCATATTTGAACTTTGTATTTCATGTCTGTATGGAGCCTACAGATAAACAAGAATATAGAATGTGCAGGCATAAATACCTTTTGTAAGCACAAACGTGAGCAAGTACTAAAAAAGTCCTTCTCTGACAGTTAGAAAAAAATCAAGTAGTTTCAAATCTGACACAGCAAAAGGAAGGGGTGCCCTCCAGAGGGACCTGGACAAACTTGAGGAGTGGACCCACAAGAACCTCATGAAGTTCAACATGGAGGGGGTTTAAAAAGAAGGAGAGCAACTTTTTATATGGCCAGATACTGACAGGACAAGGGAGAACAGTTTTAAAGAGAGGAGAGGTTTAGATTAGATGTTAGGAAGAAGTTCTTTGCTTCAGAGAATGGCGAAACACTGACACGGCTTGCTCAGAAAAGTTGA
Source organism: Lycocorax pyrrhopterus obiensis (assembly GCA_014706295.1). Lineage (NCBI taxonomy): Eukaryota > Metazoa > Chordata > Aves > Passeriformes > Paradisaeidae > Lycocorax > Lycocorax pyrrhopterus. The sequence continues at coordinate 18,265,664 of JACSVZ010000007.1, read as the reverse complement.
ATGAGGCCCTGAGCAACCTGATACAGCGAGTGGCATCTCTGCCCGTGGACCTTGATAAGCTTAAGGCTCCTTACAACCCAAGCCTTTCTGTGTTTCTACGGCAAATCAGAATTTTAGTCTGTGCATGAAGACTGCACATAGAAAATCTCAGTTCTATCAGTACAAGAAAGTTCATACTAGGGAGAAATTTCTCTGCAAGACAGCATTCTGGAATGCAGATGGTTGAACACCTGATTCTTCTCACACATGTATTTTCTCCACTATAATTTGAGCATTTCCAGTAAGCAGACTGAAGAGAATACTAGCAGAGGGAAATGTCTGTTACATATACTAAATGTTAACAAGTTCTTGTTTCTTACATTTGTATTCAAAGTGTTCAGTACTACAATAATACAATGTTCTTCATCCTTTTCTGTGTAATGTAGTACTCACTTTATCCCTTGTTCATGCCACACTTTCCAGCTGACTGATTTGTCCAGTGAGTATAAGGGATGATTGTCAGATTGAAGCAGCATTTATTTCCTGGTGGATGTGGTGAACTGTGTACAACAAATCTTTTGCTTGATCTGTGTTGACTTTCAGAGATCTGTGCAGTGAACTGCTCTATCAGTACTCTAAATTGCTCTTTTATCGTCATCGCTTCCTCTCTGGAATCCTGATGACCAAAGACCTCTGTCTGTAAGAGGATATGTTTACCATGCATATCCAAGTCATTGTTAAAAGCTGTAATTCACCTACTCAAAATGTAAAATTCACGCAAGGTATTCAGATTCTTCTCTGAATCTGGAAACAGTGACAAGGTCTCAAGGTTAGCATTTTGGGGAACACAGGTTTGTTTCTGATTTTAAGTTTGAAAGGGGACTCTCTGGCCATTTAAAAATGGGTCTTGTCCAAGATCAGAGGAGAATAATCTCCATTGTGAATCACTCTCCTTGTAAGACTAATTACAGGTAAGACTTGGTTCAAACTGTACAATGCAAGCGTTCTTTATGAAGCACTGGTCTTAAAGGTGTCACCCATTTGGGGCAGGGATTATTGTTCTCGTTTTTCTAATGGAAAGTCAATACTAGATTAATGATTAGATACAAACAAAACCCCTAAGGCTGTGGCCTCTTCCCCAACACCTCTATGATGTCTTCTCAGCACCAGGTGATCAAATTTCCCTGTTGCCTTACATCTGTAACTGTAAATTACAGTTTACCATTAAAGACCAGAGCTTTAAATGTTGCAGTAAAAGTCTGTGTTTATGCCATTTTTAAGCGTATTTTTCAGAAGCTATTGAGGTAAGAAAATTACCCTCAGTGAAATTCTGAATCTGAACTTTGAATTTTCAGGGTTTTTTTTTCTGTTCTGTAGATTTATTTGCCTCTGACAGATTGAGACAGGGAAAAAAAAATCAAAATCGTGGACAAATTTAAAGTCAGCTATAATTGCCTGTTTACTGTAAGATACTGACAAGGTGATGACTGAGGTTTTTTTCTTAACTGCTAAAAAATCTGAGTGAAAGACATTCTGAAAAGGTTTATTAAATTCAGACTTCAAATCAACTGCTAAAAATTAGCCACTGAAAGAGCAGGTAGACACGAATGAATTCTAAAACACTCTTTACCCAGAAGAATGATTCCTTTATCTATAATGTCAATTAGTTATTGTAGACTCTTTTGTCTGAGGACATCTTCTCACATTTATTCACTAATCTTTATCTGCTAATTACCTGAATGGCAGCAAAATTACTTTGCACATGTGAATTCTACTCTCAACAAAATCAACTAGAGCAGTAGCTGTTACGGGGTATTTCTGAACTCATTATTGCAATTAGCTTCATGAAATATGCTCATTATGAAAATAGATAAAGTTTTTCAGCATCAAAAATAAAAATTAAAGTTGTGAGCCTCTGAGATGTCCACAGGTATCACAGTTCCACGGAGGACAAATAGAAGGGAATGCATCGCCTGAAGTGTTCTGACCCTTTTATTGATAGAATTGATCTTTTGTGTGTCTCCCTAACAGTCATGCCAATGTATATTTTATGCTAACCAGACCACTAATCCTTTAAGATGAAAAAATTACAAATTTTAACATACCACAGTAGCCCCCTGAGGAAATAATCTGAACTGCTCAATACTGTGAAGTGGTCCACTAGAGGATTTTCCTCAAGTGTGGGCCAGAAGCATCTTCATTTATCAATACCAGCTCTGTATGTAGAAAAGGGCACTTAAAATCTTCTGTGAGGAAAACCTAAACCTAGACCTGAAGAAGAAAACAACATTCTGAATTCATGCACCTTCTTAGGTTATTGATGTGTATTATACCCCAACATGGAAAGGAAGGGAGGGAGCCATTCTTCTGATCGCAGCAGAAGGTCCCATGTTTCGGGTTTTCCATATCAGGTGGCACATGATGGTGGCAAAATAGGCAAATATTTTAAGAGTTACGGTCAAGCAAAATGTTATTTTTCAGTTAGAATAAAAGAGAAAAACAAAACAAAACAAACCCAAACAAACCCAAAAAGCATAGGCAAAAAATTAAGAGCATGGCAAATATGTAAGTTTTCTACGCTTGCAAATCTTATACAAAAATTCCTCTGTGATGCTATCAGATTCCTCACTATGGCTATTACATTAGACATTTCAATAACAACAACAACAACAACAACAATTTGTTATTTTATTATTTTTATTAATATTACTTGGCTCTGAACAACCTGTAGGTAATTTACATCTCTGCAGGTTCATTGAGTTGAAGGGAATTTGCACATTTGAATGCCATCAGAGAGGAAGTGAGATAGAAGTCTAAGTAGAAAGCACTTCTGTGGGCTAATGACAAAAGGTATAATATTTTTTTGATAGTTATATGTTAAAGTGGTTAAAATTCTCTCCTTGATTACTTCCATGAATCTTTATGGCCACCTCATACTTTTACATATTGTCTATGATGAAAATATTTTTGGAAAATTGAGTTTGAAAACTCACAGATTACCATAATTTATTCTAAATTCTTCAGCATCAAATTTCAGAAAATGTTTTAAAAATTACTGTCTTGCTCTGAGTCTTTTGTAAACAATTCTGAACTCTTGTAAAGCACTTGTAATTTCAGAAATTCATAGCACGTTAATTAAGCTTAGCAACATTCCATGAGTCAAATAATTTTTGACACATCAGTAAAATATTTTTGCATGGGGCTATGATATGATCAGATTCCTCCAGCAGGTCAGTAATGAGACCTGTGGTGTAGTTCATATTCTTAATGTCTTTGCATAATTCTCTCTCATGTTAATGCTTGTAAAGAATTTTTACATCACAGGAAAACAAAGGAAGCTTTATTCCATTCTGGGAATGCAAAAAAGTCACTGTTAATTTGTACTGGGCTGCAGCTGCAGAAGCTCCTGCCAGGAATTCTTGGTAATACATGAATTGTCTCCAGCCTGAGAAATATAAAGAGACATTAATAGTCCAGTCACTAATTTTAGATGAGTACAATGATGCAAAAGAAAATTTAATTAAAAAAAAAAAAAGAAAAAAGAGTGTTTCTGGGTAAAAAACATTCTCTGTTGAACCAGAAGTACTATGTAGGTGTCCTAGGGTGTAAAAGAACAACAAAATATTAACAGAAGGGACTGTAAAAGGAAGTACATTGACAAACAAGTCAGAAATTAAGAATTCAAAAATGAAAACTGGGGAACAGTCTAAGTTAAAATTTTGATAGTAAAAATTTAAAATACAAGGAATGAAAACTGCAATGTTGTGCTAGATGTGCACAAGTGTCTAAGTACTTTTATTGCAAAATCTGAAACTTTTCAGTTCTATGCAAATGAAATCTTCCTGCTACAGGACAGGCTGACTGAAAACTGTGATTTTACACAAGTTATCCAGAATAGAAAAAATATCCACTTGTTAACAGATTAAATTTGTGATGTGATGTGCAGCAATCATTTAAAATTTACATCACTAAAAACGTCAGTGGCATTTACTGGCTTCATTAAAGGATTGATGACTCTGGATTGAAATTAATGAGCAAACTTTTTTGCCAGTCTTACGGCAATAGCTAGTGCCTAACAGAACACCCCTTATGAATAATAAAAACTTCCTACACAAAGTGAACTAATCTTTTGGAAGTTTATAGAATGAAGGATCACTGCAAATACAGCAGTTTCGATATTTCCTGATGATTTGCTTGAATTTATTCTGTGTGTGTGTCTCACTGCTGGAAGGTGTTTGAGTTTGTTGTGGTTTAACCCCAGCTGGCAACAAAATACCACAGAGCTGCTCAGTTTCTTCCCCCTTCTGCCAGATGGATGGGGACAAGAACTGAAAAGAAAAGGAAACCTCGTGGGTTGAGATACGAACAGCTTAATAATTGTAATAAAACAAAATATAACAGCAACAACTATAATGCGATCTTGGTGATCTAATAATAATAATAGTAGTAGTAGTAGTAGAAAGGAGAGAGGAATAAAACCCAAGAAAAACAAGTGATACACACTACAGTTGCTCCTGGAGAACTATCATATGTGCTGAGAATGACCACTGCATGGCATGGAACTTCTCCCTGGCCAGTTCAGATCTGCTGTTCTGGCTGTGCTCCTTCACAGCTCCTTGCACACCTCCTCACTGGCAGAGCATGGGAATCATTCCTAAGATTGATTACTGAATATTTAGTTTCTCTAGCAAATGAACAGGCTTTTTGTTCATATTGTCGTCACCTAAATATTCCTTTTTCGATCATATTTTTCAACACCAATAATACACCTCCAAAAAATACAGCCTTGTCTCTCAGAATCCAGCTGTGTTGCAAACCCTTTCCTTTCCCTCAGTGAAAGGTTACTCAAACAGCAATAACTAGTAGTTTTCTTTTTTAACTACCTGATAGTAGTTAATAATAGTAACTAATTTGAAAAGCAATATGGATCCTGCAAAATATACTTAATTGGGGTTTTGCTTTAGCCTCAGCTTTAGGTAAAGGAAGCTACCAAGTAGATAGTACCAGCTATAAATGCTTTGCTTGTAGCCCTACAGAGTATTCTACTGTAAAATATGAGGGTGACTGACTTCCTCTGCTTCAGAAAAGAAAAAAAAATCATTCTTGACTGATTCTGAACATATACTGAAAAATTTGCTGTGGTTCTGAAATGTTTTTCTGCCCAGAACATCTCACTGTTTTGCCAGCCCTAATTGAAGCAGACATTTTTCAGAAAATTCACCAGTTCCTCCTGTATCTCACTACAACATGGGCTTTATTTTAAGTACATTCTCTTCTGTGGTATACATACGCTGTTCATGCTCAGCTCTCATGTCAAAAATTTGAGGAAATACAGTGTGTGGGAAAAGTCATTCTCTAATTCCAATAATTTTGTCATTCCTGGGCGATCCATCTGCCTACACTTTCAGTTTACTACCATTTGCTTCTGTTGTAGTGAGCCTAGAACAGCTACAGAGGAGAATAAGCAGGCAAACATGTCAAAGCCCAAAAAACACAGACTAATCAAAATGATAAATGACTGTGTAATAGAGACAAAACCCAGCAAATATTGAGGCTACAGGCACAGGTTTCACACATTTTCATTTTGCAAAAAGCCAAGAATGTTAAGATTCAATAATTTACAACCTGGAAGATATTAAAACATATCTCTCTGTATCTCTAATTCTTTATTGGAATCTCAAAATCTAGTGAAGAACTCTGATGATTTTACTGCATATACACATATATACACTAAAAATGGAGCAGAGCTAGAAAGTCCTCAGACACATAAGCAAGAAAAATTACTAAAAAATTTATTTTAGAGAAGAAATTTAAAATAGAATTTTATGCAAAACCATGGGCTGAAATAGGACATCCTGACTCCATTTCCCATCAAATCTTTCACATATAAGCAAGTCACACAGAGTAGATAGCACATATTCAGTTCATATCTTATTTTACCTCATAAAAATTTACTCCTGTACACCAATGCCAAAATTCCCTGAATCAGCAACAAAGCCAGTAAATAGATTTCCTGTCATTCAGTCTTTTACACTCTCCACTGGCCCATGTTGACTTCTTAATGGTTAGTCAAGCAGCTAAGCACCTTTCTGAGACAATGAGGATGTGTCTGCCACGAGCTCATTCCGATAAATATGTGAGGTCTGTTCTACCTGCAGACAAGCCTACAAAATGATTTTGCATGATTAATAGCACTAGGAGGAGTGACATGGGATGACTAAATACTTCTAGGTCATCTGAAAAAAATCACACCCAGTTTTCTTTCGGAAGGTTTCACAAGTACTAGTTGTTTTCCTGACACCACACACATGCAAACACATATCTGGAGAGTTTATGGACTCACTTAGGAAAAAGCATTTCTATCAGACAATGACAGTTTGAAGCTGACATAGCCTCCTTAATTCTTCACACGTAGCCGAGTTTGACACCACCTTTTGGAAGCAATGTATGACAGTTTAAAATGAAAGCAATCTTTCAACAGCTTGAAAGGCTTCTTTTTCTTTTCTCCTTGAAACAGACGGTGCAAAGAGGTAATGACAAAAAGAATTAATTTAAATCCTTCTAAAATTTCATCAGTTTAGCTATCCAAAATGTGCCACTTCAGAAAACCGAAAGGGTAGTTATCTTCCTCCAAAATCAATTTAAATAGCTTACTAGAAGTTGCTCAAGTGTGGATATTTCTCTTGTTTATCAGTGCTTTGGGTACATACAAGCAATTTATTTATTTACTGAGGAAAGATATTCTTCAGGCTCTTAGCAACAAGTATATCCATTATGTAGTTCATATCTTTCAAAACCTGGATTTGTTTCAGGATGTTTTAATATTTTAATGAAAAAAGTTGATTTTCTAGAAAAAAGTTAAGCATAAGTTTTTAGTTGGTAGTCTCTTTCCTTTATTAATTCAAAAATGCTGATGAAATGGGCTCTTTATTTAGTTATAATAGCTAGGGACTTCTACTAAGTGTTTTATCTGCAAGCAGTGCTATAAAAAAAGGATGAGAGTGCTCTGACTAGGGGAGTTAATAAGCAGGCACAGACAAAGAGGTGTGTCTGAGTGCAGCATTAAAAAGAGGAAAGTCTAACTAGGCAAGTTCAAAACATGAATTTTCCAGATACATACGGATTTTGTGAATGTAGGCTTTCCCGTAATGGACAAAATATTAACATTTCTCTTTATGCTTTTGCTCAGCTCTTTCAAATGAAATACAGTATGCAAGCCCCTATGATTTTAAACAGAGTATCTATCTATTTTTGATTTTTGTTTCAACAATTTCGTTTTATATATGAGGCTTGTAGAAGCTGATCTCAAAGAGCTGAAACTCTCTCAGCTGCGATGGAATCCCTGAGCTCCCAGGTATTGATCAGACAGTGGAAATAGTGATGTCAGCTAGGCTGAGTGAACCTAAATACATTGCCATATAGAGGAACATAAATTTAATTCAGGCATCATGCCATGAACTTCAGTCTGGTGGAGATCCAAAGCCCTCTTTCTGGAGCAATTCCTGTAAGGAGTAGTCTTCTCCCAAGCATCGCTGTCCTTGTGCAGCTGGTCTTCACTGGTGTCATCAATGGCAATTAACACCTCTGAACCAAACCATTTTCCTTTTTGCTTTGCTTGCACTGCTGATGACCCTTCTATCACTCTCACTGACCTCTCCATGAGACCATCAGTCAGGAAAGAACTCTTTCTAGGCCCTTTCCCAAGCCTATCGTCAACACTTTCTGACAAAGGATCACAAAGCCACCGGCCCTGTTTGTATTTTTTTTTTTTTAGGAACAGGCTTTGTCCGTTTTTAAAGCAAGCTCTCTTTCTCTCTCTATCTAGAACCTAACTCTGTTATCAAATCAAAGTCCATTTCCATATTCTCAGGGTGACCCATCATGTCTATGTTCATAAAACATTTTAGGAGCTTAAGGTTTTAAACGGGCTTTAATACTTAAGCACCTTTTAATCCTCGAGGCAATTTATGCACAAACATCTTTAAGGAGATAAAAATGGCTTTGTTCTTAAATGACTCACATTTAAGCCTTCTCACTCTTAAATCTTTTGAAGTGGTTTATATATTAAAATCACTAATACCAGTATTGCCACTTACTGGGTCTCTGGCCTTGGACACACCACTTTCTCTGCGTATCTGTTTCTCTGCCTCTGATATGGGAATAAGAACATTGTAACTACAGTTGTTCATAACCAGTTACTGCCTGCACAGGAATTTAAACACGGAAGAAAAAAAGCGTAAAAATACTTGGTGTTCTTGTTAAACACCAGAATATTAGTGGTCATTAGACCAGTACTGGGAAATTAAGTTGCCAAGATGACGTCTATACCTACTTTTGAAAAGATGATCACTTTTACATGCACTCTCTTGAAAGATATTTTTCCAGCTCTAACCCTGCCCTGGAAGAAACCACCTGATTTTAAAATTACTATTATTATTAATAATATTACTATTATTATACTTTATTTTTATAGTTGTCTGCCTTTCCTTTGAGATGATAGCATGACAGGGAAATACTTTTCTTAACGCAAGAATGTCAATGATAAATGTAAATGTCAGTATTATTTTTCTGGAAACAGACTAAGATACTTGTCTGAGTATTTTTGTAAGTGTGTTTTTCTAGAAAATTTTAGTGGAATTTGGGATGTAAAATAAAGGGACAAAGTTCTGATTTTTTTAAGGTTATACTGGAGAAAGATTGACACTTCATTCAATAACCTTTTGAGAAAGAGAGAGACATTATAGATGATGTAATGCTGAGAGACAGATGAAGTGACTTTAGGTAATCAAAGTAAAAATTGCTGCCTGACAGAGTCCAAGCAGCAAGGCCCTTTTTTTCTGAGGTACCTAATGGGTTTTTACAGTGTTATAACATTTGAGTTTTATGCTTTATGATATTCACCAAGTGACAGTCTGACCCTCTTCTCTCCTAAGATGTTATCACTTCTCTGTGTCAAAGTAATTCTGTTGCTGTCTTACCAGAGATGAACTCATGAATCAGTGATGTGGACAGGGGTGGCAGCCCAGATAGCACTCTGCGAAATCTATAAATCCTTTAAGAGCGACTATTTTTCTGCTGCCGGTGGTTATTATTGTGTCACAATCAGGCAATTTCATGCTGAAATGTTGGGTGGCCTGGATTTGAGTACTAAAAGAAGAAAAGCTACCAGGAGATTATGGTATCAGCCTGCTATATGATATGAAATGCAGGCAGTGAAGTCCACCTATCTTTGTATGCTCTTCTACTTAGTAGTGAGCACTGGAGTATATTTTCTCCAAATAGTAATCTTTTATAACATCTAGTGGCGATTATCATAAAGTTTTAAGAACTAAATCTGTATTTTTTTGTCCACATGCCTTGCCTTAACCATGGGTTCACGTGCAACTTGGTAAGTTTCAGAAAATAAGCCACACCATGACAGATCTATGACAGATCTGTCAAACATAAAACATAAACAAACATAAAACTTCCCAGTGTTTGCATGCTTAAGATTCAGGCTGGTCAATAGTCCTCATGTATTCCATCATGCAATAGTGAGTAACCAAAATCATGCAGTGAATTGTCTGTAGTCACATGCTCTGACTCTGAGTACGCATACGGAGTGAACAGGTAGAGGTTGTTAGGTTTATTAGGACAGGTACATTCCATCATCTGATACAGCCACTGATGACATAGAGACTGGAAAGCTGGTTTACAAATAAGTATAAATTAAGTAGTTTGTTGTACACAAAAAGCCTCTTTGAATTCTCTAATTCAAGTGTCTTTGAATGCACAGAAAAGTTTGCTGAATCCTAAATGACAGTCCCTTTGACTGTTCTTCTGGATGGGTTACACCACTATTTCCATCATTTTGAATGTCTGTTCTTGACCTATCACTGCCCATCACTTTCCAGACCGTCTTACAGAAAGACTTCTTGAACTCTTGCCAGTTTTAGACTGTTCCTTATTAAAATTTAATGGATCATGAAGAGATGCAAGAAAAACATGTCAATTTGTTTTCATTACAAAATCAAGCATATCTGAAAATCACCCTGAGAGTCAGAATATAATCTGACTTTTCTTCAGTGTTTTAATTAGAATGGTTGACCAGAATCAGCAGGAGAACACTAAAAAAATGTTTTCAGACTAATTTCCTTTATTTGTTTCTCTCAGTTAGCATTAAGAGAGTCACTAGTAGGTAAAAGAAACTGGAAGGAATAATAACTTGTGTAAGGATTCAGACTAGACCCTGTATTTATTCTTCATGCCTCCTTAGGTAAAAAAAGATGTAATACAGATTTTTTTTGTTTAAGATTAGCTGATAGGAGCATTTATAAACTATCTGGGTGAGAGATTTTGTAATGTTTGGTAGATTCAATGATAACATAGGATTTTTAGAAATTGAGACTGGCTAGTGAACTACTCAGTGACTTTAACACTCAGATTTTAAATATTTTGCTTACAAAAACTTTGCAACAAGAATTTATAAAGTGTATTTGTTTCAGAGAGGAAAATTATTAATCTCTGTGAATGATCAATATGTTTGTCCTTTGGCTGTTTGGCATCAGATGCAAAAAATAAAAAGAAGGGAAAGATCAGAAGTTGTACCTAGGGAGAGCAAATAGTGATGCAAATAACACCACTTGATAAATTAGGTCAGACAGAGCAGTCCCACTCCCTGACTCTTTTAGTGGTACTTTCTGGGATGCAAAATTTTGGAGTGAGGTTTGGAACTTTTTATTTGTTTGTTTGTATCCTCTGGAAATGTTTAAGTATCCACAATGTAAGGCCAGTGAAACATGATGGAATAATGGAATTTGTTAACAAGTTTTAATTGTGGTTAACCATTCGTAAATATTTTTAGCCAATTTTATTTTTCCTATAATATTTTTTTAAATACATAATCTTAGAGAATCTAGTCTCTAATGCCTATTATTGAGTTCATTCATATTATTATTAATTCATTCATATTACTATTGAGTTCATGCTTGAGAAATGGAGAGTGAGAGATGAGATTTTTCCTGTTAAAACAGCTTTGCTTGACAGGAGAAATTTGTGAATAAAATATTGCACATCAAGAGATCACTTTCAGTTCCATAAACATTTTAAATAATTTTAATAAAATCATAGAATTTTACTTCTCAGCATTTAACTTAATCTTTACTCATAAGTTACTACAATATATGATTACACTGCAAGTTGCTGTAGAAATAAGCAGGGTGTTATGCATCATTTCTGGTCACCATTGATATATTATTTGGTGTTAGCTCTTGTTCAAAATGTTGACAATGAAAAATAAGGAAAAGCAGAAAGTTAGTGGTGTGTGAATACAGTGGAAGGTTTTGGTCACCCGCTGTAGAAACCACAAGTAGCTGTGATGTAGAGCCTGCTACTCCATGGAGCGAAGCTGACAGGCTCTGAAGTTGTCAGGCTTTATTCAGTCCTTCTGTAAGCATGCCAGTGTGTGCAAGAATATAATTTCTAGCACTGATCAAGAAAGAGTAAAATACAAGCCTAGCTTCTGGTCTTAAGAGTGGTAAGAGTAGGGCAGATGCTGCAATCAAGTACAGTTCCATTAAAATCACAAGGTAATTCAACTTCTTAGATAATAAGGATATGGAAAATTGCTAAGATACCACGAATAACTAATGTTTATGAAAAAACTGATTCCTAGCAGCCAAGAGAAGACTGCTGGACACCACACATAGTACCTTCTGGGAACCAAGGTAGTCTAATCAGCCAACCAAATTCTGATTTAGAAAATCTAAATGAAATTCTTTAGTGCTGGGTTTGGACTGGATGTATTGGAAACTAAAATTTCCTTTGAGTGACAAAAGTGCTCAGAAAAATAAGATCTGACCTCATCTTTATGTACAGACTGTAATACAGTAATTAAATCCCATTATTCCCTAAGGGATCAAATATAGTGATACCTGCATGAGAGCAAGTACAGGTGCCTGTGTTCTTACACAAATGTTATGTGCGTGCACGCACACACACACACACATTGGCATCAAGCTGGTTTGTGCCATTATAACTGATTCAGCTTCTGTGATGACAATAATTTGAGTCTTTTGAAAAAAAAATATAACTTTGTTAAAGACTGCTAAACCTATAATCATCATCATCAGTGTAAATGGAAAGAAATTTCTCCCTGATGACCATATAGAATCTAAGCCTTGTAAGAGAGGAATCATGTCATCTCTCTCTCTCTCTCTCTCTGTGTCTCTCTTTTCCCCACACTTCAATTTTCTTACAAAGTGATATCTTGGACCTTTGAATCCAATTAGGAGTGATACGGTTGACAACTAATAAAGTACTGCTGGGATGGTTTCTGAGTGAGGTGAAAGTCTGCATTTCTCTCCCTCTACATACATGAATCTTGCCACACTGAGAATTATTCATTACTGATATAAAATAATAAATATCAAAAGGCCAGAAGAGATCTCTGCCATAGGTTAGTCATTTCTGCACAGTAATTGCAAACTAGGCTTTTTCCATGTGATAGGAAATTAAAGAGAATGAGAATTCACTACTTTTCTTAAAGGTTGGGGGGAAACAAAGGAAAAACCTCTGTCTTCTGCTGTGTAAGTTTAAAATATTTTAGGAGCTACCTAGTAAAAATAGAGAAAACATAGCAGATATTAAGTGCATGACAGCATCTGTCTTAAATTAATCATTTGTTGGAAAGTCTTTTAGAAAGGGGAGCTTTGAAAGGCCGTTGCACAGATCATACAGAAGGTTTGTTTAGGAGTCACCCTAGAAGGGCTTCTGACTCGGCACCCTTGAATTAAATACAGGCTATGTTCATTCAAGGGTGAGGGAGGCATGTATTTTGCAAATATCATAATTTATGGACCTTGTTTTTTAAAGGTTAGCCAGTGTGACAGTGAGGATACAGAATGCCCTATGCACTGTCCTCTTTGCCAAGTGTTCATGAAAGGAGAAAAAGTGAACTTTGTCTCAAAAAAAACCAAAAACAGAGCGATGCGAGCTGAGGCTGGGTAGGAAAAGGAGTTTGCAACTGCAGTTGAAAGCAATCAGAAGATTGAAATTCTACTGTTTCTTTTGTCAGCAGTACCCTTCAGAAAGCCAGGCTTACAGCAACTTTCTGTCTGGATTTCTGAAAGGAGTATCTCCCTGGAGTGAATAATGCAAAGAGATGCCCTTGGGGTTGCCTGTGACCCTAAGGCTTTGTTCAGTTTTCATTCTAACACACCATCAAACCCCATGAAATATTTATAAATGCAAAAACTTCCAAATGCTGTTCTATTTATAACTGTAATAAAATGACATCTCTCTGAGTACATTTCCTCTAAATTTTTAAGTTGTGTCATACACCCTGGCTATGATAAATTAAAGAGAACTCCACAATTCATGGGAAACAATGAATGATGTTCAGCTGAATATAATAATAATTTCGGATTCCTTATAATTTCTTAAAATATTTCTTTCTCCTCTATTATTTTGGTGCACTTCCCTGCAATAGGAATTACATTTTGATTTTTGCTGTTTCTGTCTGCTGCTTAAGCCTTCTATTTACTTTATAGTCTTGGAACTTTTGTTTTCGTGTACATATATTGAATCTATAAACATGATTCAATTATTTCCTGTAGGAGTATAATGAATAATGCATGTCTCTGGGTTTTGAATACTTCACAGCCTCCAAATATGAGGTAAGTGAAACTGTGGAAGAATAGCAGTTTTAGCAGTAGTCAGCTACCAGTGGAAGGCAAAACAAACCTCCAGACCAAGTCATCTGCAGGGTAGGGCAGGATGCTTTTGACTTCTGCTTTTGAGATTAACTTCTGTCTCACAGACCCCTAGGTGCTTGCAGTAGTAGTGACTATTGACTTTTGAAGTTCCCTGGAGACCAATTTACATTGCTGAAGCACAGATGCGCCATCTATTAATAGTAAATTTCTCCTTCTTGGATTGCCAAAATAAATGTCAGTGTGGGATCTGTGGTATGGATTTGATTGCAGTGTTAGAACTAGTGAACCAGAAAAACTAAATTGTTTCCAGTTACAAATCCCAAAGTTTTCCCAGGTAGGAGTAGTCACGATTTACCAAGAACATCAGAGTAAAGACAGAGAGAGAGGGGGGGGGGGTGGAGGGGAGGGAGAGAGAATATGCGGTGTCAAACATGACATGCTTTTTATTTTATAAGGGATAAAATCGTAAATCTTTTAGCATAAATCTTATCATCTGAGAGGAATAGCACAGTGGCAAGTTCTCAACAGAGCCTGGATCATTAAACTTTACAATATGTTTACAAATTCCACTAAAGAAATTATTCTTGAGAACATCAAGACCAAAAATGAAAAGACACTCTGATATGCCTGTTGTGGTTAATGCTTTGCACCACAATGTCAAACACTGCAGTTTGATTTCTTGTTCTCATCCAAGGGAAGAAGACCCCACAACGACCAGAGTAACATCTAAAAGTGACTAAGGACTTTGTCTATTATGTTCTCCAGGGTATCTCATTTAGAAGTGTTGATGTTGCCAAGTGAGTAAAATGAGAAGCAACCATAATTCTCTATGAAGTTGTATAGAATAAGGAAAAGGTGCAGGATTTTGCTAAGCAGTCCTCAGTGCTTGCTCCCAATACTCACAGAAACTCCACTTGCTTACAGAAGGCTTAAGCATGGAGAGATGCAAATTAAACCAAGGATTATGTTTTGGTTTTAGCCAGAAAACACGATATCCTGATGGGAACAGCTATCCAGAAGCCCCATCAGAAAGCTGGAAAAGGTTTTTAGCCACCAGGTTTTTTATAGAATAGCAATGGGTTTTTTAGAGAGCATTTACAGAAAGAACCAGTATTGTGAAAAGAAAAAGAAACCTCTGACGTGCCATACACCCTTATGAACACAGTTGAGTTATCCCCATATTGTCTCAATTTCTTCTCACAAGATGCTATAGACTGTATTGTAACTATCACATGTATTATATGGTAATTTTATTCACAAGCAGAAGCAAGCAGTTGTCAAACTGGCAAACAGTGTTTTTAGTTTGCATCTGCTCTGCCAGCTTTCCATGCCAGGACAAACCCTTTTGAACTCAGTGACAGGAAAGTAAATATATGGAAATTGGTTTCCAACAAAGCCACTGTTATCCCTCCTAATGGACCACTCTCCAAAATTGTACAAACAAGAGCTTTCCTTCAGCTTTTCAAGAGCTGGCTTTACACAGAGTTGCACACACAAGACCACGGATGTCCATGAGTTTCATGCCTGGCTTTTTTCTATTGGATATGGTTTAGAAATCGCTGGACCTCACAGTAATTTTAGTTCACAGTTAGACACGAGCCCAGAGTAAAATATTCTATGTGATTTTTTTCATTGTTGCTGGGCTTATAAAATCTGCCTCAAAACCTGACTTTGGCAATTAGCTCTTTATAATGACAGAGTCTGTGATAAACACAGTCCTACTGTTTCAGATATGCAAAATGCAGAATTGCTGTTTGCAGAGATCACTAAGTGGCTGAAAATCTGCTAACCATGCTCTTTGTGGCCTGGAAATTCAGTAATGAAACAACGAGAATTATCATTTTAAGTTGGCCATTCTTTCCATTGCATAAGGATATTTGAACACGCATGCTAACTCTGAAAGATGTTATATAGTGATAGTTCTTTGAAGGTAGTTTTGGAGAAACTGTAGTATTTTACTCATTACTCATTACTGAAAAGGTCACTGAGATTGTTTCTTTGACCTGGTAGAATATATTGACCTAGTGGGGCTGTGGGTTTTTAGCATCAATGAAATTTTTTTCATCTATGACTTTCTCTGTGAGAATAAGAGATAAGGAAAACTTTTTGTAATTTCTTAGTTCAGGCATTTCTTTTTTGAAATACTGTTCAAGCCTGAAGGAGATGAAGGAATTATTATAAAATATTAGATCCAAGTGTTCGAGTCACCTGTTGTGAGTCTTCATATTTCAAGAGGTTTCTTTCAGTGGAATTTCAGTTCAAAACCAAGAATAACTGCAGAAAAACTTGAAAAGCATTTCCAGGGAATTTGCTGTCCCCTGATATTTGCCCAGTGCTGCTTGCAGAAGCCCATTCACAGGTCAGTCTTAACACTACGAGCCTACCAGATCTGGCTTAATTTTTTTCAGCTGTGGTTGACATCTCTTACTGAAAACCTGTAGGAACAGCACATATCTGGCACTTCCAAAATCAGTGTTTTGCTCAAAAACAAGCAAAAGTACTACAGCTCCACACTTCCTTTACCTGGTGGTTGTTGCCTGTGCAACACACAGAGAATAGGCTTGCAGCAGCAGCTTTTTCTGGGGAATTATCATATTCATTTTATTAATGGAAAATTCTGCTAATGAAACTCACCCCCTCTGACCTCCTACAAAGTGTAACGTGTTAGTCCTAATCGGGGTAAGAGAAACTCTTAAGCTTTGTCCTGTATGTATTAATGCTAATGAAATTCAAGAAATGGCAGGTTTCAGGGAAGGCAAGGAAAGCAGAGGAGAGGGCAACAGCAGTAATGAGCCTGTAATTATTTGTAGAAATAAAGGAGAGTTCTTACACAGGAAAGATATCTCGTGTAAAGACAATACTAATATAAACAGTAAGAGTACATGCAATGTTTTTCAAAGTTGTGTAAGGAAGAAAGGGGATTAAAAGAGGAATTGGAGAGAGCTGAAACAGCTGTTATTTATGAGTTAAGAGCATTAACAGAGGCAGTACATCATCTGTACTACCACCAATCTTTAATGTAACGAAATAGAAACTTTATCTCATTAAATATCAAACAAGAGCCTCTCTATCTCTAGTGTACTCTATGTGCTATAGAAAGAAAAAATTTCCTTCACATTTTTTTAAAAACAGCTAATTCCATATCTCAAGTAGCTCCTTTTTCTTTTGCCTAGACAGAAATGCTAGCAATGTTCTGTTAAAATAATTCCTTGCCAAGGCATGATGTTGCTTATTATTATATTGTACTGAAGTAAGCTATGATTTTTAATTACTTATGGATCTAAGGTGGTGTCTCTAAACTACAGTGGCGAGGTCTGAAGATACATCAGTTTCAATAGAACTGCTGGAAAACAGCTTCCAGTATTGCAGTTAATATTCCATCTAGATATATCCTGACCTGAGCCCTTACAAAGGTCTAACATTTTTCTTTTTTTCCCCTTTTTTTTGTTCTTTAATGTAATCTCTGCATTGTTGTACCATTCATATGTGTCACGTCACTTTCACTCTTTTCTGGCTGAGAGAGCTAAAACGAGCTTATATTAAAGTTAGGTTAATGCCACTCCTGATCAGCCAATGCTGTGAAGCGATGCAAGGCTAACACCTCCTCTTCCAAGCTGAGGTCACTGCCAAGAGCAATGAGATTTTTTGGTACCAAAAGCATGACTGACATTTTTTCCCACTTTCCAACATTTCCAGCTGAGTGTGAAAGAAAAGGGGTTTTCACGAATGAAATAAACCATCTGCTTTCTCCTCTCATACACAAATAACCCTTTCATTCAACGGAGACACCAGATATGTTCTGCTTATTTTGAAGTAATCTGTGTAGCAGAGCAAATAGGGAAAGCAGGTGAGTGAGATTGGCAGCCATAATCTCTTATCTTCAGAGTTAACAGGTATTGTTGATTTAATTGCATTCGTCTCTGTAAAAATATCAACAAGAGAGCACGATTTAAAGTAGGCAATGCCTTTTCTTGCTTTAAGTATTTTCATACATAGTAATTCCTTCCACATCACCTTCTACCCAAGGATCTTGGAGAACATTTTAAAACTGGGCTGGGATTCTAATCTTATCTGGCTCCATACAAGTCAATAGCTTTGCGTACAAGTCAACAGAAGCAAAAAAGAGAATTTGGACCTACTGCAAAAGTATCTGTGAGTTTGATGTCTTTAAGCAGAAGTCTCTGTCCCTTCCTTCAACTGCTGGTGCAGATGGAAGTTGATGGTGGGAGTCTCACCTTTAACCCCTCTCTTGAATGGAAATGGATGTTATCAGGTGTGTTGAGAAGGTGGTACATAATGCTTATGAAAAACTTGTGTATTTTATGACCCCTTTGGCAGTTGTTTAAGACACACACCTTATTTGGCACGCAATCTTGTGTTCTGCCTGTCCTGAGCTGAACTTTGGCTGAAACTGAGTAGAGGGCACTTCCTCAAATGACCACAATTTATTCAAGTCTGTAAGGCTCCTCTTAAATGCTGCTCATCATCTTAGTTTCCTAGTAGAATTAAAATCTATAGGTGTGTAAGAAATAGTACTGGTATAAGAGGTCAGAGAATTACCTGTCACAAAGGAAAACACTAAAATATAAAATCCCTTCAAGCAGAAGAGCTCACTCTTCTTTCCTTATTATACTGCATTTTGCGATCAGCTGTAGGAAAACATCTGAAGTAAGCAGTTGGGGTTTGAGCCCACCTGGTAACTAAGTACCACAGGTACTCATTCACTCCCCATCTCCTGCACAACACACATCCTCCCCGCTGTGTGGAGGAGATTCTGAAAGAAAAGGTAAACCTCTTGGGTTGCAATAAGAACAATTTCATAATTAATACAAAATACAATAATAATACAATTATACTACTAATAAAACCAGGAACAATAATGAAACAACAATAATAATGATAAGGAGAGGAAGAGAGAGTAACAGAACACAAGAGAATCAAGAGATGGACAGTACAATTGCTCACTACCCACTGACTGATACCCAGGCTGTTCCCAATAATTGACCAGCCCCTTTTTGGGTAACTCCCCCCGTTTATATACTGAGCATGACATACTGTATTATGGAATAAACCTTTGGTCAGTTCAGGTCAGCTGTCCTTCCTATGCTCTCTCCCAATTTTTTGTGCAGCTCTTCACTGTCAGAGCATGAGACATTTAAAAACCCTTGACTAAATAGCGATAGCCAAAACATCAGTGTGTTAACGACACTATTCTCATACTTAATCCAAACCACAGCACCGTACCTGTTACTAAAATGTGCTTTGTCCCAGCCAAAACCAGGACAGTTTCTACTCCTTATTCCACCCCATTTGTGTCATGCATGACTTTTCCTGACCTTTGATAGGTACACACACAGACATCATTCCTTTAGTCTATGGACCACCCCTATAAAGGCCTGTTGAGTTCATCGGCAGGCAGGGGTTCATCTGTCTCCAGGAAAGCAGGGCTCCATCGTGTGTAATGGTGAATTGGGAAGGCAAATGCCATCACTCTGAATATTCCCTCTTCTTCCAGCTTTTTTTACTTATGTCCTATTGTATGGAATGTCCCTGTGGTCAGTTGGGTCATGTGTGTGGTCATGCACCCCCAGACCCCTCACCAGTGTGGCAATATGGAAAGGAGAAAAGGCCTTGTCTCTGTGTGAGCCGTGCTCAGCAATAACAAAAGCATCTCTGTATTATCAACCCTGTGTTCGGCACAGATCCAAAACACAGCCTCATATTAGCTACTATGAAGACAATTAATTGTACAGCAAGCAAAACCAGAACACAGGTTAACAAGGATGAGACTGGCTTTTCCTCTTCCATAATTATCCACTGACCTGGTTTCTAAAAATAACTCTCTTCACCTTAGAGCATTTGTCACAAAAATTAGTGCATGTGCTGGAAACTGCAGTTCTAGCCTATGCAGGCTAGAAGATATATTTTAACATTAAAGTCTTATAACTTATAATGATCTAGAGTTATACAGGTTCATAAAAAAGCAAGCCAAACCAAATGAAAACAAACAAAAAAAACCCACCACCATTTTGGCACTTATATGAGAAAGTAGAAAGAAAGATAATATGATTGCAGTAGGTTCTCCTTCCTCAAGAGGGAAGATGTTATTCCTCTTGTAGCTCTGCACACTGGAACAGAAGCAGAAAGCTCTGTGAAGTCAGTGTAAAGACAGCAGCCAGGTTGAGCTTATGCCAATCTGGAGACTGTGTGAACAGACTACAGTAGCAATCAAATCCCCTGTGCACATGCTTAATTCATAGACTTGTGCGTGCTTCTGCATTACTCAATATGTGTCTAAATTATACCTGAACTGTAATAGGTGGTCTATAAACTGTGTACAAGAAATTTAATGCACAGAGAAGTCAAAATCAACTATATATTAGATCCGTTGGGGAAAAAGAGGATGTCACAGAAAGAATTTTTCTGATTTGACAGCCAAAGTGTCGTGGATAAATTCTCAGAAGTGGTTGGATGGTATTTATGAGGTGGAAAGAGAATAACAAAAAGAAATCCAGAGAAGATTTAATTAATGGGATCCTCATCCCATCAGTAAATGGCAACTTTTATATAAGAGAAAGAGACTGCCAAAATGAGCCAGAGTAATTACAGGACTGTAAAGTTCTTATTATATGCTATATGTTCTTTGTCAAGGGAAATTTAGAAGAAAGTGTTTATTCATTTATTTTTGTTTGATTTAAGAAGCTGTTTGATGACTGCTTGGTGGTACAAGGGTGCCTGCGTGTAGCAAATTTTAGGCATTATATATTGGCAGAGAAGGATGCCAGCTGTTCTACTGACATTATGTTTCAGTTTTATGGTTGCAACTACCTTCTAAGAAATGCATCAATTTTCCTAGAAAGGATCTGAGCTCAAGATCACCACTATTGCAATTTCAATAGTAATGGTTTAGCCTGGATGAAAGCTTCCAGTGATGACCCTGAATGAGATACTGAAGTGGCATTTCTGTATTTCCAGAAAAGGAGCAGGAACTTTTGTTCTGCAGTAACCAGAGACTGCTGACAGTGACCAGAAACAGCTATCATCTCAAAACTGTGGCTGTTAATAATTGCCAGAAAAGCCTTTCAAAATTCAGGAGGACAGTTCAAACTCTAGTCCCGAAATCAACATTTTTCTGACTGTTTTATTTCTAATCTTGAGCTAGAAGAGCCCTAAAGATCAATTTCATTTACCTCAGACTAATGCTTTCGTACCTGACTTCTCAGTACAAAGTGAAAGCCCTCTCTCAGCGATAATTCTGCTGATAACTCCTGAAGAACAGGAAGGTGTGAATATGCAGAGCCCAGTTTAGTCTTTTCTCCTGAGTGAAATTCTGCCATAACACTGCAAAGCAACATCCACAGTGAATACTGAGGGACCTGAGCTGCCATCAACTGTGTTGTATCCCAGCCTGCATATACAAAATGTCTCTGTTCTACTGGATTGCTTTTTGCTCAATTACTACCATCAAAAGGTGTCTTTAGCTCAACAAAGGAGTTCATATATCAAGTGAAAGATGTATCATTGCACTTACTAAAAGGATTAAAAAAGCCCTTGAAAGGTATACAGTACAAATTGTAGCATTTCCTTTGTTTATAAAACTTAACTTTTCATTGTTCTCTGGTCAAATGCAACTGAGGGTCACTTGCAGAGAAAAATAAAACGTCTAAACAAGCACTTCCTGCCTTCTGGTTGCAAATCTATTCCTTAATATCCTTGGCAACTGCCTCTAAAAGGAAGAAGATTATTGAAAGAAAATCCATAAAGCAAGGCTGGCTTTAAACAGATAACTATTTTATATTAATTTGGTCCAATTCTAAAAGCTGTGGAGACCATTCCCAGCCAGGGACAAGTTTTCTAAGTTGGCTAAAATGGCACCTAATTGAAGAATAGAGTTACTGAAAAAAAAAATCCAGACTGCTCCTTCCAGGTCTAATGTTCATAAATAATTTCAGTTGTGAATGTTTACATAGTACTTTGAACATGTAAAGTGCTTTTCATACAGCATTGTTATTTATTTAGCACATACAGAACAGCAGAGTTTTCAAAGGGGATATATTTGAAATTGAATAAGTGAAAAAATTTTTAAAGGAAAAAAGAGCAAACCATGTTAGTTTCTCAAAAGGAAAAACTGGCAATCATAATTTTCTCAAGAAAAAATCAGCTATTAAATCTAGGGGAACTCTAAATAATTTTTTTTGTCATTTATTTAGAAATGAGCAATGCACTTTTGAAAGTATAGAGAATATATGGGCCTCTTGTCCATAAGATTTTCAAGTACTATATTGCTTTTCCTTAGTGAGACCTTAGATATTCTGTGTTGCATAGAAACCAGTACTCATCACCTGCTGCAGGAGAATTTCAGTAGGTAGAATGTTGCTATTGGAGTGATGGCATGGGTAAATATTTACATCTCATTAATCACAATGGAATTCATCATGAGCTGGGAAACATTTCTCTAATAATTAACCTTTCCAAACATTTCAGCTCCTTTTCTTTTGAGCAGTTTTATATGTTATAGATGAAAATATGAATACAAGCACCATTTCAAACTCCTGCTTTTCTCAAAAAAACCCCAAAACCCCAAAAACCCCAACAACCAGGAAAAAAAAAAAAAAAAAAAAACAAAAAATTGGAGGGAAGTTGCTAAAAGTTCAAAGCCTTTTTGCATGGGGTAAAGCAGGGTATTTTTCATTTCATTTGCTTGCTAAGGAAGTAAGATTATGATAACAGAGCATTTTTTATATTTGCTGAACCAATATGATAGAATTCTCCTTTGTCTCAATACTTCTGACTATCTTATAATCAATTTCCAATCTGAAAACAGAAACTCTCTTATGAAGTAGTGAAAATAAAGGCGGGAAAAAATTGGCACTCTTCAAAAGAACAGAAGTGGTATTAGCTACTGTATGCTTTTCAGCAAATTCTGATACTTTATGCTTAATACCAGTTCTCCTTGAGGCTCCAACTGGGTGTAATAACCTTCACTTTCTCTCCAAACATGCTCACTGGTACGAGTCATAGGAGGTATTAAACATCTGCTGTTCTCTGCTCAATTCCAAATATACTTTAGTGTTTCAGGGGTAGAAATAGAGCTGAATTATGGCTGGTTTTTTTCACAAGTGCAGCAGAAGTGACAGGTCACAAGAAAGTTTTCCAGTGATACGTCTTCTCTTCTGGATCAATTTGTTCAGACTTCTTTAGCTGTGTGCAAAGAATCTTTGAAAGCAGAATATACAGAACTTACAAGTATTAAGCAAATGTTAATTGATTAATATAGAAAAGATTTCCAGGATTTAGCAATCTGTCAGGCTAACCCTTTGTGTAGCCACCTCCTCTGACACAACACCTGAAGAGCCTTTGCTGCCCAGAGAGCCCCAGCCAAATGGGAAAGGGACGGCCTCTGTAGCTGCTGTAAGTTAGCTCTTCCCTGTTGCTGAGATGTAATTTTCAGCCAGCTCACCAGCACAGGTTGATAACTTGATGTGGTGACCCAATAACCCAGCCCCAGCCAGGCTCACAGGGTTTTTTCCCATAGATATTCGTACATGTCCATGGAGGAATCTCTTTCTTAGCTCCCTGGTTTGATAATGATTTCATCTTGACAGCGTAATTTCTTGATTTCTTATCCTTCTATGAACTTCCTCAGAGATCTTCCTCGATAGGTTGAGGTTTAGGATCTGCAGTGTCAGAGCTGAGCCTGTGGTCCTTGGTTCACAGGCAGCAGGAAGAAAGCAGTGTGAAGGATATAGCAGCTACTACAGAGAGAGAAGTCTACACCAGGAATGATACAGGGGTTTTTGTGCTCCCTGTACATGAAAGCTAAACAAAGGTCTTAGTCTCCCAGTGGCGATGTAAGTGAACAGAAAGAAAATGTAGGTCTTAATAAGTAAGTGTTTCCTGGGCAGGAGAGTATGATTGAAGAGCTTTAGGAAAAAAGACAGTGCATCATATGTGGTATAAGAGAGAGGTTGTTACCTGTTATTCACCCCTAGGAGATAATACCTCCTCTGCTCTCTTCATTCTGCAGAGGCCTTCAGGTGAACCTTTCCTCTGAGTATTTTTATGTTCATGTCTCTCAGCAAAATCCCATCAAGTTTCTAGCAGCTCTAAAGAGACATCTGAGCCCACAGTGAGAAAAGTGTTTTGGACAGAAGTAAAATGAAGAGATTCTAGGTTTCATCTGACATAACTCTTGCTTGTAGATTACTGCATGTTCTGCATTCATAATTTCTGATATATGATACCTGAAGTGATGGTGAAATTTCCAGTAGTTAATTGGCTTTTTGGAAATTTTGAAATTTTAAAATCTCTGATAAATTAACACACGATTTATACAGGAAAGCAGAGTTATAATTACTCTCCCTGAAGCCTCCAGTCCCTTTCTACCATTTCTACATTTCTACTACTCTTACCCTCGTCACAGGGTACCAGTTTACTGTAGTAATGAGATTGAACTATGAAATGTTCGTTACATCATTTGTAGAGGCTCTGAATAAAGTTGTTATAAAAAGCATGAAGCCATATGAAATTTAGCAAACATTTAAGCCTTCAGTTGAAGACCTAAGTGTTACCAGGCCTTTCAACATGAGCAAATTGAAATCTCTTCAGGTGAATTTAAGACAGCTAGAAGCAGCAGTGGCTCAGAGCGCATAAATGAGGTAAGTATCTGGTGACAGAGTACATGTATAGAAAGATCTTTAGTGCATACCATTTTCCTTCCTCTGTCTTCTTTTCTTGCATAATAGACATGTTGCATTAATCAAAGACCTGCGGGACCACTTGTGTGTTTTACTTCAAGTCCCCTTTACAGCATCCTCTCTGAAGAAAAGAATTCTAAAGGGCACTAAATATTATTCGTCTGAGTATAATTTGGTGATCATTTTTTCTCAGTTCCTAACCAGAACAAATATTAGTTCTAGTCAATCTTCAGGGAACTTCTTAACACAGCAGGGTAGTTTTTACTGTTTATGCAATTTTCAGCCATAGTTGCTTATTTTATTTAGACTTTCAGTTGTCGCATTTCTGGATCTTTTCTTTTTAGACTTCATCAAGTCTTCCAGATACCTCTATTATTTAAAAAAAAAAAAAACAACAACATTTATTGCAATTTCTCTGAAAGATTTAATTTTTGTATGGTTTTTTTTTTTCTACTTTTGTTGTATAGTAGAGGGTATAGGATCATTCAATGCAAATTTTCGTTCTAATATGGCATATCCATTCTCAAAAACAAATACAGCAATTTAGCAGTTGTCTTAATATTTAGAGCTTTATTAACATTAAGCCTTTTGACTTTTTCATCAAATACTTTAAAAATGAAGGTGAAAACAAGTAATCAAAGAAAAAGACTTGTAAAGCAGTACTGAGCAGATAGAGGAGCTAACTTGCCATTGAATCAGCCACAGGAGCAAGCATAGTGAAGTACCCCTTCCCCTTTCCTGGGCTGATACTTAAGGATCAATAGTACACATATTCCAGAAGTCTACTGTAAGCACTCAAGAAGGTGTAGTGAAATAGCCAAAGGACATTGCAGAGAGAAGTAAACACTGAACACCATTTCAGACGTTTTTATTGCATACCTGTGGGAATGGATGTATACAATTTTTGTGTTAGTCAGTGATTTTCCCACTTGAATTTAAAGAAGCCCTGATGGTTGCTCCAATTTGATTATTGCATTGTTCATTTGGAAAGTATAAATGCACAATTCTAGTTAAAGTATCAAGTGATCTTTGCCAAGCTCTGTGCTTCTTCTCTCAGTGGTTTCATGACACAACACTGGCATTCCTAGGCACTAATGGCAGCTTCACTTGCAGCCTACCTCCAGAGGCAATGCATTAAGCTTCACATCACACTTAAAAGAATGACAAACTCAGAAGCAGGGCTCACCTGAAAACAAAGGGCTCAATCCTCTGGTGAGCTGGAAAGCGATTTCAGGGTTGTTATGAGTAGGAAGCAAAAGAAAGGCACAGAGTAAGATTGGATCACACACTGTGCCTGTGAGCTGCGATCTCCACTGGAGAGCAAGCCCTGCATGTGCTGTGGGGAGGTTTAACTTTATCTATGTCAGGTCACCCTGGCATTGCATGCATTTTATTTTACTTAAGTGTCTGAATGCAGCTGAATTGTTCCTGCTGTTGAAGAGAGGACAAGTCTGGGGGGAATATCTGTGCCAAATGACCTAAAGTATGTGACTGGCACTGGGCACAGTATTTATTCTGTCAGGTGTTACTTGGGCAGCCACAGCTCTTCATCTGCTAGCTTCTGCTTCATGGGCTTATATCGGGTTACTGACAAAGACGAAACCTACATGCAAGATGTTTGAAGTTGTATTTTAATGCTCTTAACACAGTAAGGTGATCCTTTTCTGGAATCACTTGAAAAACTCTATCTAAATAAGGAGAAACAAGAACAGATTGCTACATCTTCATCTTTGTATGCATTGTTATGAAGGACTTGACATCCCATATGATTTTCTTTAACTTATGTTCTGTTCTGTTTTTTCCAAGAATTATGCTACTTGCTACGTTTTTTATCTTGATTGTTACTTTAAGAACAAAGCAAATCATCACTCTCCTAAGTGTCTTCTTGTGCCTCTGGGACAACTTTTACAGTTTTTTTTCCTCAACTTTCTAACACATCCAAAAAATCTGATCCTGGCTTATTCACTTTCCCAGGTGATTCCCAGGTCACTTTGTTAAAGCTTTACTGCTTTAGTATCAAAGAGCAGGAGAGGTTTTAGTTTTCCATCACCTCTTTACCATTTTTGGTTTCCAATTTAATAATTCTTTTACCTCTTTAACTAATTAAAAACATCTTGGTTTTTTTTATTTGGCTAATATCTACCCAGAAGTCACTGTTTTCATGAAGTTAATAAATTGTGGTGTGCTGTGCTTTACATTTGTTATGCTGTTAATATGAATGATCAGAATAGACGCTATAAGGTCAGTAAAGATAGTGTTGATTACTATCCATTAAATTACTCACATCTGAAATAATTGTACCCTTCTCCAAAGATCAGTTCTAGGAGAGCTTTATTTAGTCACCTGGTACTTTCTGATAATTCTGATAATTCTGATAATTCTGTCTTCATGAATATTAAATATCCCCTGAGACAATAGTTTCAATCTTACCTTTAATACCTTTTATATAAGATATTTCAGTGTGCCACTACTGCAATATTTGAGCTATAAGACATTTCTAGAGGGAGGTAAGTGTTAGGTTTCAAGAGCCCTTGGCTTTGGCAGTGAGGTTTTCTCTGCAAACCTGAATTCACACATTGCTTAGTTCTTTCTCTGCAGCAGTGTGTCTGTGAAGCTTCTCTATGAAAGATATAATGTGTAATTTCCATCTCTTTCTTTGCAGAGCTGGAAGCTTTTAGGTTACTGACTGTTTGCCCTATATATTTCTTTACGAAAAAGGGGACTTCCTACAGATATCCTCAGGTTTTTTGATGATTAACATAACAATAGTTTATGGGCTAAACTCTATATTATAACAGCAGAACAAGATTTTTTTTGAAAGTAATTTTCCCTTGCAAGATTTAAAGCATCAATATTGAAAGTGTTTGGGATTTAAATATACTATTTTTTCAGCTGTAGGACTGATGGGAAAAATACAGATCTACATTACTGTAATAGGATATGGTATTTCTGTACAAAGACTTAGAAATTATGAGTCCCTCTAAATAATAATGCATGATATCCTCCATTTTCCCAACATCCAAAAATCTTTCCTAGTGGTTTAAGTGAAGGTCTGAGACCTGCAAGTCAGTGTGACTCGCAGAACATATGAACTGCACACTTTTGGTATCACAGCAAGAGGAAACTGGGTACAGAGCTAGACAAGAAATTCTGTGTCATCTTTACAGTCCTTGGAAACTGCAGGCAACAATGGAACTGCGAATAACAAATAGCAGTGGTTCTTTCTTATAACTAATTACATTTTTTCCACAGTCGTTCTTGTTCAAAGGCTTTTTTCAGAACATCAATTTCTTAATGGCTAGAAACCTTCCTCTAATTTCTACCTTAAATTTATTCGTAGACTATTTAAACCCACTTATTCTTTTGCCAAAATCATCCTTAAACTTTAATAGTTCTTTGCTCTCCCTGGTGCTTATTCACTTGAACAAATGATAGAGAACAATAAACATCCCTGTCCACTTTCTGGATTAAACAGGCCAATCATTTTTAGTATCCTAAATCAGGGTCTCCAGTCACCTGTTTATCCTTGCAGTGTTTTTGTGCAGGTGTTCTCTTCCAAATTGATCTTTCTTGGATGGCATATCAGGCTGACTATGAACAAATAGCAATTTCAGACACTCTCACTTGCAACACACATGGGTATCTGTTTAAATTAAAGGCTGAAAGCTGCCATCTTCAGTGGTAATGTTACAGGATTAAAATAAACCTGTCCTCAAATGTTTTGAGACAAGGGGATCACTGTCTTAAAAGGTAGGACAGAAGATAGAAAATGATATCTGCTCCTTCCCTGAAATCTCAATCATATCCATTTACTTATTTTTAATGATAGACATTTGGCAAAGCTTTTGAGGCAACGCTGAGTCTCCTGGTTACAGGGCTCGTACTGCAATCATGCAGATCTTTTCTGCATGCAATTTTCTAACACAATAACAAAGAGCACCACGTTAGTTAAAAAAGCAAGCTCCTAAAATGCATATATTACATTGCAGCTGAAATACAATTTGAAGACAACCAGCCTATCTTTTGCAGCTGGACACCAGAGACACCAACAATTATTATAAAGGAGGAAAAATAAAAAAATTTGCAACTGTTGCAGAGATTTTTCTGGGTGTCCCCTGTCTGCTGATGCCAAAGGCACTTTAGTGTTCAAAAACGTCTGATTACAGCTGATTTCATTCATTATTTTTTAGTACAGGTTTTACATAAATGCAGTTGTCTCCTTTCAGGACAATGTTATTTCAGTCTCAGCAATCAATATGCAGAGAGATGAATGCTAATCCTCTACATGATATATTGGTGTGAAATCAGACAAGCAGTTATCATAGTCAAGAACAAGAGAATTCAAAGTGCGTGGTTATAGTTGGTTTTGACAATTTCTGCACAGTTGCATATAATACAGGGGAGAATATACCTTGCAAAGCCAAAACACTGCTCCAGTGCAGCAGCAGAAGGAACAATTTGATAATTTTTGAAATGTATAGAAAGACTTAAATATCTTAAGTCAGTTTTCATAAAAACATTATCTTACTATGATCTATTTGAGCAAAAACATTATGCAATGAACTTCTATTTGTTTTTCTTGTTTTATACATAGAAGTTGTTCGGTGAGGAAATATCAAAACCTGCCGAAAAAGAGAGTTCTTAGCTCTAGAAATGCCAAAGGTTTTTCCTTTTCCAAACTTGAGACAGAAACACCCAAAAGAACGTGTAACTGTTCAAGACTGGCAAATCTGAAGGAGACAATGTAAATGGAAAATAAGGTTTTTTACATTTTTTCTTCCTTTGAGCTTTGATTTCCATTTTTTCTTTCTATTATTCTATTATCAAGTAATGAATGTGCATGACAGAAATGGAATCTATTTTCCAGCAATGTTTTTCTATAGTTCCATCACTGACACTTCCCATTCCTTGAAAATGGAGGTTATCTAAAGACTTTTCTTTTAAATCAAAGATTTTCTAGTTTGGGAGGGTGGGAAATCAAGTTGTTTAATCTTTTCTCACAAATGCAAATTCAATGCAAATTTTTAAATAAGAACCAGACAATTTTCACAATATATTCCAACCTTGTAAGTGGTTTCACTAGTTTTTATCTGTTTCTCTCTCAAAAGCCAAGATGCACAGTCATTTTGAAATTCTTGTTACAAATTTTAGTGCTAACCCTGTCTGGCTGTTACCAAAATTTGAACATATGGGCTGTCGTACCAATAGATTTCATCCTTCAGAAATAAATTTGTACAGCTGTATACTTATTAACTTTGCTTTTCTCTTTTTAAGAGGCAGGAGCCAGATGAGTCGTGAGGGCTCAGGGGAACTTAGAACTAAAGACAGAGATATGCCCTTAAAGCACTTAAAAGATGTATTAATTACATTATGGCTTTTTAGAAGCTCAGTGTGTCAAATACACCCACCAGAGATCTCACTGTGACAAAATCAATACAGTTCATGGAAAGTCTCCCTTTATTTTCATTTTACATTTGGAATGACTAAGACCTTCAGGCAGATAAATGCTAAATCAGTACAGTTAATTTGCTATAATTGAAAATCTTGACCCTTAAAAGACGAAGGAAAACCAGGGAATTTTCAAGTCTCTCTGCTAGTTTTCAAAGCTGTGAAACCAAGAGAAAACATGGTGAATCGTGATGAGCTGTCTCTTCGATATGGACGTTCTTTTACTGTAGATACTAAATATTCTCTATGGTGCACATATACGAATACTGTTAATCAGTATTTTCAGTAATATACAGTCAAAAGAAAAATTAGTAACAACAATGCAAATACATTTTAAACATCGAGGTCAACCTAGAGTAGAAAAGGAAAGACTGTGTGAAAGACCCCTATTGGTAGTACCGTGAGGAAAACTACATCTCATTAGCAATTAGAAATTCCATATGTTGAGACAGACACCAGAAGAAGCTTAAACTGTGTGGAATAAAAACTTGCTGAAAGAAATTAACTGAGCCTAAAGTTGAGTGGTAATATTGAGTGCTAAAGAACTGACCCAAATCCAACTTCAGTTTCCACCTTGCCAGGAGAGACACGTCAAGAGGATATTATCAGACAGAGGAGATCTTTTAAGACGTCATTTGATGTTGCTTCTCTTTTCTTCTGATCCCTGGAGGTAGGAGCAGCAGCCGGGTGAGTTGTCTGAGTATCACTTGATGCTCTCACATCATTTTCTCATCTTTTCCTGGGAAAGGACAGCTAGCCAGATGAAGTGTCACACTGGCCTAAATCTCATTTCTGTACTGTCCATGGGCTCACAGTGGACTGTATGCAGAAACTAAATGCAAGAAAATCTACAAGAAATGCTTTTGTATCAGATAGCTCGAAAGTCCCACAGAATGAAAATGAAACTTGCTGAACTAAAAGTAGCAAAAACACATTAATCCAGAAGGTTTGATGGCCAATTTATTACAAGAAGATTTTGTGATACAGGTGAATGTAATTTCTTTCTTTGAATTAAAATCGTATTATGTATCGCTTTTTTCAACTTCAAAAGCAACCAGGTATATTTTTAAGGTAATAAATAGGGAATTTGGTAAAATTCCACATTGAATTTTTGAGCTTTGTGTGACATGCTAAATGAAATTACTTTCCAGAGATTGTAATAGCCTCCCACAATGAAATATAGATAAAACATTTATATTTACAGCTTAAGCATAAAAGTCATAAAAATAATAAAATTTTGTTCAAATCAGTGTAAAGAAAAGGTTCCTAATTACATGCATGTTCTCTCCCTGAAGTTCAACATTTGGGCTGGATTAAATGTAAGCATTTATTCATCTGGCAATAAAGACTCATTGCTACTAATATTTGTTTCTGTGAAGATTTGTAGATGATAATTACTGTTTTTGCTATGTTCCATGTAATTAAGATAGGTGTTATGACCCTTCCCTGAATCATACACAGACAATGGTGGGGGAAAGACGTATTTAAAGGAAAAATCTATTGGGAATTTTAAGAGAATTTTTATGAACAGACCCATTGTGAAAATGCAGATTTACTGTCACCAGGACTTAATATTATCTCATCGGTTTCATCCTAAAGCAAGTAATCCAGAGAAAGACAGAAATGGATTTGACAGTGAATAACAAAATCTTGCACGCAAACCCAACAAACTGAAGTTGTTTATTAGCTCATAGAATTTCATGCCAAATAAATCCATAAATTCTCAGGATTTTCATTTTTAGTTTTAATTATATATATGTGTGTGTATATATAAAATGTAATTAAAAATAATTTCAACCTACAGATTCACCTCCATTTCACTCAGGGAAATTCACCGATTTTCATTGCAGCCTAGAATCAGGATTTATTAAAGAAAGTACAATGCAGAAAAGAGCTTCAAACCTGTGGAGTGGCAGCAAGCTGGCTATCTGCAACCTGGGTCTCAAAAATAACAGAGAGGTTTTCTCAGGAGAACACAATTATTTGGAGAAAGAGACCAGAAACGAAATGGTTGTCACGACTAAGATGGAAGCTGCTAGCCTACATCTCTGAGCAAGCAGCAGCAGCGCACCAACCCGTGTACCAGCTTACATTTTTGGAAACTAAACAAAGCACCAGCCCAGCCCCTCAAAAGTACAGAGTAAGAAGAAAGAAAATCTGCACCAGCTGTCCAGTTGCTGCCATACACATCTCATGGGGACAATGTGCAAACCTAATGTGGTTTGTGGGGAGGGAGGATACAATTTGGCTCCTGGATTTGGATGGTTATGATCTCTTCAACCAGATACCAAAAGCTTTTGAGTATAATGGGTGGGTTTTTTTCCATGTTTGCCCAGTCTGCTACTGGAAGGAAGCTCCAGTTCTGTGACAAAAGAGACATATGGCCATCTGCACAGCCAGGACGATGGAATTTTTTTTCTCAGACAGAAAGGATATAAAATCAAAACAGGCAGTTTAACCAGGACTTAACAGAGAAAATATTTGAGAGCTTACTTAATTATCATAGCTAATGAGCTCTTATGGTATTTGATATGGCAAGATTCCCTTTGGGGCGCAAATGATGAATGTTTGAATTGCAAACTCTAGCCTAAGAAGAGTATAAATACACCAGGCTGTGTTCTTTCATCATTAGGTGATGTATCTTGTTAAATAACCTGACATTATTTATGAGACACTGAGGAATTTAATATGTTCAGTTGGTTAAGACTAAAGCATAACTATACCCTAACATACCCTAAATTCAGCCTCTACCATATCCTACCAAATTTTAATTTCTTGTCTACTTTATGGAAACTAAACCTACAGGAACCTGTCCATGGTAAAAGCAGACAAAAGGATATTAAGTGTTATATGGCATATCAAATGGAAATTTAGACAGACTGTCTTGGGATATTAAAATTTTAGTTAAATATATGTGTGACCACTTCAAAGTATATTAAATATAATGATCCAGCAAACAACTTGTGAGTTATACCAGCAGCTGTAAGAATGAAAGAAAACAAGAGGACATGGCAGTTCAGTGTAAGAAATACTGCACATGATATAATTGAATTAAATAAAAATGAACAGTATAACAATCTTCCTATCAGTACTTAAAATTCCATATATTTAGACAGGAGATAAGCCAGTGTGGTAGAGATCTCAATGTAATTTTTCTTTACTTATCCCACTGACAATTCGAGTATCTTTGCTCTTTTTTTGGAAATGAAATGGCTCTGCTGTACTGTACACACACAAAGCAACTTATTAGTCCTCATATCTATTTTTTCATAGTCTAACCCACTGCTGAATGCTATAATTTTACCAGTTTCCAAGAGCTATAATCGTTCTCAGCTGTGGTGCCAGGTAAGATCTATCCTTCCCTCTCTGGCAGTTCTGTGGGTTACATGGCCCTGTCTGCCACATGGCCTTGCCTTGGCCCAGATCCACATCCACTATGACTTCATTGTTTCTAGAAAATCTCCAATTTGAATGTTGATGGCATCTTCCACATAAAATAAAAAGAAAATAGTTGTAATGAATGCAAGCATCAATCAAATTTTTTTTTAATTATTACTCAGAAAAAGTTACTGTCAGACAGGACTAAGCAAATCCATTTTTTTCTCCCAGAAATTAAGATATCCACTAAATCACCAATATTTACATTCTTTTTCTTCTGTTTACTGCCCCCTGTGTCAGTACTGTCACTTATTTCTGTTTTCCTTCTCAGAAAGCAGTTACAGTAGAAATGTGACTATATTGGAAGACAGATTTCCATCTGTTTTGCCTTTTTATCGACAGGTCCATCATCAATTTCCTCACAACATGATGAGAATCTGAGAAGCTTTATTAGTTTTTGAAATTTTCACTGATAAAAGTGTATATATATAAAAAACTCATTCTTTGATTTCTGCACAGAGTATATATGGATTTTTTACCCGAGATTGCCATATTTCCCAGTATGTTATCATAAATTATTCTCTATCAGTTTGAAATGTCCAATTTTCATAACAGAAAAAGAATATTTCATATTAGTATGTTAGTATATTTTGTACATCTTGCCCATCTTTGTTTTAAGCAAGCCTGCTTGTGTCACACAATTGCTCTGCTTATGCAGGTAGATTTTTGCAGAACAGCAGTGACACCAGAGATTTGAATCCCAGTCAAGAAGTGTGGGCTCCAGCATGACTAGAGGTTCTTCATTTGTGCCCCTATTCTAAATTAATCGGAATTTCTGATTGAGACAGTAGGTAATTTAGACAATTAAAAAATGAGCAATACAAATTAGATCTCTTAACCTTGCTTCTTATCTGCCAAAAAAATTAAATATATTTGTTCCAAATTCAGTAAAAGTTTCCCAGTTGGTTATTTATTTGTTCACAGTACCAGTTATATGAACAACTGATTTCCCTTTCTTATTCTAAATTAGTAACTTTTAATCTCTTCCCACCCTTTTTTTTTCAGTCTGTTAATACTATTTCTAGGGGTTTTTTTCTGAAGTCCTGTGATAAACACTCTAGACATTCCAATGAATAAATTGTAGTTTGAAACCAAGATACCATGTTATTTCAAATGAAATTACTTCACATGAAGCTTCTGGACAGAACACAGACAGTGTTCAAAGTGATTAATTGATATTACAGGTTATTTCATATAGGCTAAGAGTTGAGCAGGTTTCTTATCCAGAACTTTCAATTGATTTTTTTTTTTTTTTGCTGTATACTATGTCTGAATGCTTTTTGTACATCCAGACTAGTCTAGCATGCTTTCTAGGTTTTTGGTTGGTTGGTTAGTTGCTTGGTTTTTTTAAGACTGTTAAAAGCCATTTATTAAAAACTAGGGAGATTTCTCCTTTTTGCTTTGGAATTCAAACTATAAATTGCATGGTTTGTTTTCACACAAAACCTATTTTGAAGGAAGTGCAATTTCACTATCCTCACAATTTTTTTTTTTCCACATAGGCCTATCATAACCACCAGACAATATTAAAAGTGCTTACTTTTCTCTGACCTCCAGTTCACACAATCACTTTTCTGTAACATTTCCTTTGCTGTAGTTAATATATATTTGTTTATTCCATTCTGTAGCCCAGAAAATTAATGCTTAAATTAATGCAAAAAAATACAGATTATGACATGAATTCTTAGTTACAGAAATATTAATTACAAAAAGCTCCAATCATTTACAAAGAGTATTAGTAGTGTACAAACCAACTTCTTTTGCACACAAAAAGAGTAATTAAGAGGAGATAAATAAAAGCTCTTTCAGCAGCTTTTGACGATATTTTAGTAATAAGATGCATTTACTGAATTATACAATAAACTGTTTCTATATTTTGTTATTTCATTATGAATTTTTCTAGTGAATTGTCAGGATGCATGGAAGTTGGGCAAAGTTTGGCAAAGGGTTTGAATGATGCCAGTCTTATCGAGAGGAAAAAGAAAGACTTACAGAGTGAAAAACACACATTTCTCAGGAACAGATTGGCAGAGATAATCACAGAAACAGTCTGCAAACTCTTAGAAGGTCACAAGGAGATAAGTGACAGTTACCCTGGATCTACCCAGAAAAAACCCTGCTAAAGCAATCCCGCTCCCTGTGGTGGCAGAGGCTCAGACCTTGTGGACAGGGATAAACAGCCAATGCATGTGTCCTCAGTAAGGCTGTTGATACCATCTTATAAAACATTCCTAGAAGCAAGCAAAGGAAACAGCTGAGGTGAAATTTTGTTTGGAAAACTACAGGTTGGTGATGCATGCTTAATGTCAGGGTGGGAGGGTGAGCAGAGGGCAGTCCTTGTCGTTGTTCAAACTCATCCTTGCTCTCCTTTTATTTCCACAGTGAACTGAGAACAGCTTATTGAATTTGCATGCATTCAGCACGAAGCTGAGGGAGACTGCAAGTGTAGAGAAGGGAGGTTTTGAATTTAATGTGGTCCTAGCAAGCTGGAGGCGTAGTGCAAGATAAACAGTGTGTAATTGAATAAGATATTTGCAAGGTGTATTTATGGAGGAAGGCCTGCGATTCTGTTCCTCTGTCTGAATTGAACTTAGAACTGTCCTGGTGCAACAGCATTCAG
Organism: Lycocorax pyrrhopterus obiensis; assembly: GCA_014706295.1. Taxonomy (NCBI): domain Eukaryota; kingdom Metazoa; phylum Chordata; class Aves; order Passeriformes; family Paradisaeidae; genus Lycocorax; species Lycocorax pyrrhopterus. The sequence goes on along the minus strand of JACSVZ010000007.1, from coordinate 18,229,788 downwards.
ATAACATTTCTCCAAGTGGGGTTATATGCCATATATGTAAAGCAAAAGATCTGCTTAGCTGTGTGTGGTCAGGCAGGCCATGCCTGATGTCTGCTTGCCCATCCACTGCATGTCACTGCCACCTACATTATCTGGGAAATGTCTGGTGCTCAAGGGTCTTAAAATTGAGCCATAACCCAGAAAAATGTTTGACATCAAAGCTTTGAATCTCTTAGGCTGAAATAAAACCCTTCAAAAGAAGGCATCCAAGCTGTCTTTCTGCTTGCTGGGTTGGAATAACACTGGTTTGCCATATTGTGCAGGATCACTCTGAAAACTTTGTACACAAGGCACTTTGTGATCTTACTGAGTGGTGGCTGGATTTGGGCGTCCCAGCTCAAAAATGCCCAAACTGCAGGAAGCAAATTTCACCTCTGCTATCACGTGCTGTTCACGGAGAGAACCTGTGATTGTAGTGCAATTTGGAGTCAAGTTTGGCTGTAACTCTTTGAATTCCAGTGCAGACAGGCGAGGACCAGCTCTCCTCCCATGGGAACAGTGCCCTCTCCTGCTTTGCCAGGTGCTCTCTTGCCCTGCAGAGTGCATCCTCTCCTTTGCACATACTGTACATGAGCATTCAGATGGGTCCTGTGCAATCACTCAGGCTTTCAGCAGAAGATAAAAAAGCCTTTCACCACCAAACTTTTCACCAGAGATATCTTCAGAGTGTTCATAGTTGCATTAGTTAACACCATTATGTTTGGAGATAGTTTCCTATCTACTGTCCTATCCCCCACAGAGGCATTGGATAATGATTTTTAGCTTAAAAAGATAATGCCTCTTTAAAAAAAAACCCAGTCTAATCCTAAAAATTGGAATTGTCTTTGGTAATCTTTTGTTGTGTTTTTATGCTTTGATAACGAGTTTAAAAGCTTTGGCTTCTGTGTTTATTCCACAAAAAAAGTGGCCCTTCTCAAGTTTTTGAGCGGCCATAGAACGAGCAGTTGACAGATTCTCTTTTGTATTTTCCTTGAGGCTCTGACACGACTTGTTGGTACTATTCCTTTAAAATGCTGTTGATATTAGCCTCAACAGCAACCAAAAAACTATATTAAAAATGGCTGGGGGAAGAGTTTAGAAAGAGGGAGAGAGAAAGATTACAATCTAGTCAAAGTAATAACATCCTGACTTCAGCTCTGAAAACAAAGCAATTCATTTATCAAAATGCCGAAACTGCACCTTAGTGAAATCTTCACCCAAATTTTTTCACTACCATTTCCTTCAGTTTTTAGTGTCTCAGATCTGCAAATTCATACAGATAATTGAATATTGTGGATGCAAGGGAGAAACACTGGTGTTTTTGAAGTAGGGTGGTTGACAAATATATAAACCTGCAAATTCAGAAGAAAAGCACACAATGGAAAAGAAACCTGTTGCGGGGAGATCCTAGTTTTACAAATCTTTAGATGCAGCCTTTCTTTGACTCTTGACTGGAAAATAAGCTGCCTGTTCCTACAATATTTTTCATGTCAAGGCAGCCTGCCAAAATATCACAAGTACTGGTTTTACTTCAAAGGAGAAAGTATTTTGGGTGAATCTTGGGGCAGCTCTCCTCAGTTTTTTTGATATTTTATCCTTTGCTTTGTCACCTGAAATGTGCCTTCTTAGTCTTGTTCATTTTTGCTGCCTCTGTCTTAACATATTTCTCTCAAAGTAGGTCTTACCATCTTGAGCAATAGACAAGAATATGACATAGCAAAGATGCCCCAAAGGTATCATAGGTGCCAAAGGTTAATGGAATCCTTGAAGAGAAAGGAACTAAAAATCTTATTATAGTGCATACTCATTAAAAATATCTAACAGGATTTTATCTCTTATAGTGTTCAGACTCTGTGTATATATACAGTGAAAATCCTTCCTTAGGTATCGGAACAGCTCATCTGGGTCATTGGTCCAACACTGGCAATAATTCAATGTAAATAAGGTGAGTTATTTTGCTGCTGGTTCGTTCTTCTTGGTGACTTTTTTTCTTGTTTTAAAGGTAATTACCAGTGCTTTAAAACACGTAGTCACTGGATTTCTACCCTGTGTGGCACTGAGTTCTGACCCCTTTTGACCGGACTGTGCTCCATTCAGCAAAACTCTCAGTGGATGCGTTGATAAGAGGTCTGTTCATTTCTCAGCAGCTGTCTTGTGAAAATTGACAGGTGACCTTCAAGGCAATTATGCAGCTTCTTTGTTCATTTATGTTGATAGATAGGTATTTGGGCTTTCATTCTTTTCTTCCATTTTCTGTTACTTCTTTTTGCTTCTAATTTTTTTGTCTCCTCTTTGATGCTTATTTTCTGTTGAAAGTTTTTCATGCTTGATGTTCATCATTAAGTTTCATTATTATTTAATAATGTTTCATTCTAAGCAATATAAAAAAGCATGAGACTGTTCAGACTACAGATATTTGAACAGTGAATGTCTGATATGAAAATAGGCCATCACAGGTGCCTAAAGTTTATGCTAAAATATTCATATAGCTGCATGTTTGGAAATACAAAAGCATATTTTTCATAATTTGTATGAAAGGTGAATCAGTTCATTCTGTACATCACATTAAATTAATTCCTAGTCCCCTACAGACAAAATAGAGCAGTTGGGGTTCTTTTCCCTGATTTAGCTTGAATTATTCAAATCCTCACATAAGTTCTTGGTTTTCTATTGATAGTCAGTAAGCATTGTTATTGGAATCATTTACACTAAAGCCAACCTTTTGACTTAGATGAGATTCTTTCTAAGGCTTTTTTCCTCTGACATACTGCAGATGAAAAATATTGAAAATCCTATGTTCCAATACAGGCTGTAATGAAGTCTGAGTCTGAAATTATTCTGTCTCTTGAGAGGTAGCAGGTTTCTTTTTAAGGCATTGAACACTTGGTAGAACGGTCCAGAGATGTAAGTCACCAAAGTCCCCTCTCTAAATCAGTGCAATGTACACTCAAGCTTAATCTTATTCTTAGTCTTTAAAGAAAAAATGTCTTTAAATACCTTGCAAAAGCAGAAAACTTATAAGCAGATAGCAATTCAGCACTCTCTTGTACCACTTAGCTTTCTTGATTATTCTTTCAAGTTTCTATCCAATTATTGAAAAGGAAGCGAAAACATCTTATGTGATGTGGAAAATACTGTTTAATTAAGATGTGGTATTGAGATAGATATGAAGAGCCCTTCACTTAAATCAGATTTATTGCTTCCACCTTGTTAACCTTTATCCTCATCCACTGACCATTTTGTTACACAGTGGGCCACAGATTCCACATTTATGGTTTTTCTAAAGTGCACTTGTCAACTTCCACTATAAAACCTGACATTCATATCATCTTGGAAGCTTGATAACAAAGTGCTGCAAGTGCCCAGCATGAGCCTGCAAATATAAAAATGTGTTCCACAACGCTAAGGGGCCACCATGAGTATCCTTTGTTAATTATCAGGAGAACAAATGGCCTTAGATTAATGTGGCACAAGGAAAACACTGCAGATTTCTAGACTAAAAAAAGAAGCATTTGAAAAGGCTTGTTATGTAGAGAAATAACTCTTCGGGCACCTCTGGCGTCACTATTTTTAAGCAAAGCAGAAGAATGGAAATAAAAGGCTGATTCTTCCGTTGTCCACAGAGAAGCATAAGGAGTAAGTGGGTTTTTCAGGAAGATTTAAAATATAGGAACCGTGGTCCTCAGTGAAAATGGTCAGCCCAAAACCAATCAGTTTTTAATGTGAAATTTAAAATATGTTTTTTTCCCACGTGCATTACTTTACATTTCTCTACCCTAGACTTTACAAGCTACTTTCATTACCCAAGCAGTCTCCTATAGCAGATTAATAGTCCTTCAGTGTCTGCCCTTATCCTTTCTATCTGGAATACAATTGCATCAAGTACATGCTTTGCCACCTTCCTTCTCACCCACTTTTCCACAGCCTTCATGAGTGTGTTAATCAGCACAAATGGAGCCAGCAGCCCTCCAAATTCCCCCAGTGACCCCCCTCCATTCAAACATTTATAGCTCCTTTGGAGCAGTTGTTCTCACATTGCAGAGCTGCCCCTCCTACCTCGTCATTGTCTCAGCTCTTATAAAGCACTGAAGAGTCACTGTTAAAAGCCGTCTGATACAGAGGTGTCAAGGCAGGAAAGAAGTAAGGAAGGAAGTTTGGAGGCAAGCACCTGTCTCAGGTACCACGAAGGGACTCCACACACACATTCCCCCCACTCCTTGCCTGCCACCACTGTTATCCAGGCCAAACAATTCATCGTTTGACTTTTCCATAAAATTTACCAAAGAAAAAATGACTTGGCCCCAGGGCACTCAGAGATGGGAAAAGTGACAAAATGCACGCAGTTGAAAAATAAGCAAAGCACATAATGTTTGCATTCTGTTACTGCTTTGGCAGTGATCTGTGTCATCTGAGAGTTCTGCACTCTTGACTGTCTTTGAACACTTCTTCAGCCAGGAAGTAATTGATTTCATAGCATAGGGCTTTCAAGTCCTCTGCAAAACCTTCTGCTCTACTTTCTTTCCACAGATTCATTTTTATCTATTCCCATTATTTGAAAAGTCAACAGCACCTTGCTTTTTTTGATATTTTCTCCTGCATAGCAAGGATTTTTCGTTTTCTTCTTCAACTTCTCTTTTATCGTTTCCTGCTTTTACATCTCTGTTTTTTCTACAAGCTATAACCATCCAATTTAGTCTCATCAATTCGGTATTTCTTACAACACACACAGGAATCAAGTGTATACTTGTTAAAAGTGTAACCACAGGACTCTTCTGAGTGCATTAAAGGGTGTTCCTTTCCCTCTTCCTCAGAAGACTGTGCTTGCAGCTATTTAGAAAGATTTCACTGAAGACTGAATACCACATTCACTGTTATCTGAATAAGAAATTGCATTTTAGGCAAAGCCCAGGGAGTTCAAACCTAAGTTCATATTCATTTAATTGAAAATCAAACCCACTCTTTGTTCTCAAGAACCTTCTTGCTTTAAAGGAAATTAAATGTTTAGGCTTCCAATAAAATTCATACATTGATTGTTCTTAAGACACATGAAGTTTCTAAACAGCTTTGTGCTTGTATTAACCAATTAATTAGACAAAATAAATGCAGTGGCAGTGTCTGCTGCAACTGCTATGACATGAAAATTCTGTACATATCAGATGCAATGGCTCCGATCAATGCCACGACAGAAGAGAATCAGGTCTTTTGTTTTGTTTTCCTCTAAAATGGACACAGTATGTTATTACTCATTTTCCTTAAGCTATGACATTGCAAATTTGTCCATTTTGTCCTATCAAAAGGAAATACTTTTAGCTTTCAAGAAAAGGTTTTTATTTCCTAAGGCTTCCACTCACTCATTCAACAATGCCATTTCAGCACAGGTAATAAGAGGATGGGGTTAATAATCCAGCTTTAAATATCACAGTAGTAAGAGCTATCCTCATATCTCAGCTGAATGAATTCAGGAGAAATTAAAAGTCTTTAAGTTCACCCTCAAAAATCTCATATTTGGGTGCAGTATAGCCCTTCATGATAACAAGCTTGCAAACAGGGTCAGCACACTGAAACTGCTGCTCACCCACATGAAAAGAGGCTGATGAATCCCCATTAAATAGAGATGCCCCACTGAAATGCAGAGGTCTTTGGCATCAAGAAAGCTTAACTTATTTAAGGTTTTATAGCCGAGCACTGTGACCTTCAAACGGTTATGGATCTGAACATTAATTTAATAATGAAGTAATGAATTCACAAGGTAGAGAGCGGGTTTTTGGTTTGTTTTTTGTTTTTCTTTTTCTCAGAGCAGCCAGAATTTTATCTTTACTTTCTGGATGGTATTTTAGGAATTTACAGATGGTGTCGTTGAATATACTACCCCCCTGCTTTTTCGATCTTCAGGTGAGATTTCTTCCAGATATTCTGTTAAAAAAGCCTAAAACACTGTTCACAGAAGGAGTGGTTGGGCATTGGGCTGCTCAGGGAGGTGGTGCAGTCACTGTTCCTGGACAGGTTTAAGAAAAGATTGGACATGGCACTCAGTGCCGTGGTCTAGTTGACAAGGTGGTATTTGGTCATAGGTTGGACTCTATGATGTCAAAAGTCTTTTTGAACCTAACTGAATTTTAAAAAATAAAGACTTAAAATAATAATAAAAGTGGAATTTATTGACAAAATAATTTTTACACAATTTCTGTTACATTAAAGTACTGAAAAAATAAAAATATTCTGGGTAAACTATGACCAAGCATGTGTTTATTTTACAACTCTATGTTATGCTTGGCACTAACAAAGATTAATTGTGAACCTCCTGTTCTTCATCTGTCTACTCAGATGTTTAGCACTAAAATTAGAGTAAAAAGTCAATCCCATCCAGACTAGCTCTCAGCAAATCTAATATGCTGTAAGCCCCAAGACAGGATGGCAAAAAGATGTTATTGACACAGTCTTCCTTCAAAAGTAAGAAAGTGTGTCATTCTACGGCCAGGTTCAGGTCTTACTGTCCCATTCAGCTGTAATCTGACATCATTTATTAACAGTCGCCTTCTCTGATTTGCTGTCCATCAAGAATATCTTTGCAGGTTAATGAAAAGTTTATGCTTAGCTGACATTTATAAAGCCTAAAATCAGAAGCCAAGTAATTCAAAGAGAATATGAAAGCCGAGCAAAGGAACTTCAGTTGCTCATAACTTTCTTGGCATATGAAGTTCTCCAGAATGAGAAGTATTTCTGTATGAAGAGCTTTCCCTCACAGAGACCTGCTCTTATGCAAACAAAAGCATTAGGCTTGCTTTGAAATTAAACAATGTTCACAGGCTATACCTCCTTCCTGAGGCTTTTTTGATAAAGAAAAAGTATATATAAATTCTGCTGCTTATCTTCCTTGTCCTCTGTATTTCTGTGTGGGAATCCACGCTGGGTTTAAAATTAGTTTGTAATTGATTCTTATATAGCCACAGGTGTCAACTGGAAACACTGAGATAAGTTTTCATTTGATATATGCAAGAATAAGAGTATAAGAAACACTGATGAATACACAATTTCATGGTGGAAAAACATCAGTGTGAATCAAGAGATATTACTGCACATTAGAAAAATGAAATAATTAAATTTTAGAATTAAGCTAATTAATAGTCACAATATATACTTGCCTTTTGACCATCACATATCTTTTAACAAACACTTACCTACATCTTCTAACAACTACAGAGATTCAAGTACATAATTTTTAAAGTTCTTATACCTCTTATCTGAGAGGAAGAAAAAAACACCAACTTTCTCTTATCTGCTTTTTGACTACCAAGGAAAGAAAAGACATTTTAAGCCATCACTGCAAAAAGTCTGCAGTTCCAGGTGTGTAGGGACAAGACTGTTAGGGGCTGTTGCCAAAGAAACATTGTTGGAAAGAAACATTTTGGGGCATTTTGGGCTGGTTCTTTTGGGGAAGAACAGAGGCATGCCACTGGCAGGAGGCCCTTTGGGACAGCTTCTTCCTCTGCCCCAACAATGCTCAGGCAAAATTTCGTCAGTCCACCTTACTCAGTTCTGTAAAAAGGTCTGTGGAAAACATCCTGGAAGTAGACTTTTAAGCTACTAAAATGCAGTGCACTCCCATCTGAGCCTCACAAGAGAGTAAACATGCCAGTAGGGACTGGCCAAGATTTACATCGTTGTATGGTGATAGCCCAGGTTTGCTGCTGATGTCATGAAACCATTGACTTGGCAAGTTCATGGTATAAACTTAAATAAGATGACCCTTTCCTTTTGGAAGTGTAATCCCTGTATCAGCAACCAACATAATTTCTACATGAAAGCTTGAGGAGGCTGTTGCTCCCAATGACTTTCTGAATTGACTATACAGTTCACCACTGGTGTAAAATGAGCAATACTTATGCAACCAATATTAATTTTAAGGCACATGATTAAATTTCCCTGGATCATAAAGCAAAGGATAACAGTAATCATAAATAGATATCACAGTTCAAAACATTTTGCAATAGTTTCTAATCTCTCACATGTACAAAAAGAAGATTTTTAACAAAAAATAAAGTGTGTGAGAAAATGGATGATTTATACTAAAATATCTGAGTCCCTAAAAATAGTTTTCTAACTCTGGAAGCTAGTTAGACTAAACCTTTTTTCTTGAAGTTTTTTTTATATTTTGGACAGTAAATTTTAGAAGTGCTTGAAGTGGGCAAAGGAAGTAATAAAAGTTTAAGAATATTTCAGTACTTCTGATAAATTTGGAGGAAATCCCTTATTCTAACAAAACAAAAGAAGCTGTTACATAAAAATGGGAAAATTCAGAAATGTTTCAGTCTATATTTACTTAAAATTCATTGACTAGGTTTCACTCATTCACGTGAGCTGTTTTATTATCAGAAGCTTCAAATTAGGCATGTATTTGAGTGCAACTCAGGTTATTATTTCAGAGCAAGATAAAAATCTTAATCACCAATTTAACCTTCTATGTATCTTGTAAATATTCAGGCTATGTTAGCATTAAGATGCATTTAAAAACTGCTGGCTACTGAATATTAGCTTTTTAATTGACTGCTGAGTGATTGTGTTGGCTTCTCATTAGCTAGAACTTTCCATGATCTCTAATCACCTTGTAGAGTGAGTTAATGTGTACCACCATGAAAGCACTTTTGAGATGTGTTTGCATGATGCAAAAGGTCCATGATCTGTTCTGCATTATCTGATGAAATGCAGCCTTGCTGGAAGACTTTGAAAATGGAGATGTGTAACACATTTTAAAATAACTACAAATCAAAAAGATAAAAATTCATTGCAAAGAACAACAAGCAAAAAAAGTCCCCCAAACCCTTCATATAGTCTACTCCCATTTCATACAGAAGATTTATCATAACCCAGGAGATATTCAGAAATGTTTCAAATTCCCCAAACCACATCTTGTTTACATTTCGAGGAACTGTAGCAAAATGTACAGATAACTACTTTCATTGCATTTTCCTTGTTTAACTTATTTTAAAACATTTGCGTCATGCAACAAATTTACAGGGCACATCAGAAACATACAGATAAACATGCTTCCCTCCCAGACCTAATTACACTGTACGATTAGTGATCAAATATTTTACTGTTTGCAGCCAGTGCACTCACTTGTATGTAAATGGAGACAGCTTACAAGCTGGTGTCCTGATTTTTCAGGTCTCCAGAAGACCAAGCAAGGGGCTGCTCACATGAACTGAAAGAGCAGCTCCGAGGAACTGTCCCCAAAATGCTGCCTATCATCTCTTTAACACTAATTGGTGCTGGAAAGAAAGACATCCATTTAAGATCCAGGGCATGGAACTTTGTCTTCTGAAGATACTCAGCAAGGAACAAATTTTTTATCATTACTGTTTATTTCTTTTTCTCAGAAAGATGATCTGGCACACATTTAAGCTCCTACTTTAAGCCAAACTTCTCTGATCATTGTATAAAACTTCTTTATGCCATTTGTTGGTTTTATTGGAGTGTGGTCCAGGGAAATTACTCAATAGTCAAAAAAAATCAAAAAGAGGAAAGCCAACCAGCCATTGCACAATATTTTTGACCATTTAAAAGTATACATCAATACATATTTGTCGCTAGGTTGCACATCACGCAGCTCCGGGATGTAAGCATTTTAGAAAGAAAACTATTTTAAGCAAAGATAGGATAATTATTAGCTGTAAGAGAAAAAAATACAATATTTTCTTAAGATACACTTCTAGGAAAGCAAATAACTGGTTTGCAGCATCATTGGTTCAACAGTATAGCTCCAAATATTTAACCAAGTTCAAACAGAAACAATATCTCTGCTGAAACCTGGAGTGACTTTCATAGCCTTCAGCCTGACCTCTGTTTACCATTAAACATTTTCGTGTTAATTTGAAATATTTATTAATAGCTGCTTGTATCATTTAGCTTGCTGCCTAGTACTTCTAAAACTCCACTGATAACCAGCCAAATGATTCCAGGGTAGTGAGGAGAAAAATAAACAGTGTGATTTGATTACCTTTTCAACAAAGTCTTATTGAATGAAGCATGCAAATACAAGGAAGAAGCACTGCAAAGACAGTTTTCATTTAGCAGGAAACAATTGCTAAGGGCTGGAGTCTTGTTTGAACCCCAAGTTAAAACCAAAATAAAATCAAATTCTTCTTCTTAGTGGTGCCAATAATTGACCACACAGCCAAATGAAAGCGTGGATTCTGTAACTATTCACACATGGATTGCTTTCTGAAAGATAAACTTCATCCAGACAGGAGTCATGTCTTAGCCAAAACCAATTTTTTGGGTTGAATAGAGGAGAACATGGGTCAAATATAAGGACTGCTGAAACAGAAATAGTCTGGTAGTATGACAGATATTTCCAAATACAAACTTCGTGGATTGAAAAAATGAATATATCTTTAAAATCTTTTCTTATGTTCTCTTCACGTTCGTGTTTGGTTTTGGTTTTTTTTCATTACAGCTACATCATTAGATTTTCACCAAAAAAAAACCAGTTGCCACTAGAATAAATCTTGAAGATAGGTATAAATTTTGTTCACATCTTTGAAGATAAAGCTGTTTACCCACCACTTTTTTTGGGCTTTGCTCTGTGTTCCTGTTACATATTTGTAATTTCAGAGGATAAGTAGCACTGTTGCATTACTTGGTACAGCTATTCAAATGACTTATTCTCATGTGTATTAATAAAATCTCTTTTGAGACTTCCTAGCAGAATTTGTCAGATTTGTCTACCATACCCGCTATCAAGGTCTCATTCATCTCTATACCATATTTGCAATTCTTTTTAAAATTGCCTAATTTTTCAATCTCGTCATATTTCTGCTATAATTCTTTTAGGCTGAAATTCATCCTGGTTCAAAAGTTTTTTCAAGGCTTCTGTACCGCTGTGCTTTCAAGATAATGCTTTGTGCCAATCATAGATGAAGTAGGATTGCAACCTCTGAGGCTACTTGTCCATTCTTTGTAATTATTTATGGGTAGCCAATTGAGAATACTTTAGGGAAAAAAATCTCTGTGTCTTGTTTTTTAAACTATGTCTCCACTATCTGAAATTATCCTTTTGCTATTGTTAAATATATATTTCAAGGTCTGTCAACTGGTTGTATAAGACTGATATTAATGGAAGTGCCTGGATAGCTGATTTGCTAAAATAAAAGCCTTTTGGAGCTGGAAAACCCAGCCACTACAGAATCCATGATATAAACATTTTCAGTAGAAGTTAAAAAGTTAAAAGTGACTAAATACCGTTTTTTTTTTTTTTACTAATACACCATATTTGATGTTTGGTTGTGGTTTTGGTTTTTTTAAATTTTATTTATATTGTTATTATTAAATATATCTAAGCATATGGACAAAAAGAAAGCAAGTTGTTATTTAAAAAGAATATATTGCGTTGAAGCATAATTGCTCTTGTTCCATAGTCCATCCCTCCCTATTTTCCCTCCCTATTTCTGGAGGAATCCTTGTTAAAAAGTGGGGAGTTTAGTAGTTTAGTGTTCCTGGGCAATAGATTTTGTCTGTGCAGAGGTCTAGTGGTTCAGTCTAAATAACATTTCTTCCACATGTTGAGTTAGAAATTGGACACCTGTGTTTTAGTTCTTATTATAGAATAGGTAAACTCGACCAATCTCCCAGGTATTGTCCAGCATAAGTTTATACAAAGCATTTTACCTTTTTACAGATACAACCTTAGAGTTACTATGTTGTGTCTGAAGATTTGTTGAAGTGTTTAATATATTAGACAAACCAACAACATGTGCTTTTACCTATTAGAATATGTGTTTGCTACATTTTTAAAGTGGAATAAATACTTATATACCTTAGCTAATTATCATTAGCAACTCTGAGAGGTTTGTTCAGCTGCTTGGAACACATGTTGAGTATACTGTGTTATTGACTCATCCCTCTTCTTGGCTTAGTTTGTTATATAATCTTTTTAGAAAAAAAAATAAACTAAAGAGAGACAAATAAGTGATAGTGGCAGTTCTCAAGTCCATTACTTCATTTAGTTTAAAACAGAACAATTAGTTCTCACTATCTAACCAAACTACCACAAGACCATTGAGAGGATAGAAATGTCTCAGGTTTCTGGAATTTCAGCTGATTGTCAGTAGCTAAATACCATCAGCTGGAGGTATGAAAGGATGTAATTTCTCTAAGAATAAAGATGTAGGGAAGGTATTTTTTCCTTGGTTGCCCCTAATATAAACCAGCTAAAAATATCTGTGTTGACTCCAAATAATTATTCTAAAACACTTCAGGCACTGTCCAGATAAATTTTTCTTTAATGCATCTTCTTTTTTATTGTCCACATAAAAATATGAATTCTTGAAAACAGAAAAGCATCAGGTCTATACTAGGATAACACAGGATTTTTTAAAAGCACTGAAAACTCAAAAGAAACACCTTAGCAATAACAGAACGTTGTTAGATGTAGTCTTTCTAAAAAGTGCTACTGAAGAGATTCAATTATTAATTCATAACCATATGGTTTTTTTCTTATGAAATTTTGGAATCTATGGAACCTGGAAATTGTTCTAAAATTATATGATTCCTGCATGCAAACTAGAGATATCTTCCAGGACATCAGGGTTTAAATGCAACTTCAGTAGTAAAGTAAAAAGAACATAAATTAGAAAGTCAAAGAAAGTTCTCAGAAGAGTATATTAACATCATTAACAATGAATAATGAGGGAAAACAAAGAGCTTTTTGAGGATGCAACCATCAAGAAGCATATTGTGACACTACTTCTGTAGGACAGACTATTTAATGCAGGGACTTGGATGTTTCAAACATGTTGAGAAAGCTATGATTACTGTTCCTTTCATAGAATGATTGAACAGTTGGGGTTGGACTTTTAATGGGCCTCTAGTCCAACTCACCACATTCAGTCTGACCTTGAATGTTTCCAGGGACAGGGCATCTGCCATATCTCTAGGCAAATCCTTTCAATGTGTTATCACCTTTGTTGTAAAAGTCTTCTTCCTTGTATCGAATTTAAACCAACACTCTTTTAGTTTAAAACCATTACCCCTCGTTTAATCACAACAGACCCTGCTGTCTGTCCCCATCTTTCTTATAAGCCTCTTTTAGGTACTGAAAGGCTGCTCTGAGGTCTCCCCAGACTCTCTTCTTCTCCAGGCTAGATAACCCCAACTCTCTCAGCCTGGGTTCATAGGGAGAGGTGCTCCAGCCCTCTGATCATCTTCATGGCCCTCTTCTGGACTCAATCCAATAGGTCCATATAATTCTTGTGTTAGGGGCCCCAAAAATGCAGCACTCCAGGTGGGGTCTCATGAAGGTGCTGGTCGCACTCCTTTGGATGCAGCCTGGTATGCCTTTGGCTCTCTGGGCTGCAAGCAGGCACTGTTGGCTCATGTCCAGCCTCTCGTCCAACAGTACCCAGAAGTTCTTCTTGGCAGGGCTGCTCTTGACCCCTCCAGATCCCAGGCTCTATTGATGCCAGAGTTGCCCTGAATCAGGTGCAGCACTTTGCCCTTGGCCTGGTTGAACTTTATGAGGTTCTCATGAACCTGTTCCTTGAGCTTTCCCAGGTCTCTTTGGGTGGCATCACATGCCTCAGGCATGCCAACCGCACCACTCTGCTTAGTGTTGTGCGAAAATTTGCTGAGGGTGTAGTCAATCCCTTCATCTATGTCATTAATGAAGACATTCAAGAGTAGTGGCCCAATGCAGATCCCTGAGGGACAGCACTTGTTACCAGTGTCCATCAGGACATTGAGCCATTGACAACCACCATTTGGATGTAACCATCCAACCAATTCCTCTTCCATGGAACCATCCACCCATCGTATCCATATCTTGCTACCTTTGGGGTTCCTGTAGGGTACGTACTATTCACTAAGGATATGAAATATCATGGTACATAACTGACCCTATTCATATTCTGGATCTAATATTCAGCCATGATCTCAAAAAATTCTTTAGTCTGTTCCATTGTCCCATTGCAAAGGCAAGTTAGAGGTGCACAAGATAAGCACATGAACAATTTATTTTGCCAAAAAGCTGCAGATAAGTTCCCAGACTTTCAAGTTCTCTTTGAACTAAGTCCAAGTGCAGAATCTTTCAGCATCGGTTCCAACTCTACAAGAAATAATTGCTTTACTCACACAATATGTGCTTGACATTTCCTGAAGAGCCAATTTTTGGTACCCAAAATTATTTCAGAGAAAAGGATAAAGGAACTTTATCTCAGTTATGTCTGTATGCAATTTTGCTCTCTCCTTTCCAGAGTTCTCAAAGGCTGTTTCATACATCCCTGAGGAGGATAGCCTTGAGGAAAAGCAACCTCTCGGTTGTATCTGTTTTTTTCCAAGCTGTGTTTTACATCTTGTGGTGTCATCAGGCAGTATATCAAGAGCATTACTGCACTTGACTTTCCTTATTTTCTCGTGACAATATCCTCAGGGTTGATAAATGGTCCTGCTTTGGTATAGAAGGCAATGTATTTATTTGGATCCTATATATAAGTTAATGAAATCATGACATTCTGCAGCAGTGACTGGAGCAACAAGCAAGGGCTGTTACATCAGTTAACCCTTAGAGGATGGTTGCTGTTATCTGTCTTCATCATTAACTCCTTGAGGACTGAAAATGGGTATTACTAACAACAAGTTGCAGTTCAACCATTTCCACCATCAGGTTTATTGCCATGCAAGCTTAGAAATAATATTATTTGTATTTTGCCTCTATTTATAATCAGTCTCCATTTTAATTGGTGTACATGTTTCTGAGAGCAAATGCAGAAGACAAACATTGCTTATAGATAGTGTGAGGAGAGAGAATTGTAGGCACAGAAGAGAAACATGATCTGTCTTACTTGCTTTTATGCTGCACATTTTTTCTTAAGCTTTCTTACGCTTGGACCACTGTCTTAGTGATGTTTATTCCAGGAATCACAAGGTGAGTTTCAGGGAGTGTAAAAACTGGGCTCCCTGCAGGAGTCTTTGAAACATTTTTTGTTTAACTGCAGTTGTCAGTTCTAGCTCTCTCATAAAAATAACTAAATTGATAAGACACAATAAGAAGAGGCTGAAGTACATGGCAGTGAGGAACATTGCTTCAAAGCCATGAGAAAATGGATTCCAATCAGTCTAATTCCACACACAGCCATGTGCCAGGGCTGCTGTATATCCTGCAGCCAGGCTTTCTGACTGCCTCTGCTACTTGAGATGCAGGCAGTCACACTTTGGCACGTCTTTCTACTCCTGTTCTTCCACAGATCAAATGTCCATTTCATACCAGTGTCAGTTCTTTCAATGGTCCTCTAAAAAAACAGCTATAAACTACGTGTGTTGTAAGTTCTTTGGAACAGGAAATAGCTCTGTTTAATTCAGTTTCTAGAGTTTGTTGACAAGAAATCACTAACCTATCTTGCATTACAATAGAAATGACAAGTGCTCCTAATAAATGGAAAGGCATTTTTTTTACAGATGCCAAACCTGCTGCTGCGTGTCCCAAACAGATGGGTTCACAAATCAGTTGGCTGCAATTTCAGAGGAATGCTGGAAGTTTATCCGATAGAGAGCTGGTGTAGAGCCCAGACCTGTCACAGGAGTGCCCCAAGGAGCTGCTCTGTAGCAGCCCTCGCTTTGCCTGCTGCCATCAGTGGGCCAGAAACAAGGAGCAAATGGAATGGGAACCATCATGGACTGCTCATCCCCTTCTGCTGTTACCGGGAATCATATGCTTTAGATTATTCCATAAGCAAGGAAGTGGTGCTGATTACTGACTCACTGCCAAATATATGTTTACTAACTCTTCATCTCTGAGTATAACTGAATTAGAAAATATATTTTTATTTGTGGTGTCATTTTATTATGTGCAGTAATTTGGTTTCATGTGTTATGTCACCCGGGGGGTTATTTGTACATAAAGGGAGAGATGTTAACCTCAATCTCTCTTATCACGAGTTAATGAAATTAAACCACAGCAAATAAATTGATGTAATTTGCTGGCACACATTAATTTCCATATCTGGGTTGCTGAAGAGTAGAGCCCACTAACATATGCCGTTAAAAAGTGATTAAATACTGCATTTTTGGATGGCCTAGGAGGACATACAAGTAATTAAGCAGATCCTTGAATTACTTTTGAAATATTTTGGGAAAGTTACTACATAATGTAGTTGTGTATTCCTTACAAAGTTCAGTTCAGTTATTGCTTCCAGATTTGTTGTCGCTTTGGAACCTATACCAATATTTCAGGTAATTCATGTCAAAGAAACTGTTACTGCATATTCCTTCAGCAGCCATCTGTGTCACGTGATAAGTTGCTCCCCAGTTTTGCTTCTGTAACACAAGTGGCAGCATCAGTAAATTTGCTGGGAAAAGTTCCCTGTGGTGGTCGATTTGTTCACCCAAACAAATGGCCCTGCTTGAGGCAGCCAGCAGATGCTGTCATCTACAGCACAGCAATCTTTTTCTCTGCTCCAGCCCCCACTGATTGCAGCTCTGAACATTTTAAATATACATAGGTTAGATATATCATAGTATAATCCAGCCACAGAGACAGCAGCTGCAGGTAACTATTAGTTCTTTTCTTCTGTCCTTTCCTTTTGCTTCTCCTGGTCCACACTTCCCTCCCTGCACTCAGAATATGTTTATGCTGAACTGTGGAGGATGGTTATTTATTTGTTTATTTTGGTAGTGATTTGCTGCCACTGAATAATTCACATAGCACATTGTCATAACTTTGCAATGGTCAGGATAGGCTGGACATTTACATCAAGTCCTGTGGCTTCCCTTTGCAACTAGACAGGGTCTGTCCTAACCCAACTGCTGGAACTTTAAATATTGCGTGAATAGCATGTCAAATCTTAAATGACCGTGGTTGCAGAATATCAGCCACCACTGAAAGAAGTAATTAGTGGGGTCTGTTTGTCATTGCAGGCTCCTTTGTTTTAATAAACTTCTCTACCTGCACTGAAAGTACCGCACTGGCTGATTTTCCAAATATTAATAAAACTGAAGAGAAAAGGATGCGATTAATTTCATTAGCTTTTTTTTTTTACCAACCCCCTTGGCTGTTGTTTCATAGCAGAAATGAAATTGCAATTCACTTTTCAGTGACATAAGTCTGCCAATGCAACAAAAATTCGCCTTTCACTGTCCACAACGGTAGGGTGCCCTCCCGCACCCAATGTGGGCGTAGCCTTGATTGATTGCATGTTGTGGCATATCAGTTGCCTGGATAGAGCAGATGCTTGTTCGTTCCTTTCTGGCATCTGTAAGCCTCTAAACTGTCTTAGCTGTTCCCAACTGGAAATTTATTTGCAAACCAGCACTTGTGTATGGCTTTTTTCCTATATTTATGTAACACCTTGGAGTGAAGCGCTGGGATGAATGTATTTTAGTACACTCAAGAAAGCTGGTAGCTGAATTTGGCTTGGCAGTGGGGGAGGCTACAGGGGTGGCTTCTGTGAGAAGCTGCCCAGAAGCTTTCCCCATGTCCTGTCGAGCCAACACCAGTCGGCTCCAAGATGGACCTGCTGCTGGCCGAGGGCAAGGCTGTCAGAGGCAGTGGTAGCACCTCTGTGATTTAAGAAAAGGAAAAAAAACCCTCAGCAACTGCAGCTGGAATGAAGAGTGAGAATATGTGAGAGAAACAGCTCTGCAGTCTCCAAGGTCATTGAAGAACACACATTTATATGTGCACAAACACACACAATATTGTTTAGGAATGAAACCAGTAAGTATTTTCTGTCATTTTTGCTATGTATAAATTCTTTGTTGGCATAGACATCATAATGATGGAGCACAGATAAAGTTCAAATAATGGAAATACTGTTGTCTTGTTAAGTAAGCGCTTCTTCACCTTTCTGTACAGATACCCATTTGTGCAAAGAACAGACCTAAGATGCGTGTGCAATTAAGCACAGTTTGTACTCTAGTGATAATATTTAGCAAGTGTGTTTCAATGGTAGAAAAAAATATTTTCTTTGGACTAAATCACTGAAAATACTTTTGAGCTGAAGAAAGAAAAATTATTTTGGAAAAATACAATTACTGAATTACAAAGATACTTTATTTAATCCTTCTACCTTAATTCATTTCCAAGATGTGCCCTTTTAAAATGTATGGCAGAAAATACAATATTTGTGTGCTTGTCACCATGTGTTAATTATACAGGTTTGTTTAGGACCCTGTGTTGCTTAGGCTATTCATCCATTAACTTTCAAAAGCATTCACATTCTTTCATGTACTTTACTTCTTACCCCTTGACAAAGCCCTGTCCAGTTCAGGTTTATATCTGAGTACCTCACAACAACTTGTGGGTTTTACCTTTACAAATGCCCTACTGGGTAAGGAAAAAAATGTCTCTGCTTTGATGATGTGAGAGAGCCCACGTGCCTTGTGAACACTCACACATGAATTCTGTTGTAGACCTTCCTCTAGCACCAAGGTACCTTTCACACTGTGAGCAACAGAAGAATAATGGGTTTCATAGGTGAGATATTGACTCATATTCTTGCTCACTAGTAAGTCTAAATAAATATAGAGATGCATTAGGTTTTCTGGTTCAAACAAGACATAAGCAATGGCAGGTGTGTCTAGGGAGCAAACAGCAGCAGCATGCTGCAATACAGAGAATATCAGCAATTTTTAGCTGTGGTCAGCCTTGACTCCATGTGTAATTACTAAAAAAAAATACATCACTGGACTGTCAAACATTCAGTTGCTGATAAATTGTTAAAATTATCCGGTTTTGGTAGCATGGAGATCACACCTGGCTAATTAGAGCTTCTAACTCCAACACCATCAAATCTCTCCTCACATATGTTATTCGGTTGAAAACACTCTTTCATTAACTGACAGGGATTTGCTCTTTTAGTCAATTTTGTGCCTAATTAGGGCAGAAGAGGGGCTGGTGTCGTCTCATCATCACATGCATACAGGTCAAAGGCTGAACTATCAGAACCTGTTCATCTTCTACCCCCAGTTTGCCTCTTGTGCTCAACTCCAGGCATTAGGAATTCACCATCAACTACAAATATGCTGCATACACTACACTACACACAATTTTAATGTGGAGAGATGTTTTTATCAAGCCTATTTCTTTCCCCATCTAGAATGATGTTCCATAATTTATTCCAGGCATGTGAGAATATTGGAAAAAATTTTGACCCACAATATACTACCATTATTTATGCATAGGGCCCTTGAAGAAAATATTTAAGTAAAATAAAAGACAAAATGGAGGTACTGGTTTATGGCAAAGCTATTTCACATGTTAAACTTATAAAGCATTAGCATCAACGTGATACTAAGAGCAAGTAAGCTTTTAAAAGTGAGCCATGTTTGAGCAAGAATTTTTTTCTGTCCATCACGTATAATGGGGAAAAAAAATGGCAAAAGACATTTGTCTGTATCCTTTTTAATGGCATAGTTCCTTAATGAAAAACTATGTAGAAAGGAAGCTGTTTGGTGCAGAGATTAGGAATTTACCCCCTACTTTATGTCAGAATATAAGACATTAATATTTCAAATACTTAATAAGAAATGATAAACAGTTAATTCAGCCCTGAGTCATCCATCAAACAGAAGTGCATATTTATACATCCCTGCCAAGCACAGATCTTTTAGGCAGCGCCTGGGAAAACTTGACTGTTAAAGTGCTTCAGGCTGAAGTCTTGTCTTTGATACCATTTTCTCTCTAGACCTCAAACCCAGATCTTTATTTTTCCTCCTCAGTTGCAGATCAGCTCATCCAGTCTTGGTCCACCCTGCCCCTTTCTTGCCTCAGATTTTCTTATTGTTGTATAAATTCACCATTCTTGACTCCAGCCTGATCCAAATCGCACTCACATCTATCTCTTTAGCCTTGGCATACATAGTCTGCTTTTTGATCCTCCCCTCAAATTCCAGGCAAATCCTGGCTGTTTCCCTATCTGCCAGCTTTTCTGCCCTCTAGATCAGGTGCTGGTTACTATGGCATCTGGGTTTGGCCTACATGATACTGATTTCTACATCCTTAAAGACTACCTTGAAAAGATTTAGATTGAGCATTTATAAAAACCTTGCGTTTATGATTATTTAATTTTATCAATATAAAAGGAAATTAAATTTACAGTAAAGAGGCCCTTTACAGTGTCTCCAAATGATTTATCTCATGTATTTCTTTAATCAGTAAGGCATGGAATTGTTTTCCTCCATGAGAGCCAATTGAGTGGGAACGATATAGATTCCTTCTCTTAAACTTGGACCTTGTTTCCTGTGCATCAACACAAGAAAGACAGAGGCCAAATTTCACTTAAATCAGTATTTAGGATTTTGGGTAGTTTTGTGTAGAATGTTGATGACTGGACAATCCTGAGATATGTTGAAAATTTTCTGTTTCCAGGAAGGCCAAATGAGTTGAGACTGGTGAAAATGGGCTGGGCTGGGCTGAGTCCCTTGTGCCAAGAAGGAGGCAGTCTGTGATACACCATGACATAATCAGAATTTTAAGAGAAGAAAAACAATTTTTTCTTTAGATATACATTAGGAAAGGCAACATTTTAATGAATAATTTTCTTGTGAAGGTTTCTTCAGTATGTATATGCTTACATATCATGTGAACCACTGCAAACAGGGGAATCAAGAGATCAAGAAATAGCAAGCTTCTTTGGGAACAGAAATTTCAGATAGAGATACAGAGTAACTGTAGAAGGATCCTTTCTTTTGTATAACGGTTTGTCAATTTGTTTTAGGTCTAGTCAGTGGGTGAATAATGAAAAGGAGAAGATGATAGATTTCAGAGCTTTTTTTACACTGAGTTGGAGATTGCACTCCACTGGAGATGTCCTTGAAGGTGTAGCGATCCATTTTGCTTAAATTGAGCAAGTCATAGAACATGTTTTCTCTCTCTTTCCTGCCTTACTTCTACAGCAGTAAAAAATGCAAATCTACTGAAAACCTTGAGTATTGTCCATAGCATACAATAAACACACAGGTGTGATACACTGTAAAATCAAGGTAAAAGTTATACTATGACACACAGATGAAAGAATGTCTGTGAATAAATGGTTTAAATATAATCATTTGGATGCTAATAATTTTTAATTTGAAATCAAAAATCAATAAAAAGAGAAGCAGAGTACAGCAAAGGTGAGACCTGCAGGCTGAAGAACCTCTCTACATTTTACAGGAAGTTTTCTTGGCTTGACCCAGACATTGCCCAGAAAGGCAAATAATAAAAGGCTATTCATCTCATACATAACACATATTTCCTAATTACCTTATTTTATTTAGTCTGTCAGTTATTGAATATCCCTAATATCCTAATACTTCTAATACTACAATGATCTGGGATCTTAACTACTATTAATGCTTGTCCATCTGTAACTACCACAGCTATGACAGAAACAAAACAAAAAAGAAACAACCCTTTTATTTGAAGAAGTAATTTACTGTATTTTGAAAATGACATACTTGTAATCAATCTCATGTTAAAGGAGTCTGATCTTTTTCTTGCAAGAGAAAGATTGGATTTTTAACTAGGTGAATGAATATTGGTAACTGAAATGTTCTGAAACCTGCTTACCTAGGTGCCACGAGAATTACTATGGTCTTGAAATGTTTTTTCACAGTGCTATTTCCAGGGCTTTTATTTTCACTGGACCATAAAGTAAGAAGTGATGTGGCACTGCTGTACAGTACAGCATAGTGATGTGTGGTGCAGTACAGGATATCAGAACCAGTGCCTGTGCCCTGACATAGATGTAGGCATTCTCCATAATATTAGCAGATACACACGCATCAGAAAACAGGAAATGCCTGGATTCTTCTCATGTGGGAGATGAATTTATGATTCTTGGATAAAGAAACATTTCAGATTAGAAGGAGTTCCTGCTTTGATGGGTTTTGCTGTCCTTCTTACTGCACTGGGAAGATGCTGCAGCGGGGACATCACACTTGCATGACCCCAAACTGTGATGGGGTCTCGCATTTGTGAATTGTATATGGCATCCATGCTTTGAAAGTTATGAGCCACAGAATATATTGACTCCCCTAGGTTCAAGTGAAGATTTCTCAGCTCTCTTGCTTTAAATATACTTTTAAAATTCATTTTAAAAACATTTTAAAAATTTCAACCTTGCTGCTTGGTCTAACTCTTTCAGTCTAACACCATAGCAAGTCCCCTGTCACCAAAACTGACTCACACAGCACATTCACACCGTGCATGTACCCTCATCCCAGCATTTCCATCTATCCACTCTATCATTCTAGTCTGGTACCAAGCACTTGGGTTTAATATCTTGAGACTGGAGTGAATGAAAATCTTCTTGAGCTTTGCATGGAGATTCAAGTTTGCTGGTGCTCAACATAAAATGTTTTGGCCTTTTTAATTTAAATGTCATTTACTAAGAAACTTGCTTGTTACACTTTCCTGGGAATGTTTGTGTTCCCACAGACTGAGAATACTCATTTTATTAAACACCCCCCTAATATGTACGTGCTGACAGTACTTTTTATTTTTCTAAATTCTCATAACTCATCTCAGAAATTACACCCCCTCTCCTCTAGGCATTGTTTATCACTAAGTAAACATCATATATTTCATCTGAAAGGCAGTTTTACCAAGTGAGAAGATTTGCTTCTTCTAACTGACGATGATAAACTGTTCATACAAAACCAGAAGCAGTCTTACATTTTTTTAAGTGAATAGAATTTACATCCCCACAGTGAAATGAATAAGCTTTTTGTTTTATTGCCCTTTGACAAAGCTGTAGATAGAAATAGGTATCTGCTGAAGCAGCGGAAAATGTTGCAGTTTAGTTCTGATGTATACTATGTTGCATTTAGTGCAACACACACAAGATGTAATATTGCTTTCTCATGTTAAATATATACTGCAATTTTAGCATTACATTGTTCTGAATGTTTAGGGTGAAGACTCACATCCACATATGATGATATTTGTAAGTCATATATGCTCAAAAGACTGAAGATATTTAGATTCTATTGGGGTAACTTAGAACTCAAAAGCTGTGTATTTCAAAGTATATATTTGCCTGCTTGCTTTCCCTGCCCCCCCATCTGAACATTTTCAAATATTCCACTTAGACAATCCTGTTGAAACCAGAAGGTTTGTCTCTGAACCATAAAGGTTTTTAAAAAAATTGTTTTCCTTTAGACGCAACACAAATTGCATCAAAGGAACATTTTCTGGAGCAATAATAAACCCAAACCTGTCTACAAGCATTGGGTTCTGTAACATCTGTGGTAAATGACTTATTTTGATATGGTATTTTCTTGTCGCTGTTCTCACCGCGGACGAGCAGAGAAACGACACAAGAGTCCAGGCTCAGGGATAAATGGAAGCGATTTAATAATCTTTCCGAAAGCTTTTATATGTTAGTTCAAAGAAGTGTGTTAAATGGCATAATGTAATTAGTTTTTTGGCCATCCACTCCTTGAGGGGATTGGTCAAGACACCCATATCTGAATGTTTTTCTAGTTAGAACCATTCTGCAAAACAACCTGCAGGTGCAAGAAGTTTACAAAACTGTAACATTGTTTTGAGTTACTTGCATGGGAAAGACAGAGCTCTCACAAAATGCTGCAGAAAGCTGGAAAATTTCTCTGCTAAAGCTTTTCAGCGTCCACATTTTCTGACCAGAAAGTTAAAATACTCTGAAAGACATTCCTGTCCAGTGATTTATCAGATTCCAAACAAAGATGAATCAATGCTTCCCTGTGAGAAATACAGGAACTGGATCAATGGCAAAACAGATGAGAAAATGAATACGTTACTATTTTTGTGACATTAACAATGTAAATTTTTCCCTTTTTTTTTTTTTTTCCCCTGTGTGCAAATTACTTCAAGTTTAGGTTCTGGGTTTTTTCTTGCTTCCTCAGACTGAAAACCAAAATTTTGTTCTAGATGCTTAGAAGGTGATTTAAGGTACTAACATTTAAAAGAAGTTATCCATTTTATAAATATCATTTATTCAAATCTTAGGTGTCTTCAAGAATCCAAAGTTAAAAATATGTGGGGCCTATAAAATGCTATTCCTCATTTTTACTTTGAATATATACTTCTTGAACATATATACAATAAAAACAACTGATGAACCTAAGCTAAACTGCTTCCCTGGGAACATCTTCAGCTATTTGAACCCACCTAGTTAATTTAACATATGCCTCAGCTTCAAGCTACCTGGTATATGTATTATTATTTTGGGTACTAAATCCTTGACAGGGATGGGGCGGGGGAGCGGGGATGTAAAATCTTACAGTAGGACTTGTATTTTTCAAAAAGTGATGCCTTAGGTTACATGCATAGCTCTTCAGTGTTTACATACGAAAGTGGCCTTTTTCTCAGAAATGCAGGTATAGTGTCCATTAATATCTGGGAACTAAGTTCCTCTGAAAATCCTCTGCTGCTTTATTGGGATGCTAAAGTGAAGATTTATGCTTTTAATGTTATGCATGTATGTAAATGTAAAGCATCTCATTTACAAAAATCATCACCACAACAGGCTGTAATTGGCTATCGGCCTCAGCTCAAGTATACAGGATTGAATGCTTGTTCTTAGCAAAAGTTAATCTTCTTCCTAAATTAAAAATGAAGACATTTTGGATGCTGGCAGGATTTTGCTACCTCATTCAGCCTATAATCCTTTTGCAGAGGTGTTTGCATGAAATGAAATTTTTTAATATTAATTTCAAAACCAAAAATAAATTTGTTTACTCAGTGGCAAAACCAGCCTGTAATCCTCCAGTACATCCTTTGATCCAAGAAGAAAATTTCAAACCTTTAATCCTCAGTTTTGGAAATCTTTTACTGAGACTAACTCCGATTTAATTTCATTCATCACCATGAGACTGGTGAATGATAAATCAGGCTCGTTATTCAGACCTCATTTATTTCCTTGTCACTTGCTTTTTTTCCCCCTTGATTCCTTTCTCTATTTTTGCCTTCTCCCAGTCCAACAGTTTAGGTGGGTAGTAGCTACTACAACATGGTTTACGTTGAACACATCAGTCAGTCAGTGCACTCATTTGGAGATCTGTGTAATGAAGAGCTGGGAGTGCTTTCAGCACCAAGCCCACCCCCGAGCTATTCACTGACTAGAGAAATAAAGTCAAAATAGATGCGTTCTTAGTGCTCAATGTGTTGAAAATGCTGCTACATCATATCAACTACAAAACTCACTAAGCTGAAACGCTGTTGCATAAGATGCTTTACATTGTTCAGTGCCTTCTTATAAGATTCCTAATGCATTTAAAGATATACTAATCAGTGAAATATCATGAAACATTGATACTTTATTATTGATCTTGTTGTTAAAAGTAATCCAAATGCTTACTTTATGGTATCTTTGAAGAAAAGGGATTTTTCCATCCAGGAGTGCAAGGAGAAATTAAAAACAGAGTGTATGTGCAGTACATACATTTGCTGGCTGGCAACTCAAATATTTTGCTTGTAATGATGTGTCTTGGTAGCTGTAGATAGCAGGAATTTTCATGGGAAGTGTTAGCCACTTAAAATATTTCACTGTTTTATTGATCTCTACTCGTGCTATCATGATCAATAAACCTTCTTTGACCTGAAGGTCAGTGTAGGAATAGTAATCTAATGACTTCTCTAGAAGTGAATAACATTTAGCATCAGGTAGTCAGATTGTTCCTTTTGCAAATAAGTGGTTCCAAAAGGAAATTTATAATCATGGAGAAGTAAAAAGGTCAGATCTCCTGTGAGTCTTCGTATTTGCAGCCAAATATGTGCTGCAGATGCTAATAAAATCTTTCTACCATGTAAAAGAAGCTATACAGCAAGGCTTTTTAACTACATGGCATATATTTAACAACTAAAATTTTCTTCACATCCATCTGAAATAAGTTTACAACTGTGAACCAGGATTATTTATTAAATGTATTTTTATTGCTTCCACGTCTCTCATTTTCATAAACTGCCATATTATTTTGTCTAAAAGACTGTTCAAGAGTTTATTAAAATTTCATTAGCCACAAATAACCCAAACAAACAAGCAAATGAAGCAAAATTTAAAAATACAAACAAAAAAACCCCCTACTAGGATAAAACTTCCTTTTAAGTTCAAATTTAGTTTCATATGAAACTTCCTCATTCTTACTCAGCATATATCATAGACTTAAAGGAATATTATTTTATTTCCATACAATAGCTACAGGTGCTTTTTTCCATCATTTTTGCATGAATGTTTGGTTTTTTTCTTATATAGAACGTTTTTCGTTTGGATTGTATTATTTAATTCTGAGCAGAGAAACAAGCCTGAATTCATTTATTTTTAAAGTCACAACAGCTAATCTGACCTTCTAACCATAAGCACTGTTTCATCAAGGAGACGAAAAAAAGTCATGTGAGAAGATCAGTATACAGTGGAGAATTTTTTGACCAATCAGTGGTAGTTACAAGTGTTGCTATGTTGCAAATCTTCGAATAGGTACCCATTTAAGATTAAACACATTTTTGAATGCTCTTTCCTCACATAGGAAATACGTGCAGATATAAGCCTTTTTTATGTTATGGGATGCAGCACAGAATTATTTTTAGACCCATAGTGAATTTGTGGATTCACAATGAGAAAAATAATCTTTTGACTTGTAAACAGAGTACCAGTTGATCAAGGAATTATTGCAAGTAATAAATACAGAATTCTCCAATTTCATATTGGAAGATATGCATTTAATGTTATATCTATTTCTCCCAAATCTGGTGATAAATCTGCCGTTTAATTCTTAAGGTTTTTGCCAAGATTTGAATGTCTGTGGTTCCCTAAAGAATATTTTTGCAAAATAAATGTTTTCTCACGCACAATAATTTCCTAACTTCTTAAATCTCTACTACTGCTAGATATCAGGAATTAAAAAAAAAATCTAGGCTCAGTAAATCAGCAAACAACTTTTATGTGTGTTCTACTTAAATTCACTGTGTAAAGAAAGAAGAGGTAAAGTTCCTAGTGATTTTGAATGATCCCACAAAACTATATGTCACAGTGGTCCTCTTTTCCTGCGCAGCACCCTGTTTCACACTGTTTACACACACACGTATTCTAGAAATGGTTTCTCCGTTTGTGACACTTCTTTAAGAGATTGTGTTACTTAGCTGCACTGCAACTAAACTGTATGAGTAGAATGGTACAAATATCTGTTGTCACTTTGTGCTTCATTTCCCTAATCCTTTCAGTGCCACTGGAAAAATTTCAGGATTCGTGTTTCAAAATTGCGTGTCACTTGGCTTCATAGAGCAATGCCCGCTGTAACTTAGAGCACTGCTTTGCACACTGCATCCCCAGTTAAAGGAAACCAAATACTTTTTCATTGCTGCTCACATGAAAATATATTTCTTAATTTTTCACAGCCAAAGACCCACTTCATCTTCTCCCCTGCAGCCACCACATTTCCAGCAGCGTCACCAGAGCACATGGCCCTGCCACAGCATGTGATTATCTGTACAAGCCGGAAAGATCCAGCTGTGAAAGGTATTCTGCTACAGGTAACATATGGCTCTGCGGGGTGTCCCATCTGCCGCGGCTTCAGCAACCGCAGACGGTCGCATGAAAGGCTTCCCAGTGGCTCGGCGGCTTTGAGACAGCATTGCCCCATCTTCCGTCCCCTCACCCTGTTTTCTGTGTTCATACAGCTTTGATTCTAAGTACTCTGTATTCCCTGGCATGATCTGTTCAGCAACAGCAAAGCAGGCACTTAGAAAATGCTACCTATACTTACTCTGAACAAAGATTAAATCCCTTAAAACTCTGCTTTAAAATTTATGTCTTTTCTCCTTTGCATTTTAGACCTTTTGACAAAAATGAGTTCATGTGCCTATTGATAAGGAAAAGGAATGACCTTTTCACCTGTGAGGTAATTGGGCAGTCTTGTCAGTGTAAGACTGTTTGCAACTTTTGCCTGTGTTCCTATATAGGGGGGAAGACAAGAAGAGGTGACTAAGTTTATCTGGGTCTCCTAGTTACTATGAAAAATAGAAGGTTTTGGCTAGAAACTTGTGGTTTTCAGTGCACACAGTTTTCTTCTTCTCAATTCTTGTTCAAAGAGTCAGGCCATGGCACGGACACATCAGTAGTATTACTGAGGGAGAGCTTGTTCGTCCTTTCCCTTCCAAAACATTTTTCACGTCTTCTTTCAAGGCTCTTTGTGGTTGTTCTTCACATATATGTTATTGTACTTTCTCATCAGTAGCCCATCTTATAAATGACACCATGAATAATTAAGAAAAAAACCGCTTTATCCTCTCCTTTTCCAGTACTGAAGCAGAGTTTGCTTGTTTAGGAAGCTAAGGTGCATGGTTTTGTATCCCCAGCTTCTGTTACTGAAGAAGCTAAACTGGGCCACATCAACCATAGAAACACAAACTGGCCAGCATTCAAAGCCATCCTTCATTCCTTGGCAGAGCCAGAGACCCACAAGGCAAAGACAAGGGATTCAGGGAATGTTTCTGTCTCTAAGGATTTCTCAGAGCTTTCAGTTGTCTCTTTCTCTCTTTAATTTTCTTCCTTGTATTTGTTGTATTTTGGGGGGTTTTGTTCGCATTCTGTTGTCTAGCACATCTACAGAAAATGTCTTCTTGTTTCCCACTGTGCTGACTGAGTTACAGGTTGATTTCCTGTAGAAATATTCTCTCAGAGAAGAGAATAATTCTGCCTGTTTAAAATAATTTTAGCCCTTTTTGTCTGCAGTTTTTTATTATCTGGAGTTTAATTGACTTATGCTGAGACAGAAATTGGCTTAGTATCTTTCAAGGTACATAGATACATTTAATATCTTTCAAAATTCTGTGAACGTTTTAAAGATGTCACATCATAATGTGCAAATGAAACAGAATAAACTGTATTGATGCAGCTTTATTTTGAATGTCAAACACTTTTTCATGTTTGTATCAATGAGAGCAATGGCAGGACACTAAAATTACAGGGCAGCAGTATTATGTAATTTCTGCACGTAATTGCTTGAACATTTAATATCATATTTATAAACAGTATAAGTTGAATTGTAAACACCACCAAAATACGGGTTTAATAAAATTACTATTTCCATCCCTGCTGAACAGATATGTTTTTCCAAAGTTAAATCAGACACCATGGCTAGGATGAATACTTTCAAGCTCTTTAAAGTTTATTATTGTTTCTGGCAAGATGAGAAATATTGAAAATAATGTTTTAAATTGTCCCTTAAAGCAGGACATAAAAACTTGTATCTGTAAATGTAATCTGCTAGCACTGAATATTTTCAATGTAATAAACCTAAACACATCTCTGCTCGGAATGCCTTTTTGCTTGTACAGAAATATATGGCTTTATTAAGTGGATGAATTGTGTTGGAGTAAATACACTCCATTTTCTCCTTCCTATGTACACTTCCTAGGATTTTTCAGTTTTTATTAGGATTGACTAACCCACTTGGGAAGCTTAGCACACCTAGTTAAAAGAAAGGTAAAAGCCTTCTGAGACAGACTTCTTTTCTTCTCACTTTATTCGGTGGCCCAGGTCACTGAAGTACCTCTCCGATGCCATTAGCAGTAGGCTTCTAGTCCTCTATTAAATTTAAAGCACAGCCAGTCAGATACAGTTTCCCCACGCAGATCTCAGACCAATAGAATTTAGCTGAGATCTTTGTTGGAGACAAGTCACTCCTCCACATGGGGAGACAATTGCAGGTGTATCTAACCCTGGAGAAGGAGGGAGGGAGAAAGGGAGGGAAGAGGCAGAACGGGAGTACCCCCACTTACAGTACTGTGTGCAAAGCGGTATGGAGTATGAGGGACTAAGGCTGTGCAGATCCAATGGCCTGAGAGCATTCTTATGAGTCCTGACAAGAGAAAAAACTCAGGAGAAAGAACTAGAAAATCTGGAAATGTGTTCCTCTGTCACACTAGGCATTATGCATGCCAGGGAGGAATCTAAGATTTTGAGAGAAGTATGTTTATTCAGATGCTGAAGATATGGTCAATAAATCTCTTTGTCCTACACATCACTGTAAGGAATTTTGATTTCTGCAGCCCCAGGACACAGGGATGGATATGCAAGCTAAACTGTCAATATGCAAGCAATGCAGCTCTACTCCATAAGCTTTACTGCAGCCCTTGGCTGCACCACCAGCTGCTGCCACTCTAGTCCTTTCTACACAGTTACTTTTTCCCATGGCTATGGATGTTATTGGACTATTGTTCATACCAATATCTAACCCAGGCAGTTTTTCAGCTCACGCAGTGATGCTGAGAGAACTGCCCTGCAAAGATTAACACATAGCACACACACAGAGATTTACACAGCTTTTTAATGCTCATCTATAAGTTATCTCTGAAGCTTAAATTGAAAAGGCTCAGCTACATATATAATTGAAAGTAGTACTCACCGAACAGTCATGTACTCCATGTTCCTAAGATGCTGCAAGGAGTCTATATGCAGGATTGCTTTCTCTGAGCTGAATCTTTTGCTCCTTCCCCTAATTAGCTCTTCAGGGCTCACATATTATTGCAGATGCATTATTTCTTGTTCTGTGTTGGCTCAGGGCAGCATAGTTACCCTGTTGTGGCAACTACACTGCCTGTCTCCTTACTATCATCTTCCAACTTAACAGCTGCTTCCCTTTGACTTTTCGCCTCCACTGCCTTTAGCTTTTTCAGCTTCAGCCTATGTAGTAATCTTTGCTGGGTTTAAAAGGGCCAGATAGCAAGTAGAAGATCCCAACATTACTCACAATACTGTGTAGAGGATGAAGCTCTATCAAAGCACAATCAAAATTATGCTTTGTGTGAGCTTCATAAGGTATTGGCTGAAGTAATTTTCTTCACAGTGGCTAGTATAGGACTATGTCTGGATTTGTACTTGAAAAGTGTTGATAATATAGAGATGTTTCTGTTATTGCTAAGTGGTGTTTGCACAGCATCAAGGGCTTTTCTGCATCTTGTGCCACCCCTCCAGTGAGAAGGCCAGGGGTGCATAAGAAGCTGAGAGGGAACATACCTGGGACAGCCAATCTCAACTGACCAGACCGATATTCCAGACCATATGGCATCCTACTGAGCACATAAAGCAGGGGGAAGGAAAACAAACCGGGGGGAACTTTTGGAGACATGGCATTTATTCTCCCAAGTAAATGTAATGCATGACAGAGTCCTCCTTTCCTAGAGATGGCTGAACACTTGCTCAGGAGAAGCAGTGAATGATTTCCTTGTTTTGCTTTGCTTGCATGCACAGCTCGTTTTCCCTATTAAACTGTCTTTATCTCAACCCATGATTTTTTTTTTTGCTTTAACTCTTCCAATTCTCTTCCCAGTCCTGCCGATGAGGGAGTGAACAGCTGTGTGGCACTTAGTTGCTGGTTGAGGTTAAACCTCGACAGAGAGAAAGCCAGGAAAGGAAAGAGAATAAGGAGATACAGCCAACTAATTAAGCAGTTGTTTTCTAGAATGATTGTAGAACAGATTGTCTTTGGGCACTGCAAGATCAAAATAATTTATAAAGAGGTCTGAAAGAAAACAGTCTACATGTGAAGCAAAATGTGATGGAACGTGGCACATTAGTAAACACAAATGAAATGTTAAAACCTGGCAAACAATATGAATAGATTTAAAGGAACGTTATAGATAATAAGAAAAAATCTATTGGTTTTTAAAGTTAAAAATACATGGTCTTGGTCCAGACTTATGTCTTGTCGTGTGTCAGTTTCATTCTCGGTTGTTATTTCTCACTTCCCTCTTCCCCTGTTTGAATAATTTTACACCCATTAGCTAATGTTGAACAAATTTGATATAGCAATAATATTCCCCAAAATATGTTAGTCATATGTGCTTCCTGAAATAGATCCATAGATACAAATTGGATGCTTCCATTTACTCATCTAAAAGCTTTTGATGTTACAAAAAATGTTGCAGTGAAAATTCATACCCATTTAAGTACTGGAGAGTACATGGAGGGCAGAGGGAGAGAGCTTTTAAATACACTAATTAAGGAAAAAGCTTCAGCAGGGTCTACCAAAAAACTGCAAGGCACAATTGAATAAAATCAGGATTTATTAAAAAATTCCATGTTGAGACAAGATTGTCAAAAAGAGTAAAAGAGAAGAAGGGTACTGTTGAATCAGTGGAGATAAGGTGAGATGATATCAAGATCCTTAACAATCAACCACAATGGGAAAATAATTTCGAAAAGCTTAAGATATAAACTCAAAGAAATACAAAGAAAGATTCTGGAATTACTAAAGTGATGGGATTAGAAATTAATTTTGGTGATAATAATGGAGCTGTAGCCAGCAAGCAAAACCAAGCTATTTGAAAGATGACTAAAGATTGGAGCTATGAACTTCAGTTTTACTATGTCATGCAAATAGATAAATATAAATGGACTGTAGAAGTCCTAAAGGTGAGAGGCATTCCCAAAAGGCACAGGGAAAAATATTAGGACAGTATCACCACAATGTGGGCAGATAAACCAGGAGCATAGCTGTTGACCAACATGGCCTGCATTTTGTGATCTAATAAGTGTCTTCCATAATATCATTATAGAGTCTGTGAATGATATTTGAATTATGTTAAACTCCATAAAAACAATCTTAAGGGCTTTATAAATATTTTTGACCATTATTAATTCACAAAAATTTGAAAAATAAGTTTTAATTAAGACAGTTGTTTTTCCAGTTGCCAAATTTCACAAGCACGGAGCCACTATTTAGTGTAGAAAATGACATCCCTTCACTTGGTACTGCTGAAGAGGAACTGCAAATGCATGTGAGCAGAGCACAGCCAGCTTAAAACAACACTCAGAGAGAAAGACCACAAGGAAACGAGACCAGTCTTTGATTTACAAATGCTTCTCAGCAATGAATTCGTTTCAGGAACAGAAGGCAATCTCTTCTGGAGAAACAAATAAGCAAAAAGCAAAACAGAATAAAGAGCCAGAATGTAAACTAAACACTTGTCTGGCTCAGAGCCTCCAGTTTGATGTCTTGGGTTATAAATAATCAAGTGCACTTGTATTATCCATGTTGTAGAGCACTGGTATTCATGAATACTTAAAAATCCTCTGACAACTGGTAATGTTTCATCAACCATAAAGTACAAAAGGCGAATTAGTGTTGTTTTTTTCATCACCCTTTGTGGGCAAAAAGATCAAAGAAGAGATTTCCATATTGGCAAAGACCTTGTCGGTCTTTTTCTCTGCTTATACATAAAGATGTGTTTCTGCAGTATGACAATGAAGACTGGCAGATGTTAAAATGAAAGTCACCCCCTACATAAATTGAGCAACTTCAGGGTATGAAGTCTTTCATGAGTGTTCTATAAAAGGATTTATTCTTCTTTCACGTTTATTTAATTATTTTATACTGAGAACTGGACAAGTCAATTTTTCTGTGAAACTTGTTTCTGGCATATCTGAATTTTCCTTTTTAACTGCAGAACAGGAAATCACTGTCTCTGTCACAGAACATAACTTCCCAGAATTTTTATGTTTAACATAATTACATCACTAATTTAATGACAATATCCAGTGAGTAAAATTGCAACAGTATTGCAATGTGATGTTACGTTCTATGCTCTATATACTATTATATTGTATACTAAAATTTTAAATGTGCATTTTTCAACAGTATAGATTCCCTTGTTGGAACAAAGATCTATGTGAAACATTTCAGAGAAATGTTTGCCACTGAAACTGCAGAACAATGTCAGCAAGATGTGAAAATTTTCCTTTTACTCTTAAATGTCCATCTTTGAATAAAATTGTGTCTTAAAACTGCAATTCTGCATATGATTGTACTGCATATGTAAAGTACCACACGATATAATTTCTATCCTAAACAAATTATGTGAACACATTTCTTTAAATCAGTTTCTCAGAATTATTTTTAGTAATTATTCTGAAAATGGAGAAACTTAAAATTGTAGCAACGTTTTCCACTGTTTTATAATCATTTTCTCTCCTGCCAGCCTGTGCACTTCCCTCAGACATTGTCTCAGAATATGCACATACCAATGCCTTCATGCCTGAAAGAATCGAATGGAAAGAGCGACCTTCACTTTCGTTTTGTAACAGTCCAGAGGTGAATGTAGCCCAGAAGTGATACCTGTCCCATCTCTGTTTTGCATCTGTGGCTCTGGCCAAGAGCAGCTTTCTACAAAGTGGTTTCTATGGGGTACTTGTGGACTGGATGTAACAGTCTGGGGTGCTGTAAACATGCTCCAAGGTCTGCAGCTTGCCTGAGTCTGTGTCGACCCCGTGGTCCTGGCAGGGAGCGCTGGCAGCTTTGGAACTCATGTCACTCTCCAAAACTGAGGATCACTCTGCCTGAAACAGAAGCGTGTCAGGAACCAGGAGCAGTGCTTTGAACGGTGCCTTAGTGAAACTGAAGGCAGACCATCCTATAAAATAGGGTTAAATGCTGCATTAGGGTTCTTGTGAAAGCAGTGATGAGCATCCTTTGCATCTTGCATTTAACATTTATCTGATGAGTTTAATTAAGACTATAGCCTTATTTTGTGGGGCGGATTTGCTCTGGATAGCATTTATTTTCATCTCTCCTATGAGGAAAGGGCATTAAAATGAAAATTCAGTCTTTTAAGTCCTGTAATTCTAAAGGAATACAGTTAATTCAAAGACCACTGAAAGGTGCAGTACTAAAAATCAAAATGGTAACAGAAAGAAATTGTTTTTCATATTTCAGCCTTATCAAGAATATTCACTACTGGTGGTATATGGTCACTTCTGAGCAATTTGCAAGATAATTTTTTGCCATTCATAATGCATTCAGAAATGCTTTTTTCTTTGATTTTGGAAGGATGAGCTGAAGACTGGTCCCTATATTTCCCCTGCTGAAACAATTGGCATGATTTGAGGGCATTGGAAAGCTGAGGAGAAATCAGCAAAAGTAACACCTGTATTTTTGCCAAACAAAATTCCTGGAAGACATTTAATGTATAAACAGGTAGATACTAACTTTATCTCTTTTTAAAGACTGTTTTGACACACCAGCATTCTTAATGCTAAAAGCTGGTATCCCAAAGTTTATTAATTTTAGTGACCCATGGATGATTATGCTGGAATGCATTATAAAAAGACTAATTTTATAAAACAGGAGCTAATTAAAAAAATCTTTGCGTCTGCTATGTTGTAAGATGGTGATATTGTTGAAAATAAAATATTTAGGGATTCACCTATAAATGGAAAAATCTGTTAAGATACGATTGATTTTGCTGTACAGTAAAAGACATTAAAATTCTCTGGTGCATCTAAAATATTTGGCAAAATGTATGGCAATGTTTAATATTGCAGCACAGTCCACAGGCTTGCAATGTAACCTTCAGGAAGTCTGAAAGTTTATGATCCAAAACTTCATGAAGCCCATCCATTTCTTGACCTATTCCCTTAGCTCTATGGTTTCCTGCTGGAAGCAAATAATAGAGACTGTAGTACTTTATTCCTACTGCTCTACAAAAAGATTTCCCTGCAGTTTTCATACATTCCTGAAAATAATTCTAAATCATTTTCATATATTTTTTTAAAGATACGAATCTCACATATACCCAGGGAAAAGGTCTATTCACTTGCTGTCTGTTCATTTTAAATAAGAGAATGGAAATTGTTTTTCACTCAAGTAGAATAAAAAATAAACTCTTTATAGCCAGGACAACTGGCTATATAGAGTATATAACAAATTCAGTAATTTCAATGTAACTTTTACAATGCTTTTTTTGTAATTTTTACCTTTCTTTCACCAGAATATTAATTTTTCTCCCAATTTATCTACATAGTCCTTGAGGGCATTACAGTCTCTCAAGATTTAGTGATTTAATATATTGGATTTCTTGTATCTTCTTATTATTTCTACTAAAATGTAGCTATTTTACTGAGAAGGGCCTAGCAAGACCTTTACAATGTTTTGCCTAACTAAAGATCGAATACCACGAGGCCGGAGTAGAACCTTGTGTATAGGTCATCTGGGACCTACTTACCCTTATAGTTAAGGAGTGTTAAGTCACATGCAAGGAAAAGAAAAGCTTGTGTTAGTAAGAACAAATAAATAAAAAGCTGGCACTTGCCCTCCTGGCTTGCTCTGACTATTAACTGGAGGAAAGACTCCTTGGTTTCCCAGACGGGAGTCCTATACTGTTGAAGAACAAGCAAATGCCCCTTAAGTCTTGGGACATACTTCAAAGGAGTTCTTTGGTGTTTGCAGCTGCTTTAATTTTTGTTTACACCAATAGAGTCTCTTGAAAGGACTCTATTTTCAAAATTCATTTTCTCAGTAATTTTGTTAAAATTCTGTTCAAAGAGTCTATGGTTGGACATCCAGAAATGAGGCACCCACTACTTACAATGAGTTTGTAATCCCTTGGCCAGGAAACTACTACCCATTCTCATTAATATCTTACTAATCTCAGCAAAAAGAAAAAAAAAAATCTTCCTACTCTAATAAAACAATCTATTGTTCTCAAAGAGAATGAAGAATAGATCGGTTCCAAATGTTATTGTTGTTTCATCCTCAGTAATTCCCAATATATGTGCTGAAATTGTGCCCTTGCAGTTTCAGATTTAGTCCCGTTTATTGCTTCCCTGTCGACCAAGGGTTTCCCCTTCATACGTGCTCTCCTGCTCTCTCCTATGTAAGGTTTCTTGATGGGTGTTTTTCCTTAAGACTTCACATCTACAGCTTAAACCCCCAGATCCACAAATACTATTGTAATTTACACAATTTCTCCAGCTCTGGAGCTGCCAACATGAGAAAAAAGTGAATCTGTTGGAGTGAGTGCAGAGGAAGCCACAAAAATGACCAGAGGGCTGGAGCACCTCTCCTATGAGGACAGACTGAGAGAGCTGGGGTTGTTCAGCCTGGAGAAGAGCAGGCTTCAAGCAGGTCTTAGAGAACTTTCCAGTACCTAAAGGGGGCTAACAAGAAAGTTGGAGAGGGACTTTTTACAAGGGTATGCAATGACTGAACAAAGGGGAATCACTTTAAAATAAAAGAGGAAAGGTTTAGATTAGATATTAGGAGAAAACTGTTCCCTGTGAGGGTGGTGAAATATTGGAACAGGTTGCACAGAGAAGTTGTGGATGCCACATCCCTGGAAGTGTTCAAGGCCAGGCTGGATGGGACTTTGAGCAACCTGATCTAGTGGAAGTCGTCCCTGCCCATGGCAGGGGATAGGAACTAGATGATGTTTAAGGTCCCTTCCAACTCATGCCATTCTAATGATTATCTGCCCAGAAAAGAATAGAAATTAATTTTCGCTCCCGTGACAGCTATCTAGAGATTAAGTGGTTGCTCTCACCTGCATCTAACGCGTGCTGAGAGAGAGGCATTTTTTAGGCTGTTTGTACACAGCTAGGACCAAGAGGTGGCTGTCCAACATTCCGATGAAAATAGTTGGTCTGCAAGGTGCTAGGCTTCTCCTCCTGTGGAGCTGATGAAGGAAGGAGGCAGTTCAATGTCCTGTGGTCACTCATTTTCTCACAGCACTGAAATCTTAGCCTCTTAGGCAAGATCCTTTGCTTCAGTGTGATCTTGCTTGTTTGAGCAGGATGCATTGACACAAAACATGTGTCTGCAGTGCGCTGGAGGAAATAATAGGATACAGCCAGTTTGCTGGAAAACCGATTTCAGAAATTCTCTCAGGCAGGTAATTACTCCTTGTACTGATCTTATAGAGAAAGTCTTATCTAAGCAGAATACTAAAGCTTTCTTTATCCATACGTAAATGCATCAGAATTGTTTCAGCATCACCTGGTCTTTTAATAGTTTCTGGCTGAAGACATACATATACATAGTAGGAGAAATTACACAAAAACCTCACAAATATCATTGACCAGGACTTGGGATGTATTACTACATTAATGTATGTTAATATATATGTTAATGGATGTTAATCTTTGTTAATTTAAAACTCCCTGTATGAAATTATGACCTTGGTTTCCTCAGAGGAAGATTTTTAGAAATTTACAGTTTTCAAAATTATCATCCTAACTAGCTTATTTTTAGGGCTTCAGATTTAGAACTGTTGAACCTTTGACTACTAAAATGAAAATGCATAAAATAAACATTTGACCTCACGAAGTAAGTGATCCCTATTACAAGAAAGAATTTATGAATATGGGGGTTTTTTCTTTATCTGATTCAAATAGGATAAATAAGGAATACCTTGTTGTCCAAAATGTCCTTTTTATCCAAGACTAATATTTTCCCAATCATAATTTTACTGGTAATTTTTTACAGTGTATTTCTATAATTGCATTAAAATCACCTAATCAAACTATACAAAGAATTACATCAGTACAAATGTCATTATCATGTGTAAGAAGTGATGCCATGTAACTGAAGGTTAATTGTGGAGTATCATCACCATTTGTTACACAATTAGGACTTGAAAATCTGTGACAAGATTTTGAAGTCTCACGTGGCCACAGAAGAGGTTCCTTCAAGGGCATTCACAAAACAGACCTGAGATCAGGTCTGAAACAGTCTGGAATCAGATCAGGCACAGGGAATAAAAATGGCAGCTCTCACAGGCTGGGAAAAGCAGGTAGAAGCAAGCATTAGAATTGCTAAGGAAGGCTAAAGCTGGGGAAGACAGAGCAGTGGGAGAGCTTGCCTTAGCCATCTATTGATTTTCTGATGTACCGAGTAGCACAGAGGAGAAGGGATATGGAATTGAGCCTGAGAGAATGGTGGTGTTCATGCAGCAGTAATTAGAGGTGAATTATCAGGCTGCAGAGAGGGGAATACCTGTGGATAAAAGTCCCAGGCTTATAGAAATTATTATTTGTAGGGCCAGTGAAGAGCAGTCTAGCTCCTGAATGGCCCATTAAGCTTTGAGCTGTGAGGGAAATTGGCGGAGAGGCTTTGCAGATAGAGACGGAGTCTTGTCGGGTTAAGGTGAGCACAAAGCATGAAATCCACTTACACCATCACTAATGGGGAACTCTAATTCAGACAACTCAGTCCTCAGCTCTCTGAGCAGCAGGGGGCGACAGGATTTTAAGACCTGTCCTGTTTCATTTCCTCAATTTTAAGACCAGAGGAAACTCGTTTCTTGTAAGCAGAGCTATATTCAGCTGCTGGAGTCACAGCTTAATGGATTGCAATGGCTCTGCTGGGAGCATGCCACTCCTGCTTCTCTGGTGTGGGGAAGGAACCCACAAGTGAGGCAAGCTGAGAAGGACTAATTTGAGAAAGACTTGAAAGAAAACTTACATTGCAATTTGGCTTTTAATATCCTAATCCTAGCACTCTTTTTGTTGGATTTTGTGACTGCTAAAAAAAAACCAAACCAAACCAAAATTAACAAACTAAAATTGCGCATTTTTAGGCTTGCTGCATCTTATCAATATTATTCTTACCCCTTGAATAAGGTTCAAAATGTTAACCAAGGAAAAAATTCAATCCAAACTTTTTCTTGGATTTAATTAAGAAAGAACTTTGCTCTGACTTCAGTGATTGCCATAGCATCTCCAAGCATCACTTTAGGAAATAAATGCAACAACTCCTAGGGATGATCTGCAGCTGAATCAATTAAGTAAGTGAATTTGAATACAGAAGAATTTCTTGCAATTAAAGCTGGGTGAGATCTGTTTTTTCTCTGAGAGGATTTCATTGTTCCCTGCAAGTCATTGAACCTTCTGACCCATCCCAATGCCATTAGGAATCAAACTGTAAATTTCTTCAGGTTGGCCAGATGTGGATGTAAGGTCTGCATATCTTGATCACCAGTGCCATGCTTATTCTAAACTACTTGTGCATAAACTGCCATGAAGGATTGGGATCTTGAATTAAACTCCCATATGCCCATGAGAAAGCAACAGGGACTAAGATGAAAAAATCAGAGGAAAGAATATGAATCAAAGTCCAAGAGGAATAGGGGGTGTCTTTATCCTCCACGCCCTAGGAAGAGCAAAATGCAAGAGAAAGTGTTTTGTCTTTCTTCTGATCAATGTTGAAGTATTAACAGTAATTTTTCTCTCTTCTATAGCCAACCTGTTTGGTAATCTGCGGTGAGTTGACCCTGGCTGGATGCCAAGTGCCAGCAAACCTGCTTCTATCACTC
Organism: Lycocorax pyrrhopterus obiensis; assembly: GCA_014706295.1. Classification (NCBI taxonomy): domain Eukaryota; kingdom Metazoa; phylum Chordata; class Aves; order Passeriformes; family Paradisaeidae; genus Lycocorax; species Lycocorax pyrrhopterus. Next base: position 18,189,731 of record JACSVZ010000007.1, on the reverse strand, counting down.
CCCTCCTGCTGTGAATGAATGATTTCTTCCTCTTAAGGAAACACCAACAAAGGTATTAGCAAAAAGCAGGTTTTAATACGAGTTTGTGATAGTGCTACTTTTAACAGAATTCAACAACAAGGTTCACTCCATTACTTACTACACAGTTGAAGCATACATAGAAGTGAGAGAAGGTGCTGCCATTGTTCCTTTGTTTTAAAGGTATAGGACTCTTCCTATTTGTCTGAACACAGCGCTAGGAGACAACTGCTTTTTTGTTTTTATTTCAGGCACAGAACATGATTAAGCAAGTTATTCTGCTTCCTGTTGTGGCTTAACCCCAACTGGCAGCCAGCTAACCCCACCTCAGCCCAAAGCAGCACATTCCCTCTTGTGAAGACATGGTGTTTCCTCAGCTTAAAATAAAACTTAGTTCCTTGAAAGCAGAACTTATTGAACTAGGGACAAAGACAGTATAAAATGACTTTCTACAAGTAGGGGTATATTTAAGTAAGAAACAGAAGTACATTTAACATATGGAATGGAAATCAAAGTGGGTTTGAATTCCTTTTTAACCACCCTAAAAAATGGCTGTATCCTGACAGTGCATTATACTGCCTGGAAAGTATCTGTCATTTTTGTTTTAGATTTCACTACTATGATGCTGCAGAGTTTAAAATTTTGCATTCTTGTGTTTCATTTACAGTCATTGTTGCAGTGGACTAAAAGAGTCTTTTTCTTAAGACTCTTGGCCAATATTTCATATTTAAAACATGAACAATAAAGTTTTGCTGCCGACATGTGGTGGGTTGACCTTGTCTGAATATGAGATGCCTATCAAGGTGCTCTATCATTCCCCTCCTCAGGATGACAGGGAGGGGAGAAAATAAGATGGAAAAAAACCTGTGGGTCAAGATAAAGGCAGTTTGAAAAGGCAAAATCTGCCCTCTCACCTTCTTTTCTTTTAGCTTTTATGTTAGATCAATCATTACATGGCATGGAATATTCCTTCAGTCAGTTTGGGTCACCTGTCCTGGATATGTCCCTACGTCCCCTGCCAAGATTTTGGCCAACCCCAAGGCTGCAGGTGTGTATGAGAGGAATGTGAGTGAGACAGCCCTGATGCTGTGCAAGGAGTGCTCAGCAGTAACTAAAACACCAGTGTGTCCTCCACACCCTTCTAGCTGTCGGTAAACAGCACAGCAGTGTGAGGACTGATATGGGGAAAATTAACTCCATCTCAGCCAGACCCAATACATGATATTAAAGAGAATTGTGATCAGAAAGAGAGAGCTGCTTTGAACCGAAATTATTCTCACCAACCTGTCAATGAAAAGTTGCTTGAATAAAAATATCTCTAGAAATGTGGTGTGAAAGACATACTTCTGAAGCATAAAGGGATTTAAAAAGTATTTATTAAATCTCATGTTTCTTGGGAGAGAGAATTGAAATGGGATAAATCTTTTTGAGATAAATAATCAGGGACAGAGGGTTTATAAAGAGAAAATATGCAGCATATCATCCTGTTAAAATGTGTACAAACAAGATTGAAACCTGTAGCAAGACAGTGAAATGCTGTATGAAGGAACTTCTTCGTGTGAGTTGTAAGAAGACTTGATTCTTGACTCAGGACTGTTAATGTCATTGAAGTTGTAAAAAATGAAAAGAAGGGACACTACAATCCTCTATTCCCAATAATGACCTAGAATTAGAACTATAAATGGATATCAGCCTGCAATTTAGAAAGGAAGCAACGTGAGTCTCCTTGTTGCATGGCTTTTTCAACAAGAAAAGCATCCACTTAGCCGCAGTGCTACAGCTCTAAGCTCAGCATTAAACCTTTTAAAGTGTCACTTTTTTCAGCATTAATCTAATGATAAGAGAGAAAGGCAATTGCGAAAGTCATTCTTTATTGCAGCATTTAGCTCCTTGAAACTTCATCAAAATCAGGAGGGACCCCTTTTTGCTCTGATTGCCTGATCCAGAATCTTTAATCCCATTCATTAAAACCATGCCACTTTGTTTCCTTGTGAATTGCCTTCTGAGCTCCTGGAAATCACGAGGCACAGACACAGAGCAGAGCTGAGGGCTGTATCAGAGCATAGCTCTGACCCCTGAAGCAGAATTCTGCTCTGAGTAGGCAGCTGTTTGAATGCGAGACATAAAACTGACTTCCCATTAATGAAAGATAACAATGAAGTGCCACTGTACTTGATTAAGTCATCTGCTTGGACTTCAAATCAAGAAAGCAGTTTTCTTCGGTATTTCAACCACCCTTATAATAGCATGTCACCGTGATTCCGAACTGATAGAAAAGGTAGCTGAAAAAATGGATTTGTTTTGGTATTCTCTCCTTCCCTTCAAAAAGTTTTGACTGGGTGTTTGGGTTTCATTAAACAACACTAAGCTTTCACGATAATGTTTGGGAAACATTTGGAATGGTAAACATATTTTATCACTCTAAATATGTCCTAATGCCAAAATTTACTCAATTTCCTTGCTTCCTTTCTTTCTTTTCCTACCTACAAATGAAAGGGTGATTGATATTTTACAGAACAACAGCAACGAAAGGGAATTGGTACAGAGCTTTGTTTTTCTAGGGGAGGATTAAATGCATCAATACAGCTCTAGCTAGTAGAAAATGAATATAAAACCGAGTATAAAACATTAAGTGATGGTACAATGAATGAGAAACAAGTGTTTCCCTATTTGACCAGCTATTACTCTCCCATAAGCAAGACTGACAGAGGACATAGATTTATTTGCCTGCAGGACTGTCCCTCAAGGAGCAGAGGTGACAGCAGGCACAGCACCCTCCCACCCAGATGCCTGAGACACCAATGATCGAAAGAGGTCAGCTCCTTGCCACTGTGTATAAGGGCATATTTGCAGAAGCAGCACATGCTTGAAGGACCTTGCTGTTGCATCAATAATAACGCTTCCGCTCAGACCTGCTGGCAGGAAGCCAGCTCAAAGTGTGTATTTTGCAAGTGCTGCTGGTCATTCTGCTGGTGAAGTGGTGGGCTAAAACCTGTTTATGTCATAACTTGAGCACTGGATGATAAGCTAATTGCACTCTGCAGTTTCACAGTCCTCCAAGTCCCAATTCCCACAGAAGCACACTGATTCAGTTTGTCTTAGAAATCAGGAGCATCTGAAGATTTGCCATCTGGAAGTGTCTAGAGCACAAAATGTCTGAGGCTCTCACTGCTGACATGGAAAGGGGTGTGTTGTGTCCATTGCCAGCAGGTTTTCAACACTTGCATTCTATTTCAGAGCCAGAAGTGCTCAGAGCCACAATAGTACTGTTGCTCAAAAGCCTGTTGGAAGCTGCATAACAATGTTGGATTCAGTGGTGAAATAAAGCAGAGCAGAGATGGTGCCCATCTATGCTGTGTAGAACATCCAGGGTCTTTATGATTTTCTCACTAAGCTGAACATTTTATGGTATTTTTTCTCTGTGATTGTGGTCCATGGGCTTGCAGCATGCCTGATGTTTCTTCTCACTCCAGTCTCTGCTCAGGACAATTTCATATCTCCAGTGCTGGCAAAAGTCAAGGCTGCTGCCTCTGCTTTCCAAACTGTGAAGCCTGTTTGAGTTGGCAGGGAAAAAACAGAGCTTTCAACTGGCTGTGATTGGTCTCTGGTTAAAGACCAGAGCAACAGAAAATGCCTCAATTTACCAGTAAAACCACATTTAGCAGAGTAAGCGATCCTATCTTATTTTTGACCAGTGTTTCTCTTATAAGAACTAAAACCCTGAAAAGACTTTTAAAGTAAATTGTTGAACCAAATGCTCCCCTTTGAGGTTATTTACATCCATGCTTTGTTCATAATAGGGGGCAGTAGTATTGTATCATAGCTGGCTTAAGTCAGTCAGGCACAGAATCCATCACTGTTTCTTATCCAGAAATCTCAGGGTGTGTTTTGCTGCACAGATTTCAAATGCCCAGATTTAAAACACCATTACTTCGGTGTAGAAACACATATGAAACCAGTTTGAACAACCAGGACTTTAGTGTATACACTTTCTTAATGGTTTTCCTGTTTTTCCTTTCCTACTTCATTGGCACAGATGGAACAATGGATACTTCAGGAGTCCAAGCATGTATTGAGCAAAAGCTGAGAGGAGGATCACCTCACACCTCCTACCTGTCATGCAAAATTGAAAGTAAAGGAAATTGTGCAGATCAAGTATGCAGCTAAATCAAGCTCTTTAAATCCAAAGAGACTGAGAATCAATAGATTCAGGAAGAAAACAGTAAAATATAATATGTCTGAGCATAATGACTCTACTGAGAATAGCATGGCAGCATTCTTCTCACCATGGTATTTAATATCTTTTCTATCCATTATTTTACCTATGATTTTGCAGTTTAACTAATTCTTTTTATAATGCTGAACTTAAAGAAAATACTATCTCCTCTGATTAAGATGAATGAAAATAAAAGCTATCCTGAAGTGAAGGTATTTCAGATGGCAAGTTATTAACAGTAATATGGAAATAGATGACATAAAAAGAATTTATGTGACAGAAAGAGTGTTCCTTTATCTGTCATATAAACTAAAGGTTCCCTTCAATGTATGCACACATATTTTTTATAGTTAAAAAGCACTCTGACAAACTTCTTCTGAACTTTTAACCAGAAAATCAAATCTTTATATACAATCTAACTGAAAAATTAAAGGCAACTTCAGTACTATCTCAGATCACCTTTGATGTTTTCTCACATCCGCATTACCATTAAAAAAATTCTGCCTCTGAAAAATTCTTTGTGTGTTACTCTTCATGACCTGTGAGAGGTAAATTGCTTGCTGTATTCTTCAGGAAGGCATAAATATGATCACGACTCAGATCAGCAAGGCCGATTCCTGCAAAGCCTTCATGTTGCCAGCCCTGTTTCTGCTATCCTCATTCTCAGTTTAAAGTTAAACCTGCAGATAGATGGACTTCAGAAAGCTGAAAATACTATGTGTGCTGTATAAAAGTTATAGATTAATAATTTTTAATTTATCCTCTGGTGAATGCAGTGCAAAACCTCAAACACTAGAGGTTTATCACAGTTGCTTTTGGAGTGACTTGGGATGATTGTCAGTAGTGTGATTGTATCCGATAAATAGTGTGTGATGTTTCCACAGACACCGGCTATGATTTTCGTTTACTTTTGTCTATTCTGCTGTGTTTCCTTGGTTTCAGAAATACAAGGTAGTTTTCCAACCCTTTCTCTCCTTGAACCAGTAGTCTGCTATTATGTTTCCTGTTTAGTTTTACGGTGTTTCTTTGATTAGTAAAACTTAAAGCCCTATAATATATTTCTCTGTGTCACAAGACACTGTTAGTGCTGTATTAACACCAGTTAGTTCTTGCTTGTCAGCACCATGCCCTTCTAGGAAGGCATCCCAAATTGATTTTCAATTTTAATGCAAGGGTCATAAAAACTTTATGTTCTTTTGTTGTCACTAGTGTACACTAGTAGGTAATGCAGAATCTAATTGTTATGAAACTGAGAAAGTAGAACAGTTCTCAGAAGATTAACTAAAATCAATTAGCAGAGGGAATGAAGCCACCATTGGTTTTTGATGCTTGCCCCCATGAATACAGACATTCTCATTCCAGGACATAGAGGGATTATTTTAATAGAAAAGAATAGCTGGCTTCTGAGCTTTGACTGCCAGCAGGAGAGTCAGTTAATTTTGAAAGCCACAAAGGATTTTCTCATTTAAACATTTTTCTCTGAGGGAGCACAAAGAAATAACTGAAATATTTAAGATTTTAAAATGAAATTGTTTACTATTAACAGGATTGTTGTTTTCATTTTTTACACTACAGAATTTTTTTGTTCATAATTTTGGAAGAGGGGTATAGAGATGAGCATTTTGATCCAAATGCATTGCTTTCAATACAAGCTGAGTGAAAAAATGATGGTAAAGTCAGTATTGTGTGATGTTTAGCAATGAAAACCCGTGTTGCATTTGGTTAGTGTTCTGCTGTAAAATAAATGACTACTAAAGAGTTTATGGGAAATTGGTAATCAAATCCATACACGATTTTTTTGAGTATGAATCTTTGTAGGACTTTTCCTGGAGAAGGATCCTAAGCTATGCCTGGTTTTGGCTTCCTCCAAACATGCTTTCATTTCCTTTCCCCCTTTTTCATACCCTTTATCTCAGGTACGAAAATCATATCTGGTTTTATTGATGTCTTCTGAATAATGTAAAAAGAAAAGCCTGGCAAAATATCCGTTTGCCTCGTATCATAACATTCCCATTTTAGTTACTTTATATGCTTTAATTAGGTTGCATTCTTGTTTTCCCTGTGGATTTAAGGTCACATGTAGTTTTCAAGAGCATAGAGAGGGCCCAGAGAGGAGAAGGCCATTAGTGTTATTTCCAATGCACTATCAGCCCACAAAGCATCCTGAATGTCCATATGGTACTATAAATAGCTTTTCTTGGACAGATATGGCATATGTTGAGATACTGATTAAATGAATGCATCATACTCATTCCCATTTCCCCACGGGTTTCCATGCACTCATGAAAGACTAAGAATATCTTTCCACCCATTAGTTCATGTAAATTCTAAGATAAAAACTTATTTTTTTGGTATTTTTTCTTCTTCATTGCTTCATGTATGTTTTCTTGGAACACAATGTTTTTGTTACATTGATTCAGATATATATTTATAATATTATATTATAATATTATTTTTATAATTTATTTGTATTATTATAATATTTATAATATTTAACAGCAAATTCCCATTCTACTTCTTTTTACTAAGAGTGGACACTGGAAAAATGTGTGCAAGGAGGATAGAAATATTTCTCCGAGATTCAAATGTCCCAATTCCAATTACAGTGAGAGTGCCTTGAATATTCTTTTTGTTCAGATTAATTTGGCTACTATTTTGACTCAAATATTTGGATGCAGGGCTACTTATATTGCTTCCAAGGAGTAAAAAAAAACTGTGATCAGCTGAACAGAAAGCAGCCATGTTAAGAAGACGTTGAATTCATTGCCTAGGTGCAACTTCTCCTATTGCCCTCAAAACTATTTTCAGAAGCTCTCAATACAAAGGAAGTTCGGCTGTAACTGGAAATCTCAGTGCAGCTGTCTGGTCACTACATTCATTTGGCAGTTCCTGAACAAATATAGCTAAGAAGACAAGAGGTAACAGTTTTGGGAGTCACAATGACTTTAGTAAAACCCCAAAATATTCCTGACTCGCTTTGCCATATGTAGAATTGATGCTCAACAACCACTGTGTCATAAAAACAGTTGCAATATCTATGATGGTATTGTTGAATCTGTGGGATCAGTCTGGAGCCGTGGCAGAGTTTAAGGGTAAAAGGAAACTCCTATCACTCCATGATATCATAAATCCTAAGACATTGCTGATATCTATATTTTAAGCTATATTTTAAGCTCTCGTAAAATCAACTTCTGGCTTTGTAGACTCAATAACGTGTGGCATAGGGACATAATACTAAATAAAATGCTACATTCATATATTCTTGTACCATATACAAGTGTAAAATCCTTAAACAAAAAGCTCACTTTTCATTTGTGTGTACATATTTTCCTACCCCTAGGGCTTGTTTAAAATTCTCGGTATTATTGTATTCAGCTTGAAAAGAGCACCAAATTATGATGATAGCTCCTAAACCAATACCCAGAGCATGAATTTTCAGAATTCCGCATATTTTAGAATATTTTCCTGTGATTTTTCAATGTTGCGTAAATAGATTTACAGGAGTTAAAAATCATACTAAGGAGCAACATGTGAAGGTATGCATTTATGAATACAGCCTTATTTAAACCCTGAACAGACAATTAGTACATAAATTGCTACTTGAACATTTTTTTTGCGACTTTAATTCTTATTACTTTCATCCAATCTTGTAGACTACAAGAGAAAAGTAATAACACCACTACTTCTCTACAACAAGTGAACGGAAATTTTAGCTCAGCTTAATTAATTTCCTGGTAGAGAAAATTTAACACACAAAATTAAAAAGAAATATCTTTGAGATTGCACAGTTTGTTTTGCCTTCTTTCTTGCATTTCTTCTGTCTGATTCTGCCTTATCAATGAAAAGCATTTCTTTCTCTCTCCTTCATACTCACAGTACACAGTAATCGTCTTCTAATTTCAACTGTTACTAGAAGATGGAAATCAAAGCTGCTTTGCCATGTTTAAAATGTATTATTAGTGCATACAGATAGAGGAAAAATGTCCAGAGGATATCATCATTTTGACATCTATTTTACCGTCCTCTGCCAGGCAATGAATCAAAAATGTCTCAATCATCTAGAAGAAGTTATCAGATTTCTATTGCAGTTGATGGAACTCTTTGTATGATGTCACTAACTGAAGAAATAAATCTATTTAAATGCATTTAAATAGCTCACAGACGCGTACCATAATCTTACGCTTCCTGGATTTGTGTTGTCAAACCAAAAATATTAAAGATGCTGATATATACACCTCAAGGTTGAAGATATGGGAAAGGACATGCTGTTACTGTGATGTGATACAATGGAAATTGCCGGTCTCTTCAGTTGCTCTATAGAAAATAGTGCATCCCAGATTCAGTGATGGAACAGGAGCAAAATTGGCCTGTATTACAGCAATCTGGCCTTTGTGTCTAGTTTTCAAAAATGCTTCATTTAGCCTTTCTCACAAAATCGGATATTGAATTACTGACATAAATTACTCCCCTTCCTTCAGAATCTTAGCGAGTATTCATGTCTCTCTGGTTTAAAAAATAAAAGAGAACAAGTGATTCATCTTTATTATATGATTAATCCCTATAATAAAATATATCTGTCACTAATAGATCCAGGCATATATCACAAGTTTTACTTAGCCAAAGGCATTATTGGAACAAGAAAAATTGCTGTTGCAGTTTAGCTTGGGTGCTTTTACACTTCCTCCAAAGTTATGATCTGAATATTTAAATCAACTAAATTTTTACTGTTGAGCTCACTAATGAGGATTTTTTACAATTATAAAAAATATTCGTGTTCATTGCTCTTACTGTTCATCTACTTCATGCAAAAGAAAGGCAAAGATAAGCAGTGATAATCCAGCTCCTAGAATGCAGAAGCAGGAGTGGGAAACATGAACTTCTGCCCTTGTTTTAACATTTCCAACAAACGTTGCCCAGAAACTACACCAGGGCAAAGCACTTTTCTCTCTGCTGATACTGTTGCATACACCCGTTTCCTCACAGTTTGCTTCAGAAGGGCTTTATGGGCAGCGGTTTGAGCGACACATTTTGTGGGACAGAAGCGTAACCTCCCTGCACAGAGATGTTCCCAGAAAGGCGCTACCTCCGTCTGTCATGCTGCACTTCCTGTGCCTCTCCATGGGACCTCTGTCCGCAGCCCTCAAACACTTCCAGCTTTAATGTTGAAACTCAGTGTCTCCCATAGAACTCAGCAGCGTAACACCGAAAAATTACAAAAGCGACCTTTTGAAGATTTGTGCTTATCCATTGTGATTTGTAAGGGAAAGGTCCTAATTAGAATCCAGTTTACATAACTGCTGTGGGCACGTGTTTCTTTAGACTCCACTCATCTTTTTAAAGATATTTTTATTGAGGATACATAATCATATAAGCATATGAAGAGTTATTTTATGAAGGAATATTTCAGCCAGGTATTTACAGCAGACTGTGACTACAGAACTAATCAAATAAGATGAGATAGCTTTTAAGGAGGGTAGAACAAAGTACCATATGAATTTATATAACTCTAGTTATATAAGGATGCAGTTAAGAATTTTGCCTAACTTAGTTACAAAAAGATAACAATGAATACCTTCTGAACAGCACATCAACCATTTGCATTTCGTTATGAAGGAATAGGAAATCTAACTGTCACATATCAAGGAGCAGCATTGTCATGTGGAAGTTGTAGAGGTCAGGAAAAGGTATCTTTTTCCTGAAGGATTGCCAGCAGTTAAGTTTAGTCTTGTCTTTTATATTTTCTAGAGGTTTTTCAAGGCAAGATAAATTTCATGAGAAAAAACTGAATCTGAATCTCACTTTCTACTTAGTTTCAGAACCAAAGGTGTGGTCAAAGGTTTTCGGCGTGATCAACTTGAAAGACCAATTGAGCACAACATTTTTGGTCAATGAGGTTCAAACTTCCAAAGTACTTACAAATTTTTTCCCCAGATTTTTCTGAAAGCTGATTCTATTTACACTTCACTTCTGAATTCTGTTTCTCCCTGATGACTTCCTCAACACTCCGCAATCCAATTCAATTAGACTCAAAACTAAAGCCGTAAATCTTTGGTCTGAACTAAATACCCTATGCTTCAAATCAAAGAATTGCGTTGGAGCCTCCTCTTATCCCAGGCTGAAAACTAACTGTGGAGAACTGCTCAGATGTCTCAGACTCACAGATAAGAAAACAGGAGAGGAGCAGTATTAAGTTGAACCTTGCCTTCAAGACAACTTCATACAGATCTGTGTCATTATTGAAAAAGTATTCATCTAATCTACTCCATACAAAATTTCACCAGCTAAAGCTTTTTAGCTACTGCAAACTTTATTCTGGTACTTCCCAGTGTTTCATGTTTCCTTTTTTTCCCATGAATGTCTAGCCTGAATCTTCCTTTCTGCAATTTAAGGCCATTCTTTCTTGGCCTGCTCAGCAGGGACAGGAGAGCAGATTATTCATCTTTGGCAGAAGGCAGCACATATTTGAAGACTGTTACTGTGTCTCCCATATATTTCCTTTTTTGTAGGCTTAATAACTCCAGTGTGTTCTCCCCTTCTCCAAAAGTCATAAGTTTCAGATATTTGATCAATCTTTTTGCTGTCCAAACGATCCACTTCATTCTTGAATTGTGGTGCACAAAATGAACACAGTACATCACCTAAGGCATCACCCATACTGGAAACGGTAATTACTGTGTGTATCTTACAGTCTGTATGGCTGTTTATACATCCCAGTATGACGCTTTTTCACAACAGCATGACACAGTTGACTGTAATGTGCTTGTCCTCCACAGAGATTTATTATTTGATAAATTGCTCAGTAACATGTGCATACATACATATATTTGGCACTGAAGTTTCCAGAGGGTCTTTTAGTTAGTTTTTCAGTAGAAAACATATAGTGTATTGCTTATTGACTTAGCAAAAACAAATTAAAGTTTTATTAACTACTGCACAACAACATTACTATTCTAATTATGCAGGAGATTTGTTGATAGTCTGGTGTATTTTCCTGTAATTAATTACACAGATTTTATTTTGTGAATATATTTTGGCTTTTCTTGTAGAAGTAAAACAATTTATGCGGCCTGAACATACTATATATACTCACATAATGGAAAACAAAATCAGGAACTCTTCTAAATTCGAGTAATATAATTTTCAAAAAAATATTACGTTCCTTTTTTTCTCTGGCTTCTCCTAGATTGCACTCGACTCCCGTACAGTTTATCAAGAACAGAGAAGCAGCCTAAGAACCACACCTTCCCACACAGCAGAAGAAACAAAACACTTTCAGGACCCTGTGCAGCTTAGGCTCCACCTGCATCTTCACTCTTGCTTCTCTGAACAAATCTTTGTCTTGTGGATGGACCTAAGTGAGAAGGTCCTGTCCTCAGCTGAGACTGTCAAGATAACAGAGGGTTTCCTAGTGCAGCTGCTTGAACCTCAGTTTACTGAAGAAGTGGGTGTTAAGTGGTGTAACCAACTTTATGCCTCACAGGGGTCTCCGGGGCTTAGTGCACTCTCTCTCATATGCAGCAACCTCTGCCGGTCAGTAAGTATTTAAACATATATCATACATTGAAGAACATTCTTGTTCTTCTACAAACATAGGAAGAATTTCTGGAAGTCTTCAGCAGATATTATTTCTCTTCCAAACTGTGCAGATGATCAGATTGAGGGGAAGTATGAATTTAATGGTAACCTTTATTTTTGTCCAGGATGGAGAGCACTTCATCAGTGTGGACTTGAAGTTTCTGTGTTTGATTGGAGCACTGGTAAGAAAGATATCCAAGACTGAAGTATACAGAAGAAACATACTAGTTCCCACACTGAGTTTGTTCTCTCTATTTCCAAGCAGAAAACAGGTAGGTTCTTAATTTATATCTTGGTTATTAATCTACATCTTTCCTTAGATCCAACATATATTAATCCATCTTCATATTAGGCCTCTCCCTCTCCCAACTGCAGAACGTCGCACAGAGCAGGGAAGAGGTACTGAGTTTGCCTGCCAAAGTTTCTCCTCCTGGAAAGAAAAGCTCTGTTCTGCAGAGATCACTGAAGCGATGCAGTACTTCAGCCCTGACTGTTAACGGGTTGAAGGGTACGGTGGTTGCTTTCTTTCTCATTTTCTCTAGGCAACACTCTGTGCTTTGCCAAAAATGTGTAGGTGCTCAGTGGTCCACTGCTTTTTGTGGAAAAATAAACCGCTAAGATATAAACCAACTTTTTAGAAGAATGTAGTTACTAAAAAATTATATTTTCCAGTTCAAATAATCATGGCATGGGGACATAGGGATAATAACATGGTGGTGTTCACACAAGTTCTCACTAGTAGTTACTGCTACATGGGCAGGTCTGCTCACCATCTGTTCAGGCATTATTAAACTTCTGACTAAAAATATGGCTGAAGATAAAGATAACTACTGCAGTCTTTAAAGCCTCTCTTTTAAAAATTGTTCAATGGTAAACTGCTACAGGATTTCCAGGGCTCCCACCTGAGTTTTGGGGGGTGAAAATGAGTTCTGAACTTATTTAGAAACAGGCTGGGCAACCTCATTTGACAGGGAGTTAGTGGACTCCCAGAATGAAAGCGATTTCCATCTCCAGGGAAAACACAAAGCTTTTTTCAAGGGACACCATGGGAGAGGTGGCTCAGTGATGCTAGCCCGGGCATCATTTCAACATCCCATTTATTTTTATTGGTATTGATGTGGTACTTAGGCCAGTGTATGAAGAGCTCTATTCTACATTCAGTGCTGCAGAATTGTTAGCCTCAAGATGTCGCCTACTTCTTGTTTTTTGTTTTTCTTTATTTCATTGCGACAATCGAGTTTATAATAATGTAAGAGGTTAAACAGGGGTTCAAATAAGAGCAAAATGTTTGTTTGCTACTATTGCATGCTGAAGCTGTAGTATAAGTAATAAATCAGTTAAGAATCAGTCAAGAATTAGAACATGTCCCAGGGAAACAATGATGTTTAAGATATTTTTCAGCAAAATACTTGAGCACACATACTTTCTAAAATTCATATTTAATCTGTCAGTTCAAGACAGTCTTCAGTGTGGTAAGAGTACTAGAAACAGTGACTTGCCACGTGCAGAGCCAACCATCAGGAGATGGGAAAGTAGATATGGTCCGTGACATGATGGATAAATCTGGCAGCTTCAGGGAGGCTTGTGGAAGCTCCGTGTAAGGGTCCTTGAGGCTGCCTCTGCAGGCATAAGTGAGAAGGACAAGGTGTGGGGCAGTCAGTGCTGTGTACCCTGGCTCCTGCTGCATTTGCATCCCCTCTGTGGCCACAGGACTGTGGGAATGCACAGGAGAAGGAGGCACCACCCACACTGTCCTCCTGCCAGAGCAACAGTAGGAGTTCCAGTTACAATCTCAACATCACTGTCAGCATATTTTTTCTTTTCACAATTAACATGTCTCCAAATTCCACCTTAATCAAATTAGTAAGTTAATTAATTTTTTGTCGAATCACTGGACACTTATCCCTGTTAACATAAATAAAGATTAATCAGCCATGAAAAGATACTTTAAAACCACATGGCTTATAAATGCAATAAATTTTTAATGTGAAGATGAAAGAACTGTACATAATGCTGACAATTCACTCTCTGGACCTTCTTCACTCCCTACTTTAGTAATGATCTAAAACTCACTTTAAATTTATGCCTGGAAGTTTAGGCAGCTGATGTTCTTGAAGACTTTTATTACTATCTTTCTGAATAAAAGTAATTAATTTATTTTTCCCTCAAAACTAACAACTAGCATAGTTCTCTGCATCATTCTTCATCAAAATCCAATTTCACTCTGCTTTACAGAGGTCTGAATTTTTTCTATTGATTGGTAAATTAAACGAAAAATACTTCATTTCATAGAACAGTGTGGAAAATATTAGTGGGAATGATGTGCAGAATTTTATCAGTCATAGTTATTTACTTTTGTGTATTCTATTATTTCATGTTTGTGTCATGATTTGCCATTTTGTTTTACTCTTCTTGTGAGATTTCAGAGATTGAACTGTATATCAGGGTAATAAATGTACACCCCAGTGAGAATATTCAGTGTGATGGTAAGAAACTCTGGAAATATTTAAGCAGAAAAAGAATAGAAATCTTTTTCAATGATCTGAGTAGTATTGCTTGCATCACAGATGGGTGGCCTGTGGATGATCAGTACAATATAAATAAAAGTAGAAGAAAATACGTCTTCTGCATTTGTAATATGAAGCCCATTCTCACATGAAACCCTTTTTTCTTCAAAGCTCAGAGAGCTCCAAATCACCATTTTTAATCAAGGTCATTGATGCTATTTTTGCTTTCAAAGTAAAGATATATTTTAGATTATTCTCATACAGAGGGATAGCCAAGTGTCTTTTCTATAGGCACGTTTTATTCATTTAAATGAACGTGTTTGATTGTAAGTTTATCAATTCATACGGCTAACAGCTTACTATCTTAGCAATTAGGAAGAACAAAATTAATTGCTCCCAATGACAAAGTCCAGTCATTGCAGCAGAACTGGTGCTAAGGCTTACATTTCTGGCTTTTTATGTAGCCAGTGAACAGTTCCTCACTCTCAGATTTAATGTTAGTATTCATCTAGGCATTGCAGGTATAATTCAGCGCTTCTAACTCTAGCTGTGTAAGCGGTATACAGCTAATACAATGTCTGCAATTTTCTTTTTAGTCAATGCACAGCGACAGGTATGTTCAAACGGATCTTTCCATTTTAATTATTTATTTAATATGAATAGGGTTAAGCCTGTGGAAGCACTTTTTTGCAGTGGTTAGGCATAGATCAAATTAGTTCAGGTGAATCCTAACGTGTGTGTCTTTGCTGTCACATTAGAAGGTCCACTGTATCAGATCTGCATTAAAATCTTGTCAGTCATTCCTTTGAAGCCCAGTAATTATAAACAGTCAACTAAAGATTTTAATAACATGGTAAGTTCATCATAATGAGAAGATATAGACCACAAACAGGAGGCTGTTTTCCACTTAAGGAAAAAAAACTATGAATTCAAAGAGGAAATGTCAGAAACATTATTAATTGAAATGTTTCACACAAGACATGGGATAAAATAGAAAGCGTCGGCTGTAATGGGATTTATCTTGCAGTATCTGGATTAATTAAAAGTGATTTGAGATTGTGGAAGATAGATGGGCTTCGCTAAAAATAGCAGTTGTGGTAGCTCTGGATGTGATTTTTGGTTGCATAAGAATTGATTTTTATTTTTTTAAATATTTAATTCTATTCCTGAAAATTGAGTTGGAAATGATTTATATTACAGTATTAGATTGAGAGTTAATGAACCTGAAGAGGTATAACCTGGTTTTCAGAACTTCTTCCAATAGACACGGATAATTTGTCTTACAAAATATTCAGGCATTTAAATGACAAATGTTTGAAGGTAATTGTTAAACTGAAATTGTTTAATTTCATTTAGGAATAAATGTTGGATCTCAGCCTCTGAGACAAATACAGAAGAGAATATGTTTCTACTGCTACTCATTTGGTTATTCCCATACTTTTGGTCTGTCAAACTAGCTGCTCTACCTGGGCAACGTTGAAATTTATTGAATCCTTGTTTTATCTACATTATCTGCAATGACTTTGACTTCTATAAGTGGGCACCCTCAAAAAAAATGAAAACTTTGCAAACACAAAGCAGGAGGCAGCTCAAGCCTGTGATCGTTTAAATGCTACTTGGGCCTTATATGGCTTGTGGGCGATGTAGGCCTTATGTTGCTTCTTTCATTCTGTAGCTTCATTTCTGATAATTTATTATTTTTGTCTTCTGAAGAAAAATCCTTTCCTGTTATTTTTGTGTCACCTGGAGAATTGAGAATTTATAAGCAGGTGAAGGATAGCTGAGGAAAATTCATGTGACTATAAAAAAAGAAAACCTGACAAAATCTTTCCTAAATGAGTGTACACAGGAGTTTTGTTTTGTATTGAAAAAATAATTTTGTATTTGATGGCTGGTCTGCCAATGTGATATGAATGGATTGCACCAGTGTGTTTTCCAGCAGAAAGTTACGTTTTATCATAAAATCCACCAACAACACAGTTCCATGTCTCCTTGGTCTGTCTCTTGAATATACCGCCATGGGCAGCATGCAATACAAAAAATCTGAACTCAAATTTGATCATTAATCAGTGTCTTGGAAAGAAATCAGGATTCTGGGATAGATAGAAGAAATTTATAATATCACAATCTATTATAGTGTATTAAGAAAAAATTTAAAGCTTTTATTTCCCTTTCTGTTAATTTGATGTCTTTCAAAATTACCAGATTCTCTTAAAGAAACTTAATTTCTCATGAATATTTTTTAAAAGCAAACTTTTGAAATGCAAACTCATACTGTATTCTTCTTAACCTTTCAATTTGAACAGATTGAAAAATCAGACCCCTCTTGATTTGACATGAAGTAGCTAATCTGTTGGTAGATACAAGACTGATTAAAAAAGGTTCACAGCTCAAAGTTATGCTGAGTCTTACATTAATCACTGAAAATCTCATCTTGCATTAAAGCTATGAGCAGTAAGTTGGAATAAAGGAAAGGACTTTATTGTGGTCCAACATGTCAGTGGGCACTGTGAGTAGCTGCAAGGAAGAACCAGGTCTATCAGACAAGTGCACAGCATTAGAGGCACGACCTGTCAAGCATCCTCTGTGACATAAAAAGAGGGAAGCAGAACAGTGGACTTTGCCCAAAAGACAGGGAAATACATTCTCCAAACACTGTGTATGGCCTCCAAACTTTGGTACCAAATCAAGTCTGAAAAGCAATCCCCATTTGTGATAGATCATTGCAAGAAACTTTCCACAAAGGTTCACCTGCAGAGTCACCATCCAGTACTACCAGAACATTTGCTGTTTCCCTATTTGCAGAGTTTTTGCGAAGATAAGCTACTTTGCATGTAGTCTGCTATGTCACTGGGGTTGGGTTTCCTACTTCTTGCTGCAACACTCTTTGTGCATCCCTTATTTTCTGTATTGCGTGCAAAATGTTTTAATATTATGGTGATATATGCTAGGCAATAATATGGCAGGGGGAGTGGAGCCTTCCTTTTCATATTTATTACTGGTGCTTCATCCAGAACATATTTAATGAGGCTTCAGGTGAGATGTGAGTCTCATGCCTTCAAGCATAATTTGCAGGCAAAGAAATATAAAGAAGTAGGTTACACAATACTGGTTGTTAAAGCATGTATAATGGCTTGTGTTTTTAATAAACAAATAAATGTGTGCATAAATTATGTTCTTTACAGTATGATATTCTGATCATTCAAGCATAATACGAGAAACTGCTCATGCACTCATTATTCCAATGTGGAGGAAAAATCTGTATGCGTTGACTATTTACAGTACCATCCTTAATTTTTTGTTATCACAAAAAAATATATATTGCATGTATTATCACTTACAGAAGTGTATGTACTGTAATATATTTTCAGTGTTTTATTTTAGGGAAAACCAGAAGTCAGGATACAAATTGGTGATTTTTCATCTTTAAATAAGGACTGTTTTAAATGCATAAGTTTAAGGTTGAGTGCACGGGGCATTTAAGGGGCACTAACATATTTTTTGAGGGGGATTCTTTTTATGGTTACCCAGTATATCCATGGTTTAAAAAATCATCATCTATGCACTAGGTCACTGCATGCATTTGACAATATTTTACAGAATCAGAGAATATGCTGCATTGGAAGGCACTTACAAGGATTAGCAAGTTCAACTCCTGGCCCTGCACAGGACACCACAAGAGTCACACCATGTGCCTGAGAGCATTGTCCAAACCCTTCCTGAATTCTTTTGGGCTGGTGCTGTGACCACTTCCCAGGGGGGGCTGTTCCAGTGCCCAAACACCCTCTGGATGAAGAACCTTTTCCTATTATCCAACCTAAACCTGCCCTGACACAACTTGAGGCCGTTCCTTAGGTCCTGTCACTGTCACCTGAGAGATCAATGTCTGTCCCTCCTCTTTACCTCACAAGGAAGTTGCAGACTGCAATGAGGTCTGTCCTCAGTCTCCTCTTCTCCAGGATGGACAGACCAAGTGACCTCAGCTGCTCCTCACACGGCTTCCCCTCAAGGCCCTTCACCATCCTTATTGCCTTCCTTTGGACACTCTTTAGCAGTTTACAAATGTAAAATATGTTCATCATTTAATCTAAAAGTTTTCTGTAGTAGACTTTGTCTGGTAGGTACCTTCTAAAGAGCTCAGCTGATTTTCCAAGAACTGTAGTTTAGTCCTACCATGGCCAGAGAGTCATTTGACAAAACACCACAACACATAGACAACATAAATTGCAAATATTTAGTATTTATAATGAAAGAGTTCAGGATGAATTATACATGCAGTGGAGCAACAATACTAATTCTTCTCTTGATTTTCTAAAAAATTGATCTGACTAGGCAACAATTGCCTGGTCAAATACTTTAAAAAAAATCAGCCGAGTGTTATTAATCATAGCTTTCAGTGAAGTGCGTTGTATTATACAACACCATGAAGCTGTCACCATACCCCAGCGAGTAACACTAAGCACTGTTCAGGCATGACTTACTCCAGTGGAATTCTTCAGTTTCCAGCAGTAAAGAGAATGAAGCCCATGTGCATAGCTAGAAGCAGCTGGCAGCTCTTTAAATTAGATAGGCATGAGCGGTGTATAAGATTGGACACTCCTCCAGATGCTGCCACAATTAAAAACAAAATCGTTTTCTTATATTGGACACCCACATAATTTCTGGCTGTCAAGAGATTGGCATATTTTGACAGTTTAACTAAAATAGATGCTTTCAGGGAAAAATAAAAAAGCTGTAAATTTTCTTGACAAGGAACTTTTTTTCCCTAAATATGTGTTAGATTTAAGAAAAAAAAACAAATGAAAAAACCCCAACAAACAAACCCACAAGCACTAAGAGAAAGAAAAGCTAACAAAACCTGGATTCTAGATGTGTTGTGAGAACTTTAATAGAAATTATTAAACTTATTCAGAAACTATCAGTGATGAGTTCTTTTCCCTAGATACGCAGACATGTGAAGGCATTAAAATACCCACCATCTGCTTTAGCCTGTGCTTTGTTTAGTATGCAGAGCAGTGACAGGGAAAACTCATAAGATTCACAGATTTACTTCCTTTTTCATTATGCGTACAATTTGTCTGACTAAAAGTAGTAGCCCAAAATTAGGTGAGACACCATGTCCAGACTAGATGCCTGCTTTTCATCACCATTCAGCTGCTCAAGGGCAAGCATTTTTCTCCCCTGCTTACACAGAAGGAAGCACTCGAAGATGTCAGATGGAGAAATTACATTCCTGCAAACCTTTTCAGGTCACTGCACCAGGGAGAAAGAAAGGTATTTCCAGAGCAGATATGCAGCATCATCCTTCAATCTCCTACTTGTATAGCTCTACACAAGTAGGCTAACCTTTTTATTACAGCTCTCACTATGTGCTTCTTCAGAAAGACCTTCAAGGCTCATACTCACATATCACCAAGACCTTTGCAAAGCACAAGACAGCAGCATCACCCTGCAGAGAAACAGGAGGCCCTGTGTGAGACACGATGCCCTCTTTATCACTTCTCCCAGGAAACTAGACTTGATCCGAAATTAAATCTAGAAGAGACAGCTCTTAGGAAGTCATACAGCAGATGTGCCAGAGATTAGGATGACACCAACCAGACTGACTGTTGTTCCTATCTGTCAAGAGGATGGAGCCAGGCTCTTTTCGGTACTGCTGAGCAATACAACAAGAGGCAACGGGCAGAAATGGATGCACAGAAGTTCCACCTGAACATGAGCAAGAACTTCTTTCCTGTGTGGGTGACCAAGCACTGGAACAGATTGCCCAGAGAGGTTGTGGAGTTTCCCTCACTGGAGATACTCAGGATCTGTCTGGATGCAATCCTGTGCAACGTGCTCCAGAAAACTCTGCTTGAACAGGGAGGTGGGACCAGATGACCCCACCTGTGTCCTCTTCCAACCGTGACCATTCTGTCATTCTGTGATCTCCAAATACCTCCCTGGCATCACAAAAGGACAGCTGTTCCCAGTCTTTGGCAAGTTCATGTTCTGTGAAACATCTTTTAAAACTGCATGTCCTGTGAAACTTCTGTCAGATGTCATCTCTCTTGCAGCTTTTCTAATACCAGAAGCTGAATGAAAAAAAGTATTTCCTTTTAAAATCAAAGATTGTCTTAGAGTTTGAATTTTAAAAGTGTATATTTGCTGATATCATAGCAAAGACAAGGCTAAATACTCAGCAGACAGCTGAAGACACTAGTATAGACCATAAACCAAAGACAGGCTGCAAGACATTGTTATTATATGCTGTAAATAAACAGGATTTAATGCTGAGACTCTGACATCTGTTAAAGATGAAATAATTCTGTCCTTATAGTTCGCATTTATGTGAACATTACATAAATGTTCATCAGTTTCTAAAACCAACAAACCAAGTGAACACTTGGCAAAGCTAGACTAACAAGTTCCTGTAGGTGAAACAAACCATTAAGTTTGCCATTATTTTCTTTCAGTGTGCATTTGATTTTGAATAAAATACCATTTTATCAAAACAAACAAGCAAACAAATCAGACGCATGCTGATTAGAATTTTACAGCCTATTTTTTTACATCATTCTAAGCTTTTCAAAAAAAGTATCTCCCCTTTTGAAAAGTGAATCTTTTCAATAATTCAACTCCTAGATAAAAATATTAATCATACTCTGACTCAGCATCTCCGTTTTATGAACTTGACAAAGCTAACTCTGTGATAGCCTAAAAGTCAGTAAACTTGATTATCTCTTCATGAGTTGATTCCGTACAACTCAGAAGTGTCAGTCATTCCAGAGACTCATTTAATATGTCTCCCCATACATTCACTGTCTTCTTTTAATGTTCACAACATCTGCTGTCAACAAAGAAAAATAAAAGGAAATTAGTTTTGATTTGCATTCTTTTGTGATAAGGTATTCCAGACACATATTGTCACTATTCCAGATAGAATTCAGAAGTATTCCTTTATCAACATTTCTTTGTGCTAAGATTATTTGATTTTTTTTCTCAAATTTTACTTCTTTTTAATTTTTTTTAATGGTAGAGTTCTCTGTGTCATTTGAAGTGTAGTAACTGAGGCAATTAAGGTGAAAAAAAAAGGCAATATAAGCAAAAGCCCAAAAAGTGAATATAATAAATAAATGGAGAAAAATTAGTAAGATTCCAAGGTTACAATACTAACTTGCAAGATAAGCACTGCTTCTATCTCTCACAGAGTGAGTCCTTGCACCAAAATAAAACCGAGGTGCAATATGGGGAGGTTTTTGTTTGTGTTTTAAAGGGAGCTTTCCTCAAGCAGTGAAGGCTCAGAAAAAGTTTAAAAGTATTCATTTGAAGTTTTACTGTAGTTAAATGATAAACCCATGGTACATTTTAACTTCTTGGTGAGTTTGCATGGTAGCTCAATGAAAATAATGTTCTTGCTGAAGTCCTTCATGTGAAACCAATTGCCTGCCCAAAGAATCTAAAGGGTGATTTGCCTATCCCAAAATATACAGCCTGCTGCAGTGTCATGCCCTGCTGTTAGTCCAAGGACTAACTACAGCCCAATGCTTCTCCAGTAAGGAAAAAATCTTTAAGCTGTAATTAGATTGCTGAACAAATGGGAATAGTGACAGGCACATAAAGCCATATAAGGTGAGCCCATTGTTCGAGACGGAAATTTGAATAATTGGTTTCCAAGATCTTTTGGAAGTTTTACAACCCAAGTTCTATGTCATTTGTCACATAGTTTGGTTTTCTCATAATGCGAACAAAGGTTTTCTATTGTCACTTGGTTATCACGACTTGTCCATTCAGTTATGAAGTATTCAGTGTCATTTATGTCTTTTCAAGTTCATTCTGCATGTCTGTAAATTATAATCCTTTTTTAGTGTTGGCAATGAGCTGGAATTTCACTACTGCTTCAAAAATTATATGTCTGCACTTCCAACCTCTTCATATCAGTGCCAAATTTGGAAAATTAATTCTTCTTCTTTACACCAGCTGTGTCGGGAGACAATTTAACAAGTGGAAATGTGGGGAGAAGATAACAGAAAACAGGAAAATGGAGAACTGGGATTGAAATTAATTTGTCAGTCTTAGAAGGGTGCAGTTTTATAATGTCTACTGCATGCCAGGAATCATTAAAGATAATTCCAATTAAAGGTCTTAAACCAAGACAGAAAGCAGACATATCCACCACTGTTTATTGCCTAAGACTAAATCTAAGAGGAAACTGAAATTCAGGGCCATATTTTCTACTAGATTGAGCAGAATGTGTAGGATATCAAGTGGCACCCATGAAAAATTGCATCCCTAATGAAAAGATAATAGAAGGCTGCCTCCAAGGAGTCAGAAAGGCCAGTTTAAACACTTAGTACTAGATCTGCACACATTATGTAACAGCAAGTCAGAGAGTGCTCTTTCTAGGGTGGGTCAAACAGAACTCAAGGATCGTTCCTCCTGACAAACCATAAAATACGCCCTCCCATTTCACTTAATTCTTCCATATGAAATCAATCAAATCCCTATAACCTCTCAAGAACTCTTTTTCAGTGCTCAACATTACTGTTGGAAGGCAGAAACCTGGATGATGAGAGGAGCATCTTTGTAAGGACAATGTGCTTTGCATGCAAACTTGTGGTTCGTATTCAGGCAATGCACAAAGCCAGTCAAATGGGAGAAATTCTCAGTTCTTATCAGACAATATTAAATCCCTACTGATCTGCAGTTATACTGCTTTGTTTCTGAACAGTAAGAAACCTTAGCTATAGCTCGTACCTATAACCCTGTTTGTCTTTCACTGGCAAGGACACCCTTTGTTATTCTGAGAGCATTGGATGGAGTGCTGCATAAGTTGATTAGACATCAGGCAGAATCAAAATTAAAGTATAAATTCTAGCTTTTACGTCTATTTCCCCCCCTTTTTTTTAACTTCTCTCTGCCCCTACTTTTCACATGTTGAGACACTTAATGTATGCTTCATGAACGTGTTTAAGATATGCTTAATGAACAAGCTTCCAGGGTGCAGGAATAAATTTTCTTTGTGAGTAGACTTGGATTTTTTTACCTCCTATTTATACCTGTTCTTCTGACTGTTCACTATGGAAAGTTTCCAACCAAGCTAAGTGATCTATGATGGTATATTGTATACTCTCATTGTTTATTAGTCTAAGACCATTACCAGTAAAAAATTCATCAGTTTAATAGAAATATTTACTGTTACTCCTGTTTATAATAATTAGATAATCCCACTCCTCATCACTTGCCTGAACTTTTCAAAATGAAGTCTGAACAAGCATGACTGTTTCATTTAATTTTACCTGAGGAAGGTTTGGAGAATAAACATAGGTGGATCACAGGGTAATCCCTGGACATTGTCAACGTTCATTCCTTTCTGAATTAAAATAATTTATTTAGACTATATTAAATATTTTAATATTGGTTTGACTGACTCATACTTTCTTCAGTATCTATTTTTATCAGTTTTAATGAAAGGGTTGCATTTTTCAAGTTTGAACACTCAAGGCTGGCCTGATAAATAGCTCTGGAAAGTTCATTTATCAGATTCATAACTGAAAATACACCTAATTTGAAAGAAAATTATAGCTGAGCATCTTATAGGGGCTAAATGTTTGTGTGGTTGGGTTGGTTTGTTGGGTTTTTTTAAGTCTTATCTTTGATGCGCTTTTCTTCTGAGAATTTTAGGTAGCCTTGTGTACGCAAATGCTTGATTACATGTTGCTGCCTCTCATTTACTGCAGATAACCTGCAGATTTGTAACAAAAATTGGGACAGCAGTAAGAGGCCAAATCTCCTCACAAATTAAACACTGGAAAATGTGAGGAAAAAATATAAAGACAGTTGCCAAAAAAATCAAGACTTGAATAAGAAGCCTGGAGATAGTCCAGTCCAAAAACTCAGAGGAGATCATTGGACTTTAGAATTTGGAAACATGGTTTTATAATTTGCGGAGGTCAAATATGGTAAATGAGGGTAAACAATCAGAGATAGAGCCAAACCTCAGAAAAATGGTGGAATCAATTTTTAATATTAATGCATTTTATATGCTTAATAGACTTTTATAGACTGTAAAAATCATCAGCCCTTTAGACGTAGATTTTGCTCAATGAATTTGAAGGAATGAGTTAATGCATGACATGACAGGATCAGCCTGGGAGCATTATAACCAACATAACATTTTTTTAAGAAGGTTTTAAGTGGATTTAATAATCCAAACAGCCCTGAAATTACAAAATCTTCACGAAATGTAATACAGATTCCAACAAAATTCATCCTCTGCCACTGAGTGCTCCCTTCCCCTCTTCCTCAAGTCATAAAAGAATTTAACCAGAGCATTTTATAGAAGAACCAAAAATGCGGGTTTCCTTGAGTGATACCAGACCAATTTTGAAGACTCTTTCTTGTTCAGCACTATAACAAAGGACCGTATGACACCATAAGTTCATTTATAAGCTCTTCTTGTCGTTACTCTAGCCATACTGTATTATGTATTCCTCTCGTAGGCATGTGCCTCAGAAACCACCCTAATTCAGCCTAGTAGAATAAAAAAAAAAAAGGCTTTAGCCCATAGAAACTCCTCTTTGGTCTTTGCAGTCCTTGGCAAAATAAAATTGGATGCTTCTGATGAGCTAAAAAGATGGAAGTAAGACTGTTAATGACCACTGATGAATGAAATGGGACTCTGATTGTGATTACATGTTCCTACAGCTGGTGTATAAGTTAGGTTGTGCTACTTTCTTTCCTTAACAGAAGGAAAAAGACTGTGTTGTCTACAGCTGCTATTTCACTGGGTGTACTAGAAGTTTTGTACATATTTTCCATTTCAATGGTTTGAATACTGATGTTCTTGCACCATTTTAGATCTTCCTTTTGCTGATACATATCTACTCATCTGTCTGCCTCTCATTATTATTTTTGCCTTTGACTGAAGTACTTAATTTTCTATAGCTGCAGTGTTTGCTATTTCTTTGTCACTTACCTATAGCCTTGACAATTTTAATACATCTCCATTTCTCTGGTGTCTCCATCATTTTGAACAGGCTTCACTCTGCTTTCTCTCTTAGCTAAGAAACAAGCCTTGGGACGTGGCATGTTTGCCATGTTAAAGGAAGGAGTATAGGTTTTCTTATGGCTTTGGTTTTCCCAAATGTTTATAAATTCTGGCTAAAGGTAGATAAAGCCGTATAGCTCACAGCTACAATCTCATCCTTCCCTTTTACTTCCCTTTCTTTTAGATATTTGTCATAACTACAATGTTAACTGTTATTAGTTAAGACGATGACCTTGTATGTTTTGCATTTACTAAAGTTGTCTTAATTCCAAATAGGCTTGATTATAGCAATGTGGAACAAAATCTACTTCTTTTTACCATATATCAGCTTGTGAAATGTCCCTTCTGTTCAAGCTTCATAAACACTGCGTCTTGACAGAAATCTCTTTGGAACATGTGGAACTCACATTCTTAAAAAATTCTGAGAAAGTGACGGCAGTTCCCCGGGGTTAAATAAACAAGGTTACATCTTGACAATAAGGTATTTTCCCCCACAGTGTTGGGGCTCTATAAAAATATGTGAGATCTCATCCAATTCCTCTATTCTAATAGTAATCACTTAACTTGTTTCCATTTGTAGTTTAGGTTTTGTTTTTTCTGTCATCAGTTTCAGTGAACACAATGTCGGAATGTTTATCATAACCTCATTGAGGGGGAGAATCAGAAAGTCCCTAAAAGAATGGGTTCTGGAAGTCAGAA
Source organism: Lycocorax pyrrhopterus obiensis (assembly GCA_014706295.1). Lineage (NCBI taxonomy): Eukaryota > Metazoa > Chordata > Aves > Passeriformes > Paradisaeidae > Lycocorax > Lycocorax pyrrhopterus. Next base: position 18,163,687 of record JACSVZ010000007.1, on the reverse strand, counting down.
ATCTGTCGTAGGAAAAAGAGGACTTTCAGCGTGCTCTGAATTTGTAAAATTTTTCTTCCATACATCCCTGATAATTCTCTCTGCCATTACTGGAAATCTACTGGCTTTGCAGATTACAGTACCTTTGATGATCTTTTGGTCTGATCCAGTCTCCTAAGTTAGTTTTCCATTCTCAAAGCTATCAAAGATCAGTCTAACAGGGTCCAGTGTAGGTAGACAAAGGCATTTTGGATAAAAATGCTTTCACACATTAAACAGGTGTGTTCTTATAGTAGGTGGTGAGTTCTTTAGGGCTGGTGTTTAATTTGGCACAAATTGGCAATTATCACCATTGCAAACTTCTTTGGCATTTTGAGGTGTGTACTTGTTCCAATAATCTTGTCATCAAAAAAGAATGAATTTTCAACTCAAGTGAGTATTTCTGAAGTTTTTCTTCTGGAAATGAGGAAACAGATATAAAGTTTATCACTAGCCATGTAGAAAAACTTTGTTCACTTTCCATTATTGTTTGTTATTTGATAAAGTAGCTACTCAGCATTTGAGGGTCTTAAAATTTATCACCTCCATGAAATTTTGCTATCAATTCTACAGCTCTTACACAAGCCTGTAAATGTTAATTTCTTCTACCACAGATGAGTCATTACTGTGTTTCTGAGTTCAAGCTTTCCTGTGTTCAAAATTTAAACCCTTCTAGAAGTTTGTTTGTTACTGCGTGGAAGCCAGACATAAGTCTGAGAAAAACAGAACACATGTATAATATCTGATTTTGATGCTTCATCTTCTGGTTACTTCAACTCATCTTCCCACTGTTTTCTTCTGTTTATTGTGTTTTGAGGATAGTGAAAAACAAAATAACATTCATACACTTGCATTTGTTCCCTTTGACTAACATGTTAAGACAATATCTTCATGAATTTCTACTCTGCACACCAGTAGGAAAAAGAGATGCATTTCTGTGTTCACCAGCAAAAGTTAATGAGACTCATTAGTTAATTCCTTTTTGGCTTAGTTGTGGGGATAAATGCCAATTGGCTTCCTCATCTTCAATAACTTTATAGTAGCATGTATGCTCAGAATTAATGTTTTTAGAATTTGTAAACATCTTAAACACAAAAGCAAAAAGAATTTCCAATATATTGTAGGAGGCGTTGACCTTTAAATAGTTCCTTTTCATAAAACTAATGTACAGAAGGAATTTTTCATTGGCTAACACAATGCTTTGTGAAAGATACTAAAGTTCCTGTGACAAGCCTAATATGAACATCATAATACAAGGTATGTGGCAAGGGAACAAAGAAATTGTCCCTGAAAGTGAAACTTAACTTTCTCAGGAGAAGTATACAATTTTATTACTAGTGGTGTCCAAATGGCCCATTTACTGAGATTGCTTTCTCTGTTTACAGAATAGTTAATTCCTTCTTGGTGAGCAGGTCTGTAACGTGCTCCCCAGCACATTTAGTATCTATACAGATATAGCAGATTATTTCTTTTTTAATCTGCTAATAGATGTGCCTCTGTGAATTGGGGTGTTTTGGAAGAAGGCATTTTGAGGTTTTCAATCTAGTCTTCTTCCATTGTCTTCTTGAATATTTCCTTTTCTTAAACAAAGCTTCTTATTCCATGAATATAGAAGTAAGAATTTGCATAGAACTCCTCTGTAACTACATGCTTGTGAATACTCTTTTCAGTTTGGGAAACGTTGAAGGGAAAAAAAAGGTTGTAATTTTCCATGCATCACATGACAATTCAGTAAATTCTATACTAATTTAAATTCTTTTGCTTCTAGGAATAAAGAAATGTTTATAAGAGCATTAAAGAACGCTCTAATGTTTTAAGAAAGATTAAAGAATTCTGATGTAAAATGCAACTTGCCTTTCAATAGAGAAATAAACATTATAAAGCTGTCTAGCCTTTTATCCTTTATTGAGAATTAATATGAAAATTATATTCTTCTGGAAAAAAAATACCATACAGCAGAGCAATTAACAGAGAGCTTTTGATTGTGAGCACAGAATGTATTTAGCATGATCCAAGCACTTGTTTGCTCTCATTCATTAAGTTCATAGACCCACAGAACTGAGAAGGTTGGAAAGTGGCTCAGTGAGTGCTCCTGCCAGCTCCCTCAGTATCCTTGGGCAGATCCCATCTGGCCCCATAGGTCTGTGAGTGTCTAAGGCATGTAGCAGGTCTCTAAGCCTTTCCTCCTGTGTCATGGGGGCTTTATTCTGCTCCCCGTCTCTGTTTTCCACCTCACAGGCCTGGGTACCTGGAGAAAAGTGGTCTTGCTGTTAAAGACTGAAGCCAAGAAGGCATCTGCATTTTCCTCATCCTTTGTCATTATGTTTTCTCCCACACTCAACCAAGGATGCAGATTCTCCTTAGCTCTCCTTTTATTGCACATGAGTTTGTATAAACGTTTTTTGTTGGTTTTGACAGCAGTAGCCAGATACAGTTCTAGTTGGGCTTTGACATTTCTAATTTTCTCCCTCTATAATCTCACAACATCCTTGTAGTCCTTCCAAGTTTTCAGTCCCTTCTTCTAAAGACTGTGCACCCTCTTTTTTTACTCAGAGTTTGAGACAAAACTCTCTGTTCAGCCAGGCCAGTCTTCTTCCCTGATGACACATCTTTGGGCACAAGGGGACAGACTGCTCCTGTGCCTTTAAAATTTCCTTCTTGAAGAATGTCCAGCCTTCCTGGACTCCTTTGCCCTTCAGGACTATCTCCTGAGACTGTTTTAAAATAATTAATTATCTACTGGTCATTTCTCTTATTTGATTAATGCTCTACATTTTATGAAAAGCTGTTTCTGTCACAAAAAAAAAAAAAGAAAGCCTGGCATTCACTGAGTTATTTTAGTTCTGAAACAGAAAGATCTGCAATAAATTGTTGGATCACTGTTTGAAAATTGTAGAATAGCAAAAGTTAAGAAAGAGATTCTAGAACTTAGTATTTTCATCTCTGTCGTTTATCAGTGATTTTTTTTCTTTAGCTTCATTCCACATCCTATCATCGACATCCCAGCAACACATCACCTCTAGTTTTATCTAGCTCCTGAAAGTGACTAAAATTCCTTTCAGTTTTTTCTAAAGAATGAAGTTTTGACCACTGAAGACAGAGATTAATTTACTGATCTTGAATCCCGTGCTGTTTAGAAAATCCTACATTATAAACACTAAACATGAGGTAATAATCTCTTACAGGCTGAGGAAAGTTGCTAGCATTTGCCTTCCTTTCTGTGGCAAACGCAGGAGGAAAAAAAAGCTTTGATTTTACTCATATATTTCTTAGCTGTTTACAATTTCATACTTCATTTAGGTTTTTGTCCAAAGCTGGAGAAACCAAAGTCATAAAGTAAAATGTAGTTTCATACTAGAAAGAGGTGCCAGATATTTCTTGACAGACAATGAATGCATTTGGGACTTTAGAAAGCCTTCTTCACTAAGTAGTTAAGATGTGCAACAGGTCACTAAGAATATTTATTTTGGTAACTACTTACTGAAGAAATGTGTAATTTGAGCTTCTCTTCTTTGTATGTCTGAGCAGAAAAATAAAGGAATCTGTTCTCATTTTTTGTTTAAAATAGTTACCAAACAGTACTCATTAAGATATTACAGAGTAACAAGAGTAATGATTTGGTTCTTATCAAAGGCATTTTATCCCTCAAAAACATCCTTGGAGAAGCGATCACTCACTTTCTTAGGAAAGACTGCTGTTACTAAATGAAATTCTATACTAAACTATTTGTTTATGCCTTTGTGTAAGATGCTTTTAGTTAATTCCCTCTGAAGCTGAGAGAACATAGTGTTAATTTGCAAGACGTAAGATAAATTATTCAAAAGTTCAAATACACAAAAATACCACTTTACGCATACAGATTAAGTTTCTTAGTATTAATATTGTCACTTACCCCCAATCATTCATCTCTCGTATGATGCTATGATAAAAAGTAATGAAAAAGTATGTTTTCCTTGCAGACACACAGAACACATCCCTGTTGTTAACAAACATGCTTAAGATAAGAAAGCTGATGCTATTAAAGTTCAAGTTATTCTGTGGAATAACAGCCACTGAAGAGAAAATTTCAAAGTTTCAACTATCACTCTTCCTCTCCTTCCTAACTAAAAGTAATCAGACTGTTGTGAGCATTCTTGTCCTGAAAGTTAATTCATATTAACTCTTGTGTCTGTCTTGCATGCCCAGTGCCATCTGCACTGACTCTTTCAACTTCTGCTGTCTTGTAATTAAGGAAAGTCACTCATACAAGCAATATGTCTCTGAGAAATGAAGTCTGAAAGGTACAGATTTTCAAAGAGACTAAAAGAGGGGGGAGGAAGGTGGGAAAAAAAAGCAGATTAGGAACTTCCTTTACTCTTCCTATTTTCCCAGTGCAACTTCTACACACCAGCAAAATCTCACAATCTGTACACCATTTTGGTATTTATGAATTGTTCTTATAACTAGAGAAGAATGGCATTCCTTATTGAGACAAATAAAATGCAATTGAGCCTAATTAGATTAGCAGAATTAAACAGATTGAGATAGAAAAGAAAGGCCTTTCACTCTTTATAGGCAAAATGATGTTAGAGTTAGGGTCTGTCTTCATTACTTTGGGCTTAGAATACAGATATATGGGGGGTTTTTGCAGTTAAGAAACGAATTAGATAGAAAGACTTATTTTTTGTTTGTGGTGGATTATTCTGCAGACAGGCTAGTTTAATCTATTTCTATCTGAAACACATTGTGACAGCTCAATCAAAACATCATAGAATGATAGAATATGCTGAGTTGGAAGAGAATCATTAAGTTCAATTCCTGGTCCTACACAGGACACCCCAAAAATCACACCATTTGCCTGAAAGCACTGTCCAAATGCTTCATGTATGCAAACAGGCTTGGTGCTGTGCCCGCTTCTATGGGGAGCCTGTTCCTCTGTTCAACCATTTTCTGGATGAAAAACTTTCCCCTGATATCTAACCTAAGCAAGCTTTGGTCTAATAAAGCCATAATAGTAATATTATTTTTCTAGAAATAATTTTAATCTGAGATCATAACCTTGACTTCGCATTTTCCTCTTTAAAATTAGTTTAGGAGGAAATAAGATAAGAAGTAAGTTGATTTTTTTTTAATATACATTGTGAAGAGCAGGTTAGACATACTTAAATCAGATGTGTTCCCCAGTAACCTAATGAAATCTAACCTGTAGCATTTCTAACAATCCCAGGATCATTAGCGGTTATATTTCTGAATTAAAAAAATACTAGTTGAGAACTATTTCAAGGGACTGGGATGAAAGGAAATGTACCTGGATTGCAAAAGATCTGAGAAATTCCAGTTTGACTGTTTTAGTTTAACTTCCTAGAAGGAAACAGAAAATAATCAATTTGTAGAAGTACTCAGGAAACAAGCCATTGTCATCATACATTTGACCAAAATATACTGAGTCAATAGCAACTTTTACCACACACATACGCAATTGCTATAGGTGGGAGTAAGAATAACCTGGAGTTCTGTAAGGCTTTGAATTGCCTCAGCATAGTGTTCTCATGAGCAACCTAAGCACCTACAACCTAGGAAATGCTAGTACGAGAGAGTTTTCTCAGCAGGTGCTCTGTTATCATCAAGCAATTATCAGTGGATCTCTGACTGGAAGGAGATACAAAGCTGATTTCTACCAGAACTGTTTTGAGTCTGATGGTACCCATTCACCATCTAAGCCTTAGGATGAACATAATATAACCCCTTTTGTGATACAGTGAGGTAAACAGACAAAGAAGTCAGCCAGGCTGGACGTGGCTTGGGGCCTGTGGGAGCTCTGTACATGCTGTGGCTACTATAATCCTTCTCCACCTGCCGTGACAGGGGAATAAAACATAGCACTGCATCTACTGAGGAGACAAGGCTGTTGCATGCTTACTAAGAGTTCACAGGTAAGCTAAGACAGCTGGGGAGCTTGACTTTTATTGAGGGATTGGAGCAAATCCTTCAGAAGATACCTGTTTAGGAGGGAAGGCTGGAATGACGAGGGATGGAGATAACTGGGAGGGCTGAGAACATGACTAGTAGCAGTAGAAGGCGGCTGCATTGGCAAGCAGGTACAGGGAGCTGCAACAGAAAATGAGGTGTGGCATAATCAAAAGAGAAAAAAAAGAAGATTGCAGAAAGACAGGAGTCCTCAAATACATGAAATGTTGCCTTAAAAAGAAGGAAATTAAGTTGTTCTATGTTCACTGAGTGTAGAACAAGGAAGGATGTATTTAAACTACAGCATCATTCTGTTAAATGTGAGTAAGATATTTTTTATTATGAAAGCCAACAAGAATCAGAGTTGACTGTTGGAAGGATCAGTAATATTCTATTTGGAGATTTTCAGCTATGTATTAAACTGGCATCTTCCAGAAATGCTTTTGTTGTCTGTTTTAGGATTTTGCCTTGACAGTGACCTCTGAAAACCCTTTTTAGACCTCCAGCCTTTGATTTCCTAATGATGTATCTGAAAGAACTTCACAAACTGAACCTTATAACTAAGCAGTTGCTTATGAAATGATTGGCTTGGCTGAGCAGCATGTATACAGTGTTTTCTGTGAATTCTATCACTGTGAGGTTAATTTTCAAAGTAGTCTGTTCTACATTACCAAGTTTTCCCCACAAGCATTTTCTATTGTTTGGCCTATGGGGGCTGTAACATAAAATTAGCTTTTACAATTCTTTTTCGGTCTAATTGGACTGCTATAACATTCCCTCAAGAAAAGGAGAAGATGAGCAAACTGCACGTGAAATGTTCCTCTACAGTCAAAACTGGTCTAGATTGTCTTATTTTCAGTCATCAATACACAGTTTATTAGTTACACCCAGAGTTTCATCACCCAAGGCTAAATTATTTCTTTAGTCAGTATTTGGAACAGATTTTTTCCTGCTGATCTTTTGATGATGGCAATATTAACAAAAGACAGCTGAGACAAAGAGGGGCATCATGCATGATCTCTGTGAATTTATGTGTCTTCAGAACAAACACAGAACCGAACTTGCGCTGCTTACTGGAGGAATTTATGTGATTCATTAGGCAGGCTGGTGTCTGATTCCGTCTGCCATTATTTGATACCAAGTGTTTTTTCAGTCCTTTTCACGTCCGGTTCACTTACACAGGTTCAAGTGAGTACACAAACACCACTCTGTTTATGGATACAGGGTCTCTGAGTTCAGCCTGTTCGTTTGACATACATAGCTTTAAAACCACACATGGATGCAGTATTTCTGCAGCTATGTGTTATGAATATTTTAACACCATTACAGTAGTGTTGATGTTTACTTTTTTGCTTATATTTGTTTGCCTCTCCTAAGACTGCACCACTTCCTTTTGATTACAGATCAAACACAGGATTTTGTTCCTTACATTTATGAAATCTAGGAAAAAAGTGCCTACCATCTCCTAATACCTGTTTCTTCATGAAGAGCCAATTAAATATTCTGACAAAAATTACGTATTGTAAACATTGAAGCCATCTAATAGGAAGGATGTTGAACCTTGTTTCAGAGCAGTTGCTGTTCTCAGAAATGTATAAATTAAATTATATATTTTTAATGTCATTATAGAAATGCAGTTATTAAGCATATCTTTGCTAACTGTGCAAAAGGAATGGGATAAGTTTTATTCATTAACGTTAATTGAATGATAAGAAAGCTTGAATATACAGGTGAAAAGCACAAAATTTACTTAGAGATAGTGGTTTTTGAAATCAAGAACTCACAGTTTTAAAATTAAAAAGTTATAGCTGACAGCTATGACTTTTAACAAAATAACCCTCTTTTATATCTTTCCAGGATATGTAATCTGAAAAAAATTCCCTATATATTGAATCCTCAATCAGAGTAAGACTGAAGTTTGCCTATGGCACTATTTAGTCAAAAACCTATGACAGCACCCAGCTTTATGAAGACAGTCACAATGCAATTTTTAACCTTGTTCTATTTGTATTAAACAGGAATGTTAAATGCCTAAAGAAAAAGAAACACCCATCTATATCGGGATCTTGTTCCAGGCCCAGTTCACTTGAAAAAGACAAGCATCATCCCAGCAAGCATCATATTTGGACATTCTTGAGGACTTTAGCTCAGAATGAGAGAAGAAAATTAAAAGGTCTTTGGTTTCACTGCAAAATTTTTATGAGATCCCAGCTGCATAATTCTAGCTTGTCAATAAGATTATACAACTTTAAGAAAGCAAAGTCAGTTTGGTACCTCATGGCTTAGTATCATGTATAAGATTTGATTGCAAGCTACCAAGATATAATTTAGATTAAATAGAAATTGTTCCTGTTAGCTAAAATAATTCATTTCCTCTAAATGCAGAGCAAAGACAACCACTGTCACAGCATATTGCTAGCAGCAATTCTAAGGAAAAAAAATCTTTTAACCACTTTTTCAAGAAAATCTGTTAGAATATGGCAGTTGTTAAAGAGAAAAGTAAACTAGAGAACGAATCAGTAAATTCTACGCAAAATGGGATACTAAGTATAAACTGTCCATGTATCATAATTGAAATAAGGAACCAATATAGCTGTAGTGGTAACTGAGGTTTTTATTTCCCAAAAAATGCCCTGGGCTAGTTTGTACCAGGAACAGTTTTGCTCAAAACTCTCATACCCTGTGTAAGCCTCACTGTATGTCTGCAACTCGGAGGGATAAAAACTAATGTTTAAATAGAGTGATCATCATCTCTAATTTCATACTTCCGCAACCAGAGAAGCTTTCAGTAATTCCCATGTCCCCAGCATGCAATGAATTTCTGCTGAATGAGTTAGTGCTTCCAGTGATATGAAACTGTTGGACATGAGGATTTTTGAGTCAAAGAATGTCCACCTCTGCTATTGCAAAGGTATTGCTTTTGACAACTACTGCCTCTTGACATCTTCTGTTTACTTTCATGTTTTGTGAGAAAACAATCTTCTCTGCCTCCTCCTAATTTAAGATGAAGTACAAAAGAAATAGTAGCCTGTTGGATTCCTCCTTTTTAACAGGTGAAACTCCACAGAACGAAAATACAGCTGCCACAAATGAATAAATGTTATAAATGTCTCCATATTCATGGATATCAATAGCTGACTTAGAGATTGCTGTGATGAGAGGGTTTAGAGGACTGATTAAACCAGATTTAAACTTTAAACAGCAGTGGTCTAGACTGATATTCATTAACATACTTTGGGACAATGCCTAGTTCTTACCCAGTAAGATCTTAACAGCTAACTAAGATTGTTGGGACTATACAGTAGCGCAGAGGCCGTGCTAGAGAGTGAGCACTGGTGGATGAGGCATTTAGAGCACCTCAGTTCCTGAGGTCAAAGTGACCAGGCTTCACAGCTATTCCAAAAGGAAAGTCAGAGCTGAATATCTTCTTTTTACGCATCCCTCCTTGTTCACATCTGGTGTTTTTCCTGGTTGCTTTCCCCCCTCCAAAAGGAGGCTCTCGTGTGGTCCTGGTGCTGCTCGTGTCATTTCTGGTTTTGTGAGCTGTCCTTCTTGTGTCCTTCTTGTGCCCTCCTCATTTTCAGGCCCTTGTGCTTGTTTTGTACTCTACTCTTGATGTTGAAATTTGTGCTTCTTGTAGTAACACAGTGTTTTCCTGTGCCATCTGAGTGCAACTGTACAAGTCTTTGCCTTCTTTGGAGGTCATACTGCCCACACATTTGTGCAAAATGCTTGCACATTGTGCCTGGCCATGCAACCCCAGTATTACAAGATACGTTGGTATTATTGTATGCTTATGTTTGGGTTCAAGACCAGCTAATATTGATTCTGCCCAGATTAATGCACTTCTCAGGTGTAGCATTTGCAGGCCTCTGTTTTGACTACACAGCCGTAAAAATTGATTATTGGACAGAGGTGTATTTGCTGCTTAAAGAAAAAGTTATTCAGCATGGGGATCTGCAGTTATACTGTTTGTGAACAGCTGCAGAGCTCCTTTAGCAACTTCAAACCCATAATAAATGGGTTTATCCATAATAAATGAATTGATTAACAGTATAGTGCAGAAAGCAATACTGGAATATCAATCCATAATCTTTAATGCCGCTGAGTTCATAAAATTCCAATTCATAAAGACTGATGATACTGAATAAAATAATGACCTGGAAGTATTTGGTGAACAAAATGCTTCATGTTTTCACAGAGTAACAACATAGTTGGCACAAAACACATCATAGGCTCAATTCCACATGCAGCACTTGCATCAGAAATAGAAACTGTGGCCTACTAAGTCCTTAATGCGATTCTTCTAATTCACAGTGTTTTATCTACCCAAATGACTTCTGCATCCAACAGGTCTAACCAATAACCTCTTGGTTTGGGTAAAGTGTTCAGAGAGATCTTTTTAAGAAGACTCTAGAGAACTAATCTCAAAACTACCAGAAATATTAGAATTACATTTTCTGCAGGGAGAATTTCTTTGAATAATGGCGTATACAGCCTGCTAACTTTTCTGAAGTACTCTCCTGATGATGTGAGAATAGGATGCACTTTTAGATTCAGTTTCTGGGTCATCTATGAAACATTTCTCCTACTTTCTCTGAGAGTGTTTCCCTTGGCTCATTTGGCCACATTTTGTTCCAGGGAAATTCACCCCAACTTTACAAATTTTGTGGTTCACTTCACATTTGATGGAATCTGTCTAGGTAGGAAAAAAAGACTCACATTTCCCATTACTAAGAAACACTTCGGTTTTTTTGCCAAAAAGTTTAATTGCATAGTCATGAAGGTTAAAACACAGAACCAAGTTTATTGTTTCATTATGAAATTTAAGATTCTCAAGGAACCTGTGTCAGTGTTTTCTAACTAGATTATGGCTTCCACATCCCTCCGGCAAGCAATCTCTAAAGGGAAATAGACATTTATGTTCCCATAATAACAGTGCAGAACTCATGGAAATATCTGAGATCTAATAGCTTATTTCAGATATATTCAGACTACCTAGACCGAACATCCATCTGTGGGATTCTGTCTCCAATAGTACATAGTCCTGACTTGGCATGACAAGTCGCCTCATCCCCACTTATGAAGTCAATGTAGTCCTGACTCCACATCTGATTTTGGAAATGGCCTTCAGTCTAGTCTTGTCAGACAGAGCTGCCTTATGCAAAATGGCTCACTAATAGCCCTGACAAAGGCAAATTTTTATTCACTAGAATGGTTTTTATCCTTCATTTTTGCTGCACGGTCTTAGCACACACAGGTGCACATTTCAGGGAAACAGAATATAATTAAGACAGTCTGTGCTGCAAACATAGGTTTATTAGCCTGGAGCCATTTCTGGTATTTCCCACATGCACTAAAACTATTTAACTGTGCATTGATTATCAAGGGCAAAGTTAGAGGACATCTATATTTAAAATACTACCAACACTTTGATTTCTGTCTTTCTGTTTCCTGTTGATTAGACTGCTAAAGCAGGCTGCAGCTTTTTATTAAATGTAGAGGATGTCTATCAAATAAAAGGTGATTTATCAGGTTCCTGTGTGAAAAGAACATAAATGGGGACATTCAATTTAAAATAGTAAAAAAAAGAGACGAGAAACTGCTCATATCTAACCCTTTGCTATAGCCTTCCATCTAGGAATATATAAATATTTCAGATACAAAGAGTACCTTTTATTGCCTTTACCACAAGACATGGAACAAATTTTGAGTCCATACATGGAAGTAGGCTGACTCCAGCAGAGCTTGGATACACTGTGCTTTGATGTGTAAGACGATATGAATATAGCTAACCTTGAATCCGAATTAGTAAATTTGGCTGTACAGTAAAATATTTGTGATAACACCGTTGGCTGAAAGGTTAATACTGCTAAGATATCATCTTTTAAATTCCCATCAAGGACATTTTCAATAATTTTTGATGAGAGATTCCATGCCAATACTGATACTCCAACAAAATTAGGTTTTTCTGGAGATCTTGATTAGATATGCCCAATTAACAGGAGATCGTTTTTGTCATCACTGTCTTATGGCTATATCAGCAAGAAGAAGGGGGGGGAGGGGAAGGGGAAGAGCTGTAGTGTTATTAAGGAGAATTGGACATGTTAGGAAGGGAAAAGGCAGTCTGCTTTGGACTAGCTTTTCTCTGGTCCCAAGGTCCGAACTTGGATTAATCACTGGAGCGCATCAGGTGTGTATTGTGTGCACATTTTTCAGTGTAGTTTCACCCAAAAGAAATACAGTTCATATGCTCCGAGGCTATTCTGTAGCTGGGTTCAATCAGGTTTGTTTCAAAACTGCACCCTTGATTCTCACTAAAACACTAATGTACACATTGCACTGTTTTAGTTTATAAAAGAAGATTCGGTTTCAGTTGTCCCTAAACACAGAGTACAGACAATTTATCCAAAGACTCCCTTTGCTTATCTTGCTAAGTGCCATAAGCTGAATTGGAGAGACCATCTTTGTAGCTGATAAACCACTATAATCTGGGAGCAATATCCATAGTTATGATGACAGGCTAGAAAGCTCTTCAATTTCAATCTTCCTCTGCGGCTTCTACTTACCCTGGAAGAAACTTGCCATAGTAGCACTTGATCTCTTTTTTTACCTAATGGTTAAAAAACTAAAGAGGATAAGCAAACCTGCTCTCCACAATTACTAATTTCTTGGTGCTAGTTAATTTGGCAATAATGAGGTGTTTTCAACATTATGAGTCTTCAACAGACAAGATCTTTCAGCTAGTACAAAATTAACCCATAGCATTCATAAGAATTGGTTTTACTTTCTCAGATTACCTCTGGAAAATTCAGGACTAATTCTTGCACTCCTTGACAATTAAAAAGAAAGGGATAAAAAATATTAAATATGAACCTTGTGTTCTGTTACCTGCCTATCAGGCTGATGAAAAGTATTGGAATAGAGGAAGCCTAAAAGCTCTTTTAGTTACTTAGTAACATGCACTGAAAAACAAACCCTTAATAACTTAACCCCCCCTCTTTTCACTTTAAATCTTTGTTTAATATAACAATTATATAAAGATGGATGTGTGCTTTCGATTTGTAGTTTGGCTTGGTTAATACTGGACTTTTTACCAAAACAGCCAGTGACCAGGGAGAATGGCTTCAAAGTGGAAAAAAGACTGGTTTAGGTTAGATATTAGAAAGAAATTCTTTACTCTGAGGGTAGTGAGGCACTGGAGCAGGTTTTCCAGGGAAGTTGTGGATGCCCTGTCCCTGGAAGTGTTAAGGACAAGTTGGATGAGGCTTTGAGCAGCCTGGTCTAATGGGAGGTGTCCCTGCATATGGCAGGGGGATTGGAACTATATCATCTTTAAGGTCTTTTCCAACCCAAACCATTCCAAGATTCTATGATTTGTTTAAGGAAATAAGGTGGGGTTTAAAAATTCATATTTAATATTTATACTGTCAATGACAGTGCGATTGTATTTTGCTGATCTGGACCTCTGTGCAGTAGTGACATTATCCAGAGTAATTACACATTTTCAAACAGTTACCCATCTTACTATCTAAGAACTAGTAATTCGACTCCTGCAGTTCTGAATCATTTGCATAAAAGTGAAAGTAAAATTGATATAAAGTGTTTTGGGGAGAGTCCACTTGGATTTCAGCAGTGGTAAAGGGAGACATTTCAGAGTAAAATGCTAGTTGCCATTAAAAACAGAATTTCACTGCAGATTATGGTGAACAAAAATCCTTTCAAAATATTACCTTATTTTTCTTTATAATTTGAAATCAGAGTTACCAGCCACAGTAGTTACATCAACTGGTTTAAATTTATTGTTTATGTAGTTTGTAAAGGATGAATTATGAGGCAATCTTTCCTTTATCTACTATGATATCTTCTGTATCTTATCTATAAATGTGCATTTAACTTAAAATAACTCGTTGGGAAAAGAGAAATATATATTGAGTATAGAAAAAACTAACATGGGATGATGTGACTCTTAGTTCTGGACTTGATTGTGAGTATCACTGTCATCAAATACTCTCTTTCACAGTCAAGAGAGGTGACTCTTAAGCTCTGTAATGTATTTATCTGATTGTGGGGAACAGAAACTGCTTAATAAGGTGCTACCATATACTTTATGGTTATAGGTTATATGGAGGTTACATCTTGACATCTTGTCATTTGCCCATTTAGAAGCAGATGAAATAGTAGAGGAGATGGGTAAAGGAGGGATGGATTCTCTTCTGTGTGAGCTATGTGTCCTGCCCAGCACTGCACCAAACATTTCTGTTCCTCTTCTCCTTCACCATCACACTAAAAGGAAGGGGTACCACCAGAAGTGCAATTCGGGATTATTAAATTGAAAAATTGTCTTCTTCCTCAGCTCGGGAAGAGGGCTTCAAATAAGAAAGCAGAAAAAATTTTGAAGACTGATCGCAAGAATAAAAATAGAACCTCAGAAGGTCCAGAATGATTACTCATTCCAGTTCCTTGGTCCACTCTGACAAATATATTCATGATTTCAAGGAAAAGATTTTTTTCTACTTATCAACTTTTGATCAAGATCCACAGAATCTATAATTTTGTCTTGAACACATTCAACATCACGTGATTTTTTTTTCATCTTCCCACAAATGCATCTGTTGATACATTTTTTCCCAGCTGAAGCCATCAAAACTGCGAGTGGGTTATCTCTGCCATTACTCAAGGCTTAGGTATATGTCACTGATCCAGCTGGCAAAAAACCCACTCTACCTTGGCAATTCCATTTATCACTAGATATCACTGAAGTAGAGAACAATCATGGAGTTTGGGTTGTAGGTATTTCATCTGCTCCAACTGAGCAGTTTTGCCAATAGCCATCAGGATATTTCGTGCCACCTGAAATTGTGCCTGGTTGCTTCTCTCTGCTACAACTGCCCATTGGAGAACTAATTTCATTTTGTCTGTCAGAAGTTATAGAACTTTTTAAAAACTTCGAAAGCATTTTGTCGGTATTTTTAAAACAATTTGTAGAGTTATTAGTCTAACTTTCAGGGGGATATGGACTCCTCTATTCACTTGTTTTCTTAGAGAATACTGCAAATATATTTTCATTCTTTTTTAATGTGTGTGAAGCTTCGCTTTTATTGCTAAATACATTTGCACGAAGACAGGATTTGTGTTGCATACTTCGTTCACTCCTGCTACGTTTTCTCTCTGAAAGGTGTAATTCTCTGAATGTAAATCCCAGACTTCTCCACTGCTAATTGCGATATGGCAGAGAGGGGATTATGACTCTGAGGGAGAAATAAGCAGCTGGAACAGATGGACACTTACAGAACAAAAGTCATCTTTGCATGAAACGTATCACACATTTGCTTTTCCGTTTGCTTTTTTAAAGCAAAATGGGGAATGCAAGTAGGGGAGAATGTGCATTTCCTCACAGAGAGAGGATATGATCATAAACTGAAGAGTCTTACAGGCTTTAATAAAAAGGATGTTTTGGTCCTGGCAAAACACTGAGAAGGGTCAGAGAAGGTCCAGCACTCGAATGATATCTTAGCAGAGTTCAGGACGCCAGCTTCTGTAGCCTAAGGCTTCAGACACAGTTCATCAGTCAGAATTGACTGAAATGTATTTCTTAAGTAGTGTTCCAAGCTGTATTTGATAACTTCAGCCATTTCATCATTCTGCTTTCTTATACACAGAACACAACTGTAGGTCAAAGGAACATGAACAGGAATAAAAGATTTAAAAAACATCCACCTTCATATCTGCCAATCCATTATACAGTCCATGAAGAAGTGTTTCAAGGCTGTGACATGCCTGAATTTAATTTCATTTTGTGCAACAAGGAAAATTGTTTTTCATGTACTTTCTCACTGCATGCATTTCTCTGTTGTACAGAGAAAACAAAGGAAACTGAATCAAGGTGTCTTTCAGGCCCCGATTTCAATGGAGAGTTCATCTGTAAATTTTTGACTCATGTCAAAGCCAGGAGGTAAAATGAAACCACAGTTATCTCTTTCTGCTTAAAAACAATTACTATCTTCTTGTCCAGGGAGTTGCTTTACCCTTCACAGAATTTCAAGATATATGCTGTCATAAAATGAATTTCATTCATATGAATTGGAACTAACAGTACCTTCTACTAGGAACTGCAGCTGATGTCCCTAGAAATATCATCTTTATTGTTCTTTTTAATGAAGCTTAGGATAGGTTGTACTCTTCAATTCCCAGAGCTGATCAAATCAGGAGCTTGTATATCTGGATATACCTGGATGAAGTCTACTTTTTTCTTCCAAAAAGGAGGGGATTTTCAAGTTAGCAACCAAGTCCTGCAATGCCTTTTAGAGAAGGGAAATAGGAAGAGAGCAGGTGTTTGCTGCAGAGAGTAGCTTAGACTTCCCTGCTTTCTGCTCTCTCTCTTCCTTTTCTGTAAAAGAATTGCAAAATGTCTTCTTCCTCTTCAAATGCGAGAATCTGAAGGGCTCCCTCCTTCCTCTTTGAGAAGTGGGCCTGTAAACAGGAATGATACAAAACCTTATTTGAGAAGTCTTCCTACTAGTGATAAATGACTGCCTTCCACATGCAGAGAAGCGCAATACAAAATAAGGAGACAGAATGGATGAAACACAAAACGTGCAAAGCAGAATTTGGAGCTGTCTGCCAGAAGTGTCAGCAAATTGGTGTAAGTTATAGTATTTTGCTTTCACTTACAGGCTCAGAGCTGGATTCACCTCTTGCCAGTGATGAGTTTGGCAAAAGATCTAAGAAATTCTGCACAATGGGTGTTTTTGGCTGTCAACAGCCTATTTTAGGAGACAGAAATATGTGGAACATGAAAAATGACCCAACAGGACAGTGACCAAAATCTGCCTGGCATGCCCCTTACACAAAAACCTTCCAAAGTGTTGATGAGCCATGCTGGCCATTCTAAACCTACATTTTGTGAGAGTTTTAGGAGATTCAATATGGGTAAAGCCCAGAGGACCCAGTTCTCTTTCACTTACTTTGGTTTATAATCATTCTTACCTCTATTGTAATCTTTTAAGTAGAAAATAGTGTGGAGGAGCTTCGGTGTTGTATTCTCCATTTGGCCAGCCCTCATTGCACACACTCTCTGTTAGTTCCTGAGCACTGCACTTACCCAGAAGTGACATAACCTAATTTGTGAACTCAGCCTGCAAACTAAAACTTGTCAGCTCTTAAATATTACTAGCAAGAGTTTGACATCATTCAAAAATGTTTACAAATCACTATAGTGTGTTCTTGCAACAAGACACAGAATTCTGTTTGCATTTTTAAAATCCCTAAAGAACGGGGCTCTTGTCCAACAATATGGTCCTCATGACTGCTGGAAAACAAATAATAAATATTAGAAAAACATGCAAAACATAGATAAAAAAATCTTCTTTTTCTCCTGTTCTGCAGATGGGAAGGCACTAGGCCCTCCAGTGCTACCCCTGGCCTTTCCCAAACTCAGGCAAGATGCTGTTTTAGTTAACATTCCAGTGTGGTTTATCCCTTGTTTATTTTTCCCCATCGTTTTGCAACAATGCTTTTTGGCAGATGGAAATGACTCCAACAAAAAGCCAGGTGCATGCTCTGGCGGTTTCCCTGCTAAAAGGGA
The DNA here is from genome assembly GCA_014706295.1 of Lycocorax pyrrhopterus obiensis. Taxonomy (NCBI): domain Eukaryota; kingdom Metazoa; phylum Chordata; class Aves; order Passeriformes; family Paradisaeidae; genus Lycocorax; species Lycocorax pyrrhopterus. The sequence goes on along the minus strand of JACSVZ010000007.1, from coordinate 18,146,136 downwards.
TTTAGTCAGATGTTTCTTCCACCTGTGAATTGGCTGCCCAGTCTCAGCCAGCTCCTATGAATGTAATTATTATGCTCTATTTCAAAAAGCTGAAAAAAGTTCAAGCTGGTTCTGTTAAAAAAAGAGTCTGATACCATCACAATTTCTCTCTATTTTCAGAACCTGATTGTCCCACAATTTCTGTGAAAACCAGTTTCATTTTCGGTTTGAGGGCATATCCTGACCTGGATTTCCACGAATCTACTTCAGATTTCACCAAAGCAATAATAATCAGTGGCAGTCTTTAAATGATAAACAGGTATTCACATCTTTAACTCTGTTCCCAAATAGTCAAATTCCCTATTTTTTTCTGTGAACAGATGAGTCATATTCAGGCAGTAATGGGAGACTCTGTGTGCATGACTTCATGGGGAGCTCTGCTACCTGGAGAGAAGGCTACCAGTATGTGGCTTCCGTGTGATTTTTGGATTCTTGGGCTTTGAGATCTCCTTTTTCTTTATGAGGAGCAAATCCATTTTCTCAAAAGGACAAATCAAAGCAAGATTTGTTACTTTCCCTGCATTTTTTTTCCTGACATGAAGAAGCCCATTAAGCAGCATGAAAAGTTCAAAATGAACTAAAGTTCTATACTAAAATATTTTTTAAAAATCTGAGATAAATATGAGGCAGATTCCATATCAACGGACTGAGGCATGAAACTTCACACATTGCGACAATGCAAACACAGCCCTCTTTATCACTGATCAAAAGCACTTGGGTAGAACAATCAGTCTTCACACAGATGTACTCCAAGACAGATTTGTGGGAGTCACAAATTGAAAGCAGAGAAAAGCAGCAGCCCAGCATGAGTGAAGAAATTTCAGAGGCATATAACTAGTCAGACTGCCTAGGGCAAGGATGTTTGGATGACTGGCTGCCCAGTCCTGTGCAGAAGGAGAGGGAGTCCTGATATTGCACAGATTCCCAAGATGAAAAGCCAAATATGACCACAGTGTTCACTGAATTGTGTGATATAGAATGTAGATTTTCCTTGAATTAAACCTCATTCAAGCTACTGTGAAATAGTTACAAAAAATGGCCAAACTTGGAGCCATAACATAACAGCTACCACAATGTTTCATGTTCCAGTACCAGTTTTCTGCAATCTAGGTAATACCCATCTTGCCCAGTTTATTGTACCCTCATTTTGTGTAGCTTTTTTTTTGGGGGGGGGAGGAGGGTAGGTTTGGAGTTATTCTTTTGGGGGGGTGAGGGGGTGTTGTTTGGGGGTTTTGTTCAGTTTCTTGTTACTGTTCTTGTTGTTGTTTTTGTTTGGGTTGGGGGTTTTTTTTGGCTGGGGGATAAATAAATGCATTTAGGTCCCTGTCTTTTATGAAAAGTCCCAGTTCTGTAATCATTCCCATGATGATACCTTGAATCCTTTCTGTGCATAACTATTAGTGCCTGTTCTCTTTTACCTCCAAATTTCACCATTTGCAAAACAATAATTTTCAAAAGTGCGAGGTCATGACCACTTTATCAACTTACAAAATAGTTTGGGGTTTTTGCACTGCATTTACATCTTATTAATCTATTTATCACTAATATTGTGTCTTATTCTAATCAAGGTGCATTTGAACTCTGTTTTATTCTTTTCAAAGTATAGTAGAAGTTGAACCAATAACTTTTTTAAGAAGTCAATGTCTACTATGCATAAAGAACTTGAAAATTATTTTTTTTTATTTTTTATTTGTAGTATTGTTTAAAATATTGAAATACTTTTGAAAATTAGGGGCATACTGTTCACAAGCCCATGTTGATCGTATGGATTGATTACATAGAGAAATAATGGAAGCATCTTACCCAGAGAAAAGCAATGAGGATTTTTTTTTTCTCTTTTCGATGTTTTTAATCTTTGATTGTTGTGAGTGCAGAGGGTGGTCCTGAGGTAACAGTGCAAAAGTAAGGTGATGAAAAAATTGTGACTCCAGATATGATATCTATATCCAGTGGTAAAGGAACACATGAAAACAGACATTTCCACAATATAAGAGTCTGTGTTGTGCCCTGTGTAATTCAGGCCAATGGATCGGCAATATCAGAATTAGCAAATGGGGATTAGAGCTTTTGTGATATACACTGGTCAACACAGATCTATGATCTGACTCAGATTTCTGTTAATATATTTGTTAATCATAAGTTTTCTTCTAGGAATTTGCATGAACGAATGTGAGTTTGTGGGATATTTGTGAACTTAATCACACAGCAAATAGTCAAAGTGAAGACTAATTTGCCTATCAGGCTGTATGAAACATTTTAAACAGGTGAGTTGAAGAACAAACAGCAAACACTGCACTTCCCACTGTAAATGTACAGCTGAAACAGTAAATACATTAAAATACAATAAATATTTGGAGAACAGTGACATTTCTGTGAGTACATGGTACCCCATCTTCATCCTTTCGTACTTTGAACAGTGCAACACAGCAACATGGAGCCAAATTTGTTTATTTTATTTGATAGAATCACAGGTACCTGGTTTTCCATGAAACTGCAATCAGTAGCATCCTGAAATTCTGTATGAAAAGTAATGGGAAGCCTCCCACCCATTGTAAAGGGAATCAGGGTTTTATTTTGTGAAGTACTTAACCGTAATAGCCAGAATGTGGCAAAACCTCTTGGACTGTATTGTGCTTCTGTTCAGCACTCTTTCCAGAGGGTGTAAGCAAAACATCACCGATCTTTTTTGGTTTTATATTACATCTAGATTGATGATGTTTACACTGATGATATTTTCTCATGAGAGGATTTTAGAAGAAAAAGAAATACAGTATTATTTGGAACATAAAAATAACACCAGCTTTTTACATGAAAATATAACATCTGTTTTACGCTGTATATTACATGTGCCTACTTCTGAAAGGTGACAGAAGTAATCCAAGCTTAAATTCTTTGCAATGTACAGTTTTCTCCTCTTTGGATTTCCATGTGTACAGAAAGTAACTTATACTATATCATTATAAATTCTAGTTGGTCTAACTAATATAGCCAGATTTTTTTTAACAGGGAAAAAAAAAGGGAAAAAAACCAAGTTTGGCAACATTGATCATTTTTATTAGTTAGTAAAGCAGATCCTGAACTTCAGCTGAATTTCTGTCTGGTTGTCACACTGCAGTTACAGTGATGTAGCTGAGCTAATCATCTGGCAGGTGCTGGCAGGAACCACTAGCAAAAACAGGGGTTTAGCTCTTAAAGCTTGTTTTGAAGATGTCAGCAATCTATCAGCAATACTCCATAAAACATAGACCTTTAAACATTATATCAACCTGAATCTGATATCAGCCCACTAGCAACTTTCTATTTATCATAAATATGCATACAGACCAGGATTATTATGGACTGATTTTTTTTTTCTGTTTGAATGGCTTGAACACCAGTATATTTTCTTTAAGACCCATAAAATGTAAGAGGGCATCTTTTAGATTTGTTTTAAAAGCTGCACAGCTTTTTTTAGGAAAAGGCAGTATTTTTTTCTTAGAGCAGCTGACATAATGTACTTATCTACAAATCTTTGAACATCATGGTTACAACAGCACACACAACTGTAGAACCACAACGTATCTCATCTCAAGGTTCTGGCCTGTGTTATAGAGGTGGAAGCATTGACAGTGATAGTTTGCATGTCTCCATGTATACAGGCTCGTAAAATGCTTAAAGTCTTCCAGCAGTTATATTGGCTTAAAAAAAAAAGCCTTTCAAGGAATAGATAGGTGTTACTAATTTCATGCTGCATACACAAATTCAAAGGGACTAAACTTATGACTCTACAAAACCAGCAATAGCATAGATTCTCTAATGTTGTCTGGACTGGGATTTGAGAGGTAGATAAAGCTGCTTTAACACTTTACTGTTAAAGAAAATATGTGGAATTTTGTACCTACTCCTTTCGGATACCACAGCACAGGCCCTTTGGAGCAGTTTTTCAAGAAGCAACCTTCTTAAATGAGAAGAAAGACAAAATGTAGCCATTTGAAACTCTGCCTCCCATGAGGAAACGTGGATTGATTTCTTGGCTCAGCCTAGCTTGGAGAGATTATTGCATTTGTTCAGGATCCAGAGACTCAAAAAATAAGTTGTCTCCTACATTTTATTTAGGATCTCCTACTAGACTGCTTACCAGTGCTGAGCAATTTCACCCTTAACCTCTCACAAAATCACCAGATCGTTCTTCCTTAATCTGTTTGCTGCCAGTGTGTATGCTACAACTCCTCACTTTTCAGGAAGGTAGGCACTAGCATGAGGCAGGGGACACAAATCTTTTCCAGGCAAGCCATCATGGCACCAGTATAAAACCCCCAGTGTCTTGCTGTGTGATAGCAGAAACTTCCATTTGTTTTGCTAATACAAAAAATGAGCAAATTATTACTACTCCGAACAGTTTCTTGTGTTACATACACCTAGGAGAAATCCACACTCAGTCTAAATTAATTCTCATAACAACCAAAGAATACTAGCACAGGTGTGTCTGTCTGGATAAAATCTGATTTTTTTAGTCCTTTAAACAGAATGCCCTCCAAAGGAAGCTGCAAGAAACTCGTCAGAAGAAGATGTTGATCTGGGAAAAAAAAAAAACCACTAGCAAGCATGTTTGGTTTTGACTTTCAGCACTTTGTATCTGCCTGGCATTTCTCAACAAATAGAACATGACTTCCTTCTGTTTAGAATTTATTGAAAAAATAATTTATATACATAATTCTTGTGCTGCAGTACATTTGTAGGGAGATAATTCAAACATTTTGACATTTGAAATTGAAGCAGAGATCATTAGACCTGTACCAGAAGATCACAACCTGTGTTTCTGTTTGCAGTTTGAATGCGTATAATTACTGGAACTGAGTTTCTAGAGCAAACACTCCTAACTGTTGTATCCCTTAAAGCTTATAAAAACTTCACAGTGTTTGCATAAAATTGTTTCCATATTCATAGCAAAAGGGTACATATTCCTTAGTGTTTTCATAAATAAAGGATATAACAGTTGTAGACAGACTATACTCATTAATTTTTATAAATAGACATGTCAGCTAAGTTACTTAACAGTATTCAATCAGTTCTGATAAGTGTGAGTTTCTCATCTAGATATCAGTTGAATTAGTTGGATTCAAATAAATCATTTATACTGGTTGTCTAAAATACAATCAGCTCTTTCTGCTTTGACCAAAAATCATCCTGATTTCCTTTATATGATGTTGTTGATTCTGGAAGATCAAGCAAGCATCAGCAGTCCACTCCTGCAGGTGTCTCCTTATGTTTTCCGTGTCATTCAGAGCACCAAGGGGCTGCTTTGACCTCTCCCCAGTTACGATTAGTGCCCAATTTCTGTCAGTAAATGAGACCCAACGTCTTCCAGAGTGAACACAGATACTTATATTCGTTCATGGTTCATTTGATGGTATATAAAGATGGTATGTCATAAAAGGAAAGAAAACTTGAAACATGTCTCTGAGGGCATTTATCTGGCATGTGGCATGAAAAAAAATGTAGAGGAAAAAAAAGCTTACAGAATGAAAGGAGCATACTTCAGTTCATTATTACCACAGTAAAAAGAAGAATCCCAACTGCCTCAGGTAACAATGTAAATATTGTGTGTGCTTTAGGATTTTTTTCTTTTTCTTTTCTTTTTTTTTTTTTTAATCACCCATAGTGTGTTCCGCAAAAATGAAAAAATAAAAGGATTTTGGCAGCTGGTGCTTTAGGTGACGACTTTTGAAACAAAAGGCTTCCAGAAAGCTGTAAGGTTGCTATTTAATTGGCAAGAGACTGAGAATGAGGGAATTTGGAGCAGTTCTGATAACCAGCCACCTTCAGGGAGAATGTTACATGAAAGTTAATAAATGTTGGTGAGGTACCATTACTGCTGTTATTCATGCTTGCTACATCAATTTCAAGAACTATATATTTGCAAATATTTTACCATTGCTACTTCTACTTGAGCAATAAATCTAACGATGGTAAGTTATCTATCATAAACTACAGCTCAGCAGCGTAGCACTCATAGCTCTCAAGAAAATAATCTACTAAAACCAAAACTTTTGAATGTCATTTTACTGATGATTTCAAGGCTGTCCAAAACTTTACAGTGCTGGATCATTACTCATACTCTGTAACTCATAGCCCCTGATTTGCTTGCTTTGGACTTGGCTCGGAGATTGTCATCTGTTAATTTTGTTGCTTTGTTTCTTGGATAAGATCTACAGTAATAGGCTATTGTTTGTATTACATGTACAGCATTTGGAATGGCTTATTACATAGAATTTTCCTCCTGTATTGCACTGCATCTCTGGGATTTACTTATGATAGATTTGATCTGGGATTTACTGATGGATCGTTTCCATGAAGATGGCCTTCATCCTGAAGGTTTGTAGGCTTGCTTCTCCCTGCTGAAAAATATTAGAATGAAATAATGAGTGGAAATGAAGCATTTTCACCTGTGTCTTTTTCCAAGTTACTTATCTTTTCAGATTTTAATTTGTCTACCAAGGGTATAGCCATCAGTAATAATATACACAATGCTTTGTGCTTCAAGCTGGTGCTGCCTGGAGATGCTGAGCCAAATACTGCTTCCAGTAATAGCAACATAAATCAAGGTACATTGGGATCATTCTGTCCAAAATGGGACATGGATTTCAGCATCTTTATTCTAAATAAACTCCAATAAAGTTTTGAATAGAATTTGTGCTTTATAGCTTAAATATTGTAATGGTACAAAAAGTAACAAAACTGATGTATTACATGTGATTAAGTCATAAAGTAGAATGATAAAATATTTGCTCTCATAAAAAACCACAGAGTAGTATAATTATATGGGAGCATAAATGAATATGGCAGATTATTCAGTAAAAAAGAGGTCAGTGGAATCCTACAATGATGCGAACTCTGAAAACATGCCTGGTGAACACTACCAACAAAACTCTGCCTTCCTGGGCATAGGTATAATTCATGTTCAGCCTTATTAACTGTGTTTCATGTGGCTGTTACTCCATACCTTCTTTGGAAAAACACAAATTGTTGATACAGCAAAGATTTCTATCACCTAACAGAGGAAACTGGATGCCTGTAATTTGTCTGAGTCATTGCAGTGTGCCAGCACCTCAGCAATGTACCTGGAGTATTCCGTGGGACACTGCTCATTAGCAGTGACCAGCTTTTTTTTCCATGCAAATGGAAGTTTGGAGCTGGTTTTAAAGTGTTGCTTTTCCTCTTCATTACTCAGCATTCAAATCTTCTGCCACAAATATTGTATTCTGTGAGTAATTTTCCCCCAATTAGACCATATTTTAGCTATCTCATTACCACAAGTTCAACATTTACCTTGTCTCTCTAATTTTTCATAGAATTCCAATCATTAAACCTGAAAAGCAACAACATTTGCATGGAGAGCCTATGCCTTTCAGAATATATGGTTTCTTGGAATATAGGTGATTATCTTGGCTTTTTGCCTTCAGTTTTACTGCTATTTAAGCACCAAGCCACAGTTCTCATTGGAATTACCTTTAAAAATGAAAGAACAGGGAAGATTGTGCAGAAACTGTTAGATGACGTGTGAACGAGCCAAATAGGGGAAGCAAAACCAGTTTGTATTTATGTGATTCCCTTCAGTAGGCAAGAAGTTGACTACGCTGTAATAACAAAGATTGAAGTGTTTGTGCTTTGAGGCTGTTGGCACTAACTTTTATAATGATCATGACTGAGAATGAAAATACCAGAATGGTCTTTCCCTGCCCACAATTTTTAACCTCTGTCGTATTGTGCATCTCTAGATTTCAATTTGGGTCCACAATCTAGGGAAAAAAATTGGTAGATCCTAGCTGTCACCAAAGTGAAACAAATGGCTCCTATCTCTCCACAAATGTCCCTTACCAAGTGTCTCTGTGCTGGCAAGGCCAGGTAGCCACCATGGCGGCTTCCCTTTCCCTTCCTCCATTCTTCCTTCGCTGTGTGTCCTACACTTCACTCGTCATAAGTTTGCATAGCTGCACTTCTGTTATCCATGCTTTTCTTAATTTTATCTGGACTCCTTTGGAAAGAGAAAAATTCCCCGTAAATATTTAGTTTAAAATACATGCCATGACTTTGAGAAAGTTAAAGGAATATTCCATTGGTCCTATGCCCTTTAATTCGGGTGGTAATTTTTAGTAGTCAGTCACAGAAAATTTTGATTTTGTTCTACCTTGTGCTAGACCAGGTCTGTGCAGTATGCTGTATCAATAGTCTAAAACAAACAAACAAAACAGCTGTAGATTTTGAGTGTTCTTCAATCTTGTGCTTGGGTGGAGGTGTGGGCAATCATGTAAAATCTGTTTGCTCCTTGCAAATTATAATCTCTGCAGTGTAATAATGTTTTACAAGCTGGGAAGCCAAGCAGAATGATTGAGACATTTCTCAATATCATCATGAGATACCAATGATAATTCGCTGAGTTTTCTGTTTCACTAAACATGAGAAATTACACAGTATCAAATTTCGTTAGAATGATAGCCATGAGTAGGCGGTTGTAAAACTTTTCCTTGGAGTGTTGGAACCAGAGGACGACTTTGTGTTTGACAAGAACATTTGAAATTTATATGTGAAAATTACCATGATAAAGAAAGTAAAGTATTTAAGATGGCATGAGAATTGTTTGGTTTTTGTTTTTTTTTTGATGGGGCCGATAGATATTTGGCACTATTTCTTCAGATGAATTTTTTTTATTTAACCTACCCATGAGTTTTTGTTTAAGTAAAGAGGATGCTATTTGAATTGCTGTAGTTTTAATTATTTCCCCCAATGGAAAGAGAGAAACAGTCTTAAGACCTTTCCATTTCCTTACATGAATATCCCCTGAATTAATCTATTATATTTATTACCTGCTCCTTTCCCTTTGCAAGAATAGAGCATGGAATACTAAATAAAAAGAAGGTGTTTTTAACAGCAGACATCAACATTCATATCAGCTGTTAGATCTCTCAAAGACCTGATTTTCAGATTGTGCATAAGAACAGTCTTCTGAGAAATGTAAGTTTTAGAGTCTTTGCACAAAATATGGGGCATGCTCACAACTTTACTTGTGTTTTTTGAAGGTGTCAGTCATGATCTGTGTACATGCAGGGAAACAGCTGAAAGTGTGCTGTTACAAGAGTAAAATACAGAAAAAATAATATGTGAGTGAGTACATAAGTAAGAATAGTTGATATAGAAAGGTTCTCCACTTGAGCCACCACCTGAAGCTTTTAAAACTAGAGGGAACATAACTCTAAATACTTAATCGAAGAAGCCAGGCTTTACTGGAAACAGAAAAAAGTCATTAATACATTTTCCCTATCTCTTACTCCCATAACTGATACCACTCCTAGAGAAATGAGCAGTCTTTACCATCTAGATCGTCAGTCTGCATTCTGGCCATCCCAGATGTCGTGCTTTTACTATTGCCCTTTTTACTAATGCTTTTAATATTGCCCTTACATTCCCACCTCTTAGAGCTGTTATGTGTCTCTGTATTTTTCTATATTTTAAACTATTTTTGACAGAGCTTTTAGCAGCAGAGAAACACACTTTAAATAGAACTGAAGTCTCAAAAGGCCTATAAAATGGGATTATATTAAAACAAGTCTTTATTTGATATCAGCCTTGCTTCCATGGGATTGTCTTTCGATCTCTGAATGCTTGGATTTAGCTCAACCAAAGTGACTTTTTACTTTCTGCTGGTCACTTTAAGACACAAATTTGGAAGTGTACTTCTTCTAAGAAGTGCTCTGTCAGTCCTTTGTATAATGCTGCACTTAGATCCTCATCTGTCTCTCTTCTGTTCTTCCTCTCACTCTGGTGGAATCAATGTGGGTTTTTGCAGTCAATGTGAATGATATCTCCAAAACAGTCTGAACCTGCTTTTTTACTCCTCATCTTGAAAAGGTTAGATTAAGGGTAGCACAAAGGAAAACTTCCAGAGTTATTTCTTACTCAAAAATATACACATTTCAGGCAGGCAGAAGGAAGCAATTATTACAGAATTTATTTGAATGAAAGCTACCTTCTAATCATGAAATCATCAATTAAAAAAGGGTTATGAAATTATATTGTAGACCTCTGTTAAAGGTGAGAATATCTTTTCCATTAGGCAGTGTTTTCATGCCCCAGAGGGAAAAGTGAAAGGTGCCAATCACGCAGAAGTAAAGGACATTTATATTATGTAAATATTAATCTTTTGTAGTGATGAAAAGACAGCTTAAAATATTTATAATCAAGAACATGATGGAGAATAAGGGGATGGGTAAGGAACTAAAAAGCCCTCCATAAATGTTTAAATTCGGGGAGTTTTCATGTACTAGAATAAATGTGAGGCATTTGGTTAATAATCAATTGCTATTATTAACTGGTCCTGATAAATACAGTAGATTCTGCCTGTTAACAGTTCTTAACACTTTAATAACTCAAAAGTGTCTTTAAAACAATTTTAAACATGACTAGAGACTTATAAAATAGGCACAGGAGAGATGTAGACATAGTAATCATATTAACCATAATAATAAACATTTATAATACTACATTTTAGAGATGATCTAAACAGAATACAGCTTAGTCACAGTAGTGCTACAGTAATAGCACTACACCAAAGAGAAATTCATACTGTAATGATCAATACAATCTTTTTCTACAGCATAAACTTATTTTTGGCCTCCCAAATCAGGACTCACCAGTGTTTAACATCATGGACAATAATTATGGTAACATGAGTAATTCTTCAATAGGAATAATAAATATAATAAATATAATAAATATAATAAATATAATAAATAAATATCCTTGAGGAAAACAATCGTTTTTTTCTAGCTTTATTGTTAGACATATTTAATTTCATCACGATTATACAGAGGGAACCATTTCTACTCAACAGTGATCAAATGCAAAGTGGCATCAATTCTTGGCAGGGTTTTTGGGCACAAATTATGTACAAACCGTATATACAAATAATGAGTGATTCAGTTGATGAATTTACATTTTTAAATACAAGTTCATTTGTTTTCAATGATGTCAATGAACTCCACATTTATAGGGTATTTGAAATACCAAAATAGAAAAAGGAGTCAGGACCTACCAGCAAGAATTAGGATTTGCAGGATCTGGATGCCACCCTTTTTTACACTAGGAAATAGTATTACACCATATGTCAGTTCTATTTATTTGCTTACCCATATGAGAATTTCTTTTTTACATACTTGTTAGCTTGTCATGACACTGTTTATGCTAAACATGCCTGCATGCTTGCTTCCTACCTTCTGTACAGGAAATAACTGTACTAGATCCATCCCCACCAGTTAAACCTCATGGATTTCCCAGAGTTTACTGTAGCCTTATATGTGCAGTTGTACCCAATGCAAGGACTTGTGGGAGAAACGTGTTCCTTGGGAGGATTCAGACATCATTCTGCTTTAACTTGCATTCAGAGAGGCAGCACAGAGGTCAAGAAAGTCCTGCTAGCAAAGAGCCAGTATCAAGGCAAAATCGGGCTCTGCATGGCTGACTGCAGCCCAGGCTGCCAGATTAGTCCCCGGGCTGACACTGGACTTAGGGAAAGCTTTGAGGGGAGAGACAAAAACTCACTTTATCCTGTCAAAGCCATACCAAGATCTGTTCTGTTTTCCCTTCTGCAAAATCTTTAAAAAGTAATTTTTCTATTCATGTAGAAAAGCTATCCCCATGCCCACTACACATCTGAACACCATCAGTGCCGGAGAGCTGTCTAATGTCCCGTTTTCAGGGGGTCACAGGGCTCGTTTGAACTTCCACAATGCCTTCAGTTTTCCCACTGTAACCTTGACATAAAGCCTTCTCAGCTGGACTTTGTGGCTTGAAGACAAAAAATAACTGTGAGGTTTTAGTACCGTGAGGCTGTGCATTTTGTACAGCCCTTCTGTCTTTACAAATTTCTTGTAAAGGCAAGTGAAATCAATTTCAGAGACCTAACTGGGAATACCTCCCTACTGCTCTGATGACAAACACTTTGCAAATAAAGACCCCCTTGCTTGAACTGTTGGTAATCTTTACTTTCTACTGGTCTGGTATTAAATTGAGACAACAGCTGGTAAATGCAACCTGGCCTTACAAGTAATTGAAAGGGTTAAAAAACTGCAGTAACTATGAACAAAGGACAAAAAAATCCAAATTAGAGGTTGCTGCAGTTCTTTGCTGGAAAACATTCTTTTACTCCAAAGGAACTCCCAATGACATTTCCATTGGTGCCGCCAAGTTTTGTAATCTCTGGACAAGAATTTCACTTGATTACAAGATTGCTTGCAGTAAATGGCAAGAGTCATGGTATGATCATTTACTCACTGAACTTTCTAAAAAACGTGATTGTTTATTGATTAAACTTTTCACAATTTGAACAGAAGTAAGCCTTGTACGAAAACAAAATGAAGAACGTTAATACTAAAAACTGTGAATATTTTAAATTAATTAAAAATTGCTAAGGCTTATGTATCTCATTTCATTAGGTTCAAGAAAATCTAGAGGCTACATTCATGTGTTTTCAGACAGGATTTTCCACAGAATCTCCTTGATCAAGGCAGACACTGTATCAGTCCTAGATCAAACTCATCACCATTATTATCTTCCTTCATGTGCAGGAATTCATCCACCTAGTGACAGTAACAATTTCACAGATAAACAGATCATCTGGGCCTTTTTTAAGGTCCGTAAAATGTAATGGGAATCTTCCTGCTTTCAAGCATCAGCTTTTTTATCACCAACCAGCTGTTTCCAGTGCTGGAAATAAGCACAGGAGGTGTTGTATTTAAATCACCCAAAGCTTCTCCTCTACTGCTAACCAAAAGAGTACCATGGAAAGATCCTGTTGCTGAAGCCAAATGACTGAAACTGCTTCACAGCCACAGTACATCTGAAACAGGCTTCCACATCCATATGTACGTAGCACTTAGTGGTCCCTACATACCACATAGGAAGCAGATACCTATACACAGGAAGTGCTCTGCTAATCCTGAGATAATGTGTCCTGGACTTTCTCAAAATTAAGTACCTGAAATAAAGTGGACACTTCATTGCACATCATCAGAGTGGTATTTTTATAGCTTGAGAATGGATAGAAGTACAGCTGAACATTTAATGAACTGGCCATGAAGATCCATCTGGGTTGGCATAGGAACCCTAAGCCTTCTCTGGTCATCCCCAAGAATATAAATGGCTTGGAAAAAGCACACTGTGTTATGTATCTTTGGGGAGTAGGCCTTATACAGAATTTTCCTCATCCAATAATCTACATTTTGAAAAGAACAGAAATCTTGCCTGTTACCTTAAGCAAAATGTGTTCAGTCTGAATTAAATCAGTAGTGCATAGATTCAGAGTCAAAGGGATGGCTGACTACCCTCTAATGATAGCAAATGCAAAAACAGTTCTAAAGTGTCTAAAACAACTTGGCTACCCAAACAGATGGTGTCCGTCACTGCTGTTTCTGTCCTTAAAAATTAAATTTATAAATAGCTGGTAATGAATAAACCAAAAATATGCATACAGAAGACTAAAATCAGCTTACATGAACAGACTGTAAAGAGAATAAACTGAAAAGCAGCATTAGAGGAATTAGTCCTGAGAGTCTCTTACTTTGTTATTTAGCCAACACATTTCTTTCAGTGGTGATGGTGTGAAATTGCTCAAAGAGGTATCAACTTTTTTCAGTATTTGTATTTGTTTTCTTGCTGTCCTTAACCTTATGTGGTAAAAGTTGTGTAAAGCAGCAACAAAATATTACATCAGAAGTTTTTTTTCTGTTAATATAACACTTTTCCCTCTCTAAGTAGAAGGAAGCAGGTTTTCATAGGGAATGCATTTTGTACATGGAAATTACAGCTGCATTGCTGTTGTGAAATGGAACAGCATTAATCCATTCCTTGGCAACAATCACAGTGAGAAAGAGAAATGATGCAGTAAACATATGTAACCTATTCCTCTTACAAACCAAATAATGTCTCCTTAGAGTCCTCCTTGGATGCTGCAATACAGAGAGGTTTCAGTAATCCTGTCCTTTACAAAATATTGGAGGAGTAGGAAGATCAGTCAAAGGACTTCTATATTTAACTTTCAAATACTTTGGTTATTCTAACACTGTACTCATTCCAAATCATTTGAGTAGCTTGAAGACAATGGAGCATTGTTGGAATATATGGCTTTGAAGTATCTCTCATTACATTCACTGTAGCTCATCAAAAATGAAAAACTTTTGCCAGACCTGGCCTTGATTACTTTGTCCTTTCAATCTGGACATAAGATTTTATGGCAGAGAAATGGGAGAGGACAAAATAGGGATTCCATTCCAACCTCTACCCTGTGCCCCTGGGTTGTCCTGTTTGGTCCAAGCACAGCAGTAACGGTGGATAAATCAGACCAGTCCGTCCAGCAGAAGCAGCGCCTAAGCTGCCCTCAAAACCGAATTTACTGCCCTTACCATCAGTGGCCATGGACATAGAGGCCAAGACATTAATGAGGGATGCACTTTACCCCTTGTGGAGGACAGCATCTCTGTAAATTGACATGGGTGTTTTTATGCCATGCCCAGGCTCAGCAAAGCAGGCAGGCAAAGAGCAGCCGAGGAGATGGGGAGGCCAGAAAGTACCTGCGCTCTGCTGCCCCAGACACAGATCTTCAACTCAAATACAAATACAGCTCATAAGCAAACAGCTGAGGCAAATAAAACCAAAAAAACCCAAATCCCTTTATTTCAGTGCAGACAGGATTCTGTCTTTAAAATTGATTAAAAAAATATAAATGAAAACAGATCTACCAGTCTTCAGCTGTTTTGATATTGCAGGTAATTGAACTAATGCTCAAACATCATGTGCTGTGAATAACACAAGATAATAAGAAAATCCAGGACAATTTAAACGAAACAGTTTGTAAACCCTTATGTTTCCCAAAACAAAAATACCTGAAATGAAAAATCACTTCTAGAATGATGTACTAATGCATGTAACAGCTTTTCCTTGTCTGTGGACATCATTCCTGTGATTTCACTGGATCACTGTGGTACTTGTAATTAAACATATATTTAAGCCTGTTCAGGACCAAAATATCTTGAGGCCTTTAATATATTTTATGGTTAAAATCAAAATTATTGCATTTATTTATTATTCCTAAATCCAATAAGCATACTCAACAATGTTCCTTGCAGTAATATAAATTGATTATACAACCATTCTACAATAACTTCATTTTTCAAGTTAGTGCAAATGAATGCTTTAGAAAAGTTGTAGTAATGGTAGCTCATTTTCAGACCAGCATTATGAGTAACAAGTTCTGTCTCAAATTAAATAATGAAAATTTAGCTACGCTAACTTTAATTTTTTTCTTAATTTAAGGCAAATTGAAGTACTCTGGATAGTAAAATAAAGTTCAAGTTTGGAGATGTAAATTTGAAATTCAATATATTATTTTGAGCCATATTTTTTCTCATTATATGAACAGGAACTTTTAAATTGCTAATTCTGTGGCAGCATTCTCATTTGACAGAATCCAGAATTAAATCTGGACAAACACGAAGAAACCTGCCTTCATTAACAGACATCCAATTAAACCATGCCGTTTCTCAGGATCCCAAGTGATGGTAGCACATTAAGGCAGAAATTACTCACTGCAAGGGATCCTGGCTAATACCATCCTTGGGAAAAGGCCTCTCCACCACCTCTCTGTAGGAGTAGCATCTGTTGTTGCTCAGGGGTTCTGTCACCCTTCCAAGCTCCCACCTTATCACAGGAAGCATATCTTGACAGCTGTCCAGGAAGAAGCACCTTTTCCTGGTGCAGCCTGGCAATTCCTCTTACTGGACAGTAGTAAATATAGATTTCTGGTCACACTGCCTGAGAACATGAGGTGAACATACAGCTCAGAAGGCTCCAGGTATTTACATACCATACTGTATTATGGAAACACTTGAGGTCAGTTGCAGAGGCTTGAGTTAAATGGCTTTTTCTGGAAGTGTAAAAATAAAATGAGGCAAAAATTCATGCTGTAAACTCACAGGAACCTAAGGGAAATTGGGACAGAGTGAGAGACTGTTTTAGCCAGGAAATAGGATAGCATGGCATTCAGGTCGGAATGGGGTAGGCAGCAAAAGAGATTGGGAACCTTGCCTAATACTCCAGCCCCACTGGGCCAAAACTAATGCTTACCCATAATAAGAAGAGAATAAATTCCTTGAAATCCAATTTAAGCATATTGCTGGTGTGATCCTTCCAAAACAAGTTAAGTGTTTTAGGAGCATGAGCTTCATTGGAAATCACACCTGAGCCTGATCATGATTTTGTAAATCAAAAGCCATTTTATTTCAAGCAAAATGTAGTTATAGTACTGCAAGAATTGCAAGAGATAAGAATCAGCTTGTAACATATTGCTGTGAACACAGACATGATTCCTTGCATATGCAACTAACTACCAGTTAATTATCTTCATTCTCTTTTCATTGGGTGTATCCATCCATGTGCCAATCACACTCTTTCCACTTACCACCTCAAATTTTCTTCAGAAGCATTAATGTGGAAAAAGAAATAGTCAGGTTTAAAACTAGGTTTTGTATCCACACAATGAGCACTGCAGGAAATTCTGTGGCTGAAGTTGAGTCAGTGATCAAGCTAAATGATTGCAGTGGTCACCTTTGATGCGTCACCCAGCTGAACCTCCAGTGCAGGGGTGGTGCTAACTCCAGTGTTGCACAAGAAGATGTGTGCATATGAGACAAGAATAGAAATCTAATGCTTAGTGGCCAGCAAGATCTTTTAGCCTCCTGGCTTTTCTTCACAGTCTGAAAGTAGAATCCATGTAAACTGATGTATAAAGAGTTATGCCTCGTGTGGGAGAAGCTTTTGAAGTTGTTTCAGGGTAAGACACTGACAGAAGAAAAGCCACCTTCTGTTTGTCGAGGCCATTGTGGATTTTGTCTACAAGGTTATGTCTTGAGGCAAAAGCAAGCAGCTGGCAGGGGCTGGCATACAGCATCTTTTTATTTTCCTGAGACTGCTAGGAAAACAAAAGGGAGTTCTTAGGGTAGGGAGAGTGTTCAGAGAGCAGTGCAATGGGAGTTCATCAGCACATCCCAGCACACACGAAAGAAGATGGCTTAGCATCTGTTCTGGAACTCCGGAGTGTGCAAGCCAAGAGTTCTGGGTACTGGCAGTCATGCATGGAGATGGATCACAGTGTGCATGCCAAGGGTTTTGGACACTGGTAATCAAGCACAGAGATGGATATTTTGGTTGGAGGGCACAGAAAAATAGCAGTAAAATTACATGTGATTCTTTCCAGTGCCTTATATGTGAGCAGACTAAAGAATCTATTTACATTCTCTTTAGCTTGAATACTTCACATAGTAAAAATGGGGCAGAAATAGAGTAGAAATTTTAAATAATAGGAATTCATTTTTTGAAAAAATGCTCCACTCAACTCATTTAACATATCTGTGCCTTGATTCTTCATAATTACTTCAAAATCAAAAATATATGACAGTGATTTAAACCTTATACATTTGGATAGAAATATATGCTTACATAAGCATCCACACTGAAGACAACAAACTCAACGTTATGTAAAAAATAAATTAATTGCATTCTCCTGAATGCAAAGGGATTTTAGGCTCCAGAGCAAGACTTTCCTACACGACATGCATTTCTATGGTAATTGCAAAAAGAGAAATGTTTTTTTCTAGGGAGAAACAGGTGTGAATGTTAAGGTCTGGCTGCTTCAGCACCTGTATTACGTCTCCTTTTGAGCTATCCCGAAGCGTTTGCGGTGGGCTCCACAGGGTGGCACCAGTGCGTGAGAAATTACCGACAATGAATTTTTGCCCTGCGGTGTTCAGATAGTAGTGAAGAGAGTGGATGCCATCGATTCCTCAGGGTGCAGGGGTTTGGCCATCAGGAGCCCTTAGCAGTTTGAGGTACATAACAATGATTCAGCTATACCTGTTATAAAGGCAGCTTCCATGGATTTTGAAAACGGCTCGAGGAATGGTCTCTTTTCCTGGGACTGTTTGATTAATGGGCATTTAAGGGTAATTGCACTTAAGTAATTCAATAATGTACTTTCAGTGAGTCAAATGCTGGAGTAAGAGGAACAAGGTAGAAACCAAGCAAAGGTGTCACCGTACACTCGTAGGGCTGTGAATATTTCTAACAGCATGTACTGTAAGTTCAAACTTTTTTTTTTTTTTTAATGAGGCTAATCCACCCTAATGTTGGAATAATGAAGAGATATTGAGATGGCCAGTGCACACCAAGACCTCAGTGCTGGCAGGAGTGATCTGCTGTCAGAAGACACTTGTGAATTTCACACTGCATCTGCAGGACTTCAAAGCACACAATTTTTATTATTATGCAGCTGATTAACATTTACTGTAACTATGTTACCACCTGAAAATACTGCTGCTGTATAAAGTGCCAGCCCCACGCAACAGAAGCGTGTTGGTGTCGACTAATAGATGTCTGGGTTAAAAAAGTCATTTTACAGCAAATAAAATTTATCTGCATAAAGCTGCATACCCACTACTCTTGGTCAGTGGAAGAGTGATGGCAGCTCCTTCTGTGCCACTCTCAGGCCTGTTGGTACTCAAGAGAACCCACCGTCTCCTGCCAGGAGTCTTTGAGAGTCAGAGATGTACCAATGTTCCTGCATCAGCTTTTGGATGACAGACAGGTTGCGAAACCAGCTGGCAGTGTCAGCAAATAAAGCAAAGGGAAGAAAGGAAGGGATTAGCACAGCAGCTAAAGATCAGGGAACTTCAAAGCGGGGTTGGGGATTTTGTCTAATTTACAGTTTGTCAGAAAGTCATCAGATAATTGAGCAAATTATCAAAGTAATCTTGTTTCTTCCTTGCATCAGATAAGAATTTTCAATCTCAAAATCCAAATTCTCAAAGCAAATAAGTTTTGGCATTTAGAGACAATTATAAGACTTTTTTTATGCCTTTCATTGTGAAGTAGTTGCATTCAGAATGATAGACTTCAGTAGACACCTGTGGTGCCTGTTGTGCATTAATTTACCATCTCCTGCCATACCTGTTTTCTTCTGAGCTTCCTCACAGTCTCTCTGTAGCTATTTGTTTCACCTCTGAAATACAGCAGGAGCTGTGATTTTTAATTGTATATTTAACTCTGCCATAGAATTGCCCAGAGACTTGATCCAATCATTCAATCTCTTGCTCCTTCAGCTGCCTAAGCTACAAAATTCATATAATACTTACTATTTTCCAAACTGCTTTGATGTTCTTACATGAAAAACAATGAAGAAAAAGAAAAAGAAAAAGAAAAAGAAAAAGAAAAAGAAAAAGAAAAAGAAAAAGAAAAAGAAAAAGAAAAAAAAGAAAAAGAAAAAGAAAAAGAAGAAAAGACCCATTTCCAGACAGTGAAATTTATCACTCTCCTGGAAGAATGCTGAAGATTGGGTAATACAGCAACAATTTTCCAGCCACAAAGGCACAATAACTATCATGTCAGATAAAGACTACCATGATTCAGAATAGTTTGGTCACATCAACAGTGGAGCACAGAAATATTCAGAGAAAACACAGCTATCCTAAACTCCTTACAATCACAGGCAATAGCAAGTGCTACAAATACACAAGGCACAATAACCAGTCAGAAGGAAATCTTCACTGTCTCAGTGTTCTTCTTACACAGCAGCACCTTTTCACCTGTGGACAAATCCTTCTGTCTTTCTGAGGATCATCATTTCTGAGCCCCAGAGCACTTGTGAGCTGGGCTTTCACAACAGTGAGACATTTCCATCACCAATCACCTCCCGGAAGCTATGGGATAATTCATAATTTGTGGCTCTTGCCAGAAAGCTCCTAAAAATGGAGAGGTGTGTTACAATTTTGTGGAAATGGTTACACTTCAGAGATTAACTGGAAGAATGGGAGGGTTGTAAAGAATTCTTGACTGCTCTTCCTAGCTTACATTTTGCACAACCCATTACTGCATATTTTTTTTTCAGATCAGTGAAATATGGTTTCAGGAAGTCTTACCTGTTCTAATAGGACACTGAAATTACTTTCCTTACATGAACCTTTATTCAACACTGTTCTGTGCTTTTTGCTGGTTTCCTTCAAGCTTTTAGTGTGAAAAATAAAAAAATACCAAGGCAATATAATGGGGGCCATATTAATGAGGATAAAAGTAGAGTCATTTTCATTGCCAAAACATAGGTTTGAACCAAAATGTGAAGAACTCATGAGATTCCAAGCCTGTGAACTTCATGAAAGTGTTATAATACAGAGAAGCTATATTTTAGACATCTAAACTTGATATAAACATCTTCTAAGTCATTTATATTTTGGAGTGTGTCATTGACAGGAATCACAATAGTCAGGAATTAAAAAAAAAAATCCAGCTCAAAGAGTTAAAATCTGTCCCAGCTCTCCCCCTCAAGCTCACACAGATACTTGCCTAATTGTTTGCAGTGCTTCATATTCTATTAGTTCTAAAAATAATCACCTTTCCAATTTTATCAATCTCTTCCTTTAAAAGGGCAATAATTAGGCCTGATTTTCAGAAATATTAGGTAGCCAGACTTCTAATTTACTGTAGCAAGGGTGACAAGAATTCAGTGCCAAGCATCTTATGGCACAAATCCAAAATCAAAGAATGAAAAGCAGAAGATATTAACGAAAATATGCATCTTAATTCAATATATATTTCTCTAAAGTTGATATTCTTTTACACTGAAAATCCATAAGACAGAAGTCTCGGAATAAAAATGCGCTTATAAATTCTGTTTAGGGTTACTTAAAGTTTATTATGCTTATGTAATTCTTTTGTGTAGGAGTCATTGTGCACTAGCAGCTATGTTACTTGTCTCTTAGATCAAAGACAATTAAAAAGCAATTAATACTGCTTGTGTCTTGCTGAAGAGCATTCTCTAGCTAAAAACAGTGCTCTCCAGCTTTTCTGTGGAGGTTAGAAAATGCCTGAGCAAGCAAATCCAATAAAAGAAAAAACAAACCCACTAAATATTAACACTTAGCCTTAAGACCTACCAAACCTAGGGCGCTTGAATTTGAAATAAATCATAGGCAGGGGATGGCAGGGCAGGCAAAACTGTCACAGCACCTATTTTACAGAAGGGCAGGTGACCCTGTTTTGCCAGACTGGCTCCCTCATTTCTTGGATGCCCAGCTGTTGGTGGTGGCCCCAGGTGCTCCCATGTCCCTGTGCTGTCCCAAGCTCAGTGTTAAACTCACTGACCACACTCCAGGTCTAGGATTACACAAATTTAAGGGAAGATAAAATGGAGCTTGTCTGCCTCTCCTAGTAATGTGATGAACAGGGTACACTGTAGGTATTCAGCAGATAAGGAAAAAAAAGAGTTTCAAGTATTTTATAGCATTATTTGCATATTTTAAATTAACAATCAGCAGTAGACAATATACAAGTGAATGTAGGACAAAATGTTCCTGTTCTAGACTGAGACAGTTAAATACTTTCTAATAGTTTCAAGGTGATAATTCACAGTACAATTCAGAAAGAAATATTGTATGTAGTTTCACGTAATAAACCTTTGCCCATGCCTTATGGAAATCTCAGAGAAAAATCTTTGATATTTCATATTAATATTGTTCACATGAATTTAAAACAAATGTAATGGCCCATTACACCTTTGTGCCCCTCAACACACTCTGCATAAAAATTGAAAATAACATCTTACTGCCTCATTTTTATTGAAATCAAAGCAAAAGAATGCATCCAGTCTAAGTATTTGAATATACTCAGTTTATTTAAAAGCATTAAACTAGTTCTATCAGTACCCTGCTTTGATCTTCCAAGCCCCCAAACTTCCCCATGTCAGAAACCCTCACTTTAAGTAAACCAAATAGGAATACCTGTCTACCTTATTACAAAGTAATGCTGCAGAACTTACATTTTCCTTGTGTTGAAGACCTTCTATCTAACTTCATTTATTTCTGGTTACAATCTTACATAAAAGGAAAGGGCCCCTATTAAATTTAATTAGAGATTTTTATTTGATATAAATCACATCGAGATACTGGGCACAACACTCAGCTGGTAGGTGTTATTGTAGCTACAGCTGCTTGATGATCTGGCCCAAGTTGTACCTTATATCAGTTGTACCTGGCATTTTTTGTTCAGTAAGCCATGATACTGCTGGCAAAAGTATTTGTGGCCAAACAGACATTTTTGGTGCCTTCCATTGGTTAACATGATGCCATCTAAAGAAAGGAAATAGCAGGAATTATAACCTCCAGCTTTCTTTTCTTTCATAAGTAACTCCAGAAAGTGGAATGGTAGGGAATGTTTTGCCTCCATACTGCTTTGTTCACAAAGCTGTTTTTTATCTGTGATAATTTCAACTGCAAAAGCAGGTGGGTGGTTTTCTGATACAAGAGTGGATTTCTGGATTTGGTTCTTCTTAGTTCTAATATCCCTAAATTTTTTACTCCCATGGAAATTAGAAATATCAAAACACATAATATACATGTGTAAACAGATGCACCAGGACAGAAATCAACCTGAAAATAATAGGATATAGAAAAAAAGTACTTCTAATGGACCAGTTATTTGATAACCCTCTACTCCAAAATCCAGTTTTAGAGGGAGGCTATTACATTAATGTAGTTAATGGATTTGTTTGGGGAAATATCTGCACTCTTTCTTAAAGGAAACCCACAGAAGACACTGTTCAATTGGATGAGAGCATGTTTTTAAAGAAGGCACATAAAACAACAAAATGCCCTTCTGAAAAATTAAGAGTCCCCTTATGAGCTGAAGTCTCACTGAAGCTGATCAAAGGACCTGTAGGGTCAGTAATGCTCTGGGACTTCAGCCCTGTCCCTTACAGTTCTTCAGGGGACCTCCAAGAGCTGTTTGTTTAATTGTAGCAGATTTGTGCCATTGTGCATGATGGCAGCTTTTTCTGCGCTCCCAAAACTCCTTTCTTGGAAGGTTATGCCCCCTTTAATTCCAGAGAGAGAAGAACTCCACTTTTTCTGAAACTGGATGAGGTCTACCACCTTTTTAGAGACATCGCTGGTTTTATGAAATGATTCTTTGAGCATAACTTCACCACCAGCCTGTACCTTGGCAGTCTCTCTCGTTCACCTTGATCTTTTTTCCTTTCTATGCACCTCAGTAGACTATCACTATCCTAAATATTTTGTTTACCATTAGCTGTAATAATGAAATTGCAGTTAGAAATCATGCACCATTGCCTTAGTATTGGATGGTTAGGTTTACTTTTTACACCCTAAGCAATCACATGTCAGGTGAGAGGCTGTTTGCTGTTTTCCCTGTGCTTTCTAATCTGTGTAAACCTACAGGGTTTCTACCAGCATTCAAAAACAGACAGGTATTTGCAGAATACCTGAAAAAATATTTGCAGGGATTCCAAACAGATTAAAATTGTGACTGGTCTGGTAGAAAAATTACAAGTTTTTTATTCAAGCAGTGTTTGTACTGTATGCTTCAGTTAATTGCTAGTCATCCAGAAGACTAAAAATACAGTAGTTATGAAACTCTTCTTAATCCCTTGGAACTATGCTGAACAATGCAGTCCTGACTCCCTTGCTAGTTTACTGGAAGGCAAATATTAAATTCCAGCAAAGAAGCAATAACTAAATCCATGTTTGTAATTAATTCACTACTGATTAGTTCTGACATGCAAGCGTTCTGACTGGGTCTTAAAAGGCAGTTACAGTAAAAGAGAGGAAAAAAATATTTGTGGCTTGTGTAAAACAACTTTTGATTCTGTAATGAGCAAAAACAGTACCATTAAATGAATGCTGATTACTTTTTGAGATGGTAAGAGTTGCAATTTTGCCCTTCTCCCACCCTAAGCACCTCACATTACTTTCAATAATTTTATTATAGACACTATATTGTATATCAGGACTACCCTGGTGGAAATTGTTATAGATCTATTGAAGATTATTGTTTTCTTCATATTATTGCAGGCATGGGTGGGATTTTTGTTTATTGACCTATTCATTATGAGTGATCATGCAAAAATATGTTCTGTTGTCCAGCATTGTTCCTCAGCAACTGTACTAATTAAAACATCTAAGTAATCCAGTGGTACAGTTTGTGTTTTTAAGTGACTGACCAAACATCTGTAAGTGCTAGTATTGGAAGAGAACAGCTGTAAATGTTCTCTGCATTAGCATAAATTACCTGGTGAATATCAATAAACGCATCTGCAGAAATAAGATTGCTGCAGAGATATTTCAGCAGCTCACACTAATCAACTGAAATAAAATGTAAACAGCTCCAGAATTAGACTGAGTAAATCATAGCACCTTGGTGGGAAATAAACTATGAGTTCCAGTTTTTTCATTTAGAGGGACTGAAAAAATACATTTAAATTTCCTTTAACACTGTCACTCCTCTTGCTACCCCTTCTGAAAGCTTCCTTCTCATGAAAACCCCTGCTTGATCTTTACATAAAAACAAACTGCTCCTGAGGCAGAGTGGGTGTATAAGCATAGGAGTGTGGATTTACATACCCTGTTTGCTTCCATCTGGCAGCTCCAAAGGCCTTCAGCATCCAGGTGTACCTACTTTCTTTCCCACTGGCTCATGTCTCAGCATGACCCCAGTTTGACCCTGGATCTGCAGCATTCAAAGCTAAAGCAATGGTACAGCAGCACAGAGAGAATTAGAAACAGTATCACTGATTAAACTATTGATCAGACACTCTGCTAAAGCTAAGGTACTCCTCCATTTGGAATTAAGCTACTGAACATGCATTGCAACAAGGTGAAAGGCCTGGCCCAAACACAGAAAAGGCACAGAAATGCTGAGATAAAGGCGTGCAAGAGAGGTGGAAGGAGTCTTGAGACTGGTTAGGAAAAACTGTCTTATGGAACACACTCCACATGGAAGAGGGAGTTTGCACAAGGCTGCAGCCCTGTTTCTAATGGCTGTTGTCTGTATCACCATCGTGCCTGCCATCCAAACCCTGAGCAGGACTCAAGAAATGGAGCTCTATTTTTAAAACTTAACTAAATGAGTGGTGCCTCATTTTGATGCTGAGGTGAGTGCACGTCTTAGGTGGGGAAGATACTAATTCATGTTCAAGGCACTGGAGAAAGGAAAACTAGAGGGAAAATTATGGAAGGACGGAAGGTTTTGCCAAAGGCACTAAAGAGCAGAATAACTCAGAGCATCAGCACTCTGAGAATTGATAGTGTAAGACTGTATTTGTCAGACAAAATATAATTCATTAATCAGAAGCTGAAGCACAGACAAAGGGGCAAGGCCAGATCTTTGGGCAGCTGCAGACAATGAACACAAGTTTTAGATAAAGATGTTTGCCTGCTGCAAATGAGAATTAATCAAGACATAGCCAAGAGCATTTTGTAACCTTCAGCTGTTCAGTGAACACCAGGGATGGACCAAGAGAAGGCTTAGGAGCTGAGTTGACAAAGGACACAGAGCTTTTCCTTGTACTTTGTCACACCAAATGCCCATTTGTTGATAAGCTCATGTGTAATATGCATGATAATAAGCACATGTAATAAGCACAGTGTAATATGCATGCCAGTTATGGAAGTCATCAATCTTCTCTGGACTACGTCATGAGTTCATGTTAATTTTTTAGAAATGGTAATTACTGTAACTTCTGTGTCTTCTCAGTATATGCCTTTTAAACTCTAAGCTCCTTAAACTAATATTTCCCTTATTTTGAGCAATGTAAAGGACAAATATAGTCATATATGTTGTCAATTAAATAATAAAATTGAGTAGTCTATTTCTTCTTCCAGAAACACAAAAAAAATGTGCTGAACACCTTACCTGCAATAATTTTTCTTGTAGATATTGCTACTCCATAGCCAGCTCAAACAAAAGCAACTTTTCTTCCATCAGTAGTTAAATAGATTTATGTGAATGGGCAGCATTAGGAATGCATTGAGTATAACTTATTTACCTGTAAAAACCAGGAGCAACATCTTACTGCTCAGTCCAACCCAGCTTGCCTATGTGTGGTCCATGTGCTGCACCTAAAACTACTCTGTGATTTGATCTGAAACACTAATAAAATATCTTGTGTATAGGTTGTTTCTTACTGTGCTTTCATATAAGCAGAAAAATTAAATATAGTGAGTACTGGTGTTGGAATCACTGCATTCATGCGTGACTCTTAAACTTTTAGAATACTCAAATAGGAAGTAACTTGAATTGAAATGTCAGGAAGAAATGCTTTCTGTGAATATGAACCTAACCTTATTGAAAGCCAGTCCTAATTAATATTTCATCAGCTGCCGGATGGTGACTTCTAAGCTAAATTAGCTGAACTGGGTGAAATTATACATTTGTAAATGGAATGTGCCTGTTCACTTATGACAGTGTCCACAAGAAGTCTCTACAACCATACTCAGGTAAACATACTTCATTCTCACTCCTGTGTTCTCTCTGGTGGATAATGTTTCCAAGTAGTGGATATTTAACATAAAATAATGATTATTTTATTTCTTATGTGTATAGAGTCTGTTCGTTAGGGTGACACTAAAACATTCTGAATCAGCATAAAAATTTGACTAAGATTGACCAAAAAATTTGGGAAAAATTATAATAATAATTTTTAAAAGTCAAATTTTCCATTAGGAAGTAAATAAAATAGAACCTTTCTTAGTCCTACACATGTATGCTATACTATCACCTCAAACAATGGAAGAACACTTTTCCTTTATGAGAGTATACCATCATTTTCTACTTAAAATTATAGATTTTTTTTTCTTTCCTGACAGCTTTGTGAATCTGAGTGACCTGATGAGGAAAAATTACTTCCTTTTGGTTATAGTTCCAACCATCAATTATTCATCCCAACTCAACTGGGAAGATGGGTCATTTTTCAGGCTACTCATCTGCTGCACATTACAGCAGATAAGATGCTGCAAATTATATGTTGAGGAAAACAGGTAGATGCTGTGTTACTGAAATCAGTTGGTGTGTAGCTTGTAAAGGGTCTGCTGGCCTCTATAAAGAGTGAAATTATCCCTGCAGCAGCCACAGTGACCTCTAAGAGGGATTTCTTGACAACTATGGTGATAACAACTACAATTAAGCTGAGATCTATGCATGTCAATCGTAGCTTTTATTCTCTTACTGTTAGATGTTTTAAAAAAATCCGACATTTTACTACAGCAGGATTCATAGCAGAGAGCACAAACTGGGGTCACTGTTGCATATTAGCTTAATTAATCCCTCTGACCATGTTTTATAATTTTATACAGCTTCACTCCAATTATGCAGAAACAGACTGCTTTTATGCCTTGTACATCTATTTAATATCAGCTGCAGTTCAGAACAAGAAAGAGTCTTGGGTGTTGTCATGAACTCTCCATACTGATCATAAATTAAAGATTGTGGTAGAGAAGCAAAGGGAAGCAACCAAAGTCCAGTAAACTGAGCAATTTGGATTGACTTTGATGGACTTCTATTAATTGCTGAAAACCAGTATTAGGCAGTACTGCTATTTTTCAATACTATTTTTTTTCTGTTAACTTGTCTTCATTTTTGCCCCTTCTTTTGCCATTAGTTTTCCTTTAGTGTTTTTTTTTGCAAATTTGACAGCTGATGAACTTACTATGGCAGATGCAACCAGGAAGAGGAAAGAAGACATTGAAGGATATTTTCAGAAACTGCTTTTTGAAATCAGTATTAGTGTAACCATTTTGCATATGAAACTCGATTCTCAAAGATTGTACCAGTGAGTTATGTGAATCTTATGCCCAGTGACACTGCTCACATTTTGCTTATCAAACATTCACATTCAGCTGACTGGAAACAATACGTAAACTGACATGATTTTGCAGAATCTATTTACAACCAAAACAATAAATGTCTTTGTATGGTTTTCAGACAGAGAAGAACAGATATTTTTAGCCACCTTGTTTTATTAGGAAGAAGTGCACACGATCTGTTCCTCTGAAGTACTGCAGGGAGATGCTGTGTGCCCTCCAGTCGTAAGAATTCAGGGCTTGTAGGTATCAATCTGTCAAAAATGCTTAAAGAGCATAATTTCCCTGCCCATCCAGTTATCATTTCACCAGTATGGTCTCAGCTTCATAGTTTATTGCATGTGCCACATACAGAGTTACAGAGACGGTTATTATCTGTCTTCCTGCTGATGGATAAGGAACAGTGACAGGAAAATCAATGGGTAATCAATTCAGTGGGTAATAGATACAGCCCTTTGGGGTGGTCGGGAATGGGGCAACTGTACTTCATGGACTGCTAAACTCAGAGGGCAAGAAGGCATGAATGTGTAATTTGTCTTTGTTACCATAAACACTACCAGAAATGGCAAGCTGCAGGAAAGGAAACATTTAGGAAAGAAATGGATCATGAGGTCAGTGGACCAGCTACCACTGACCTTCATAACTCTGAATCAGACCTGTAACCAGGAGCTGCGATGAAGGGCGGTGTACAAAATCATATTTCTTCTTTAACCTCTATTCTGTGTTTCAGTAGTTTCAAAAATACTGAGTTATTCTCAGCATAGAAAATAGAAAACTGCATCATCTCTGTGAGGAAATAAACTATGTATGGTCTTCAGAATACCAGCATAGTCATTAAGTACCAGCAAATGTGACTTTTTTCAGTTTTGGATGTTTTTTCAGATACCATCATAAGGATCATTTTCATGATGTGAATGTAGTTTGTTATAAGTATTAGGACTAGTTTATAAATGTGAAGTTTATGACCATGCTACCAGACAAAATGTTCATTCTGATAAAAATAAAGGAAATTAATAGTATTTATTCCACCTGCTAAATAATTATTCTGGTTAGAGATAATTTGGTATGAGTCTGAAGGAATAAGTGAGATTTGAAGTGCATTACTTCATTCAATAAAAGTCAGTTAAAAATATGTATAGCTTATTTCTAATAAGTATAAGAACTGTTACAGTTATGAGCAAATATAATATCTCTATTAACCTGTGTTTGCCCTCAAAATTCCTGCATTTTACTCTAGAATCCTTATTAATTCTGATAGGACTGTTAGTCTTTTTAAGTATATTGGTATGTTTATCCTTATTTAGTATTTTTCCCACCTCTCCTTCTCTATCAGATGTGTTTCTTTGTACGTTAAAAGCTATCAAATTATCAGTTTTAGTTCTGTAATGAAGAACAACTTTGGCTTCTGCAGTTCTTTCTTAAAGGACTAAGAGGGCTTTTAAAGCATTCACTGGCATCCAAGAAGATAAAATCATGCATGAATGCTCAATTTGCAATTTCTTTCTGAAGCTGAATATATAGTCAGTGATTTGCCAGGATGCTTGATCAAAGAAAGTTTAAGTTATTCATTGAAAACAGAGATAGTAAAGTTTAAAAGTTCATTCCATTTATACGCATAAACATCTTTATATATTTATATATTGTTACTTAAAATTACATATATTTCTGAGACTATAGTATTAATTTGATAACCAAAAGAAACTTGTGGAGAGTAATCATTCTATAAATTAGCTGATGGGTTTCTTCCTTTTCTCTCAGGTCATAAAGTAACTGTATTTTTGCACTGGATAAATAATTTTCAGTTTGCGAGGCTCTTGCAGTTCTTCATTAGAATTAGCAGATTGGCCATTAACTCACAAAATACCATTTTTGATCTGTGTCCAAATAAATAGAACTTCTGAAAGGAGAGGATAAGGAACAAATAATGAGAAATATAAACAATCAATATTAAACCACAGATATCCCTTAATGAATGAATATCCTTGTGAATGTATTTAAAATATTCTTGCCTCAGATGACTGTAGGAAGATGTGTAGTTTTTCTAGGAAGTTCTTGCTGATGGATAAAATTAACATCTAGCTATTCCACTACAGTTCATTCATCTGAAATGGCTTGGAGAAACAAATAAATTTTTGAACTATGAACAGTTTCATAGAGCAAGAAAGGTCTGTTTCTCTTCTGTTTATGATGCAGTTTTCTCATCTTTTAGGGCTTGCTACACCACATTCATCCATTATGGTTATTTTGGTTCTTTATATTAGCAATAATTACTAGTTTGAGTAAATGCTTTTCTTCTAGGTGCAAAAAGGGAGCTTAAATACTGTCATTGTTAGCTGATGAGTAACATCATTGTGTTCTCCTAGAAAAATTAGGAACAGTTTCTTATTTCATTGTCTCTGTTACTAAAAGCTGATCTGCTCCTTAAGCTACGGGAGCAGAGGCCGGTAGTTCCCTTGCAGGGAGAGCTGAGCTCCATCCATGCAATTGGATTTGTAATGCTCACACAGCAACAAGCAATTATCCTGCGACAGGGTCACCGCCAGCGATAAGGGCTCACACAGCACAGCACACCCGCGCCTTTTAAAAGTGAGATAAGGACGAGTTCCAGGGAGCAGATTAGGAAGCCAGTCTGTTTGGCTTTCATGATTTGAACAAGGGAAAGAGAGTACTGTGCATTCCCATCTGTCTGCCTTCTATAAATCGCTGATAGGTACCTGAAAACGTGCACCGTACCTGCCCCACAGCCGGTACTTCACACGTGCACCGCAAGCCCTGGTGGTGGTGTCTGGGGACAGGGGCAGGTGCTCCGCAGGAATTAGCATTTAAGAGTAACAGATTTTGTATCAGAGAACTGCTTGCTGGAAAATTATAAATGTGTTTTCATTTTTGCTTTTCTTTCTTCTTACAACCAAGTTGTCTGACCAGCTGTGATTTTTGTGGCTGACATCTGCTGAGAAAATGAGTAGAGACTTGCCACTTGTAAATGACAGGTAACTGCATCAAGAGCATGGCCTAGGCCAAGCTGAGCTGTCGAAATCAAAATTCCCACAGTGAATTGTAAAACTAAAACTGATGTACTTCTTAGGGATCTATCCAAAATAAAATATTCCAAATTATTCCTATTTTCTCCTATTAAAAAGACTTGGGTTTGCATTGGAAAACTCAACAAAGAGATTTCACTGGCGTTTTCATGCTCTACAGCTTGGTTTCTAGGATATGCATTACATAAACAGACCTGGGCCGTGTCTGTGGAAATGGACCTAAAACTTATCTTTGCAATCTGTTTTTTCTAAATGATGATCCACTGCCCTCCCTCCGTGCGCCGAGTTTTAGGCAATGAATTCTACAGCGTCACAAGAAATCGAAGTACACCGGGTGATCAGACCAGTGCAAATGTTTCAGCCACGAAGTCTTTTAAAAATTTTTACCCTAGAAATTCTGAGAGTGAAAGCCCAATCATTATATAGCATTGAAGGAATCTGGGACAAAAAGAAGTACCAAAACCAAAATTCAGATGTTCTGGGTCAAGTCTTCTTAATCAGTTGGTTTAGTTTTGGGGTTTTTTTTGCTTGAGGAGGTATGAGAGAGAGAATAGGTTTTAAAAGAGGTTTAAAATAATAGTGTCCCTATGATTCCCTTTAGATTATGATTTTGGAGTCTTGAAGTCTGCTTGGATTAAATGTTCTTTCAGGATAATTTTCTGCAACCACAATGAGAAGAAAATAAAAAGATAAAAGGAAAAAGACATGAGAGTCTCAAATAATTGTTATGTTTGGACACTAAATATTGTGAGGTTATTTACAAAGTAACAAAAGCTGATAACATTTTTCTTTGTTTTCCAGTTAATCTAACGTTAAGGTTCATTTAGCCACTGCAAAAATAAGTCGTCTCTGATTGGGTTTCTCAGCTGTCCTGCCGACATTTTCACAATTAATCTCAAACACCTGCAAAATCCTTAATGGAGACCTTCCTTGATACAATAGTAACTGAAGATGAAAAAGACTGTCTCAGAGAGAAGTGGACTCTACAGCCAGGCACTGATATTATTGGAGCAACAGCCAAATTTTTCAGCTTGCAGATACAGACCCAAGTCTTTGGGAGTTACTCTACTGGGCCCATCATTTTTAAGAGTAAATAGCTTATCTTTCTTCCTTCAGACTTCTGATGTCTAAAGGATTTTGGATGTGCAGTTCTCTGGGGAAGCTGTCTAGGAAGTGTAGAGTTTATTATGTTAGCAAGCAAGCAAGCTGTGATGATCTGATGAAAATTCTCCCTTGTGCTCACTGTGTTCACTTGTCCGACTGGTTTCATGCACTGTTTAACAAGGCATCAGCCAACCTCAGCAAGACAGCGAGTACCTGAGAAACACTCACGAAGTCTCTGGTGCAAGAACTGAGATTTCCTGCTAGACATGACATCTTCATGAAAATAAAAAGGCAATTTTTAGTACAAGGAATCCAGTTCAGTAAACTGTGACAGACATTCAGATCCTCGGCTCATCTAATTCAGTTTGACTCCATTAGAGTCAATGACATTACATCAATATACACCAACTGAGCATTTAACCCAGATGGCTGGAATCATGAAAAGTCACTTCAGAGACAATACTGGCAACTCTTGAGAACAGATTTGCTTTGCCATTCATACTTGAGTCTGCATTTAGATGTCCACTCTGACTAGTGCGTCTTTTGTGATCAAATTATGGCTGCTAATAAAGAAGTGGAAAAGAAGGAATTTAAAAGATGACAGTGAGATGACTGTCATCTTTTAAGTTCCTTCTTTTCCATTTCTCAATAGAAACTTCTTCTAGTCAAGTGCCTGTCTTTTGCCTCTTTCCTTCAGATGCAAAATTGAAATAGCGTGAAAAGAATTGATACACTATTCAAAAAACCTTCTAGTGTTCAGATTTAAGTGTGGTTTTGGATAAAGCATCTCTGAGTGTTTGAGGCACCCCCAAATCTAAGAAAAAACAACTTTAGCCTTGCTTAGTAGCGAGGAAAGGATTTAGCTTTGTGAAAAAGTACTTCGGACATGTTGACACATCTTGTGTCAATGAACTAGGAAGTAATGGAAGCTGACTATTGAAAGTTAAAGAAGGCAAAAAGGGAAATAAACACATATTCAATTAACAGCTGCTGCTTTAAATGATTAGCTGGAGAGGGAGAAAAAATCGAATTAATACAGTAACCATCTACAGCTATGCAGTATTTGTGCAGTGTCCCTGGAACAGCATGGAATTGAGATGGCCAAACTCACACTAGCTGTAGCTCAATTGTATGAAAAGCAGGCATAAACAGCTTTTATAGGATTCTTGGTTGAGTTGCTCTGTTAATTTAACAGCCAGCTCTGGCTTTATTATAGTAAATAACATACTCATTCCCATGTTTAAGCTCTCAAGAAGGGATAAAGAAGACATTAATAAGTGGCAAAGTGCCTACAGTCAGCCAGGAGTGTGTACTGTACTGGCAATTTTAGTGCATTCTTGCACTGTGTACAGAGTGTGAAGTGCCTAAGAAACCATTAAAGAGTGTCAGCTAAGTGAGTCCAGGACAGGAGGGAGTGAGGCCCATTTAGAAAGCCAGACAGAAATCCTGATTCTGCTACAACTTTACAAGAAGTACAATCTATATACCTGTGTGGTGGGATGGGCCGCAGTTCAGACGTTCTTCACTGATGTAACTATAGCCCATTGGTTTCCACTGCTGTATTTTCATTTATGACTTCTTTTCATCACTGGTTGGTTGACCTACTTTTCTAGATCCGTGTCCCAGATAAAATCAAAGACAGGATCATCTGTTCATCAGGACCCCTTGAAAGCCATCTGCTGATAGAACCTTCCTCAGAGAAGAAATCCTCAGATAACTGAAAGACTCCAAAGCTGCTTACATCTTAGCAACATATGTATTTATGTCACAGAATCCTAAAGGCTGGAAGAGACCTTCAAGGTTGTCTAGTCTGACCATCAACCCAGCACTGCCAGCATCACCCCTAAACCTTATAATATCCTCAAATGCCACATCCAGACGCCTCTTGAACACTTCTGGAGACAGTGACTCCACCACCTCCCTGAACAATTTATTCCAGTGCTTAACCACTCTTTCAGTGATTTTTTTTTCCCCTGATATCTAATCTGAGTCTTCCCTGGTGCAATTTGAGACCATTTCCTTTCATCCTTTTGCTTGTGACAGGGCAGAAGAGGCTGACCCCCACCTCTCTACAAACTTCATTCAGGCAGTTGTAGAGAGTGATAAGGTCCTCCCTGAGCATCCTTTTCCCCAGGCTAAACAAGCCCAGACTAAACAATGCCACTTCCCAGACTGTGTTATGCATGGTCACATATGGATGTATCACACACATATGTTACAGGACCCAATGAATAGAAGAATAAATCTAAAGAGATATATTGTCCTGTGCCCCAGTACTTCAAGGCTCTCAGAACAACTGATGGGTGCCGTGACAGAGCATGTAGTATAGCTCAGACTCCATGCAAATATGTTGTCTGCAATTAAACCCACTGGTCTCAAATCAGTCAAAGAAGCGGTCTGAAATCACAGTGACTTTTTAAAAGTTAGTCGATAAGATAATACGGAATCTCTTCAGACCTTGGCTTGTGTTCCTATGCCTCTGCTAATTCCCATGTAGGCTACTGGATATGATGGCTGCGGTGAACAACTTTTCTCAACAGAGTGGGTAATAACAAAAAGCATTTTTCTTTTTCCCACAAGTGTTAAGCAGGAGATTGTATAAAGTACCACTAGATCTTCTTCCCTATGATCAAGGTTACAAACATGCATTACTGGGTCCTCAGCACAAGAAAGACATGGACTCATTACAGTACCTGGAGAGGACAGCCACAAAAATTATCAGAGGTCTGTAACATCCCTTCCATGAAGAAAGGATGAGACAGCTTGGATTGTTTAACCTGGAGAAGAGAAGACTCTGGGGAGACTGCACTGTGGACTTTCAGTATAAAAAGTAGGTTTACTAGGAAGATGAATAACAACATTTTACCAAGGTCTGTAAACAGGGGCAATGGTTTTAAACTGAAAGAGAGCATATTTATATTGGATACAAGGATTTTTTTTTTTTTTAAATGATGAGGGTGGTGAGACACTGGAATAGGTTTCCCAGAGAAGTACTGGATGCCCCACGTATGGAACTGTTCAAAATCAGGTTGGATGGCACTTGAGCAAACAGATCCAGAAGACGTCCCTGCTCATTGCAGGGTGGTTGAACCTGAAGATCTTTAAAGGTCTTTCTGAGTCAAATCATTACATAAATCCATGATTAGACTATCTCCTCTGTGTAGAATGCAGGACATGCAGAACTCTTTGTAATAAGGGAGAAAGAGAATGTTGTACACAGGAATATTCTGTAAACTTTGACATGTAATAAAAACACGATGTTCCTGCCTCATGTTAATTCTTCATTTGCTTTGTTTCTAATTTTATTTTCTGGGACAGAAATCAAATAAACAAAGGCTGCTTTACATCCCATTGATCACTGATATATGCATATGTATCATAAACTGTACATGTGTGCTGCTGCACATTGGAAATGGGATCCCCATTGAACTATTTAAAAGTGTGCATTTTAAGTGTGTCCATATATGTAAATTGTATTATCACTTACATGAATATGTTATCCAGCCTAGTTTTAATTTTTTTCTGACTTTATTTTGTTTAGGTGTATTGCTCCTCACACACTGTAGTTTAATTAGAGTCTGTATCCTGATTACCGTGATTATTGTGCAGCTCATTCAC
Organism: Lycocorax pyrrhopterus obiensis; assembly: GCA_014706295.1. Lineage (NCBI taxonomy): Eukaryota > Metazoa > Chordata > Aves > Passeriformes > Paradisaeidae > Lycocorax > Lycocorax pyrrhopterus. Next base: position 18,110,609 of record JACSVZ010000007.1, on the reverse strand, counting down.
ACTAGCAGTGTTAAGAGGGTGGTAGAGTTTCTCTCCTCATTTCCCCTACTGTAGGGATTTACAGACATTACCATTCAGAATCTGTCCTAGCAGATACTTAATAACCAAGGACTCAGTTCTGTTTCATAGGTCATTCTCTTTCTTTCAAATGAATATAAATTTCAAGAAATGCAGGATGAAAGCTATATATATCAACATGAAACTGATTTTCTTTCTTTCAGGTTTGAAGGAGCTTTATATTTTTCTTTGCTTTATCCTATTTTATGAGAAGAAGGTTTTTTTTTCTTTTTCAGGCTGCAAGTGAAATAGATGTTAAGATGTTTTTCTGCATCACTCTGGAGGGGAAAGCAAGTAGTGATTAATTCAAAGCATAATAGCAATAGCTTATATTTCTGTACTAGCTTTCATCTTGAAGGATACCTTTCCCAAAGCACTTTACAACCTAAATAAAGCAGGAATCATTAAAATTCTACATTTGCCATTCCACCGGGATTATTGTACTGTACCTTTAGTGTTACGTGTAGATCAGTACCATGGTTACTGCAGCTACCTAGAGCAGAGAACAGTGGGCTTTTAATGATAGCTTTTTTTTCTGTGGGTGTTTAACAGGTCAATCTTCTATAGCTGAAATATATCCCTGTGTCAGGTAGACCACATTACTTATTCCATAGCATGCAGAAACTCTAGTCATCAGCTTAGAGAATATTTGAAAAAACACCAGAACTACTGGGAAACATATTAAATTTGAAGAAAATGGAATATGATTGCCTGTGTTGGAGCAAGACCACCACATCTAGAGTCACTACTGTCTTGTTTATGAAAAGCTATACCTCATTTTTCATACTGACAAGTGGTCAAGGCTTTTGCTTTAACAGTCTTTTGGCAAATGTCAGTGGCAAAAGCACAAATACTCATTTTTCTGCTTATTAAAATACTGACTCTACTCTGAAGAATATACTACAGCAGTCTTAAAGAATCACACACACTACTCAACCCAAAGTTTTCCTTCCAAGCAGAGACAGGTCAACTCTTACATAGAATAGGATCTTATCTATTACCATACCATTGCCATCATAGCCTGTCAAACTAGAACCATCATATTTTACCCAGTAAAAAAAAATAAGTTTGCCAACAGGAAAGAAGTGTCTTAAAAAGTAGCTCAGGGTCGTGTCAGGAAAAAATATTAGACCTTGTAAAAAAGCGTTAAATGTGTATTTACACAATGAACTGTACGCAGGAATTTCAGGAAGAATAATTGTCCTGAGAAGAGCCCTTAAAAATGTCATAAAACGCATAATACTACTTGAGAGAATAAAGAAGATTTTAAAAATCCACTGGAGTAAAGGCTCAGAAGCATCCTGAGATCAGATTCGTTTGTATTGTTTCGAAGGTCAGTCTGCTGAACTGACCAGCTGTTGTTTCTTGTGAATGATGAAAAACAACTGTCAGAACTTTATGAGCAAAGGTCTATTCAAACTATAGGAACAGGATCACATGCAGCCTTGACATCATCAAAATAATGGTAATGCTTTTCCTCCGTGATATACCATAGTGAAGGGAGGATCTATAATGCCACCTGCTTTTCAGGTAATCTCACAGTCCAGTAAGATGAGCAACAAAATGATTTGGAAAAGGTCAAAGGCTTCACTACCAACAAAAAACCAAAACAAATCAAAAGACCAAACAAACCAAAGCAAAACCAAGAACCCAAACACACAAACAAAACCAGCTTGGATGTTCCATTAGATCTCAATGGAATAAGAAGAAAAGCATCTTATCAATATTCAACAGTAAAAGGAATTTTATAAAATTTTACAGTAAAAAGCATTGGAAGATAAAATTCAGAGGGCACTGACCAGCTTTATAAAACCAACATAATTTCTAAGGGAGAGAAATACACCTACCACTCCAGAAGTATAATACTAAAGTCTCATGTGATTTAGGTGATTGCAAGACTCTAAAGCTGCTGTTAATTTGTGGAAAAAGATAATCCAAGATGTGTACTACCTGGCTTTCTGATTAGTTTACAGCTGTATTAAGCTTATGATGTTCAAATGTATTGGTTTCATACGACTGCAATTAATTGTTTCCTTCTGGTGGATTACATGGTCTTAACTGTAAAGATTATTACTCCTTGTCATTTAGTCTGGTTATGACCCTTCTCTAGTATTCATAATTTTCATTATTTTTTCATTTGTATTGACATTATTTGAGTCTCTACCTGAAAGTTCCATTTGCACAAACTAAGTTGATGTATTCAGTTATAGATTTAAATAATACTCTGGAACATGTGACATGCTTTGCCCAGATCTGACTGTAATTATCACTTTGTCATGCATTTCTAATAAGCAATTTGGGATGACAAATAAATCATGGCTTCAGAAACATATAATACAAGTTAAACAAAACACTCTCTTTAAATAAAAAAGGACATTTATGGAGAAGGAAAAATAGCAATTAGCCATCCTGTTATTAATCATAACTACATTAATTAGCATTACAACTAGAGAAAGCAAGAAATTAAGAAGTCAATTATGGTTTGCACATATAAACTGTTTTGCTAACATCTGGTTTGGTTCAGTTTGAAACTTAGGCCCTAATTCCACCAGCATTGCCAAATTTTAACACTCAACAGCATGGTGAACAGCTCTGCTGATTAGCTGTTTTAATCCTTGCTTCATGTTTAGTATTCTAGGATAAAGCTTTTTAATAAAGGACAGCAATTTGCCAACAAATTTTGTAGCGATGGATTTTCAACGAAATCTGAATCAATTAAAGATCTACTTCAAAACTATTATTGAACTGAAATACTGCACCATCCTGGGAGAAAAATGCTTTTTCACACATCTTAACTTAGTGACAACAGCCCCAAAATTTGGAAAAAAATGTGTTTATTTGACTTTCTTGCATTGACTTTTTTGCATTGCCCCCAGTTTTCAGAAATCAGGTTGCAGAGAACAAAGATTAATACTTTTGGATGATCTGTGGTAGCTCTGGTTTTAGACAGCTCAAAGCAAATAAATCTTTGCTATTTACAAAGAAAACAAAAGATTAAAGGTAAGCTGATTACTGTGGCTGCAAATGAGATACACTTTTGTTTCAGCAAATCCTTAAAGGAGCACAGATAAACCTTTGCCGTTGCTGAAAAGTGAGTATAACTAGTTACCTTGTTTATCTCATAGACTGGCTGAAACTACTGCTCAGCTACAGCAATTTGTCTTGAGACACATTGTATGCACTAAGATTTAAAACATAATTCAGAATTTTAATAATGCAGCAAGCACTGACTCGTCTCTCTTCTTTAAACAATTCGAATGCATCTGAAAATTATGAGAATAAAAGGAAAACATGCTACATTTTAATGATGCCCCTGCTTGTCTAATTACTCCTTGATCCCTCAATCTGCAAAATTAGCACTGATACGGGTCATGCCTCCAGGCAAACATGTTACACTCCATCAACTATTCTTCACAAGAGTGTAGATATCTGAGTGGATACATCATGCTGGGCATCCCTCTGAGTCCTGTGAAATTGTACAGAGGTTTCTAATTTGGCTTCTCTGGATTTCATTAGGAAACCGCCTGTGTCAGTTCCATGTTGTATTGTGAAGCACTTCACAATAGTGCTTCCTTTTGCATGAAGTGAAAAAGAGATTTATTTTCCAAGAATGTTAACACAGGAACTTTCCTAAATTTTACGTAACATTTCATTAAATTTTTAGACAGTTTACCCCATCTTTCAGGAAATCATCCCAGAAAGTTGTTGTCTTTTATCATCAGGTCTTAATCCTGATCTGTTCAGCACATCAAAATTATGTGGTATGAAATAGAGGGTAAAGGCAGGTTGCAGATGATGCAGTTATTATGTGTCCCATTCTACAGATAATTTTTACAAATGCATTGTTTAAATTTAGTGCTATGTGACTTTTCCCCTCTGAATATTAGCCATCTAGGAAGGCAGCTAGAAGTAGAAGATTTGCAATTCTTGTTTCATTTTTGGTTCCTTTCTTTTCAAGCAGAGGTTAGAGAGAAAAGGTGCAACTGAGATGGAGATGTCATACGTGTTTCCAACACTTCTGATTCCCATAAGTCATTCTTCTGGCTCCAAGAGACAAGATGGGATGTTTCTCCAAACAACATTCAAAATTCCAGAAAAGGCTAAGACTGATGATTTTCATTTTGTAGTCACAATATTTAGAAGAGATGTTGACAGTGGCCATGTTTCAGAGCTCTGAGGTCCAGAAGAGGCACAGGGATATTCTTCTTAGAGTGCTTAAAGCGGTCCCACAGATGATGAGAAACATTGGTTATATTGGAGGTAACAGTCTCTCACTGTAGCTCCAGACAATAATAGTGCCTATAGGAGTGAATTATATTCATATATAAATTTAGGAAAAGAGCTCACATGAAAAAAAAGCTGCTATTCTAGATCGAATAAATTCTTAGTATTCATAAACCATTCATAAGGATCACATATTCACGTAAGTGTATTTAGTATTCCTGTGGATTCTCTACCTCTTTCTGGAGATCTGTTCAAAGTCCACCCACAGATCTTAAAGATTAACTAACCTCTGTGAAAATGCATATATACTTAGGTACAGATATATGTAATTTATTATATATATGCGTAATGTCCTGTATTAGTGGTGAGGAATTTCAGAAATAACCAGATTCAGTTTGTGGAGGAGCCAGACACAAATATCCATTATTTCTGTCTCCTAGACTGATGTTCTGGCCAGTGGAAAATGCCTCCTGATATTTAGGTCAGCATTTGAAAAATATATGGTTTACCTCTGAGGTTAGCACATTCATGGCAAGTTAATGATATTCAGTTGTGTTTGTAATGCACCTAAAAGGAATGGGCATTCTGCTAACTAATTGGCTTTACTAATGATGAGCAGGAAGACAATCAGAAGAGGTTTCATTCCCGCTTGGTATCATGTAACATCTCAAAGTGATGCGTTTAGCATCTTTGCTGGTTTATCAAGTAAATTTTTTCCTCTCTTTAATATGACAGCAGAAGAGATTTCAGGCTTTTGAAACAGCTACTTATTTTGACTTCCCAGATGATTTTGAGGTGAATACATTACAAATGCAACTTATAAAAACACACATACATTAATGGAAACCCCTGTGTAAACTGCAAAGCAGCTATTATCACATAGTACAATTAGGTTCCTGTTTAATTCATTTAGATCTTCCTCATTTTGCACACCAAGCATTTCTGGAAGTTAATTGGCATGAAAGACGGGGTAAACTGTGCACAACAAATTGAGTGTGAAATAAAGTTAATTTAGATAAAATCCATTGTGAAAACTGCTGCTTCAGCAATATTGGCAAAGGAGAGGAGTCGCCAGCGCTACGTTAATGTCATTGACTCTTTGCACTGTTTCAGAGCTGAGATTTCATGCAGTGTTGCATTTATATAAGCCCCAGTTTGAATGCAAGACTCTCTTGTGTGCTCATTTTATAAGAAGCTATGGAAACTGCTTAATGGAATGCTATTGACATTAATGAAAAAATTAATGGATCTTAGCTATAGGAGGAGATATTATTTAATAGACAGTTTGTATGAGTGATTTAGTCCTGTCAAACCCTGACAGCCTCCTGAAGTCAGTGTTTAACTTTGTTATTTTCAACCTATGTATTTTCATAATAATTAGCATAAACAGAATTCACTAATGCATTTTAATACATCTAAGGAATAACATAATTCCCCTAGAAGAGACACTCCAGACAACTGGGAGAGGGAGGAGGAAAGGAGGAAAAAGTGTGAGATTTTGATTCAGACTTGAAACAAATTAAAAAAAGGCTTGCATACATTCATAATTAGAAGTGAGGGTTCAAGGCAAGGAGCACTGCAAGTAACTTTGCCAGTGGAAGCGCAACCGTTCATGTTGATACTCATATGGTGCAAGGTCCTGCACTTGGATTGGGGCAACCCCCAATATCAATATAAGATGGGGAATGAACGAGTAGAGAGCAGCTCTGCTGAGAAGGACTTGGGGGTGCTGGTGGCTGAGAGGCTGGACGTGAGCCAGCAATGTGAGCTTGCAGCCTAGAAAACCAGTGATATTCTGGGCTGTATCCAAAGAAAGTTCTCCCCCTCTACTTTCCCCTTGTGAAATCCCACACGGAGCACTGAGTCAAGGTCTGGCATCCCCAGCACAGGAAGGACATCGACCTGTTGGAGAGAGTCCAGAGGAGGGCGATGAAGATAATTAGAGGGATGTAGTACCTTTCCAATGAGGAAAGACTGAGATAATTGAGATTGTTCCCCCTGGAGATGAGAAGGCTCTGGAGTGACATTGCAGCTTTCCAGTACCTGAAGGAGACCTACAAGGAAGCTGGGCAAGGACAGCTTTCTACAAGGGCATTTAGTGATAGGACAAGGGGTAACGGCTTCAATCTGAAAGAGGATACGTTTAGATTAGATATTAGGAAGAATTTTTTCACTGTGAGGGTGGTGAGTCACTGGCACAGGTTGCCCACAGAAGTTGTGGATGTCCCATCCCTGGAAGTGTTCAAGACCAGGTTGGATGGGGCTCTGAGCAACCCAGGCACAGGCATTGGAACTAAATAATCATTCAGGTCCCTCCCAGCCCCAGCCATTTGATGATATACTATCACAGAGCATGAAAACCCATTCCATAACAGCAAATGTACTTAAGCCTACTTTTTTAATATAAATATTAAAAGATACAAGTTTGCTTTCACAAGGAATAAAGGCAAGCAATGAAGGATTACATGCAACTAGATATTTAGGTGGATTTCTTAACCACTTTTTTCTTTTTTTTTAATGGTATAGAAATCTGTTAGTGGTAGTACAGTGTTATGGTTTGGTTCCTTCCCTGAAATCTGTGTACTTCTACTCTTTAAGTAGTTATGTCTTGCCATATCTTTCATCTGCATTTTTCATTTTCATGCCGTTCTCAGTAGCAGAATGAAAACAGATTTCCCAGTTTTTATTCCTGAAAAGAGAAACGTCACCAAAGTACTTGATTTCAAATAAAACAGGTCTTATAATAGATGAAATGTTTGATATTGTCCTTCCAAAGGATTTGAAGATCTGCCTATTAGGAATGACAATGGATAAGAAGATTAGTGAGATTAGTCTGAAATACCTTGTGTATATATTAGTCATGGAGAAAAATGTATTTTAAAGTGCTGGACTACATAAGCTAAATGTTCATACATCATGTATCCCACCACTACAAAGTATCTTCTACATAAGAACACTTTATTTTATACATGTATAGTGGACTTCATGAGTCAGAGAAATACTTGAAGATAACTCAGTGAAAGTAATAAATCTGTAAGTGTTATAGAGAAACAAAACTCACGCATATTATATGCTATTCTATATGTTTATTATACAGAAACTTATGGGGCCAGATTAGCTGATACGATTTCTTTTTTTTTTGTGGTCCTTTTTCCAACTGGGTCATTGATCATAACTGAGGTGCAGCATTTTTGTAAAATGTTTATGCTGATTCAGATGGTCTTTCTCAGGCTTGCCTACGTGATGGGAAAAATAATATTTCCTTCTATATAAAACTGGTTCCATGTCATTTTTCCCAGTTAGATGGAGTTTGGCATGAACCATGTCCTAATAAAGATGCAGACCCTGGGAGATGCAAAACACTTTCAGAACAGGACTGGGAACCACATCCATGAAAAAGGAGTATCGAAATCCATCTAAAGTGGCCCTATAAATCTATTATTATTTGAGCATATAATACTACTAATGCACAAACTACTGCTTGCAGATTTGCAGCTGGTAATCAGGCAGAAGTTATTTTGATTGCTTGGGTTGCTGGAATCAGTTTATATGTCTGTATGCAAGACCTTTTTCAGTAGGTCATAAAACTCTGAGGAATTCAGCCCGTAGTTGGTAGAAATTAAATTCCTCTCATCCATCACTGAAAGATTGTTTATCAAGATGCTGTGGATGAATTAGTGTAATCCTTATCACTTAATATAGTCTGGCTCGATACCTTTACTGCAATTGGTTCTCAGAATTAATCAGCTTAGAAAATGTTAAGAAAGAGAAATGTCAGCTATTAATTTGCAATTTCGAAAAAAAAACCCCAAACTTGACCATCTAATACAAGAAGAAGAAGAGCTGCTCTCTACAAGTACAATCTTGTGATTTTTATCTGTACTGCATACATCAAATGTCACCTATTTAATTGCCATGCAAATATATATGAACTCTGACTCTTTGTTAGGCTGCTTTTATTTTGTTGTTGGCAACATCCTTCTTGAATGGGAGTGGATGTGTACAGCACCTATACCATGTAGCAACTTCTTTTGAAACACTGATATTCTTTTGTGTTGAAAAGTGGTTTATACACAAGGGTATTAACCTCAAATGCTAGGCTTTCATTAAACTTTAAGACAAACTACAAAGTAGCAGTATCTGGTTTCTGGTCAGGTTTTAAACTGTGCCTTGCATCATCTGCAGGAGACACGGGTTTGTGTGTCATACTCATGTGTACATTCAAAATATTTTACTAATGTGCTTTGGAAAAGATTATTTTTCCCATTCAGCAGTGTGCTAGGATGTTAGGAACAGCCACATCACAGGGGTAAGGAAAATGGTTGTTTATAAAACTTGGCTTTTTTGTCTCACTGCTAGTGTTGTGCAGCCAGTTTACATCCTTAGTGCTGGAATGTGCTAGTATTTTTCATTAGTTCACTACTCACAATTTTCATAAGAACTCGTGTGTGTTATTTCTTCGGTACTTCTGTTGTATGCCAGGTGAAACAGTTTCCTGTGTAAATACCTCTCTATTAGGGCAGACCTAAAGTGGAATTTTAATGTATTGCTTACATCAATCATGAGAAGATTTTGAAAAACTTTTGAGTGTAGCTTAGTTTTTCCAGTGGATCTGAGGACTAAGACTTCATTAAAAACATCTCTAGGGAATCATTACCTTGACCTAATCAGATAAATTTTGAAGGAGAACTCTTGAGGAGTGACGGGCACTTCAGACAAGCCTGAAAAGAACCAAATTATTTTGTCACATTTTCTCCTGGACCCTGCCAGGTGGGCAACTGAATTTCCTCTAACTCTGCTACCAGTTACATGTGTCATTCAGATAGTGGGACCAGAGGATGAGAGTGTAAAATTTGTCTGAGCAGGGGTGCAAACAAGGATTTGGGAACATATATTTTCTTGTTGGTTTTCTGGGAAAACCTTTCTGGGAAAAGCTTTTTTAACAAGACTTTTTATTTATTTTTGTTTTGATTGAATATTTTAAATTCCACCTCACATTCTTGAAGAATAGATCTCTTAATTATTTCTTTGAAGTTTGCAAGCTCAATAAGATCTTTCTTCATTCTTATGTTCTGGTTAGGAGTAGGAGCCTTCCAGCTTTTCCTTTGTTACTGTATTTTTAAGGGAAGAATGACCCCTATCTTATGTCTATATTGAATTTTTTTCTCAGTGGAATAGAGTGTTGTTCCAGATGATAACAAAGCTATTTCTAGAGAAAATGTATTTAACTTGGTTTTTGGGACCAGACCTATCCTAACATTATCTGGAATTAGGTGGAGAAGGTTGATGCTACCTTGCAGTCATGTTTCCCATTACAGTATTTTAAGTGACTGTGAACTTAGGGTTTGCCCACTGCCCATACCCTCATTGTGGCTAAAAAAGAACAATGGCAAGCCATGTTGTCACTCTCCTGAAGGAATGAGTATAGCAGATTAGTACCTCTCTCCAGTGAATGCTTTTCTGGGCATGTTACACTTCTGTTCACTTTGACCAGATGTGTTAGTGCCACCAGCCCTGCAAAGAGGGGCCACACGCAGCTGCAGCATTCATGTCACACAGAGCCTTGTATGGGGAATCTACCAAACTGTTAGTTCAGAGTCCACAGTTAGGACTAGAAATGAGTGAATTGATAATTAAGTGAAACATAGCAGAAAGGAGGGATTGATTCAGGATATTGCTAAAAATCAGTGATGGATAAAGGCTGAAGGATGTACAAAGGAGTGGTTTGTTAAAGTGAATGCGAACACAACCATTAGAAAACGCTTTCCAAACTTTGTCTTTGTCTTGAGGTATGCAGGTAAATGGCTGTCCAGCTGTCCAGCTGTCCTGACTTTTTCAGGACACTTCTGTTAGAACAACTTCATGGTGGCATCAGAGGAGACTCCTGTTAGAACAATTTTATGAGGCCATCAGAGAAGTTATGAAACACAGAGGATGTAATAATAATTAGAGGAAATTTAAGGACATGAAGTCCAGGAAATTGTACAAAATCCTCCATTTGTAGTTAATTATCTCAATACAGGCTCCACAGCTGTCTTGCAGGAAATGAGTGCTTGCTTGAAGAGTTTTACCCAGTTTTGTCCAAGCAAATGAGAAAGATCAGCAGAGAGCTTGAAGCAATGCCCATAACATAAGCCTTTATCCCTCATTGTCAGGGCTTTTGCCCTATCTGGAACTGAAGAGGTTTAAAACCAAAAATTATTGTTTTCTTGAGAACACAAGAACTTTTATCAATGCAGTATATCCTGTGTATTCACTGCCCGTGTGAAGGTTCATAGGCCTTGTGCTGTAAGGAAATAATATCCTTTTCTGTTTGCAGCTATTGTTCTTGTGAGTGGGCAGCAGACTAAACATGTGAACCCACGTTTAGAAGGCACATTGATTCCCATTTAGCAATCACTTTCTTGATTGCCACAGCAGTGTAGAGGAAAAATCTTTGACGACTTCACAACTTTATTATAATAACCTTAATGATTAATTTTGCTGTGTCAGTATGATTGCCTGCTTACAAATAGCTCCAGTCCAGAAGCTAATGAATTCTTTGGCCTTGGGCAATGGTCTTCAAGGTTATATGTGGGCTATTGGAGCATATATGAAGACAAAGCACCAGAGAGGAGTCATTTTCACACAAATATTTTCTGCCCTTTAAATTCCCCTCATCTTCTCTCCCCCTCTCCAAAATAAATAATAAAATAAAAAGCCCTCATAACTCCTACTACTGTCTTAGCCTGGTATAACTTATGTCAGACCTATTCAGTCTGATTGTGTTAGTAATCACTGTGCTTTCAGCCACTTTTACTTATCCTGTGCTATGTTTACTCCAAGACACAGAAACAGAACAGCAGGAAAGAAAAATTGTCTGGGCTCGAATACCTTCAATTTCCTTCTGTGTTTTTAGCAATGTATCTGCATGGGTTTCAACTCATGGAAATTGGAAGGGAAAGGGCCTCTGGTGGCAGTAGGAGATCTAATTTTTCTTCCCGTACAACCATTTATTGTCACATTCTTCCTGTTGTTTTCACCAGTCCAAGTTATGGGTTTTCTGGTATTTCATACCAGAGGTTATTCTACATGTTCCTATAACTCCAATAGGAAGATTTCTAACAAAGAATACATTTTTCCTGCCTTAATTTCAATCTATTATCTCTATTCACCTATTTTTCACTATGCTTATTATGGTTTCACTTCCATGTTAACAATTTGGCTTTTAACATTGCCCACAGTGTTTGCTTTGTGTATGGTTACAACCCATTGCTTTCTGCACCATGTTGGCTCTTATAACTCTTCCTTAACTCCTTTAGTCTGCCTATCTTTATAGCATAAAGTGTACTGAAATTGAACACAGTATTGGAGCTGCAGTAAATAGGTTTTACTGCACAGAACAGCTTCTAACACTGAGCTGTGGCATGGTTCACTACTCTGTCAATTTGTTTCCCTCTCTTCCTCTAATTATGCACGTCATGTTTACAGTCCACTGTGAGATACATGTATATTATAAAAACCAGATCATTCTAAAATGATTTCCCCACTCACAAGTGTGAGATCACATTACTCACAGAAAGGTTTTAATATTGATATATTTTTTGAGCTGTTCTTCAAAAATGCTTTGCAGTAATAATTTTCCATTCCAAATTATCCTGCTATAAACACACATTAATTGACTAGTTCATTTCTTCTTTCATGAGAGACTTTATTTTGGCTTAAGGGACTGATTGCTCTGTTTGCTGTGAAATACTTGTGGGAATTTTGTGAATTTCATCTCTAAGATACAAGATTCAGGTTTGTAATGTGAGTTGATTGTTATGATCAAAAGAAAATGGAAATCACAGAGAGGAGGATATATTTGGTTTACAATGCATCTCTGTTTTAAATTCTCTTTCAAATTAACAGCTAGGAATGTTAAATAATGACTTCTGAAACACCTTTAGCATCTACGCAAGCTGCCTGTTGTTATGAGTAGGAGATTCATACAACAGAGCAGTGCAAAAGCTTTTCTTATTCTAACTTGTCAGTTTTAGAAGAATTAGAATCTCAGATAGAAAGGAGTAGAAATAAACCGGGTTTGTCAGTTGGGCTACTCCCTTTCTGAGAATTTTCTAGGTTACATTAAATATATGATATGAGTATTTTTCTCTGTGTTATCAAACCAATGAATGAATATAAAAGCCAAATTAACAACTAAAGAAATAATTATAGTGGTATATTTTTATACCACTATATGAGGGTGATTTTCAGTCGGAACTGAGTTTGACACCCGCTTAAATCCTTTGGCCTAAGTCCATTAGAGCTTTGTCAGTCAAAATTAGGCAAAGCTTCTTCTTACTAGTAGAGAAATAATAATGAACATTTTACAAACTTGCATTTTACTGATGTCTAATCTACCACAATAAGGAGAAAGGGCCCTGTAAAATGGCAGCACACAGTAGGACTATATTGACAAGTACTATGATGACTAAACAGGCAGAATTTGGACCAGATTTAGTGAACAAAGGAGATTTAATTCAGATGCTCAAAGTAACACATTCACTTCTAATTAAAATGGTTTTTGTACCTCTTGGATTCTGGCGTTATGTCTCAGCTGCAAACAGCATCAGTATCTATTGCAGGGCAGGATTTTAATTCAGTGCTTGTTCTGAAGGAAGAATGACCCTTATAGTGCTTAATCGACCACAGCATTTCTCAAGAAAGACCTGGGGTAGTCTTGGAGGTCTCCCATGCAAGTAGCAGCAATAATTACTGCTCACTGATGAAATTGAGTGTATCATTATAGAGTGCAGTGGTCCTAGTCTTAACAGGCTAAGTAAAAAAGGGAGGAGGGTTCTTAATTTGAAACTTCACTGTATTTATCAAAACCGCAACAAAACAATTTAAGTTGGTCTAATGCTCTTTTCAAGACCAATTTGTATTCTGGAACTCTTTTGCTTTAGCCACCTGTCAGGTTCACAGCTGTGCTTTTGCTGCCACCAAGGTCATGAGAATCTACCCTCTGTAAATCCTAAACTTAACCTCTGTTTGATCCTCTGCCCTTCAAAGACCCCTCTGGCAGTATATGCTATTCTGAGCCTGCAATTATTGCACCACCCACATCAATTTGTCGTATTCACTCCAGTCTGTATGCTGTTAGTCAGTAGATCTGAATTATGTACAGTGACCTCTGCTGAAAAGTCATGCCCCCGATTAATACAATATTCCATCTCTTTTCTGTTCAATTTCTCCTTCGTAATTCCCTGCTGAAGCACATTTTCTTTAATTCAATTGGACACTCGATCTCTCTGTGCAGGCCACCACCAAACGGTCAAGGGCCTCACTGCAATTACAGGGAATCCTGCAAAGAAATGGATAAGGTCTCAATTACGGAGGATTTAAAATGCAGACTGCACCATGGCTCTGCTAACACATCACCCCCTACAAGCACTGTGCAATGAAATTGGAGATTGGGTCTCTAATACGAATTAGATTTCAGCAAGATCACTTACAGGTGTGTTTTTCCCCTTCAAAACCAGCTCTCGTGAAAATTATCTGGTCCACACGCCCTCTACTCCCATTTAATTTGATTTCTTTTAAATACATAAGTGTTCTAGATATTTTCTGCAGATTATTCTTTAGCAAACTGAGGAGATAATTTTGGCTTTTTGACAGACATATTAGTAGCATCTTACTTTGGTGAAAATAGGACCCTGCCCATTTTTCTGAAAATTGCTCTCCAGTAATTTGGACAGCACTAACAGTGGCACACAGAGTTAGTTTGGTTTGGACCATTTTGTAATTACCTTTACAAAATGAGCGGGGAAGGGGGTTCAGATGTCTTTTTTTTTTACCTTTCTCAAGATCCCCTCCCTGCTCAGGAAGGACATGTTCTTCCCAGTTAAGAAGTGGCTAAGAAGACTCTCGAAATAGATATATGGGTGCATTTTTGCGCATGGCTATGGTCTTGGTCATTGATCAAGCGTTTAATATCCTATTTAAAAACTTCTGCACTCTTTCAAATGGACACGGTAGTCATCACATTTTTGCCCTTACCAGTCATACTTACTTTCTTATCTTACCTATCCAAGCTTAGTTTTTTAAGGTAAATACTAACAACTACAAGCTGTAGATCACCTTACAATAAATTTCCTGACATATTTATTTCATAACTGTCTGCTCCAGAATGCACTGTTGCCCAGAAATTTGCTCATAAAATATTTTTTTAAATGGATATAAGCAAAATAAAGATGGACTTATTTAAAATCCTCTAAAAAATGTTTAGTGGTTTTGTTAAATGCTTGTATATTTTACTTAATCATAAGTACTTTATTTGATTGAATTTAGAATTTAATGTACTCATATTTGCTAAGAAGGTACATATTTGAAGTACTGAAAAGGGTAAATGTTCCATAACTCAGCTGTGTAAATACATAAAATTCTGTTTATGGCATGAATCTAAATAACAAGCCCACAATATCTTTTCACTTGTTTCTTTTTAATCATCCTATATTCACTCAAGTTTGAGTTCAGGTTTTACTTGAAATTTTAATAGTCTGGGTGTAAAATGGAATTACAGCTTACTTGTTAGTAATATTCTTGATACAAAGTTTTTTATGTCCTTTATTTTTACTTCAAACATTGTTGTTTCGTGTACAAGAAGATAATTAATTTTGTGACAGCAATTTCTTTTAGAAGGGGGGAAAACCATTATTGCATCTTAGTTGAAAGTTGGGATAACTCCCTGGCAAGAAATATTTCATTATTAGTTCTCGAGTGCCCCCAAATCTGTTCTTGTTTCTGCCTTCATGACCTAGTCTTTAACTCAGCAAAGAAACAAACACACTTAGTCATTTGAGTAAGTAAGTCAGCTGCTTGCAGAAGACACCATCAGTTTATTAGGATCCAAAAAGGTGCAAATCTTCTAAATACTTCTCAGGTTGACTGCCAAAGTCTATTGGATGATCTGCACCAGTCTCCAACCACTGCCTGTGTGAGCCAAGAGCTTCTCCAAGTACATGTTTAGTCAGTGGGTTTTTTCCTTGTTTTAGTGCTATTATTTAGAGCTATTCTCATGTGTTGAGACAAGGGACGTCTACATTTTTTAAAACAGAGCTTTCTGGTGTAATTGTCAACATTTTTATTTCTTTTTACCTTTGTACTTTTTACCTGTTTATTCCCTGCATACTTTCCACCCAGTCAACTCCCACATCTTGTTTTATGTAAATTAGAAATCAATACTGAGGCTGCTGTGACGCCATCATCACGATAACCAGTACAGCCCAGATTACAGTTCAGATCATGCTCTTATCTCATTCCTAAGAGACATGGCTGCACTTAGAGGAGCTGGTCGGAGTTTATACAGACAGGGACCAACATATATACAAGGCAAACACAAAAACGTATAGGCTGTTTACTTTTGTGAGAAACAGAAGTAAGGTAACATACAGTAGAGACATAGCATATAACATAACATAACATAGCAACGCAGAGCTCTTGTCAAAAGAGAAGCTGATCGAGGAGAAACAGATTTCTAAAAAAACTAAACAATGTAAAACTATTGATTCTAACTCACAGTCACAGACATCTTTGTAAATAAGGTTTTAGAAGATAATTAAAGAAAGCTAAGCATTTATATGTCTGGTGAGAATATGTGCAGTTACATTGCAGAAAAAAGTTATGTAAACAGAAAAAAAACTGCAAACCCTTGACTTATGCAATGAACTAATCTCTAACTAAAAGCAGTTAGAAAAGTTCTCTGTGGACAGTTTGTTGTGTAATTGTTTAAAACGAATTTATTGTCATCTTTCTCTGAAGCGTCTGGTACTAGTCACCATCAGAAAAAGGATATTGGGGTTGGCAGCCTGTAAATTTGAGTCGTTGAGTTAATTGCTGTGATGCTACTGCTCTGTATGAACTGCTATACAATATATTTCTTAGCCACAATGTGGCTTTCTGTAAAAATGTTCACTGTCATGGCAACAGAAGTAGGAGGACCAGTTTCCTTTTTGAGGATTTTAGCAAGATCAGCCATATGACAGACTGTACCCTTTCTTTGTTTTTTAGTGTAGGCACTACACTTCTTAAAAAGGCAGCTGGAGGTCATATATAACCCTCTGGAGGATGAGGGAAAATGGTTTTTTGGTAGAAATTGCCCAGACACAGAGGAGATTTTTAAGAAATTAGAGGGAGAAAGGCTACCGAAAGAGCATACAGAAGTAGACGGCCTGCAGCTCCAAGAGCATCAAAGATAATGCTCAGAGAAACAGGAACTGGAGACATTGCTGGGCCCAAGGCACTACAAAAAAGGTGTCCAGAGGGGTTGTGCATTTTGCTGCACGTCAGAAAGCCACTGAGATAGCTGACACAATGGTCCACCTACAAGAACACCGTGGACTACGGGGAGCTGGCTTACAATCCCTTTTATTACTACTCCATCTTAGTTTCTGTATTTAAAAAATTAATTAACATACTTTATTGTCTACTAAAACTGGGATAGTTTGTTTGTTTGTTTGTTTGTTTGTTTGTTTGAAAACTGTTGGATATTGTTTAGGAAACTCACTGCAAAGGTCTAAATCCTCAGCAGAGTTGTGACTAACTCGAGATCTCATCTCAAGCCAGTCAAAGGAAGATCTCCGCTTCCCTGCTGTCAGACTCAAGCCTCTAACCAAAATAGAAATCTGTCATTAATCTTCTCTCAGATCATAGCTGGTGCTGCAGTCACAAGGGTACAAGATGCCACTATTTCAGGAGATCCAGCCAGGTCGGATCCTGCAAATATCTCAAACTGAAGACACATGACAGAAGTTGACTAAAATGATGCCTGCCCAGGAAGCTTCTTTAAAACTTACTGTGGTTTATCAATTCATCAAAGGTACAACATGTTCAGACTAATGCATAAACATGGCGAATGGCCTACATTCAGAGCCTTGTTTACACCTTTGTAAAGCCCCGTCAGCTGAGATATCTTCTGCATTGCCACAATGAAAGCAGCTTGGTTTCTGTGAACCTTTAATGTCTGAAACTTCCCTGTCAGTTCTTCTGCATTGTCTGCTCTTTGTCTGGGGTCTGGGAGCCCACAGCCTCCTTTGGCATATGCCTTATTCTTTGAGAACGAAAGGTACCAAGCCCAAATAAAAGTACATCAGCTTTCAATTAATAACCCAACTATTACTGTCATAATTCTTTTGATTGCTGGTGCAAGAGGCTTTACTTGAATCCTTGCTGCTGTGTGCTAATACTGAATCTAAAAATAAAAGTAAAACACCAGTTTGCATTAACAGTGCTGTGCATTCAGACAGGGTTGCACTTAAAAATCAAAAAGGTTAGACAGACAGTTTGTCACAAATATGAATACTTTCCTCATGCATTCAGCTACAAAGCTTGTTATCTGCTATGCTAGAACGAAATCTTGATCCTGCTGAAATAGTTGAGACATTTTTATTATCTTGCACACAGCTGGGATTTCAGATTGAAGAATAAAAGTTACATGAGAATGTTTTAAGACATTAATGTTTCAGTAAAAAAATCTTAATAAGGGAATGAAAAGAATTTGCAGATTAGTATCAGTAAATTCTAAACTGGAGAACAGTTAATAAATAAAGACTACTTTTTTAAAAGAGATAAAAATCAGATATTATAGCAAGTAGCTACTTTGCAGCAGCCTAATTAAACTATGATGAAATAGTCTTTTTGTCAGCATACTTACTTGTGCTGTGCATTTTTTAAATAGCAAAAATAATTATTGTCTTTCAAATAGATTAAATTTTGTCATTATTTTTTAAAAAGTAGTTACCCTGAAACAGCCTCTAAAATCAACTTACTAATTATTAACCAGTAATATAATAGGTTAGTTAAACATACAAAACGGAAACGAGGATCAGATGTAATATTTTGACTGTAAGGTTTTTATGGCCTGAGAAAGAAAGCAAAAGGCTTTCTTTTACTTTATTTTCTTGTACAACCAAGAATCAACAATCATCTTTAATCTTCTATTTCTTTTGTCAATTTTAGTTCATTTACTTTTAAGTTTCATTCCATGCATTCGTTTAAGAATATCCCTGTTATTACACACTAAGATTCTATCATAAAATTCATGCAGATCCAGTGACTTCAAATAGTTTCACAGCCTTACAGCCCTAGGGCAGATCTATCTACAGAGTGCAGCCACTTCCCCAAGCCAGTGCATCCTAGCTCGGGATTGCTGAAATAGTGTCCCTTACATGGAATGGCAGCTATTTGAACTTTCTTTTAAAGTTCCTGTTACTTCTTCTTTGGAGGCTCTTTTGAAGGCTTTGTGAGTTATCCCAGCCCTTAACAAACACAAACCAGATTGTAAGGTGCATCTAGGAAGACATAACTGAAGAGAATTTTGTATAGTTTCTTTGTCTGTTTAAAGTGAGTGAGAAATAAGGCCAGGGATAGTTATCTCCTGGGCCCCAATGATTTATTTCTTCAAAATAGGTAAAATAAAACATCCCTTTCCATCAAGAGAGTGAGCAATACACTCGGTTCTTTTCCTTGATGTCTATGACATCCATGAACTATCAACATTCCCCCATCCAGGGGAAGATCTTGATCTAAAAAGGAACCACAGCATGACATACCACCTTCTTGCAGGAGAGCACAGCTCTGCAGCAGACCCTCTCCATAAATAGTCTCTCAATGCAAAGGTGAATCTGCAATAAAGGCAAAGAAAAAAGCACAGCATGTCTACTGGGGTCACAGACTTCTGTCTATCCGGTATCCCAAAATACAGGGCATACGAAGCCCTGCTGCCACTATTCAGCACAAACAATGCTACTGCTCTTCCGTGTTTTTCTGAGTTCCCTTTTGGCACTTCTTTGGAGCACATTCTTCATACTTCTTTTTCTACTACATTTTTCCATTCTTTCTTCATACAGATAGTCTTTTTACATATTTAAGCCTTAATTTAATTTAGCAATCCATTAAATCATGTAACTTGCACCTTGAGAACAATGAAAACACTACGAAAAAAATATGTCCACAGTTTGAAGAATTAAGGTCTGTCCTTTGACAGAGGTCAATGAATTCCATTGATTACAACCATGTCAAGACATGCTTCTCTCCTTGTATTTGCTGTCCTAGTCTCTAACTAGGACGATGAGATTAAACTAGAGCAGAGAGTAGATTATGAGCCTAAGACACTGACAGAAATCAGAAGTAAAGCTCATAAGTCAACAAATTTAGACTTTATTTAAAATGCTGTATGCTAACAAACCCTCAGTTTGAGAAGTGCCCTCAGTACATTGAAAACATGTGAATAATGTATAGTAATATGACTTGAGAGCTGAGTGAATAGACTAGATGGTTTTCACAGGATATTCTGTTCCTGAATGTGACAGGCTATTATTCCACGAGGCCAAATGTCCTTGAAACGGATGAGGTAATGACCATGTTTGGAGACCATTCAGATAAATTTCAAGAAAAAGGTTGCTGGCAGAAATAGTAATTATTTGGATGGATTTGTATAATTTTAAGCAGAATATATTTATAGTTTTCTGAGAAGCATTCATTGTAAAAGGCCAATGATTTTTTTGTACACTAATTGTCCCTGTCAGAGAGATGTCCTTCAGGACTCTGCTGGTAATTCTAGCACTGCAGTTATCCCAAATGATATTCCTCAGGTCTGTGGTAGAAATACTCTGATCCACTCATACTGATTTCTCTGTGATATTTGCCTTTGCCACAGTGTTTGAAAATTGCATCATAGAATGAGCTACATCCTTCCATCATCAAGGAATTAATAGAAAAATAATCTGTAGCATTTGTGAAACTGCATAACCCTTTCACTCTACCAAAGTGGGTGGGAGAGTAACACTGATTTCTTTCTGTGCACCATGGCTTCCTTTCTCTTGGAAGTCTACAATGCCATTGTATTTCTTAGAAAGACTCTTGCACACTTATGCCTTTATTTTTTCTTCTTAATGCATAGAAATGTAAAAGATTTAGCATTTCACGTTACCTTGGTCTTTTACATAACATTATTTTAATGTGCGACAGCACAATTGAGATGATCCCTTAAATGATGATCGCTACACAATGATTTCGACTAGGAAGGAATTTAGAAAGCAAATAAACCCAACAGTCTGCCAAGCTAAGTCTTCACCAACGAAAAAGTCTTTAGACATATCCTTATTACTGCAATTATTTTTCTTTACAAAGCCTCCAAGAGTCCTTAGTGATTTTAATGATTTAAAAGCCTGGTTATACAAAACAGAGAGCATATGGTTGCCATTGCTGCAGATCCATTACAAAGAATGCAGTTACAATCAGCTGCATTTTTGAGAAATGAGTTGGTAATATCATAAAACTTACATAACACAGTTTTATCTTTCTTCTGCAGATTTATAAGGCCAAAAGGACCTCATGAAGGCATCACCTTTTATGCTTATCATGAATTGCATGAATAAAGGAAAAGAACTAATTTAGATGCTTAAACTGAAGCCAGTATAATCTTAGCATGGCTGACGAAAGAAGGAAAAAACCCAATGTGGCTATAAATCATATTTGTTTTTCTTCAGTCTCCTGTGCAATTTAGAAAAGTCTGTGGCTCCCTAAATTATGCTCAGCTGTCTACAGCCCTAGGGGTTAAGTCCTATGTCTGAAAAGTGCCATGGGAGAAAAATGTCATGTCTTCTCTCTCCAGGATCAGACCAGGAGGAGACAAGACTCTTAGCACCATCATGACTCACCTTGGGGAAAGAATTTTAGGAGAGAATTGCTGCGTTGTGTTTGTGTGCATGTTCATAGCACACAGTACCATCTTCTTTAAGCAATCAGCTACATCTCACCCAGCTTCTATTGGGGTTATTCACAGAATGGCTGCCAGCATTTTCCAATTACATCTTTGTCATCCCATCCAGGGGATAAGGAGGGATGGAATCAGCACATCATAAATGTCAGGTAGGGATGCAGTCAGAGGAAAACTGAAATCCATGTGTATGGAGATATAATCAGAAAGATTGCTATTTAAATATGGCCAGCACTCTGGATTGAGGTCATCAGGGCCGCTGTTGACTGTAGCTGGTTTTGATTGTGTACACTGGGTTCAGAGTTTGCATTTTTATGGTATTAAGTTTTCACATAAGTTTTTGTTGTTCTTTTTGTTTGGGTTTTGTAAAACTTAATACATACAGGGTTTTGTTATTGTTGGGGTCTTTTTTACGAAGAGTATTATACCACACAACAGAAAAAATATTCATATAGCTTCAAAAGGGACTAACTCTCATTTAATTTCATTTCATTTAATTTCATTTTCATAAAGCTTAAAAAGTCACCCTGCAGGATCCATATGGAGGGAGAAAAATAATTAGGTTTTAATCTCCAATTAGAAAACTGAAGGTTTCAGGGAACATCTTGGAAAAGCTGCATGTAAACCTAGGAGTTGTGAGTTGAGGACCTCTGAGCCACTATAATAATAGCATCAATCTACCTGGAATCTGCCTGGAAGACAGTGCAAGGTAGGGAGTGTCTGCTGCTAAAACTTCAGGCACTTCCTTTGACAAGACTGAACAGAAAAATTTTCACTTTCAGAGCTTGGTAACTGTTTCTGCAGTCTCATAATTTAAAGATTCAAAGATGATCTAGGTGTTCAGCTATACTGTGGGTATTTAAGTGGGCAGAAAGTTCAGAGAAAAAGACACAAAGGAAACACTGCTGTTGGTGCCACCAGGAGTAGACGAAACTCCCTGCATCCACAATGAAGAGTAACTAATTTCTCTGAGGAGCTTTTGAATAGGAAATTCTTGGATGAACTCAGCAATCTATATCCATGTATATACAGACAGAGAGAGAGATACACACACTATCTACAGTTCTGCTTATTGCTCCATGTACCTTTGAACCTCTTTCTCCACAGAATGTACTGCATATCATGTACTATTGAAGCCATCATAACACCCAGGTAAAGATCACACAAACTGTGAACTGCGAGTTCTTTATAGATTTCCTGTTGTAAACATGCATTTTTCACCCTGGAAATCTTGTTAATGGAAGTGCTAAGATGGAAGTAATAAGTATTTGATATGTCACATTTCCTCTTTAGTCATCTCTTACTGATTTTATGTCTAGCCCTTTAGTACAGGACTCAACTCTTTCTTGAAGTCACAAGCATCACCTCTGTCTTGGGACCCTCACAGGAGATTTTCCAAAACACAAGGGGTAGCACTTTCAGGTGTAAGTTACTGTTTAACTTTTTATTCAAGTCCATATTGGTTAGAAATTTCTATCATATGATGGCTGTAGCCTACTGTATGAATGCATCTAAGATTATCCGAATCTCACCCACTCTGAATATGTATTCATCTAGTTAAAACCCTCGCCTGGCTCTTATCAGCATGCCTGCTAATCTCCTAGCAAAGTCATGAAAGAATGTAAAGGCTGTAATAATTTCTTTAGGACAGAGTTGCACTTGAGGCATATTAGTGTTAGAAAGCTGGTACTGCCACTATTTGTCTTATGAATAAAGGATTTCCATCTCTGTGGCCATCAGCATGAAGCCTTTAAAAAGCCATAAATTCACTAAGAAAGTAATTGAAAATCTCTGAAACAGATCTCTATGGGCAAAATGTCAGATTGTACAGCCCAAATGCACAGCTCCACAGCCCTCCCTAAACTGATTCTTTTTAACCATGCCAGTATTTGTTGTGCTCACCTGTGGTAACTGCCACCACTTACATTTTTCAAACAGCAAGAAATGTATTGCCACCATCGTTAAAAGGCTCCATAGGGCAATTACAGGAGAAGCCATGCCACAGGATTGTCAAATTAGCTGTGCAGGTTAGGCTGCAACAGCAAAACCACAGGGACTCTGCAACTGTTGTGCGGGAGGTAAAGTTTGTGCTGGACTTGAACGAGGGCACTAAAAAGCCCCAAGGAAGCAGAGGGGCCATGGCAAAGACCTTACTACAGGAAATGCAAGAGGTAGGTGTACTCTTCCACCATCACCTGCCAGAAAATGAGTTTACACTAACAGTCATGGGACTTGTGATGCAAATGGTCCCCTTCCCCTTTCCTTCCTAGACAGGCTGCCCCCACTCAGTAGTAATGCGCACCAAATCTCCATTTTAAAGGAAATAAGACCAGTGCATTGCTTCCAGTATCATAGAGGACAGGAGCTAGGAAAAATGTCCCAGGTTTCTGCACACACCTAGAGTCTGGCTCGACCTGTTTGGTGCCTTTCAGCATAGGGGTGAAACAGTATATAAACTACATATGTTTTTCTATAGGGACACAAGAAATAAATCAAAGGCTGAATTCAAGACCACAGCTTGGTTCTAGATGGTCAACACCACTACTACATGCAAACGAAGTTGCGTAACTGGAAACCACGGAGACAGTGAGATAGCCCCTGAGGTCTCTTCACATGATACTGAGTTTATTCCGGTTTTTTGTGGTATATGTAATACCACCACTGGTTTATTATTTTTTCAATGACCATGGGTCACAGTCCATAGCTGTATAGCTCTGGATAGATAAGTGCCTTTGAGGGATTTCTAGGTAAGAAACTGTTTCCCTCAAAACTAAAAGAATTTAAAACGTTCCAGGATGAAAATCCCTCTTCCCTCCCATATAGTTTAGATAGTTATTCCTGGTGGAACAATTCCTGACTCCTGCTGGTAACTGGCTTGTGCTCCAAAGCTCAACAGCTCTTGCAAACTGAATTCTACCTTACCTAATTGCAGCAGCTGTTAATATTTGACACAGTACCTTTTCTTCAGAAAAGATTCAAAGGGTTTTGCTGTGATTTCCAGACAGGCTTATACTACTCATACAATAGCTACTCATACAATAACAGTGAATATCATCCTTCCTATTTTAATAGAGCTGCGTTTATAGACAATAAAGTACACAAAGTAAATTTCAACTTATGGATATGGCTAAGCCGACAGCAAAACTTGAATAATAAGGCAGCACTGCAAAGAGAAAGGCCTTGAAATGTGCAAGTAGCAATGAGGTTTTCAGGCTCACTTGCCCTTGGGAGGATATTCTGTAGGTTAGAAATCAAAGCACAGAAAGCAATTCTAAAATATGCTAAATGGAGAAGCATATTTTGATCGGATAAACTAAAAGAAAGATGTCTCTAATTTGACTACTTAACTGGTCAGCTAAGGTAAGAGGGACTAGAAAGATTCTGAAAATAGCCACATTAAAATTATAAAAATCAATACAGTATTTCACAATTATTCCGTGCAGTAAGTGCAAAAGCAGAAAAATTATAATGCATAAATCTGTGGGCGTCAGCTTAGCTAAGACCTTTGGAATACGTGGCACAGATTTGAAGACACGTTTCTGATGCTGGTTAAATCTGAAAGGCACTGAAAAGTCACAATAGATATGCATACATTGAGGAAAAAAGGCTACTGCAAAAAACTCCAGAAACTACTATTATTAGCTAGATAAGTGAAGAACAGCTGTCATGACAACCCAATTCATGCAAATGGCAAGAGATAAATATGACTATAATCAAGGTGCCTCAGTAACACTTTATTGACTTGAAAAGAGAAGCGTCCTCAAAGGTCATAGTGGCTTATGTAGTTCACATCTGCACCTCAGGCATTCACCTCCTGAACCTCAGCTGGTGTAAATGGACTAATTGGACTGAGGTTAGCCGCACTGATTTTAACATCCACTGGGAATTTTTCCCGTTTCTTTGCTCTGTAAGGCTAAATAACAGGGCTTATTACTACGTGTGTCCTTGTTCCTTCTGGTTCTTTTTCTCTAGGGATGACATGTAACTTATTTTACCACCATGGTGTATTTTTTATGAGTTAATAAGCCAAGACTAAAGCTGAAGTATTCAGCTGGTTTAAAAAGAAGATCAGTGGACTGTTATTCTTCAGGAAATACCTCTCTAAAAAATTTGGAAATAAATATTTTTGTAAAAGGAATGTCTCAAATACTATCTTTTTGAAATAGAACTATTTGGTTTTGCATCATTTTGAGACAGCTTTATGTAACTGGAAACTCACTAATAATCAAATTCTGTTGATGTGAATGCCTTGCTTTTTTAGAAATATGTATATTTGAACACTGAAAATTTTAAGGTCTTTTCACTGTTCATGTCCAGATGAAAAAACAAAACAAAACAAAACAAAATAAAACAAAACAAAAAACCAAACACAAAAAAAGTGCAAAAAACCACCAACGCCAAAAAAATGCCCGAGCATAAAATTTCCCAAATCAAATAATTTTGGCCTTTTTGTCATAAAGGTAACTTCATGACATCAGGCACCGTTACCAGACAAGACAAATACTTATCTGAGTTATTTGTAAGGATAGTCTTAAAAATAGCTGTTGCTAAAATTCTTGCTCCATTAAAAAAGATTTTCATATAAATTAGTGATTACTTGAGTTTTTTGGAAAATCAGTAAATATTTGTAATGAATTAAGGTACCAGTTAATTGAGTAGGTGACTTGAAATTTCATATAATTTTTTAAAACTAATATGCGAAACTATTATCTTTTTTCTTACCAATGACCATCAGTGACTTCTCTAACTGCTCTTCCATACATTAAATTTTATCTGGTCAACTATCTCCTAGAAGCTGAGCACCTAATTTCAAAACAAGAATTTTGACATTTTGGAATTATTTCTGCAGGTCTGTTTCTACTCTGTTATCTGGCCATGAGTTTTGGCCATGGGTTTGTATCTTGTGAGGTAAAGCATTTAAGTTTTAAAGGTATTCAGTTGTGCAAGAGTTGAAGCAAACCATATTCTGGATTGAAAGGTTCCCATTTCCTGACAGATGGCCTTCTTCATTCTAAAAGAAAATGAAACCTGCCACTTTTATTCATGCAGAATATCAGGCAACTTCCTATTGTTGTTGAAATAAATGGAATGATCCTATTCCACCTTGAAAAAATAGCAAAAAGTCACGCAGCACATATCACCAGCACTGCTGCACTTTTATGAGTAGACCATTAAAAACACAACAGTATCAGAACGGTATTTTTACTTCTGAATATATTTATACTTTACTCAAAAGTAGCCTTTCAAAGGTGTGTCTATTAACAGGAAATTTTCTTTTTAGATTATTTCTTTTAACATTTTTCTTCACAAGCCATCTCTGAAGTTCAGGCAAGAGCTGAGCAAATATCAAAAATATTTTTTCAATGAATTTTTATTTCAACAGCTACATGAATTCATGAAATACTCCTTGAATGCTTTGGATGATTACTTTTTGCTAGCATCCATGCACCAAGTTTTATGAACACCTGCTCTAAAGTTATTTTTAAACTAACATCAATAAAGGATTTTTTTTACAAAGTGATTTTAGGAAGCTGTGGCCACATTGGCTTAGTCCTTCGGCTTTCTAAGAGACAAAGTGAGCTTTTAAAAGTTCTTGTCGCTACTGAAACAAAAGTTTGGTGATTCGTTACCTGGTAACTCTCTTGTCGTTGTCATGAGTAGAGTGAGAGTAAATGATTCCATACAGAAGAGGGCAAGGGCTGACGAGAGGCACACCCAGAACACACAGAATTTACAAGTGACTAAAACACGGTTCCTCTTTGTATGCAATCTGTTCAGTCCGTGCATCTCACCCCAATTGATTTCTCTGGCTATTTCTTGATCTTTAAAAAAATGGTGACTGTGAGAATTACAGTAAGAAAGAAACATTCAACCTCTTTTCTACATGGGTTACATATGCAAAGACTTGTAATAGTCTGGAAGTAAACAACCATACTCCTACTCAACAGGCAGAATGCTGAATATGACTCCTTCTGGATCAAATGCTCATTGCCAGGAAAAGAGTTCTAGAATAGGAGATCAATGCTGTCATCTATCAGGTACCCATTATCTCCTTAAGCATCTAAGATCTACTGAGGCAATAAGCTTGCCAACCTAATTGTTAAATTTATTGTGTTTCATTAATGTCTTTCTATCAATCATATTGAGCCTAATCCAGCTCTGTATGACATTTCTGGAAAATTACCATTGACTTCAGGGGAAGCTGGATCAGGAAGCAATAGAGATGCCAGTTGATGAAATACGTGTAGAAAATGCAATCATCTCTTGAAACAAATCATATGCTATCTCAGAAGTGATAAAATGTCATTTAATTTCTGTTGGCATTCCTACTCACTTCTGCACCTGCAGAGACAATCTTCTTAGGGTTGAATGATATTTACAATGAAGACAAAAGCAGAATGTCGACAGGTAAAGTAATTTGGCTCTCATATTGACTACAGCAATTTGGGTGGCCACTGCTGTGAATTAGATGAATGACAGCTGGAAAAAAATCAGATCTCCGGCAATAAAAAAACAGTTGATATGAGAAATAGATCTAAAGAGCACAAAACATTGAAAAGTTTGATTACCTTTCTACAGTTGCCTAGCAAACACTGTTTTCTAAGTGCTGTCCTTAAAGAGATTAATCTAACATTTCCCAGGGAACACGGGACAACTGTTCTCTTTTCTCACAGTGTACACTTAAATGTCTATGGATCACACTTGCCCTACAAACAAACAAAGGGAGCTTTAATGGCATGGCACTGGCTGGCTATTAATCAAATAATAGTGAAAGACTGGGACATTAAAAAAAAAAGAACTATACAAAACAGCTAAACTAGATTAAATCAATAGACAATGGAAAGAGCCTTCAAGGGAAGCTTTTGCTCTGAAGGATATCTGATAGATACGAACTACTTTAATTAACCTTCAGGTTTTAACCTGTGGTAAAAACCACAGAGCAAGGTAAAATGTTGCTGGGTTGAAGTGCACGTCTATGTTTTGCCCATTAGACCCTACTTTTTTCACTGCTCAATATGGCTCGGAAGTTCGGTTGAAGAGGGGTGAAAGAAGGGCATGGCAAACGTCCTTGGTAAAGGTTTAACAGCTGAGCCTGTTTTCCCCAAATGACGTCACCTAAATTCAAGTGCATGTCAAATACATGTATTGCCAAACAGATAAAGACAACATGGTTAAATCATAATTGTAAGTCTAAGTACAGATGCAGATAATATATACATATATGGCAATTTGAAATCAAAGTGTTTCATCAGAACTTTTTACATCAGAATTTTTTACATTGGAAGAAGGAAATATTTTTAAAAATGGCAATATATTTTGTTTCAACCTCATAAGAACAGTATCTCTTTAAAAAAAATGTATCTTAATTCTGTCACTTTGCATGTATTTCATCTAATTGTATCTTGTAAAGACAGATTAAGCAAAAGCAGGTAATTAAATGTGTCAGGAAGGTCTTCTCAACATTTCCAAAACAACTTTTTCTTGTAAACTTTCTTGCAGACAATTTTAAAATGTTGATTTCTTTTTCCAGTGTGAGATGAAGAGAAAAATCACAAATTATAGGAACAAAACCACAGAGTTCCAATTAGTACCGAATATGCATTTAATATTGCTACTTACTTGCTTCACAAGGTTGATGGGAGATTTTGTTAGATGTGGCTTCTCAAGCTCTGAAAACTGCTTAAGGAAAGGTACTCCTTTTCACAAACACTAAGTGTTGTTTCTATATTGGCTTCTGAAGCTGACACAGAGGCAACTCCCACTCCAACAGAGGCAATTTGCGATCCTCATCTACGCAACTGACTTGCATACACAGTTCTCCCCTTCAGGGAGTATTTTCTATAACTGTGTGGCTTTACTTATTTATTTTGCTAGTAAAAGGTAAGCCACATCTGTGCAATAAGCAGTAAGAATCACGTTTCGAAAAAGTAGGGGTTGTTCAGGCTTTTCTCAATTCCTTCAGAATGAAATACCTGCAGTAGTACCTATTGAGCTTTCATCTCAGGGGAGAGTCAAACGTTACAGTTTAATTTACTTCAGCATGCGAAGAGTAGAGGCATGTTTTATTAGGATTATATTGAGGGAATTGATAACCCAGCCTCACCCAGTAGCAAAGGACAAGATCCATGTCTTGTGATTCTGCCTCCCTGTATGGCTGCCTGAGTTAAGACTTCCTATAAGAATGTAGTATCCTGTTAATAATTCTCTTTTTTTTATAACCAATGCTTAGTTTGTGTCTCAGACAGAGATCCTTTGGCAAATTTCTGTGAAAAAGAAAATAGAAAACGTATGGATTTTTAAGACGTGCCTATATGATATCTATCTATCTATCTATCTATAAATATATATATATATGTATCTTGGTTAGTAAATGTATTACAGATGAAAATATAGTATTTCAAAACAGACAGGCAAATAAATTTGGATTTTTTTCTGATCTATAGGGGTCTCATGCAGTTCTCCTGGTATACCTCAGTTTGGACTCACACTGATTTTTCTAAATTCCAGACTCATGTTTGTGCCAGTTTCATCTCTTAATCACGTTTTCCTTAGGATTATCACAGGACAGATTCAAAAAATAAAAGCATACCTCTTCCAATTAAGTAGACAAAGAGATTTTCTAAGAGCCTAACTGTGCTGGAGTTGAATATGTTTGCATCTTCAAGCATTCAATGCTAAGGTTTTGCTACAATATCCACTCGTTAACATTCCAAAACAAGGATCCGCACAGGTGTTCAGCATTTTCAAGTCTGCATCATTTGTTTCCAAACATTCTATAGTGTATCTGGTCATTTCATCCAAGAAGGGCTACCCAGAAGCCCTACAGCAAAACTTACCTCAGTGCATTTCATTTTTTGACCCATTTTTCAGGAATCTTTTTTGAGGGGGGGGGGAGGGTCATTTGTTCATTTCACTTTTCTGGAAAGCATTAATTGTTTAATAGCAGGAGTAATTTTTAGTGGCTGTGTTTTGACTTCCTACTCTGCTTTATTTCTTATGCCAGTGTTCACATTTTTTCCCCCTGGGACACTCTGAGCACACTGACACCCTAGATACAACCAAAAATAGGAAGACAAAATTTGCTCCTGAAAAGTCATTTGTCCTCTATGTTTTTAAGGACCTGTAACAAGTTTATAAAAATGATGTACAAAGTCTATGCATTTTATATCTGAATGCAACGGGGAATCTAGCATCCTTAACGTTGATCCAGATAGTTATAAACTTGTGTGCACAAAGGTCAGCTCCTCTCTTACTGTTGTTCAAAGCACATTTCAGAGGAAATATAAAATTCAAATAATGCAAATAAGGAAAACAATAACATGTTCTTTCTTGTGAAAAGCTACTAACCCAACTGGCATTTAAAGTAAGATTTGAAAGGTGCCCACAGACTCCAGAGTATTAGATGATTAGATGGATGGATCACATCTCCTACAAGGAAAGGCTAAGAGAACTGGGATTGTTCAGCCTGGAGAAGAGAAGGCTTTGGGGTGACTTAACTGCCGCCTTCCAGTACCTGAATGGAGCCCACAAGAAAGCTGAACAGAGACAATTTAAAAGTTCGTGTCACGACAGGACGAGAGGGAGTGGCTTCAAACTGAAAGAGGGCAGGTTTAGATAAGCTTTTAGAAAGAAATCCTTTACTATGAGGGCACTGGCACAGGTTGCCCACAGAAGCTGTGGATGTCCCATCCCTGGCAGTGTGCAAGCCAGCATTGAATGGGGCTCTGAGAAGCCTGGTCTAGTGGAAGATGTCCTTGCCCGTGGCAGGGTGGTTGGAACTAGATGATATTTAAGGTCTATTCTAACTCAGATCTTTCTGTGATTCTATGATTAGTTCATCATTCCTTGTAAAACGTGTTATGTGAGCCATTTAGTTGCTAAAATGCTGCAACTAAGAAAGCACAGAGAAAACGTTGTGTGTGGAATTTCAAACACCTTACGTGACAACCCATCTAGTACTCTTTTCAGGACCACACACAAATGATGAAAAGGTTATTCTTTCTCAGTATATTGTCAAAAGATGATATAAAGGCTGTTCCACACAATCCAATAGCTCTTCCAGTGCCTCAGGGATAAGGGATGGGTTAGAGGAAATACTATTTGATCTCTTTTTATCTTTTTCGAAATAGTAGGACATCGTACATATAACAGGATGAAAAACAAGCGTATACAATACAACCACTGCAGCATTTTGTGTGTTCAATGTTTGTAATTACTGCACAATAGCACATTGTCTTTCAAATTACACAGCACGGGCAACAACAGTAATGATAACAAGTGACTCAGACAGGCAGGAAATTCTGTCTGTTATGATAGGATTAGAAGGTATGGGAGGAGAGTCCCACAAACACTTTTGCTTAAATTCAGTTTAAAATGCCAGTGTACTGAGAAAAATTGAAGGCCATCAGCTTATGTCTTGCATGTTTCCTGGGGAAGTTCCAAGAATTTTCTTCTTGATGTGGTGGTTTTAGGGGCTGAGTGTGGCTAAACTCCTGACAGCCTGAGTCAAAACTGAGCTTTTCTACAATTCACTATATCAAAGCTATGGGCTGCATATTTCAAAAAATAATAGCACTTTATAGAGAGACATTTGCTGAAAGGACAGAGGTGATGAGCCCCAAAAGATTTAAACAGAACAGGAATAAAAAGAAACAAAGTTTCCTTCTGGCAGGTTATACTGCAAAATAAGCTTTCTTCAAGATAATATTCTTGGAGAAGTTTCAAGAAACTAGAGACCTCATCTTTGAGCAAAGTCACGAGGAGTTACACCATTTTTTAAAAATAAACTGATAACTTCTTTGCAGCAAGATTTATTTACAAGTGCTATGCCCTGCCTTGTGTCTTTCTGCATTTTAAGAGGATCCCTTGCAGACCAGAGTATCTGAAGGAATGATGGATATACTTTGCTCCTTGAGCAAATTAGGCATAGCTTGGTACAGGCTCCAAAAGAGGTAAAGGCCAGAGACGTGTGAGCCAAGAACTTCTCTAGCTCTAATCTGTTCACTGAATTCCACAGAGGAATGGAGGGACACAATGAGCCTCAGTCATATGAGCATGCAGCACCGCTCACACAACTAACACCTGAATAGCACACAGCATTTTCAATTCTCATTCATCAACGAATAAAGACGTTGTGGGTACAAGGAGTCTCACGCACGCCTTACCCACCACTTGTAATTTGACTTCACGCCAAGCCCTTTATTCCATAAATATGACAGACTAAGGGAGCCTTCTTTGAGCTGTCCCTACTAGGAAGCTGGCAGCATGGTGGGGACTCCATTGAACTGGGAAGCCTCTCAAGGTTGCTCCTCAAGGCAGAGGGACTTCTTAACAATTACAGGGTTTTGGTAAGTGACTGATATTGCACATAACCTTGTAGTGTAGTGCTCTAAGATTTTGTCTTGGTAACACTGATTTTGTCTTGGTAACACTGATTTTGTCTTGGTAGTTTTGAATCGTTGTTATATCCTTTGAGCAGTACAGTAATAGAGTGAACCTTGATACTGAACTTTGCTAAGCCACACTTTTACAGCATCATATTTCAATAAAACCACTCTGCAGATACCTTTGACAGTGGTTCTTTAAGCAGTGTGAATAGTCCATTTGCAACAAATTGGCACAGTCGGCAGGATTCCTAAATCCAGCTTTGCTACACTGTAACTCATAATTGACTCTTTTGCTCCTCATATTGGTTTCTAATTCCAACATTGTTCATTTAATATTTTCAAAATTGTAAGCATTAATTCATTTTTACAATTTCATCTCTCTGGTACAGATGAGAAGTCCCAACACAGAGGATGGAAAACGAAAAAGTATTTTTTGCTAAATTGTAGACAGTAAAATGTGAACTAGAATTGACCCACAAAGACACTGTGGACTAGTAAAATGTGGACAGTAAAATGTGGTCTAGAATTGACCCACAAAGAAACTTCAGGCATAAGCTCCAGCTGCAGGACAAGTCCTCAGAGACAATCTGAAACACTAGTGTTTCTTTTCCCTTTTTATTTGCAAATAAATCTGATGTTTGAGGTCCTCGAGCACTGTCCTGCATTGGTCATTGCTGCACTTGGAGGATGCCCTGCAGCTGCACCATGTGTCTGTGCCAGCCAGGCCATGGCAGTGACCATGACCTCTCCTCCTGCGATAACATTGGAGGCAAGAAATAGCAGGAGACAGAGGGCCTTGTCCTGTGCTTGTGTCTGGCACCAGAATCACAGCTACTAGA
Source organism: Lycocorax pyrrhopterus obiensis (assembly GCA_014706295.1). NCBI lineage: Eukaryota > Metazoa > Chordata > Aves > Passeriformes > Paradisaeidae > Lycocorax > Lycocorax pyrrhopterus. Next base: position 18,077,364 of record JACSVZ010000007.1, on the reverse strand, counting down.
AGCTCCAGTAATGCTTACTAAGCTTTTTATACCGGCACAAAGGTTTAATGTTACCCAGTCTTACACAATTTCTTGGAATTGTTATTGCATCCACAAAGAAAGGACCAGACATCTCCTGTTGGAGGGAGTAACACTGTCTGTATGTGCGTGTGTCTGTCTCTGCATGTCTGTCTGTCTGCATGTACATAGTGGGTGGTTTAAAAACTGTTCCTTTATTTTTTAGATTTAATTGACAGCAAATTTGAGGACTTTCATATTTGCTTGAAGCTTGAATCGTTTAATGATTTGTTTATTCCTCCTTCCTGATATTGTACCTGAGAATTATATGCAAGTGTTATTTTGCCTCTACATAGTATGTTTTGTAAAATGACTAGCATTTACCACAGTTTCTTTCTTTGATATAAATATTTGAAATATATTTGGATTTGCCTACAAGCTAACTTCCTAAAATTTTAAATTCTTTCTTTTTTTTGTGATTCAAATAAAATCATAAGTAGTAATCTCATTTTCTGTCAAATGATGAAACTGGAGGTTGATTTCATGTTCAGAAACAGGGCACATGCCCAGATATTCATCAGAAAGACCTACTGATATGTGTAATGTCACAATTTGAAATCTTGGAACATAATTTCAGAGAGTCCTGAAGAAACAATGATGTACTCCGATGTAAATTAAATTAAGCAGACATACACTGTCAGTACATATATACTGAAAACTACGTTAATATGTTGAAAAACCCCTTAAGGGCTGAAAATTAATAGCTTTTACAATCTCTTGGAAAAATTACGTGTGATGCAAAATGTAGTTCTTTGCTAAATCTGTTTTAGCAGTAAATTAATGATTTTTCCAAGCACTGAAGTCAAATTCATACAGAATATAATTTCACTGACTTCAATAGAGTTATCCTGCTGATGGTTTTAGATCAATATCTACAAGACATTTTCTTGTAAAACATCTTCTTTAAAAAGATGAAAACTTTTAATTCTAATTCAAAGTATTATCGCTGTAACAGAAATCCACTAAAATCCTTGGTGTGAGGGATTACCTCTCTTATTTCATTGTTTTGGGGGTAGGATGGTCAGTAGAGATTATGCTGATGAATATAGTGGACTCAGGTGCTGTTCAGATCAGGGCAATCCTGTAAAAATACCAATGCAGATGTTGACTAGGAAATTATCTTGGGGTTTGACTTGTTTAGGATTTCAGAACGCACTCCTTAAGTTTCATTCACTTTGGATCTTGCAGACCTCTGTAAGACAAATCTTCCTGCAGAAAGACAACCAGCAGCATGTAACTGAAGGCTTTCAGAACATAATATATTTGAAGTACACTGTAAAAGCAAATGAGTGGTCTTTCTAGAAACATACTGAACACTTTACTTTCTGAAATTAGTGTTTAGATGTTCTAGAGTCAAGACTGATAAGAACATATACATGTTCCACCTTCAGGGACCATTGAAAAAACTCTTACTCTCCAGCAGTCTGCTCCATCTCAGCCCATTTCTATCCATGGTTTGGAATTTACACAGAACTACCCTGATTCACACAAGTATTTCATTTTATTCTTGAAAATTATGCTGTGATTGAAAACCCTTAGCCCTTACATACACAAATTTTCATGAAGTTCAGCAGCATTGAATTCTTGTTTGTACTCATATTCAGCTGCTTTATCACTCAAAGAGAATGTGAGTAAGTCTAATCTTTGTAGCAAAACCATAAAGCAACTCCCCACCAGAGCAAAAAAGAAGATAATTATATCAGCAAAACTGATAAAGATATGGTCAACTACTCTATCTGGGCTAGCTACGAATCATACCTCTGGTGCAACCACACATGCATAGATTGTAGTGTAGTTCTGTCTCATGCAACCTCAGAAAAAAGCACAGGAAAAATGAAGAGTCTAGGAAGAGAAACTGAGAAGTGGAAACATTATTTTGAGCTTATAAATTTACTTGTGCCTCTACAAGTAACAGAATTGATTTATGGAAATTTATAGGACCTCTGGCTTTCTTATGAACAAGAATTCATCCACATACAAGAATTCACCCACAGAAATGTGCTTCAGGCACCACTATTATTACAGAGAACTGAAAATGGAATTGCTGTCCACTGTGGTGAGATAGATAGAGTTAATGAGAGACTAATAATGAAATGGTGCTCTTCATTCTCTCAGAGAAAAGTTACTTGAAAACTTAAGAATGTTACAGATTCCTCTAGACTTCTCTGTTGTATCAAATACTGTGTCCTTTCAATACCAGAAAAGCTGATAATTTTTTTCCTATAGCCAGAATTCTCTACCAATAAAAACAAACAAAAAACCATACAAAACAAGAGAAATACTGGAAAATATATTTTGCAGGCTTTACTACTAGAAATTGCTTAGTATGTATCCATCCATTCACCTATCCATCTAGCAAGGTAGCTAAATTGCTGTCCACCTACATGTGCCTATGTGTGTGAATATCTACCTACGTAAATATCCAAATACCTACCACAATGGAGTGCTCAGGCTATCCCCAGCCTGCTATCCCAGCTTTGAAGGTCCAGAGCCCTACTCTCCCCATTCCCTCACCCTCTTTGTCCCTGCTCTGTGGCCATCTAGTGCTTTGAGTGGGAAGTGAGAATGGAATAGCAAGTCATAACTGACCTTGTTCAATATGCTGTTTCCATCAATCCCCTCTGTTGCCTTCAGTGAGTAGGGAAGCAACACTGGAAAAAAAATGTCTCACATCTCAGCTAGGATGTGGCAAATAACAAATGAGAAAGGGACTGAAATGCACAAACTCATATGCTTTTATCATTTCCTAGCCCCGGAAGACAATGGGAATTGACCTCAATCAAAAACTTTTCTGCCAGGACTAAAAAAGCACCATGGTACCATGGTATGAGTATTCATCTTTTCATTTTTTTTACTGTCTAGGAGATGGTAGCTCATCTGCTTCTTTCCAGGGATCAGGAAGATGAAGGGATCTTATCTTGTGCTCTGCTAGACAAAGGTACTAACAGGTGTAGTGCCAGCTGAGACCTAAACATTTTCAGAGAGGTGCTTCACTCTGCTCCACTTCATCAAACAAGTTAGAGAAAACCTCTGGTGGGATGAAACACAACAAGCAAGGAACTGCTGTGAGCAGCCACCTTCTGCCTCTGGTTCCCAGCTGTGACGACCGCAGCGCAGCTCCACTCCACTTGTGGATCAGGTTGGGAGGTTTGACTGGAGGCCAAGCAGAAGGAGTTGACCACATTCAAATGTTACTTACCTTGTTCGGCCAAAAAGCAGGGCTCTAGCTACATCTTTTCCAGATTACTCTCTAGGACTGCCAATCCAGGGGAGCCAAGCTGTCTACTAAGATGCAATGTGACCCTTTCCTGTGTCCACCTCCAATGAGCAAGAGAAAAGAATATCCCAGGAATCAGCTCCTGGTTTTTACGCTCCATTGTACTGAGAATATGCACTGACATGCAGGATCCCTCAGCCCTTTTTGTAGTATTTCTTTCTCCCTCACAAAAAGCTCAGGCCTATCCAAAAACAGGAATTTAAGGCCTGATTTCTTAATTTAAAATTTGGTGTGAGAATCTGGAGTTCTTGTTTTTATGCTCATTTTGATGGCATACTTGCAATTTGCCACAGGCATTGGGAACAAGCTTCTCCACCATCCATATGGATGGGATCAGAGATCACAACATTACTGACAGAGGAGCAAAAAATGCAGAATATGACAACCTGTGAAAACATCTGTCTCACCAGTTTGGGAAAAGATGTGCCTTTCACAGCCAGCCAAATACTTCACATTTCTGAAAAGCAAAAGCATTCATATTCAAATTGTTAAATTAAAAAGTCAACTCTCAGGCAAACAATGCAGGGTCTAATGCCAGAAGATGACGTGCAACACAGTATTTCTGATAAAACTACAGTACCAAAAATGTTTGTCAAGACAGTGACAGAAGGCTCTAAACTACACATAGAAAGACAAAAAAGAAAGAATTCATCACATTCGTTACTTTTATTTCATGTCTTGGCATGCATTAAGACCTCTAGGAAAGTAAAATGAAATCTTTCTGATTTGAGTGGCCTTCCAAAGAGACAATTACTGGTATTGACAGATACTAAACTGAAATATAGACAAAAAGAATGAGTGCATCTGGCAAGTTTTTATCTACTTGATCCGATGTTTTTTGTCTTTTAGACATTATTAAGCACGTCTTAGGAACAGTCTTGCTACCACAGAAACTGCTTTTCTGACCTGACCTGAATTTAAAGTCTCCCAGAATTTTCCTAAAAGTCAGAAGAGGACACTGAATTTTGTCTTTCCATGAGAAATGAAACTGGATCGAGGTTATAGAAAATCCCATGGCACTTTTCATAACAGCGAGGGTGTACCAGGTCTAGCTCACTGACTAAATTCCAAGTCAGCTAATTATATTCTCTCTCCCAAATGTTTTCTGTGGTTTCAATTAAAGAAGTTATTAATTACTTCCTATCCTGAAAAATGTTAGCAGCGTGGCTGGCCCAGCATAACCTCTGTGTTTTCTCAGTAGTATGTTTATGCATCAAAGTACCTTGGAGTCCTGTGATGAAAGTCACTAGAGAAATGTGCACTATTGCTGGCTTTTATTGCTTTGTCAGCCACAGTACTCTTAGATCACCTTTACTGTAAGTAATAACTATATTTTATTTTTATAATGCCCAAGTCATCTATGAATTAAAATACGCAGTCATAATTCTAATTAAAAATATATCTTCTTTAAAATAGTAAATATTGGATGATTTTAAGATATATTGTGGATGTGGTATCAGAGCACAGATTGTTTGTTGATGGTATTCAACTTACTGCATGTGAAGGTGCTCTTCAGACTACAAAAACTCCAAACAACCGTTTCTGCCACCATTCAAATTATCTGTGTTTCAGTTGCTGTAATTCTGCAGTAAGTTTTGGGTAGGCGTAACATCAAGTGTTCATTTCAAAATCATAAGAATTTTAACTTTTCCCTGGTCTATTTAAGCAGCTTGCTTTTATTCTCTTCCCTATGCCTTTATGTCACATGTAATAATTCCTTTTACTCCTGGATCTTCCGTCTTTGGAATATTACAAGTGTTACCCATCTTGGCTCAGGCATACATTAGCCTAAGCGTAATCTTTCCTCATAAAGAGATTTTGAGGTCCACTAACCATTTCTTTTATTGTTCTCTACGGCATCCATTTGTACATCCTCTGACCTGTGAGTTCTCAGTGGCAAAGACTTAAGGAAACCAGTGGAATATGCAGGTTTATTTATTTTTGAAACCAGCCAAAATAATTTAAGAAACTCATTATAAGGGGTAGGTCTAGAACACGAGACCTGACATGTAACACCCAGTGCTATGGTAAGACAGAAAGTGGAGTCACCCGAAAATGTACTGAGGCAGCAAAAACTGCAGTGCATCATCTGGTATAGAAATGACAAATTGGTTCTGTAAAACTGTAAGCTCCCTGTAGCAAAGTCATTCTTGGATGACTTGACCTCTTTGCTTCTATCTAATTTAATGAGTAATCTGCTCAGACCACAAGGGTCTGATGCTCTTCTTCCCTTCATTCAATGGACAGAGTAAGTATAATTTGCCTGGCTTGCCACTTCTTTACTGTAGTGAACCTTGGGGTCTAGACAGACACCCACACATGCACAATCCCCGACTCATACTCCTTAACTTACCTGCTGCATCCAGGTCTCAGATAAGGCCTCAGATTCCAGTTATAAGAAAATTCAAAATGAAGAAATATTACCGTAAGTATTTTACAAAATTAAAGTAACACCTAGTGGAAATCCAGCCATGCAATACATTTCCCTCAGGACATTTCTTCTGTGAGATGTACATATGGGGCCTCCTATTTCAATTCTTCTAAATAGAATGCATAAAATCAGTTTCTATAGAAAGAATAAATACAGTGACACTTTAAATGAATTGCATTACAAAAAGATTCAACGTAGATGTAATAGGCTTTGCTTTGTGTGAAACACAATTAAGTGATTGCTGAATAATAGCTATGTAAAAAATGTATTAATTATGTGCCTGATAAAGGACAATAGAACTGTTTTACTAAATTAATTCTTATTCAGCTTAGATGCAATAACTGAAGAAAATATTTAATGTTTTTCCTTTGAGGAGTTTGGGGGCTAAATATTCACTGATATGGAAGGCTGTGAGTCCAGTCTTGTTCCCAATTCATTTTAGTCTTTTCACTGGGAATATAATCAAACATTAGAGTACTATAAAAGTGATGATAGTGAATAGATTTTTCCCATCTAAACATTAAATAATTAATGTGCAGGTTATACATTAATATATCTGGTGTCTACAACATTTTCAAATCTTTGTGATGCTGCTGTTTAATTATGCAAAGGCATGCTAACAGCATGGCTCTACAGTAGAGCTTATGAGTACATAAGATGTATTATCACCCATGCATCTATATCATTTGTATACCTGTCATAACTATGGAATAACTTTTCTCAAATGGTCCTTTTAGATAACAAAACTGTTTTTTGAAGCTGGTTATGGGTTTCTGGTAGACTGAATCTATGCTTTTAAGTTGCTGCCATAATAAACCAGCCCATGTTAATAATTCATGACTTTCGGATACATACAGTTGCTGTCAGAGAAGAAAAGGCAATTTCTTCTCCTGCAAGGCTGTCCATGACTTCAGAATCAAACAGGTAAACACATCTCTAGGCATACCTGTGACACTGTGCGTCCTCCCACCATCCCACCTTCCATAACCATCAGCGGGGGTTGTGATAGCTGCATCCAGCTTACTCTGGGCTTTGGGGGATGGATGGCAACATGGTAGGCAAGGGCTGTCTGGAATGGTGACCTGAATGCCTCTCTGGCATGTGAATATGAGTATGATCTTACTTTGTAAGTAGCAGACAGCACAGGGCCTGTTTAGCTCTCCTGCACGTCAGCAGGCTGCACGCCAGGATCTCCCTTGAGTAGAGGCACCTCTCAAGGTCACTCCTTGAGACTGAGAGATTCCTTGCCACAACAGATCCTCAGTAAGTAATTGGTAGTACTCTAAACTTTGAAATCTCTAGGTGATATAAAGGATTTTCTGTACACATTTATAATCCTATAGATAAAACTGTTGACCAAGTTTGGGACTAGGAGTGGATCTGGCCACACCTAGACTCCTGCCTGAGAAGTTTAGAAAGCAAGGAGAAACCTTCCTGAACCTTGTGACTCAATGGGAGGGTCCTCCTGACAGTTTTATTTGACCTTGCCCCCTGTGCAGTAAATACTTAAGTGTAACTTGCCATCAAATCTTTGCCAGCAAATCTTGTTAAACCACTATTTGATAAGAATAAGGCATATTTTTGCTGCTCTTGTACAACTGAAGTGTATCACTCTGTTCAGGACGAGATCATAAGAAGCAGTAAAGGCAGCTGCTTTGATCCCTGCAAAAGAAATTCTATCTGTGCCTGATGAAGGGAAGTCTGCAAAGCAACAGTCCCATTTTTTTTTTCAGTACCAAGAAGTTATAAAGAAGTAAGCTTACATGGGTTTGTCTTTGGCATTTTGGTAAAATGTCACAATGGCCATCGTGGTAATCCTGCTGTACTTCATCCTTTACAATAAAAGCTGCAAGAAAGCAACTTTTCAAGTACTACCCTACAACCTACGACATGCTATTGAGTAGTTTTCACACTTCACACTTTGTCTTTAGGCAGGGACATTGGTGGAGTTTTGTGTCAACTAAGTGTTTTTAATTAATCAAACACTTTGTCCATATCTGACCAGAGGAGCTGTAGATTCCTCCATCCCTGGAAGTGTTCAAGGCCAGGTTGGATGGAGCTCTGAGCAACCTGATCCACTGGAAAGTGTACCTGCCCATGGAACGAGAAGATTATAAAGGTTCCTTCCAAACCAGTCTGTACTTCTATCTTTTACGTCACCTACCAAGTGTGTCTGTGTGCATTTCCCTGCGCGAGTGCATGAAGAGAACTGGATCTATGTTAGGGCATTTAAAGTATTTCATTTAACAATTCTGACATAGCTTTAATGTTGCTATAATTTTTGCTGTTATTATCTGTGAAATCTTTGGAATTATTTCCATGTGGATGGATTAGTCTTCTGTCAATGACTGACTGTCGAATGAGAAGTATCATTTCTCCATTAATTCTCCTGATTTTGTGACACAGGGAAGATCTGAGAAAAAAATGGGTTTTGAGACAAGTAAGAAGCCATGGGGAATTAAGCTGCAAAATTCTTCACGCTTCGCCATTGTGAAAAACAGTAATTTTTGAAAGAACACGCCTGACTCTTCTCAGGCAAAAGGCTCAGATTTTTGTCACATGCTGGATGTTCAGGCGATCACATGGTTTCTTAAAGAAACAGCTTTAAGTATTGTCCCTAAACTATTAGAAAATGCTGCTCAGTTTCTGGACTGCTGAAACATTCTTAACATGTTGCATGGAGAATTTCAGGCCAGATTCTTTTTAAACTTGATCAAGTCATTAAATTTTGAGTTGTCCAGTTACTTTGACTTTGAAGGTAATGATTTATAATGTGAAGTATCTGAACTGCAGGCCTTCCTACCTATCACGCACCAATATTTGCAGAGTAGAAAACAGTCTCTTTACACTCTAGAGGAATCTACCAACTTTATGTCTGTATATAAATTGTATCTTCTTCCTCTGGCATATGAATAAGAAAAGATATATTCAACAGCTTAGGAAACCAGTTGAGAGCTGAGGAAGCAAATTACTTTGAGATGTTCTGAACATATTTGAAGGAAATCTTAGATGCCAAGAGGTGGTCAGCACATTTCCATGCAGTTTCCTGTGAGCCATGCAAACACCAGTGTGGGTTATTGACATAAGAAAAATATAAAGAACATTCCCTGCTTTGTGACCTGGAGCATTGCATGGGAACAGTCCCCATTACTGTGCTCCGCTGACAGAAATGGTACAGGAATTTAACAGTGAAGCCTTCCATAACTTAACCTCTCTCTTTTAACACACAAGATTTGGGGTGAAAATTACCCTTTTTTTCTGCAACAACCTTACTTTGACCATGACACCCCAGTCCTCTTTTCTTCCACGTGCTTTGACTTTTTGCTGTGGTTCATATGCACGAAGCCTTAAAGACTATCCTGGGTGTGGGATTTTTATACTGTGCTCTAAATTGCTAAAGAAATGCAGACCATTGCCAAAGCAATAACCCAAAAAACAATGCTGGATTGTATTAAAACTGCTTCAGTCTGCAAAGCTTGATTAAAGGAGACAGGGCAAAGGTCCCTAAGTGTGCTGTTTCTAATAGTTTTTACCATGATTTGTTGAACTTAGGCTGGCCCTGAAAAGAAAATTCTCATCAGATTCAAAACAAGCCTCATTAACTGTGAGGTTATAGCATCTGGGGCAGATTAGCTTTTGGGTTGTTTTAAATAGTGCTGATCAAGATTAACCAGCAGCCTGCAATTTAAATCACTTAGTGGTTTAAAACTCTGGAAAATCATTTTCAATGTAGTCTAAATTTGAGAAACCAGGTTTTCAGAGAGGAGGTGCCTGTGAAAAGCTGTGATGACACCACGAAAAGTCTCTATACCAAACTAGCGTATTTTGCTCTCACCATTTATTCCAGAGAACACCCTGGTAGCACCAGTGTAGCTATGCTTTTTCTTAAAGAAGCGTGAGTTACCTGTTTTACTTGTATACAGCATTAAATTGACCGTACCATTTCTGTGAGTAATCCAAGGTGTGTATGTTTGAATATTCAAAATTATAATATTTTTAATAAAATTTTTATGGATCTAAGCATTTGCAGGAGTATTATGACTCAGTCTGGAGGTTTCTGTTTAACTGGAGTCCCATTCCCTTGAGAGCTATGGTAAAAATATGGGAAGAGATAGCCCAGGTAAATTCTATGAGTAATTGAGAATTAGAGGGGGAAACTCTTTAACAAGCAAACAAATTAGCAACTTCAGCAGAATAACGCTTTTAAGAGTTTTAGAAATGGGTCGACTCAACGTGACCAATTATTCTGATCTGATTAAAGCCACTGGAGCTGCTACTGAGGCAGAGAACACAAACCTGGTCCTAGAAGATATATCCTGCCTATTCCCACTTACTCAGTCATTGCACTAATTGGCCTGATTCTTTTCTGAACCTGACAATATTCTCTGCTTCCACAAGCTTCTGTGCTGGAAAATTCCATCAGCCTATTAGCCACCACGAAAAAAGGCAGTAACTAGAAATGGATGGATGGATGGATGGATGGATGGATGGATGGATGGATGGGTGGATGGATGGATGGAAGCCAAAAGATAGGAATATACTTTCTACCTGTTACCATACTCTATCTGTTTTAAATAAATCTCCATCAAGTGCCTCTCAGTTGCAAGATGGTGGCACTTGGGCTATCCACTCTGCATTCAGCACAGCAACATTTCGTGACTGTGAACTCAGCCATACCCTTCCTTGCCCTCGGAGTCTCTAGGCTTTTGAAGGATCCCAGCCTTTTTAGTCCGTCTTTGTAAGGCAGCTGCTTCGTTCTCTTGGTTGTTTTCATTTCCTTTATCTATAGCCTCTGATCCCACTAGAATTGAATGCAGCACTAATAGTTAAGAATTTATATGGAGGTAAAATTACATTTTCCACCTCCTTCTTGATATATATCTTGATGATATCCACTACTTTTTAACCATTACTGGTTTATCCACCGAGCCAATATTTTTTATAACCTGTCAGGGACAGTAAAAAAATCTTCTAACCTGTAACTCTGAGTTTGAAGTCTAGCATCACGGATTTATATTTATCAGTGGTATCAATATTTGTTGGATTCTGTATGTATGTCATTTGTCGTAAGATACACTAAACCAGTTTATAGTAATGATACAATTTGTATGATGAGCATGATAACCTAAATATCCTTCAAGAAGCTTTTCTTCATAGGATTACATCTTTCCTTTTTGATTATGGCTAAGTGTTCCTAGTTGTGTCCATTTAGGAATTGCAACACCTGCCATTATGTGAGAGTTGAGCTGAAGAACATGTAGATCAACATTCGTTTGACAACTCAGGAAAATTCTCAACCACAGAAAATGATGGAACACAGGAATGCCAAAAAGGAGTTAACTACAATGTAAAACTTCCCTGCTTCTAATATCAGAAAGAATTCTGAACTTGTGTGCCTCCTGCCAGAGCACTGGGACCAAGAAGATGACATAAAAGACATTTGGAAGCACCTGGGATCAGAAAATGACAAAACTGGTTCTGCCACTGAGTTTTGCAGCACCAAAGATGGACTTGTTTGACTTTTGCTCCTGTAAAGGATGCATGTTCAAAAATTTTTCATATCTTAATATCCATCTTTTTGCTTACAATGTAAAGGACTTCACCACCAAAACAAGCTGCTTCTATTGCTGTCCAGGAAGCACACCTAATCAGTTTAATGAACTTCTGCCAGATCTGAGAAAATATCCTTTATGAATAACTTAGCCCTAAGATATAAACTCATTCTATTCTCTGCAGTGAACTGCCTGGTCTAGTAACCATCATCATCTTCAAAAATCTCATATAATGTGAAAAATTTTGAATTACACTTACTGCCTGCAGCCATTATAATAATAAAATCCTGTTTCTCTGTTTTGAAACCAAGCATCTATATATCTCCTAGGTAAAGGCATTGAAATTCAATGAAGAGACAGGTAATAAATGAGAGAATTTTCAAAGGTAATAACTACAATTCTCTTTAAAGGTCATCAATAGATGAGAAATTATTATACTCAGTTAATGTTACTTACAATGTTCTGACTGGGTTCCATTGCAGGTGAGAACAAAACCTCTGTTGCCACTCATTCTTGTATTAAAGAAAAAACAAATTAGCACTGGACTAAGCATTAACAGTGAAAAATGCTCTCTGTTGTGCTGGAGTCTTTTAAAATAAAGGGCAACTACAGAGTGAGTAACTATTTTGTTTTCAAATTTCAGAACTAGACTCTGATTTGATTGATTGTTCATTCATGTGAAGCAGTAAAAAAGAAACCAGATCAGAAAAGAACCTTGATTCTGAAATTGTGCTCATACGAACTGTACTCCTAAACTCTTTGTTGTCTCACAACGAGGTTGTAAGATCAAGTAATAAAGAGCAGCAGGAATAAAGTTATGCCTCTGCATAGAAAAGGATAAATTTATGCTAAGAGGTACACAAAAATCATGAAAATATAACAACAATAATAATGTTGCTTTATTTTGATGTGGAAGCCTTTTTTCATTTACAAATTTATATTTGCATACATTAATTAATGAAGCTAGGTGAAATGACAAGTGTCATACTGATAAATAAGTATTCTGTGACCTATTAGGTTTATGACTATAACAGAAAATGAATCTGTTTCAGGTCCTTTTTTCATCATTGAGACAACACTTTCCCTCCAAAAGATGAAAGACACCTAAAGGTTGTTCAAGGCACATGGGAATTTTCCAGCTTCTTAAGTTTAAGATCTTAAATTAGAAAGAATTAGATGTCTCTGGAGAGCATTTTACATCACCCATGCCATGTGTTATAAGCCCCATGGGTATGACATGCTATCATTTAGAATTGCATTCTAGAGCTAGACTCGAAGACTGCCCAAACCAGAGGTGTTTTCTTTTTGTTTAATAGAAGTTGATGGGGTTTTTTTCATGAATTTAGCCAATTTTGAAATCATTATATTTCAGTAGAAAAGGAATATCAAGGGGCTTAGGAATAAGAGTTACTTAAACTTGGGGGAACTTTACAAGTCCCATGAAGACTTCAGGTAATGAGTTATGATAGGTACAATTTGTACTACTACTGGTAGAGAATACCTTAGACAAAATAAAGGCATACTTGGAGGCACAAAGAGAAGGAGGCCAGAATAGACTTCTAATGAATTCCTAAGATTATATGAAAAACAGACAGAGAAAACCTAGACTGGCTTCAGGATCATTTCCATATCTAAACGTATGCATGCAATACATTTCATAGCATTAATATGAATATCTGCTGCACAGCTTCATTCTTAATCGAATATATTTTGTTCACTGTAATGCTTCTTGCTTTTTCCCCCATCAAATATACATTTATTGAATGATTTACATACAAACTGAGTGATATTCACATGTGTACACAATGTGGGGAGAAATTCAGGCCTCAGCAGTTGGAATGTATGTTTGACATAAGAGCACAGTGTTACAAAAGGCACTCATCTTCCTCTTAAGAGAGGTTTTCATTTGCTGTGGTTAAACCCCAGCCAGCCACCAAGCCCCACATCCACTCGCTCACTCCCCCACCAGTGGGACTGGGGAGAGAATTGGAAGGGTAAAAGGTAGAAAACTCATGGGTTGAGATAAAAGCAGTTTAATAGGGAAAGCAGAAGCAGTGCATACAAGCAAAGCAGGACAAGGAATTAATTCCCTGCCTCCCACGGGTGGGCAGGTACTCAGCCATGCCCAGGAGAGCAGGGCCCCACCACGTGTGACGGTGACTTGGGAAGACAAATGGCATCACTCCAAATGTCCCCTCCTTCCTACTTCTTTTCCCTTCTTTATATACTGAGCACAATGCCATATGGTCTGGAACATCCCTTTTGTCACTCTGGGACACCTGATGCAGCTATGTCTCCTCCCAACCTCCCACACACCCCAATTTCCTCCCCTGTGTGGCAGCATGGAAAGCAGAAAAGGCTTTGGCTCTGTGTGAGCCCTACTCAGCAATAACAGAAACATCAACCCCGTGGTGAACACAAATCCATAACACAGCCCCATACCAGTCACTGTGAGAAAAACTAACTCTACCCCAGCCCAAACCAGCACACCATTTTTCTGTAATAAAGTTTCTTGGATTGTTTCACCATTTTTTATACCTTAGCTTAAGTGATTGTCAAGTTTAAGCAAAAACATAAAACTGCTTATTGTGACATTTGGCTAATTAGTGCCTTCAGGGGCTCACTGCACTTCATACAGCAAGAGAACTGGTGCCATTTTCATTTTATGTTCCAAGTACAGACAAACCTTAAGAACATTTGGTACTTCATAATCCAGCCAGCTCTATAGCCTGAATGATAAACTGCCACTTACTTAGGGAAGAGTTTAGTGCAGGTACCTAAACGTGAGGAGTAAAGGTCCTTTTCCTTATATATGGCATTTGTAGGTCAACAGTCTTCACTACCCAAAATGAGTGATAATTCCTTGCCATTACTCTATCAAGCTGACCTTTGTCTATACAACCCACTCACACATATTTTGCTTTCCCTTTTTAAAGGATGCATATGTTAATGCAGCGGGATCGTTGCCTTTTCTCCTACCATTTTCAGCATCAGATTGGTGCTGAGTAACCTTTAGATCACATGAATTACTAAGGCTTGGTCCAGTTGGAAAAGGCAGTGGGTCCCAGAAAGCCAGTGATGACAGAACACATTTCTTCCTACCATTTTTACCTGTCTTGGAACACTGATGAAACTAACATGACCTTGTGATTGCAACCCAGCATGTGAAGTTTCACAGAATATCCTTGAAGAGATTTTCATTTAAGAAAAGGTATTTCAGATTTCTTTGTGCATGGAAAGATCAAGTCAGCTGGTCCTCTGGTTTTATGTGTTTCTCTCTTTTTTTTTTTAACCAATTTGACATATGCATGACAGAAAATCTCTTCTTACTTCTAGATACACGAAGCTGGGTGTTATCTGCACCTGACTTCTGCACATAGCAGGAGATCCAATTATCTGAGATGGTATCTCAGCAGGAAAGATGGACTAGGATGGGTTTAAGATGTTCCAAGCTTTGAAAAGGCCTTGAATACCTTATGCAATTTAAATATCCCTGCAGCATTTATATTACAGACTTTTAGAGTCCCTTGTCACTAAATCCATTTACCCTACTGGAAAGCTGTCAGGCAAAAGGAAACTATTCTGCCCAGGAACTGGGAAGTAGGAATGCAAATAGTTCCCCTGAAGAAGCTCAAGGAACCACAGTTCCTTGCACAGTTGTTCTCAATACTGTGCTTGCCAGCCTTGACAGAGTCCCATTTAAAGTTATGCTGCTGCTGCTGCTTCCAAATCCATTCTCTAATACAAAACAGTTGTTTTCATCCTTAAAGAAAACTTTAAATAAAAAGAATTAACTCTGCTGATCCTTTTCAGCAATTGGTAAACTCCTTGAATGCTAGCTCTGAGTTGAAAACAAGTACAACATACTTCCAACATATTTAAGGTACTTCTTGAAATATTTAGTACCCAGGAGGATTGTTTTTTCTTCTCCGTAGAATATTACAGACCAAAATCTGTCAATATGTCAAAATTTGTACCCTGCAGCAGATGTTCAGCTGTGCAAAAGAAATTTTCCTTTTCCTTGTTATATATGAAGAAAATTGTATGTATAGAAATGATATGGTCAGAATTGAAACAGTCACAACAATATAATATGCATGTCAAATGTTTTTAACTCTAACATTTTTATATACCATCTTTATGAAATAGTTTATAAAGCATACTCTGTGTATGCCCGCTCTGCAAGAAACATGAAAAACATCTTTATTTTCTTCCAACTTTACGGAGATTAATGCGTCTTTAGTAACGCTGCATTTCATTGTTTGGACTCATTTTCATCCCTCATTCTTTTTCTGTATTTATGGCGGTTTTTGGATTTGTTTCTAGTATCACTGGCAGGAGAGAAGAGAAGCACATCATACATTAGCTGTTCTGTGAGATTAGTCCTAATGCAGAGCATGACCTAAATATGCTTTGTAAATAAGGTAAAGCATTTCTTATCATTCAGCATATTAAACAGTTTAGCCAAGACTGGGAACATTCCCTGTAATCTCCAAAATAACCTGCCTGTTATATTAAAAGAGTGGAAAGGTGGACCTAATTATCCCTTATTTGGTAACTTTTAATATAACTTCAGACATTATTATCATCAGTAGGGAAATTTGCTTGTATTTTTATACTCCCCTGCATGGATATAATGTATACACCGGTGAAAGTGAGAAACATTCAATCCCAGCATCCTTTTCCCACAGTTTGTATGACTTAGGCTGTAAGCACACCCTCTTTTCTGATTCTTGCTGTGCCAGCTGGAGATATTACACACGTTCCTCCACCCCAAGTTATTCATCACTCTCTATAAATGGGTTCCGTCCTTCAGGCACAGTCACTCAAGTTAGCCCAACCACTTTCATATGGTGTTTATTCTAACCTGTCCGACTGCTTAAAATGCTCATTTTATTTCTCTTTCCTTTAGTAGAACTGGGGGCAATGAAAAAATGCTCTTTGGAACACTGTAGGTGATATAACTGTTTGCAGAGGCAATCTCTAGCTAACAGAAATAGTAGTAAAATAACCACTTCAGGATTTGTAAATATGTCCTCTATAAAATTAAAATCTCTGTTCTTTTTTATTATTATTACACATATTACAGTTTTGCTAGAGAATTTTTTTTTTAATTATAACTCTTACTTTCTGTTTCAAAGAGAAGATCTGCCAAAGAAACATGAATACTTTTATTTTGGAAATGGGAAAGAAAAGACAGAACTCATATCTCTTGATTCTTAAAATGATCATAATTTCAATCACTTCTTGGTGAAAATATTTTCAAGATATTTGTATATTGTATTGTATTGCTGATTAGGGAAAAATAATGCTTCCCGTGTTGGTTTTCTGCGGTAAGTCTCATTACATTGGGACCCTCCATTTTCACAGCTGGAATCTCAAGATCCTGTACTATGAGGACATGGAGGTGAAAATCAGCTTTTGAAGTGTAAACTGATCTGAGATGGAGAGCAATGACAAATATGAAGAGCCACATCATGCCATTTTGCATCGTCACTTATTTTAAAATCAAAGATGCTAACTAGAGGTTTTCACATAACTGAAATTTCACATAACTAAGGGAAGGGCTGCCAGCAGTTTTTTGTACTTATTCTGACTGAATTGGAAGATTCCCTTTGGGCCAGAGCTGATGTCATTAACATTGTACTTCCTAAAGAAGGGCACAGAAATTTCAGTATTAATTAGTGTGTCATTGATCCAATTGTTTAACTTCTAGCTGTAGTTAAAAGTTAATATATTTACAAAGCAGGGGATTTTTGCTTTGAATATGCAGTTTATGTGGCATTGGCAAATGCATTGATTAGAACAAACTAAAGGCTTGAAAACATCCTTTCCCATGGGAATAATGAAAAGTCTAGTGACTTACTCTGCAGATGGTACAGATAGACACAATAAGCCATTTTAAATACTCCAGCATGCATGGTAAATTACTCATAAACAATTTTAGCATCCAAATTCATAAACATTTTATACATGAAAATTAAAAACTCTGAGAAAGCAGGCCCATGTTGGGCAATATGGCAGACGTGGCTAAGAAGTGAAATGGATGGTTATGTACAAGTGTAACACCACAAGTTCAGAATAGTCAGTGCAAACACCGAACTGAATATTATCAGACAAATGCATTATTCAGCAACTATTTCAAAGCCATCACCCCGACCATCTGGATGTTAGAACACAGAGGTGAAAGCATAGTAAGTATATTAGTATCCAAGGACTTTTCTAAACACAAATTCCAGAATGCATTTTCATATTTTTTACTGAAATCCCTCCATTAAGAGAAAAACAAAACAAGCAATCTTTTTCTGGGAAGAATAGAGCAATTCCGAGTTCATTGATTCACTGTGAAAATAAAAATTCCCATTGAATTATCCTCCATATTGTCAAGTTCTCTGAACATTGTCCCTTATCCACAGTAAGCATTGTAAGAAATCTTCAAATCTTCTTCTGAATTGTCAAAAAATGATGGATGCTCTTGAGTAAGGTAAGTTCTCTTAGATTTTGATTTTGGTTTTGCCTGCTAGGCTGCTATCTGTACTGAGTGAATAATACAATTTTCTACCAAGGCTGTATTTCATGTGATTGCCAATGTATGTTAAAGCTCCGCAGGGTGAGTTTCACTATCACATAGGATCTTACTGCTCTGTACTGGTGCAGAAATCACTTTCTTTTCTCTGCAGTCACATTCTTGCTGTGTACTTGTCCTCTACGAACCTATACCAATACTAACAAAGAGAAAATAATTTGGTTCATCGTCCCACCATTCCAAGACTGCACTTGACCCCATCAGTCGCAGACTGTGAGACATAGGTGACAGTACTACATTGACTTGCCTAATGACCATTCACCCAACGTGGATTAAAATATCAGCAAGCCATTTTATTCTGACCATGGTTTTAGCCATGCCAAAGACTATGACTGCAATATTTTTTTTCAGATCATTTGATTGTGGCTTTTTTTGCAAAGCCATGAGTTTAGATTTCCATCTTAAACAGTAGAAATCCTTAAGTTTCTTCTTTACCAAATGATTTCATAAACGATCCACCTTTCACTGATGAGTGCTCGTCAATACCAGTTAAATTTTTCTGCCACTAGAGTCAGATGATTGTAAAACCAAGTCTTTTCCAAAATCTAGACCTCCAAGCTCCAGGGCACCAAAAAATATTTAAAATTTTCTTCTACTTACTGTACTAAAATTAGGTGCCCTACAATTTAAATTACATTAATTATAAACTTCAACATTGAAAACTTAAAAAAAAACCCCAACTATCTGCTGCCTGTAGAGAAAAGAAACCATAATGACTCAGAGTTTACTAGAGTCTGAGTAATAATGATTTCAAGGTCATGGACTGGCAGATCAGCAGGAAAAAAAGGACTGTTAAATGTCAGACAGATTAAATCACCTCCTCAGAATTTGTTGAAATCATGTTAACGACAGGCATTTGTTTAAATAGCTTGAAAAGAGTGATAATATTGATTTATCTTTATGGGTACATATTTTGAGATTAACTCGTCTAGATTTCTTTGAATTGGTGTCATCAAAAAATGACCCACAATAGGAAGAGAAAGGTGGCATCTAATTAAATGGTATTTATTCCAAATAGAAGTTGTTTCAGGAAGAATACACACTCTTAAACCAGAGGGTATTTAGCAACTGCACCTGTTT
The DNA here is from genome assembly GCA_014706295.1 of Lycocorax pyrrhopterus obiensis. Taxonomy (NCBI): domain Eukaryota; kingdom Metazoa; phylum Chordata; class Aves; order Passeriformes; family Paradisaeidae; genus Lycocorax; species Lycocorax pyrrhopterus. The sequence continues at coordinate 18,058,381 of JACSVZ010000007.1, read as the reverse complement.
TCATCCCAGGGAAATGAGACACTGTCTGAACAGTACCAACACCTGGTGAGAAAGGTAGGTCATATGGAGTTTAGTCTCATCTGTATTGCTTAACATTCAACTGCAACATTTTTGCATTGCAAGGCTTTACTGAGACATATAAAATCAGTCTAGTGAAAATACTGTTTTAAATTCCGTGCTTTATACATGGATTCATAAAAAAATAATATATACTACTAGAGCAAAGCTCTTCATTCCCCCTTCATTCAGAAACATAGATTGGAAGAGACCAAAGCTGGACTGTTTGTGATACTGCCACCATCCTTTAGTTTAAATTCGTTCTTCCTCCCTCATTTTTCCTGAAAAAAGGTAGCTACAATTATGTACACAAAGCCTTACCAGAGTCTTGTACAAAATACATAGTACACGGTTCTGTCCCAGACACATCGTTTCTGATATTCCCAAGTACAAAATTAATCTTTTCCTACAGCCACATCATGCTGGTTGCTCAGGGGCATTCTGTGACTGATTCATATACCCACATCTTTCTTCCACTCTGTCACTTTTGGCTGATCAGCTCCCAAGCTATAGCAGAAATTCCTTTCCTCCTCAGTATATGATCTTTTACTTTCATACTATTATATTTGATCCCATTTGCACTACTGCACTTCTTAAGGTCATACAGTTCTTCTTTTTCATCTCCCATTTTACCATTAGCTGTTCTTCATCCTCGCTACAACACTGTCCATGTATTTAGCAGCAGATTACTCTTCTCACAAGACAGCCCCTTTGCGACAGGCAAGAAAAAAAAGGGGGACAAGGAGCAATACAAGGGGGATCGTTCCACTTTTGTTCTTTCATCCCTGTGAAACTCCTACCAGTCCCCTGCTGCTGAGGTCCTTCAAGGCTATGCCCAGATGACCTGCTGCACCTAACACCTGATTGCTGCTGGAAAGAGCTGGCCTAAGCCAAGGACCTTGCTACAGACCGTCCCTGTCACTTAGAGCAAGCACTGAGCGAGGTTTATCAGCTCCAGCAAAACTCCCCATGTTTCTTTGAGGAAAAACCTTACCCTGTCCTGTTTGGTTACACAGAGAAATGAAAGGGAGGACTCAGGGCAAGGAAATCCCATGACATTTGACTACATGGACCTGAATATAGAGTAATTTCCTTCACTTTAGCTTCTGTCAATCACAAACTCAATAACTGGGTGTATAAAGACAGAGCAATATTTCTTCCTGGGACTGGAAGGATATGTTAACATAAAGAGAAGCTCCTGGTTTAAGCCATCTAGAACTATGGTTTTGAGGAATAAGAAGACCTGTCAAGGATTGAGTATCTGATTCCTTACAACTGAAGGACAGCAAATTCTTTTTTTTTTTTTTTTTTTGCATGGAGGATTTGGGGTTTTTTTGGTTAGCTGATTGGTTGGTTGGTGTGGCTTGATTTTCATTTTTTAGATCCTTCACTGTTCATAAAACATCTTGGTAAATATTAAAAGATATAAATTTTGTTTTGTGAAAATGGGTGTCAGAAATTCTGATTCTGAAAGTGTGCAGTTGTTCATGATTTCTAAAAATCTAATTTTTCACTGTGAAGTACAAATATTTAGCCATGTTTTCTAAGCTTTGTCAGGTCACTCTTGAGCACTGGCTAAGCAATTGTTCACATCCAAAGTATAAGCTCCTAAGGATGATTTCAAATTTCTTTTTCACATCAACACTGCAATATCTATGGCTTGTCTACTGACACAAAGATTGTTGTGCAATCTTGTACCCCAAGAAAATTCCTTGTCACGTTTAGGAAAATCTAATGTATTCCTCGTGTACCTTCACTTTCACCCTGCCATATATGGAAGGTACATATTAGCTGTAAGTATGGCATATTTATATAAGCCTGTATGTCATGCAGATGTTGTTGATAAACCACATATGTTTGTGTATGCCATATACCTACACAACCACATACTCAGTGCTGCCTCTTAGACACTCACCGGTCTGTGCCTGCATGCTCTTGGGAACAAGCAAAGAAAAAAAAAAATATGAGGAAAGTCTTGGACATGGAGGGAAGTTCCACATTATATTCTGTATGTTATTGTGGTAGTTTGCTATCATAATCGCCCCTGTGGGCATTTAAAAATATTTTTGTGCCTGCTTTAAGAGTTTGTCTTTGCCAGCAGCCCAGTGATCTATTACATTCACCTCTATCTCTCCACTGTGTTAACTGTTTCAAACAACTCTGCATGATAACTGAGTCACACTTTTCCTTAGAGGAACAGGATTGGCATGATTATATCAGGTTACACTTACTTACCTTACTCTTTAATTAGGCTTTTCAGGGCATTCCCCTGAGCAAAATTACAATTTGCCAAGGTGTCATTTGCAGGTTTTTCCCTGGGTCCTGTTTCAGTTGGAGGAAGCAAATAAGTGACTTTCCTATTTCAAGCACAGTTAGCATTTTAAGGATAAATTTCTTTTCATTAACTCTGCTGCTTCACGCTTACTTCAGGCCTGTCAAATGAATATTCTGCTGTCCTAGTTGCTGAGTTGCTCCATAACTTCCTCCTCTGAGACTTCAATCTCTGTCAAGACCATGCTGTTATTTCCATTTAAAAAGTGTCCTTGGAATAGGAATTTCCCCAATGGCTTCTACAATAGGGACTGAAAGAAATTTTTTCATTGGCTGCTGAGATACTTCACTCACTTTTTACTTGCTCACCACGTCACGATTCCTCTTGGTGATCCAGAGGTGTCTTCAGCCACGCATACAGATTCCTTGCTCCTAATGTGTTTTAAGTGGATGCCATTTTTTCCTTACCATCCTTAGCTCTGCATCTCTAACTAATCATAGAATCATAGAATCATTTAGGTTGGAAAATACCTCTAAGATCATCAAGTGCAACCATTAACTCAGCACCACTACATTCACCACTAAACAGTATCCCCAAGGGCCACATCCACATGTTTTTTCAACGCTTCCAGGGACGGTGATTCAGCCACTTTCCTAAGTATCCTGTTCCAAAGCCTGAACACCCTTTCAGTGAAGAAATATTTTCCAATATCCAATCTAAACCTCCCATAGTACAGCTTGAGGCCATTTCCTCTTCTTCTATTGCTTGTTACCTGGGAGAAGAGACTGGTCCCCTCCTCACTACAAGCTCCTTTCAGGCTAAACAAACTGAGCCCCGGGGAACACCGCCAGTGACAGGCCACCAGCCTGACTGGATTTAACTCCAGGCACCACCAGTCTCTGCACTCAGCCATCCACCCAGTTTTTAACCCAGTGGACAGTTGACCTGTCTATGCCATGTGCAGCCAGTTTCTCCAGGACAGTGCCATGGAGACAGTGTCAAAGGCTTTACTAAAGTGCGTGTAGATGACATCCACAGACTTTTCTTCACCTACTAAATTTGTAAACAGAAGTTCAACTTGTAACAGGAGTTCAGGTTCGTCAAGCAGGACCTGCCTTTCCCAAACTCGTGGTGGCTGGGCCTGGTTCCCTGGTTGTCCTGCTCGTGGTGTGCGATGGCAACCAAAATGATCTGCTCCACGACCTTCCCTGGCACTGAGGTCAGGCTGACAGGCCTGTAGTTCCCTGGATTCCTCTTCCAACACAAATAATCACTCAATCATTGCAGACATAGAATACAGCCAAGTCAGTGAGGCCCTCAAGGAATAGCTGTCCATGCAGACTTGCTGAGCCAGACTATCCACAGGGGCCTTAAAACTTCCTTCAAAATAAGGATTTCTGCTGAGGCATATGTCATGTACTTGCTAACCAAAGGACTCAGAAAGAGACTCTGATGTAACATAATGCACACTAACTTTATATTTTTAGAACCTTTTTGTTACCTAAATGTCTTAGCATAAGCATTCAGACACTTCATTTAATAGGATATTTTCAATTAAGATCTCAGAAAAACTTGAGTAGAGAGCAGAGAATTTGACTCAATGACTGTAATTTATTTAAGACTCTGTTGCTGACAATCAAAACCTGAAGGGACAACATAATACAGAGCAGTGAAGCCATTACTCTGAATTTATCTCTGCATTGTCATGAAAATAGTTTCGTTTCACTTCCATAAAAGCAAATCAAATTTTCTCTGGTATGCTTTTTTTTCTTTTCTTTTCGTTTTTTAGCTTTGAGTGTTACACCATGGTTCTGGAGAAAAAAAACATTATTATTAATACTGTAAATATTGAGGAAATGCTATCTCCCTATTAAACTGGTAGTTAAACCTCCTTGCTAACAGGTACTCACAGTCTCCAAACCAGCTTGATCATTGAGTAAGATTAAAAGATCAATATTTAAAACATAACCAAGAAAGGGTGTTCCCTGCATGTATCTGGACAGCAATAAGTATCAAGTTCTTTTTGCTCCATTTAAGTTATTAATTATACACAGAAAAATTGGATTGTTGCAACATACAGTACATGGAATTAAATCTTTAACTAGTTTGGAGAATTTGAATGCCTTTTTAGGAGTGTTTTCAAAGAAGGAGACAGAAGGATCTCTCAAGGTGGTTCAGGAGATATGAGAAAGATTTTTCTAAGAGCTTGAGAATTTCTTTATATGCCAAATAAAAAGAGCATGTATTTCTTTTTCACTATTCAAAATTATCTATAAATCATGTCACAATTAATTGTTCAGAATTTCCCTTACATTAGGAATGCCTATTGTGAATTATTGCTCAATTGCATCAGACAATGCAAAATCATGGTCTAGGTGTTGTATAGCTCCCACAATTCATTTGGGGGAAAAAGAAATTTCTCAGAAGGGCTGAACAGATAATACCACTGATGGTTCCTTTAGCCTTTCAAAACCCAATTGTTGCTATCCTCAGATAACAATACATTAACGGATTTCCAGAATTTGCCATCATCCATTAAAATGTGGTTTTATGCAGAAATTGGGCTCTAACACTGTGAGTTCAAGTGTTTTACTCCTGAAATGATGCCCTTATACACTGCCACCTAAAAACATGAGAAAAGTAAAAAGTCACATGGAAAGTGTCAAATGTGTCTTAGGAGGGTACCTACAGTTACAAGTGCCTTTAGTAGTGTTACAGTACTGCAGGCAAAAGTCCAAGAAATGCAGTTTGCAAACTGATAGCCTTTGTGTGTGTGCCTTTGCATGTGCACAAAATACATTAAAACCTCCACACCTGTATGCAGTCCACCCCTAACCAAGTCTCCGTTGTACTAACAACCCTGCAGTCCCAATCTAGGTAATTTAACATTTTTCCTTATCCCTTGTCAGATCCAGGTATGCAAGGATCAAAATTAAATCTGTTGCAATAGTGAAATGTAATTCAAATTTCAGTCATATGAAGGGGATGAAAATGTATTGTCTGTCTTGGACTATGGCATAAAGGAGAGTAATAATTTCAGAAGAGAAAGAAATATGGGTATTTCAGTGAGCTCTTGAGGAAAATGTTATTAAGTTCACATGAAGTGTGGCATAGCCACAGCTTTCAGGACTGCTCTGGCATGTCTGTGAAGTGTTTTTTGCATGGTGTAGTTAATAGCACCGTTTCTTTAAACTACTCACTATTAATAAATAATTTGCCTCTTCATTGTCATTACAGTCAGAAAACATACTTTCTCATACAATTTAGAATTTTATTGATTATAATGCACCTACATAGCTGTGTCAAACTTAGGTCAAACATAAAAACTTCTATCCAGCAATTTTTAACACAGGAGAACTTTGTGTACAAATTACTATATGACAGACAATAATTACAAAGCCACGTCAGATAGAAGGGGTGAGGAAAATTCCCGGAATGATTACAGGTGAAAATAAAGTGTGGGTAGATTTAAGGAGAACTCTTTTGTATGCTTTTGTGAGGAAAATCTATTAACTTTATTTTTGTAAAGGAATTTTCACAAAAAACCCGCTTTTTCTGGTTTTGTTAAAATGAAAGCCTAATGAGTAACCTATGTGAAGCTGTTAACTGAGAAAGGCACAGATGCTTTGGAAAGTTCTCCTGGTGAACTGCCACAAGCTTTGGTGACTGCTTCTTTTGAAGCTTCTGGAAGTCTTTATCCCTGGATATTTTTAGTCCTGGATTGGTCCAGTCTCTGGCTGCTGCTATTGTTCATCCCACAATAACAACAATAGCACTTGGCAGTGATATGTAATGCTAAGGTGTTTTAGTGCTGCTATACATACTTCAATTAATTTTCAAAACAGCCTTTTAAGTATTATTAGCTACATTTTTTTTCTCCCAGAATAAGAAGATGAGATACAACACACTGAAGTCACACATCTGAAGTTTATTGTCAGCTAGGTACTAAAACTCTCCAGTTGCTGGCTATTATTGGGCTTTGTTTAGGCTATGAGACCTAATTTGTTACACTTGCAAAAACTTTTCTGCAGAGATTTACTTTTTCTTAGAAGTTTCACTTGGAAATTTGCTATGGAAGGTGTTGCAGAGAATTCAACACTGAAATAATATTCCGGGTTTAAAAGTTCTTCATCCAAATGTCAGACTAGTCTACATGAAGTAATATATGCAAGTTTGCATCTTATTGGTAAAGACTGCATTCCAGTGAAAGCCAGAATTTCCCTTTCTCTCCATATTTTGAACCTGCATTTAGAGCTACACCCTGGTGAAATGCCCTGTGCTTCAAAACACGTTAATTGGGCTACCAACACATTTAAGTGTTGTGTGTTTGCAGTACCCTGACAGAGGGACCAGATCTTTGCAGGAATTGTGAAACCATCAGGATTACAAAGCCAAACTCAGGTCTCAGAAACTGCTGTCGTAGTTGGTTTTGTTTGAACCTATTCACTGCTTACCTCCCCTTTCCTATCCTGCATTGATTGTTGTTTTCTTTCGGGTTTCTTGAACCCTTCTTCTCTCTAAAACAGACAGAAAAAGCTAAAGATCAATGATTTCATTTCACATTTAATTACACAACTCCAGAGCAGTGAGAGGTTTACATTTTATTTACATATTTATTTACACTTATCAACAAATACAATGTTGTCAGGAAATATTGTACATTCAGCAATGTGGCAGACATGCAACAGCAATGAAAGTCAACCCTGTGAGTAGATTTGGGCCCTAAATGGGATGGAGTCACCTCACTTACAAAAGAATATCAAAATAAATTCTGGATTTTCAATAAATATAAAATGTTGTGACCTGTTAAAAATATCTTCTAAGAAATTAAAATTCTAATCTATTTCGAAAGAAATTAAGTAGTTGCAATTACATCAGACACTGGCAACGAGCTGTCTGGAATCAATTTTGCCATGCTTTGGGAGCAGCATATTCTCCAGCTCCCACACAGCTGGACCTATGGGGAACACCACCAGAACATAAGGATCTATGCCATTATTCAAAAGCCTATAAAACAAATATTCAATAATTCTTAAGGTAAGCATATTGCAGTTTTGATCTTATTCCCACCTGCTGTTCAATGACATCTCTTGATTGATCATCTAATGTACATAGGAGTAGAATCTCAAATGAGGGATTAAAATAAAATTACTCCCCCAGCAAAAGTAATCCTAGTCAATATTTTATAAAACCTTGACTTAGGTGATCATTTCATTTGCGTTCCTTTTCATAAAAGAAGATTTACATGGCCTGTGATGGCACTAACCTTTTCCTCGGATGGGTAGCACATCTCATATATTTATGTAATTATCTGATAGATCTCTTGAATTATCACCAGGGAAAAAAGCAGGAAAACATGTCAAAATTATTTAAAGGGATCATAACATGCAGTCATCTGTCCCTACCCTGCTTTCGTTTCTTTATTGACGTGATGTCACAGCCATATCAAAATCTTTGGTCATTGCTTGGGAAAAAAAATCCTCATGATTTTCTACATTATAAAAGCAGAAGAAACTCACTCCCACAGCAAATTAAGGGTTTCTTTTTCTGCTCCAAAGCTATTAAGATCACTTTGAAGCTACTTAGTCAGATTTTGGTCCATTCTTATTCAAAGTCTTTCTTTGTCCTTTCTCTTACTCTTAGTAATGAGGTTTGCTGTTCCCTCTTGAGCTAGATTAACTGTTGCACAAAAGGCTGTAGGAAAAGACAGAGGTGGCCAGGGTTTAAGTGATATCTAAATGGAACATTGGCCAAGTGCTGGCCCTCTGCACACGGTTAATTTAACGCATTAAAATGTGTATTATGTAACTGGAAATAGAGTACAAAAGAAATCGTCTGGCCCGTGACTTCATACACTGTGGTTTTGCTTGCAAATGTAGCTACTTCTAAAGATCATAGCATGTTCATTTGGGGTTTTTCTTCCTTTCATCTTCTGCTACTGCTTCCTGTTAAGAGTAATCTATGTCACACTAGAGAGCAGATGTGGTGGAAAACAATTAATAGAATTTAAAACATAGAGAAAAGTAATTAGGTGGATTGTCTCCACTTAGATTATCAAAAGGATCTTTGAAAATCCAGCTCTTTGATTTCCTGCACTTTGCTTCATGCCTTTGTAATACACTTTCAGATGTGCTGTGAGGCCAAGGTTTTTTGTACTTTCAGGGAAAACTTTGGAAACAAAAGCCTGTGGTGCACATAATATGTATAAACATTATACAAACTGCTATTTTTAAGTGTATAGGCTGAGAAGGAAAGACATTTAATATAGGCAAATTAAAGTTTTTCAGAAAAAATTAACATCACCACATCATCATCAAGAAATTCAGAAGCTCAATTTATTGTGTTTTAACTATGAAACCTGGTTTATTACTTTGGAAGAGCAGTGATTCGTAAAAAGATCTATCTGGACATGAAAAGATGTTTGATTTAACTATGCTTTTCAGTGAATTGGAAGAGAAAAACATTTTCCATGTATAGTTGTAATGTAATAATATTAAATTTATTTTATAATTTTATTTTGAAAGCCTAGACCAAAATCATGTATCTGGTGCCTAACCCTTTGGGTTCATTTAAATTGATCAAACACATTTCATTGTGCTGGGCAATTTGATACATGCACTTTTGTCAACAACGGAAAGCATAGCATATATGTAGTATTGCATTTTTCACCATATTAAAGAGTTCATTTTTCCAGTAGCTGCTTAATGTTCTCCACATAAACAGGCACAATTTTCTCCACGCAGCTTGTTCTGCAGTAACTGTAATGACAGTGAATTTGGCTTTAGCCAACTGTTCCTGCACACTGCAACTTCCTTCTGCTGCACCCCACGCCAAACAGCACCGACCATACAAAGGATGCTGCTACAGTGCTGCATCAGCAAACCTCACTGGAAAAGTAGCCTGAATATGACTTACTTAGAAACTCTGAGTTGCTTTTATTAGCTGGAAGTTTCATGTTTTCTGCTTTGGTTCATAATATACAGTTCAGCTCTTCTTAATACCTTTGCAGATTACATTTCTTAAGTGAAATTAATTGCAAGTTATACTCTTCATGTCTTCCAACAGCCTGAAGGTTGTTTGACTTCATTCCTTAAGTTAAGTTGCTGCTTAAACTAGGCCATGCTTTCCCCCTCACTTCTTCAGGGAAGCTCGTAAGAAAAAGGGAGCTTCCCAGCACTTGCACCCTGGGACCAGGAAAGAGGCCAGACCAGCCACTGGCCTAAGGCAAGCCTTTTTTTGTCTTTTTCTACAGCCTCAAGGACTTGCTCTAACTGAAAATATAGCGGCAAAGCAGTATTTACGTGAACTCCCAGGGATGTAATCTAAGAGAGAGACACATGGGGTAGTGACAACCCTGCCCAGCACTGAATCTGGTACATTTAAACCATAGGGGAAGGAGATCTTGTGGCACTTCTTATTGCGCCGTTTGTTGTCCAGAGCAGCCAATTCCTACTTCCCAGGGAACGGCTGGACATACCTGAAATAGAAAATAAATCTTTTGTTTTCCTTTGATTCCGTGAGGGGCCTTTGCTTTTGCTTCATTAAACTGACTTTATCTTGACGCACAAGGGGTTTTTCCATCTTGTTTTCTCCCTCTCTGTCCTGCTGAGGAAGGAGAGTGATAGAGCAGCTTGGTGGGCATCTGGCACTCAGCCAGGATTAACCCACCACACAGCCTTACATAACACAGACTTTGTGACAGTGATTCATGGCTTGAAACTGAGCACCATCTGCGCTCTCAGAAACTTCCCCAGCCAAGGTGAAAGGTGAGGCTTAACAGCTGTATCCTCTTTGCTTTCTAAAGTCCATCCAAAGCTGTCCAAAGGACAGCAAAATCCTCCCACTAATAAGATAGTGACAGACAGAGTCTTCCATATGTTCCGGTATCAATGAACTCATTGAGCAACTGTCCTTAGCCTTGTCATGTCTGTGCTGAACTAATGAAATGCAGTACAGTCCTGTTGCTCTCTCTAAAGTCCTCTAATCTCAGCCTTCACCCTCTGGCACACTGCAGCTCCCCGTTTGACTGAAGCTGTCACCACATCCTGCAGCTCCTGTAATAGGTAGGAGAGTCCTGCTTATGGTTCATAAAATAGGCTTCTGTGGACATACTTGAACGACAGCCATTAGTGATTGATTTATTTATTTATTTGAATTGGTTCTCTGACCTTCAGAGGTCATAGAGAATATGTTAAGTAAAGCGGATTCACATTTGATCGTTTATTGCTCTTTTTATACAGAGAGAAAATCAAAGCAAAAAATAAATTTTAAAAAACCATGGAGCCCAAAGCTTTCATTTTTATTACAGGTAGTGGTGATTTAAACATTTTTCCATAATTGCATAATAAAAAGAGACTATAGTAGTTCCATATAACAAAAGAGTAATACCTCTTTCAGGACTTTAGAATCCATTTGCAGGCATACATTGAAAATGAAGCAAATTAATATTTTTTTTAGGGTATGCAGGTAGCCGCAAGATTTTGCCATTAATAATTCTAAGAGCAGTAAGAATGCAGTCTCACGCAGCTAGTCGAAAATGTCAGTAAAGCTCTGCTGGTTTTTAAGCCTAAATTATAATAAAATCATTAGCGGTGCTGGAGAGCTTGGGAGAAGCAGGTATTTCACATTCTTTATCCTAGCATTTAGCAAGAAGTGTTGTTTTTTGTTTCCCAAAGCAGCAGCACACAGTGCACTGGTTATTACAGCCAATGGGGTCTGATACATGTTTTGTAACACTCTTTAGGAGTCACTGGCTCAGATCAAATTCCTTTCTGGGAAGATGAACCTGTGGTCAAGCCTGAGAGCTGCTCCACCCAGCTAGTAACCTAGGGACCATTAAGAAGAAGAAAAAATCAGAACACTGACCTTTCTCTGGGCTGAATCTGCTATCTAATTTCTGCTACTTTTCTAAAATACTGTTCCAAACACATGGCTGAAAGTGCCCATTTCACAAAAAGCTTGTCAGTGCGTTGGTGCATCCTTGAAATGTGTATAGAAGAAAACAAACTGTAGTGAAATGATCTGCAGGTGAATAGCGAATGATGTATTAAATAGGTTCCTGGAGGCTACCGTAAAGAAAGTATCGGTGGTACATGGAGGATTTGTTCTGTTGCAAAGAATCCTGCTAATAGACCAAACAGTCAATCTGAAATCTGAACTCTAACCTCTTTTACCTTTTGTTTTACATAGCGTGATAAAGCTGCGGTGGAATATGTCGAATATGTGCTGCTGGAGAAGGCAGAACATTAGAAAGCCAAAGGATTAGTGCAAAAAAATTTCATGGAAATGGGCTTTTCCTGACAGATTTTCAACTTTTTTTTCCTCAAAACTGGTCTGAATTGCACACTGCTTATCCCTTCACCTTTTAGAGCTTTGCATCCATTATCAGGATTATGACTGTGAGGTTTGCATTAGTACAAACCACCCTGCTAGGGGGTTAAGAAGTGAAAGAAACACTATGTGGAAGTGACCTATTTTCTTGTTATTGTTTCAGAACTCAGCCAGCTGGCATGGCCCCAGGTCAGCCACACCACAGAAAACCTTTTCATTCGATGTCACTGGCTGTGATATTTCAGAGGAGAGAGAAAGAGAGAGATTTCAACTCCTTTGTGCTGCTTTGAAGCTTCTCTAATCATAGAATCACAGAATGATTTAGGTGGGAAAAGATCTTTAAGATCAAGTCCAACCATAAACCCAGAACTGCAAAGTCCACCAATAAAACATGTCCATAAGTGTCATCTTAGTGTACTTCAAATAGGAAAACAGCTAAGAACAAAAGTCTCCAAAAATCTGTGTATTAACACCTTTTGAGTAAAAAGCTACATTTTGGCCTCACAGGAAAAAAACAATCACAGCAAGATCTTATCCCAATTCCTTAATCACAGAAAGATCTTATCCCAATTCCTTAACCACTTTTTAAACAAAGAAGCTTTTGTATCCACAAAGCTTTTTATTTTTATTCAATTTTTCCCCCTGTCTTGGGTTTTTAATTGAGCTGGAAAATGATGAACATAATCTGAAAGTTTATGTCACACACAAAGCTAGCATCCTTCCCTGTGAGAGAAGGATTCTTCACCTACCCTGTGCCGCCCTGCATCATGGTGCCCAGCACTGCAAATATACCATTAGCATCTGACAAGAAGATTGCTCTTTCTCTTTGAAAGAATGCCCTAAGACTGACTAGAACCAGAGTGAGAAAAGAACTGGCATCTAAAAGGGGCGATAGCTGACAGTCTAATGGCTTCCACGGAACCCACAGATTTCCTCCTATTTGGCAATTGATTTGTTTTCTGCCAGATGCATCGACAAGTGAGACTTACTTGTCAGACTTGATGTTCTCCATAGACCTGTCTGTCCTCAAGATGAAGGGGACAAATAATCCATCCTATGGGCTTTACCAGGTCCCAGGCAACTGCACAGAGGAGTAGAAAATTGCCTTTTCTTTCACTGAAGTGAGATTGAGGACCCTTTTCCCCACAGAAGCCATACTGTATTTAGTCTCCTGTAGCACCTACTTCCAGTCTCTGAGTTGTCATGGAAAGGGTTGCTGTGTAGCGGAGGAAGCAGTATACAATAACAGAGGATATCTTCGGGGACCTGAAGGAGAATGATTGTGCTCAGGGAAGCTTCTTATTTCTTTAGGCCTCCTGGATGCTCGGCTTCCTAGTACAACTGGTGATGTTACAGAGCTCTGTGTATGGAAGTCAGGGGCACAAAACAAATCCCTTCCAGGAAAGCATAAAGTAAAATGAGTTCAGAACGGCACCAGAATTAGAGGAGATACAAATGTGAACATCCATCACATGAGGCTGCTGTTTGCACTCAGAGGGTTGTTAATTGCTGTGTTGGATACCTGAAGGAAAGCCCTGTCTCTACATGATATAAATTGTACAGCTGAACAAAGCATACCCAGAGGTCTAAATCTATAAGGAACCTAGTGAACAATGATCTGAGAGAAGGAAAAGACATGACAAACGAGATTTTAAATATATAGTTCTATAATTGTAATTTATTTTCTTTGGTAAATGTTAGCACCAAAATGAATACTGAAAACTCAGGAGGTAATCAGTAAACCTTTTCATATTTAAGTGGTGTTATTAATTCAGATTGATGAGTGAAAGGGAGCTTTATACAAAGCTGCAGGGGAACAAGAAGGTTCTCTTGCCTAGCAGCAGAGCCCTGATAGCAGCAGAGCCCCACACAACAGGAGCAGAAGCCATGTTCCTCTGTGCAAGCCTCACTGTACACATCTGGAAGTGCAGGTGTGTGATCCTCAGGCACTGGACAGCTGGCAGGAACAGCACAGACCCAGTGTGGGCCAGGACCCTGGCATTTGCTGCAGGGACATGTCCCCCTCTTCCACTGCTGCCAGAGCGATGTGGGAGACACCATCCCCCTCGCCTGTTCAGGTGTTGGAAGCGCAGTCTGAAAGACTGGCCCACTCGTTTTGGTGCTTTAGCCCAGGTGCTCAGACCTAACCTGGGACACGGGGCAGCCTTGTTCCCCCTCCCCGTGTTAGTTTCCAGCTGTCAAATTGTGCAAAGCAGAACAGACACAATGCGGGGAGAAAAGTGAAAGCCCATCACAAATATTGTCCACAAGCAACTGAGGAACTCAGCACCAACATGGGAGAGTCATGCCAATTGCCCCTGAATCTCAGTTTTGTCTCTTGGTAAAAAATATCTTCAGAGGTTTTTTTTCAGAAAGCCTACTTGATGAGTCTATAATCAAAATTAGCACTCTGCCACTACTGTTTCCAGGTGCTGTCTAAGGTTTCCCAAAAAAATACATTGAAATAAAAAATCCCTCTGCAATCTCATTCTTACTTGCAAATTTCCATCAAGTCTTTCCTTCCACACACAGAAAAGTCAGAACACAGAAATTGCAGTTGGGGAACTGGACTTGGACCACATTCAGGAGCCTTAGTGTGTGCAGGAGATTCCCAGGCCACTGCCTTGGGTGACATCTACAATTTTCCCTAAGGCAGACTCCTGTATTGAAAATATGCTGATACATAAACACACAGTTCTGCTGACAAAAACAGATCTTATATATTTCTTCAAGGAAATACTGAAATCATTTCACCTGTGTTAGGTCAATATCAGGCATAAGAAGGGAGGTCTAACTGAAAAGCTCATCATGCCAGGGAATGTACATGACTTTAGCTATAAATGCTCTTTAGCAATCACTTTTCTGAAGAAAGCAGCAACAGAATTGTTCCCTAGGCACAAAAACAGAGCCAAATAACAAAATCGTTCGCCGTAGGAACACCTTTGCTGCATAACAGCTTTGGCACGAGTACATCCCTGGACATCTCCCAGGCAGTGGAAAACGAGTATGAACCTCTCCCCGGAGGGGAGCGGAGGGGAGCGGAGGGGGGCGGAGGGGAGCGGGTGTCCCGGAGCCCTGTCCCGCAGGGTGCGGTGCCGGCGGGCGATGCCGCTGCCGCTGCAGGCAGCAGTTGCCTGGCAACTCCCGGCTCCAGCCGCATCCTGAGCTGCTCTGCGCGCCTGCCTCTTCCAGCCACCCACCCACCCTCTGCATTTTAAGCAGAAAACAATTCTTGCCTTATCGACAGCAGAGCCCGTTAAAGATTCCCAGTAAACAAAAACTCAGACAAACTAAATCAACCGCGGGGAAAAGTCAGGCTAAGACACACTGCTCTTCTCCGTCCCCCACGCCTCCACTTTGGAGACACTGCCATTTGAAGCGGGACTCAGTGCTGGAACAGGGGCTTAGTGCACTGTGCTGGCATTTTCTCTTGGAACCAGAGGTTTGCAGACCAGCTGACTAGTTAGAGCCGCAGCACAAGCAAGGAGCAGTCCTGGAATAACAGGCAGGGTAGATAAGCATGCACTTGGGATTTAGAGTTAATATCCCCTGGAAGAAATTAAATCCTGTTTGAGTGAGCAGGTAGCCAGATCATGATGGGGAGGGGGGAGTTTGGCATATAAAAACAGTCTGGTGAATCATGCTGAGAAATTAATAGATTTTTTACAAGTACTCCACCACAAAAAGGACTAAACACCTTCCTCTGATGAAATAGGGAGAAAACCGCTGTTAAAAATCTGACACAGGGAAAAAGAATGCTTAACAGCTAGGAGGAAGGCTGTGAAACTGTGATATAATAGCTCCACTGAATGTTATATAAAGATTTACTATCTACTAGGCATGGAGCTGACTGATTTAATATAAACTTCAGTTCCATGCGATATCGAGCAGATAATGACATATCCTGAGGTAGAAGCATTTGAAACCTTTTTCAAATCACTCATGGACCATCTGCATGTGCATCTCTCTGATACATGCCCTGAGTTTGCCGTATTGCAGTTAGTCTTTTTTTTGCCTTTTATTCCTTTTTTCCTCATTCTGCTTTGCTAAAAGGAGACACCAGATTACTTTTACAAATTTAGACTTTCAGAGTGATTTTAAAAGTTTTAGAAGGAACAGCTTTCTCATCATTTTTTTCTAAAATAACTTCCTTGGTAGGTGCACACACAAAAACTTCCCCTGCACCCCCACTCCCTCCAAACAAAACAAAACAAAAACCCCCAAAACAAAACAACAAAACAAACAAACAAACCAACCGTTTTCCTATGTAAGCACCTTGGGGACCAAATACTAAAAAATTTTTGGCCCTCAGATTTTGGAAAGAAATTAATTGATTTCCCAGAGTCCAAGGGGAAATATCATTGAAGAGAGAGGCAGAAAATTCAGTGCCAGTACCCAGCAGCATTATACATTATAGTTTCTCATCCACAGGAGGACCCTGGACCCTGCATTATTGAGATGGCTGGATACTGTAATACTCGAGTCTATTGTCCAGGGAGACCAGCTTCTTAGTGCTCGGCGTAATGTTTCACCAAACATTTTTATTGGGTAGGTTATGTTCTGCCAAGGTTCAAAAGCAGAAGTATCAGGCAAACCCTATCAGATGGAGCTGCTGCTGCATTCTGCCAAAGTCTGGCACTGTTTACAGCCTCAGTGAACAGTGGGCTCCGGGAAGCTCCTTTCATTGATTCACTATGACATTGGGACAGACCTTTGATTGTATTTTCCTCCCTTTTTAAAATGAGGATAATTATTTTTGTCTTTACCATGGGGCACTAATTATAGTTCATCTCTAAAGAGCTTTGACATTGAGGAATAAATGGTAGAATAAGTTCTCCTCCACTGGATTTATTGGTGGGATTCTTAGTTCAGAGTTAGCAAACAGCGAATGACCGTGTAATGTCAGAGATCCTGACTCAGCAAGCTCCTTCAGCTCTGCAAGGTCCTTAAGATCACAAGAGGCTTTATGGATATGAATGGTCCCACCAACAGACACACACACAACCGAGCTGCGACAAGTCAAAATGATGTAGCTTCCAATTAGAGCCCAGAAACAATGCCCAGAATCAGATTCTATATAACAGCTTTACAAGTGACCTTTGGGGGTGGTTTGCTGCACGACTGCTGAGAGAATGCTACTTGGGGAAGCTGTGAAAGGCATGACAGTACACGGGACAGAAAACGTAACTAGTTTGCTGTACATTTCTCTTATGTGAATACCGAAGTTCAGCAACACCCATTAGTTTTACAGGGCTTCAGTTAGTCCTTCAGCTGGCCCAGTTTAATATAACCCACATGATTACATTGCTGCTGAGACTTCTCTGTTGATGCAAAATCCTGCAGCTTTTAAAAACTGACCTCAGAAGAAAAGCCATGATATATTTGAAGGATACAGACAGCTGTACCCTGCTTAAAAAGCACTCGGACACTTTGACAATGCTTTTAAAGCAGGTTCTGTGAAGAATTGTAATGGAGCAGAGGAAGTGGGAAATAACATAGTCTTAACATATCACTGACTGTGAAATACAGATTAAATTGTGAATTAGTTGGGGATTTGGGTGGTTTCTGTGAACTACTTCAAAGTGGTTTATGATGACCAAGGTATTTCCATTGCGAAGTACTGGTAGTTATATCATATGTATCCCAGTGAAAAGAAAATACCTTGTAGTCCCATCGTATTTTTAAGATTTTCCTTGCTGCAGGAGTTTTTGTGCCGTGCTTTACGGAAGCAAGGAAGTTTCTGTGCTGCAGGTTGTCTTCAGCAGGTATTCAGTTCACACCACAAGCACAAGTCACTTGAGACCTTTACAGTGGCCTTTATAGAATCTCTGTATTTCTTTAGAGCTTTTCTAAATCACAGTGAACATTGAATATTTTGAAATTCACCTTTACAAGATCAGTGCAGTACTTTGACTTCTCAAGATATTTCTCCTGTGATGTTTACATTAATTCAACCAATTAAGGAAATTTCTAAGGAGCAGGCATTTATATGAATATATTTGTACACGCAGAGCAGTTCCATTTTGATTTTCTCCTTTCCTTTATAAATCCTTGCAATCTCAGCCTCAAAAATTTCTGAGGTAGATGTGAGATCTTCTTTCACATATTTGCAGTACAAATCCTGACCAGGGCATCTGTGCTCTAGCTCAGTGTAATTATTCAGTGGTATAATGTTTCCTTCAGAGGTGGTTTTGGCTGCTAGGCTGGTGTGGGATCAGAAGTCAGCAGCAGACCCCATTCTCTTGTGGAATCTGCAGAAAAAGTGTGCAGATTCTTTTAAGTAGAAAATATAGGCAGAAGTGAGGTGGTTACTGCCCGAGTCTTGACAGATCGAAGGTAACTCCTACGCACTGCCAAATTTTCCGTGCTGTACTTGAAGGGCTAAAGAGTCTATGTGTATTACAGGCTTTAAATGGTATGAATGTGACCACGAGAAAGCCAAAAATTTCTTGGCACAGAAACCACCTCAATAAAAAACATGAGGGATATCTGAATTAGTGTGAGCTTCTTAAGATTATTTGGCTTTATGTGAATATTTTTCTAAATGCTAGAAGACTGATCCTAAATCACCTCATTGTTCCTGAGAACCCGCACAAGAGGATTTCATATCTTATCAGACTATACGGCCAAAATGGCTAACAATAATTCTTAATAATGGTTATTTTTGCTGTGATAAATTGATAGATTTCAATATTCTTCCCTATATTCTTTTCTTTTAAGAAACACTGTGGTCAGTAGCATTCTGAGACACATCTTTCGTACTTCTCTCTCTCCAGCAAAGCATTCTTTTAAACAAAATGTATTTTATACAACTGCATTAGTTCAGAAATGAGGCCGCAATACATTAAATTCAGATTCTAAATTTTCCAGGGAATACAGACATTCTGGCCTTTTATTGTCATTAGTCAGAGGCAATTTGCACAATTGTTCTGCTGAGCAGAGATTCTGAGCTAGATGGGCACCTATATTTCAATAATAGCTTTAGCATAGGAAATATATCCCAGGGAATTCTTTCCTTTTCCCTTCGGCTTTGCACACTATTAGCTTGTTTCTGCTGGATAAGTGCACAAGAAATCTATAAACCTCGTTATTTAGCCCTAGAAATAAACACTATACTTTGGCACTTGAGTTACTCCAAGGATCTCCCAGCCATCTTGGGGGAATTGCATTGTAAAAGATCTCTAAACAGGATGCCAGGCTTGTAATTTGCAACAGGAATAGCAGAAGTCTACCCTTCTCTTCCCAAATCTGGAGTCTAGAGTGACAGCTAGGATAATTTAAAGCAGGTTAAGGAAGGCACTCAGTCACTTTACCAATGAAAACCTTGCACTCTACCCTGATAACTCCATCATGGTTCTTAGGCAAAAGGCTTTTCATATTACTGTGTCTGGGGACGGAAAAAACAGGTGCTACCCAAGTATTTCTTTGTGCCACAGAATATCTGACTTTGTTTATCTCTCCTAGTACGTCTAAAGCTTATCAGTTTTGCTAGTCCTTTAAACAGATGCATTATTTGTGCTGCCCTTTCTATTGATTGGACAGCGCATCATTTTCACTTGTTCTATCTTCCCTATGAAGCTGCTGGTGTTGGTGTAACATGTCCACTATCTGGGGCAAGACAGGCTGTCTTCCCATTTTCATGCTGTATATTTGTACACAATTGTGACCCCCATCTGTCCCAGAAAGGATTCCAGAATTGTGGTAACTATTTTAGTAGAGTGTACTAATTTAATGTTGCAGCTCTTTCCAGGAGTTGTTCAAATCAAAATGTTATACTCAAATGAAACACAGGAAAGGAGAGAAAAAAGTATTGTTTTATTTGAGCTATGCAGATTTGAAGGAATAAACTTTCTGTTGGTTCAAAGTGTCATTGACAGACCACTAATCTCACTAAATCTGCCAGAGGCAGTTCATAATTTGCATTTGAATCTGTTTTCTGATTTTAGAAGTTCTTAATTTCTGAAGATAAGCAAATTTTGTCATTATTCAATCTTTTCAGGAAGATGATATGTGAAGAACTTCTCGTGTAAAGAGAGACCAGGTGTGACCTTCTGATCAAAGCAGACTGATCTGTGAGTTAACCGTGTCAGTTATTTCAAGCAGATCCCTCAAATCACCTGCTGATCAAAATGGAAGAATTTAAGGACAAAAGAAATTTCTCGTAACATAAATGTTGCATTGCTTTCTGGGAGACATTGCACTCCCTTGTGAGAATTTCAGCTGACTCTTGACTATTCGCAATCTGATGCTATTTAATTACATCTTTACAGATTAATCTGCTCATAATATTTTGCTGTACCTGAGTAAAGCAAAATAGTTAGGTGGCTGGGAGAGGATTTCAAAGAGCAAAAATGAGCAGTCACAAACAAGTGACTGAAGTGGAACAGAGAGAATGAGCCCCTTGCCTGGCCTGGAATCAGCCAGTACTCCCACAGGCTTTATGATAGAATCTGCTGTAGTTCCTTGCACCATAAAAAATGAACAGTGAGCATAAGGACCATTGAGCTCTGAACTTTCCCAATGGGCTGCAATTATAGAAACATAAGGCATTTGCACAATCCCTCAGAACGGGAATTGTTGACTCGGTGGTGAGAGGGCTCCGTGGCTTACAGGCTGGGCCATAAATTCAGGGAAAATATAGGAAACGGGGTTTAAAAAAAATAATGCTAAGCATTGTGTGTCTGAACTGAAGAAAGGTTTGGTGAGCTGGTGGCCTGTGTCTAAAAATGCATAGTGTCAAGAGACTTTGGGGAAGAAGGACAACTTTCATACAGCACAACCATGTAACACAGTCGCAGACAGAAGATGGGATCAGTGAAACCCAGGGCTCTTCTGATTTGGTCTTGGTTAATAGTCCTCGTTCCAGCTGGAGATTGGACCAGATGACCTCCAAGGATCTCATTTAACCAGATATCAAATGATTTTATTAATTAAGCACAAAGAATGGCTGAACATCTTTGTTCCTAAATAGGTCTATTAACTTATTGCTAAGATGTGTGAAGTACAACAGCGTATTTTCTGCATTTCTCCTTTCTCCATTGTGCACTTTAGGATGAAAAGAAAATCTTCTGTAGCGGTCACGGTGGCTTTAAGGAAAATCACAATCCCAGATTTTGCATAACCCTCTTTTAAAACCTGCCCAAGGAGGCCACTGCTGTTTCTAACTCCCTTTAAAGT
Organism: Lycocorax pyrrhopterus obiensis; assembly: GCA_014706295.1. Classification (NCBI taxonomy): domain Eukaryota; kingdom Metazoa; phylum Chordata; class Aves; order Passeriformes; family Paradisaeidae; genus Lycocorax; species Lycocorax pyrrhopterus. Next base: position 18,037,545 of record JACSVZ010000007.1, on the reverse strand, counting down.
CTTTTCTGGTCACCTTACTTTACAATGGGGGAAATGGAAGACACAAGAGGAAGACTAAAGTGGTTAACAAGAAAGAAGAAATCCCAGGCTTAACAGGCATAATAAGAAGTCAGTGACTGAATAATCACCAAGACAGCTACAAATTACCTTTCAAAGCAGAAAAGAGGATTGCATTGCAGTGCCCTGTGTTATATTGGAGCCTATCCTTCAACAGGCCATCTTTGCACCTCCATTTCCATTTCCACCTCTCTGTTTATGTATCACACATTTTTATGCACTGACGAGTACAGTCATCTGGGTGTAAAGATATCCAAGTGTTTTTGCATAATGTCCAGTTACTCTTTTCTAAAACTTTTATAATCAGCTTAGGTCTGCTAAATGATACTGATTAGACAACCTTAACGTCTGCTGTTATCTTAATTCTCTGTAGAGCAGACAACTGCCTTGAGGGAGGATATAATAATGTGTCTCTACCTATTTATGTCAATTTGGCTTGCGGCCTCAAACTTCCTTAGATAACAATTTAGAGTCAGATTTTCAAAATTAAGCCAACAGATTTGTAAGCACCTATACTTATGCTTGTCTCCAATTAAAAAAATTTACTGAACAGGACAGTTTTATGAGAGGATCTTCAGAGGTAAAAATGAGTGATAAGTACCCAGCTTACAGTGGAAGACTTGATTAGAGCTGCTTGATATTAGCTTCTGTTTAAGCCTTTGAAAATCTCTTCCTTAACAGCCTAATTCCCACTGCCAGTTGTTATTTACACTTGTGCCTGTTCCCCTCTGAGTGCTAGAGCAAAAGTCCTATGCTGAGATAGAATAAATCAGAAGTGATAATCAATTTTCAGGCAGGGCAGTATGACCTGTGAGGACTGTATTCACATGCCTGAAGGGAGATTTACAGTAGATCCATCACAATTTTCTTTCATCAAGAAAGCAAGTAAAGAGCTGGGAAAGAGCTTGCAAAGAGAATGGCAAAAGGCTGTGTACAGATGTTCCTGATCATTCACACTGTCAGCATTCCTGGTTCTGTAGCCTGTGCCAAACTGACTTGGGAAGGGCAGGCAACTCCAGACTGCCTGCTCACAAAAAACTTTCTACCATTAGGAGCTCATTTCCAGCATTCTGTCAAGCAGGAAAAGTAATACATGCCCAGTTTATCATCCTCTGAAGACACTATAAATTACCAGCTAAACACTTTCACCGTATCTAACACTGCACAATCAAACTGCAACAGCAATGATATCTGAAATGCACAGTGAGTAAGAGTCAGTCAGACAGTAGCTGCCTAAGTTCCTACTGCTCTTTATAATATGCACTGAACAGAAAATAAGCAGTAAAGGTTGAATATTTTTCTTCTGCTAGTGAATATACAGCTGCCAATACACCTACTCTAGACTTCCCTTTTGCATTTTTTACTCTTGTTCTGTTTTGGTGGACCATTGAGAGGTTCAGAGTTGGAGTCAGATACAAGTCGCTTGATGGTCACGGAATAAGTTAAATTTAAATTAACACATGGTCTAAACAAAATTAAACAGCCTGTGGCAAGATTTTTATGTAAATAGGTGCATTGATACATTGTGTTTTCAGACTATCCATCAAGCCAGAAAGATGAACGAACACAACCATCTTCATGCTCATAACACAATAGGTAACTTATTTAGGACAAGAAGATGTGATGCAATAAAGAGACTTATTGTGTGACTAAAATTAAAATTAAATTCCTGCTAAAATATTTATGTAGATGTAGCTGAAACATTCTGCTTAGAGATAAATCAGAGGCCTTTGGCATTTCACAGACATATCATTCCAATATTCTTCTGCTGCAAATTTAGTGCTTACAAGACGTTAATGGCAGTTCAGTTTTCAGGACAGTCTCTGCGAACTATTTTTGCTCAGCAGGTAGTAGGGATTTGCATCCATATTTCAAATATTCTTCTATCTCATTACCGACTTCTTATTTCTTTGTGACTTATACCACTATTAAATCTGTCTTGCACTATGGGAAATGTGATTTCAAAAAAGAAAATTCTGTGTAATGAACATTTATCTTATCCTTTTTTGGTTTTTCCCTCTTTAGACTTTTTTTCTTGAGAGACTGGATGAAAGAATGACATGGCATGCTTAATCAAAAATTTTAAAAAAAAAAAGGAAAAAGAGTCTTTTCTAAAAACCAAGCACTTTAAAAGAGTTTTAAAATATCGGGGTACTTCTCTCAAATATGATACTCCACGTTAAGTAGTAGCACTATTTGTTCTGTTGCTTTCCTTTGATTCAACTGAGATCTTTAAATAATATATGTACACTGAGAAGTAGGTTTGCTTGGGTAAGTTAATTTGTAAGAGTTGTAATCAGTACAAATTCAGTAAGTGCTTTTTGTAATATGGCTGCATGCAATGAAGTGATTTGGTATTCATGCAGATGTCACATGTAATTTCAGAGCTGTTACACTGTAATTTTGTGGCACTTAATAGAAATTATGATGGTGGCAATTTTGTCACTGTAGGTAAGGGGCTTTTAGGGCTTCTCTCATAAATTTCCAGCTCCATCTTTTCAGGTGTTTATGATATAGTGTAAAGTTAAAACCATCAGCCTCATAAAATCAGATTATAATTGATCAAACCCTGAAGAAGAGATGGATGCAAACAGCAATATTTTAAACCTCTAGTTCAAGTAAAAAGGATGACATTTTTGGTTCAATCTGTGATAGATGCAGAAATTCAGATCTACAGTAGGTTTTTGGAACCTTTCTGCCTCATCTTATGCTCCCCTGCACTCAGCACACAGTATTCCAGTACAATGGAATGCTAGCCAAATTTTGCTAGCCAGAGCTGGTAGCAGTTTGGATTTCAAATCCTTCAGCTTCTCTTTTGAAAACCTTTTTCTTTTTGATCTTTCTAATACTCCCCATTTCTTCCGTGGAAAGGAAATACCATGTTTGTGCATTGGCATTTTTCTTTTCCTTGAAGCAAATGTATTGAGGGAAAGAAAACACCTATTCAGATAGAAAAGAGTTCAGCTGTATAACAAGAAAAAAGTAATACAGTATTTACACTTGGCATTTCTAAACTTTAGCTTTCTGACCTGGTGTTGCAGGTGAGCTAGAAAAGCAGCAGGAGAGAGAGGAGGGTTTCACCACGTTTTGATTCACTTGTTTCCATGCCTCTGGGCTGTTTACAGCGCCTTCAGATCTTATGTGAAGGCTAAGCTCTGCAGTACATATAAGCTCTTAACACATGGTCTGCTCCTTGTGCCCTGTGCAAGCAAGGTTCTGCAGAATAAAAAAAGATAATTTTATAGCTTGTGACACACCAGAAGATCTTTTATATCCACGGCATGCAGAGGAAATGCGAGATGTTCTACATTGCTCATGCCACGCATTTATATTCTCAGTTGGAGAACCAAGTAAATAATTTATTTCTGCCATTTCTTTTGAGATTAGTAACCAATAAGCACTGAACAGATGAGGCTAGAAAGAAATTTCTGATGCATTTTACATACACAAACAATCATCAAATACCAAATTTTGATTTATTATAGGCTTAATTGAAAGCTTTGCTAAAGCTGTGAAAGATTTTCCACTCTCTTGTCACTCAGTAGAAAAATAAGTGTTGTAGGAATTTGCTGGAAGTCGTACATATATGCGCATATAAGTTTCTCTAGTACATAATAAAAGAGCTAAGGGCCTCCTGAAGTGCTGTTCTGGTTTAAAGTGGATTGTATGCAAACTACAGGCTCAGACAGAAGCACAAGTTTTATAATTCTTTTTCTGTTTTGACAGCACCAGTTTGTGACACCATATTCACATGAGATTTTAAAAGTGTCTGCGGTGGGTTGATCCTAAATTGACAGGTAGCTTTTCAGACGAATCATGCTTCTCTCAATTTTACACATTTAAACTCCGTGGATGGCGGTATTTTTGGGGTTTTTGTTCCGTTCCGGCTGAGTGCAGGGACAGGAGACGGGGAGGGGTGGGCCCCCGTTGCCCGGCCCGCGGGGCTGGGGACGGGCACCCCTGCCTCCTGCCTCTCTGCCTCCTGCCCCTTTTCCTAACGCTGCAGCATGGACTCTAGATTGTGGAAAGGGAAACTATTCCCTGAGCCGCGGATAGCTATGGCTGGCCACAGGGCTGAGGTCATCCGACGTGGCATCCTGAAGGAGGGGGAGCTGGCGGAGCCTCCAGTGCAGCCAGCATCCTTCGCGACGAACAGAGGAAGACACCCCTTTTCCACACTGTGCACCCGGCAGCGCAGAGGGAGCAGGGGGGCTCTCTCTCCACCATGGAGCCCGGTAACACCCTACAACATGGCGGCTTTCAGAGCCAGAGGGAAAGAGAAAGCGAGATCACGTGGGATGAAGCTACAAGGGCGGCGCTGCGTGGTCCCGTGCGGAGCTTAAAAATCTCCTTTCCTCGCCGTGGTATGAACTGTAATATTGCAAACTGTTTGTCTCTTTAATCCATGTTAAAGTATGTGGGGGGATGAGCATTTTTTTTTGAGTGGCTTGTAAAAAGGTTGAAGAGTGCCGATGCCAGGCTATATATATTAAGCAGGGAGAGGCTTTTAAAACCTGGTGGCGAAGGAAAAGCCTTATGTTCAAGCCAAAAAGGAAAATGATTCATCCTTAAATGAGTAATAACCCCATGTGAGGGCCTGTGTTTTACAGTTGAAGGAGCTGTGAGAGGGCTCATGGAAAAGAGATGTGTCACACCTCAGCGGAGATCGTTTAATTCTAAGCAAACCTGCAAATGGTGGCAGTTTGTAAAACCACGTAAAGGAGGAAAGAAAACCCTTTTTTTCTTCCCTTTCCTAGAACTATGATACTGATTGGGAGAGGGGAAAAGTGGGGGAGAGAAAGAATTATGAAAGTTTGTTCTGTTGCTGCCTTCTTTACTTCATCTAGGTCTGTTAATAAACCTCTTTATATTCTGTCAAGTTTTGTGCCTGCTTTGCTTTTCTCCTAATGCTTATCTCACAGAAAAGACATCAGGGGGGTAATGTATAATTTGGCTTAAAACCACTACACTAAATTGGTGTTTCCGCCCAGTTTCGAACTGAACCCGCGACATTGTCCAAACTGAACATGAAGAGTACATTCAGTTTGAAGTTTCATGTGACCCAGAATCAAACCCCTTTTCTTATAATAGTCAAGTCTGATGAAATACAGAGTCATTTCCAGACTTAGAATATTAATCAAATAGCACTCTTCTGATGTTCTATCAGTTCCTGGCCCTGGATGGAAATAAGCTGCTCAGTTGGGTGTCATTTTTCATGAACAGGTTCATAGGGTCCTGAGGTATTCCACCAGAAAACATTTTGTCAGGCTGTGGCTGGGGAGTTTCAGCCAGGCGAGCAACATACAAATTTGTAATTAGTATCTACCACTACACAATAAGACAAGAAAAACACTAATCTTTAATAATGTTTTAATTCAAGCAGGTCTTATTGCTATTCAGCATAATTGGTAGATAAGATGTAAGAAACCTCTGCAAGAAGAAATGCTGTACTGTGCTCTTCACTAATCTCCATTTATGCCACTCAGACTTAAATTCTTTGCTCTATAATAATCTGCATTTATATTTTACATTTCCAGAGTCAAGTTAAATTCTATCATGGATTCTAATTTTACAACATGTTTTGAAAAGAAAAACTGTACATATAAATATATTCCTTCTGCTGAAAGGTCTGTTACAGTGAACTACCTCTCCACGGCAAAGAATTCAAAAATTGCTGAGAAGGTAAAGCAGTTTCTTCTTCTTTCTTCTTTGCTGTCCTCCTACATTTCGTTCCAGAATAAATGCAATGGAAAAAGTCTGAAAATATTGAGAATTGAAACCTGATTTCACTGACACAGTGGGATTCCTCTTCAGAAAATGGTTTGAATCCATCTTCCACAAGAGATTTAATGAGATAAGTAACTGAGTGTGGTCTTATTCAGGTTACAACATATGGGGTGGCCCAGAGTATTAGCAAACTGCCAGTGTGTTGGCTGATTTGTTCAGGGACATATTGGCCCAAGCTCGGAGAGAAATCACAGCCACCATCACCTGGGCTTTTCTGGTAGAGAAATGGCAGCAAAGAACAAATGCAAGAAGCATTTCTCACTTTATCACTCCTGCTGCTTCTAATCCTCTGCTGCTTTCTCTCCATTTTTCTGGTAGTAGGGAACTTTAAGAATGCTTTATCCATCTGCACTGACCCATATCCTTCAGGACTGTGATTTCCACCAGTGCGTGATCCCTGCAGCCCAGGCTGCATCCAATCCTGATGTCACCAACTAGCTCACTTGCATTGCTCGCCATCAGGTCCAGTTTTGCAACCCCTCTTGTAGGGCTGTCTATTACCTGGCTGAAGAAGGCATCCACAGTGAATTCCAGGAGTTTTCTTGATTGCCTACAGCTTTCTGTGCTGCTTTTCCATCAGATGTCAGAGTGGTTGAAGGCCCCCAGCAGGATGAGAACCTGTGAGTGCGATGCCTCCTGTAGCTGGAGTAAGAAGGTTTCTTCAATAGGCTTGCCTTGAATATGTAGCGAATCCAGGAAGCTCAGAAATTAGAGGTTCAGAGCTGTTTGAGGGACATCAGAGGAAAAAGGGGAAGTACAATGTTTTAAAAAATATGAACTACCGTCATTAAGCAAAGCATGACTCACAGTTTCGGGCACTGAGTATTCCTGGCTCACTAACACAGGGAGCTTCTTTTCCCTGAACCGAACAAAACCAAGTCTGGAAAGCAGTAATTTTTTAACCAAAATGGTTAAATATCTGGACCAAAAATCGTGCATCTATGTTCAGAAAACAGAGTACACAACTGAATGTCTGTCCTGTTCCTGACTTGACACAACTCTCTGAAAAGAAGGAGGAGCTTTGATTAAGGTGCCTAGGATCCAAGTGGGCTGATATAACCTCACTAAAAGGTTGGTGTCATTCAACCACTAGTGCTATTCTGTGGGATTAAACTGAGGATGTTTTTGGCTGTTCATATATCTAAATTAGATTAACTGAAGGAGGAAAAGAAAAAAAGGCCAAATACTTTCTTTTTAAAAGTATTAACACCTTTTGCAGTTAAAAAAAATATTTAAAAATGCAGTCAACCTTGCAAAAGACCACACAGAAACAGAAAGAAAAAAACTTTAAAAAACCTCTGGTTATGAGAACTGGATATTTATTTCACAGTTAAAAGTAAACACTTTCTGCGACTGTTTTCAAGTTGATCAAATAGCATTTTATAATACGTTGCTTAAAATATTTGCTCCAAAGTAGCTATGTTCTTTTCATGTATCTAATTCAAATATAATGATATGAATCATTTAAAATAAGAATAATTTTCAGTCTTAGTATACAGTCAAAACTGACACTTAATCAGCTTTATGGGGGACTTCAGAATAGGATTTAAATGATAGGTGAACATAGTTTATTTAGAACGACCAGGGCAAGAAAAAGGAATTATATCAAGAAAAACTGTGCAAAAATTTATAGAAAGGTGAGAGATAGGCATCCTGAATGTCTCTGTGGGTTCATTTCCTGAGTGCATCATAACATTTGAAAAGAGGAAATGTTGAATTTAGAAACGTGCTGGCTCAGTGAATTAATGTTATGAGAGCATATACCATTCAGTATGGAGAGACTTGGACCACTAAGAGGTTGATTAGCAGACAAGAGAGAGTGGCAAATTAAAACAGGATCAGAATCTAAACAAGATTTAAATCAGGCAGCCCACTAGAATCTAAAAGTTTCTTTGAAAACTATTTCCTTACAGTCAGAGAACGAATTAACTGAAATTTATCCAGAAAATAGTTTGTTTCCACAGGCAGAAGCTGTAGTTGACACTTACCCTGTTCAAGATTAGTAACCAAAAATATAATCCTTCGGCACAGTTTCTTTATCATTTCATCCATTAGCTGTTGAAGGTAATTGGTCGATTAGTAGTGCCAGATGGGATTCCAGTGGGGAATAGGAAGATAATTCTTCTTTTATTTATTTCTGCAAATACGTGTGTGTGTGTGTGTGTTAGAATCATGATCCCTATTAAAACACACAGATGTCTTTGCATAGACTTGTCTCCTTGGCAGAGTCTATCAGAATTTATATGTAGTTTGGAACAGTGATCCAGGCTGTTGTCTTCTGCCTCTTCAGTGTTAACACTCCAGCTACTTGTCACCATCGTTTTGAATCCAAATACAGAAACATGGAATAAGATTTATTGGCTATGTCCTATCAACCCTTCCCTATTTGAGCTTTTACATTTTCTTTGGATTATTCATATTGAATAAAATGTGGTGTTGAAAAAAATATAGTATTTCGGGAAAAAAGACACCCCATCTAGAGGAAGGAAGAATAATTTTGAAATTTGCACACATGCAGAAACAAATGGATGGCCTTTTCTAGACAGAGCTATTGGATAATACCAGGGAAAAAAGATCTATCTTCAGAAAGTAATGTAAAATTTTTCAAACTAGCTATTGTTGGTTTTTTTGTGAATCAACGGCTATCACGGTACAGAGCACATTGTGATAGAGCAGTAAATTATCTGCAGCTACTTACTATAAAACATTAGGTCTTTCATCAGCTTCTAAAGATTTCTAACATTTGAGATGTGCCCTTTCATGTTCAGTACAACCAGGGGTGTCAGTATGGCTTTGGAGATGCCCTGATATATCTGAGATACCCACAACATTCTGGGAGTAGAAGCCATGCACCTGCCTGGAAAGAGGGCTCAGGGCACCCCAAGGCACCTCAGGCAGCACGAGAAACCCTTCTTTAGACATCTGATAAAAGTCTCAGCAGTCCTTGGGCAATAATGTGTGAATCACCCTTGAGCTGCCACTGCATGCTCACTGATAACAGCAATGAATTCTTTATGGTCATTTGAATTCCTGTCCGTTCATGCTCTGTTTGTAAAAATTACAATTTCTTTTGTGGTAATTCACTGAAAGTCACTGCCTGACAATGAATCTGCATATTTCTTTATGCAGACATGCAAGCTGTCTGTTGAAACAGGCCTTGAATTTCTCCATCTAATCCAAATAATTTTAATAATTACCTCTCGCTCAACTTTTTGTATTTAATTTATATTTTAGCTTCAACTTCATGTCACTCAAGTGTTTCCTTCAAAGAGAAAATATCTTGCTAGCAAGAGACTATTTTTTCCTCTTCCTCAAGCTGTAATGTTCTTTAGGTATTTCCATTATCTGATATTCTGCAGCTAATGTTCATTTACATATCTGCAGAGATCCTGGTAGGGAATTCAACAGAGCTTGCAGCTAAGCCATCCATTTCCTTCAATCAAGATGGAAAGGAAATTGCTTGCAGGATAAAGTCTATTGCCGATCCTCAGAACTATGCCAAATACATGCTGAAAGTAAATGGTCACCTAATTTTGATGTATTCCCTCATTTGTGATATCCGATGCTCTGCTCAAAGCAGCCTGGAAAGGTTAGAGGCCACCTGTCAAGTAAAGAGAGAGATAATTGCTGCTGTGTTATGCTAAAGGAGCCACTGGGGCTGAGTTCTGTGTGTGCACAGCAAGTCAGGTGCCTCCCTGGTGTAGCTCAGCTGGCATGGTCATTGGCAAAGGGGACTTTTCGTCTGCCATCCACGATGGTAATCACAGATGGGGAAATTTGTGTTACTAATAAAGAAATTATAAGAGGAATATATGCCATTTATTAAAAGTGTCAGTTTAAAAGGCAGCAGATATTACAGCAATACATCATTTCTTGACCCCAAAGTCTATTACTGTGCATGCTAAGAAAAGACATTTCTATTCCTTCAGGCTTTCATAGCACTGCCATTGATTTAACATTAAATATGATTAGTTAGCATTTTGCTTCTTTCATATGGCTTGCTGCCAAAAAAATTTTAATTTTTGAGCCCTAACTGAAGCAAATCAGCTCCCACCACACATTCTGAAAGATCAGCCCAATTTCTTAACCTGTATATAAGAATCCCTTCATTCTTTTTTTTTATGCTAGGTTATTCTAGCTTTAAATTAACATTGTATTGTAAGGGAACAAACACATTCTCTCTCTTGATTCTCAGAAAAGGGATGTATCATGGGATCTAGAGAGATAGCCCCAGTCTTTCAACTTCATGGGTTGATTTTGCAGCATAGGGAATTAGGAAGGGTTCTTATGATTTGGCCTGAAAAAAGACATGGTGCCTACAGTAATAACTGGAAACATGATCAATTTTTAACTGACAAAGCCGGTTATTTTTTCCAAAGTGATTTATGCCCCTGTGTATGTCTCAGGTAGTGGATTCAGCTGTTTGTGATCCCAGACATAAGTTTTACATCACCAGTGCATAGATAACCTCCTCCACCTTACCTGCTGGACAGCCTTTCAACCAGCTCATAGTCGGCCACAGTGAAGCAGTGGCTATTTGGCTTATTTGTGGATGCCTGTTCTGTGGAAAACAAAGCCGTACCTTCTTATCCCTGATAAATCTTATAAATGGATAGGCCTGTTTCCCCATGTGGTTTATCGAAATCCTGAGAACAAATGAGCTTACAGATCTTGAAATTAATGTTGGAGAAAGCAGCACTGAAATAAATAAAAAAAAATCACTGATAGATTTTGCCATCACTAAATTACTATTTTGAGCAAACCCTCCATCAGCCAGAGCTTTCATTTCAAGGTGACAGTCAGGATTTGATGTGAATCCATCTAGCCCAGGAATATGATAGATACCTAATTTTCAGGATGAGATAATATGATCTTTGGGAAGGGGATTGTGATATTAGGTATAACATTCTTTGACTTTGGGTGAGTTTTCTACAGCCAGGGTGAGAGGAAACAAAACGAACTAGAAAAAAAGTGTTTGTGTACTTGTGCATGTGTTTGCGTATGTATGAGACGGGTTTACTCATCTGTTTGACTTTAAAGCTAGCTCTATGTGTTGCCACAGATGCTACACCAGATTTCTCTCCTTAATTTTGCGCTTTTTGGTGCTTGTATTGGTCTTGGACACTGCAAAATAGTTATAAAAACCTCCTATCCAGATTTAATTCCAAATGGACCTTGGCCTTCCTTGTTGCATTTTTATATACTCTGGCAACATCCCTATATTCATCCCAAGTGTTCTGTCCCTGCTCCCACCTCATTTGTATCTCCTGCTTAGGTCGGAGTTTTGACAGGAGTTCCTTGTTCAGCTGTGCGAGTCTCCTGTCCCTTTGGGTCAGTTTCTCGCCCATGGGGATGCACCATTCTGAACTTCTAGATAGCAATTTTTTCTAGTATTCCAAAACATGAAAGTGGGCTAAGAGTAGCAGAAACTAAGACAGAAGCCTAGTAAATATCCTGTGTATTTCATTAGCAGATATTAAAACTTCACTGATATTTTTGCTGCATTTTGTTTCATATTCTGGTAAATCACTGGTTTTTCTCACAGACACATATATAAATATGAAACTAACCAGAGTATCTGGTATTTTGTTTTAAAGTTTTTATGCACAGTGTGCAGTGGAACGTGCTGAACACGAGTGTGGCTCTGACATTCACACTGTGCAAAAACATGACAAGCTATTACACCCCTCACTGTCTCAGCCTGCTTTGTCTTTAAAATGATGATGATAAGCCTCCTTTCCCATTCTGAGCCTTTCTGATTTAAGCAATAAGATCTTTTTGGGTACAGACTACCCATTAATTTGTGCTTGTTCAACACTGCCACCTCTACTGAGACCTACAGAGACTGCCACATTTCTAATACACAATAATAATAAGACAACATATATTAGGCTTGTGCTGACAAATACACACCTTCATTCTTATTCCTTAGAGGTAATGCAGCTTATTATGTGTTCATCATGCCAAGAGCACAACTAAAATATGATTCACCCCAGAATTATATAGATAAAACCTTTACATCAGTCTTCACAAGGTCATATGTTTTATGGAGATAGATGGAAAAGCTGTTGTTTTTCTTTTTGAATTTGTCATGATAGTTTATGAGTTAAATCCTATATTGTATGAAATCTTTTCCTGGGAAGTGGGCAGTAAAGAACCAGGCAGGTGGCATTTTACAGACTTACAGGATTCAGCAGCTGAGCCTACAGTCAGATGAGAGATGAGAGTAGCAAAAAGGCCTGCTCTTCTTTGGCAGTATTATAAATGGATAGAGTTACTGTCTACATGGGAAATTTCTTTAAATCCAGAGAGCAAATCAGATTAGAGGCTAGCATAATTCTTTCTGGATGAAATTGCATTCTGTCCATAGAAATTCTGTGTGATGGATTTTTATTGCTAAATGCTGCTGTACGGAGACATTCAGCATTGATGACATTTTAGGGGAGGCATTTGAAGGCAAAAGCATTAGAAGATGGTGTTGGGCTGGTATAGCCCACCCAGGATCAGCCTGTTCCTTTCAAAACTGCTTCTCAAGTACAAGATGAAAGGGCAGGGGGAAAAAAAGACAGTGAAGCTTCAAGAATAATTCCACTTGATAACAAGTCAAGCAAAACAATCGTCTTAAAGGGGGTTTTTTGTTTGTTTGTTTATACCATGGAAGAAAGAGAAAAAAACAGGCTGAGTTGTCAGGACAGTAAGTTGGAAAGCTTAGACAGACTTTGGAAAAGCAAGGCATGGACAAATTTTGCCCTTTGTCAAAGGGATTTAGTTTGTAACATTACTCATTATTCTCTGTTGAGTAGGAAGAAAATGGTCTCAAATTTTGCTAAATTAATAGTCCTAGGCATACAACCTGTGCAGTTAGGAAATTTCTAATTAAATTGTTATAAAATTATGGTAATAAAAAAATATGTTATAAACCTTGCAATCTTGTTTAACCTAATCCAAAAATCTTCACTTCATGCAAATATTGCATATGACGTCATTAACTTTTTTAACTGTATCTTTAACCAAGATGTTAAAATTATTTAGAGCAGGGTTTGTCTTCCTATTACTGGCCTATATAATACAAAGTACAACAGATATATAATAGGTCTTAACAATATGAACGTCTAAGCTTTATATACATATGGATCTCTTCTGTTCCTCCTTTGGTTTATACATCTAGCTAAAAAATGAATATGCTTTGGAAACCTGGCAGGAGGTAGGAACAGACAATGGACGAAACTTCTCTTCTTGTGCCAATTCTGCATTTTTATTTTATTTCCCCCCAGAGAACAGTAAGGATGATTCACCAAGGGCAAGTCAGTATAATCAGAAAAAGCATCAGCTGTAAATAACTATACATATAAACACATTCATATATCTGCCTTTATTTGTGAGTTTTTCTCCTCCAAATTTGCAGAGTTAAGGAAAACAGAAATGCTTCAGAATAGCACTCACACGTTTTCCATTACTAGAGCTGTGAAAATATGTTGACAAAAATATTTTAGGGAAAGAAAACCATTCTTCTGAAATGAAAACACATCTCCTGTGGATATTTCTATATGGACTGGAAATAAGTGTTTTCTGATGAAAAATGCAAACTTACATTTCACTAAAAGGTTTTTAAAATAGGAGAGTTTAAATTTTATGCGACAAACTTTAAGCATTTCAAATGGAAAATGCTTTGTTCAAATTTTAGTATGTTATCTCTGGTGCTTTTATAGAAGATTCTGGCTCCAAACTGGTCTTGTACTTTATCATAGGTGTTTGTCCTAAAAGGAACTGTGCAATGGAAGTTAAGTAAACAGCAGCTATTTTATCAAAGATGTTCAGTGATGACCTATACCCTACTTTCTTGTGAAAAATATCTGCTCATTTTTATATAACAACATGAAACAAATTTAAAAAAATCATCTTTCAGTCACACCTATGAGCTTGCATCTGAAGCAGAAATCATTACAGACCTGATTTTGCAGCTCATATTCACAAGAGTGATCCCACAAGTGTAAATAAAGACAACAGGATTAACACATGTCTGAGGAGAAAGAATGTTTCTAATGAGCTGTGCTGCGGCCACTCAGAGTGATAAGTACATCTCTGCTGGATACTGTGGTGCTTTGCATTATACACAACCTTAATTCACACTGTATTTATATTTCAGTCATCATTTGCTAGTTATATGGCTACATTTTCATCTGTCCTTTCAGTGGTGAAAATCAGCAAGGGAAGTGATCTCTCAAGATGTCTTAAAATACAACCCTCTTAGCAGCCATCTTGCTGTATTTTAGACATTTGAATGAAGGATGATTTTGTTTATTAGTACATCCAGGCAGCTAAAATGGAAAAAGAAGGAGAAGATGGATGTGCCAGTCCACCATGGCCAGCTGCACAAGATAGACTGAAGCACCTGCTTGTTTCTGCTTAGCAAAAGCCACTATGGAACCCAGGAAGCACAAAGGGCTTTTCCTCAGGAAAAACGTAGGTGATGAGTGAAGCGCCACAGATGACAAGGATCATTCTTAAGAATTGTATCTTTCCTTCCAAGGAGATGGCAGGTAGACTTCTGAGACTGCTTCCTTGTTTTCTCTCCCTCACTACAAATCAAAAAGTAAAACAAAAAAGGAAGAAAACACAACAAGAAAATGAGAGGGTCACTTCCCTACTGTTTTGTTCAGTTTCTCCTTCCATAAACTAATAACGACAAGGCTGACTCAACGTGTATCATATGGCATGTGATAACAAAGCCCACTATAAGCACCTCTGATGCTTTGCTACTGAAGGCTCATTTAAACCCTAAAATGTATATGAATGTGGGAAGGCATGTTTCATGTCAGTAGAACTAAATATGTAAATATATATATATATGAGGTCAATATATAAATGAAATCCTCTACTAAGGGGAAAAAAGAGTCAGCTTTGACTTGGCAGTCACTTCCTGTAATTACAAGGTTGTAATTAAGATTTTATGGTATTTGGTCTATAGCAGTGTTCTCTAATACTGGAGAAGTTGGCACTTGTAGCACTGAGTGAAGGCCACCCTACCTGATCTATGTACTATTCCATTCTCCTTTAAAAGCCTCAAGGTTGCACCCGGCATGGATGATTTGTTGATTTCCACTTCTCTTAATTTATTCAATATCTGTGCCTCACTAGCTCTGAAGTCAACCGTGATAGTGGATACAACAACCAGTTTCAGCTGGCGCATCTCCCAGTATTCTTCCTTGTAAAGTATTCATTTAATGCCTCAGCTCTTTCACCACCCTCTATGACTTCAGTTCCCACTCATTCTTGCAATGCTGCAACTTCTTTGGCTCCTCACTCACTCTCACAAGAGCACCAAAAGGCTTTTCAACCTCCTGGCTTTTCTGCTCATCAATTAAAATTACTTTCTTGCTGGAGCAGCTGCACATTTTCAAAGTTTATGCCAATGCAGATGACAGCCTTTTGCTGAATCAGTTGTGGGAATCATGGGTTGGTACATCGTGTCGAGTTAGGGAAAACCACTTCAAATCAACACCAGTGTTTTTCAGTGATTTAAGTGAGTTAAGCATTTCCTAGTAGCTTACAAGGTATTATGAAAGACAAAAAATGTCAAACTCTTCCAAAACCTTGATAAAAATGTCTCTGTGCTGTTCATCTGAAAACACAATAATCTACGCCATACTTTAAAATTCCTTTTCTGTGTCGTATTAAATAAGTGGAAAAACACGAGACTGCATGAGTATGAAACTGATATGACAAACTTGCAGTGGTTCACTCACTCTTCTCAAAGGCAGTTGTTATAACAGATATTATTTACCAGACCCCTGTATTACACCAGAAAACAACCTTTCTTAGAAAGATCTAGTACTGAACTTTTCATACTTTTCTTCTGTAATTCAGCAGACTTGTGTTTTTGAGCAGGAGATAAAAATTGTGTCCAACAGAAATAGAGATTTTATGCAGAACATAAGCATAAAAAAGAACATGGTACAAAGGATTTGTACAGGGTAGAGTTTCTGTTGCAATAGGACAAGAGATTAATATCCATGAGGAGAATAATTACTACCCGTGCAAGTCTGGAGATAAATTAATAACAGCAATTGCCTCAAGGGAGTGTGACTTGCACATTGCTTTAGACTCAGTTTAGCCTAGTATTTCCAGTCTTACGACATTGCAGTAGTCACACTTAAAAGCACATTAAAACATCTGCTGTCATTGCTGGTGCCTCCCTCGGTTCCATCTAGCTCATCAAAAACTAGCCCAGTGTTTAAAGATCTTGCTTATGCCCCATATGGATCTTGCCCATCATATCCCTCACAACATCTGAGGATGTTAATAGCACACTTATGGTCTTTTTTCATAACTTCATGTTTATTTCTTCTCTCCTCTTGGAGAGAAAAAGTTATAGGGGTGTACTTATACCTATTTAATTACCCTGTGTGCATGAGAACATTCACAAATAATGGAAAAGATTTTTGCTTTTCTTTTCCCTCTGTGAGGAAGACCTATTGTGCTTCAAGTCCACCGTTTTGATTTCTACATTGTTTTCCATATTTTTGCTTTCTTTCACTCCTGCACCCTTCCATTCGCACAAGAATGCAACTAAGTAGCAAGTTGCCTGTGGGCTTGGAGCAGTAATAGAGAGAAGCGAGGGTGAGCTTAAGGTCCTTCACGCTGTCAAAGACAGAAAGATACTACTGTGTCTCTCCTGTGCCTTACATTTCTTGATTCAGTTGCCCTGCATTCTTCAGGTAGCTGATGTAAATAAAGGCAGATAGCAGTGTTAATTCATTACAGTGACTGATGTATTTGGAAGCACTTGCAACCACTCAGTAGCCATAGGCTCACCTCAAGCCGACCCAAGCTCCATTCTCATCCTTTCGTTCCCCCAAATGAAAGGCAGACATCTCCCCTGTTTTGCTTTCTTTAGTAACAGGCAAAAATGGGGTTGATGTTGTTCTTATTGTTTTCCCAGAAAAGATACCTCTGATTCTTCTGGAAAAGAAAAGGCAGAGAAAGAATTCTTCCCATAAAAACTTGAATGGTTACCTCTAATACATAAAGCAAAGTCTTGCAGCCTACGTCAGTGGAAGGAAAACACCTTCACGCATTGCAGTAAATGTCATGAAGTAAATTTTCCTTTCTGGCCTTCCATTATCTATGACAGGTTTGGTGCACGCAGAAGGCAAATTTGGAAGGGAACACAATTTCACATCACCAGACTGCCCTGGGGCAGTAGAACATTCAGTGGAAAGAGGGAGATCATCTGCACCCTCGTGAAAGCCCCGCCGTCTGGGATGGCCCCATGTGTAGGTCATTGTGCAGTCCTTCTCATACCTGCCACTCAAGGGCTGTGTAGACTTAGCATTAGCAAACAGAAATAAATAATACTTACAAGCCATACAAAGAATCCCAGAATGCAGAAGATTGGTAGAGGCACTATATTCCTAAAATACCTAACAAGGTACATCAGCTGAAGCAGAAAGTGGAGAAACATTTAAATTTATAAGAGAAATGACAAGTAAGTGAGAGGTCAGTAGCACAGCCACTTCCTGAGATATTAACCTGACATGACTAAATTGACACTCACTTTTCAGATTAAGGGCTTAATGGAAATAGCAAATGGCACAACTTTAATCTTGACTTGAGACAAGGATAGTAATGAAAACAGGAACTGACTGAGACTTAACCCATTCTTCGAGTTGTCTTAAAACTGTAATCTCAAAATCCTCTTTAGATGATGGAGTTTGTAAGGCTGGATATAGCAATTTCTAATGGAATTTTACAAGCCATTAGGAATGCATATACCTCAAGAGAATGCCACATGCCATAGCCCTTTTCTAGGCTGAAAAGTACTTGGGATTATTGTTATTTTGGCCGTCTTTCTCCTTTTATCTCCTTGTCCTAAAATGCAATCTGTTTCTGATCTTTGCTATGTGGGTTTTTTATTCCTCTTGGTACAAAAATATCACATTATAGAAAAGAATGGTCTGTTCAGGTCTGTTCTGTTCCACTTCTCCGAGCACTCAGAGCTTGATTAACATGCTACGAAAGCAATGAGACTTTTCCCAATGACTCAGATGGGAGCTGAGCTGGGCCCTAACTCATTACAGAGCCACAACACCAAATTCATTGGGACAATGGTAAATGTTCCTGATTCTTTCACACCTTGAAGCTCTTGATCCAGAGAACAAATAATACCAAAATGCTGAGAATCTTTGAAGACTTTTTCAGAAAGATTTGTCGTTTGTCCTTTCCACTGAAGACAACCACAAACATTGTCACATAATCTCCCGTCGAGCAAGATTTGAAGTTGTAGATACCTTGCTTCCTGTTCTTAAAGAGTTTACTTCCTCTTTAGTTTAAGCAAATTTGTGCTGGAGCTACATATTTCCTTCCCATCCAACTCTGCCCTGGCTTTGGGGCTCTTTCACCTTTTAGTGCTGCCCAGGGCTAAGCACCTGCATGCAAGAAAGCCAAAGTAATCAGCTTCAAAGTATACCTTCATGGTGTCTGCACAAATCTGGCATTTGCTACACCAATTTGTTTTCCTATCTGAAGTCCTTATTTAAATTTTCATCAGACAAAAACTTTGTCAAGCTTAATTTATGGGTAAAGAAATGATGAGCAAAGAAAATCTTTGAAATAATAATAAAAAGATTAATAACAGTATTTAAAAAATAACACTACAGCTTCAAGCACAGAACACCAGCTGTTGGTTGATAATACAAATAGAAAGTTTTAGTGGCTCTGAACAAGAAAAAAAATAAAAGCTTTCCCAATGAAGATATCAAAAGATAATTAAATTTTATTTTGGATATCTAAGTGGTACGTGTCTGTTAGGGTGAACTGGCAGTGGGAGCAGTGCAATCCCTGAATTAGCAGCTTTAATGGAGAATAAGTGTGGGTTCATTCTGTCAGATCCGGAAAGCTCAAAAGGATTTGTAATGGGACAGACCCATTTCATATTTATGCTTCTGAACCAGTTAAGTCTTCCTGGCATTGTATCAGCAACAGCCTGTCAAGGAACAGAATGGATACTTCACGCACAAGAACATTGACACAAAATCTCATGCTAAGGTTTAAGTTCCTATAAATGTTTCCAGTTTTCAGATGTGCCTAAATGTCAGGAGCATGCATAAAAGAATAGCTATGTTGACTCTCTTGTTTTGTAGGGAATTAAAAACATCCTTAAGCTAAACTCTGTGGCTGGAAAATGAGGTTGTTTTTCTGTCTTTTGGTTTAGCTTGTGGGAAGTTTTCTTCAGAAAAATATCTAAAAATATGTGTGTTCCGCAAATCTTGTTTCCAAGCTCCTTGACATCCTATGGAAAGATTAATCTTGTTTTTAGCACACTAGCATAATATGTTCAAAATCTGTATTCTAGCTAAAGAGCATGATGTCATATTAAAAGGTAGAAAAGATGTCTTCAGTCACTTTCTTTTCGGCCTTTTTATCTATGATATTCAGACAATGTGTCTAAAACACTGGATTATTTTCTTCCCAGAAAATGTGCTTCTAATAGCTTACTTTGGGAACACATTTTTTAGATCTTCCTTTTCTAAAGTTTAAAAACATTCTTCCATACCCTAGGGACGATAAAAAATCATTCTTCATTATTGGCATGTGAAATAATGATGGTTGTTTTCATACTGTAATACAGATAAGGGAGCACACTTGACCTAAGTCTGAGATCTGTGAATTAAAGGATTCTCTCCCAAATCATCTGTATTTTCCTTACTGTCATCATTTATTCCTTGATGTTTTTTCTTTTACTTAATATCAAACTTGCCAAACTAATCAAAATTTATTTACCTACAGAGAAACAAAGTAGAATCTTATGCAAATCACTGGAATAAGAATATACCCACTCTTTACTTCAGAATTGAACCTCTGATGGCTTAGATGGAACTCTTTACCTTTTTGTGTCTTGTGTGTCACTAAATGCATATGCAAGGAAATTTTTGCAAATGATTGGCTGTTGTTTTTAGTTTGCTCTGCCAACCTGTGTATGTAAACTGTCAGATTACTTCCCAGTTGCTCCAGGTGACATCTCTGCTGGAAAGGTGTTTGTTGAGTACAATGGAAATAAGTAAAGAGAACGAAATATAGCAATCAGGTTTCTGATTGAAGTACCATGCAAAGCCAAACTACAGCCTTTCCATCCATGTATAAGGCTTCTGCTAAATCTGGGTTTCAATGATTGTTTTTTCTTATTGTTTTCCTTCGGGAAAACAGAAATACATTTTTTGAAAATTTCTAAATACACTTGACAAACAATTGTTGAACCGCATGTCAACTCTTTAGGGATTTAATGATCCACATTATAAGCAGCTCACTGAGGACATAATTCCATACAGCTCTTTTTACACTCTCAAAAAAGAAGGAATTTTGGCTTTAGGCAAAATGAATCTACTAAGCTCTTCATTTCGTAACAATATTAAAAAATATATTATTAAATAAAATGGTATTTATAGGAATTTGAACATGCTGCTTTCTTAATACAAAAAAACAGTGGTAGCACAGTCTTACTCAGTGACCCCACAGTCCTGACAGCCTGCATATGGGTCTAAGACACCTATCAGGTACATCATCTTTGCCAGAAACTACCTACATGGTGTCTTATAGTCAGATTCATTCTCAGCTTCCTATTCCAGGCTATTTTCACATTGTTCCTTCAAACATGATTAAACTCAGCTCACTGATGCTAGACCTGCGCTATGGTACCAAAACGCATTTTCCAAATACTGACTGGCTGTGTGCCCCTCCTGCATCACACCAGGATGTCATGGTGGTGTCTCAGTGCAGGTGCACAGAGCAATCCACCCTTTTGCTTCAGAGGTTTTGCATTCCTGCAGGTTTACACAGGAAGGACTGAGATTCACCAAGGGAAAATCCCACCTGAAAAACCTGACTCCTCACCTTGGTGTATCACAAGGAATTCCGCCGGAACACAAACCGTTCAACAACCAAATCTCCACAGAAGCCCAAATCAATGTAGATTTTGCAGATTTTTCTGTGCCTATTAGCACTAATTAAATTTAGGGATGATTACTTGCAACCAGAAATAATTCTCTAGCGATTCTTCATGATAATAAAAAAATTGAAAGACAGGTTCTTCTTATGATTCTTGGCATTATTCTGTCTTCTTTCAAAGCTGAAAATACCTGTTTCTAAGAGAGGTTTGGTTTGATGAGCCAATTATTGAATAGAGCACGGCAAATCTCACAACAGAAAATACAGGCATGGCATATCTCAAAGGGGGAAGGTATAAAAGCTGCCTGCAGACAGCCCCAAAATTAGAAACAGTGGACATACAGCTCATGCTTCAGCAACTAAGTGATATCATAGACAGTGGTCCAATTGCTCCAAACCAGAAACCTTTCTGAAAATATTACAGTGAAAGAAAAAGTATTTTGCAAAGGAAAAATGCAACAAATAAGCACTTTTTCATGGAAAGTGTTGCACTAAACAATTATTTCACGGAGGCATTACACAAAGCCATCAATTAGTACTTCATAAGGCATTATGCATAATGTGAACTGTCCTTCAGTTGCAAATTTGAGGGGCATTTATTTAATATTGGTCAAAAGGAAAGTATGCAATTTCTTAAGTAATAATGATATTCAAGGAAGAGTGGTTTTAGCCTTGGTACCCTGGAAATAATTGTACTAGATTAATTGGCATTTGCCAATGATACTGAATATCCTCAGAATTCAAATTGTTGAAGTCTATTCAAGTCAGATAACCCATATAATACATTGAAGCCTATTAAAGTCAGGTGACCAGTATAAAATCAAGATTCTGAAGAAGATATTATGGAAAATACTCAGAAAATCAATTAGCATACTCTGGTGTGTGAAAAATATGTGTACCTGTTCTGGTTGAGGTGGAGTTTTTGCAGATATAGTAGGAGAAGGTCACCCCTGAAGTTAGCTGGGTTACATGATTGACAGCCTAACTCATTTTTTGGCTGAAATGATCCTGTGAGATTTGGCAACTTCTCTCACATAATTTTGACACATGACATACCAGCACCAACAGTAGAACATAGGAGTTTCCAGCACAGAGTTGGAAATTTTGGCTTACCACTCAGAAAACAAGAACTTCAGGAAATGATCCAGGAGTCATTGAAGTGAATAGGAATCTGACTTAGACACGTTTAGAGGACTCCCCCCAAACTTTGTTCCACTGTAGTAAAGCCATAAGCAATGCATGGTCCGCAGCAGCTGTATTTTCTTTAGGTCATTTTTGTCACCTCTTTATATTTTCCCTGTAAATGTTTGTGCAATGCTGGCCATCTTTTTCCACTACACATCTGAAATTTTCTTTTTGATAATTTCTCCATTATCCCTGCCTCTTGTCTCAATTAGTACAAACGGAACAGACCATTTATTAACTGGCCAAGTAAAGACTGACAAGAAGACCTGTCTTATTTATAAAAATAGAGAAATTAAATATTTTATTTTAATTAGTTATGAAGTCCAGTGTTTCTGAATCTTTACACCTAACTGAACAGTACATGAACCAGAAAAAACCTAATTAGTAATAAAGTATATTTATAAGTTTTAAAAGTCAATGAAAAGGCCATTCAAATATCTTACAAATATACTAGTAAATAAGTGGATGACAATATTTTTTGGAGATCCCATTCAAAACAATCAGGGGTTGACAACTCATGTATCTACAGCAGGAAAGCAACATCAGATACCCCACTTCCTGTTATCTGCAAGCAGAGCTTTTGCTTGATGAGGTATTGCTGACTGGGCTGCAATAAAATGACAATCTGTTTTGGGCTTCAGAACCACCACATCCCAATGATACTTAATAAGAACAATATCTTTGAAGGTGGTGGTACAACTGCAATTTAAAATTTCATCATGGTTTTAAGAAAATAATTTCAAAATATTTCACCAGGTGAGAACAGAAAGATTGGACATGCATGAAAAATACTGATCTGGGATGTAGGAAATTAGAGCAATTTTTACCACCAAACTCTTATGTGACCTTGAGAAATATGTTTAATCTTTCTGCATTTCCTTTTTCCATATATAAAGGGAGTGTGGAAAAGGAAGGCAAAGAAGAAATTTATTCATGTCCTCAAGGGATTCACTTTTTATAATGATAGAAGCTACTTAGTAGGCTGTCATCCATCAAACCTATTTTTTAAAAACCAACAAAATCTAAACAGATTCAAAATACAGATGAAGAAGTGTTAATCAAAAGATTGATTCAAAATTATGTTAACTTTTCAAATGTGAACTATTTTAAATCTAAGATTTTCTTTAGATCAACTATCAGTGTAGGAGACCATAACAAAATTTATATCTTGGATTTTTTGCTCCATTCAGGAAGGCTGAGGTCATGTTTTGCCTCTAATTTCTTTTTTAAAGACTGAAAACAAGAAGGGGGTGGCATTGTTGTCTTCCAAAAACACCTTACTAGATATTCCAACAAACAAAAAATATTTCCAAATCAAAATCATGATTCAGTGTAGCAAAGCAAAATTTCATTTGGTCCCCAATTTATAATTGTTGTTGTTGGACTTATTTTGTCCAGATTTCACTTGACAGCAGAGTCTGTTTTCAGGATCTAAATGGGACAAATATTTACATCTGGTTCTCATGGTTCTCTAGCAGTAGAATGAATAAATATAAGAAACACGACTGGCCACTACATAGTCAAGAAGATTAATCAACCACTAGTGCCAATGTGCAGAATTAAAAGGACACACCAAGTGTGGTATTAAAAAAAAAAGAGGGCTGAAAAAGTATATTGTAAAAACCCTGTGTGAGATTCTTCAGTGTATTTGAGACCTAAAGTGAGGTAATAATCTCTGCAGCCAGGAAAGAATTTTGATTTTGCAAGCCAAGATTAAAAAATCTGCGACAAAGAAAGATATCCAGCAGTGTTCCAGCTAAGCTCATAAAAGAAGTTCAGGATTGCACAGCAACATGAGCTCTGACTCTCTAAGAACAAGCAATGAGTGCAAAGAATGAAACTGAACATACCTCACTCCAACTTGGAGGGTGAAATGGGTCGGAACATTGTAATATATGTACCTGCTGAGCCCATACCAGCACAGCAATACAAAAAAAAAATTATCCATTGGCAGCGCACCAACAGCTCAGACTTTCAGGTCGCTCCTTTCACTACTCCAGGCAGGGGTTAGATGATTTCAAAAGAGGTGAAGAAATGGATTTGCAACAAAAACAGTAACCATCGATGTGTTTTGAGGACCTTACTTACTCCTTTTTCTTTCAGTGGGGTCTATGTTTTTAATGATAATAAGGTATTTAAGTATGCTCCTCTTTAGAGATGAGAACAAAAGGATTTTCATAAATAAGCTCTAAAAATCTAGTTATATAAATATGTACATGAAAAAGGCAGGGTTTTTATTGCCTGATACGCTGCACAGTCACCTCTGTATATGCAAAACACTGGAAGTACCCATATAAGGCACATTTTGCCCCTGGGGGCATACAGTTCCATGCTGTGGACATGGCATTTGTCTGTATTTGGATAAGGTCGGTGAAATGAAATACACAGAGCACTGAGGTTGTCCTTCATGTTCCATGGATTACTTTCTTTAGGTACTTGGTGACAGTTTTAGCAATCTACCACATAAATTCATTCAATTCCTGGTGGATTATGCAAACCCTGCCTGTTTTGTTAAAGAGCAAGCATTCTCCTCCTGCTGCCTCCCAAGGAGCTCTCAGCTGGTTTCTCCAGAGCATGCCAGTTCCTGGGAAGGATACCCCTGGGAAGAACACCTCCTCTGGTCCTCTGCAGCTGGAAGTGGGCAGTCACTGTGGGCCTGGTGGGCACTGATGGTGCTTTGGCCCCGGCTGGATAAAGCTCTCAGAGACCCCTGATCTTACCGTACTTCACCTTAGAATCAGTTCATATTCTTCTTTGCTACTCCGATAAGAATTGTCACTCTGATGATCAGAAGCTTTCTCACACCAGACAAAGTTTATGATAACCACTTTCATAAACTCTTGTTTCTGTATCAGTATCATACTTTGGCTTAGACAGTGCCTTCCCTACTACACTGTTCCCAACAATGAAGTTGTAGTCACTAACTGTATCTTGAGTCTTCATTAATTCTGTGATGCCATATAATTCAAGTCTGTTGGTGTCTTCCTCTACTTGTTGAAAAACTGTAGAGCATGTTGTGAATGAAAGTGTTGGATGTTTAATTAGAAATTTATTTAAAATACCTATGGCCAAAAAAATCTCAATATTGAAAGTGAATGTAGATGTTTTCAGAGAACTCTGTAGAAGATCACATCTTGAAAATATACCACAAGAAGGCTTTATATAATGCCAGACTGTGGGTAGTATTTTTTTGTTTTCTTATCAAAGTTAGTTACTCCTTTTGCTGATGGTGGAAAAGCAGCACCATATCCTGGCAGATAGAAAACCTGAGTTAGTCCATCCCCTTCTTGAGCTCCTGTGGCTACTGAACATCTTGTGTCTTTCAGCAACTGGAATTGTTTCTGCTGTTATAATCTCTAAGGTTCAAATGCTACTAAAAACATATGTGCAACGTATTTGATGCCTTCCTCTATTAGTGAATTGAAATAAGAATTCCTAATAAAACTTGAGTATTGATAAAGTTAGGGAGACACTGTGATTTTTCAGCAGCTCACTGATGGTTTAAATGACAGATCAACACAGAAAGAACAAGTGAAATATGATAATTCATGTTCGTAGTCAGTGGTATATCATGCTGAAGTTTGTGATTTCAGTGAATTTCCATTTTTGAAGAATTGAGCCAATGAAGTGGATAATCTGGTTTAGCCCAGCATATCCAGAAGAAACTACAGAGGAAATGTAACCCAACATCAAACACAAGTATCCAAATTATAATTTGATCATGTAACTAGAGCTGGCAACATTTTTGTGCCTCACAAGCCCTGAGGAAAGGTGACTTACACAACCTGGTGGTGGCAAGGACCAGGACAGCAAATACATGGTTTGCACCAGCTCTGAGGAAAGAATGCAGCCATTGGGAAGCAGCAATGTGTGTGTCTGTCAGAGAGATCTTCCCCCCACTTCTGGCCTAGACTTTGCTTAGGCTGCAGCCTTCCATGGAGTTAAAGTCTCTTTTGTCCGAGTTCCCTTTTCCCAGCATATATGGAATTTGTCCTTCAGCCTTGCTCACTCCTGGCCCTGCAGCGTCACTGAGAGCCTGTGCTGGGCTGAGCACACCACACAGCTATGAGCTGAGGAGCCATAGCAAACAGCAGAGCACTTGGCTCTGAGCTCCTCCAAACAGCATGCGTTGCTCAGGCAAGGGGAATTTTGTCTCTGCTCACTTACATCTTAATCTGATGTCAAGATTTTCTTCTGTGTAAAAATATGCTTAACAGCTCCATATCAATCAGTAGCAAGTATGACATGTTTAGTAGTTATGACTTTTTCTACAGTGAAGAAAATCCAGGAGGTCATTCAACAGCAGAGTAGTGATGGCTATGCAGAACTCCATCTCTGCTTCTGAGAATCAGGCTGTAAAATGGAAAATTGATTAAAAATGTAAGATATACTGCTCTGGTTATTGAAAGTAATATAAAAAACCTGCAGTGTATCTGTTTATAACTGTTTTTCTATCACAGGGGGTCCCCCTAATGGTTTATGTCTGTGGTGTTGGTGAATTAGTTTAAAATATGTATCTTTTTACTCTGTAAGAGGAGAACATTTTCATCTTTCGCCATTTTTATTGCACTAACTCACCATTAGATGTTTAAAGTCCCTTTTACCAAGATGTGATAGAGCACACCAGTGTTCACTGACCCGTCCAGCTGGAGTCAAAACAAAGACAGTTTAGAGCTTGTATTTCTTTCCCTGGCAGTGATGCAAGCACTGACACCTCTGGCATTCAGTCCTTGCAAGACCTGGGTGCCCCCTCATCTTCTCAAGAAGAAAGATTCACGTGGTTTCATTTAAGGGAAGCATCCTACAAGGATTCACTGAAGAGATGGGTACAAAATCCGATTGATGTGTCCTGTGAGTACAGCCAGGAAACATTTCCACAAAGTAAAAGTCAACAGACAGTTAACCTTCTCCTCCTGCCTCTGTCAGGGGGTTTGACACCCTCGGTTAAAAGAGTATGACATGTACACTTGATTTATGATCTGACACTCCCAGAGGGACAGAAACCCGCGTGGATGCGAGTGAGACTCAGTGGATGGAAATGGAGTGGGAGAAGCATTGCTGTGGACACTTGTGGGAAGGTCTTTCTCCCACTGGCAGCAGAGCCCACCCTCCCAGCACTACTGAGGTCTTGGAGGGATCATGTGTGTAAAAATGTTGGGCTCAGCTGTACATAACAAAACCAGCAAATTTTGGGAGCCCAAGGAAGGAACAGGAAGTAAAAGTGAAGATCGGGAACCTCTGAGACAATTATAAAAGTGTAAACCAATTATTTTGTGTAAAAATGATAAACAATAAGCTTGTGCCTCTTGAACAGCATTGTTGATTTTTATAAGAAGCATGCCAAACTTTATGGGACACCTGTTTGTGAGGGATATGTGGTGGGCAAAAGGGGAGTTATGTATATACAGCCATACTTCCTAAAAAGTAATCATGCTAAATTTCATACTGGATTTGCTTTCCCAAGTCTATTTCTGGTTTACTTTTTATCATCAGGGTTAGTCTTACCAAATCCAGGGCATAATATTAGTACGTAGGCCTGAAATTGTTTTGAGTGTCTTATCTCTGCTTCATTTTCTACTTTCTTTTTCACCCGATGTACTTTTAGATACCTTTTATCTAGAAACATCCAAAAAACTGTTGTCTCCTTCCCTCAGGTGAGACAGATCAGCCAAGTATTTTAGCGCAGTTATTATAAATATGTCTATAC
Source organism: Lycocorax pyrrhopterus obiensis (assembly GCA_014706295.1). Classification (NCBI taxonomy): domain Eukaryota; kingdom Metazoa; phylum Chordata; class Aves; order Passeriformes; family Paradisaeidae; genus Lycocorax; species Lycocorax pyrrhopterus. Next base: position 18,009,866 of record JACSVZ010000007.1, on the reverse strand, counting down.
TGCTAGAGGAAAACACTAACAATTAGAGGGAAAGTAACCTACATCCCAAGAGCAGTAAAAGTTTTAACCTTTTAATTCTCCATTTTTCTTACTCTCTAAATGTCACAGACTGAAATCACCAGAGCTATATCAATTTATCAGATGAAGATATGACTCCCTGAATTCAATCATTAATAAGCCTTCTCTGTGAAATCTTGAACCTATAGATATACATTTGTTTATATAGTGATGCATCAGAGAAATAGAGTTACATAACGGGCTTCTTGAAGAAAATAGTTGCCCTCCCCCAAACTGCAAATAAATTTGTTTTTAAACCCTGCTTTTGGAATAATTTGGATCCCTTGGGGTTCCATGGCATGGGTTTTCCTTTTAGCTTTGTTACAGTGAAAGCACACACTCTACCAAGCCAAAATTCTTTAAAACTACCCTGATTCCTTAAATTTATTACTGGTTACTAACAGCTTCCCATGTTTCACTTATATATTTCAAGTTAGAACCAAGTATGCAATATGGAACCGGTCATATTTTTTAGCTTTTTTCTCTCCTAAATTTATAGTGTGAATTCCTGCATTAAAATAATTCATGATGGATAATAGAACGTTAAAGCATATGGCAAAATTAAGTCTCAAGAATGACAACATGAGTAATTCCATAATAAAAAGATGAGGCTGCCTCCATAGTACTGACTTTTTAGAATATGCTCTGTCAGCTCACTTATTTATACCAGATAGTAAATTTCTTTTCACATGCTTTCTTTTCCCAGCTTTTTATTATAGTTATTTTACATCTTAAATATTAACTTGCATTTCTACTTTGTTGAATGTATTTTCTGACACTCAAAAAGCTATGGATTAAGTATTGCTATATACACAGTGTAATAAAGAATTTTTAGGATACTTGAATACAATTATCTTATAAACACAGTAAAAAAACTTTACGTCATCAATGACATTATTATTGTTAGACAGAGAACTGGGGTTTCAAGATTTCAAAAGGCTGCTCTTATTGAGCAACTTTCACCCACAGTGTTCTTTTACAGTACACTGAAGAGATTTGATCATATACCTTCCTTTAGACACACTGAAGAAAATCAGCTCATCAGAAAGTGAGAAGGCATTATTTAAACAGGAATAACATTGTGAATCATGTGTTAGAAGGCTATTTTGCCATCACTTGTGATGATGGACACTGTAAATAACTGTGATATTTAGTGAGACTCTGGAAAAACTCAAGGATACCTAGGGGGGAAATAGCCCCTTAAAACCATGACAAATTGCAATCCCATGGGGGACCCAAGCTGGAGAAGTCTGTTCTTGAAGGACGGCACCTCATGGAAGAGTGACCCACTTCACAGAAGTTTGTGGAGAACTGTTTCCTGTGGGATGGACTTGCATTAGAGAAGGTTGTGGAGAGCTGTCTCTGATGGGACGAACCCACCCTGGAGCGGGAAGGACTCCTCTTCCTGAGCAGCAGCAGAAACAACCTGTGATGAACTGACCATAACCCCCATTCCCGTCTCCCTGCCCTGCTGGAGGAAAAGGTGGAGCTGGAAAGGAGGGAGGGGTAGGGGTAAGGATTTTTTAAGGTCTTATTTAACCTCTCATTATCCTGCTCTGATTTTGTTAGCAATAAATTCAATTACTATGTCTAATTTGAGTCTGGTTTGCCTGTGAAGGTATTCGGTGAGCAGTCTCTCTCTGTCCTTATCTCAACCCATGAACCTTTCACTATTATTTCCCTACCCTGTCCAGCTGCCAAAGGGGGTGACAGAGAGGTTTTGGTGGGTGCCTGGCATTCAGCCAGAGTCAACCCACTACAAGCTCTTAGGAAGAGAAGTGGTCAGAGACATGGAATTAAAAGCTAAAATATTGTGCCTCTTTCTAAAATAACTACAGATTTTTCTTTAAAAATTAATGCTGTAATATAGTACAAAAGCCAAGGATTTGAAAATAGCAGAGAATATTATATTTAGAAAATGGTGGGGCAAATGTTAGATCTCTTGAAATAGAAAAGGAATGAATTTTCCACGAGACACAAATCGAGCATGTCTCATTACTTTATCCACATATCTCTCTTTAAGGCATATTTTAAAACCAATACTCTGCAATATATAAGGTATAGTGTATTGGCATAACAAGCAGGAAAGAGTCTGAAGACATGAACAAAGAAGATTTATATGTTTCTGTCCTTTTTCAGAAGCAGATCAGTATATTTTAAAATCAGAGGAAGATTCAGTATGAAAATGTGCCCTTCCAACTTCCCTTAACAACACAGAATTACATTTCGGAATCCGATGGGATTCCATGGAACTATCAAGTGAATACGGTGTAATTCAACAGGAGTCAGGGTGGCAGCCTGTGCTCCTCTTCAATTAGGCTAAACAAAGTTCCTGTCTGATCCTGAAACACAGATTTACCCTTAGAAAGTTAAATTAATCATCCTTTATTCATACATCTCTATATAGATACTTTTAATTAGCACGTTTCCCCTTGGCTCTTCTCTTCCTTTTAACTTCTCAACATGGTCTTGACGGAACAATTGGTCTTTATTAATGCGTGGCAGCTTAGAGCTGCAGCGAGCTGTTTGCCAGATGTTTGAACTCTGTTGAACTGCTGTTCACTTGTCAGACTAGCAATGAGGAGTGAACAAATATCGCACTATTCAGCCTCCCTCCTGAGCTGCCAGAGAATTTCAAACAACTTCAAGGGCCAGAGCCAAAGGATCTGCTGAGAAAGAATAAGGTGTGTTCCTAAAGAGATCAGTGAGCCATGACTTTTCTAGAAAAGCAACTTTGTTTTTTATTATCTGCTGTGCATGCAAGAGATTCAAGGGCTGAAACATCAGAGGGACCCACGCTACAGGGAGCGAGAGGCTTCAGAATGACACAGCTTTCACAGATCCTAAGGCTCTTCATGGACTATTAAGTAGAGGAGGGAATAGAAGGAAGCAGGCTACTGCAAAGCTTCTCCAAACAGACACATTTGACTCTGAAGATGATCCTATCTGTGAGCAGAAAAGGAAGCAAGGTCTCCTGTGAAGTATTTTCATTTTAATCACTTTTTCAAGAGGAAGGGAAAGAACATGAGTTTTTGTTTCTCCTTTTTGTCGCAACTCCTTCTTCAGATTTACCTATAAAGTGCACAGGGGCAAATTAAGCACAAAAGTCAGCGCCCTATGATATCAGGAAATAAAGGGCAGATGCTAAAATGTGTCCCACCAGTTCTGCTAATAAAACATACATATGTACCTTGTATGTGACCATCTCATCAAAGAGCTGCCCTCACTGCGAGAGTAGAACCGTGTCCCATCAGGATGTGTTCATAACCCCAGTCCAGGACAGCCACTCTGACACCAGTTGACTGCCACATCCTAGCTAAAAGCACATCTGCTTGTCTCCACTATGACTCTTAAAATCACCTCTTTGATAGCAGTATCTGTAAAATCTGGATGGATTCTTTATATACAGAAGAGTATAGTGTGGTTTAGGTAGTCCCAGCACCCACTTTTTATTGCAAAAAGATAAAACATTGTTAGTTCTGTGACCTTAAAAAGCCTCAAGATTGTTAAAGAGACTGAAATCACAACAGTTCAGTGTCATTATTTTGTACCAAATGTACTGCATTACGTTGTTTACCCTGCACCGAAGGACTCTTGAGCAGGATTATATGATGGTTGTTGTACAGGATGCTTTTGGAAGCAAAATGCACCTCTCATGAAGGTATGACCATAAACACAAATTTTCTTTAATATTATGCCTTGATGTAAACCCAAAGCCAATAAAATATATTAATTATCTTTGTTAGATTTTTTTTCTGCTTTTTATTGTGATTTCACTATAGGTTCCAGATAAAAGAAAGAAGATGGACTAGGAAGTAACAAGTACCTTTTATGCATAAATAATAAAAGGGAAAAAAAAATCCAAACCCAACCCAACAAACAAAAAATCCCCGAGGAAACTCATGTCTAGCAAGCCTGGTCTTATTCAAGGCCCTTCCCCCTTCAAACCTATTTTAAAGTCCTCTCAGTCAGCCCTGCCAAATCATGGGCTAGAATGTTTTTCCACCTTTTAGACAAGTGAGCCCCATCTGTGTCCAGAAGGCCTGGCGCCATATAAACCACTCTGTATTTGAAAAAGCCAAGATTACACTGACAGCATCAGTCTTCAGGACACATGTTGTTCATGTGGGTTCTCCTGCTCCTTTCAGCATTCTTCCCCGTTATCAAAGGCATTGAGGAAAACACCACCTCTGCTCCTGTCCCTTCAACTAGTCATCCCAGTGTCCTGTTTTTGATTGCCCTAAGACTTCTCAGCTTCATCACTGTGGACCTGGACAACCAGAAGTGGGTAACAATTAGAGGGCCAAATCTGTCCAGGAAGTCTTCTAGTAAAATTTCATATCTGGGCCCCAGGGAGGCAGCAGAAAATCCAAAAACAAAAAATGAAAATGGCCAGGAAATACTTCCATCTTGAAATAAATTTTAAAAAAACCTACACGTTTCCTGAGTCCAGCAGATTTTCTGGTGTCAGTCCCTAAGCCAAAGTTTTTGAGCTCTCGTTCTTCAGGGTTTATAAGCAGACAGCTAAAGCTGTCCACAGTTGTTTTTATGTGTCACTAATGATGATAAATTGTTTTCACATTTTTCTAAAGAGCTTCTACCCTGTTTAACAGTGCATAAAATTCCATCCAGTTATACCAGATATGATTGAAGGATTTTGACAGTTTCCTCATAAAATGGACTACTACTGTGAATTCACTAATCCTATAAACTCTTGATTTTCATAATTTCCCATGTGATAACAAGAAAAATTGCAAATGAACCTGCAGTATCTCCCACCTTTCATCGTTATACCTGGCTCAATAAATTTGAGTTTTCTTTCCCCTTGTTCTCGCTGAGCTGAAATATTATTTTCTTATTTTATCTACAGGTCTTCTTGAAATCAGCACTAACACCTAGAGTGATGTGCAATAGTCTCTCTGTGCTGATTGACTTGCTTCAAGATCTTTCAGAATATTATTTTGGAAAGTAGTCTTTTACCTTTCTTAAATTTGAGAAGATTGGTCCTCTAAAATCTTTTCTTACCTATTTAATTAGTCCTAGCCTGGTTAGCAACAATGTATAGCAGGGACAAGATGTATCAAGGCAAATAAATCAGCAGACAGTATTTTCTTGTAAGTTTTCATCCTTTTTATGATGTGTCCTTTGGTGCTTAGATTTGGCTACAATACACAGAACCTTGTAATCTGAGCTCTGAGCTGCAATTGAGGGTCCCCCTGCAGATGTCCAGAAGAAATCAGAAGAAACTGTGTGGTAAATGAAGTAATTGCAGTTTGCTTAGCTCAGTCTCTTTCTTTTTTTTTTTTTTTTTGATAGAGCTTAAAGGAGGTCAAAAGCATACCATCCAGGGCTTCATTAGATAGGGAATAAGTAATATTACTCTTGCACTGTAGCAGTTCTGCAACAATAGTACAGCCAAAACCCACCCTGTTGTGTCTTTCGGAATTATACCTACTGTTTCAGATAGGATTATGGGTACAATTAAGTGGTTGGGGTTTTTCCTCTTATTTGCTGAGATAACCAGGATCTGATATTTCATCTATATCTTGAAAATTCAGATATCTGAGAGATCAAAGTCTCTTTCCTGTGCCGAAATATAATGACACTAAATCAATCCTTTGCTGACAATTCCTGCAAAATTAATCTTAACATATACTGCTGACTCATTTTGAGTACCATCTTCAGTCCTTTTTTCATGTTTTAACAAAACTTCCGCTGAAACGGTCCTTTGCATGGCTTTGAACTTTAGTGATACCACCATGTAATCTTTTGCACCATGTGTTGTGGAATAGCAAGTGACATTTGCCCCTAACTTTCAACCTTTGGACAATATAAAAATAAAATTAATAAACATGTAGATATACATGTTCATACTATTCTCTCCAGCACTTGAGAGTGCTTCATGGCTACCAGTGAGCATACAAAACATAAGTTTTTATCTGTTATATGTAATTTGTTACCCTTCTCATTATTCTTTCTCTCAGTTGTCTTTTGTCATGGCACAATCTGTATTACCCCTTAGTTTTAAAACTCCATAAAACACATCTGCCACAACCTGAACTGACTTACAGTACCAAGGAAAGAAAGATGATTACCTGTCAGCAATTATATGACTCTGATGCTCGGTCTCCGCTGTGCTGCTATAGCCCAAAATAATGCTGTTTGTACGATTAAGCAATCAAGTACAATAAGAATCTCATATTTCAGCACAGTCACCAAAGTAAGGGAATATGCAAGGAAATTTTCTAATCAATACACCTCTAAGTTTCACCCAAAACAGACCAACTGAAATATCACCAACCTATAAGCAGAACTAATGCAAATAATGCCATCCTATAATTTTTTGCTCACAAAATGTTTGTTCTTATATGGAACAGCCATTAATCCTATCATGTTATGTACTACCTGTTGCATCTCCCTGTGATAAGAATAATGCTCTCTCCAGCTACTTTGGCCAGAGGGAAAATCTTACTAAAGAGCACAAACATTTTGCAAGAGGTAATTTAAGAAGCACAAGCATGAAAAACAAGCACGGATTTAATCAGGATTAGGTGAAGAAAGGAAAAGTAATAGTGTAAGATTGCTAGACTGAGAGGAATATTGGTACTGCTAGACAAAGAAGAGGAAAACGACTTTGGTGATGGGCAAGGTTGAATTCTTCTTTAATCAGATTTTGGGACATAACTGTTTTGAAGAATTTCTATCTAAATAGGGATAACATCACAGTCAGAGACTGAAAAGAGAGGTACTGCAGGAGCAAAGTACTAGCTACAAAACCTTAGTATTTGGTGCTAAAGGAACAATTTTCAGGAGCAGTTATTGAGTTTTACAAAATTGTCAGAAGCTTTCCGAATCTAGACTAGAAAACCTGGATATTTACACACCTTGTGTATCTCTTTTGAAAAGCCAGTATGGAGGGGAGGGGGGCACAGATCAGAAGGCAAATAAACCACACCAGTTTAGTTATTTGACATGTCAGCTACAGACAAAATTTTAAATTTCCTTGATGAGTATTTCAGCAAAAAGTGGTGACAGGCAAATCAAATAAGAGAATATATCTGGATTTCACTTTAGGCTTTGACAAAGTCTTTTGTAAGACATGGAGTTACTTGGGCATAGAAGTCACCAAGTAAATAAATACAGAATACTAAATTAGACAAGATGCCTTCTGCCATGAAAATATAAAGCAAAAAAATGTAAGGATAAAAGGTAAAGTTTTGACATAAAAGAGAAAATTATTGGAATTACAATAAATCTGCTCAGATTTTCAACACTTAGATGTCTGAGATTTAAAACTACAATTTTGAATACAGAAAACACAAGAATGCATTTTCTACACTCTGATCTTAGTAAAGAACTAGCAAAACCCAGGAGAGTTTCAGAACGCTACTTAAGGAAAGTAAACTCTTACAATAACTTAATTAAGATCTATATAACATTAAAAGTGAATGCTGACAAATAGAAAAAGAAACATGTCAGAAGGAATTGTCAGAATGAATCTTGCATTTCAACAATTGCTTCTTTACCTATGGTTATTTTGAAAAAAAATAAGTGAATTTCTGAAGAGAGATCAGTGAAGGTCACTGCTGAATGTGTCAGCTGCTAAAAAACATCTTGAAAATAAAACCCACAAAGATTATGATTAAAAATAAAGCTGCAGTGACTTCATAATGTAGGTCAATGTTGTTACTTCACCTTTGTATAGCTGCCTTCAATCTGATCATTCCATCTGGAGAGAAGAGATAGACACAGATGCATCCTAAAAGCAGTGTAATGTAGGTCGCCGAGAAGGTCTTGAGTGAGGAAAGGTTGGGATTTATGGGAGGATTCACATAAGAATATGTGTGGAAGAGTCAGCTGTTCTCAGGACTTTCAGGATCCAAGGCACCTTGTGCCAGCCATTTGAAGGAGTTTGTCAGTTCTGAGAATAAATACATACTGCTTGAGATGCCTCATGTGGAATTTATCATGATCCCTTTGGCTGTTTGGGACACTACTGCCTATGCATTTGCTTTAACAAGTACAAAAAAAACCAACAGGAGCAAACCATCATTTTTTCTCAGTCACTCTTGGTCTCTGCACAGTAGTTTTCATTTTAGCCTAGACTTCCTGCCAGTCTTAATGGTTGCACTCTGTTACCAAGGGAAGAGCAAATCTGGCAGAGTGAGAAGCTGCAGGAGCCAGTTTACCAGCAGGGCAGAGAATTTGCTGTGGTTCTAATTGAAAAAAGCATCCTTGTTTGGGTTTTTTCCTTCCCTATCACTCTCTCTTTCTGCTGGCTTCCTGTTAAGTTCTATTGTGTTTTGCCAATGCAGTCATCATATTCTCTAGATATTTGATTTACATAATTGAAGCAGTCCAGCTTATTTTAGGAAAATTACAACTTTGCGGAAAAAAATAACTTATACAGTAATTATAGCAAAAATGTTCTGCTTTGTGTCAGACACAATGAAATTAGTGGGTTTAAAAATTAAGAACAAGGTCCTTTTAGCACTCTGTGCCATTTTTAAAAGAAGAATGAATACTCTTAAGAAACAGCTTTGCATGTTAATCACAGTGGCTGGGAACATTTCTTGCTAAGATGTTCAAAACTATTAAAAGAAATATTGAAGGAAGGAAATTAATTTTTCTGCAGTAAAATTTTCTTGTCATTATGTAAGATAGGTTTCTACTGTATGTGTTTCCATTAAAGAAGATTGTTGCATGAAAAGTTACCTATTATACAAGAAGAAATGTTGAGGCCATGTTGATTTCATCCAGGATTTATCCAGAATATAGTCAGTCAAGAAAGCAAGATGCTGAGTGGTTTGGTTCTCATTAATGTGCAGTTTCTCTGTGCATAGGATCCATTTCCAAAACAAAAGGGGCAACACTGACCGTTAAATATATATCAAAGACATCAAGAACCCCTGTCTAAACGTAAAAATAAGATGATGTTGCAATACACACTAGAGATTATGTGTACCATAAACTGGACTAATGTCTGCTGGCAGTCAGAGAGCAACAGAGTAGTAGCAATTAGAATTTGGCTAAACTAAATATATACTTGAAGATCATTTTAAGGTCTTATCTCTTTCCTTTAATAATGATGACAAATCCACTAATTGCAATCATCCATTGCTTCCAAAATTTTTTCCCACTGCTGCATTTTCCTTCCTAAAACAGCCTGGATTCAGGTCATCCCATGCAGGCCTTTCAGGAGAAATAGTTGTCATCATACACTGCTCTTCAGAAACTCCATATGAATCTCAGCTAAGATTCGTAATTAATTCCACATTTGTGGGACCCTCTCAACAACAACTTATACACCAGGGGCACTTGAATGTCTCAGCTGAATAGGCAATTAAAAAGGTTTTGCTAATCAGCACTCCTTATAAGACCATCTCAAAGCTGAGCTGAAATGCTGAAAGGTCAGTTCATGTCAGAGAGGAATCTACTGGTTCACGTTATGTTCAGATCCCTTCCCACAGCAGAACGACAATGCAGTTAGTGGCACTGAGCAGCACTGTGTATTTTACTAACATAATGCTCAGCAGCCACCATTTCCAGTGAAAAATCTGCCACAGTTCACCTCTGAAAATGAGCTTTTTCCCTGTAAAATCTGTTACAAAAAAAATTGTACAAATAGTCTTTATTTGAACAAATCAGAAAACCTAAAACTAAAGTCAAACCTAATTTGAAGCACATTCATTTCTACATGTCTATACTTACTTTCCTTATAATGCTTTGTAGCTTTTTGAAAAGTAATGTATCTTCTATTGTATTTTATTTTCCTTTTTATCAACAGAGGAGGCTTTCTTTAGAGGTGCAGAAATACCTCTGTGCTGAATAGCAACTTTTTCTTTCGGCAGCTTCTAGAGGTAGTTTCAATTTCAATCCAGACCACACAAATGGATTTCAGGGATATCAGCTATGCCTCTATCCAACTTTATGCAACATACCCAGCTTCATGTTGCCCGTTTTGTTCCTCTTCATCAGCAGCCATTCTGAAGCCATGGGGGACAATCTCTGCAGGCAGGGTATGTTCAAAACATGTCAGGATCTAGACTAACAGCCCAGTTGTTTTCTCCCTTTAATTCTATCTATGATTTCACTTTTCTCCCCTTAATTTAATTCAATTATTTTTATGATGAATAATGCAGTGTTCACACTTTAATGGTACCATTACCTAATTAGCTTATTGGTCAAAGAAAGATGCAACTTTTTAATTAATCAGGAAGAGAATACATATCCCCCTGAAATGAAGGGCAAAAGGTGTTCTACTCAGAGTGGTTAATCAGACATTTATTGACCTTCTAGGTACTACTGCATAATGTACAAGCTGTAAAACACACTCTGTTTCAACACACTAATGCAATCACAAACTTACTTCAAATTGAATTGGACAAATTTGCTTCAAATAAAACCAAAGCACATTTCTAGGCTTACAATGTACTGCAAGTTTTGATATGCATCTGGGAAAGAAATACAGCTTACTTGGAAAATAGCAGTATGAAATGAAAAAGATGGAGAGAGAAAAACAAAACCAAAACAAACAAACAAAAAAACACACCCAAAATGCTCTGTCTGTCTTCAACTGCCTGCCACAAGGCGAACACATCAAAACAAAAGATGTTATCTTGGGAATTGATTGGCTTTGTGTTACAGCTGCCCAGCCGATACACATAATTTGAGATTACTTTATCTGACACACAGTTGAAATATAGTAGTTAGTGTTTTCTTTAAGTAGGTTAAAAAAAATTCAAACCCAAATAATATATTCTAAAAACTCACCACTAAAACTTCAGAAAAATAGCCTAAAGCATTGCTGAAGTTTCAATATCACAGAGCAGAAATAAGGGGGCAGAAAAGACATCAGAGTTAAAAAGTAAACACAGATTGGATGAAGACCTTAGAATATTTACCATAAATATGAATAGAATTACTGGCCCCAGTTATTGGCCCCGTTTGAAAGTGATCATTAGCAATTACAGACAAAACAATAAACAGCACTCTGTAGCTAATGTTTTGCATTATCCATCAGGAGGAAATAAATAGCAGATAGTTTGACCTTAGATATCTCACAATCTTGTCCTAACTTGCCCTGCTGAGCACTGACTTCGTAATTTAGACAAATATTTAATCTTGGAAATTAGTTTTCTCACGTTTCCATATGCAGTCCACTGAATATACTTGGGATGAATCCACTAAACTCTTGTTCTTCCACAGCAGGGAAATGTTTGCTTTACATACAGGCATTCTTTCCCCTTCTAATTCCATCAGCAAAATACAAAGCCAGCATACATTATATATCAGCTTCTGTCACTAGGAGTTAGAGAGAGGTTATTCAGCCCTATTTGGCAAAAATTAATTTCATGCAAGTGTGGTGTACAGTGCACAGACATCTACAGTCAGTCTTAAAGTATTTGATGTAAGTGGGTACAACCTGGTTACGTACGGTTTAAGGCCTTTTTACATAACCTCCTTCTTGATGATGCATTTTGAAAATAGCTCAGGGGGGACAATCTGGCTTAGCTAGGAAGTAAGTGCTGCAGTCTGATACAAATCCACATGTTTACCCCGTGAGCACTAAGCAGTTTGATTTCCTGTCTAGCTAGTGTTGATTAGTGTTCCAAAGTGAATACAATGATAACTCGACATTGCAGAAAAACCTTCCAACCTAAAAGGGTTATTTATCCATATTCACTCTTTGCATGCTGATGTCTCTCCACCTCCCGCCACTTGTTCAATTTTACTCATGTGCCTTTATCATCAGAAGCTCTGGAGGCAGATGACCTTTACAGGCCTAAGAGAGGATTCCAGTGTGCAATTTGTCACATAGCTGGCATCAAAAGACAGGGGACATGGGGAATGATTGTATGCAATTCTTCTACCTCTAGAACATACAGTGAGCTGATCAAGTGTCTGTAGTTACTTGAGCCAGATTACTTATACTGATTCACTTACACAATGTGTAAATTACAAATTATATTCCAATAACTTTGAAGACTTTTTAATATGCTTCCTGACATTCTCCCATTATTTGAATTAAAGATATTTTTATTCTTGCATTTTGTTTGCAGACTTAATGAACATCTGTTAAATTGGACAATTACTAGATTTTTGTCTGAATGAAACTGCTAGGGAGGAGCAAACCTCTTTAGATTTGCTATTAGTGACATGCAGCTTGGTATTAGATTATAGGACTTGTCAGTGTACAAATCCATTGCCTCATCCAGAGAAGAAACCAGAAAGGAGTGTAGCACTGCCATGTGGCACCACCAGAGTCAAGGATCTTTGTCCTGTCTTGGACATATCTCCCCTTCTCTCTCTGATTACAGACTAGTACAACATACCAGGCCTCAACAACTCCCTTTGAAATAGCCTGGCCTTTAAAAAGAAGGTGACTGTGCCCCTTCTACAAAGTTTCTTTACAATTCAAAGAAGCCTTGAATCTTTAGATGTCAGAACAAGAAAAATCCGAGCAGCGTTTTTCCACCAAATTCTGAATGCTTACAAGTCAGCAGTCTGGGCATAAGCCAGTCCCACCTTTCTGTGCAGCACACCATTTCTACTGACTTTTCATGCTACCAGTAAAAATGAAGATTGCATTTTATTTCATAGTAGATCGTATTGAAAGCATAATGTGTTTCCTGATGTGTTTCAGGCAGCAACAGGGAAGGAGATGAGTGCATGTTCCCTTTAACAAATCCATAACCACAATCCATAGTGCATTGCAGATTTCAGGTACAGTTTATACACAGCAGAAGTCACACAAAGCCAAACATGAAGTCAGAAATGGTGGCACAGGGTGGGTACAGAGGTAACTTGGCACACAGTTAATTTGCAGGGTTGCTGCATTTCTCCCTGTGTTTGCTACAAGTCTATTTCCCTTCAGTTTTGTGTGTAAGACTGGGGTGAAAATTACAGGTATTTCAGGATTGCAATGCGATTTTTATTGCATTATCATTTATAATAGAATTCATTACCAAAATGTTACTCTCTTTGGAATTTTCTTACAATGCAAGGATTTCTTCCTAGCTGCAAATCCACATGGTGCTCATATCCACTTCAAATGTGATCTTTTTCAGGTTGTTTTTGGGGGTTTTTTTAATTAATCTTATGGGAGAACCAAACTGACATATACATTAGACATTTTCCATCAAGATAAAAATTGAGCTTTCCTCAGTAAGATCATTCCTGGAGAAATACCTTTATTATTTATTTCACCTAAGCTACCTTCCAGGTGATTCAGAATGTCTAGAATTTCGTAGGCAATCATTGCAATATAGGTTTCCATCACCTACACTCACACTTTTTGGAAAACAAACTGTAATCAAGTTTCTATCTGTTCCTCAATTTCTACAGGGTTAAAGTAAGAGTATGCATATCTGCTTCAAAGAGACTTGGAGAGCTAACAGCTGCAGACAGAGAGTGAGCAAGAGATTTCAGAAGTGCCACAGATAAACAAGCTGTCACTAATAATTGCTGGGTCCTAATACAAAGGCAGACCTGAGTGTCAAGTGCCTTTGGAAACCTTTCTGCAGAGCAAACTCTGAATAGGCAATAACGTGAAGTTAGTCACTATACACAGGCTGAAACCATCCTGTCCTTCCACAAGTCATAACTTTCCCTTGGAAAGTTTTGCTGGAATATCATTTTGAATGGTAACAAGATTTCAACTTTCACCCACGCTTTAAAAACCTCTGAACCCTAACTTGAGTTAGTCTTTCACAAAATAAAGGCATGTTTCCAGCATCAAGACAATTATCTTGATTAAAAAACTTATTGGAGATAAAACAGAGGTACCTTTATCAGATTTTAGCAGCTACATCAATGTAAATAAACTACAGTTCCTTTCTTCTGCTAGGATTTTACATAGATTCACTATTTTGATGCAACAAAGCATGTAAAAATTTGATGCAAAGATAAATTTTTACTTTTCTCCAGCAGTGATAAGGCTTTAACTACTGGCAGCCGATGTTATTAGGCCATAATGAAAATCATTTCACATCTCTGATGGATGGTCTACCTCTCCACAAATTACAGATATGGAAAGACTTGTTAATGTGTGTAAATTACTATTTTTCCAAACTGTTTCTAATGGGTATAAACTCACTAACTTAGGAGCTGAAGAGTTCTCTAACGGCATATTGCCACATTAGTTAATAGCAACAGCACAAACAACTTTTCCCAAGTTTTTCCCTTCTCTTTTTAAAAGAAAATATCTAATGAAATAAAAGAACTGATGAAAAAAAAATTCATTAGGATAAAAAATAGTGTACACAGTTGGCCAATAAAGTACAGAAGAGCTGCAGCTTGACATTTAGATGTCATTAAGTATCAAAGATAACGCACAAATTATCTGGGCTCAAATCCAGCTTATCTGTATAACAGCAATATAATCAGAGGACACACTATTCAATGAACTGTGCTGTCTAATGTAATTCAGTTCTGTTTTTAGTCCTACCTTAGAGTATCCATCACTTTTATTGTAGTGTTACCCACTAGCATGGGTTTTGTTTAAACTATAAAACATCACAGCTGAATTATCCTATTACACCAGCTCCTGATGCTGATATATTGTTAGCAATGGTAACTTAATAATAAATCATTGCTTGTGTTTTCTGGTCAGTAGAATTACCACTAGTCACTAGAATTTAGCTTGTGTTGATTAAAAAAAGTAAATAAATAAATAAGGGAATAAAATACCCAAAATTTCTTCCATAAATGTGTAATTTTATAAAAGATACAAATTCCAGATAAACATTTTTCAAGTTGGCAGTACATTGAAGGATGAAGTGACTTACTAACAGACAGAATGAGAATGAAAAGACATTAGATAGTTTTAGATTCTGCTCCATAAAAGTCCAAAAGGAACACAGATACATATTCTCTCACACAAGAACATCGTAAAAGGAAGTGCTACAATAAGAGGAGCTATACAACAGTAGCTAACTGCAGACCCCAAGAGGATAGGAACCCAGTCTATCCACCCAGTCAGGGTGTAGGAACCAAGCCCATAAATGTTCAATGTCCCCCAAAGGTTGATATTTGTTCAGGAACAAATCAAACAAAAACCAGAACCACAAAACCATCAAAGTGATGTCATTACTGGCCCTTTTTGAAAAGGGGATGCCTATTACAAGGAAATGCCTGTCTGCAGAACCAAGTCTAACACTCTGCATCATCCCACCATCAGTTTACTGTCCTGCCAGAGCCGTGTCGGTGGCCACAGGGCGGCTCAGCAGATACTCTCCAGCTGAGAGATGATCACATTATTAGATTTTCCTCATGTTCCCTTTCTCCTGTTGCCCTTTCTCCAACCAACCAACCAACCAACCAACCAACCCACCCGTCTTTGTTCTAGTCCCATTGGCATCAGTTTGACTGATTTTGCAACCTTGTTTAGTAATTTTAGCCTTAGAGACTCCCAAGAGACCAGCAGACCTGGTTTTGACATTCTTCACCCAACGGCAGCTCCAAGCACCCCTCTTCCACTACCTATAAACTCCACTAGTTTCTCTCATTTTAGTGTTGTCTTACTTAATACAATCTCTTTGTGTAAATATAAATGCATTATCTTTAAAAATGCACCATATGAGAGACCTATTATTAGACCACACTGGTATAGTCAAACTATATAAGCTAAAGAATTTGGTTCCCCAAGAATTATAAGAACTGGCTAATGAAGAAATAAGAAGTGATCATGCTGAAGAGAACAGACAGGTATAAGTCCTAGCAGCATTAAAAAAAAATCATTAATTATTTTGACACAAGAAATGTGCTAATGACATTCACTGCCAGCACTGGTTGGGAGATAATGTCAGTGCAGAGAAAAACTGGAATATCACAAAAGAAGAACTGAAAGTCCTCTGGGGCCAAAGTAGAAGATAAAAGGACAGAGTACAAAGTCATGCATACAGGACTGAAAAAGAATTTCTGCTATATGCTAGGAACAAGTTATCCATAGATAATTGGGTGACAATGAGACACTACAATGATTCAGCTGTAATAAAGGCAAAAGCTATCAAGAATATTTTGGGACAAATGTTTCCAGATGAAAAACCAAAGTTATATGTAGTAAAGGCACATAGAAAAATCTTGTTTGTTGCAGGCAGTTTTGGATACTGATGTTCAAGAGTGACAAATTCAGCCCGAAGCAATTCAGGGAGGAGTATTAGGAGCAGGAGATGGCTGGAGACAGTCGGACTTATGAGTAGGCTTAGGTTAAAAAAAAAAAAGACTAAGAGGATATATGATTGCTTTAGACAGATAACTCTGAGACATAGATGCCAATGTGGGAAGAGAGCTGTTTAAGCCAAAGGGTGTAAACAGACCATGCAGCATAGAGCTGTTAACAGGCTATGACTAAATACAGGTTGGCAGCAAGAGGCTTTCTAACTATCAGAAGAGTAAAAGTGGAATAGCGTATTTCTACACTATCGTAGCAGCAGAAGCAAAACCCGCATTTTATTAAAAGATGAGGCTGGAAAATGTTCTGGACCATGACTGTCTGTAGTGGGAGATTCATCTGAAACTGTGTATTTGTTAGCATAAATTCAGTATGGGTAAAGCCTTATCTCCACTAGAACACAACAGACCTAAAAGGCTGTGGACATGCAGTACAGATTCATTCTTGCCAATGAAAGAAACAACTGCCTTCAACAGCTGGTGTGAGTGTCCCTATGCTGAAGTTATCACTCAAACCAGGCAAGCAGCCGTCCTGAGTCATTGCAGGCAAAAACTGCCAGGTCACTTTAAATTCTCTCACTGACATACACTTGCTGATTCTGCCTGAAGCAATTTAGGGAATGCTCATGAAAAATACTTTGCTGGCAGATCCAGGTGACGAGCAGCAAGATGTGGTAATTTCTTCCACCAACATAGCTGGATCAGAAACATGACATTTTTCTGCATCTTGTTATACTGGGTCACAAAACTGTACAACTGCTTATTTTGGACCCTATGGAACTGGTATAAACATACCCATGCTAATTAGTTCATTCGCAAATGTTTTATTCTACTAGGATATATAGTGATATAAATATTTCAGTGAAATATAGTGTTCCTAATCTAAATAGTTGTACTGGGTTAAAAGTTATGTGTAGATGAAGCCTAGAAGAAGCAGGCATTATCAATCTACTCTGTTGTTCTGATGAGACCAAAGCAATAGTAATCACATTACACATTACACAATTAGAAACCATGCTGAAATGAAAAAAATTCACTTTAGTACCCCTGAAAGCTTTATTGTAGCTAGCAAGTGTTCATTTTCATAATAATATAATTGGAGGAAAGGAAAATTGCAGGTAATTGCTGTTGTTGTGACCTTGATCTTTTAGTAACGTAATTAATGTAATTGCTACTATTTTGAATCCTATCCTTTCATGGGCAGCTTCAAAGCCTTTGAGCAGAGTGATAAGGGCTAAGGTGCAACTTAATTTTTTTTTCCTGCACCTCTGTTGGCATATGGAAAATAATTCACCTTTCACTGAAGTTCTGTTTTGGATTTGGGAGTTTTCCCTTCAGTTTTCCATATCCTAATTTCCTACATGACTTTTAAATGTTTACACAACACACTCTTTAAACACTGATGACAATCTTGAAAATCAACACTATTAAAAATCTCTTAAAAAGCAAATAATTTTGTTTAATGGACAATATCTTACTTCTACAGTAGGTTTTGTGATTAAGGAATACCTCACATACTGATTTTCTGAACGAGCTAAAAATGCCTCAAAGGTGCGTGTGTGTATATACATATTTACCTTTTCACAAAGAGAATAGAAGGTTCAATGTCATTATAACAGAAAATGACCATATCTACTGTTGGATACAATCTAGCAGCATGGAAGACTTAAAAAACACTTCAGCAAATGCCTGTGGAGGGGTTTAAAACAAGGACACGCAAATACTTCTCCAGAGCATTCTGACAGACTTCAACAATTTCCACCTAGGACTCTCCCCCTACCTGTTTTTATGTTTAGCAGTTATTACAGGCTTCTTCTCCCTTTTTCATTCAGTTATTGAACCTAAGTAAAAATTAATCCACAACGTCTTGCCTCAAATACACACTTTCTTACTCCGTGACTTGAAAGTACCGTGCTATCTCCTCTCATTCTGAAGCCAGCGAGCAGCTCTTTCCAATGCACCTTTAGGACCCTACAGATCTCTACAAGATCCCTTTCCCAATTAAATATTTTCCATACACTATATGATAACATAGAACTAAAACCTCAGAATCTGTGGTTACTGACTGTGACACACCCATATCTGGACCCAACTCAACCATTTGTTATTTGGCTTTAAATTAATTTTTTTTCGTTTTGTTTTCATTTTAGGCTTCTGTTTGTTTTATGCCCTGTCTCTTCAGGTTAAGATTTCTTTCGTCTTCTTGACATTCTCATCCATTTTTCCAGCAACAAGTAACACTGAGGTTCCCATCTGCTAGAATGATGATTCTCACAGACAGATCTCTTGGCCTTGGCTGTCAAGATTACAAGATTATAACCCCCAAGTGAAAGAAAATTGAGATCTATTTCATACTGCCTATGTATTCATTCATCTGCTGTCAACATAGGTTCCTCATCTCCAAACACCTTTTTTTGCATTGTATTTAAGCAAAACAGTTGTCTTCTTTTTCTTCCTTTTTTGCTTTTTCTTTTTTTTTTCCTTCCTTTTTGCTCAGTCTTCTTTATAATCAAAATCTGCTCAGAGATAGGGCTCAGAACTCATACAACCAATGTTAAGCCAGAAAGAGCCAGGGGTGGTGTTTGTAATGGATATGCCTTTAAGCTGTTGTAGTCCATGATGTGAGGTGTGTGTTACAGGAATTGCCATAACAGGAGCCACCCAAGCTAACAGAGGAGGAGCCTTACAAGAAGCAGCTGCAGAGCAGCAGTGACCCAGCCTGAGCGGGTTTGGTGTCCAGTAACTCCTCAAACACACCACCTCTCCAGTCCAGAGTGAACACCATAACAGACGGAGGCCAAGTCATGGACTAAATGAGCTCAATGAACATTTTGAGGACATTTGTGGACATTTTATGGACATTAGATAGAGGTGGCCCTTAGACCTAAGGGAACAATGTCTGTGTAACATATCAAAGGATGGGAAGGGGGGATGTGGTTAATGAGATGGTTTTGAATACAGTGGGACCTGGGCATGATGTAAATGGTACTGAATAAAAGGTGGAGTGTTCAGGGTTTGGCTGAGGTAGTGTTAATTTTTCCTCACAGTGGCTAGTATAGAGTTATATTTTGGATCTGTGCTGAACAGAGGGTTGGTAATTCAGAGATGTTTTTGTTATTGTTGATCAGGGCCCACACAGAGCCAGGGCCTTTTCTGCTTCTTGTACAGCCACAGTGGTGAGGGGGCTGAGGGTGCACAGGAGGTTGGGAGGAGACAGCCAGGACAGGTGACCCCAACTGACCAAAGGGATTTTCCACACCATGTGACATCATGCTCCGTATATAAAATGAGGATAGGAAGGAAAAAGAGAGGACATTTGGAGTGATGGCATTTGTCTTCCCCCAAGCCCTGCTTTTCTGGGGTTGGCTGAACACCTGTCTGCCATGGGATGTAGTGAAAGAATTCCTTGGTTTCTTTTGCTCCTGTGCATGGCATTCGCTTTACCTATTGAACTAGCTTTGTCTCAACTCATGAGTTTTCTGTTTTTACTCTTTTGATTGTCTCCCCAGCCCTGCTGGTGAGGGAGGGAGCAACTGTGTGGTAGTTGGTTGCTGACTGGAGTTAAATCATGACAATTGGTAAAAGCTATTTAAAGCTAGTTACTTACACCTTCCCTCTGCAAGCTCATACTCCCATTAACAGAGACTAGGTACATAATTTATCATTATCCTTCTCTTTAAGAGTTTATACTGTGACTCTTTCCTTAGATTGAGGACTTTCTGGGAGTATTTTAGGCTGTAAATAAGATTATCCTGGAATATATTTAAGTAATTGTAGGTTTTTATTCATCGTGTATGTGTACGTTCAGTCTGAGTTTGTAATCTCAGCCAAGGCTCCTTCTCTGCAATAGCTTACTCACCGCATATGGAAAGGGCACAGAGAGAACACAAATGTAATAACCTGAATGTTAATTATCTTCTACTTTCAAGTTCCAAGGGGAAATTGTTTGCTAAACAGATTGAAAGCTCTGAAGATATCTCGAGGGCACACTCCAGCCCTGGGGAAACATCTTTAAAAACCCACATAGAATGGTAAGGCTTTTGTAGAATTCCATCAAGGAAACAGTTAAAAACTAACTTTTCAAAATCAAGATTACTGCAAGTGTATTGTCATGATGGCAACCACATCCTTCTCTTCTTCTGGTCTTGCTTTATACCTTGTCTCTTTTGAAAGTCTCTAGAGCTTCCTCAGCCAAATATCACATAGTTCCTGAGTACATTGTCTGCTCTTTTTCCCCTCCTATTAAGCCCAAACTTCTTGACACAGAAGCTTTCTCAGCATCCTCTTCTTCCTGTGTTCCCTTGTTATTCCTCCTTGCTACAATCCCCTCACCTCTAGTAAGGATAACATCTTTGTGGCTTTCCTCGTTCTTCTTTCCATTACTGCCCTCGTGTGGCATCAAATTCTACCTTCCTCAAGTGCATCAAGAAATCTTCTTCGGCACTGTAAGATCAAAGGCTGTCCTTCCAGCTACACAGACTGTTATTCTTCTGAGAAAACACAGGAGACGTAAGCGTGGGCTAAGAGCTCCCATGCATATTTGGTTTTTTCAGAACATGCTGCAGAGCTGGAGTTGAATAGCACATGAATAAACCGTCTATATTCCCAAAGTCTTCATTTGGTTTCTGAGTTCCCTTTGAAGAAGTTATGCTTCCATTGATAATTATGGAAAATTTCCAAAAATCGCTCTGAACTCACTGGGTTTTAAATGGCAGCAGAATTTGGTCCCAATGAGTGCAAGAAAGCTATAATTCTTTTTGGATTTGGCTCCATAAAATCATGTCATTAACAGAGGGATGAGATATGACCTAAACCTTGGGATGAGTGAACAGCATAGAAAATTCTTCAGCATTAACAGACCTTGGAGATACAGCTGGATTTCTCACATATACACAGCAGCAGCCAGTGCTCTTAAATCATGAGGTTTTACGACACCCTACTGAACAAGCAGGTAAATCTGATCAGAATTGATTTGCTGCTGCCTTGTCACAGAAGAAAAAGCTCAAATTCCTTCGCTGCTGTGAACAGACAGAGAAAAATCTGCACCAGTTTTCAGTTCATTATAAGCTAAGTGATGACAATGAGCAATGTGAATATTTTGTTTTCCGCGTAGTTTAATCCCTGGTGCACTTTTTGTTTAGTTACAACGTGCCTCAGATAGGAATGCATCAAAGCATAATATAAGTTTTAATAGCTGTGCTTATGTGGAGAGAAGTATACATGTGTGCTCTATTCCCCTATACCATACCAGCCATGGGAAATTTATTTAGATTTTTTGTGCATCTGCTGCCTCAAAATGAACATTTTTATACTCATTAGGGATACATCTTGATGAAAATGAACTTTTCAACTACTCTTAATCTTCAGTTGCTGGCTGTTTTTTTCTGGTACAAACCTCATCTTGTCTGTATGCACATGCCCAGCAGCATGTTCTCAGATGATGGGAGAATAACATGTCAGATCCTCCCCTGACAGTTCTATGAGTCCTGTACGTGCTTCTTGCCCAAGGCTGTACGCTTTATGTACCAGGAAAATAGCAAGAAATGGCTTTCAGGAACCAGGGAGCAAGGAGAAGGATAGAGTGTGGGCATAGCTGTGTGTTTAAATATGTAAAAAGTGTCAGAAAGGAGCTATTATCTTCGTTAAACACTGAAAAGCTAGACAAGTAAGCAAAAACACGTAGGAACTTCCAGATTACCTAGATCCTGCTTTGTTGTTAGAGTTCAGTGTCTGGAAGGACTAGGACTAGGCCCTCTGTGTACTATTAACATTCCGGGTGGCATTAGATGAACTATTTGCATGTATTTTTAAGCATTCATCCAAATTAGCATACTAAAATGCCTCAGCTGAATTCTACCTTCTTTTGAAGCAACATTACAACACTGCCATTTCTCAGGCTACAAAACACTGCCACCTTTGAAGCTGTTACATAACCAAAGGACCAAACCCTCCTCCTCTCACACGCAGCTTAAATGCATATTTTCATAGTTAATTGCCAAGCTATCCAAAAGAGCCTGACCTGTTAAGATAGATGCTGTACAAAAATGTGACAAAAAGCCAAACCCTCCCCATAGAGCATGCAATGGAAGCTGAAATGGAAGACACAAGCAAAAAAAAAAATAAATATGATAGAAAAGAAATTGACGGGAAAGTGTGTAACCACTACCTGTGCCATAAACGGTACGTCATATCAATAATGTGATTATTATAAAATTTAAAGCAGCCAAAAAGCCATCTTCACTGCAGCTGTTTGTACGAGCTGTGGCTACCTATTCCTCACGGGTAGTATTTGCTCCTCACCTTCTTGCATTTTACATTTCGCAAAATCAGAGTTCTGTGAGTGTTTCAATTGCATAAAATATTATCACTCTTTACGCGCCCAAACACTTTAGCAAACGAAGCAGATGCCTGCCTTGATGAGGTCTAAAACCCTAACTCAAAGGCTTTTGCTGATGAAATATTGCCTACTCTTTATTTGCTGCTTTGTTCATAATATGCAGAAATATGGAAAGCTTAAAATTTCTGATGTTCTAAGAATGTTCACCTTGACTCTAGGACAATTTATTGGACTACGTATTTAGAGCTATGCCATTAATCCACACTCACATAGAGAAAAAAGCCCAGAAACATCAGAAAAATCAAAAAGTGACTAAAGAAGGAGAAAAAAAGAAAGAAATAGAGAAGGAGAGACTTATTTCATTTTAATTAATTCAGTAATTCTTCATCTGTATGCTTGGCTCCCACTTATGACAATGCAGGGATGTGCAGAAACATTGTTTAAGAATCTTACACGTAATTTATACTAATCAGAATAAAATTTCACCTGAATACTAAGAATATATTTCCTTGAGGAGAAAAATATTTGATAAAACTCTATTACAAGCACACGAAAGTAAACAAGCCCATGTTAAAAAACAAAATTACTTTGAAAAGTCAAAAAATTAAATTGACTGTTGTAAAAAAGAGGATTTGCCTGCCACAAAACCCTCACTTTCAGCTTGATTATGCAACTTAAATTACATCTATCTGCATTTTAATCCCTGCTTGGAAGTCTGCTGGTAGAATTTATAATTATAATCAAAACCCATGAAAGTCCATGCTAATGATAAGATAAAGAACTTACTCCCACCACCTACAGTGAGAAGCTAATCTTCCTCAATGTCCTAATCTACTGACATACAGGGTTTGATATGAAATAAGGTCTCAGTAATGAATAATCTGCCTATGAATGATTCTGCTGAGCGGAAAATGGAAGATTAAAGGAGCTCTGAAGAATTAGGTATCCCTGATTTTCTCCAATGTTAAGACTGCTTCTCCAGTGCCCTCCCCCTTCCCCAGAAAATACCAAACCTAACAAAATCAGATAAAAAACCCAACCAAAATATTTTTTGATAGTTGCTGTCATTTACTCCAGAGAACCGACTCGTCAGTGGAAAAGGTGGTAGGGAAGCTAAGTCCCTTCTTTAACAAACAGTTTGGGAGTTTGAATTTGGCACTTGCAGAAAGTCAGTTTCCTGCCTGTACTGTTTAACAAAGTTAATCTCTGTGCATATGTACACTACAAAGCAGAGGGAGATGAGACAGATTACAAATAATATTTATTTACTTGTGTTTGAAGCCTGCAACCAGAGAACAGTTACTTAGGCTTAGCAGATGTTTCACTGTTGCAACTGACTTCCTTAGCCAGATTTGAAAAAAACGACCAAGGATCTGTAATTTTCAAAAGTTTTCAATTTCAAAAGCATTAGGTACCTTCATTTTTGAATGACAAACCTGGACCATCCTTGAGGGCGTATGTACCCTTTTGGAAATACAGAGCATAGAGAATCAAGGTCCTTTATATTCTATACTTGAGTATCAAATATTGATGAAGGGTGATCTTATTGATGTCATTTGACCTGTGACTGAGCTACTTCATTGGGACTGCAGATTCCAAAAGGGCATCTAACTCTGCAATCCATACAAAGAAATGTCACTCATCAAGGACTATACTTGTTTTGCCAATCTGGAGCATTAAGTAGTTCAACAAAGCTTGAAATAGTAAATACATAAGTGAAAGCTTATTTAATTCACCAACAAATACACTACAGCATTTCTATATGTGTGTTGATTTGGACGTACAAGAGAAAAAATAATAAGGAGCACGCAGCATTTTGAAAATGAGTGTGCTGTACAAAACAGTCGCCATCAAATCCCACAAGTACAAGTTGAAAGAGAGTCTGCAGTTGCCTTTACTCGAGTGATGCTTATCAGAAGTAAAAAGGATTAGTCACATCTACATTTCTAGTCGAACTCACTGGAAAAGTCAGTGCTTCCACCACAGCCAGCAAGAACAAATTGTAGGCAAGACATGATAATGACAAGTGGAGGACACCGCAGTTTTTACTCACCGTCCCCCGTGGCCATCCCACCACAGCTGGTTGGTGTTAGAAGAGTGCTTATGTCTCCTGGTGTCCCAGACTGCAGACACCCACCAGGGACCCAGGAAGGACTAAAAAATGGCAGCACACAAGAGGAGGTCTATGGATGCATATATGTTTCAAACTGTGTCTGTTTTAATCGGATTATAATGCCCAAATTTTCTCTCCAATGCATGAGGTAGTGCATTAGCAAATCCTGTTATAATGTTACACCCGAAATAAGACCTCGAAGAATACAATGACTGTTGGGGTCCACTGAGGGGTCACTTGTTTTCTTGCTGGCAGCACCTTGAAAATGACGCAGGGCTGAAAGCCCTTAGCCAAAAGTTTTCAGATAAGATTTTTTAATGGTTCTTTAATTTTCTGAATGCATTTTACTACATTTCTCCCTAGTTGTTTACAAATAGTGTTAATTAAAACCTGTGATAATCAATGAAACAGGTATTAGTTTAGGTATAAAATGAGATAGAGAGGCTGAAAAATTGCTTCAGGTGACAGCAAGTGCTAGGCATAGATCTCAGAAGTACTAGTCCCCGTTTTTCCTCATCACACTCACACTTCTCTGAGAGTATTTTTAGTATTTTTCAACACATGTAAGTCACTAGCTAACATGTTTTTGGCTATATCCTCCTTCCTGTGCCACCCACAACCTCCCCCCCGAAAAACTAAAAGAAGTCTTCCAGGTTCCCAAGTAGAAGGTGTACCAGAGTTTATATGGAATGGTTTGGGGAAAGGAAGCAAGCTTTATTTCCATGAGCTTGAAAGAAAGCATTCATTTGGGGTTGAATCTCTATAAGAAAAGAGGTCAGGCAGAGAGCACTCAGAGGCAAGCAGTGCCAAAGAGCAGGTGGGGATAAAAACAAAAGAGAACATCAGTCCCGAGCTGCACAGGGCATGCAAAGATCACCATCATTCATTCAGCATTTGCTTAGGGTAATTCAAGGGACAGTCATCAAGTCAGCAGGTGAAAACATCTGAAAGCCAGAAAGTGCCAAGTCTTTTGATGTTCACTTGAACCATTTGACAGATAAACTTTCATCACTGCATGGCATTTGCCTTTGACTATTTACTTAATTCATGAATATGGAGAGGGGGGAGGTAAATTATTACCTGTTTCTCTTAATTTGAGTGGAAGTAGTCTTGGAGTAATGAAAAAGACAAGTACACCCAACAATATGAGTGAATTACAAAATTCAGCTCACCAAATCCCTCTGTTTGCAGACATCATATGGATTTGGGATTACTTAAGCCTAAGGAAATGAATATGCGACTTGGTGACAGCCCCGGTAAGCAGGGAAGGGAAGATTTGACTCTGACTAAATGGGCATTTTCAAGCACAACTAAGCATTGAGTACTGAAGACAGTAATGTTAGCAACTAGGACACCTGTAACTCATTTCTAACTAATCTAGCTGGACTAGCAGATTCCCCAGCCGTGGTGAATAAAGCTATGCAAGCAGATGCACGTGCACCCAGAGAACAGCTGCTCTTGCTATTGCAGAGTCACAGAATCCTTTAGGCTGGAAAGGGTCTCTGAGATCAAGACCAACCTGTGGCTGATCACCACCTTGTCAACTAGAGTATGGCACTAAGTGCTGTGGTCAGTCATTTCTTGAACACCTGCGGGGATAGTGACTCCACCACCTCCCTGGGCACTCCATTGCAATGTTTAACAACCCTTTTCATTAAGAAATTCCCCCTCATGTCCAGCCTGAACTTCCCCTGGCAAAAAGACATCCTGTGTAGTATACTGCACCAAACTGCAGGCTACAAATTTCTGACACTGCAGAGCAAGGGAAGGCAGCAGTCTGGGCTTTAGCCTGCAGGCCACCCAGGTACCTATTGTGTCTGTATATAAAAGTAGTTGTAGAAATAATTTTTTCAATTGATTTATAGAAACAGATTAATCTGAAGAGACTCACTTTGTTTGAATAAGCATTTTAAATTATATGTGCAGTGCTTGTGAACAATGAAAACATTGTCAGGTACAGCTGTAAGTATTGCACTCTATAATGAATATTTTTTCCCTGTAAGAAACCTTAGTGTAGACAAAGGCAAGAAAATAAGTAACCTCATTGAATACTTGTTAAAACTGTAACTATATAAATATAGCTCTTGGTATTATCTGTTCATCACACGTCTGTGTAATCCCTTGAAGCCAATCCCACATAACTGTGATCCCTTGAAGCCAATAAACTGGTTCAAGAGATGTAATTTTTGTGGGAACACTGTCTTATTGGGACAAAGGAAATCATGAAGAACAGTCAAGGTTGTTGATGTTTCACCTGTCCGAAACTAATATTTTTCCTTTGGCTAGCACCAAGAATATTCCCAAATCATGGGAAAGAAATTTACCATTTAGTTCAGGGTAGTGGCACACAGGAAGAAAGGATGGTACCACTATAGAGATGTTCAGCATAAAGAAACAAAGGGATTTAACTTCAAGTTACTTGGCAGCTCAAAACAAAGTTTGGGAAGTGTGGAGAGTTCTGAGAATGCAATGTAGGCTGAGGCTTTAGTAGGACAAGACCACAATGTAGGAGAAAGAAGGCTGGGCAGTGTACCGGTAGTGTGGCTCCTCTAAAAACTAAAGCTGTGCTTAACCTTAAAACACAGAATATGACATAGAAGATGTAGAGAAAACAGTCAAGGCAGCTGAGGGATTTTTTCCGAAAATCAACTATAGAAGAAAAAATACTAATTATAAAGGCACACACAAGTATCATTGAGTCTGTATCTCAGAGTAAAAACCTCGAAACCTCTTATGCAATTCTAAGTATACTTCCAAGCTGTTTTCCTTATAGATGATTACATGATGAGCTCCTGCTTCAGAATTTCTCTACCATAAGCTAGGGCTGTTTGGAGAATGCCTAATCAGGTCAGATCAGATTATGTGTAAGGTGTTAATGTAATCCAACAGCAAATGAGCTTGCCTGCAAATGGGAACTGTAGCTTCATTCATTGTTATCTCCACTGTGGACGCTCCTGCCTAGGGTGGCCCTTTAGGTGATCATGAAGCTTTCTTGCAGGTATGGGGCTCAGGTACTCCCCAGATCATCAGCACCTGCTTCAGCCATGCCAGCTCTGATCCATTGTTCAAGTATTAGCCACATCTCTCTTTCTAAACAGACTGAGAGTCAAAAGTGGAAATATTTTATTCAGACCAAACATCTTAATAATTTCAAAGTGATTTAATTTTGAGGATAGCTTTTACTCCAGACAGCCTGACGTGCTCCACCTTCTTGACTCATTGTTGCCTTTAGAGTCAAGCCTATAGCTAGCTTTGAAATTCTTCACTGATTATCAGGTGGTATAGTTGCACTCTTTCCAATTAAATGTATTCATTTATAGCAGTGCTTCTGCTGGGTGTGCTGTGAGCACTGTGATCCAATTATTTCTTCATTGTAGGATTAGATGCAGCTCCAGACAGAGTGAGAAGACTAAAATCCCTAAATGTCTGGTTCCATAATGAAGCAAATGAAGGGTAGAAAATAATTTGAATTCTAGGGTGTTTGCAAAACAAGAAAGAATTGCATGTTTATAGCAAACTTCAGAAAAAAGGGAGTGTCTCCTCTAACTGCTTTTATCATCTGAAATTATAGAAAGAGTTGAAATATTTTTAATTTGGGAGTGACAGCTCTAGATAATAGGAATTTGGCTGAAGCAATAGCACTTGGCACTATCTTCAGAATTCTGGAAAACTAAATCACACCTCTGTTTTGATTGTGTTCATTTTGCATTTTCCTCATAATTAAGAGGATTGGAAACACTCATCTTTCAGCAAAGAAAATTGAAATGTCAAGCATAAAGGTGTGTGATCAGACCTTTGAAAACTCTCTTGATTCTGGATGTAACTGTCTGCCAGCACAAGCAATAGCCAACTATGACAGTGACTTTACAAGGCTGTTTCACATTATCAGTTTCCTAGGTGAGCCATCTACTCATCTGGAAAATCACCGTTTTGTGGATGCACTGTGGAGACTTCTGGGTTCATTCACTCTCTCATGGGTGTCACTGTTCTCACCACACTCTCACTGCCATCATTGCTCTCTACTTTCAGACTTGTTTGGCCAGATGCTGTCTATTGAATGCAGCTGGAACCACTAAAACAACCACGCTACCAAACATTAACATTACTCCTGTGTTGTAGTATCATTTGCATTTTCAGAAAACAAAGCATCAAGGTTAGGCAGGCTTTCCTATGCTTGCATGAAGCATGAAACCCTCTATGTGGAAAAAAATCCAGTAAACGGGCTTTAACTACAACACAGGCACAACGCAACTTAGGGATGTGAACTGCTAAAATATTATTCACAAACTGTCAAGAGATCACCTAGAAATTATTGCTGTCTGAAGATGAAACAACTTATTCTGAATTACATATCTTTCACAGACTTTGTAAAGCTAACATCTTTCTTCAAATTTTACCCCTTTGGCATAGCTAAATCAAGATGAGAAGATGAAGCTTTTCAGTTTTTCTTCTTATTCTTAACGCCTCTGGTAGAAAACCTGTTTGATCGCTGTAGTATCTTGAGTCTTCATGAATCTCATTGACTTTTCTTATTCCTTTTATACCTGTATAAATTGCAGATATGAATGGCCATAAAAGTGTTTTTGAAGAAAAACAGCTTCGGATGCGCAGATGATGTAACATACTTTTATTTCATTAGCTTCAATGAAACAGTGCTAATTTAAAGGCATTAAACCTAGAAGTGTGTGTTGGTAAGTTTATCAAGGGCCATTAGGCAGAGCTATTGCCGAAATAGTTAACTGGCAATCAGAGAAATTTATGATGGGAAAAACTAGATTTTAGTGAAAATAATTAAAAACACACAATTGTTATATGCATCATTGGGTACTCAGTTAAGCTACATAATTTTTCATGAAAGCAGCACTGTAAGAATTAAAAATGTGTATTTTTGAAAAAACCTTTGCACTAAAATCTTGTAGTCAAATTTGTTCAATTTCTTCTTATCACCAAACCACTATAAACATTTTTCAGGTATTTACAGAAAAAAAATATTATTTGAAAGCAACAGATGTCATTTTCCTTTCCATTAGTATCAATGAATAATTCCTCTTGTGAAAGGCAGCCTCTCAGTCATGTGAGACCATGAAATACTCTTTTCCATTTGACTAGGGTTTTCAAACCTTGGGGATTCTTATCTCTGAGTCCCAAATACATAGATTATTCTTAAGACTCACAGATTTAAGAGTAACACCATGAATTTGCAGAGGAAGATGTGATTTTTATGCATTTAAGTTGACAGGGCAAATGAGAGCAATTAATCATAAGTTACAATATGACTAGTGATCATTATGTGCTTATTCTGTACAGATCATGATTATTCCTGTCTGAGTCTACTTCAATTAGAGACAAAGATGCAGGAATTGATTTGTTCAACTGTTTCTTGGTTATGGTAGCAAGGTGTCAAACCACTCTGGTCACTTCTATTTCGCCACTTAAGGAGTGGTCTTGTTGAGGAATACACTTACAGCAGGTAGCCGCAGATTGAGCCCTGGGTGGGGGGAAGCACTGGCTGGAGGGTGGCCAGTCACTCAGAGACTCTGCAGAATCCAAATAAACAAGAAGACCCCAGACCAAATATGGCCATTGGACCAAGAGGCACATATAGGGGTCATGAAGCACATTTGAGGAACAGGTCTGGCACAAAGATCAGGAGTATGTACTATTCCAGGGATTCCTTTGCTGGGGATCCCTTCCTGAAGGCACCAGCTCAAGCTGTTTGATGCACCACAATTAAATTGCTCAAAGTAAACAGAGATTTGAGACTCTGCTACAGGAAACCCGGGTCTGAGCCAACAAGGAAACCTTGTCTGAGTGAGCGTGGGGTGTGCAGAGGGTCAAGTGGGGCACCCATCAGGTCAGTGAAGCCACTCAACGTGAGGGGGCCTCGGTCCCAGCAGTGAAAGCCTGGAGAGGTGACTGCCAGAGTGGCTCCTGGGTGGTCAGACACGAAAGTTTCTTTAACAGTCTTATTCAGTGCCCTCGACGTTATTAATTGCCTGATGTTCAGGATTCTGAATGCACGTGACATACACTGTCATTCAGAGTAATTCTAGCCATGTAAATTTCCAAAGTGGAAAGGAGAATCTTTATTGTCCAGTACCTTAAGCTAGGAAGACGTTTGAAGCGGAATTGATTTTGTCATTCAACAATTAGTGTGGCAGCACAAGTTTAAAGCCACTGTGAATTTCAGACTAACAGCTGACAGTTTTCTTAACAATTACTTTAAAAATCTATCATTTAATTATTAGCTTGAAGGACACTGCAAATGAACACGATAGGTATCCCATTTACATGTTTAATTGGATTAGTCTCCTGACTTTCAGAATCTAGCAATTAATTTGTCTGGGCATATTTTCCAGATAGCTAAATGATTAATCTTTTGTATTTCAGTGCATGGATTCACGTCATACATTTTTATATTGAAAAATGAATTGTTCCTCCTCACCATTGTTCCACGGTTTCTGTATGACCTGTGGAAGAATAAACTTCGCTTCTTGAAATAAGTGTTACTACTTATCATAGCTGTGCTTTGTATTTCAAAATAATTGATTTTATATTACCTACGAATGTTTTGCTTTCAGTTATGAAATCAAAAAGAGAAAATCTAATGCCTAATATTATGCCCATGCAGAGTCAATAAATAAACACTTCTTGCTGTGTTAAATTTTACTTATCTGTATAATAATTAACAGCTGTTTGGGCAAAATAAGATGCGGTGACATGGTTGTCATGATTATGTGTTAAAAACACTAAAATCTAGGTTGTTCAAAAGGATTAGCAACCCATGAGTCCTATGATAACCTTTGGGGACGTACATGGTTTTTATGTTTGTAATACAGCTGTATAATAGACACTTGCCTATTCACCTTCTAGACATGACAACAGCATAAAACTTAATAATAAAGATGTCAGATTGAGATGTGTTCAGAAATCTCCATCATTCAGAGGTCTTTTCTCACCCATGCTGCTTGCCATCCTGGTTGTATGTTTGGAAAGTGGCAGGTTTCCAGCTGAGGTGGGCCATTCTTGGTAGTTCAAGTGGACCTTCAGGAGCGCAAAGGGCAAGGAATTACAGCTGACTTTTCTGTCCTTCTGTCCAGTCCTCCAGTGCTCACCACAGAAATTTCCTGATAAGATGCCACTGTTTATTTTGTTAGGTTTTTTTTTTTTTCACATCAAAACACTGATATTGGATTTGACATGGAATCCAAAAGTCAATCCTGAGGTACTTTTCCATTGAAGGTGTATTGGATTTGTATGGCCAGATTTTGATAGCAGAGGTGGGGGCTACAGGGGTGGCTTCTTGAGAAGCTGCCAGAAGCTTCCTCGTGCCCAGCAGAGCCAAAGCCAGCTGGCTCCAAAGATGGATGTGCCGCTGGCCAAGGCTGGGACAATCAGGAATGGTGGTAACGCCTCTGTGAAAACAGATTTATTTTAAAAAGTCATTGCACAGTTGTAACTGCAGCCAGAGAAGACCAGGATGAGAACATGTAAGAACAGCTATGCAGACACCAAGCCCATGGTGCAGACCGTGGTGAAGCAGGTGTGGAAGTGGGGGGCGGAGGGGAGGTGTTTTAAGGTTTGTGGTTTTTTGTCATTAGCCTGCTCTGATTTTTTTAATAATAATAAATTCAATTAATATCCCCAATTCAAGTCTGTTTTGCCCATGATGGTATTTGATGAGTGATCTCTCTCTGTCCTTATCTCAACCCATGAACCTTTCATTATATTTTCTCTCCCCTATCCAGCTGTGGAGGACAGTGATAGAGAGGCTTTGGTGGGTGCCTCACATCCAGCCAGGGTCAACCTACTGCAGAAAGTTACCAGTAATGGCTTTCCAGAGATATAGTAAATAGTTCAGCTCATACTGGGCAAAAATGTGTCTATACTGGTGTGTTGGCAGGTGTAAAACATAAAGTTATCTCAGGCTCCACTCAACAAAGTATTCACGTATGTGAACTCTGTTAATTATAACAATTACACACGCATTTTTGATTGTGAAGCCTCATTCTGCAAAATAATGAGCATCCTCAGTCTCCATGGATGTCAGTGAATGAAACAAGGCCTGAGTGTGTCTCATTTTAAGATGTTTAACACTTTGGAGAATTAGGCCATAATCAGTGAAATATCCTTCTTGTAAGTCGGCGTCCTGAGAGCAGGTCTGTTCAATGGCAGTGATTGTAGTGAGGTGCAGGTCGCCTCAATACACACCAGGGGAGGTTTAGGTTGGATACTAGGAAAGATTTCGTCACTGAAAGAGTGGTTAAGCATTGGAACAGGCTGCCCAGGGAAGTGGTGGAGTCACCATCTTGGGAAGTGTTCAAAAGTAGTTGTGGCACTTTATGATATGGTTTAGTGGGCATGGTGGTATTAGGTCAAAGGTTGAACTTGAAGATCTTAGAGGTCTTTTCCAATCCAAACGTTTCTATGATTCTACAGTTACTTCCATAGCATGTTTACAACCTTTAAAAAAAATCCACTTTATCAGCACCTAAGGTATAACTAGCAGAAAACATCACAGGTAGCCACAGGTACCTTACCCATTCCCTGCGTTCAGTGTTGTCTCACAGCTTATATGATAGCTGCTTGACAGACCTGGAAGCATTGCACTTACACAGTTATTTCCAAAACTAATTTCAAGTAACTCATTCAAAGTAACTGAGGGTAACAGAGTGAGTTAGTAACTCAGTTAACAGCGTGAGAAGTATTGTTTCTTATTAGACATTTTTAGATCAAGAGCACAGCAACATCTAATATATTGTGTTCTACGAAAAACATTTGCTGTTTATTTACGGCTGCTGCTGTTAATTACATGCCTATCCACGTACTTGCAGGGAGACTTCTAAAAATCTGCATGTTAAACTGAAACCAAACTGCAATACTGTGTCAAGTATTACTTTTAACTAGTGGAACTGCACTGATGCCAACCTCTGAAGAGCGTATATTACCATATCCATGATGGCTTTGAATTGATAAAGCAATCAGTTAGTGACTGTTGTGTGGCTGCTGCAGTAGCTCATACTTTAGTTCCTGTGTTTACTTCTGATGGTCACTATGTTAATTCTTTCATGGTAGTATAATTTTCCACTAATGCTGTACACCTAGGATATGCTCATAGCCAAAATACTTCTTATGGGTTCACTGGAGACTTTGTCTCTACCTCAGCTTCAATTTTCCAAATCTATTCCAGTTCCTTAGTGTCTTTGGGTAATTAGATGAGTAAAACAGAAAAATGAAATTAAACATCTGTATAAGTAGTGGGTATTTAATAGGCTAAACACTCCTCTGGCATATGTTTCTTGACTTGTACTTTTGCATTTGTTATTACTGCTGAATAGAAGATAATAACACTGGTAATGAGTCTAACAGATTGTTTTTAATACTGGCAGAATGAAAGAAGATGTGGGACCCAGAATATATAACATTAAAATTGCATCTTCTAAGAGGCTACAAATTTGCTAGCCAGATTGTAATCCTTTATTAAAAAAAACCCCTCAGCATAAACCAAACATTAGACAGTCCCTCTGGCAAAAGGCCAAAGCTGAACTCTTAGAGGAATATTAAAAAATCCTCTTACACAGTTTTCACAGGGCTTTGGGCTTCAGCTCTTAACATATTGCTACTTCCAAGATAATTTCCTTGGGGGAGTGTTCTGGTGTCTTTAGCAATAGAAAATGTCTGTCTCTAAAAAGAATTGCCAAGGTTGTGATTCTCCACAATCATAACTGAACAAGATCATTCCCATAGGACATTTCAGGGCAAAAGCCATGACAGCAAATCCAAGAGCAATGACAATATGAGAAAGTTCAGCTAATATTAATAATTTCTTAGTGTAGGCATTTCTATACTTCTCCGGTTAGTCAAAAATAAGACAAGTCTGAATAAAACACAGAGCATGACAATGAGGTATATAGAGACGTCTTTTAATGATTATTTTTACCTTTGAGCACTTCTATTAGGATTACTTGGTGGCATGCAGATTCTTTCCTTTCTCTCGGGGTGTAGGTAGCTGAACATAGCAGCTTATGTTCTTCTCCCATTCTTCTCCCAAGGGACACCAATAATTCCAGGTCATGTAAATTAATCCTCTGGAAGTTTCTTCTAAATGGAAATGGTCTAACACCTGCTGAGCTGCTACCTGCCCTTCACTCTGCTGAGATGGAGCTAATAGTAGTGAGGAGACACAGCTGTGATACTGAAAATGGCCTGGGCATATATGCCCAGCCCCGAAATTTAAACAGTATTTTCAAGATGCACGTATGTCTTTCTTGCTAGAGCAAAAAATGTGAATATCTGAGTGGTGATCACTCTAACTGTACAGGAAGAAGCTGTGACCTCCTTGTCCTCTATGTGAGCATCTGTGTTCAAGTTCTAATTTTGTCTGGTTTAATTGTATTTTTTACTATTTTCCCTTTATCAAAACAAAAGCCAATAGAATCTGGAATAGAACTTTAGAAATATGATTACTGTGGTTTATTGATAAAAATCATAGTCATGCTTGGGCTTAAAGATCATCAGTTCTGAAAATTGATTTTACAATTTTCTAATCAATAGCAGTAAATGGTGGTGGATGGTTATCTAGAATTTCAGAACATACCTATTTGAAGGTAATAACTGTTCCCAAGCATAACAGAGTATAAGCAGATGTCAAATCCCTGATTTTCTTCTCAGCTAAAACAGGCGGCTTGGTGAATCCTTCCACATCAGTGACATTGGATTTGGGCTAGGTGGAACACAAAAACCATAGGCTGAGTGCCTTTCCTGCACTTAGTGAATCAGCACTGATGGATGGCCCACATAAGCTCAATGAGTGGGTTAATAACTTAAATAAAATATTCTTCATTTTTTTTGCCCTCAGGAGAACCTTCCATAAAAGTACGGATGTCTTTTTTTCCTGCAGTTTGTCTGCTCTTTCCTGTCATTCCTGTGTCTTGGTGGTTTATAAGCTCAGCCAAACTGTTACTCTTATTTAAAATTCATTAGAAGTCAGGGGCCTCCATGAAAGGTAAGTGGATATTGTGTGAGGATGTACAGCATAGTAAGAAATGAACTCTGCTCTGAAGAGACACAGCTTAGATGAAGGGCGAAGATGAAGCTGTAGCCTCTATGCCAGCAAGGTGAAGAGAGAAACTAATGAAGTCCTGAAAGGCTGTGGGAGCCTAGGCAGTCAAATGTCTTCATGGAGTTGGTTTTAAAGACTCCTTTTTAAAATTCAGCATTACATGAGAAACAGTGAAGTGAGTTCCAAGACAGTTGGTGTATTGATGTGACGGCAAAACTAGATTGGGACCTGAAAGTAGCACAGCTCGGTTAGCTCTGTAATAGTGCTTGTTGGCTTGGGCACAGGGCCATGCTGATGCAGCTGTATTGCTTCCCATTCCAGGGCTACATGACTGGGCTCACTAGACTGGGAATCTTGTGTGTTTATGTAGCTTAAGCAACTCTTAAAGTTTGTGTAAGAGGAAAAAGAACAGCTCTCAGTTCTTCAGGCCCATACTAGTGTTGCCACAGTATTCCCTTCGTTGTTTCCCTCAGTAGTCCCTTCTGTATGTAACGTAATTCTGCTGGAATAATTCAAAAGAAGAAATTACTGATGCATTAAACAATGTCT
Source organism: Lycocorax pyrrhopterus obiensis (assembly GCA_014706295.1). Taxonomy (NCBI): domain Eukaryota; kingdom Metazoa; phylum Chordata; class Aves; order Passeriformes; family Paradisaeidae; genus Lycocorax; species Lycocorax pyrrhopterus. The sequence continues at coordinate 17,973,575 of JACSVZ010000007.1, read as the reverse complement.
TTTGCATAAAAGAAAAGATTAGTGAACTCTGTTCTCCTGAAGTTCACACTTTTTTCTTCAGATAGGTTCAGCTCAGCCTATACTAATGTCTCAACTTGGAATTAGTCCTGTTTCATCCGGAGGGAAGCAAAGGCAGTCTCCCTGCAGCCTCTCCCGAGCAGACAGTTTGGCTCATTTCATCACACTGCATGGGTATTCTGGAGGAAGTTCAAAAGAGGTTCACCAGGGTCTCAGTAGTGCCCTTGGTCAAAATTGCAGAAAAACACATGAAAAAGCCACAAATCCTGTCAGGATTTATTTAAGACTTTTTTTTACTGCACTCTCTGCTTCCTTTGTGTCCTCAAAACCACGGATGTGGTAATCTGCTGACAAAAGCAAGCTTTGCTACTGTCACTGCTTCAGAATCAATACTGCTGCAGAAGAGCAAGATGGGTTCCCCCACAGCTCCCCTGGACTCCACACATCCTCCACACACCCCCAACAGCTCAAGCTCTGTTTCCACACACTGTCCCTGGTGGCTGCTAATGAGGAGGGAAGGTCACAACTTTAATGGAAATCACCAGAAGGAAGGAGCTTGCTGCATTGACAGATCAGAAATGTTAATTCTGACCTGAAAAGAAAAGCACCATGATGGCCTGGTGTTGAGCCCCGGTCCTCACTCAGCGAGTTTATTCAAAAGGGGCTTGAGGTACTACTTTTTCTTCAGGGGGGTTCACAGGAGAAATGCAACAATATTCTCAGGAGGTTGAAAAACAAGCTTTACTGTAAAACTTTAGAAAATCAGTATTCTGGCAAAATTTAAAACATTCTATCAAAACAAGGCATTTCACAGAGCATCAATTTGGAAAACTCTACCCATCCAACTTTAAATTATCCACATTTAAAGAAAAAGAAAATAAGAGTAGAAAGGAAGAGAAAAAGGGAAAAAGAAGGAGAAAAGCAAGATATAGCTACCGCCTTGGGTCCTATAGTGGTTTAAGCTGCCATAAAATCCAAGAACCATAGGGATGCAACCACATGCATCTCAGAGCAAAGGGTTTTATCTGCTCTGGCCTCCTGTGGCCACCCCTCCCCAAGTGGGGCTTCCAGTCATCTGGCCACTCTGGGGCTAGACCGGGGGCTCCAGGAGTGGGGTGTGGGGCATTGCTTCTGCTGTGCCAGGTGTGCCAGTGACTCACAACCATTCAGTTGTTTTGAGCCTGTAATCATTTCCTCTGGTCTCTCACACCTGGCTAATCCTTTTTTAAACAGACTTTTTTTCTCTCATGAAGTCCCTTTCACAAACAGTGCATTTGTTTACTTGTTGATGAGATTTGTAACCTGAATCAATATTGCTCCAGCCTTTACTCAACGCAAGGATGTAAACACTAGTAAAAAAATTGTCAATCGCTTGCATTCCCAGAGCCCAAACAGTAACAATTTATAAAGAGAATCTATGACTTTCACCATCTCAAACCTTGCCCTGTTATGTGGGAGTAGTATTTTGACATCTGTATGACTTCTTGTCTGAAACAGGAGCGATGTGGAGTCCCTCAGCAGTCCCCAAAGTTTGGTTCCTAGGCTACTATCCAAACCGGCAGTGACTGACACTTTGACAGCCCCAGGAGACTGGCTGTGGTTGCACGCAGGCAGAGTTCAGCCCCTGCCTCACTCCTGCTTGCAATTCTCAGAGCTGAGCTGTCTTGGCAAGAAGAGGAATGACTTGCAGGGAAGTGGTATGAGATGGGGAATCCTGTGCTGAGTCATGCAAAAATGGAGGACTTCCAGTGATACAGCCTCACACCTGTAATGTATTTTCAGAATTTATACCACTCTGTCTGCCCAGATATTTTTTGCTGTGCACTGTCCTGAAAGAGTATTATGCTCTCCATGTATTTATTCGGGTTTTATTTCATGTACCCTGTCTCTGTTTCAGGTTAAATAGGATGGTTTCAAAATTGGTTTGTAATTGGCTTCTTTGAATCATTGCAATTATGCAGCACACATGACATCATCCTCAGCTGGACAAAGTTCAGCAGCATTGTGAGAGGAAATGTCTTCCCTCTTACTAAATTCATCAGTCACACATAGCCTGGAATCACATAGGATGTTGTTAATAAAAAAATTCTCTTTGCACTCCTACACAGCATTCCCTTAATGATTTCTCCACAGCAAACCTGCTGTGTGGCAGTTTGCACACACACTGCAGTTGCAACGGTTCAGCTACACCTCAAACCTAAGTTGTGCAGAAAAATACTGCTCGTTTCATGTGCTTATGGCCTGGATTCAGAAGTCGTGTTTCTTCACAGCCAGGAAGATTAAACAAATCTCAAATGGGACCAGTATCCCTGGTACACCCTGCAGTCACTGAAGACCCACAAAGGGCATGCAGCTTGGAAAGAGACACTGAAAAATGCAAGAGTGTAATAGATCAGAAAGCTGGACACAATTGTGAAGACTGAGAATTTTATATCAAGAGAGAAAATGACAGTATTTTGCCTTAATATCCTACAACTTCATTCCAGAAGGAAGAGGATACTCACTGATACAGGGGGGTGTCCTTATGCATTAGAGTTGGGTTATGATCGAAGGTTAGACCAGAAGGCTGTAAATTTTAGGTGTGTTCTTCCTGCTTCTACCAGCATTTGATAGCAGCATTTTTACAGCTTAACACAGGGGGGAAAAAAGGATGTTTTACTAACGTGAGAACCCTTGGAGTGAGGTAATGTGTATACAGAACACTGAAACACTTTATTAGGTATATGGAGGAAAGCTGTGTCTCTAAAGGATTTGCCACAGACACATGTGACTCAACAGTAGGCCGAAATAGGACAGAAGTCATTAGGATATTTCTACACACTTTTTAATGTATTCTCACAACTTTCACCTTTTAGATCTAGTGGAAACTGTAGTATTAAAATTAGAAGAAAGCACAGAGAAGAAAATTAGGAGAAAGGGTAAACAAAATGTATGTCTGCAAAATCTGTTAAGATACCTTTCTTGAAAGATTTTCATCTTGGTGGCTTGGTGGTTTTCACCTTCATACGTAGAGAGGATCAGGCCAGATCAGGCTTGTTTGGACTGAAAAGGATGTATGATCATGCCCTTGGCATTTTTATGCACTTCAATCCTGTTTGCACATGGAAACCCTTAACTGATGGTGCTTCAGATGGAGTTTGGCTACATATCTAGTGAGTATGAGCTGTCCACTGCTAACCCATGTGCTTTCTGTAGCCCTGACACTATTTTACAGTGTGGTTGCTTTACCCAAGCTGAGGTCTGGCTAATGGAACAAGCTTCCTTCGATATTTAGGAGGAGCTGCAACTTCAAATAAGCATTTATCTGCTGTTCTTAACTGAAGACCTATTTCTTTTAAAGTTGATCAGGTTTAAATTAGCACTGGCAGCCTTTAGGTGTACATCTTGATATACTTCAGTATTTGATAGATAGATCAATGTAATAACTTCATTATAAAAAGAGAAAAAGGATAGAGAAAATACAGGTAATTAAATTATTCAGAAATATTAACTCTTGTTGAGTCAATATTTAGCCAGATTTCTCTGTGTTCAGGCCTACTGCAGCACCAAATCCTTCAGAGAAAGACTGAAAGTAGCTTGTAATAAAACTTTGGAAAAGTTAGTTGAAAGTGTTAGGCTTGCACCCCATGCAGTAACATTGAGAGAGCTGTCCAGGGTGCAAAACAGAGCTTGGACTGGCCCATGTTTTCTCAATCCAGACTTCATCATTCAGACCCAAGATCTGGAGGTCCAAATAGTATAAAATCACTTGTCAGCAGGAGGATTAGCTCCCAAGGTTGAATTCATTTGGAGACCTATGTGAAAAGTCATCTTGATAAAAGCCATAATAATAAATCATATAATTTTGTGATAACATTTTGAATCATTATTCAGAGAGCCAACCATGTAGGGGCTTTTTGTGTTTAAAGCCTTTTAAATTTTTTTAGCTAATCTTTCTTTTTAAAAAGAGCCCTGCTCTCTGTTCTTCTGTGTGTATTATGTTTGATCAATGCTTTCTTTGTGCCTGAAAAGTGGAAAGTGTATTTTTCTTTGTCATTTTATTATTTTAATCTGTTACATGTTAGAATTTAATACCAAAGGGCAGCATGTTATAAGTTTTTATATTTAAAGTGACACTGATGTTGGGTTTTTTTTCCCCTAAGTTAATTTATTTCTGGTGAAAAGCAGCAGCAGCAGAGATTACAAGTGAAGCCTTACTCATTTTACCTCACTTTATTAGTAAGATCTAGAAGAATAATTGAAAATGCAGGCAACAGGGCTCTCAACTCATCTAAGCTGACATCCATTATTTCCAGCAGAGGAGAATGCAGTGAACAATGGATTGGGAAAGGAATTTCCAGAACCCTGCTTAGCATTCATGAAAGAATGTTAAATTTAGTTGCTCATGTTGTGCAAGTGAATAGTGGCTTTCTTTTTTACATTGTGTGCCCTCCATTTTGCTTTCTTCCCAGGAAAGACTTCCTGGAAGAACAGAGGTCATACCATAAGTGCATTTAAGAGTGGGAACTGGAGGATAAGTACCAGTGAGGTAGACTGAGAAAAGAGGCCTGGTTATTCATCACAACATGAAATTCAGATGGTACAAAAATCTGCACAACTTACCCAACATACCAACTTACCAAAAACTTCCTTAGCCATGTAACTGCAAATAAGCACAAGTTTCTAGCAGGGTCCTCAGGGTAGCTTCTTGCCCATGTGCAGTTTAACACTGTGGGAAATGACCTCACTGGAGTAGACAATGACTGATAAAAGCATATAGATGATAAAATAATTTCATAGAATCGTAGAATATCCTGAGCTGGAAGGGACCCACAAGGATCATTGAGTGCAACTCCTGGCCCTGAACAGGACCAGAATCCCACCCTGTGCCCAACAGCATTGTCCAAATGCTTTTGAACTCTGTCAGGTTGGTGCTGTGACCACTTCCCTGGAGAGCTTGTTTGAGTGCCCAACCACATTCTGGGTGAAGAACCTTTTTCTAATACCCAACCTTAACCTCCCCTGACTCAACTTCAGGCCATTCCATTTGGTCCTGTCACTGGTCACCAGAGAGAAGAGAGAAGAGATCAGTGCCTGCCCCTCCTCTTCCCCTCACAAGGAAGTTGCAGACTGTGATGAGGTCTCCCCTCAGTCTCCTCTTCTCCCAGGTGGACAGAACAAGTGACCTCACCTGCTCCTCAAGTGGCTTCCCCTCAAGGCCCTTTGCCATCTTTGTTGCCCTCCTTCGGACACTCTCTAATAGCTTAATATCTTTTTTGGATTGTGGTGCCCAAAACTGCGCACAGGACTCGAGGTGAGGCCACATCAGCTCACAGCAGAGCAGGACAATCATTAAAACTACAGAAAGATGTGGATGGCTTGGTAAGCTGAAAGCTGGCCAATACATTCCTCAGCATGGCCAAACCTAAATATATGTGTGTATGGGTTAAAGAAGATTATAGAGCTATGCAGAGCAGTATAGCCTGACCTGGACAGCAATGGCAGTAGAAAGAGCAGGACAGGCCCCTGGAAGTTAACCAGGAAGGCAAATTTCCCTGTGATGGTGTGATTAAAAAAGGTTACTCTAATTCTTGGACTTAATACCAGCAAAGGAGATGGGTTTATTATTTTGCTGTCAGTGATAGACTTGCTACAGAAGAATGGTCCACAGTCCAGAAAGGGTGACACTTATGGCTTCAGGAACAATTAAAAGATTGAAAATTATTTCTTGATTCTGAAAATATCTAATTTCATCAATTTAGTGTTTTGTTTCTTTTACAGTGGTAATACTTAACTATTGGAAGAGCACTCTATGATTTGTAAATTCTACATCTGTAGAAAATTTTTAAATCAAATCTTTAAAACATTGCTCTACTTCAAAGGGGAATTACTTAAAGAAATCATTACTACAATTTGTACAGCTCAAACAAGTGGCAGCAATGCCCATCTGTGGCTCTGCAATTAAAGGAAACTGCTGATTTTGCTCGAGGTTAAAGAACTACTGAAAAGGTAAGAGGATGCAAGTGAAATTGAAAAGAGGGAGAACATACATAAGTTTAAATGGAAATTTTTCTTTTACCATTAGATTTAAAGTTAACTAATTGAGTTTCTTTGTTCTTAACTGCTAGATTATTAACATATTTTCCTTTTAACTAATATTTAGCCAATCTGTTCATGTGAATTTTTCATTCTTTTGTCTAGATACCCTGTTAAATTGATCCCTGGCCTCTGGTGATTTTTGTTCTCACTCTTGAAATACTTCTCAGTAACTTTCCAGTATTGAAATTCCCAGAAACTAATGAAACATTCCATGCACATCTCTGTTCAATGGCATAATGCCTCCAGTTATGCAAACTAAAATTGCTCAGTTGATGGCTCTAATTAGCTGTTAAACAGTCCACTTCAGTTCTTTTTGTAATTTTCATGTTCTACTCCTGCTGTTTCTTATACCCTCGGTTTTCACTAAAATATGTACTGTTATCCCCTCATTCCTGAATAACTGTATACAGTCTTTAATCAAATTGACATCATGCACCAAAATTGCATCCATTTTAATTTAACAAATCCAACCATTAACCATTTGCTGAAGAATACATTTCTGCCCACCCAGCCCAAATCTAGTGGTTGCTTGGCACTGTTTGATATAATGAAGAACGGCAAAACTAAAGGCAAGCTTCCAAAATTCTCATGTAATTCTTGAACTGCTCCAGGACCAATTCAGTGACAGGTTTGCCACTATCTTAAGTCAGAGTCAGATGATTCCTTCTTGTACAAGATAAAGAAACTTTGTGTACATGATTTGAGACATTTCTGCCTCACAGCAAACAAATAGAAATCGTGCAGTAGGAAATAGCCTAAGTCTTAGGAGGGGCAGCTGAGGGAACTGGGACTGCTTAGCCAGGAGAAAAGACTGAGGGGAAGCCTTCTAACTCTTTGCAGCAGCCTGGAAGGAGGTTGTAGCAAGGTGAGCGTCAGTCTCTTTTGCCAAGTGGCAAGTGAGTTACAGGATGAGGGGAAATGACCTAATGTTGTGCTGGGGAGGTTTAAATTAGATATTAGGAGAAAAATCTTCACCAAAAGGGTGATCAAGCAAGCTATCCAGGGAAGTAGTTGAGTCACCATCCCTGGAAATATTTAAAAGATATGTAGACGTGGCACTTAGAGTTTTGTTGTGCAGTTGGCAATGGTGGGTTTATAGTTGGACTTGATCATCTTAAGTATCTTTTCCAACTTAGTGATTCTATGATCCCATGTTCTAAGATTCTGTGGTTCCATGTCCTCTGATTCTATGAAGTGAACTATTTGTGGCAATTTTTTTGTACTCTGAAAGTCAGTTCACTCCATACACAACTACATTCTATACAGAACTACGCTGCCTTTTCTCTCATAAAATCGTCTGCCACAGCTGTTCAATCACAGATTTACACTGCAAGCCAGAAAAGCATATCAGCACATTTAGATACACAATTTGTTTTGTGGCTGTCAATGGAAACGGCATGTACACATGTAAAATTATGTGCTTGAATTTCTGATCAGAGCCTAAAGAACAACGTGCAGAAAAGCCTCTCCTCCACGACTATGCTTTTACTTGACATAGAGTAACTTAATACAGGCACCTGGACACCCAGAGATGTCACTCGTCCCACAGAGAGCAAGTGTAAGGCCAATGCTACATATTGAAAGAAGAGTTCCTTACTGTTTGCTTACTCTACCTGTAAAGGATCTTTAAAAATCTTTAAAATATGTGGCTGACAGAGTTTGAAATACTTATGGCTTTCAATCTGTAAAATGAGCAGGACTGCCTGACCTCCAACCACCCTGCTTTCTCAGGAATTCTGCTGGGGCAAAAGATGCTTATTCTGAGGAAAGTTGACCAGCTGAGGGCAGGATCCTCTACCTGAATATGAAGGCATCTTAAGCATCCAGCAAAAAGAGCCTTAAGGATTGCATGCCCTATGGTAACAGACATCATCATTAAGAAAAAGCCAGGGAAGAGCTGCTGCTATCTGGTTTTCCTCAGCTGGTTTCTTCTGGACCCAGAACAGCTGAGACCAGGTGCTGGGACAAGTCCTATGTCCCATGCTCTGCATGCTCTAGAGTAACACTGACCCTGATGCCTTAGGGTTTTAGCTTAGATATTTTTGAGGTCCTATAATGCTTTACTGTGTAACTCTAAAACTCCATATAGCCTGTTAGCTGCTGTTCTCCCGTTCTGGTCAGACATAACAAATCCTCTCTAGGCCTGGATTCAAGGGCACCTTACTGTCTCAGGCTCTGAAATATGGAAACAAAGCCTCTGAAAGGGGGAACAAGCTTGGGGAAAATGACTTCATTACCTGAAATTGTAATTGGAGAATTAACCCCGATATGCAAATGGACCAAACTTGCAAAAGTATGAAAACCTGTGACCCAGTCGTCCATTTTGGGTGTAGCCTCTCTGAGGGCTTTTGACTGCCCAAAGTGTACCTTGAAGGCCCTTCAATAAACACCCACTTTTATCCTCTTAATTTTGTCTAGCCGCTGTTTTCAGGTAGCCCCACCAAGGCATCAACCCAGCATTTTAAATGTCTGTATTTTGGATCTAGGAGATTACAGATACAGGCTAGGGAGATAATGCAAATCCTTGTGGGGATCTATCTGAAAACAGGACTAAGCTCAAAGCACTGATGAGCCAAAGCATTTTATCTTGTTTTCTTCCTTGCAAAGAGTCTTTCAGGATCTGTACCTTGTAAGGGAGAGATGTGTTAGATTCAAATTTACTGACCTGCTTGGAGGTTTTACCTCTTTCCCATTGACCCCTGACTTGTTTCCAATCTTTACTTTAAAAATTCCAGCAAAGTTGCTGGCAGTTATGCCTGAGTAAAGACTAAGTGATATGTATGTGTATGCAGATCTTTTTTTCTGCTCTCCCTTTCCAGCATTCTTCAAGCCTGTGCAGACTGACTGAGATTTTTAAAGGAGAAGGACTAATTGCTGTATGCCACATCTGTTTATAATCCCTAATTTAAGGTTTCTTCACAGGAACTAATTTTTTGCCTGACAATGAAAATAAATAAATAAAGCTGTTATTTAATGAACATCTGGCAAGCACCTGGTGAAAGATGATATATCAAAAATACCTACTTATTCCATTAAATGAAGGAAAAGAATGTACTCTCCTGGTACAGTATAGTACTTGCCAAGATCTACTTCTATCCAAATGTTTATACAGAGTAAATTATAACCCTGATAATAGACCCTACTTTCCAATTTCCACAAAAAATATTTCATCTCATTCTTTCTGTGCAAGTAATCTTAAGGCGATTGCATCATTTCCCAGCATTTTATCACCTTTAACATATCCTGAAAATATTTCTCCGTACTTCTCTAATCCTTTTTTTTTTTCCCTAATCAGGGATGTGTTTCTGCTGAGAATTATGAACTCTCCTGCTGAGAGTGTGAGCATACACGATGGTGCTAAGCAACTGAACACATGCAGAAATGGTCAAGACAGCATGTAATTGGAAGTGCGTGCATCACTTACAAGATTTTGCTGCGAGGTACTGTTCTGTAGTTTTTCCTGGCACTTAAAATATCCAGTTATAATAATAAGCTTTTTATAATATGAAATCATTCAATTGTTCCTAAGATTTACTGGGAAAGCTTTAGGCTGCAGCTAATGAGTTGCTTCTGGCCCAAAAACCACATTTCTAAATTAGCTGACTGAACTAAGATATTCACATTGTTGTTTCTGGTTTTTTGCACTGCCTATTTACTGTAAGAAGCAAGGTGTTCTCTTGAATCCAACAACACCTCCATGCCCTGCTGCTTGCTGTTACCAAGACTAGCTGTGAAGAGGTTAATTATGTCCCTCTTTAGACCATTTCTGTGCCTACAGAGTTCTGCATCTTTTCATTTGTGGACATAAGTGTGTAGCCTTTCCGTGGATTGCTCCCTGTCCCATCCTGTGCACCCTGAGGAGGGTTTGAAGTGATTTATGTGCCATAGCAGCAAACAGTAGGGAGGCAGAGAGCATTCACACCTAGGAAAAAAGCATTAGCAGTACATACTCATGCAAGAGTCAGCTGTCAGCTAACTTCACTTAAACTTTCACTTAGAAGAGAAGTGAGCTGTGGAGTTAAGAACCTTTTGCAGATTATGATCTGCCTCCAGGCACAGAGCCTACCAATTCAAGACCCTATGCAAATCAAGCATATCAGTGAGTCTCAGCAGCCTGGGAGAGACAGAGGGCAGGGAATCAAGCATTTCAGTGATGTCATTTGTACCCACGACACACAGTGGGCATAAAATCAGAGACTTCTGAAAACCTCTGTACACGAGGGTGACAAGAGTCACTGGTATCCTGTGTGCTTGATATGCAACACACAGAGTCCATGGGCATTGTAGAGGATGTGATATTTCAAATATCCTATTCAGATTCTCTAATTAGCCATTTTCATAATGAAACTCTGTCTAATACGTCCATTTTCATTACAAATCTCTACGTAATAGGCATTCCCCCCCTTTCTTGTCCTCTTAGTAGGATGAACAATTATAGTGCAACTGAGAGAATGTTGCATTTCTGCATATTTTGGCCAAAGTCATAAACCAAATCAATTACTCAAAATTGCTCTGAGCAGAACCTAGTTTTATTACCTACTTGTCAAGTACATTAATCAGATGTAATTTTTTTTTTAACCTATCTTGCTTTCTGGTTAGCCTTTTGCAATTATCCCTGCTTTAAGGAGTCCATTTTTGTACCAAAGAAGGGTTATGTGTGCTCATGACTAATGTGTTTCTGTTAGCAAAGAGGAATCATCTTATTTTGGTCCATTATTCAAATTTCACACATAAATTCCTTAGTTTTGAGCTTACTGTGTATAGAAACAACACATGGCATTTTACAGTACAAAGGGCTTGTGCTGTTATGCACAGCTATGCTGGATTTCCTTCCTTCTATTTTTTAACACTCAGGAGGGCAGAAGCATTTCAAAAGCAGAAAACTGCAATGGACTCTGCATTTTATTTCCATTTTATTTCGAATAAAGTTGAAATGCATCACTCAAACAAGACATCTACACATATATAAAAAAAGCCTGTGAATCATACTTTTCTCCCAACTATGCTAATTGCCCAAGACTCTTTATATCGAGGGAAACAAACCCATTGTCCCTCTGACAGGTGCACGACTTACAAAATTTGTAGTGAGATAACATAGGCTTTTAATACTAGGTCTTTTGGAAAGCCACTCTAATTCCAGTCAGCAGTGGCTGTAAACTGCTTTCATCTAATAACCATTGAACTATGAAATGGCCTCTATGTCCCTGTTTCCTTATTCCTCTCCTAGGGTTTCTGATAGGCAAGCTTTTACTTCAGAGATTGACACAATTGACAGAAAAGACAAGGTTTTGACTAAGCCCAGTGGAGATTTATGCAGTATCTCCAGATTAACAGCAAAACTCCTCAGATGAATATCTCAGTTGCTGAATCCTTATTCTGGGATTAGTATCATATGTCTCAGTCTTTGCCATCTCCTAAAAAAGTAGGATATGTAGAACTAAAAATGGTAGGCTATTTCACAATCCTGAGTGAATAATAGATAAAAAGAAATCTGCATTTCCATGAATGTTCTCTAATCACCACTTAACCACATTCCTGTGAAATTTGCACTGATGCACTTGTGAGAATGGGTCAGGCAAATCACACACTAAGGAGTTGTGTTGCTGATGATTAGAGTGAGCGAAGCCAAACACTGCATTCCTGTCATCTCTCTGTGGCACCTCTGAGAGCCACTTGAAAGAAGGGAACAGGCTGTAGCTGTGAGGAGCAGACAGTCTGGCACTTGGCACCGGCCCTCCAGCTGACAGGACCTGTAATGCTGCATGGGAAGCCCAGTTTCTCACAAGCAGTTCTAGGCTTGGCTGTATGGAGGAGCTGAGCAAATTCACACGCAGAGAAACCCATGCTGCGGTTGACAGGCTGTTGTCAGTGCTTAGGCTGGCTTGGGTTCCTCTCCGCCACGCAGAGCAAGCCTGCGGAGCACAGTGCTGTGCAGCAGATAGAAGTATCAAACACCAAAATTCCTGGATATTTGAGGGTTTGAGTTCCGTCTGATTCACAGCAGAGTTTTTCTTTCAGGTAGTATCACGTGCCAGAGTACTGCAGTTAGAAATTCCCAAGCTCAAAAAAACGGGCAGCTTTGGATGCAGATTAGCTTTTGAGGAAGAAATGCAGTGACTGACCGAATCATGTCAGTCAGCTGTGCAGGAAAGGAATGGAGCACTGCCAGTATCATCCAGCATGGTGAGACATTCCCTATAAAGCTGCTACACTTCATTCTCACCTCCTCTTCCTTATGTTGACTCTTCAGGTCCTTAAGGCTTCCTGTAGGTGATATGACACAACACAGCACCTCAGAAGCGGCAGCTCACCACCACCACCAGGCAGAGTGTTTGTATGAGAAGAGAAGGGCAGGAGCAGACTGTGGAGTCGTTTGAGGAGATGCTGAAAATGCTCGTTCACAAAAAGGGTTGTGCTTAAAAAGTAGCATAATGAACAGAGATGGATGCCTGACTCTCACAAATGCATATTGTGGTTTACTGTGATGTTGTCTATCACAGTAAATGACTTTCAGGGTTGTTTTGCTGCTAATGAAATCTTGTGAGACTAACCCCAGCAAAAAGAATCCTCCTTAGAAAAACAGCTGCCACCAAATCACAGCAAATGTTCCCATCTGGTTTTAGCAAAACCCAAGTCTTTAAACTGTCCTTTATCAAATGTAGCTTATGGTCTGGTGCTTCAAGTGTAGCGTCAGCACTGGAGAACTACCATTTGCCCTGAAAAGGTTTGTGCAGGGATAAAGCAATAGGAGCCGTTCAGGGATAGATCTTCCTTTCCATCACATTTTCATACACAGGCAAGGTACAGATACACTTGGATCAAGGCAAGGAATGAAGTTTATCCTGATGCTACCCAAGGTATAGTTAAAAAAGCATTTTAACTTTGGTTACAAGTACAACTTTATTTAATATAAAATGATTATATTCACAATTATCTATCTGACTACGTAGTCACAAAAGAGGAATCAGAAACAAAATTATAACCTGGGGGAAAAAACTTGCCTCTCTTGTATTTCTAAAGGACAAACTGAGGCCTGAATCTGATACATACACTTGTAGTAAAATAGAAAATACTGCAAGTCAAAAAATTGACATTTTGTGTGCTCACTGCCTTCCATAAAGCTGTACAATTACATTTACATCAGATAATGCTTCACATCCCTCCCTTTGGTAGAGACTGGAAGTCCATACCAAATGAAATTCATATATCTGAGCATCCAACACTTCAAACGTGGAGTGAAAAGTACAATTTCCTTATCCCCACCAGATCCACTTGTTTAGCTTTCTTTCTTTTGCTGTTATTTTTCTTTCATCTGTCTTTAATTCATAGTCTCTGGTATGAATGGTTCCTGCTAAATTCAGTGGCTTTGTATTATCTCCTCTCTTAATAGTGTTTTCCAGTTCAACTTTCCTGATACCCACCTACATGTATGTGGATTTAAAGGTACTTTACAGCCTATCAGCTAAATCCCAGATGATAGAAATCTTTCATCCTAGAACAGCTTCTCTTCATTTGATTTGTATCCCGGCACATGACCCAGAAGGAAAGCTGCTGGTGTCCATGGGTGGGTGGGCAGGAAATCCATGCACTTTCTGTTCACATCCATCTCTGCTGCAGAGCTGCTGCTTTACAGCAAAAAATAGTAACTCTCCTGGACATGCATTTAGCTGCTGTGATTCTCAATGCCTTCCTCACACATAAGCCATGCTGCTCATTCACGTTTCCTCTCCCCTTCCCTTCTTTCATTCTATAAAAATAAATTATTTGTCCTTTTGTTCACAAACATGATTTAACACGTCCATTTCTTGTGCAGGGGATGCTACCAGGTAAAAAATGTCAGAAATTTTTAAGGCCAGGAACTGACAGAATATCCTCCTCTAATTATATGCCACTGTCTGAGCATCCATGCTGAAATCTGTACATGTGATGGAGCTTAGGTTCCAGGTGATCTATCTTTCTTACACAAATCTTGGATGATCTGACAGACATTTTGCAATAAATAGCACAAGTAACACAGGCAGAATTGCTTGATTTTCATTCAATTGCAATTAATTTAATAGAAGAAAAAATTATTCCATTGTATTCCATGTCCATGTACGTGGAAAACCACAAAATAATATTTTTTGTCTCTACCTATTTTTCTACAAATTTCTCTACCAAAAGCCCTTACTAAACAATCACTGGAGCCAGCTGACAGTGGGTCTATGAACCACCTCTCACTATTTTTCAAAATATGATGGTGTTTCAGCAGTATCCTAATTTTCACTCCAAACCTTGGCAGGCCAATTTCTCCTTCCATCCACCCAAAGTAGAGGGCTGAAGTTTTCTTCCAGATGGGTCTTGGAAACAGAAATATTATCACTGGCTGAAATCTGGGGAACTGCAAAACTGGAGTTCGCTTCACATTTTATGAACACCACATGTACATAGAAACTTTACTGAGACAAACTGTACCTGACTAAGCTATTCACGAAGGCTGTCAGAAATCTGAATGTGATTTTCAAGAGATAATGTTTCTGGTGCCCTGTAAATGTGTCCCAGTAAGCTGTTTGCTGAGACTTGATTCTTCAGAGAACGACGAACCCATATAGGTGTTGCCGTGGTCAACTTGCCTTTGATATTGTGCAGTTACAGTGACATTTCTGTTGTGATTCGAAGTGCTGTTGTCAAATCAGTGGATTAATGGCAGTGCTACCTCAGCACCAGTTATTGATGGTTTAGCTGACAGCCACCTGTCATGTTTTCATACTGATGCCGAAAAACGAGCCTTGGAATTACACAATAGTTAGTGCTCCTTTGAAGTGCACTGTTATGACTCAGAGCATGCCAGCAAGTTGCCTGCTGGGGGTGGGGAAGAGGAAGAGATGAAGTGAAAATCTCACCTAAAGAGAGCGGCTAGATTTTTCTTGAAACCCGTCACTCTGAATTGCATGGTTGAACTGGCAAATGCCAGAGTCCCAAACAATGACAGCCTGGTAAATAGAAAGCAACCTATAAACATGAGGCCTGGGAACCAGGGAAACGAAAACTGAAAAAGGATATTTATGGCAGGAGGGAAATAATATGGTTTTTGGAGAGTTTTGGCTTTATTATTATGAGACGTTCTTTATCTGCTGCGAAATAGATCTGGCTGGTGAGAGCTGCTGCTGTGCCGCTGCACTGCAATTGACTCATCTCAGGTGGAAAGGGTGAGGAGAACAGCTCACAGCACAGAAATTTAGTTTATAAACAGCTGGGGTGTCTGTTGGGTTGTGTGAAGATGGGAAAAAGCTGTGGAGAGAGAAGGGCAGCACTGGTGGGAGTAAACCTTGGGAGATGTAGTCCATAAAAATCAAAAAGCCACTAGTACTGTCTGTGGAAAGGCTCAAAGGGCAGTGCAGTGCAGATTCAGGCTTCTGAGGACAGGGTGATCCAATTTTCAAGAGTTCTAGAGCAGAGGATCTACAGGAGAAATCTGTGACCTCTTAAAATAGAAGAAGAAAGTAGCTAGATCTGGCTAATGAGGTTGCCAGAAAATTTGAGAGGGTTTTTTTCAGTAGACTATCTGATTTGTGTTCTGGGAGGAGAGAATTCTTGCTAACTCAGCATTTCCTTTTCTTCTGGGAAGGCAGCAAGAAGGGCTACATGCCTTGCTGAGCTCTAAGCCTAATTGAAAAAGAGTTATTTAAAAGGTCTATGTTCTATTCTTTACGTCTATGTAAATATATCTTTTGTCTTTCCTCAAACTAGCCAGATTTCCCCTCTATGGCAAATCTCATTCCTCTTCATCTTACTCTTAATTTTTTTCTCTTGGAGTCAATTCAGTCTTCTACTTCTGCTGTCGTACCAATTCTATTTTTTTCCCTATTTAAAGAGGGGGTTTTTTTCATCTTCTTTCTGTTTCTGTTTTTGATTTCTGAAAAATCTCTTTCTGATATTCTGACACACCCAGTGAAAGTGAGGGTGAGCTGTCAGGGGCAGAAAGCTGGGACTGCCAGTGGTCCTTTTCCTGATCTCAAGATCTGTTGCAAGATCAAGATAGCTGCACCACTCCTGCCTTCCCACCAGTTCCAGAGAGGGAGGGGAGGGAGAGAGTTCCAGCGCTAAGTAGTTCTGCGCTGGGCTGTAGGCAGGGGTTATGTTGGAACCCCAATACACTAACACCTAGAAATCAGATCCATGATCTACATATGCCATCTTATAAAACTTCATTTGCTAGCCCAAAATGGAGCAGCTAAGCCAGTAGTTGAAAACAAACAAGATATGAATAGAATATCCGAGACTGTTTCTGGTAGCCTCGGTATCAATTGGAAATTGTTGAGATTTGAGACAGCTATGTTATTAAATGAAAATTGTCAACCTTGACCTTGATTAACATTTGACCTTGATTAACATTAATGGCCTTGGACTGCTCTGCTTCCTCTTTCTAGAACAGTCTGCAGTTAAAACTCTGTAAACTAATAACAAAGTTGAGACTCGAGCCTGCTTTTGCGTAAATTGGGAAAGGAAATGAAAGCCGTTTCTCAGTTATAGTTTTGAGATTAACAAAGCCCATCTGTTATCAAAAGAAGACTGGAAAGGTTGAGGAAAACATTTTTCTGTTCGTTAAATTGTTTTACTGGACACTTCAGGGAGCCATTGAGTACTCGCATTAGGAACAAACAGAGTCTACTTAAAAAGCCTTGGACTAAAAGTCTTCCTGCCATAACAACAGGAAACAAAAATCATCAAAAATCATTCTGCAACGTGTACTAAAAACAGAAGCAGCTTTCAGTATAATCATGGGTATTAACTAGAAACTGTTCTGCAGATACACCAAGAAGAACTTCTACTCTCTACATGCAGACCACAGCTATAGGCTAGGAAGAATGTGCCACTAGAGCGAGGAAACACCCCCTAAAACCAATATATTAGATCTGCAATTTTTACTGCAAAAACATGTTCTGTGTCTAGGAAGTAAAACCGTACTTGTTTCACTGAAACTAGCATCAAAAGCATGTAACCTGTCTATAACAGTAAATCAATAAATCATAGGAAAACAATATTTGATAATATAGCATCAGGCAGTCCAGCCTGTGGCACATCCATTTGTACAAAAGGGCTGTGATACTTTTTTTTGTATGAAAACAGAAAATGTCCTTTTACAGATAGACATCTGTACATAGGAGTAACAATGTAATGCAGCTTTCTCATTCAACCATGTTACTATGCAGAGCTTGTGTATAATTTAAAGCTGGGTTAGTCTTTCACAAATCTAAAAAGTACCTTTTGTTGTCTAAGGTTAAGTATATGAGGGCATCATGGGAAATACAGAGAGCAAGCGGAACAATAGTATCAGAAGAGAGCAGCTTGAAGGAATGCTATTCACATGCGTAGGGCCTGAGAGGGTAACTGCACCTACCTGACTCTCAAATCCATCCTGAATGCTTTCAGGTAACTCCAAGACTTGTAAGATAACCCATATCCAGTACCAGTCGTCTTTGCTTTCAGTATAGCAAGGAAATTTTCCTTTCTTTTCTTCTCCCTTCCCCCATGTTAATCATCATATGCCAGGTGATGACAGGGAAGAAGCGTACAGTTAATCAGAACCAATAGGAGCAGATACTTGCCCTGATAATACTGGCTTTCTAAACGTGTATTATTTATCTGCACCATTTTTAGCTGTAAAATGCATGTACACAGAAACAATAATAGAAATGTAGCAGCATGGATTAGTTTAATGATACAGAATTCTTCCCTAAGAGATTATATTCTTCCATATCAGCATGTAAGAAAAGCAACATTTCAGTGCACAAGTATATAGCTGACCTAAATATAGACAACTATTTGTGCATATTTGCAAGAGACTCCCTGTAAAAGCCACAGCATGTATTCAAAATAGGACTGTTATTCTACAAGCCAAGGACTTATATTTGACTCTTCAAAGCTATATTGGTGGTTGATTCCCATTGAGATCAAGAGTGAAGCTTCCATGCATTTCTGAGTGTATTGATATGAGCACAGTCAACAAAGATATGAATAGAGACCAGTTTTTAAAATTGCATTTTTGCAACAGGCTATGGTTTTTATCATAAGATGTACACAGATGAAACTGAAAGTAAAAGCTAAATTCTGCTCTTTTAAATGTAGAGAAAAACCTTTTTCCACCATGTAGACAGAGACAAGTGTGAATATTACTAGAGAGTATGGATAGAGTTGCTTGGAGAAGCTGGTTCTTGAGTGGCTTTGCTGCCATGGTTCCTGATGCTGATCTGCTAGGCTTTGAACTGTTCCTCAGTGTTTCTGTCATACCTTGAGTGCTGGGTGCAGTTCTAGGCTCCCCAGTACGAGACAGATACGGAATTACTGCAGTGAGCTTACTGGGGAGAACAGG
The DNA here is from genome assembly GCA_014706295.1 of Lycocorax pyrrhopterus obiensis. NCBI lineage: Eukaryota > Metazoa > Chordata > Aves > Passeriformes > Paradisaeidae > Lycocorax > Lycocorax pyrrhopterus. The sequence goes on along the minus strand of JACSVZ010000007.1, from coordinate 17,955,127 downwards.
GCCACAGGGATGAGTAAGAGACTGGAGTATCTTTGATATATGAAAAAGTTAAGTGGGCTAAGGCACTTCAGCCTGCAAAACAGAAAGTTCAGGGGGACCTTTCTACAGTCTCTAAACAGCTGGGCTGTAAGGGAGTGAAGACAAGGAAGTCTGCTCTGCTCAGCACTGGTGAGGCCGTACCTCAAATCCTGTATCCAGTTCTGGGCCCCTCACTACAAGAAGGACATTGAGGTGCTGGAGCGTGTCCAGAGAAGGGCAACAGAGCTGGGGAAGGGTCTGGAGCACAAGTCCTATGAGAAGTGGCTGAGGGAGAAGGGACTGCCTAGCCTGGAGAAAAGGAGGCTCAAAGGAGACCTCATCACTCTCCACAACTGCCTGAAAGGAGGCTGTGACAAGGTGGGGGCTGGCCTCTTCTCCCAGCTAACAAGTGACAGGACCAGCAGAAATGGCCTCAAGTTGCTCCAAGGGAGGTTTAGATTGGGAATTAGGAAAAATGTCTTCATCTGAAGGGTGGTCAGGCATTGGAACAGGCCGCTCTGGGAAGGGGTGTAATTGGCATCCCTGGCAGTGTTCAAGAAAAGTGTAGATGTGTCACTTGGGCACACAGCTTCGCGGTGAACATGGCAGTGCTGGGTTAAAAGTTGGACTCGATGACCTTAGAGGTACTTCCCAACATAAACAATGCTGTGGTTCTATACATAATAGCTCAATACCATTTTTGTGCAGTTCTGGAGAGCGATGGACTTCTGTTCAGGTATTGTAATTATCTGAATCTGACCCTGTGAGCCCTCAACTGTTTCGAGTGCAAAATCTGTTGTTGAAGGACAAACAGCAAGTCCAGATTTCCTACAATGAAGCTATTGGTTGAAGATGGAATCCATTAAAGCAGTGCAGAGATGCAATCGTGCAGCAAGCTATTTTAAAAACTTTAATGAACCATTTAAAATAAACTCATTGCAAGGTAATTTAACAACACCACTTTTACAATTAAATATACTATTTTAGCATGCAAATACAGCACATTAATCCCATGTCAGGATAGAAAATGAAGTGAAACTGAAGGAATTCGGATACATGAAAGTCATCTCAGTAATTTCTCATCAGTTCATGGTGCTCTTAAGCAGCATAATGAAAGAATGAATTGATTTAAACAACATTTTCTTGGAGCAATGGGGTTTGTGGAATTAAATTAACTTGATGGTTTTCTGTAAGAGCAGGCCTGCATGGCATTATATTATTCTTGAAATTAACTTCTTTTCCTCTCCAGAGTTATTTTTGTTTTGTTTTGGGTTTGATATTTTCTTTCTTATTTATTTCCATAACATCCACTAAGGACTTCTATGCTAATTTTCCACATTTTTCACTTCATTATAATAAATAAAAAATGCCTTCTCAGATCCTCATTATCAGGTTCCTGAAGATAGGAATCAGCAAGAATTCTTCAGTTTATTTCTTAAAAATAATTCATTATTTCTTTTTCTTTATTGTTATTAAATCCTTCTCCCCTTTTCTCTGTTAGGGGATATGGTGGAAGAGAAGAATATTAACCAGAATGATACAGAGTCAGATTACACAGGGCCATCAAGAGCAAAATGTTCCAATGTAGTGTTTTAATGAAGCAGAACACAGGACCTTTCAATAAATCTAATTAAGTAACGGCTGAGAGCAGTTGTGGTAAAATTTGCAGTATTTGTGAGAAGAAATACCTAGGTTAGACAGGACCCCTGTATTTGCCTAGGCAGGACTTTAGCTCTGTAAGACATCATCAATTTTTAGACAGAGAATGTGATGCTCACACTCCTTAGAGCCAGATGACAAACTGTGTTATTTCCATTGCTAGTACCCAGCTAATGCACCATTTGATACTGTGGCATAGTACTCCCACAAGGAAGGAACTCCTTCTGACACAAATAGGAAATATGCAGGTAACTCACAGGGCCTTTCATTACCAAGTGCCTTCCCTTTATTTTATAACTTCAAACCTGTATTATTTGGAAGGAGGGAGCAGCTGGGCACATCAGTTCTTAGCCCAGAAAAAATTTACATTTGCTTGAACTAGACATGGAGCAGTCTCATAAGAAATGCCAGGATATGCTTGTAAAGACCATGTGTAAAACACCTGCTCTGGCTCTTTCTCTTATTGTTTAAATAAACAAACTGAAATAGTTGATTGTAACAGTGATTGCCAGGTGTTTGGCCTTTCACTGAGACTTGCAGATTTAGTATTTCTAACACTTTGAGAAAAATACATTTGACACTTTGAATGCTAATGTATGTCATACTTTTAGTGGTTTCCTTAGCTTGATATCAAGAGTTGGTTTCTACTGAGTTTCCTCAAAAATCACAGAAACATACACAGAAATGTAGCATGATGCTCTGCTGAGTTGGAGCAATGAGAATTATTTTCTTTAGCTCACTTTCTTTATCAAGGCTCTCTCATTTTGTGTCACTTTTTTCCCACGAAAAAAGCACAGCATGTGTTTCACTGGCCTCCAGATCCCCGTGCCCTGGGGAGGAGGGTGCTGCCAGACCCAAGGTGGATAAACCTTGTTTGTTCTAGCCTGTGCTGGGCTCTGGGCTCTCACCATCTGCATTTCCCTCATTTGATCAGCTGCCACATCTTCCGAAGTGCCAGCTTTTGTTAGTGCAATTACTATGGCATAAAAATAAAGTGACCTATCCAGAGCCAGAGAGTTTGACCATCTTGTCACAAACAGTCTTAAAAGCCCAGCAGGGCTCCTAGAGAAGTACTCAGAGATGCAGTTTCCTTCTGTGCTTACCTCTCATGTCTCACAGCTCCCATTTTGCTTGCTTTTTTGGTGCCACATAGACTCCTTGTTCTGCTCCGTGTAACAGCTACAGAAATAGGGTGAGAGGCTCAAAATATTTTTCAAGCACTACCTCTTCCTTGTGAGGAGATGAAAATGCCAAGGGGGATATGACAAATTATACATTGATGTACATTAGTTCTTCTTTAGCACCACAAGGCAATTCATTAAGTGATGGACACTTTCTTAATATTGTCTGCATGTTTTCTATATACTATAAATATTAGAGTCCTTTTAAAAATGCCTCCACCTCATTGATCAATTTTGCTCATCAATAGCCAGCAACCCAGCTGCCTATGTTTCCTCGCAGTTCACTTTTTTTAGACACTTCATGATTCTATGAGAAGGGAATAAGAGACTTTTTTCTCTCTGAGCTATGGAAGATGCTCACTCTCCTTACAGACAAGCTTGCTTTGTCAGGAATGGTCTCTAGAATGAAGTATCTGAATAACCTAAGTAGCATGGAATAAAGGAATAGATGCTAAAACCTTCTAAACTGCAAACCCTGGGTTCATAGTATCTCATTAGAAGCAAACACCTATGAACAAAAAACCCAAGCCTTTTCTTGCTGTATCTTCACGGCAGTATCATATATTTTTAGCATCTATTCAGGTCTTTCTGCAGCCCTGCTTCAAAAATAATATGATATTTTTATACCAACAGTGAAATTTATTTGCAAAGAAAATCATAATTCACTGGCAGTCATTTGCTTTTTTTCCCCTGAAAATTCCAAGCTCACAGGTTTTAGCAGGATTTTACTGAAGTACACAAGGTTGATCAGCTCAGACGTGGGATCAGCAGCTCTTCACAAGGTCAGAAGTCAGGGCATTGCTTGCTTTGCACATCAGGGACAATTATGTTTGCATTAAGCTAATGACACAATATTTCGAGCCATATTCCAGTAGCAGATGTAAATTCATGGCTTTCACGAGACACAACATAAGTTGAATCCATGTGTCCAAAGATAGAATATGGCTTGTGATTTGTATCCATCTCATTTAATCAATAAATCCAACAGACCAAGTCCTTCCATACTTTTACACTTTCGACTTTTGCACAGTTACACCTGAGGTAAATCGGTCCCATTGACAAGATCTAATTCAGATTAAATATTCTGACTGCTGTGCAGCAAAACATTGTAAAACCTGGGTGCTGGTGGTGGTGTCACTGACAGTGTAAAGGAGCAATCTCATGGAAGAAATGTGTTACAGCCATATCTAGGACCATGGAGATCCTTCCCACACAGCTGAAGATACAGTCGATGACCAACTATAACCAATAGGTACTGGTTGAAGAAGGAGTACCACTGGCAGCACTCACGTATTCTGTGGAGATTTTCCACTACATATCCTTGATTCTCTTAGGAGATGAGATTTCTCATAGTTTAGGCTGTTGTATGTGGGAAGTGGATGTCCTCTGCTTGATTCAAATACAGCGACATTCGTTTTCAAGTGGGTACATATATCCTAAAATTGAGATTGCGTTAATTGTTAATAACCATAAACATTAAAAAGCAATATAATTATGTCTTCCACATGAGCAAAACAAAACAAGGAATTCAATCTACTTCCCCTGGGCAGGCGGGTGTTGAGCCATCCCCTGGAAAACAGGGCTCCATCATGGGTAACAGTGACTTGGGAAGACAAACGCCGTCACTCCAAATGTCCCTGCTCCTTCCTTCATCCCCCCTCTTCATATACTGAACATAATGTCATATGGTCTGGAATATCCCTGTAGCCAGTTGAGGTCACCCGTCCTGGCTGTGTCTCCTCCCAGCTTAGGGACACCTAGGGACATTTTTTAGTGGTGGTGGACTTGGCAGTGCTAGGCTAATGGTTGGACTCTTTTCTAACCTTAATGATACTGCAGTTCTGTGATTCTTACAGGACTGTCCTGATTTCAAAGGCTTCTCACATATTCTCATTTGAAGTTGTTGAGAGAGTTACATTAAGCCTTTGGGTATTCAGTAGTACAATAAATACAGAGAAATGTAGTATTTTCTGTGCTGGAACAGATCAATGAGCCATTTAATTTGTTATCCTTCCTCCAGCAGCAATCACCACCAAACGCTGCAGAGAAAACCCTCTTCAGAACATGAGCTGACAAAGTTCTGCTCCATCTTTCCTGAGAAATGTAGGGCTGCTAAACAATAAATCGGGCTTCCTTAGAAAATGTTGATGAATATACTGGAACTATCATTCATCTGATTATTATTAATATGTGAAGTGCCTCTCAATGCTTTTAATGCCACTCCAGTTGTCATATGCTCAATTTTTCATCAATATATCTGTAGACTGGGCATCTGTTAGATGCTGTTATTGAGTAATTTCTCTCAGTTTGCCATGGCTTAATGTGAGGTACATCCCTTGGTCAAAAAATCTTCATGAGGGGTACATAGCAAACCAGCAACAGGGGATAAAATTATGTGATGTTTTTAGAGACAATAATATTCTCTGCTTTCTCATTTGCATGGTTCTGCTTTTCTAGCTAGGAGGAGGATAAAAGAATAGAAAATTACCAGCAAGTTTGTCCAAGAAAAGGGGAGTCCCTTTAGGACATGTCAGATGACAACTACACATGACACACATTCTCTGTTTGTGTTATCTCTTGCTAGCTCTGAGACCTTTGTAAGGTGGAGTTCACCTACCCAGGAGGCTCAGGTGCTCAAGCCATCATTTAGGAGAAATAGTGCCAAAACTCCTTCCCCTTGCTTTCCCAGTGCTGAGCTGCACAAGCAGATGCTAATTTTTCATTGTGGACCAAAGACCAAAATAAATATTCCTTCTTCAAGTGAGCGTAGTGTGGGTGGCTTAGTTTGAGTTCAGGGCAGCCAGGTAATGGTCAAGGGCTACATACAATGACAAGTGCTTACTCAAATAAAACCAACTAAAATCAATTGGCTTCAAAGTCCTTAATTCTCCTTTGAGGTGTGTTCATTGTGTAGAGATAATAATGTCTTATATTTCACTCACAACGAACATGAAGAAGTAGTCATCATCTCTAGATACATGCCAAAGGCTTACCATAGTACAATAAATAAGGATGATTCATTGAGACATTTGTGCTATAAAGTAATGACTATTGTGAAGATATTAATGTTGGGATTTTATAAGTACAGTATCTCCTTTTAACAACTTTGTGGCTACTTTTCCCTCACCACCTAGTAAGCTTTAAACATTTATTTCTATCTGAGACTGGTTTTAGTAGCAAACAATTACATTAAGAAAAAATACAGCAGTAAATGTTGGCGCAACCATTTCACAAATCAGGAAAATGTTTTCATGATAATGATCTAAGCTTGCTGCTTTTCTCCCAATAACCTTTACTACAATTAGTGTTATTTACTCTTTGCATGGCACAAAGTCCATGCCTTGTAACAGAAGGGAATTATATTTGGTGGTACCTAGATACTGTGACTCTCTCACACGGGAGACTGGTTCTGTCTGATCCCCAGTCTCAGCAGTAGTCATAGAAACACAGCACCAAAAGGGAAGTCCATTCTCCTATTCTCACACACAATCTCAATATTCAATCCTATTCATCAAATCCCATTTTAAAAGTGGTTTCATCTAATTAAGTCAATTAGTAGCAGAGATGGATGGACAGATTATAGAGATAACAGCAATGCAACCTTTTCTCGTTTTAGTCTTTTCAGTACACAGATTCTTTTTTCCCTTTTCTTTCTTTTTTTTTCTTTTTATTTGTTTTTTCCACCTGGGATCCCTTGTGCACCTCTGCTTCCTCCCTGAGTTGGGTTCCTTTATGTAGAACAGACTGCTAATGAAGCTCTGAAATCCTTTGAGAGTCTTATAGAAAGAATGCGTGCTTTAAAGGAATACAACCCCCGTGACATCTTTGCAGCCTAACAAAAAGATTATTTTGTCATTAAGTGATTTTTCTCTGTTGTTTTAGTAACAGCAACCATCAATCACATTCCAGGAGTGTAAGAGACATTAAGAAAATTGTTTCCTTTTATACCTGTAATTGTGGTCCATTAATGAACAATGAACAGCCTTTTCCATTTTCTTCACAATCTATGAATTTCAGTGACATTGAAAATTACATGGGGAAAACTTGATTTGATTTAAAGAGGATTTGGGTTTAATATTTACAGATTGTCATGGCTGATGTAAAGCAAACTTTTCACCTTGCTGATGCTAAGTCAGACTCACAGCAAAGGATTTCAGGGTCTTGGTATGTAGTCAATGCTGTGATTCTGTAAGTCTGTAACAGTTAGGCGTAGTAAGTCGTACATATTTCTTTTGTTCTTGGACTATTTTGAAAATCTGACTTGCCTCATGATTATCAGTTCTGAGCTTAGGAACGATTTTTGGTCACACCACTGCCTGAGACCATTTTTTTGACACAGTGGCACTCTCTTGGAAACTCTGTGGCACTCTCTTGGAAACTCTGTATTTGTATGTTCTTTAGAAAACTATTGTGAATGTGTTTTATTAAAACAATTACAAAACAAATTATCTCTGAGCACTTTTAATATGCAGCCTATTAGTGAGTAGTTGCCCAGAATGATTCCCTGCCACCCTGTGTGGTGGCCATTATGAAATGCATTCTGTGGTGTCAACCTATTTCCTGAACAAAATACCCAAAATCATTAGAATAATCACAAGAGAAAGGAAAAATGGGTATTACCTGGAATTTCAGACACAAGCAGAAGACAGGACACACATAAGCTTAGACTTCTCTGAAGTAGTCAGTGGGGTGAGTTCATGGCCCATTAAATGGGAAAATTTCAGACTACTAAAGTACTCATACTATGAAGTACTCATGGGACATGTCTAGAAAATTTAATTCTCCAAGATTGCTACACAACAGTTTCCACAAACATATAAATTCAAAAATGAGGAGAGTGAAGCAACAGAAGATGGAAATTAGCACAAAGAATCGCGGATGAGATCTCTTACGTAAATGATGTATGAGTGCACATGATGCTCAGGTGGCCCAGACCACCTGTTAACTTCCCACAGCCTTCACTCTCAGGGGCTGATCCTTCTCTTCTATGTCTTCAGCAAGGAGATGACTGCTTCCTGGGACTGTGCAGATTTCCTTAGGGTTCTGTTTCATCAGTCCTACTAGGAAAGAACTAGATTGTAAAGAGGCATTTTTTGTTCACAGCACAGAGACTTACCATTTGTGTGTGTACAGAAGAGAGAAGGCAGAGGAGGTTAGAGTGAAATACTGTCATATAAATTCCCAACACCTGAAGGAGTCATCTATCAAAATTTTTATCACACTTTTTCTCAGTCTTGTGTTGGGTTGTGAATTTCCTGATGTAGTCTAGACTAGGCTCTAGAACAAGGCTTGAATTTCCTGAAGCCTCCTTGGTATTAGTCTGCAAGCAGTGGGTGTTCTGGTGTTTCTGGCACCTATTTGAATAAGGTATATCTTACTTAACCCATTAAAAAAGGAAACAGTCATATTGGCATTTTAAAATATTTTCCAAACCAAAGTGTTTGTCCCCACTGGAAGTCAAAGTCAAACTTCTGTGTGTTAGGCAGGGAAGAATGTTCAGCCAAGGGTGAGCTCTGGAATTCCCTAATGCTGAAAATTAGAAAAGTCCATGTGTTTCCAATGTTTTAATTAATTTCTTTCATTTATATCTTTCTGACCATTCTCCTTATTTTAAAATATAATACACTTGTGTCTGAGAAGACCTATTCATAAAGCATCAGGTTGTAACTGCATATGTAGACACAGGGAACATTTAATAGTCCTTTCCATGCATACTCTATATGACATATTTCTGCCAGTGAAGACACTGGTCTTTGCACGTCAGTGTTAAATATTTGCATTCTTGTATTCAGCTTCTATTCACCAACACAAGTCCTTTACAGATTCCTCAGCAGAACAGATGAATAGCTTGGTGTTTCACTAAGCCATTTCTACTATGCCACTGCAACTACAAACCTCAGAAACTGAGGTGCAATGTCGACACAATGTCTAGGACAAAAGCTCCTCTAGTTTAACTTTGCTTACACCCACTCCTCATAACAGCCCATAAATTTTTATTGCTTCTTATATCACGATCTTTATGTTACCGAAGTGAATTCATTAATGTTGTTCATTCTCTTGTTTGCAAGATAAAGCCAATCACCAAACTACTGTTAACCCAATTTATTTGCAAGAGGTGTTTTCCAAGCAAGGAGAAATTACAGCAATTGTTCATCATTAAGTTTTGTTAATAGATGTGTGTTCATTTGTTGTATCTTGTAAACAAGCCACTGCATTATACAGTAAGTATACTGGTAAACTTGGGATGCTGTTTAATGTTCTCATTTTATTCTGTATAATCACAACATTTTCCAAGAAGCCATGACTAATAACCTTCAGGCAAGGCTCTTTGTGAATTTTGAAGAACCAAGAAGCTGAGCTTTGGAACCAGTCCTGAACATTATAAATCTTCACCTATATCAGAACCTGAGCAAATGCAAAGTGAATTATTGAGGCAACCTAGCTTAGCAAGATGCTAAAAAAGGATTAGACACATATGAATACTGTAAAAAAAGCTTCTGCAGTTACAGTCGGAAGGATAAAATTACAAGGGCTATCAGCCCACATGCTTCAAAGCATAAGCTGATCACCAGCTTGAGCCAGGAAGAAATGTTCTCTCATGGGAATTATTTTTATCTATAATGCCATTACATGCATTATAAAACTCTTGAATTCCTGACGAATCAATCATTGACCACTATTGAGAGACAGCAAACTAACACAAACTAATTGATCTGGTTTTGATATGGAAATTTCAAAATGCGTAGACTTGAAGAGTAATCAGCCAGCCTTTAATGAAAACTTTCAGACAGGAAACTAAAAGCACTTTGGAAGGAAAATAAATTTCAGCAACCTCACTCTACAGATTAGAAAATGAGACCAAGAAGAGGGAAGTGACTTAACCAAAGGCAAAAGTCAAGCTTTGTCAAAGCCAAGTGTATCCTGCCATCTTCTGAGTCTTACACATGTGCTCATCCTATTGGGCCTGAACCTGTTGCTTGTTCGTTTCAGTTCAGTTTCTCTTCACAAAAATGTCTTAATGTGAGTTCTTCATGAATTGGTTTAATTGGAAGCAGTCCAAGTCCATTTCACGGAACTGTTTTCATGTAAATCATCTGGAGTCCTGTTTGACCTATGAAGAACTGTTTAGGGATTGCTACGTGGAAAAATGCACCGTAGTAGAAAAATTTTACCATTCCTGCAGTGCAGATTATTCTCCCCAGAGCAGACAAATTTCTCCAACTAAAAGTGATTTTGTTTCAGAACAATTATTCCACTATCTTTTAATACGTGCAAAGAAATGGTGCTTGGGGCTGGGTGTCAAGGTCAGAGGTTTCTCTCTCTTACATATGCAGTGGGACAGGTTGGGCTCACTGGGCAGGGAGGTCTGAGCACTGTCTGTCTGATCATGTGTCCTGTGGTGCCCCTGCATTGGCACTGCTCAGTCTCAGAGGCTGTTTCTCCTCCTGTTGCCACCTATCTCTGGTCCCTTTGGAATTCTGTTCCCCAACACCGACTTTTAACTGTTGAAAAACTTGCCCTGCATGAAGAGATATGAAAAAGGGGCATGATATACAAACACAGTGATCAACTGACAAGGCAAACATTAGTTTTGTTTGATTTCACATGTATTGAAAGGGAAGAGATTAGCTCCCTTTTAATATTGTGAAAAGGAGATGCCAGGACATGAAGGAAAAAGAAAACAAGGAGAAAGGTCAAGAAGAAGAGCTGTGGAATAAATGCAAAGAGGCAGATCACTGGAATATCTATCTGAACATCATGGAGAAAAATCAAGGCAAAACTCCAGAGAGGTCTTACATTATCCAGAGTTCTTTCTTTTGATGGGGTCTGTTGATGCTTCTATGAGCTGTGGTTTCTGAATAGCTCCTCTACCCAGCTTTTCCACAAGATCTCAAAGTGACAGAAACATGGAATCCACCTGAGGTGTAGTAGTTCTCAGTTCAAAGAAACACTGTCCACTAGTATTGCTGTGGTTTTGACAGGAGGGGATCTCATGAAATGGTTGGACTCAAATTTTCTGTTTTCTCTGCAGTGCAGCAAACCGAGCAAAGGTTGTTTATAGTTTTTCTTTCCAGTTGTATCTGTCTTCCCCATGTCCTTATCCATTTGTCACCGATTTTGCTAGGGACTAATACTGGCATATCCAAATATTGGTAGTCCTATGTTTACTCCTGCTCCAAAGGAAAATACAATGACAATCTTTGTTGGAACATGGATGTCAAATCAAATAATTTTGCTCAATGAACTCTAAATCTGTCATTTAGTTTTTAAGCATTGAGGGAGACAGGAGAATGAAAAAGATCAAACCAAGCCAAATTGAATGAACTCATATCAATATTAAAGTTCTGTACAAGTCAATGAAAAGAGACATTTGATTTTATGAGATTTGTAAATCATTTTATGTACTGTTTAATACATAGTATAGGAATGAACATCAGATAACCGTTTATGAAAAAATAAATTAGGAAAACCGGATAAAAGTCCATCCAGGCATGCAAGGAGGGATGATTTACAATGTGAATAAATGAGGCTAATCAATGATCTTGTGGACTAAAGCTAAAAAATTTCTAATTTTACAATTAGTACTATCTTTCTAAACAGAAAATAGATTTGTTCCTGCCATTTACACAGCGTTTGAGGACTAGAATGTTTCTTTGAAAGTCATCTACTATAGAACCCTTTTTCATTTGATTCCAGTATTTATAATACTTTTCATCCCATTGGCAACATGCTATTCTGGTTTTAACTTCATTAGCTGATCACAACGTCCAAAATCCTAGGTGAAAACTAGTTACACATTTGGTCAGTTGTCATTTCTGTGTGGTGTGGGGGAAGCAAAATACATTCAGCTGCAACATAGCAGCACATGAGAGTAAAAACATTGCAGAGGATGAAATATCTGTCAAATGTAGATCCTCAGAAGAGTCTTCTTGCTGCTGTTCACATATACCCATGTCAAGGAGATGCTATTATGTACTCCTGACTATATTTCTCCTTCTTTTTTTTTTTTTTCAGGTTTTGGACAGTATCGAATTCTGTCAAAATAGCTGTACTTAACATAAATAAATACTCAACAGGCTAAGATGAAATCCTGTTACATAAAAGCATTATAAATAATACATTTCCCTTTAAATCTTTTAATTTGATTAAGGATATAAGACAGAAAAATCATGCAAATGTTATTCAATAACTAGTTTATGTCTGTCAAAAAATATGGAAATCAAAGGGTTCTACTTTAAAGCATTCTTGCATCATAGTTAATCAGCATTTTTATCTTGCAGATCACAAGCTGGTATATATGAATCAACTGCTGTGCCAGGACATCACATTAAAAATTCTTTTTGAATTCTAAAACTACTTGTCAACCTGCATGTTCTAGTAGTAAGTGCACATAGTCACTTCAATGCTTTCTCTGATGTTGCCCATTTCCTGTCAAACACAAGGGCAAATTTCAATCATGAATTAAAACCACTGTGTTTGAAATCAGTCGTGGAACTCTTAACAGCAGTGGCCAGAGACAGGCTATTCTACTTTGCATTTCTATGAGCTCTTTCTCTCCTCAGACCTCAAAGGGTTATTTTTACAAGTGTGCATTAGTTCAGCCTCACAGCATATGGCCTCTGTGGCATTGTCAGTACTCTAAAAGCCAGGTAAAGCACGGCACAGAGGGTCTGCCACTGCTATAGGATCAGAAGTGCTATTGGCCGCAGCAAAGCATTACATGAATGAGACAAAAAGACAGGTTCATCAGGAGAGTTCATTCACTCAGGACAATGCTGTGCTGAGTAGACTTACCTAGAAAGAGCAGAGTTACTCAGCTAGAACACACTGCAGATGCACCGAGAAGCTGAGCTCTCACAACAGCTTCATACATGGTTGAGTGAGGCACTAGGGTGTATGTAGGTCTCACTCTGAACGACTTGCCAAGTCTTGGAAACAGACTCTCCATGCCATTAATTGGTATGTCCTATTTAAACAGTGGAACTGCTGCAGATCTTTAGCACCCATGTTATTTTTACAAGGACATAAATACAGAAACTCATGTCTTCCCTTTGAGAAAAGGTCAAGAGAATTTTAAATGGCATTTGATCAGGTAATGAAGTCAGAAAACACGGTCCTTAGTTTACTGTCTTGCCTTCAACACTGAAACTCAGATTAACTCTCCAGGTAATGCCGGATTTACGACCAATTTTTCAACTGGATTCAATTTTGTTACCACAGCTAACCAGGCCGGGAAACATGGTTGCCTTTGTTTCCAAACCCTTTGACACCAAAAGGTATGTGTTGTGATGAGGTGCTGTAGTGCAAATGAGGCTGGTTTCTGTTAGCACAGAGCACCATTGTCTTGCTTCTGTCTGGAGGTGTGTACATCCCATTCCCTTTTGCAGGACTGGGAATGTCAGTATTACTAGGAGTCTTTTGAACCTGGATGTTCTCAAATGTCCTTTCTGGACAATGCATCCACTTTGCACAAAAACAGTGGTAAACAAAGTACTCGGAAATGCAGAAATTATGTTTTAAAGAGTCATAACTCTTGATATTTTCCTTTATATTCTTGGTTGCAGGAAAACACCAAGAATTCTGCTCATGGCAAAAGTACTGCATTAAGGGATCTTTGAAAATCCTTTTGGAGATGGGCAGTGCTACCTGAATTACCACAGAAGAGGCAAGTTTTCCTGGAATTTCTTAGGGATTTTTGTGATCCTTCCCTTAAGGACATTGTCTTACGACAGCACTGCTGCTGTTGCTGGGAATGTCCAAATATGACCATCAGTTTAGCAAAAGACATAGAAAGCTTAAATTTTAGCAACATTTTGACAGCTTGTACTGGTTAGATACCTCACTCACAATACAGAAAGCGTATTTCACTTTCGAAGAGGCGTAATGACTACAATGGAAGCACATAAAATCACCATGGGAAAAAAATCTCTGTTGAGACACGTGAGAATTTATGTGAGCACATGGAATGTAATACTTAATTGAAGCTATCTTAGCATGTGGGCAAGGCTTAAGTTATATGAAACCCTCTGGGAAAGGATTGCTGTTGATAGCTGGCCAGCTTCTGTTGTGGAGCAATCTAGCTTTGAGAGATTAATGAGTGTGCTAAAGCATTGGTAGTGCTTTCTTTCTGAGAATTTATTTTCAGACACCTTGATCTCTGTCATATTTTTAAAATACATGTGAAAAGTAATACCAATGCCACAGGCAGAAAACAGCTATCTCTTTACTGCAGATATGTACAACCAGAATAATACTCATTAGAGCTTCGGAAAGATCAGCATTTATTTCTGGTGAGGATGTCCAAGCTTAAGCATGCAGTCCACCACTATGTCACAAGTTTAAAGGAGGGTTTACTGAGGCAATGTCTGCATGGCTGTCTAAGATAATGCAGCAAACGTGGCTCAAATCTTCCTCTAGATAGCTTGTGGGCTATAAGCAACACAGGGAGGCAGCTTTCAGGTTAAGAGAAAAAGATATGCCAAAAAATATTCTTTTAAAATGTATTTCATCTCTGAAATGTTGGGATATCACAATTGTGGAGCTATTGATAAAGTTCACAAAGAAAATCATCCTACCACCGCCTACACACTTGGTAATGGAAGAAGTGCCCTGCAACCATTCTGAAGAATAAATTCTTACCACTAAGTTGTGAAAAGCTAGGTGTTCCCACTCTGGCAAGTCTCCAAAGAGTTTAACAGTGAGTTGGAGGCTGAGAAGAGGCTAGAAGGCATGTTGGAAATAAAAAGGCATCGAGTAGAGACAGGTTGTGATAAGTGTATGGCAGCTATTCCCTGGCAACCCTCCTCGAGGGACCACAGACAAGTTTGCACTAAACAGTCCTAAGAGTGAGACAAAACACTGGGCAAGAGCCATCTCCATAGCATTGCCATTCTCAGGTCTCTCCTGAGAAAACAGGAAGCAATGAAGATGTTACAGTAATAGTTTAAACACTACCATCCATTTCTATTTGAACAGGAGAATGCTCCTCTAGGTTCTGGACAGATGGAATTAGCAGGAGTTGCACTGTATAGATGTCAGATCTTATCATCTGACATGATTGCTCATGATCATTATTGGCAGGGCATTTTAATGGTAGGTGAGGGCGTTTTTTCAATGTTTTTTAAAGTAATAGAACAAAAATTTCAATAAATCCCTCAAAGTTGTTCAGGAACAAAACATGATCAAGCATCCCCATTCAGGGAATTGCATAATAAAATTTAAATATTTGCTTCATAATCATGAATCAGATGCCTTCTGCCCATTTTTCTGTGGAAGCATGCAAGAAATTGGTGTTAAGGGGATGGGGAGGGAGGCTGGCATCTCAGCCACATCCTGTTATGTGGTGATCATAGCAACAGAATTCTGTGTAAAATGAATAAAAGATAATTCAGTGCATATGTCACTTCTGGATATGATAAAGGCTTGATTTGATATTTATTTGAAGCAGGCTCCTGGTGACTGTCTATTGTCATAGCATTAGATGAGAAGAGAGAGAACAAGTGACTCTTTGAATGTGACTGTAGTAACAAGGAGAGCCTGCAGTCATGTCTTGTTAATTTACCAAGGAGAATGTCACATTTACATTTCAAACTATCCCACTGCAGAGTTCCCAACTTGCTAGGATTATCCTGAGTTTTAAACCATCCAGATTGAGGCTTCATTGTTTACCCAGACTAATCCTTCACTTCAGCCTCCTTCCCTCCCTCCTTTCTTGCTACCCCACCTACAGGAAAAAAAAAGAAAGAAAATCTAGCATTAAAAGGTTTTGCCAATCCTGCTCAGTAATTATGAGATGATTCCTCCAAAAGAGTGGGGTGAAATGTCATTTTATTATTCTTCTACTTCCTTTCCCTTCCTTCCTCCCCCCCCCGCCCCCCATCTTCTTGCAGGCAGGCATCAGGACTAAATTTTCAGTGTGATGTGCAGGG
Source organism: Lycocorax pyrrhopterus obiensis (assembly GCA_014706295.1). Lineage (NCBI taxonomy): Eukaryota > Metazoa > Chordata > Aves > Passeriformes > Paradisaeidae > Lycocorax > Lycocorax pyrrhopterus. The sequence continues at coordinate 17,939,340 of JACSVZ010000007.1, read as the reverse complement.
ATTTAGCTGTGCAAATCCTATTACTGCTATTAATTAGAACACATCAGCACAGCCAGCCAAAATTGTGCACCTTTTAATGTTTATCTGCTTGCTCTCCCTTCTTATCCATACCCTGGTCCTGATTTCTCTCTGGTATTTACCTATGTAGTACTAATGATCTATGGGAATTATTCCTGATTTACATGAAAGAATTTCTAGCAGCTCCCATCTGTGGCATTTACGCAGGTGCCCCATCGTCTTCTCCATTATTCTGCTCGCTTTGTTTGAGGATCTCTTAAGGTATTTTCTACATCATTCACCAGCAAGAATTATCAGCCCAAATTTTCACATCCATTTTTCACTGACTTTATTCTAAAATGATGTATAAAGGAAACTTAGTCCTATGACTGCTGTCTTGTTGAATTATTTGAGTGTGAAGTCCCAGGAGATGCTTTAAATATTAAGATGTTCACAGACTTTTTCACAGGTTTTATTTAACCTTGTAAAAATAAAGCATTTATTTATTTATTTATTTGGGGATCTAATGAAAATACACCCAGTGACTTCCTGCCACAAGACAAGGGGCTTTTGCTGAGGGTGTTCCTCAGGAAATCTCTTATATTGCCAAGATTCTTCTTACTGTCCAGATGGATTCTGTATGTGCCCTAATTCTGTGCTTTTCTACCAGTGCAACATTTGCAGTTGGACCCAGCTGAAATGGAGCTGGGGCAGTGCTGGATGCATTTGAAACTCGTGTCCGTCACAAGGAGGTTTTTCTGAGAGTAGCCTGTCCTTTTTTGTGGCACCCGAGTAGCACCAGCTGATGAAGGGCAATGCTCTGTCTGTATCAGCCTCAAACCTAAAGTCAGAGGAGGAACATCCAGCATTACTCTCCTTTAATCTCCACTCAAAGGGCTTTGTACTAATTAAGTTTTACAACACCCTTCAGAAGTGAGGGAAGAGTGCTGTGGTTCGACTGTAGATGAGGGGGAGAGGAGCCCAGTCAAATGTCTTGGTGACAGAATCAGCCTGAGGCAATCAAGATGACAAGCCACAGTTTCAGCATCTGTCTTTTTTGTTGCTACTTAGAAATGCTTCAGTAAAAGAAAAAGAAAATCTAGTTACTTTTTACCACTTCTTTGTTAAAGCCTGGCTTTTCCCAGCCCTGCCCATTTACCTGTTCACTTTGCCTTATTGCCTGGTCAGAGGCAAGAGAACCAACATGAGAGTGTTTTGTGTCCACAGCTGACTTTGCAGATCATCCTGCCTACTATTAAACACAGAAATATCAGAACTGCTAAGTAGCTGATACTTTTAACTAGTAATGTATCAATACCATTTCTGTCCTTTTACAAAGAAACAGGCATTTTTCAGATTGTTGTGCTTCAAAACTTCTGATTGAGTCCAAATGACTCAGTGCAGTCAGCAAGGCTCTGGGAAAAGGTATGAAGGTGAGAGCAGGGAGCAAATAAACTTCACAGCAGTCATTTTTAGCACTCCGCAGAAATATTCTTTCTCCTTTGTTCTGTGTTACAATGCTGCTTTTCAGCTGCCTGCTAAAATTTTAGCATTTAATTTTTTTTCTTGCTAACTGTCACATTTGCCTGGTGAGACAGAGCTAAATGGTTCTCAGGTGTAACTGAAGGAGCTCAGGAAATTCATAGCATTAAGAAAGACCCAAGACAGAAAGTTCTTGGAAAAAACCCTCACCCTATATGAGCCCATTCAAGCTGTTTAAATAGATAAGCCCGAGCCAAGCTGGTGATTCTGAGTGCACAGCAAGTCTAGAAATGCTGCAGTCACAAAGAGTGGTTGAACATTGCAAATGCAGCCCAGAGACAGATTTAACTTCCTGGGCACTTGCTCCCCTGTGCTGCTCATGTGGCAGCAGTGCCTACGAGGCCTTGCTGGGGAGACAAGGGATGGTGTCCAGGCTCTGACTGACCCACGGCTGTTTTCCCAGGAGAGGACAACACAAAGCAAGAGGGTAAGGTGAAGAGGCTATGGACAGGGAGACCTCTGAGGCACTAGCCAACAAGCCCTGCCAGCATAAAGTGCCACTACCACAGCTTCCAGCCCTCCTCTGAGCAGCGCTTAGTAATACCATAAAAATGGCAAAGAATGCAAGCACGAGTTCCGCTAGATCCCAAGCCATCCCTTAGCCAGGAGTGTTTCATGGACGTGAAGATAAGCGTTATCGTTATCCAAGTAATAATTACCTAATTAATTAGTCTGTCTCCTCACTGCATTCCTCAAGATCATATTTACAATATCTCACCCAGCCCACAGAGGATTCTTTTTCATTCAGATGAACTTTTTTTGAGTATCTCCTGCAACAGACAAGGACAAAGAGGTTCGAGGGATTTTACACATGCTTTTCAACTCCAGCCTTTCTCCACTGCATTTCAAAGGCCATACACTGTGCTCTCCAGCATCCCTCACCATTGCACCAGGTTCTGCTCATCTGTGATGAGTGTGCATCTCTCCCCAGCTGCCCCTCAGATTTGGGAGTAGAATACAGCAGCTGGGATGATGGAGCTATGCTCTAACTGGAGAATTCCTTGAAATGGGGAATTACAGTGAGGAGTAACAGGATGCACTCACATTGTTTTCGTCAAGAATAGGAATATTTCCATAGATTTTTACCAGAAAATAGGCAGAAGTACGACATATGCCAATAAAAGACAGACGTTCTCAAAATATATCAAACATTTAGTCTAGTTTATAGTTTGCTGAAAACAAAAAAGATAAAACTGCCCAAAAAAAATGATCGTATTTCTTAAGCAATGAAGGTCACTGTAAATGACAATTTATTCATAAATATGTAGAGACTAGCCAGGTATGGCAGCAATTTTCTTGTATTCACAGATTCTGGTTCCCAAATTCAGCTATGCTTCACAGGAAATGAGAGATGTTCTTTTCAGGGTGCTTAATTGTTTCTGCAAGCATGTTTACCACATAAGAGAAATTCTGTAAGAAAGTACAACTCCTGTTTTTTTCTGTTCCATTCGGCTGCTTATGAGATAAATAATCAGGATACATTCATAGCTTAAGGGACCGATTTGCCTGAGATGGAATAGCTGATTGTATTATTCTAAAGAAATAACATGTAGTATCTCAAAATAATTCCAGCTTGTTGATCTCAGCTCACTAATGCATAATGTTCATTGCAGAAGGAACAGCATTAGACCAGCACCAATCTGACAGTCCATTTTTCAATGACACTTCTTTAATTTATTTTATAAGAGGGGATATTTTTTACTAAACATATCTATCTATTTGTCAATAGAACATTGTTGTTTTTTCTGCAAATGAAATTCATGTCACTGGCTTCATTCCTTCATATTAAATTTCAACAAACACATAATAGTGTTTCTGAGGATTTCATTTTCCTAGCCTAGATAGTGCACAATTAAGTATTTTCTATGCTACAGCAAAAGAGAACTGTCCATACTTTTCGAGACTGTCAAATGTAATTATGAACTTTTAGGCTTTTACGACAATTGCTATAATTTAAGTATCTGAATATACCAACACGATTGCAAAATATAGCTAACTTACACATTTATAGCAGACAATACGTTCTTACCTCCTAGGTAAGAACATATCATCTGCTCTAAGTATGGAGAAACCTAGTAATGATTAATTTTATGTTAATGACACAACATCAGAAATCAAATATGTGAAAGAGTTTTCTGAGTCACAAATAGGGTTTCTAGTCAATTCAATGAAACTACGAAACTGTTAAGGTAGCTGAAAAGAGAGGTTCAATTTCTCTTGAACTTTATGGGACTACAATTTTGAAAAATTATTAGTGTTACAAAACTGGAAAGCCTTGATTTTTGAAATGGGATCATACATCAAGTATAGGATCTGTTGGTTCCTATAGTAAGAGAGAAATTAGTAGCAATTTTCGGATTTCACATTAAAAGTCACTGCTTTGGAACCACATAAGGGCTAGAGCACCAAATGCACACAGAAAGGGCCACAGAGTATTAACTATGCTCAAACATAACAGACTTGCCATGGAGTTTGTCACAGGTTTTTGTTTTGTTTTGTTTTCTAAAAGAATTCTGGATACTGTTTGAAAACATACCTAAAACAGTTTTTTAGAAAGAATGAAAAAGTAAAATAGAAGAATTATGTTCTGATACTTCATCCATAATAATCACAGATATGTCTTCATAAGAAGTTGGTTTTTATAATCCTGCCCAGCTCATGTCAGGTGATAATTCAATAGTGACTTGTTACTTCTGTCTATGTGATATTTTATTGCTGTAGTATCCCTAAGGCTTTTGAACTTTATTGTACTCTTAAGCTTTACCCTCTGAAAGAAATGATACATAATTAAAATTGGCTCTGGTCTACTCAACCCTACCTGGAGATGCCTGGCAGTATTTAACTCTTTGGATTTACTGACTCAGTGCCCCAAGACAACAGGTTGCTCTGCCTGAGGGCAGCCCTTTAAACCAAAATTAATTTCCTTAAATTATTCCTAGCAACAAAAGTGCTCATTAAATTTTCCCCCACTTGATTCATCCTTAGCAGGAATTTACTTCAGCCTTAAAAGGAAACGTCACTGAAGTTTTATGTGTATTTGTCCAGCGGCTGGGAGGAGAGCAAAGGGATACAATTTTATCTTCTTTTTAAACAGAAATATCTGGCATCAAATATTGTCTTCCATCAAATAGCACAGTCATTCGGATGCAAGTCTGACAGAGCTCACAGTACTTGGCTATGTGCCATCATTTGCCTTCCAGTAGCATCTTTCACAGAAATTAAACATGAGAGCCCTGGATCATCAGTAAATGCAACATTGCCCAGACTGAAGGAGAACTTAGTCTGTTTCAAACAGGTTTTTCCTCACTGCGGAGTGAGGGAAAGGAACTTTCTTAATAGCTCCTACTCCTCCAATAACAGATTCAGCTCAGCATGGGGCAAGGAGGCTGGGGAGTTTTTGGTAGCAGGGCTGCAGCTGCTGCTGCCACTTGGCTTTCAGAGAACCCAGTCTGTCAGGGAGGGTGCCAGGAGCCAGAGCAGGGCAAGTGCTGAGCACCCCTCGAGTACCACTCTCCCAGCAAAAGTTTGGTGGAAAGAGAGGAGCTGATACCAATTATGTGTAGGTAGGAGAGATGTGATGCCATGATGACTAATAACCTTAAGTTGTGGTTCCCCAGGCATGGAGTCAGTATTTTGTACCGGATAAAAGCCACTGCCCCCATAAACAAAGCCATAAACCAGCACAAAACATTGCACCCATTCATATGTGTGTTGTTGGTTTGTTCAGGGTCTGTGAGTTTTTTTAATGAAGGGGAATAATTGTATTTAATGCTATATCAGTTACCTCCTTCTACACATTTGCTACTACCATGAATCAGAGCACTGGCTTTTGACACTATAATTGAGTGTGGCCTTTGACAGAAATTCGTGTGTTTACAGATGATTTGTACTAGGTGTGCTATACTCACATCCAGTAGCAGCAAACATGATATCATGGGCTAAATTCCATCTATACTGGTGGTCTGCAGGAACACATTATTTCAACATCCAAAATCAAAAAAATCCATATCTCCAAAAAATAAGCAGTGTAAAATATTTCATAAAGGTGATCACAGTGCTTGTAAGGAGGTGACAAAGACAGGTAGCAGCTGTTGATCAGCACAGTCTGGGGCACAGGTGCATTTCCAGCTGAAGTCTTGATGATGGATTGATTGTATGTAGGTTGCTTTTTGTATTTGCAATCTCTTTACAAGGTGAACATGACCTTAGGTATCTGTTGTTTGTGAATAAGACATACCCAAAATTATTTCCCCAACACATGCAGCACTCGTTTTTCCCCCATGGAGGAATCAACCCACTACAAAATTCTCACAGCCCAACACACAGCTGGTGTTGTAGCTTAATGACTTCTAGAGAATTAAGCTAGTTTGCACATTAAAAAAAACCTGCCTCTTACCTGGCTCTCTCCACTCCCCCAAAACAATCTCAAAACATCTTATTTGATTGCTTAACAAGACAGTAATCATTAATACGATATGTTCTGAAGGTGTTCAGCTTTGTGTGTTCTCAGTAGGAAGCCTGGTTTGCTAGAGACATTGATTCCTGAGCAGTACTGACGACAGAGGTGCATTTCTGCTGTCATCAGAGCATTTATGGTCTCTTAGTTGCAAGAGCCCAGTTACTGTTTGAGGTCAGAACAGAACAGCCCTGGCCAGGCACGGGGTGCCAGGACTGCTTTCACATAGACCTTAAGTGGGCAGTGGTGGGTACCTGACACACCCCAGAGTTCAGCCACAACACAGCCGTGCTCAGAGGCAATAACACCGGCAATAACCTCCGAGTTCAATAACGGTGCCAACTGGGAAAGGCTCCTAGACCCACAGCCAGACAGCCTTCCAAACTCTATTGCTCTCCTTGTTGTTTCAGGCAAGCTTAGGAGGCAGAGGGGCAAAGTTGTTTGAACTTTTTTATCTCATTGAAACTCTGTGATGGCTTTTTTTTCACTTTTTCACTTTTTTCCACCCATGCTCTCTGTGGGAAAATATACACACAGAAAAACATGTACGTTTGCAGCACAAACATTTTTCCAGTGACAGAAGACAGCACTCTTTTTGTTTTATTTCTGGTGCTTTTAGTCATTTCCTTTAGGCTATAATCTTCCTCTGCACTTTTAAAAAAAGGAATCTGCACAGAAAGGAGCCTCCACACTTCCACAAGAAGCAATCAAAATTCTCTACTCTTTATAGATTAAAAAAATTACTTCATTGATTGAAGATGTAGGCCAATGTTGGTCAAGAATCACTTGTCATTCTGTAGGGTTTTTTTCTATATGGCATAAAATTTCTACATGAATGAGAATTTTCATTCAGTGTTGAATTCTATCATTGTTGGCTTGAAGGTAGATTTGTAGTTTTGTCCCCAGGGTAAAATATGATTCTGGCTGCTTTCATCTTCTGAGCTGCCCAGATTTATTTAGTGTTACATTCTCTCTGATCATTTTCCAGAATACCTGAGGTTTTATTAGAAACAGTAAATGCGTAGAAAGTGTGAGGGGATTCCAGTTAAGTCTTATGGTCTACTACTTGTATCTTAGCCAAAATGCTTCCACTGGCTTCTGTTTTGTGTGTAGTTTTCTGTTATGTGAGTCTATTTAGTACTGCAAAGCAGTAGGAAAGTTCTTGATTATTATACACCAGGTTTTATTTGAATTTGATTTAAGGTTTCAAAATCAGCTTCAACGGTTGGAGTAATTATTGACCCAATGTTGTCACTCTGCCAAGAGGAACTGATTTGAGAGAATAGATACTTTTCACAGAAATAAAAAACTTTTGCCTTTTATGGATTGTCAGCTGAGTCCCTTCCGATGATCAATAATCCACTTGTACCCTTGAACATTTTGACATTTTCAATAGCACAGTTTTTGCAAATATTTCTTTCTTCATGCCCCATATTTAAACAAAAGACAGAGAAAAAACACAGGCAGAAGCTAATACACTAGGAAAACTAATTACCAGTGTCCCTGGTGGGAATTTTTTTTCATTTTAGTTCAGGAAAAAAAAAAACCAGAAAAAAATGTAAAGATCTGCCACTCTATGATATTCCTGAGAGACTCACAAAGTATGAAAGAGAATACGCAAATATTAAAATTATAAGGATATGTGTAGTTTTTCAGGCAAAGCTTTTGTCATGACCAGTAGTATTGGATTTTATATAGCCCTCCATCATCTGTTAGGTACCAGTGTTAGGGAAGAGCGAAGGATAAATTAGTTCCAGAAACAAAAGTAGAGAACTTTATTGGAAAAAATTAGGAGGCAAATAAGAACTTCACAAGATTATAAGACAGAACTATGATAACACAGGCTGGAAAAACACAAACCCTTGTAGGATAACCTAAATTCTAGGCAAAAAATAGTGGGCAGGACCAGACTAAATTCATTCTCCTATATCCTATGCTTTTCCAGATAATCTATGAGTTATACATCCTTCAGTGTACTTCAGTGAAAAGGATCTCCAATTCCAGCATTCAATGGCCTAGTATTTTTTTCCCATTAAGTACAAAGGATGTTTGTCCAGTGGTTTTGACCATCCATCTGCAAGGACATAGTCAGGGCTTGCTATAACTACTCCGGAGTAATTTAAACATGTTGCTCACGTTGGTTACCCAGGTTTCACCTAAACAGAGAGCATTTTTACAACTAAGGTAATGTGAATCTTTTAATGAGTACTGAAGATGATTGAAGCTCTTGAGTTTCAGTTTAGTTACATCTCTTGTGTCCACTTTCACCCAGCCTGACTCGAAATGCCAGCTGATGTCTGTATTTAAACTTCTTCTGGGAGGAGCTTGATCCTGAATATTAGAGATTGGCTCTCCCACAATCATCTCACCACTATGGGTGTTCGAAATAGTGGGTAGCTGACAAATGAACGCCTTTAGGGTATATAATAGCAACTGTGAATGTGCTTGACAAACACTGAGGTTGTTTGGTTGTACTAGTTGACGCTGACAAAGCCTTTAAGATCTGTAAAGTAATGCTGGGTAACTACAAAATATGGTTCTGTGAGATGAAGAAATAGTATTATAAAAGCAAGATGCATTATTTTGCTTGCTACTCTTCATGGATAAAGTATAATGCAGAATACAAGCAATGTCTTTATCTTGATCTAGGCCTTGACTGGAATCTCCTTGCGCAGAATACAAAGTGCATTTTCTTGTGACTACTACTGATGAATGACTAGAGCAGCACTATTTTCTACAGGCAAAAATCTACAAGTTCTGAGTGTAGGATTCAACAATGCCTTAGGATGTTCTGTCATTCGATCACATCAAAAAGGTGCATTGGCAAAGCTCCTGACAGTGAATATGAGTATCTTCATGCATAATGAGCACAATTTGGGTTCGTTTTCAGAGACAGGTATGTAATATCCCTCATTAGCACTATACTGCAGCACTCTCACTGTGAGGTGTGCTAGGGCAGAAGGTTGCTCTAGGTATTCAAGTGATTGGTACCCACCATTCGTCAGCTGTAATTACCCAGATTTTTTTACCATTGCAGCCAAGAGCAATATACGACCAAGCATTTCTGCATATATCTGGTTACAAAAAAAGGTTCATAAAATAGATTCAGTAATAACAACAACATCATGTTTAAATTATAGTGACAAGAATTACTTTGTACCACTTTGGAAACCTATAACCCACCAGGAGCTTAAAGGTCTATTATGGTTAATGAGGCTGGTAGATGTGGTATTACAGAAACAAATGAACAGATATATGAATCAAAAAAACAGATTGCAGTCTTAGTAAATTTTCTAATCTAAACTGAACCTGTATGTCTCTATAGAGCATATATCTGAATGAAACCTCTACTACTGGATTTGGTGTTAAATTATAGGACAATAGCTGGACACCTACCAAGTATTAAAGGGCAATTAAAAGTTGAATTCCTCTGCTGTTGTTCCAGTATGCCTTGAAAAAGGCTTAGTAAAAGTATCAATGATGGCTGTTTCTTACTCTAATCTTGCAAGTAAAGTTATAAAAATAGATTCAGTTTCATTCTTTCTGCCCCTCATTTTTCACCTGTGGGAAACGTTAATGCTGTGTGGCTGGCATACTCCACAGTATTTTGAGACTAAAATAACCCAAGTGCAGTTTAGCATTTCATTTGAAATGTTGCACTGAGCACATCCCCAGAAAATCATCCCATCTTACCTCAGCCCTATCAAAGGAGGGACACCCAGTTCTTCTCCTGGCAAAAGCCAGTGTCACCGTCCTTACAGACGCATGCCCGCCATGAGCGGTGCTATACAGGAGGATTCATCTCCTGCTGCTTACCGTGCTGGGAGAGCTGAAATGTGGGTTGGTGTGGCTGCTCTTGCCTCATGGCCAGGCATATTTGGCAGAATGAGAGTAAGGGGCTCTCTCAGTGCAAACACAAGAGCTCATGAATTTAGTTGGGTGGCATGTTTTCCCTTTTATATAAAAAGCTGAATAAACATGAAAACTTTTTATCAGTATAATCTGTCTCCTTCAGTTCAGAACTGAGTACAGGCACAGCAATCCAAGAATGCACACAGGTTTGTATATTGTTACTTTAAGTAGTGTTGTTCATGTTGATTAGAAGATAGCACTGTAAGTATTATCCTGCCTGTCAAAGATTCTTAATGGATAATAATTAAATTCAGTCATTTTGAATTGTGGGCCTTCTGTAGGACTGTAATGACAACCAGATATTTCTTTTGCATTTTCCCACAGGTATATTGAATAATTTCAGAGGCTTATACAATATATTTTCTCCAAATGAATGTTCTGGCACAACAAGGAGGTTGAAAGTAACATCTTGGTCTTACACTTTGTTCAGTCAAGCAGCTGAAAGAGCAGATGGCACATATTCAAGTATATTTAAGAAGTTAAATGTAGTTCTCTTGTCCATGATTAAAAATGGTACTGTAGAAGTAGAGACAATGCATAGAAGGGCAAGAAAATGACACTGTGGAAGGATTATGGCCTAACATATAATAGACAGACTGATTGTGGAAACAAAATTAATTCTCTCTGCAGAAAGAAGGAATCAGGGGAATATGAACATAGTCTATAAATATTTCCAAGGAGATAATACAAATGAAAAAAGGGGATTATTAATGTTATCACAAGATGGCTGCAAAAGAAGCAATGTCCTAAATGTAAGACAGGAAAATTCTATAACAGCAAAGATAATAAATAATTAGAAATAGACAATCTTTGTGGGGTTAAAAACCTTTCCAGGTGATATCTTCAGTTCACAAGGTATCACAGAACTAGCTTAAGCATGTCAACAGCCTCCACCTCCTGCTCTCTGATTAAATGTTATTGCACCATGGAGACCTAGATTAAGAAAAAATCTCTTTCTAGCTACATATGCCTGTGACTCATGCAGAAACTGGAAGGGCAATGACCTGAACAAGGCTGACACAAGTTCCCTATAGTTAAAATTCTCTAAACACTTGTACAACCAGTGCTCTCCTGGCCCTCTTGACCCCAGTTGGGGGAGCACCTTCAACACATGGCAGCTTTTCCAGGAAGGAGTCAATTTAGCTCTATGCTTGGCATCAAGCCATGAGAGTTCCTGTAAATGCACACCTCCCATCTGCATCTGTGTTCTCTGGAGCCTCAGCTACTGTGACTTTGGCCACCTCCTCATTTCCGGTTATTCCATCAATTTCTCCCTGCCTCTATCCCCCATTCCTCCCTCAATCAGCTCAAGCACCTGTAAATTGTCTTACAAATAAGGAGAAACATATTCCCTTATGACTTCTTTTAAATCATTGTATTTATTTCTCTTTCCTTTTAAAAATTAGGCCTCTTCTTGAAACCTTTCCTCAAAATGTGTTTCTGTGCAGCCAGTGCTTCCTTTGTATTTAGCCTCCTAAACTCACAGACTGGCCAGAAAAAGTGGCTATGAGCTCTAGTACTGGTGTCATGACAGTCTGCTTTTATAACAGCACTTTTGCTATGGTTAATTCGCCCAGATCAGATCTAATGCCTTCTTGAAGTCTATGAAAAAACTCCCACTGACTTCAGTGGGAGTTGCAGTCAATGAGTGGCCTTTACAGCAAGTCCAAGGGCATTTATCCACACTCTTATCTGAATCAAAATCTCGCTTCATAAAAAGGAAAAAAAAAAAGCTGATTTGTGTACTTTAAGAGTGTATGTTTGAAATACAAATGTTAAAAACTTAAACACCTACTGTGAGTAAACAAATTTACATTAGCACGAAGGGGCAGTTTCCTATTAAGTTGCTGATTTTAAAGAGACTCTAAAATCATTACTCTTTGAGAAAGCGAAATTGGTGCTTTTTGTCCAGTGTCAAAGGTATGTTTCAAGAACAACCAGCCTTAGCATCTTTTTAATAGCATAAAAAGTGTTCTCACTTCTTATGTGTCACAAACTCTGGTTGGCATAAGCAACAAAACAGAATTAGAACAATCTTCTATTCTATTCTATTAAATCCTTTCTATCTCTTAGAGATGTTATACCTGAAGACTAAAAAGATTTGGCCAATTCGCTGAGTGACTGTGTTTCAGTACCTACCCCCAGTCCCCCATCAGCCAGTCTGCAAATTCAAAATCATTTCACCTAGGTCATGCCTTTTATTTTCTACAGGCTTGCTTGGTTTTAGACAGTGCTTTTTGCACTTTATTTTGGTATCCAGGGCTGCACTTGTGTAAGGATATCTGAAGAAGCAAGAAAGGGCACAGTGCTCCTCACACACTTGGCTTGGGGCTCCTCATGGTCCTCCTCAGGCTGAGAAGGGAACCTTCTCAGGTTTGCTGGGAGACAGCCTTCCCAGCAAAACCTCCTGACAAAAGCTCATGCCGTTGCAAAATCCATTTCTATAAGATGCAGGAAGCTGATCTAAGGACCACAGCCTTGGACTTCAGGCATATCAATGCCACCTTATCTCACTTTGGACACCTGGGCCTTTGCTGTTGGTCTGAGTGCAAAGCTCCGGGATGTTTATGCTTCTGGTGCTCAGTAAGGCTTAAATATTGAGTTCAGTTTTGGAAATTGCATTAAGGCTCACCTTTACCTACTTAGACAACTTTACTCTGTCAATCCAGAGTTCTTATTTCAAGTCCAAAAGGAAAAGAATATATGGAGACTTTAAATGTTATCTTACAATGTAAAGATATTTCTGCATTATCAAGAGAAAGAAGGACTGTGTGTGCTTATGCCTTGAGCACACTGCATGAGTCCCATAATGTATGTTTTCATTGTTAATTGCTATCATTATTTGAAATATTTTGTTGTTTACAACAACAACATAATTGCAGGAATCTGGAAACTAAAGAAAAATCTGTCTGTGCATCAGGCAAGCTGGTGCTGCCGTACTTCCAGCAGTAACTCAGCGTCAGTCAAGATATTCACTGCTATTTTTATTATCAGTCTCTTTGTAATCACTTTTGAGTGCTGCAACATCTACTCAGTCCCCCTTCAGGGACTCACACTTTCTCTTGACCCAACCTCTTTCTTCATAATAAGAGAAATAAATGGTACAGAGACCTAAGATGAAACTGTTCAGTGAGAATGAGTAGGAATTTGAACTCATTTTTTCATCCGGTCCCCAGATTTTTGTTGTTTTATTTCTGTTAAATGTTTATACTGTGCTGTTGGGAATGAGTGTGCTCACAGATTTTATTTCTTTTAAATAAAGCCTTTTGAAGAGTATCCTACATCCTCAAAACATACACAATAATAATGCCTTGACTAGTAACTGTGCTGAGGGAGGAAAGGCTGCCAAAGGCAGATGTTGAAAAATAGCAGTATAATTTTAAAACATGTTTTAAAAATGTCTCCTGGTTCACAAGTTACTGTCTTTCCTTTTTGTCTTTTTCACCAGCATAAAAGAGCCAGTGTTAAATCCTTAGGAAGAATAATGTGCATGAAATAGCAAGTGTCAATAGGAACACTGATTTATTTTATAACTAATATACTAAATTGATTATTAAATAACAATGTCTTGCCCCAGTGTAATGCTTACAATCCTGAAAGATACTAGAGTATTTTGCTAACTCCATATATAAGTCTGTGCTGGTGAAATATGACACAAAGAGGTGATGAGGATTGGTTTGAAATGGTCAGAATACAAATATGCACCAGTTCCTTCCATTGCCATTTCATGACACCTGCTAGAAAAAGGCTATTTCAGGAACATTTCAGATAATTTTAAGTCATTATACGAGAATTTTTATAACTCATCAAGTAAAACTGGATGTTTCTGTAATTTTGTCTCAAACAGCACAGGTCTTGGCATATGTCACAACATCCTTTCTCAAATTCCTTTTTTCACTGTGCCAGCATCATGATACTACGTTTGCTCTTTCTGCCCATTCCAGAGTTCAGAAGCAAGTGCTAGCAAGTTGCAATTCTCCCCTTTTCAAAAAGGATAAAAATCCTGCTTTCTGACCCACCAAGGCAGTGAGACAATGGGCTTCAAAGCCATGTCATTTTTATGTTTAGAAAACCCATTGCTGACCCTGGGCTCGATAGGAATGTCTTGGGTAATTGCTCCCTTCCAAAGGAAGACGAAAGACATATTTTCTGTCAGAGAGATTTTAAACGAGCTGATGGGTCCTTGAAGCTGCTCAGGGGGCTGGAATAATTCACTCCTTGGCATACTGATGGATTCTGGAAAGACAGAATGAAGTATATGGAGATGTTGCTTTGCCCAGCAATGGTCCATGAGGTACATGCAGTAACTGGTTTGCGGTGCACCAATTCCCAGCAGCTTAGGGCAAGAAGTGAAAAGGATCACACATCGAGCTGAAAGAAGAAAGGCAATTTAGGGTTCTGACATGTTTAATCAGCAGCTGGGATACATTAGCATGCATCTTTCCTTGCTTCTACCGAGGATTTACTTACATAGAAAGCAATTTGTCCCTTGTTGAACACACGGGGTTAGGACGCCCAACATGTGATGGAGGGTGAAACGACCAAAGTGACCATTAATTGTAGGGGTCTGATAGTTTACCACGCTCAGACAGGAAGCTCAGTTCTTTCAGCAGTCCACAAGGCCCCAGTCACTAATCTGCCCTGACATGATGATCCTTGAATTAATTTCTTGCTGTAATGATATGCGTAGCCACATCAAATCCACAATGGCTGCAGTTTTGGCAGTTAATGTCAAAGTACAGTCATGCAATCAGAATACATTTTCACAGAGTGGATGTAGCCGCAGTCTCTGAAGACCAGGCTTAAGATTCACCAGTTTCATTTATCAAAGGATGCTAGTCACGGACTGCCAGCACCACACAGGTAGCTGCAATCTCTACTCCACTTACTTATCCAGCTGAGTCCTGCTTAAAATTTGTATTATGGAGCAGCTTTAATATTACCTTAACTCAAATGGGCTGCAAAATGATTCACCAGTACTGCTTTGTGTGTGGCAGTAATGCCCATTAAGTGCAGTGTTGTGAAAACTTGCATTCATTTCTTTGATAACAATGTGCTTTTTAGACAGTAAATTTCTGCACTAGTTAATTACTACCGTTCTGAGATGGTTAATAAAGGTAATCAGATGGGCTTTTCCAGCGTGGTACCATCCCAGGAATGTGACAGCCACTCAGACCCTGACCGCCTGCTGTGCCCTGCTGCTTAATTAAGTATTCTTGAAGTGTTTCGTATTTAACAGCTTATGATATTTAAATTCTATCTTATCCATCTTATAATGCTTATCATTAATTAAAAGAAAAGGAAAAACAAAAAGAAGAAACAACAGCAACAACAAAAATGCAGCCCTTTAAAGAAGACAGTGCTAGGTAGAGAATCACACTTATCCTTGATCCATACAGGAGTCTCACAGGTTGGGATTTTCCAAGTGGGAGGCTTTGAAATAATCCCAACAAAAAAATGACTGACAGCAAAATCGTATGGGCATAAGTAAAATAGTGTGATTTAATAAAGGAAAGTACCTTTGCAAAGTCTGATGCATAGGTCTGTGAAGCTATTAAACCCCATATATTTCCTTATCAATATGTGAAGACTGTTTCCATAGGCATGTTTACACAGAGTTTCCTATTGAAGGCTCCCAGTTGTGGCATTCTGTAGCTGTAAGCCATATTTATGAGCAATTCTGCTAATCCCTGATCCCAGGGATGCCTGAAGTCAGTAGAAACACTTTGCCTCTATAGACAAGTTCTTGTAAATCTCTCCTTGTTGAAGGATTTAGGTCACTGATTGTCAGTATCAGAGATACTTTATAAAACAATTCACAGAATAATACAGCCTTCTCCTTCTGCTTTTTACTGGCTAGGTTGTTACACTAGATAACCTTTTAATGACAGTATTCCATTTTAAATTGACTCCAGAGATAGAGAGAAAAGAAAAAAAAAAAGCTCCTTAATTCTATGTATCTTTCACACATGCTGCAGTAAATTAGTCAAGACTGACTGGGGCTGGTTTGGTTGGTTGGTTGGTTGGTTGGGTTTTTTAATTCTGAAACACTGTGTTCTGTGATAGAAACCAACATGTGATTCCCAGAGGGAGCTGGGTGAGTTTGGGAATTATCAGGCTCATAGGTCTAGTACCCAGAAATTTCTGGTCTCTCAAAACACCTTCACTCCATAAAATCAAAAGGTTTACTTCGGAAAAAGAAATGTATGCCAGGAAAATTAAATTGCTACCACCAAGGCATTAACTGATCAGTTTCTTTAGCAGAAATTAGAGGCAGTTGTTGCTAAAGAAAAAGTTGGAAGCAGTGAAGACTGACTGATGTTGTGTGACAGGAACATTTAGCAACACAACCTTCACCCAGAGTCTGTACTGGAGGCAGCAAGGTCCAGACTTTCCCTGATGTTCCTGTGCATCAGACCTTGCCTGAACAGTCTGAAGCAGCACCACACATTTAAACATCACTGTTGATTGTGCCAAATAACTGGGAACTTGAACTTCAGAGCTGGACTTTGTTACTTAGGCCCGTCTCCAGTAGAACTGTAACACAAGGCCCATTAACCGGAGTGTCTACCTAATGATTTAAAACAAATTATGGTGATGGATATGTTGGCTTAGGCAATCAGACCAACTGGATGGTGATCACTCCTGTGAAGGAGTGAATGATTCATATGGTCTAATATGGATTAATTTATATGTAAATTACTTGGTAATAGTGCAGCTTCTGCTTGAAAATCTGTCTGCATTGAAGACAGGAAAGCATTTCTTGGTGACTACAGGAAGCTCGGTGTAAAAGACTGTGCCACCTCTATTTTAAAAGCCTATCACCGATATTCAGAGGTTCAGTTTCTCTAATTCATGAGAGCAGGGATTCCCCAGTGTCTAATCTGAGCCCACTCATCTGGCCCTCCTGCTTGATGAATGTTTTCCCATGAAGACAAGAATTGACAATCGATCAGCAGTACACATTCTTTTATGACTTGTTGAGACTAAGCTGTTGTTTTGGGGCACACCGATGATTTTTAGCACATAATTCATGCCATGCAGTCAGGCTTCAAGGTGACATGGTAGCTTTTGGTTCTCAGAGCAGTTAATCTAAGTTTTATGAGAAATCTTGTATGATAAATTTTTTTAATACTTCCACAAATTACTAGAGACAGTTTTTTTGCATGTGAAAATAGTAGACTATTTCATTCAAAACAATATATATTTTCATTCAAAATGTCAGATATTTTAGGTATAAATACTGGATTAATATCTATGATGATAATTTTAGCTACATTTTTACTTTTAAAAAAATTGATTATTAGATGATCTTGGATCTCTGATAAAAGGATCAATTCCATCAAAATAAGTATAACCTAAGTGGAATTTATTCACAGGAATTTTTTTTTCCACCAACTCCTAGCTCATGAGAAAAAGAAACCCTTTGCTTTTTACACCATTTCTGAGAGTGAATTAGTATTCAGTATTAAAAGTATATTGTACCAATTGTTTATTTTTTACTGTGTTAACTTTTTAAGGAGATATCAAGGTTTTATTCCGGTTTATTTTTAGTGCCTTACATAATACACTGAATTTTAAAATTGTTAAAAATTGAAATTATTTTGCTGACTCCAGCATGCTTTTAATGTCACAATTCCACATTGCCAGAATGTGTTATTGATAGCAAGTCAGGTGAAGTTATTATTTAAAGCATCACAATGAAATACTTGCATAGAAATTCCTATTTTCAATATTTATTTGAGATCACTGGATAAGATCTCTGCTCAGTAGTCTGATTTACTCCCTCAGTAAATCTCCAGTTGTTATCTGGCAGTGTTCAAAAAAGAAAAGTGGAATTGGCACTTAGGGACATGGTTTAGCGGTGAACATGGCACCAGCTTAACAGCTGGACATGATGGTCTCAGAGGTCTTTTCCAGTCTTAATGATTCTATGATTCTTTGAAAGTCCTGGCCTCTCCCGGTGCTTTCTTTCATATCTCTCTCTACTTTTTCTATCAAAAAAGTCTGAAGCAGTTTACTGAGAAGCAAAAGTTCACATGTTCAGTGCAGGTGCTAGCTTCAGCTAAATGCCAATTTATACCAGTCTTAAGTAACTAGAAAACATTATCTGTGCCAAGAGAACAAGTATCTCAAATCTGATTAGATGCATAAGTGTCTGTGTGGATTAATTACCAGAATTTCTTGTGATGGATTTGGCAGAGAGACAATCTCTGACATGAATAACAAAAAAATGCCTCTCTTGCTAATAGTTTAACAGCTCTGGAATAATGTATTTTTTTCCCTCTCCCTTCCTCCTCCTTCCCCTATTTTCATTTTAAAATCCTTTCAGCCTTACAGTGTCATTCCTTCACTGTTAAAAATTACTGGTCCTTCTGGGCAGGCTAGCTCATAAAACTTAGAGAGAAAGAGAGATTGTGCTCCCATACTTTGCCTACTTGAAATTTATTTACTTCCATCTTAGTAATCTAAGTCTCAGGATGTAGCAAAGAAGGCAGTTCTTTGCAGTGCTGCCCTGCAAGGGCAGCAAAATAGGAGGACTTGGCCTGTTTCTTTAGCCTGTAATAGTCCTGGAAAATCAAATTATCTCACACTGCTCACGAGGAGTGGGGACCTGGTGTGGGGCATGGGCAGGGCTGGCAGTGCTGCCAGCACCAGAGGCTGCTCCTGCTGCCTCAAAGCCTGCCACCAAGGCTGGATCTGGCAGCTGCTGGAGGAAGGACCACCCCAGCATTCCACAGGCCTCTCAGTCTCAAGGCAAAAGAAATTGGTCATGCTGACATTTTGTAAGCCTGAAGTGTCCCCTGAGTAGACTTTCTACATGACAGAAAACTGCTCACCTAAAAAGCTGGCAAGATCCCTTTTATGGGCCCATCTCTATGCAAACTTCTGCCTGTCCCTGTACAACATCAATCCAAACAAACAAATAAAAAATCTTGCAGAAACTTCGTATATGCAGTGCTGACATGGATGTACTAAGTTGCTATCCCTTCATCTTTCTCCCTAAAAGCCATTCATTTCCGTGTTTAAGACTGATATGCAACTTCTGAATAGTTCTATTGCAGAGTAGTTAATATTGGACTTTTTTGTCATTTAATTTAATGTTGCCAAGTTCTTCCCATTTCTCCACACTCGCCTCTCTCTCAGAGTGCCTCTCTCTCTCACTTCAGTCTTGCAGCCTTTGAAATACACACCATTAAATGGATACTGTCATGGGATTTACTCCTTGCAGTTTGTCCCCGAGGTTTGTAGAAATGAAATTTTCAGTTTTATAGCAACCAGGGCATTCTGTGTATCCTATGATCCCCCTCATATTTTAGGAGAGGAGCTCCATATAATTTTTTTCCCTTTTTGGGTTATTAGAAGTCCACAGAGAAGCTAAGCCACTCTAAACTTCAAGGGGTCCTTCCTTAATGAATAAGACATAGCACATGAAGAATGTAGGCTACATGGAGTAGAAATAAGGACCAATGACACTGCTGTAAACTGTCTGCAAACAGCTGTGAAATAAAACAAGGCAGTAGCAAAAGGACTTCTGTGTTTTGTGTCTGATTAAACTGGCTTTAGACACAAAATATAATGAAGTCATAACTTTGTAATATCCTGTGACAAGAAAACACTATGCTTCTCTCAAGAAGGCCAAATGATGTGCTTTTCAAAAGTGGTAAGGCATTTTGGAAGACTTTGTTTCTCAGTACTCAACACACACCTGCAGAAATGCAGGGCACGGTCACAGTAAAAAGGCTTTTAGAGGTCTAACTAACCATGTAAATATAGATGCATGCCAAATCACTAGATAACACTTCCTGTTATGAGCCACAAGCCTGGATAAATTACCTTAGATTTTAGGAAACACATCTCTGAGAACTCTACTGCAGCTCCAGTTTTCACCACTTACCCCCAGGAGGCTAAGTATTGAAATTGTATTACCATCGCAAACATGCATTTTTGTTGTTAAAAAATAAAATTTACTCTCGGAATATGTTTCAAAATTGTCTGGGTTTAGTGGTATGTGGTTTTGCTATGTATATGAATTCATAGTTTATATGCATATTCCCAAACACGTTTTATAAACAGTGCAGTAGCTTCAACACAAATTTATCTTTTGGCTTTTTCTATTCTTTATCACAAAGTAAAGTACACAGTTCAACGTATGCTGAAAGTCAAGGCCAATAGTGTTTGTTTGTTTACAACTTGGTGCTTTCTGATGCTTTTTTATCTGTGACCCCAGGCCTTATAAACTTGTAGGGCATCAGTTCATCCCTTTGATATGTGTCTTCATCTCCCTCAGCATCAAAGAGCAGTTGGCTGTGCAGGCAGGGGAGACAATAGGCACTCTATTTTGGCAAATGCTTTTTTTGCACTCCCGGGGAAGCCTGTGATATATTCTGAGCCCTCTGGATGTCACAAGCTCAGCAGGTCTGACAAATAAAACATAGCAACAATCTGACATGAATTTTATGAAGCCACTAGTAATGCTCATCTTTCAGCTTTGTGGAAACACACAGAAATATAGAATGGCTCCTCCCGTCTGCTGAGGAATAGCTAATAAGCTTGAAAGAGATAAGAGGAGGAGGACAGGCTAGACTAAAGCTTTCTCTCCTCTGTGCCTGAGTGTCAGTGTGAAGATGGGAAATGCTTTGTGCACTCAGAAATAATACTCCTCCTTATAAGCAGCAAATTTGACCTCTAAGAGTTTATGAACAGCTCAGCTCTGAAAAACAGATAAAAATGAATTTTGCATGGGAAAGATCAAGCTCCACAAACTAATGGCTGTTATCTGGGGAACAAATATGTTGAAAAGGCATTATACCTGTCTTCCAAAAAATTGCTTCAACTATGTACTACTGTGCTGTGCACTTGAGAACACCATAGACAAAACTGTGCATTATAGAGCTCGTTACCCAGGTAGTCAGAGCACATGCTGGGCAAGATCCTGCCTCTTCTTACAACTTCCAGGACTTTGGCCTGGTGGCAGCTCCCTGCTTTCTGCCACAAAGTTTGATTTAGCTATATGGGCGTATTAATTCAATGTGATGGCACAGAAAAGACCTAATATTGATTCCACTTCACTGCTTCAGATCAGGTGTAAGATTTTTGTTAGTGATGTTACCTCAGGGCCAGGCACTCAACTTTCTCCTGTGTGAAAGGTGTGTTCTGAGTACCCTCACATTCAGGGAGAAGCTGAGCCCAGAAAACACCTCTAACCACAGGGCTCTAGTCGAGTTTGCTCTCTCTCTTCTCATCTCTTTTTCTGCCTCTTTATTGCTCTCCTCACTACCTTGAAAAAGAAAAGGAAAAAAAAAAAGGAAGGGGGAAAAAAAAAGAAAAAATATTTTAGGCAAGAAAAGGAGAAAAAGTATTTGAGTTTGGGATGATTGAAAACTGTCTTCCTATTCAGATCCTATTCCTATTCCTATTTATTATTATAAATAAGTAAATAAATAAATGAAGCCCATCTCTAACTGATAAGACTGCTCCAGGAGCTGTTTGATAAACATGCGGTTTTTCTACGCAGGATGACAAATCTTCCAGGAACAGATGTTGCTCTTCCAAGCACTGTATAAAAAGTTGCTTTATCTGCTTAATAATGTATCTAGATTTAACCTCTCCTTTCCAACAGACAAAATTAAACAGAGTAAATCTGTCCTGGGATATGAGCCTATTATTAATACCAATCTCCTAACTGCTGTTAAAATACAGTTGTGTTCCTTGACACATTCAGTTCCATTTGCATCATGGAAAGCTAATGCATTGACTTGGCAATAAAAATGCACGGCCTTCTGAAGAGAATGCACTGGATGAATGAATTCTGCTGGTTCTGTGCACGGCCTCAACGTGCTGCTCACACGCCCTTGCTTTTTGCAAGGTGGGTAATATAAATTGCCCCGTGTTCAGTAGCTCAGTTTGCAAGACTCACAAAGAGTAATAAACTCCCAGCAAATTTATCATCTTACAGACACTTTCCTATGCAGAAATCCATTGTTTGGTGGTTGGGTTTTTTGTTGGGTTGTTTTGTTTTGGTTTGGTTTTTTGTAGGGCTTTCTTCCTTTTAAGGTGACATACAGGATTCAGTCTATTAAAATAACTTTACTGTTTTGCTATAAAACAAAATGAAAGTTTTCAGAAACCTCTTTAAATATTCCTCTTTGTGATTCATGAGCTCTGTTTTCAGTCTACAGAAAGGTTTAAGCTATTCCAGCAGTTCTGTTCCAAGCTGTGATTATCCAGGAAACTAGAAATGAGGCACTTCTACTGCCTAATGTTCTTTGCATGTCATCTTTTCAGATTCACTACTTCACTGCCTGGTGACTTGTTATGTTTCAACATGTGTCCTTGAGAGCCTTGGAATGAACCAAAACCATTAATGCAATAGGGCATGTGATGTGCAGCTACTGAAGGGGCATTAATGGCCTTGTATGCAGATCTCCATACAAAGCTGTAGCTGACTTAAACAAATAACTTGGCTGTCCAGATGTTGGGGTGAACTAATAAAAGGCACTAATAAAAGCCCAAGGAACTGATATTTGTCCAAGCTGTAATGCTCAAACTGGTTGTAAAAGCTGCAAAGGCTGGCTGTGTGAATATCACACAGAAGAAAATCTACCCCGATTTTATTTACTCTAAAGGAACAGCTCAGGGCAAGCTGCACCCAGAATTTCACCTTTCACATGCATTCACTTCAAGAGAGAGGCCCCTAGCAGCAGCTCTGCAAACGTGCAGATTTGATGCCTACACCACTGCAGATTAGGGTATCAAGCCATAACTCCTGGGACTTTTGCAAACACAATGATAGGTGTGGGAAAAAGTGGTGTTATATTTTATAATATTTCTAACTGCATCTGCATCAGTAGGTTTGTATTGCTTCTGTGGCAGAACTCCCCAGCCAGGCACTCCCCAGAGAGTCACAACAGCTCAGTTTTGAGTACCATGAGTACCAGGAACAGTGCCTTTACAGCACCACTGTGCTTTCAAAGAGATGTTCTCTTCATTAGTTTTTTCAAGGGTTGCCCTGTACTTTGATTACTTATTTGAGCTTTGCCCTGACAATTCATAATTAGCATCTACTTTTCCTTTGTCTTCCTGATATTGCTTACCCAGGGGGTATCTTTTATCCCTTACCGCAGTTACATTTTTCACTTGCTTTTCCTAAGTTGTGTTAAATTAAGCTGTACTAGTAATCAGATGAAAAACTAAACTTATAATTAAAAATTATTCTCATCTCCTTCTCAACTCTGTTGAAGGGGAGTTTTTTTTCTCTCCTATCTGTTAAAGAACTGCTTGGTTTCTGGACTTTATAGGTGGTTCCAGTCACAGCCAAGATTTGCTGATGGCAAGTGTTGAGCCCAGCTATACCTGCTCTCTCCAGTTATTGCCTCAGCTTCTTTGCTCATAATATTCAAGCACTTCCTCAGCACATTTAGGGATTGTCATTTACAGTATAGGGAGGGACGAAGAGTTATATCATGGCATCCAGAATGTCTAGATAGCCTCTACAAGTCAATTCAGACTACCCAGGCTCATCTCTCATACTGCCACTTTTGGGAAAGGCAAGCTATGTAGAAAGCCAAGAGGGTTTCTTGTTGACACAGCTCCTAACTTTGAATGCTTCATCACCTGGAGGCAAACACAGAAGAATGTTTGATGTTCTGCCTTTCCAGGCCATTAGTCATTGTCACAACCAATTGCTCATTTTGGGGGGCCATTCCCAATCCTCCCCTCAGATCATCCACAAACCACGCTTAGCCACCACCTTAGGATTATTCCTCATGCTGCGTAGAGACTTTATTATCTGAAGCAAAGCCTGGGTTTATTACGTGTATAAATTCAGGCAGTAACTGCACTGGGTAATACAAAGACTTGTCTGCATAATATTTATGCAGACAAGTCTCTAACATTAGGTTCGAAAGCATGAAACTTACCTGCTCTCTGAAAAGGTCTAACAGATCTAATGATTTTCCATTGCAAATGTTCGTTCATTCATTCTTTCATTCGTTTGTTTGTTCATTCCTTCCTTCCTTCCTTCCTTCCTTCCTTCCTTCCTTCCTCTCTCCCTTAATGTCTTCACTACAGCTGCACTTTCCCTATACATCGCTATTAAATTTAGAATAAGCTGTTCTTCCCACCAGAAAGAGAACAGTTGCGTTGTAGGTCATGGGTTCCCTTTCCAGCAGGTCTTTGCAGGTTGGCAATGTTTTTGCAGGCTTGGCTGTACCTCAGCACACATCAGTACAAAGGTGGTGCCAGCACAAAGGCTGCCATGCTCCTCAGACAGTTTCATTTCCGCCGAGCCAGATCACAGAGGAACGGGCAGTGGGATTTCACTGCCCTTCCACCTTTTGGCTTCAGTGTGGCTTCCAAGGCAACACAGCAGTTACACTCTTCAGCCCACACAAGGGCTTCACTCTCATTTCCCAGTGAGGCTGCTGGGACGGCACATATGTGGGATCATTTTGATCATTGAATCATTTAAGATCAAGTCCAACCATTTACCTAGCACTGCCAAGTCCACCTCTAAATTATGTCCTTAAGTACCACGACTACATGTTTTTTCAATCCCCCCAGGGATGATGACTCAACCACTTCCCCAGGCAGCCTGTTCCAATACCTGATCACACCTTCAGTGAAGAATTTTTTCCTAATATCTATTCTAAACCTCTCCTCATATGACTTGAAGCCATTTCCTCTTGTTCTACCACTTATCATTTGAGAGAAGAGACTGAGCCCCACGTGGCTACAACCTCCTTTCAGGCAGCTGTAGAGAGTGATAAGGTCATCCCTGAGGCTCCTTTTCTCCAATCTATAAAACCTCAGCTACCCCAGCTGCTCCTCATATGTTTTGTTCTCATTTGGAGTCTGAGAGCTTAACATTTAGCCACTGAGACTAGCTCAGTTGATTACAGCATGCTGCTAATAAACAGCTGGGTTTTGGGTTTGATCCTCGTACGGGCCATTCACCTAAGAGTTGGACTTGATGATCCTTGTGGGCCCCTTCAGACTCAGAATATTCTGTAATTTCAGAGAAAATTCTGTGGAAATGGCAAACCAGTCCCAGTCTTGCCAGTGAGCTGAGTGTGAATCAGAGACGCTATCCAGCACTTATTTTTATACTCTTACTTTGGACCATAATGGCCTTGGCAGGACAGTGAGATGGGCAGGAGTGCAAAACATAATTTATCAGCTGGAAACTGGATGACAAAGCCACAAAACCCCACGTTTGGTTTTTGTGCACATTGCGTTTCCACACTAACCCTACCCATCAGTGACATTTCCCAGTGACACTTTTTGCTGCAGCCCTCCATCTGCTCTACCCACTCACCAACTCTGTCACAGCCTTCACACCCATCTGTCCTTACATCACTGTGCCTTTCATTGGACTGTGTCAAATGTAACTATTTTCCAGTAAGGATAAGGACTGAATTCCAGTCATCCCGATTCAGCTCTGTGCCCATAACTACAGTTACCAAATGTCCCATTTTTGGGAATGCTCCCTTCTTTTTAAGTTAGAGCTAGATCTGAGACAAGGACTGAAATAATACCTGACAAGTATCCTTTATCCTTTATCGTTTATCCTTTATCATTTCCTTCCCTTGCTCTGCCCTTGCCTCTTCTCTTCTCTTCTCTTCTCTTCTCTTCTCTTCTCTTCTCTTCTCTTCTCTTCTCTTCTCTTCTCTTCTCTTCTCTTCTCTTCTCTTCTCTTCTCTTCTCTTCTCTTCTCTTCTCTTCTCTTCTCTTCTCCACAGTACAATGACAAATCTGGGTTACACAGAATACCCTTCTGAGTACCTAAATCTTTGATAGAAGGCTGTAACAATTGCTGAATGATTAAGAAACAAACTATCTCTGATTAGTAAAATCCAATACCACATCTTTCACTCAGCTGTGATTAATGTGTAAGACCCTATGTTTTCTAAAAGGCCAGACTGGGCTCAGTTGGTGTGTCACTGTGCATGCAGCCCATGCAGCATGCTCCAGTCCAGGCTTTTCCTTTTGAAATAAGCTTTACTCCAAGTAATCTGTGAGTGAGAAATGGGCTCTTCAACAGAGGCTGCCGCCACTGCAACAAAAAGAATGTGTCTGAGAAACTGTGACCCATGGACATGAGAACAGCTGTCTGAAATCCAACAGAGGCAAGTGCAGGGTCCTGCACCTGGCGGGGAATAAACCCTTGCACCAGTGTACAAGGGTTTATGCAAGAGCTCAGGCTGGGGGCTGAGCTCTTGGAAAGCAGCTCTGTGGGCAGTGGAGGGCTACAAAGATGATGAAGGGACTGGGGCATTTCACCAGTAGCTTTGTGAGAATATAGTTTCAGTTGTTTCCATTTCTGTTCATGATTTACACATCCGTCTGTTCTACCAGACAGACCATCACACAAGAGATACAAAATGAAAAATTCTAAGGTCTTGATTATTTTGCCAGAGGTTTTTTAGTAATTGTAATACACTGTGGGAAATCACAGCGTTCACAAGTCATGACACAAGCAGTTCCTCTGCACCCTTACATGAAAGAACATTGTCCCATCAAGTATTATAAAATATGTAAGAAGCCAGATGTCCTGACACCTACTTGATCCAAACTCTGTGTCTTTATTCATGACTGCCTGATTTCTTTTTGAGCCAGGAAGATTTTGCAGTGGTTTCTGTAACATTCGGAAGGGGAGAGAAATGTAACAGTAGAGATACACATTAGACTGAAATCATAGATTTTCTGCAGGCTGTGAACCCTTTTTGAAAATAGCAGAACCTCCATATTTGTTTTTTAGTGTCCTTGAAAGGGTGCAGATTTTTAGCTAGTTGCAGAGCTGGCTCCAGTCCAAAAAGAGGAAAAACTCTTGTGGCAAACAAGGGTGGTGAATTAACAGACTTTACCACCCACTTGTGCAGGATAAACACAAAAACATCTTTCCCAGGGGACCTTCTGAGGTTAAGATTTCTCCCCTCTGGCTCTGACTTTCTTTCACCAATTTGGAGATTGTAGAGAAGGTCACCCCCTTCCTACACCCCTTGTGCCTCATCCATATGGAAAACCTAATTCCCTTTATTATCTCTACTGTCTTTCGAAAACACAACTCCCAGCATCCCTTATGGTTTGCTCCATAGTTTTTTTGTTTGGAGGGAAGGAGGATGATGAAAGGAAGAGCAGGGACATTTCACACACATCCCAGTCATTTATGCAGAGCCCTGTTCACAATGGGGTGTCTGCTGGCACCTTTTGTCATGTCAGCAGAGCCACTGATAATCTAAGACAGAGGAAGAAAAAACAAGGGCAGTCAAACTAGGAAATGTCATTCATAAAATTTCTTTTTCATGTGGATTCTGCTTTATAGGATATTTCAATCCCTTCAAAATCAATCTGAGAACAATTCAAAATAATAAAGGAATATGGCTCAATTTCGGGCTATAAGAAAAATGACACAAAAGAAAAGTTCTGAACCTAAGTGGAAGCAATAGAGACAGTATTGGTACCCTGGATATATTTGAACAGAAACAAAAGGGACTGAGGTATATAGTTATCTCTCATAGACTGATTTTATGGGAATTGAAGGGATCAAGTAATAAAATATTTACCTGAAGCAGTTTTCCTTTTTCTTAGCAGACAAAATAGAGATAATTGAAATAAAAGTTCTTGAAATAAAGTTCTCTTCCAGTATTTTTCACTATCATTCCTCAAGAAACAGAAGGAACTGGTGGATAACTACATATCAAAATTCACATGAACCACAAACTGTGGAATAAATACTATGCAGGACTAGAGTGCAAAGATGCAACTGCAGATGATGATTCAGTTTATAATGCACATAGTTAAACATAGCAAGATCAAAAATTTATCAGAAAATTAGCAGAACTAGTTTAGCTATATCACTTATTGGTCAATTAAATTAGGAAAAATCACAATACATTTACTGAGTAGAAGATAAAAGAAACTAGCATTTTTCCTCATTGTTAATTCCACCACTATGAATGACATCTAATTTCACAAATCATGTAAGAAGCAAATGGATATCAAAAGCAAAAACTGTAACTATACAACCAAACCCAGAGGCTGTTCCAAAATTTACCAAGTAGAAATGCCTAATTGGTCTTTAAATTGCACCTGTTAAGCTCTGTCTTAACTCATTAATGCAGATACAGATCTCATACATAGCTGGGTTCATTTGTATGTCCCTGTAGCCTTATTATGAAGAGTAGCTGTTTGATCCAGATGGCTCTCTTCTCACCTGTGTGCCAGGGGAGAGCTAAGGAAACATCCTCTGAGGACGAAAATAAGGTCTTTGGGTGTTTATAAGCCACTAGAAAAACCGAAAGCCATCCAAACAAAATAGAATGGGGTCCCTTCAGCAAACCTTGCCCAAGTGGTTACAGCAGGGTTTGTCCTGCCCAAGAGGACTGAGTGGCTCCATCACTACGATTTGGAGCAAGACACTGAGGGAGTGTCTCACCACGGAGTGAGTCCCCATTCCTCCCTTTGAGTCCTTCTCTCCACTCGAGCCTCCTTTCTTCTCCCTCTGCCCTGCCAACAGCCCAGTGCCAAGTGTAGTGTTCTACACAAGACAGCCTGGCCCCAGCTGCACGACCACCGCTGCCTCCTGAGGGAGTGTTTTTATATCATTCCCAGATTCCTCAAAGAGCCTTCTGCATCCTAAATATATACAGTAATAACTGAAAAGAGCTTAAAGACAGGTTAAGAGTTACTCCAAGGAGAAGGACGCAAAAGGAAATAATGAGGTAAACAGGCTCAACTTAAAGTTTAAAAGTACGTCTTTTTGGATGTTTTTCTCTATAGAACTATCAGGCAGCATGGATATCATGAGGTGACTGTGGGGAAAAGAAATGAACCATCAAATCTCTCCAGATTGCCGGAAGCAAACAACGCTTAGCACTATTGTCAGTACAGTTTCTCCCCTGTGGCTTGAACAATGCTTGAAAATTATGATTAGATACAATTGAAACAGTCAGTGTACACAATAAAAGGCATGAGAGAATGCATTGTTAGGAAAAAGCCAATTAATGAATTTTCTAACAGGGAGGTAGCCTCCAAAAGGTAGCCTTCAGAGTGCATTTAAGAGGAATATGACCTTTTTTTCTCTAATAGGCACAAAAACTTTTGAGATGTATTAATTTAGTGACAGCTGTGAGTGCAGGATATGTTGAATTCTTTAGTTTGTGAGGAGAGAAAAGTAGTTCATAAATAACTTTGACTGAAGGGACTTCCTTGAATCTTGAGTCCAAAAAGGGACTGATTATAAACCTCAGACCCAGTGTTTGACATTAGCCAAGGTGACTTTTGTTCATCCACATGCAAGCCAATTTAGCAGCTACTGTTGTTCCTTACTAATGTCCTCTAAGTTCCCAAAGCAGACAGAGCAGAAAACACGGCTTTTTTAATGTGTTTTTCAATGCATGCAATAGGCATGTGCTGTGAAAGGATGAAAAAGGAACTAGAATGTCTACTTGTTTTTTCTTACCATATTAACCAATAAATTATCTAGGGAAATTATGAATAAGCTAATTAAAAAGTAGACCACACATCTTTTTAGTGGCTAAGTAATACATCATTTTAGTGAATGGCTTCCAAGGTATGTTTTGCTAAGAATATAGAATTTCCAGTGTATAATACACTCCTATTCCATGAAGAGCACTTACTTTGCCGCTAGTTATATGGAAAATAGTTCCTGTTGTCATAAGTCCTAGCTATTGTCAGTTGAAATAAGGAATTAAGATAGAAAACATTCTATTTCTTGGTGTCTTTTTTTTAATTATGCCTACAAAAGTTTAAAACTGTATCTTTTCCTGAAACACAAACAATCACTGTCTAAGTGATTAGTGAGATTTAATACTTTTATTTTTGCATATGCAAGTTAAGAACATCTCAATTTTATCACAGCCATTGTGATAGTCTTTTGCATAAGGGGTTTTTGAGAATATTATCTGACAAGAGAGCCTATATTTAAATGGCTAAGCAAAAGATTTCACTCTAAACAGAAACTGTGCAAATAAAATTATAAGCAAATATAATTTTTTAATACATTTTTTTTAAATTTTCTGTGAGGATTCCTGTCTTGACTTCTGATCATTTCCACTAGTTACAGTTTGATGATTTCTGCTCCAAATTCAAATGGAGAGAAGTTAAGTCAAACAAGACTGCATTATATTTTTCCTTGCCCCTAAAATCAGGGTATGTTTTCAACACATATGAGTTATTTCAGACTCATATGAACTACCAAGACTTTCAGAACAATGTAGTGTGCATTTCAGTGTAGCAGGCAGCATATGTTCTGTCTCACAGAATGGCAGCTACCTCTGCAGACTGCCAAGTCCCATAAATTTAATGGTGCAGCCTACAGAAAGCAGGATCCTAATGGTTATATATCTATAGACAGAAATTCATGGTGCTAGAAAGGCCCATTCAATCATCTAGTTGGACTTTCTTTATATTGAGGGGCTCTTAAATTTCACAGTGTAGCGCACTGTGCAGGAATAAATACATAGCTAGTCATCTTTATCACCTATGGCAGCTTGTAATGAGCTCCAGAAGCCATGGCAGCAGAGCCTGCAGTGTACATGGGGCAGGACTGCCACAGCTTCTAGGACAGAAGGAGGGGATCAACCAGAATGGATGCTTCACTCCAAACCTGTTTCTGCAAGCTCACTTTCTTTCGTGCCTTTGCTGCTCTCACATAAAAGTCTGCAAGTCACGGGCCTGCAACCACGAGAATATACACACTGGCTTCTTCTGCGGTCTAACAAGATGTAGCACTTGAAGACAGAAGTCTTGGGGTGAAAACAGGCACTATAGGAAGAGAAAGTAAGATGGCAGGTCCATGTTTCTGATAGTGGGATTTTTTGGGATTCTGATGGCCTCCATTAAGCCTAAGCTTACTGATGTCTGCACAGGCCGAAATCAGTGTGTGCCAATCACAGCAAACAGTAAGGCAAGCAGTGTCAACACAGAAGACTTCAGAGAAAATGC
The DNA here is from genome assembly GCA_014706295.1 of Lycocorax pyrrhopterus obiensis. Taxonomy (NCBI): domain Eukaryota; kingdom Metazoa; phylum Chordata; class Aves; order Passeriformes; family Paradisaeidae; genus Lycocorax; species Lycocorax pyrrhopterus. The sequence goes on along the minus strand of JACSVZ010000007.1, from coordinate 17,908,463 downwards.
CTGACTTGAAGGTCAACAGCTTTGCAGTGTAAATTCTGGTGCTGGCACAGAAAACGTGCCAAGTTTACAGTGTAATCAAGAAACCTACAGTCGTTTGAAGCTGACTTGGGGATGGACCACAGACAAGTACTGAAAAGATTTGTGGTCGTGGTTTTACGTGTGTTCCTGAGGGTATCAGGATGCTTTTCCCAAAGATCACAACATGCAGCAATTCATTAGGAATGCACAGACTCAAAGATACTGAGTTGCTTTAAATTTTCTACTAATCTGTATTGCAGAAATGGGCCTTAGCAGGATGAGACATGGACACTCGATTTAAAATGTGGTAGAAACTCGCTTTGAAATACTATACCTTGATGTGTGACACCCCTAACAGACTAGGAACAGGCTAAGATTTGCTGAAGTCAGCCTCCAGTGCTGCTTCTGATTGTTGGCCTGTTCTGATTTATACGACTGTCCCTACCAAGACAAGTATCTCTGTACTTGACTCAGAAATGAGCTATTAATTCATAGAGGTCCCTATATTAAATACATATGCTATATGGTGCTTTCTGCCACTACAATGCCTTTTTCTTCATATTTTGCATTCATTTCCCTCTTACATTAATCTTGCTTTCCAGATAGTTGGTTAAGTTAATGTATTTGCACCTGGCTCATGCATTAATCTCTGCAAACTACATGATATTTTGCATGCTGCACACCTTGTCATAAATTATTGCATAGTATGTATAACTCCGTATTTCCAACCACTATAAATAAAGGCAAAGCAATGCCTCAGCTACTGCTGCCTCACAAAATAACATTGACAGAAGGAAGCCATTCACAAATAGAGAAATAATGCAGATTTCTTTTCAATCTAATGGGAATTAGGGAAAATATTTTAAAGTTCAGCAAGCAGTTGGAATTTTAATATATAAGTTTACTAACACAACTCCTAGTGCTGGCCACGAATTCTAAGAAGGATAAGGAAATGTCACTGTGCTGTGAGATAAGGAGTCACTTAATCTTCCCTGTCTTATTCCTTCCTTTGTTCAGTTTTCTTTTATTAACACAAGAACAACAGGTTTCTTTAGGTTTTGAAGTATTCTTACTTATCTCCCTTATTTATCTCCTTTTTTGTAGTTGAAAAGCTTACTAGCTGGGGGTTCATGCAGTGTCTGTCATTCCTTGCAAACCGCAGCTGCGATATGGAACAAAACGAGGAGCTCTTAATGTATGCAGTGAGGAAAGTTAGATAGACTTCCTCTACCCTTCAAACTGGAGGCACAGCACACCACTCCCTGGATACAAATTACCCCAGCCTCACTGGTCCTCTCTCTGGGGTTGTGGGATCTCACAGTTTGTCCTCGTCAGGAAGATAAATTTTCTAGAATGACACCATGTTCAAGTGGGAAAAATAAATTACTCAACAAAAGCTATTTTCTGACTAATTTAAGACCCTTTCATCATCAAGGAAACAGAAAACTGCATTCATCCTGACAGTCTTTTATTCAGGTATACAGTGGTAAAAGTTGCAAGCAAAACCATAAAGTCTTCAGGACACCAACAAAAGCCTTTTCTCATCATAGCTGCAATAAGATCCGAAATATTCTTAATGTTCAAATGGCTGCTCTCCTGTCTGATTTCTTGTGCTACGCTTACGCCACTGCCTGAAGGTTGCTGTTTCTGTTTCCCATTTTGTTGAATTCCCACAAAAATGTTGAATGAATATAGTTCTTGTAGAAGTCTGCAGTTGTGAGCCCAGAGATGCTCAGGTGGTTTCAAAGCAAGTTAAAAGGGTTTGCTAGGAGCGGTGCTCAAAGCTTTAGTTGTGGGATTAAATTGTAGTAACAGTAACAAAAACCTGTTCAACACATTAGGTAGTAAAAGAATGTCATGTGAGATCTGCAATTTTGGATGCAAGTTTGTTGATGTTCACATCCACTGTATACTTTCAAGTCCTTTTTTTTTTTTAATACCAGGAATACATCTGCAAGGCAGGTGTATTAAGACTGATGTATAGAATGGTACTACAAAGCCTAATAGTTGAGCAGTGAAAGTCTAGTCCAAAGAATAAGTAGCAGTCAGTCCTTCCTAAGGGCAGAAGACCTCTTGCCAAGTTGGACAATGCCACTTACCTGCTGTGACCTCCCTGACGTCTGTTCTGTGTTTTCCTGCATTCCCTGTGCTACACTGACCTGATACGCTGCCAAGGTGAGGGATAAATTTGGCATGCCCTTGCTTCTCAGCAGTATTGATGCAGTGGCTTTTCTTACACTCGCTTTCCTGAAGGAATGGCTGCCCTCAGGAAAGATCTCTTTCCTCCCTTCCTTAGTTCAGCTTTGGAATACAATCGAAACTTTGTTTTATTCTGTGGATTCTCCCACATAAATTTCTTTTTATCTCAGAAGTCAACTATATCAGTTAATCATAAAGAATCTGGCAATACTATGTGATGCATGTGTGGGGCAATATATAAATGCCAAATCTTGTTGCTGCAGGCTAGAAGGGAAATACTGCTTATGAAATATGTTTTAGGAACTGAAAAGGCCAGAGCATTTCTAGGCTGAAGTTTACCAGCAACTTAAGTGCCCCTATCCCTGAAAGTCAGGTCACACATAGGCTTAAATCAGAGTTATGCCATTTGCAATTATTTTCAAGCATGTACCTTCAGAGATAACACTTAAAGAAAACAAAAACATAGACAATTGACTTTTCTTTCTGTCTTTCAAATGTTTGGAACGGCAAAAATCTTCTATTGCAAAGACACCAACAAGACATTAATAAATTAACAGATAAGTGTTTTTATAGTATCATGGAGAAAAATACATTATTCCTTTGTTATTGGCCAAGATGTTATTTGTTAAGGAAGCCTACATTTTAAAGGGACAGGATAGAAGACTGGACTTTCAGCTGGGCTGAATTTCTGTTATGTTGATAATGTCAAAGTCCCCTTCCCATTCTTCTTAACAGAAGTCTGGTGAATGCCCAAGAGAGCTGGTTATTGGCAAATCCCTCCTCATGTGAGTTTCCTTTCCCTCTGTATTTCTGAATTTCATCCAATTCATGATGATTCTCTTTTCAAGGAAAAACATTGTCCTCTGAATGGTGTTCTGGCCTTTTTCTACATTTAAATCACTTCCCAGCATCGCCACCAGTAAATTTCACTATCAGACACATTCTTTTGTATCATAGATATTAATTAGAGAAGAAATTGGATCATCATGCAGTAGGCAAGGAATCTGGCAGGGAGGCCAAAGACATTGGTTTTATAGCCCACAGAGTTAAACCTCATTTTTTTCCAGTAGTAACAACAATGGTGAACATAAAGGCAAAAGTATGATTGTTCCTGGAACTGCGAATCTCAAAATAACAACTTCTGGGGAAGAAACAAACCCCCAGTGATCTCAGCAAAGTGAACCAGACAGACTTAATCCCTGAATGACTAGAAACCAAACAGATTGAGTCACAAGCTGAGTAGTAAAGATTTTTAATAAACTTTCAATTTGGAGAATATTATATGACTGCAAATAAAAATATAATACCTTTATGGAAGGGGTAAAAATTACTGCATGCTACGGCTGGTTCACTACTCTGACCTCAGTAACACACTGGAACAGATCTTTGAAGTAAGGAAAAGGGGGGGAAACGAGGTCTGCACTTTCTTTAATAGGGACTTATTTTCAAGATAATAGGTTAATGTGACTGGACAAAACATCTGTCACAGAACAGCATGGAAAATGTTGGAATATATTTTAAGCATCTTGCAGGAGCTCTCCTATACTGCTGCAGATGCCCAGACCACCCAAAACAAGTAGCTTCCATCGAGAAGTAATAAAACATGAAAAGGAAGTTTCCCAAAGACAATCTCAAATGGTGTTTGCTACAAAACAGATTGCCCAGTGATTGCAGGGTAGTAGAGAAGAATAAAGTGAGATAATCAGGACAGCAGAGCCATTGTCTCCACTAACCATTTTCTAGCCTGTGTCACTTCCTATGAGAACAAACTGGTTTTAGTTGCTGTGGACAATTGTATTTCCATGGTCCGGTCTGAACTACTCCGTGTTTTTGCCTCTAAAGGAGCTTATGTTACGTCTGAAACCTACACAATAAATCCCTTCTATGATGCACTTCATGAAAGCAGGACTCTTAATTCAACATGTAAATGTGATGTTCACACTTTTTCCATGTGCTGCTCCTGCAGAAGAGAAAGCATATGATGGTACTATGGATTTTGTTGCTTGTTACCATCAAACCTTGACCAAGTAAAATATTATCAGGGTAGGAGAGTATCCTGATATATCAGCTAAGATACATCAGCTCTGAACTAGTGATGAGCATCAAATATCACAATCTCTGTAACTTTCATGCCCTCAGTCAGTACTGTTCAGCAACTGCCTTTACTATCTATAGCTATTGCATTTCTCTTCAGCACCTTTCCCTTGCTGAAATACCTCTGGTTGCTCAGTCGAAATAAATCTGCACACCAATGAAACCTTGCTGAGACCCCCAGGGACTTCAGGCCTCGACTGCAAAAATGACACCTGTACTGGCTTTTAAAAAAAGATTGGCAGAAGATGCTGCAGAAGAGCACCATGCCATTAATACAAAGTGCCAAAAGCAAATTTTTTTAGAGCAACTGGCAAATGTTTGGGCTTCTAGCACTTGTTTGAGACTAGAAAACAAATATTTTACTTATGTATGAGAAAACGAGCAAAAGCCAGCAAGATTTTTTTAAGGATCTTAGTATCCTTCTTTCTAAATTCTAAATGTTTAGCTTAGTTATTTCTCTGCACTTCTCAGATGATAACTTTTACAAAAGGCATTTATCATTTTCTTACTAGTAGTGTTTGAGTTTGTTTCTGTCATTTTCAAACTCAGATTTAAAACCCAAACAGAAAGATGAAGGTAAACTAAATCTCTGAGGGAAGCAGGGTGGTGCATTTCTTTGCCTTGTGACTGTAGGCAGCCGGGCCAAAGGCTCCTAATGAAATTTCACTGCATTGTTAATCTCCAGCAGTGTGGGCTGTAAAGCAAAAAGCACAGAAAATCACACAAAGTAGTACAATCCCAACACTCTATTGACAAGTGTTGGGCAAGCAGGGACTTGGCAGAGGCTGAATAGGGAGAAATGAAATAAAATAAGCACTGGGTATGGGAGCTATCATAGCATTTCTGAGGCAGGGAACATGGCAAGCCACAAGAAGCTTCCCCAGCAGCACAGAGAGGGTGAGTAACAGCACTGGAAGATCAGTAACCGTGTCAGCCTGGCCCAGGCAGTCAGTGGCGTGGACAGCAGGTCTGGTTCATGTGCACAGATTGAAGTGGGACCTTTACAGTTCCAGCTGAACCCCTCGAGGATGACACATTTTGAGAAAATTAATTACCATGGTCATTTCTTCTTAATTATTTCTCTTCCTAAAAAATATTGACAGCAGAAATAATGACCATAACATACGGGCTATGTTACACATCCGAAAAATAATTGTATGGCACTTAAGTTTCCTCCCTCAGTACATTTCTGAAGGCCTCCATTTTGGGTTTTGGATGCAGGGAGAGGCAAGACACACGAAATTCCTGATTAGCAGTTGCTGGCCAATTTCATTCCAACTTTTCCACTAGCACTTAAGTTATCTCTCTTCTGAATCAACAAAGAAGACATTGAATTGTACAGCTCTTGATCTTCATCCTGGAAATGTACACCTAAAAATGGTCTCACACATTGAAAAAAACCACCACTGCATTTCTCTGCTATTGCTGCATCAATTACTTCAACATATTTTCAGTGGTTTTAGATGGCTTTTATTTACAGTAACCTTACCAATAACATGATACAAATACTTATTTAATTCCTAATATGTAGTTTTTGCTAAACTGAACATGTGTTGCTCACAAAAATCAACCTATCTGAACCAGTGTGAATGCACTTGTCTCCCAAGCATGAATCTAAGCAGTTGGTTGAGTGTGGCTTACTTGGAGTGCTTGTTCCCACACTTTGACATCTGCTTTTTTAAATTTTAGTTTACATTTGTGTCTGATAGAATTAGGAGAAGAGAACAAATCACTATACTGCTTGTTAGCTGAAATAACCTGCATTTTCCTTCTTGCTCTGTAAGAAGGCATCTTGATGTCTTGCAGCTTTGTTTTTCCCCTTGGCCTCTCAGAGAGCAAGGAAGCAGTGTGGAGGTAGTTTGGGGTACCTGCTGCCTTCATTGCTCCTGCCACCAACATCCGGAGTTGAATCCAGACTGCTTAAAGAGAATTAGACTAACGAGGCTGATAACTTGTCTAGATCTAGAAAGCTGAATAAACAGAAGAAAAAAAACCTCATTCATTTTGTGTTGGTGGAATGGAAATCAGCTGAGCCATGACAGGCACAGTGAAAGATTCGTCTGCCAGGGCACAGAGATCATTAAAAGCAGAGGAACACCAGGGAAGACCGTGGCTTGGGAACTCAGCTGCTAGAGCTGCAGCAGCACACCAAAAGCAGGACAAATATGAAAGACAACAGCTCCAGAGACCTGAAATACTCAGCAGTGTTGGCTTTGTAATGCAAGTACTCTCCTACTCAGTCTGCCTCTGAAGGGCCCTCCTGTCAGGCTGAACAGAGAAGAAAGCCAGAGGTACATGAATCCTTGGCTGCTCTGCTGCAGTGATCACTGAAGAGCTCAGCCAAACCACACTGGCTCCCAGGGGCTTTGTGCTAAGAGCCATCCACGGCCACTGAACCCACGAACTCACACTTACATGTGCCTGGAATTTCTCCAGCTAAGAAAAAGTTTCATTACACTTCTTTGAAGACATTTAGGAAAGCTTATATTTAGGCTAGAGATGTTTTTGAAAGAGAGAGTTCATGGCCAGCTTGTTTAAATAGGAAAGATTTCTTTTGAAAGAGAGAAGCCTTCAGTTTCTGATTTCTCTGTGTGCGTGATGGGTAGAGTGTTTCATTATCCTAAGTGCTCCTCTAAGGCAGGTGTACTTGGTTTATGGAATGAAACTAAATTGGCATATCTTTTTCCAATACCAGCTACATTATTTCTGCAAAACTTAAACTGTATCTCTGTGCCTAGGATGCATGCAAATAACGCAGAAGTGGTTAAAAAAAAAAAAAAGGAAGAAAAATTATTTTCCTATACCTTACTCTTTATTTTACCAGAAAACACAACCAGCGCTACCATGTACAAGTATAATATTCCCTGGATAAAGCAGCACACTACTGCATCTATCTATTTATTGCACAGTAAATGAGCATGGGCTGGGTGGGTGCCGCATGAGAGCTGCTCAGGAGCGGTGCAACACTGCCACCATGTGCTCCGCGCCGAGACCTGGCTTTATGGAGTCACTACAGTCACCCTCCTCTCTGCGCTGCTTTAGAGAAAAAGAAAAAAAATTAAGGGTAAGTAAGTCATTTCTCCCCAACAAAAATTTTTGTTTTACTGTGGATTTAGGCACTGGGAAACTATGTCTGGAGCATTGCCCATCAGCCAGCAGTCTCCATTTAGAGAGTCAGCCAGCAGGCAGCACACTTGGGAGTCTCCTATTGGTCTGTTGTTCTCGTGGGGCACGCGAATTGCATTAGGAATTAATGATCCCAGGCTTAAGTGGAAAATTCAAGAACTGAAATAGATCAGGAGGGAGTGTTTTTTTCTAAAAATACCGCACTTCTTTAACATTTTTGCTAAAACTGCCAAACAGTATCTTTCCTAGAGTAATCCAATGAAAATCACATTCTGGTTACAGTGGGAATGATTAGCCATACACGGTTGCCTCTAAGGATCAGTGACATTTTCAATCACCTTCGACACAACCTTGGTCTTTTTCAGAGGGGCTAGGTCTTGACTAAGTGTGATGCTGATCTCAGCACTAACAGAATTCACAAACAATCTATCTTTGCCTTTCAACAAGGCTAGAATATATTTTTTTTTCCTCTTGATGAAAAAGGCTAAACATTAAACATAGAACCTTAGTGCAATCAAGCTACAGTAGAGTGAAGGCATACTATGCTTTTGGTATTTTTCACTTGGGCGAACTAAAGAAGTACATAAATGTGTGGCGTCTGCAATGGCAGGAAAGACAAATTTAAATAACAAGAAACAAGATTTTTTTGTTTTGTAATCTGAATTGATGGGAAGGGCTACGTGGAACCATTCGTGCCACAGATGCAAAAAGCAAATACATGTTTGTACAAGCAGTGTGGATACATTTACTGGCTACACACAGTCAATCAAGCCTTTCCACCACGATCAAGGTCACTGAAGCTACAGTCCCCGGCTCGTCCAGAAGATGGGCAGCAAACCTGCTGGAACCAGGGAGGGGCAGGGCCTGAGCTGGCCCTTTCACCCTACTGACACCCTCAGTGAGCCACAAGCAAATTTGAAACATAAGTTCGAGGAAGTGAATCTTTACTGAATTACCTGGCACAAATTGCACTTCTCTACCGAATGCCAGGCAGTGTCATGCAGCCATTCTGGTTCCTGGCTTTGCCATTCTGGTCAAAACTGAATATTTTTATTTGTACGCAAGACTAGAGAGTGCATCTGACAGCACTCCTTGCATACTGTTGTTTTCCAGCCCAATTCTGTCACGATTCAAAATGTTAATTATGAAAGCTAAGACCTCTAACTAAGTTAAATGCCTAAATAATGCAGAACATACTAGGCTCAGAACTTACCAGTACTGTGGTACAGTGCTCAAAGCCATGATTTTGCACCTCTGAAATTCATTTCTAGTACAGATTCTCCTTCACACTGCTGCTAGAAAGCATCCTATCCCATCTCGAGTATTTCCAGAAGCATAGTTACTAGCTTCCTTTTATAAACAAACCCCTCATCAGCTGGCCCTTCTCTAAGAAACCAGAAAGAACAGAGAGCATGCAATGAGAGTACTGTTCCTCATTTGTACAGTTTTTTATTTTTCATTGTTTATGGCCTTGAGACATTAGAGAAATGTGTGATAATATTTTATCTGAGTTTAGACAGTTATGAGTGAATTCATGAGAGATTCACTGGTGATGGAGTCTTTCCTTTATTACTCAGCTCTTGGATATTTGATTCTACAGCTCACCAGAAAAGACCTAGCCCACTTCAGCATGAAAAGTAGAATGCAGGCAAACACATTCCCAGCAGACAAGATCCATCAGGGAAAGTGATGTGACCCAGTTGTACTAGTTCAGCAAGACAGGAACATGTCCAATATCAAACAGACATATCAAGAAGATTCCTAATGGTGTTTTTTTTTTTTTTGACAATACAGTGTAGCATCATTATAAGAACATGCATGATTTGCCAAAAAAAAAATCAAATCTGTTGTTTCTTGTCATATTTTGAACATTTGAATTAAAATTGTCATTTAAAAATCCTCTTCACAGCAAACACTACAAATGTAATTGTTTTCAGCTTGATGCAAAAATTGGTTTCAGAAGCATCTAGGGCAGCAACTACTCTAGATGCTACTACAAATTCCTATCAATAATTCTTAGCTGCACATGGGTTTGAGGATCGTGTCAGTACATGACTAACAGACAATCACTTCCACTCCTCATTTCAGTCCAAGACCAATAGAAAATACATCTGAAGCCTGAATATTCCCAAAGTAGGGGCTGTCTTAGGGCTTGAGGGTTTGGGTTCAGCCCCCAGTGAGGTACAGACCCTGAAATTCCATTGACTCTTCACTGAAATGGGCTTTTTGTTTACTCCATTCAGCCTCTCTCCTATATAAAAGGTCCTAATAACTTTTATATCACATGCTCTGCAGTGAATGGATAACTGCGTCAACCCAGCAAGAGCATGACTCACTAAGTGAGCAATATCCATTTTCAACAGGGCAAAAATATCAGTGTAGACCCACTTAATTGTTCCATGATACAATTTAGCACTGCTACAGCATGTATTACATTAATTAAAAGACTTTCCTTCCCGTCAAAGGTATAATCAAGGCAATTTTCTTCCAAACATAATCAGAAAACTATGCAAGGAAAGCTTTGCAATATGAGCTATTTTTTCATGTGGAGAGCTAATTGATTTTCTATCATTTTTCCCCTTTGGGATTCAAATGAAGCTTTACAAAAGTTGTTGCTCTTTTATATGTAATTGGTCCACTTGAACTTTTCGGGTTTACCTGAAACTAGGCCAGCAAAGTACTTTTTTGCTCTCCTTCTTCTGAGAGATTGTATCAACAATCATTAAAAGAAAAATTGCCTAGAGGTCACAGAAAACTCCAGAGTGCTTAAAACAATTAACATTTATAACAGAAAAACTTTACTGTGAGGTGGCAGTCAGTTTCCTCTCCGATTGAATACATCAGCAAACATCTTTCTGAATCTTAATAATATAGGGGTGGTTTGAAGAAACACACATTTTTGTTTCCTCAGTGCTTGGCACCAGAGGAAAAATTCCATCTGGAAAAGAAAGGTTGGGGAAGGAGAACTGAAAAGCAAAATTGAATGCTGTTACACCAATAAGTAGTAATCAATCTAGATGTTGGTATTGTCCCCTAGTCATTCCTTTGGGGAGGGCAGGCTGAGGCAGGATTACATGGAGGCTTGTTTTGGAACAGAAAATAAACAAAAACTCCATTCTCCTCGGGGGAGTCTCTTGCAGCTCCCTGGAAGTGTCCCAGAGAACTGGCAGCATTATGCAAGAGCCCAGCTACAGAAGACAGGGAGTGTCCATGTGTTTGCTGTGTTGATTCTGATAGGGCCACAGTGGGATGGGAGTATCAAGAGGAATTGGCAGTGACCAAAAGACAGACTAATTTGAAGTTGACTGAACTGAGTTTTGCTCTGGATTATTTCAACCAGCAGCACCTCCCTGACTTGGGTAGAACAAATGCTTCACAAAAATACCAGCTTACCCCAATATGCATCTACTGAAATTGACAGATGGTCAACCAAAGGGTTTCGACAGCTTCTTCAGCTCTCAATATGAAGAAGATTCCCTTTTCCCGTTGAGAAATGTAGCAATGCCATAGCTTGTTCTCTGTTCCCTATATTATATTGATTGCTGTATAGTAGCAGCTGAGACCAATAAAGGCAAGGAGAGAAAACAGTAAAAAAAGCATGCCCTGCAAATATAGATCTTACAGAGCTTTTGGATTCTGGAAAAAAAAATTAACTTAATTTATTCCAAAGTAAGATCAAATGTCATGTCATTTACTTCAGCAAAGAGCTCAAGGCTGAGCGATGCAGTCGTGAGCCAAAGATCTACACACAGACACAGGTTTTCTCAAAGCTCTTATGGGGTTCTGATCCAACATTCCACTTCCAAATTCTAATCTAAGTCACCTTTCTAAGAACAGGAAAAAAAAAAAGCCATCTCTCCTATCTTACTGTGCAATTGTAATGCAATGAGACTGTTCAAAAAAAGCAGAATATTTAAATAATATATCATTGTTCATTTCTGCAAATGCTGGCAGTGATGCTTCACAAATGGGCCGCCAGCCTGTGTACAAATCAAGAATTGGTAGAGATGCTCCGGAACTAAAACAACCAGACTGAACCTGCTTCACTAAACTGAACCATCCTTTCTTCCATTATAGGAATTGGAACTCAAGACAAAACAATCTTAACAAGCAATTTTTTTCAAACCTGAACCATTCATTCTCATGTGCCTTAATCTTGGAGGAAAAATATTAATGAAATCCAGGTCCTGGCTGATGCACTACTCTGTCCCTATGGCATGTTCTCCGATATTTATTTCCAAATTTCTTTTAATTGTGCTTAGCAAATCAGCTCCACCAACTTCTCTTTGTGATACTTGCAGAGTCTAGTGAATCTGAATTTCAGCAAGCTGTTTTTCCTAAATTTACCATTACTTAATTTTATTTCATTCTTAATTTAATCACTTCTGTTCAGAGCACTCAAAGTCATGGTTTTTTTTAGTATCATCTTTGAAGGATGTCTTTGATCTGTTGATTCTGGGGCAGAGAGTGAAAAGTATCAAAAGAATATACATTTCAAAAAGTAAATTTTGGGAGATATAGGATTACAAGCAGTGCCAGATAAACACTCATTTGCACATTTGTGAGCAGAGCCCAATCCTGTCAGTTAGTAAATGCTATCAGTTGTGAGCACCTTGTAAAACACACCCCATAATGAATACTAGTTTTGGTTAGCCCGCTTGCCAGCACCTTCATACACGGGGGCTCGGGGGTGCAGTGGGGAGGGGTGATATTCAGCTGGCTCTTTTCACAACCAAGCTTCTCACACAAACATTGCAAAGGAATCAAAAGCAAAATATCAAGCATCACACTCGGAGCACAAGGAACGTTTGGCTGCTCAGCCAACCTCTCTTCCCACTACCTCTCCTCTTCCTGCTCTAAGCAGAAGGATATCCACTGGGCCATTGGGGTTTTGTACAGTTTACATTACTAATGTTCATGAATGGGAAATAAATCTGTGGAATTCAGGCAATGTGTCACAACCCAAAACAAAGAGCCTTAAACGGATCACGATTTTGTTGTGGGGAATGTTATTCAGCTAATCAAAGCTGTCAGTATTTTTGACAGTCTGGATTTTGAAATATGTTAGTTAAGAGAATCCTTGGTGAGCACAGGAGACAAAGTGTAAGCAGCTGATTTAAACAAAGGCAATTTGGAATTAAATTTTCATTCAATAAGTAGGCTGACCATTATTTGTATTTTCCTGATTGTTTGTTTTGACAGCTTTGCAAATGCTGAGCTTGAGCAAGAAATGCTAACCATGCTTTGATGCTTCCTGGCCCACACACCAGCCTTCCATCTTTTTTACATTAAAATTTTATCCAGCAGGAAAGTAGCTCATCGGATTAGTGTAGTGTCAACTTCTGGAAAGCTAGTTGCAAAACTGACAGAGGAAAGACAAAATCAAAAATAAGGAAAAGAGGATGAAAAATGCATTCCAGCGTTTCTCTCTCAAACACCAAATGTGCAAGCTGCAGCAAATCTAAATGGCAGAATCAAGACTTTAGGTAATCAGTAGAATTTGTCCTCTCGCTAAGTTATTCTGAGGAGCATAAGCAACATAATAAATGACACTTGCTTCTTTCTAAGAATTATGCACATCGTATTGCACCTTACAAGTTTTTATACACATGGACATAAAAGCAGATGGATTCAAGAAAACTTAGATCTTACTTGCTACAAGTACACACCTGCTCTCCAGAAACTGCCACCAGAATCCTCAACCACAACAGCCACATAAGAACAAACTCTGTTGTAACATATGATAGAATGAGGCTAAAGCCTTAATTTATGATGTTAGCACTGCCACAAAATATACTGAAGAATCTCACACAAATTTTAATCTCATTTTAATGGCTCAAGAGATAACTGTGTTGTAAATCCACATTAATTACAAAATGATTACACTAATTTTTCAGCTGGGCATTCAAAGGCTTTCAAGAACTGAATGAAGTCAACAGAATATTTTAGTATGGTTCACTCTCTAGAAAAATAACACTTTCCATTTAATTCTACTATCTTTAGAGTCCTTTTACCCATTACCTTCCTACAGAGTGCAGTTATGCCAATTTTCACATTTCATTGGTTCTTTTTATATAGGCAGGTTCCTCACTGCTTTGGGTTTTTTAGTTCATATCAGTAGTATGTGGTTGCTAGAGAAATGTTTCATTAGTGATTTTTACACTTAAGCATCTACTTCCCCAAAGTTTGGGAATATTCAGATCAAAGAGAGCTTTGAATATAAAGAGAAAGATTTTCTACAATCTGAAATTCAGTGTGAAGTTAGATTCAGGAATCTTGTTCAGATCTATCTTTCCTTATTCTTTTGGAAAGTGTATGTGGAGAGATGTATTGAACAAGACACCACAGAGTACATGAAATTATAGATCATTAATCAGGGGAATTTTATTATCTGTCCTTTTTGGAAGTGCTGTAAATGAGACAAATATTTCTGCATTCTCATAATGCATTAAAACTGATTTCCATTTTAACTGTGGGGCACTGCAATTGCAAATAAAGTAGCTTGTCTATAAAAACGACAGTACCTTTTAACACTTGCTTTTATTCTTACAAACTTGTCACAGACAAGCACTAAAACCATCTTCAGTCTAACTTGTGGTATTCACAGCCTATACACCTGCGAGTTGGCTTGCAGTATCTTGTCAGCAAAACACAAGGTGCCACCTCCAACAGCCGGCAATCGAAAATTTACCAAACTCACCGTCTTTTGAGATTTTCTACAACTTAATACCATCATAGAGAAAAGTGTCTGCCTTGTTTTCCCAAGGGATGTGCAGATATTTGGCACCTGGGAGAGCTGCATGTGCCCAGGTCTTGCAAAGGCAGCCGGCTCCCAGCCAGAGCAGCCCGGGACAGATGTGGCACCCCAGGGCCACCTGTGCTAACTGACAGCTGGCCACAAGAAAGCACTCCACGGTGGGAATGCCCTGCACTGGCACCAGCACTGGGCTCTGTGGGCAGGGAGCCGCTTCCTGAGGCCAGCAGAACCCTGAGCAGAGGTTTCCTCGCCTCACTGGGGGATTTGGAAACGCAGGGGCTGAGCTGCAGCCTGGGAAGGAGGGTGGCGAGCTGCCTGCTCAGCACGGCCCAGAAAGGGAACGAGGTCCAAGGAGTCTCTGCCCCAACACTTGTCAGCCACATCTTCAGAAGCAGAACATTCACTACTGATGTGACACAAATTTGTGCTGAACAGAGGTGAATAGCCACACTTGGCTAAACCACACTGGAGTGTGCATGGAGCCCCAGCACAAGACTGCTGCTTCAGCTCCTTTGGTCAGTGTACCTGAATTGTCGCACGGCCTCTTTGCAGGGCTGTGAAAATGCATGCCCTGGTGGTACTGAGCTACTGCTTAGACTCCAGAGTAAAAATCAAGGTAGAGGGCAACAGGATATAAATCAGCCTGCTATCCAAGCAGACACTTTTATACCAAATGTCTGTTTACCCACACTATGATGTAAATGAAGTTGCTGAGCAACCAGGCATTTGGTCCTATTTTTACTTCTGCATTTAAAGTAGCATCACTGAGAGTCTACCTTTATAAGAAAGTGTATGTTTTCACAAAGGATGTCAGATATTTTAAAAACAGTTCCAAGATAAAGCAAAGTCCACTTCCAATCCTTGCCAAGATGCGGAGGGATAAAAACCACTTTAAAGGACGTTGGAATCTTTAGTAGTTATGCATGTAATCAAGTTTCATGATTTGCACAGGACTTGAAAATATATGTGATATTTTTGTTAAAGCAAAAAGCAATGTTCTAAGCACACACAACTACAGAAACTCCAAAATTACCTGTGTAGTATCTGAACAGTTACAAGATACGGTTTTTTACATTTCATTTCCATTGGCTCTTCATTTAAATCTTTTCCCATAATGATAATGGGTCATATACATAACTATATATTCAATGAAGTTAAATCAGGAATTGATTTGGCTCCATATTCTTTCAGCTAAGCCTGTAAATACCAGACTCCCGTCTGCTCTGTATGAATACAAATGGCCTCAGTGGAGTTCTGCCAGTTTATAGCAGCAGAAAATCAAGGCCAGAGGATCAAAGAGTCTTTTCCATAAGAGTAAGGATTTGTTTCCAGGCCATCTTCTTCATAAGGTTCTGAATTATCTGGTGGGTACTCTCCATACTAAAATTATTTTCCTTCAGTGGCATTTTGAGTATCCAAGTGTATACCAGGATACCTCTGTGCATTAATAGAAATATATTTATATCCATAACAGCATCTGAGTCAGGTCTGTCTGCATCTCTTTGCATTTCTTCAGTCTTTATCTCATTCTTCCACAACCATTATCTCAACAAATAATTACTGTTCCTTTTACAGTCATGGGAAGTGAGCATTAACCCTGAACATTAACAATATCCAAGCTCTCACCTCAGCCAGCCAAGGAAACAACCCTTCCGTTTCCTGCCCCAGTGGAAGGATTATTTTACTTCCCATAAAACTCAGAGTTCCTAAAACTCAGAGTTCCTCCCCGTAACTGAGGATACACCAAGACTGTGGAGAGAAACAGTCAGTATCTCTCTGGCAGCACCAAAAGTAGCAACAAGTTCAACACAGATAAGCTCACTGACTGATAAGGATGCACATGTCTACTGCACTTTAGACATCAATGAAGTCATGAACACAAAGGGATTAGGGAGATGCACCACACAGCCTTCACTTCCAATGGCTTCACCCAATGTCAGAGATTTTGCAGTTCAAAATCCTTGTCAGTGTGGTACGGAGAAAACTGTTCCCTACTGCAGCAGCCCCTAAGTCGATCCCAAGTAGCACTCCAAGCTCCTGTTCCATGTGAGAGTTTTGCCTTTAATTCTTTTGGAAAACAGGAAAAAGGTTTAGAAATGGCCATAAATAGAAAAGATGAATGTCCCTTGCCAACCCCTGCTGAAAATATTAAACATTAAAAAGAATACAAGCTACAAGAGGAAAAGATATATATTATTCAGACTTCAAACCACCTCACAAACACTAAAACGATTCCAGGTAACTAACTCCATGAGCAAGTATAAAATTTAACATGCACATAAAGTATGTTCTTAAAAATGACAACCTGGTAATGGCTAAGAGGAAAATATGCCTCCTCTGTGAAGGGTAATCAAATGAAAGGTACAAGCCAAAAACAACCACAGGGGCAGGCCAATAAAATGTCATGTTCAGAAAATGTAGCCTATATTGCCTAATCTTCACTGTGATATTCACGTCTGTTAACAAAGAGTAAAAATCTAACTCATGAGTGGTGTAAATGTAAGTGAATTATTCCCATTTCTCTGTGTAAGATGAATGTCACTAAAGAGTTCCAATTTTGTTGGGTATTCTGCAGCAAAGTGTTTCTTTATATCAAAGGAAACCATATAATGACTATACTGAATGACACTTATGGAGCATAATAGGTACTCTGAACATTTGGTAAGAATCATCTGCTTATGAGAGAAGGAACTGAATGGCTGGATGTATCCCTAATGTACAGTGAAAATTTGATAATGAAATGAATAGAAAATGCACTTAAGAGATTCCAGAGCTGATTTGGCCTGAAGAATATTATAAACCCCTAGACAAGCTTTCTCATTGACTCTGCTGGAAGTAGGATTCCCACAGAACTGATCTGTAGTTTGTGTGACTCACACCTTTCTAAAAAAACCACACACAAGAAGCACCTAATTCACCATTCCACAAAGCCACAGAAGTTCACCTTTATGGCTGATTCTTTGTCTGCAGGATAGCAAACTCTGTCCAGAGAGGTCTCTCAGACAGAAGGTTCCTTACTTTATCTTTGCTATACATACATATGTAAATGAGGTTGTCTCCCTTTTTTTTCTGTTGAGGCTTTCAAAGGCTGACCTTGCTATCATTATACAGCACTTCTCCATTTCCTTCTACCAGATTTGTTATGGAGCTCTTCCAGAACTTACTTCTTATCCTACTGATTTAAACACATTATCTGTGTCCTTCAGAAGAAGATGAATTAATAATTAGATCTGTTCAGAAATTTTTAACTTTAAGGCTTCACTGGAAAATTCCAGTTGGATCTAAACCACTTAATTTAAAATATCTTGGGTCCAACAAAACACTTCATCAAATTAAAATAAATTCCCCATTAAAAAAAAGTTTCAGAAAACCCAGCAGAATCTGCTACACAGCCAATTGCATTTTAAAAAACATTTTAACTACAGCACAGGCATCTTTTTGAGCGTAGGTGTTAAAAAAAATTCTCATTACCTTCTTCCAGCAAGGTCCTGTACAAACCAGTTTTTCCATACAACATACTTGTAATTTTGTATCAGTCTCCTTAAATATCTTCTGTGAGAGCTCTTTCTTTTCTGTTTGTTTTTTTTTTTTTTAAATCTCTCTTTTAAATTCTATCCCCTAATCAAGGTAAATACCATTCCTCGAAACCAATGCTATTCAGATTTCAGTGGAGCATGGTTATGGTTTACAAAATCACTGATCCAGAAAATCTCCTTTGGACCATCAGAACACCTTTCTTTGCTTTTATAAATTACCGACAATGAAGCAGCCAACCGGCCACAGAATTCATCCACAGCCTTTAAACAAATCTATGGCTTGGCGCCTTTTCAGTCTGCTCAGGCACTCTTCTCATATTTATCATGCTAATCACCCACTTCAGAAATAAGGGAGAGAGGCCAAGGACAAAATGCTGGTCAGTAAACTTTACTGAATGCAGTTATACCAGAAAACGACCAATAATACAATGCAGCATTGTGATGTTAAACCGAGCCTCAATGGCAAAGCTTCTACAGTCAGCTGAAAAAAAAGGATTCTAAGCTCTTCAGAGAAGGACACAGAGATGCACACTCTTCTCTCCCACCCCTATAGTTGACCTTTACTCAACTCCAGCTTGCTGTATTTCAGTGATGCAGAGTGTAAGCTATAAGCTGTTATGTGGAATCAGCTCCTGTGAAAAAATGTAAAATCTGACAGCCTTTCAATGCCAATTCCTTTAATGGATAAGATTGCTATTTTTTCCTCTGTGTGGAAGAGGGGGATTTTTTGAGCAGTTACTGTTTTAATTTTAGGAGTTGTACACATCAATTTTGATCAACACAAAAAGTCTGTTGGAAACAGGAATATTTATTTTTTTGCAGAACCGAAGTAACTCAAAAGACAGAGAAAAAAAATATTCCCAGATTTATTCACTCATGTATCTCTATACATTTAAAGGAAAGAGTTCATAGACCGATTTGTCAGCTGCTAAAAAGCTCTTCATTGCATTACTGAAAGAAGGAGGTAAAAGGCAGCTTTAGGACCAGCTTTGTACTAGTCAGGAAGCGAGTCAGGACCAGATATAAGCAAGAGTAGCCGTGATGCTATTCTGAAATCCACCGGCATGTTTTGGTCCTATGGAGAAGTCACTCCAGCACACCTATCCTGAGCCAGCACAGGCTCCAAGGCACCTTGGCAGAATAAATGACAAATCTCGGGGATGCCATTTACTGGCTGTGCAGATAAGAACACTAAATAAGGGTACAATGAGGAGCTACATCCATCCCATAGAAAGGATCATTCCAACAGCCCTGCACAGGACACCTTTGACTCAGTCTTCAGCTCTTGCTGATTTGACATCTGTACTCATTTTCTTCTCTTCAGACAACTCTACAATGGCCTTCAGCTCAGCTTCAGAGAACTTAGGGGTCAGTGCCACGTTGTCATAATCAAATTCTTCATCAAGTGAGAATGGTTGAACATCATCGCCCAGTAGCTGTAAGGAGGAAAAACAGATACATAAATAATATTGCTGCAAGTGATAATAAGGAAGCTCAAAATGTAAACTTCTAATTAATATTTAATTAAACTATTTTTTCTGACTCTAACACTCTCAGCTGATTAAGCTCTTTTTAAGTAAAAGAATAAATTCAATTATTCAATTTGACCTAATTTAAGCCATTTAATGTGCCCCATTTGTACTGTACTGTATCTGAATGAATATCATTAACTAATTTTGCTCAAGGCAAGGAATCTAAAAACCTCCCTTGCACACATCTATTATATTCCTGCCACTTGTAGCAGCAAGACTGTGGGGATATGGACACGTTATATGCAGCTATGTTAAATTTCAAAGACAGATTCCATATCCTCAAAATTTGGGTTAGTATTACATAAAGCTTCAGCATACATGCATCTGATACTAATGTAACATTCTTCCCAGAACACAGTTTCAGTGAAGGAAAGGCCTGCAATGAGCAAAATGGCACATAATCAATTTTCAGACTCCAATAATTTTTTTTCACCATCTCAGAGACATGGAATTGGCTGGTTTGCATTTATGCATGATGAACATAAGAATCGTACTGCATTTGCCAATATGTGCTTTGTTGACATATTGTATAGCATTTCTGTATTGCTTCTGGTTGAAATATCTTAGAATAAACACTCTGCCTATAAAATAAAATAAAGAAAACAAATATCTATGGCAGGCTCCGTGCTGATAAGAAGCTGCAGGGGGCCACGACACGAAAGGTTTATGGTAGCAGTTACATAAAATGCCTTTCCAGGGCAACACAGGAGACACATCTTCACCATTAAAACCGTATAGGAATGCTCCCTATCCCATGAGAAGTTAATATAAAATGTCTAGAAATGTGTTTCAAAGATTTAAGCACTTCAGCGCCAAATCAGCAAAACATTTAAACACATGCTTATTTTTCCAAGCTTCTGACAACTCCTCCATGACTACTGATGTATTTGAAATTAAGAACACAAGTATTTGCTGAAAAGCAGGAAGAACACTCAGCATCCTATGATCACTGCTCAGTTTAGAAGGCACAGTATCCTGCACAATTTGATGTGACATTTTGTAAGAAGTAGCATTGACACAGTTAATAGGTCAGAGAAGTGATAGCTGGATTCCTCTCTGGTGGCCGAGCACTTGACAGACATGGCAGAGAGCATCTGGGTAGTATCTACATCTGTTATTAATAAACTATAATGTTGCATGAATAATCAGGAAATAATTTTTCTGGGGTAGTATCATTTTATTAATCATCTGTATTACTCAGTTTTCTAGGGATCTGGCTTTCATTGGCTTCATTAGATGTTGGAGCATCAAATAATTCTGGATGCAGATGTGTAGACCATGGGCTTTTATAAATGGGAAAAACTTTGTAGATAGAGTTGGTCTAGAAAACACTATTCATTCTGCACACAAAGATTATCTTGCTTATATCCATAGACTATTTCAGGTAAACCATCATTAACTTTTATAAATAGCACACTTGGAAAGTATTAACAGGAGATAAAGCCTGTACACAAGCTCTCATCCCCATTAGAGATAAAGCCTTGACCTCCTCAGCATATTCATGTTCATTTTCATCTTTTCCACTGGCAGAACCCCATAGAATTCCTTGTCAGTAAGGTTACCAGCAACTGGGTAACAAATGGTAGCAGCAACCAGGGTTCTACTACCTTTCATCTGCAGAAATCCAAAACACTCTTCTAAAATACAATGCAAGGCACAAATATTTTTCAGTTATTTTGGTTGCAACAATGTTTTTTACAATATTGTGCTGGTTTTGACTGGGGTAGAGTTAATTTCCTTCACCGTGACTGGTATGGGGCTGTGTTTTGGATCTGTGCTGAACATAGGGTTGCTAATACAGAGATGTTTTTGTTATTGCTGAGCAGGGGTCACACAGAGCCAAGGCCTTTTCTGCTCTTGTACAGCCACAGTGGAGAGGGGGCTGGGGGTGCACGGGAGGTGGGAGGAGACGCAGCTGGGACAGGTGACCCCAGCTGACCAAAGGGATGTGCCAGACCACATGGCATCATCTGTCATCAGTGTATAAAGTGGGAGGACGAAGGAGAAAAGGGGAGTTTGGAGTGATGTCGTTTGTCTTCCCAAGTGACCATCACATGTGGTGGGGCCCTGCTGTCCTGGGGATGGCTGCGCACCCCGTGGGAGACAGGGAATTAACTCCTTGTTTTGATTTGCCTGTGTGTGTGGCTTTTGCTTCCCTTATTGAACTGCTTTTATCTCAACCCATGAGTTTCCTTGTTTACTCTTCCAATTCTCTCCCAATTCCACTGGTGGGGAGCAAGGGAGCAGCTGTGTGGGGTTTGGTGTCTGCCCGGGGTTAAACCAGGACACGCATCTAAGGTAACTGAGCTAAGAAAAGTTCAAACTACAGTAAGCTTTTATAGGGATTCTACAAAAGCAAATCTATTTTCCTCTGTCAACAGCGTTACAGAAAGTATACACACATCCACTATGACCTTGTCTTGGCCTTCATGTCGTTCCAGGAACATTTTATGCAGATACAGCAAAATACTGGAAAAACTTTTGTTTACAAAACTCAACCCCAAAATGCTAACTGAAATAAGATGCCAAAATAAAACATACCCGACTTCACCCTGTTAACAACTTTTCTGTTACCCACTCATTGCACATTTGAAAAATTTATTCACACTGCATATTTATCAGTGTGCTTCATCTCTCAAATGAATACTCGAAGCATTAGGGATTCCTTTTTTTCTTCTTCTCCCAAGAAGCCATTGACTTCAAACTTTCATGAAGACAAGCAATCTAAAACTTATATACTGCAAACTGCAATTTTGTTCTATGTCAAAAGGAAGACACTTTACAATAGAACACTGAATCCTCTGAGCTGATCAAGTTATTATCTTGTTATTTTTGCCTAAGGAGCTCAGAGAAATATCTGAATTTCAGGTGTCTAATTTAACATCTAATTGAAATCTTTTTGAGAGCTCTCTGGGAATAGAATCCTGCTCTATTAGAAAACTGCCAGTTTGCTTAAGATTGCTCCTGTGATTCACTCTTTGAAGAGAAAAATCACTTTCATTTACAGTTCCTACGTGTCCAAATTAAAGGAGGGAAAGAATGTAATATTCATATTAATAACTGAAGTATTTTGCTAGAGGTTTTTTTACAAAGTAATATTGTAAATAAAATACCTTAAAGTTGACATTTTCAAAAATCTATTAATAATTGGCAACTCAGTTCTTTTATTAATCTGTGTGGAGTTACACCTAGCTGAACAGCTTGTCTCTGTCCTTCTAAAACTTGTATTTCTGTGTAATTATGGCACTCTATGATTCACTTGTTCAAATTACGTAAAGTATCCACGTACACTCACCAATGATTTCATTGTATGCTCAAGGGAAAACTTACCAGTTCACTAACAAAAAATAAAAAAAAAGTGAGGGGAAGGCTTTATGCTATGATGATCTCATATAAGCTTAATATGTACTAGGGTACTTCAGAGAAAAAAAAGTTTGTCTTGAGCTTGGGGCACAGGACTGGAAGTCAATAAATCTTGACCAATTTTCTACTTCTGCTTCATCATTCTGGACAAGTC
The DNA here is from genome assembly GCA_014706295.1 of Lycocorax pyrrhopterus obiensis. Taxonomy (NCBI): domain Eukaryota; kingdom Metazoa; phylum Chordata; class Aves; order Passeriformes; family Paradisaeidae; genus Lycocorax; species Lycocorax pyrrhopterus. The sequence goes on along the minus strand of JACSVZ010000007.1, from coordinate 17,885,684 downwards.
ATTCAATCTCTGTGTCTTTACTGGCCTCTGAGAAGATATAACTCTTCCATCTTCTCTCACTCAGTCAATGCTGTCTTTTAAGTTCTTTTGTGTTCTTGTTGCATTTATGCACAGCACGTGGCAGAAACAAACCTCAGCTGAGGCCTCTCAGTAAAACCTTAAACCAAAGGAACTCAATGGAAGTTGTATATTAGGGGATAAACGCTGCCGTGCCACAGATTAAGATAAAATGACAGACATGCTAAATACTTTTTTGAATGCTCAAACTACAGACAAATAAAGGAGAAGGGCAGAATTCTTCTTTCCTAATCCCAGCCATACAAAAATTAGGTTTCTAGACTAAGGTAGTCAATCAGCCAAAAATGGCCCAGCCAGAGCTTGTGGATGAAGACACATTACATCTTACAACAAATTGCTACAGCAAGTGGGATTAATCACTTTCTGGAGTTGCTTATCTCTGCCTCTTGGTGACTGGAGGAGTAAAACTACATTTAAAGCTGAAGTTAGGTGAGATGAATCCCACTTCGAATGCATGTTTATAGCAAGAGGATGGAATATATGCATCGACTGCACTCATGTATGCAGAGAGGGAAATAACTAATAAAGATGCGAGGAAGCAGGCATTAAGACATAAAAATACTATGATGTATTTTATGAAAGAATATATTAATTAGAAATAAAGGAGGAAATAAATTTCTGGGTAGGGGAGGGAAATGTTTCGTGATAGTATACTCCAAATATAGAATGAATGCTGGTTCAATCTGCAGTGGCCTGTGGGAGGTCATGTATGCTCCACTGCCAATGTTGAAATCCTGGAATATATTTATGTCTAAAGTGAGGAAAGAAAGATGAAGCAACAGTGGTGGACAACACAAATAATTTGCTGTGTCATTCACTAAGCCACTTTCTAACACCTTTTGACAGAAAAACATTTTCAGGGAGAAAAGGTGTTCTTTAACAATTATTCAAGTTATAAACTGAGTCTTAGCAGAGCTGCTTTTTCTAAACTTTCCCTAGCAATATGTTGAGAGATACACAATTTACCCTGAAGTGCCTCACAAGTGTTTCCACAGCATAGACATTTCTCATCCTGCTATTTTTCATAGAAAATGGCCTCCCATTCTCTGAGAAAACCAATTAGGGAGCCACATTCTGTTGCCCTTCCCTAACAGATTTGTTTTGATGGACAGAGAACAGTCTCATTTTAAAGCAGAGATGTCTCCAGGGAAAATCTTTTTCTCTTTCTGAACTAGTCCTGCCATAAGCAATGCGAGACTTAATTTTCAAGGCAATGACAATTTGAAGCACTGAGGGATTTTAAAATGAACCTGTTCAGTCTTGACAGTTCTAAAAATCAGGCCACAGTTATATTATCTAAATGAAGGCAAAAATATGTTTATAATTTAGGGGAAAGACTGCCTTCATTTTAAGTAGCCTGGCACCAACCAAATGGTTGTGAAAATTGTCTTTCTTCTTGAAAAATGCAGCAACTCATAGCCAATGTAATAATACTCAGTTTCTTTCTAACCCAACTTTCTCTCAAATGGAAATGAATTTTGCATGCAGTCAGATCTTTATCTATTTTTCATGAACTATAGTTTAAAGAATCATATGCAGTCCTTTATGAACACTGCAGGCTGCTACAACCCTCCTTCTTCTTTGGTTTTATACAGAAGTTATGAAATGAGAAAGCTATAAAACCTCATTCTAGTTTTTTGGGTGTTATTTTGTGTCCAATGGATATATCTAAAGGCAAAACCCCTGAATTATGTCAATCCTTAGGGAAAAGAGTGTGTATTTTTATTCACAGAATGTTGGGCATTAAAGCTTGAAAGGTCATTTTAGAACTTCTACTTTTTCCCAAAGCAGACTTGTTCCTTATAGTAAAGAGTTTATTGCAAGGAACTAAACACAATTGAGCCAGGAAAGGAGGCACCACATGCAGTGCTATAACACCAAACCTTCATTGGTCACGTGTCATTTATGAACTTGATTTAAGCCTCATGGAAACATCAGTAAGCATATGAAACTATCAAAACTGGCCCACTTTAGCTGCAAGCTAACTTCAGCCTCTATTGCAATGATCAGGCAGGGGAAAAGAGCAGTGAAGAATTCTCTGCAATAGAAACACCCCCAAAAGTTAATGCTCACGCTGACTATTAGGATGGGAAGCTTAATGACTTCAAATAAGCCTGTGAGCAATCCACACCTTCTGTTGCAGTTTGAAAAGAACTGAATTTCTGAAGGAAGATGGCAATTCTAAATTAAAGCTTGTACTGACTGTGTCTGATTAAAAGGATCAGAGCCCATAAAGCAAACCCCTCCACAGCAGACCCTGACAATGCAGTTTCTCAGCAGCATCTTGCTACTACTTATTTCTGAGAGACCAGATCTTAATTCTGACCACAGTATATTCTAAAACCTTTTTTTTCCTTTTAAGTGTCATGTTAAAGGGATCGTTCACTACCTCCCTGCTGCAGAAAACGGCTCCTATATTAAGCCAATGAGTATGCCATAAGATCATGAGATCACTGGAAAATTAAATGGTCCATCATTCTATGTAAGTAAGGATTGCTGAAAGGCTTAAAAGTGCAAGAACTTACTTGACTATTCTGTGAGTTACACAAATTAAATATTAAAAAGCCCACATACCACTTGAAGTATTGAAGTACACATTTTGAAAATGCAGGATTACACAGTAGCAGTGTGCGAGACAAAATAGTGTTTATTTCAATTCTTAACATATTTAAGAATTCATTATTCGTTTAAAAATTAATAATATGACTTGTTAACTCACAGCAGTTCCACATCCTCCATCTATACCCCTCTGTTCTTGTGAAAATAACATCAGAAGCCAATAGGAAGGAAATAAATACCCCAAAGCCCCAAAGTTTGAATGACTACATCTGACCTCATACCTCTTGGGCTTTGCTGTCTGATGGCTGGGGAACTGACCACGCTCTGAACTTCGGCTGAACAGGCTTATCAAAGAAGGGTGTACAGTAAGTCACTGTCTCTTCCACCTCTCCTGGGAGAACTAATGACCCTGCTGAGTACAAAATAGTCAACATTAACCTTCCACTCAATGCAAAATTAGAAAAATCCTGTTAAAATTTTGTAGCGCTCAGACATGGGCAGAAGCTTGTTAGTCAGTGTGACGTACTTATTGTTGCATAAGCTATCATTAAAACAGATCCATACAGTCCTGAGCTAAAATCTAGATAGTAATACTGTACTAGGGAAAAATCAAACTTGGCTGAAAATAGACAGCTTTCTTCTTTCTTAAGGATGCTGAATTAAAATCTGGATGCAGATGCTCTTAAACTCAGAGAACACTTGGGACTACATTCCTTTCTTTCAGAACAAAGATGGAAGGTCCTCAGCAGAGATGTCTGCAGTAGAAGTTACAAGATACCTCATCTGACACTGATGAGATGAGCAGGCTCATTCATTTCTCTTTTGTTAGAGCTTCACCATCTGTACACTGGGCATAAAGAATCATTGCAAAACATCTTCGCATGACTCTCATAAGACATTAAGTATAAATACCTGGAAGAAGTACTAATATTCCCCACTACAGTGCCAGATGACTCCCTTGTCTAAGGGTATTTCACAGACGTCTCTTTCTTCCTGATCTTTCCAAAAAGAGGTACTTGAGAGTACCTCCCCATATTTGGGATGGAGTGATGTGTAACCTTTCCATACAGGCAGGATTTGTTCCACAGTTCACAAATGCACAGCTTTTCTGAATCACTTTTCCTTTACAAACTTCAGCAAAACATGCAGACTGGGACCAGTGGGTTTGCATTCTGTGACAGATCAGAAGGATATGCCTTAGGTTTAGAAATATCTTTTAACATGAATCAATCTCAGCTCTGCCACAGCACAGATGTGTCCATCGTGTCTCAGTAATGTTTTTATGAAAGAACTTAAGGGGACCATATGTCTTGCAATTTAGTCAAAGGATTATGTAAATCTACCTACTATTTTTTTTCAGCTGATACACAAGTTTCTTTACAGTTTTATACTGCATTTACATTTCTCTTGTAATCTCAGAATAAATTTTCAAAGCATTGCTTAAATGTTAGTTAATGGAACCAACAAGAGAGTACAAACATCCAGGGTGAAAAGGATGAAGTGGTTTTTTATCTCTACCTGCACAATTTTACCACAGTAATGGAGTTTGGACTTCTCATCCTCCTGTGAATCTGCATTTGAAAAAAAAAAAATTTCCTAGCTAGGTCTTTGTAAAAAATACATGATCAAATTCTTAATTTAATTTTCTTCTGGGAATAGTGTAACATTTAAAAGCCAACAGGGCTTCAAATTGCAAAGCAGAATGTTCTTTTTAAAAGAGTTGAATTAATTCCCTTCGGTATTTCATTTCTAGATTTCTGTCTCTTGGTTCATGATTCACATATAAGTGGGTTTGTTTTCATCCCTAGTCTCTTGATTGCTTATGTCTATCTCCAGCCATCTAAGTGCTTTCAGTCCTTGTTCTTAGCACAGCATCTGTTCTGATTCGGCACCAGTTATATGAGAAAGCTTTCTGAAGAGGACAGCACAGTTCACAGGTATCTAGGCTATGTCTTCACATGCTCTGCAGCTGCTTTTTCATAATTTGGGTCAAAAGTATTTGTAGGGCAGAAAGAAGACATAAATGCTCATTTAAAGACAACGGCATCTTCCACTATTGTTTCAAACTTGCAGCCTAAAACTATACCCTTACTAAAGTAAGGGAAGTCTGGACATCAAGAGGTTTTTATCACCTACTGATATAAACACTGATTATTTCTGCACCAAGAGCTTCTCCCCCTCAACAGACCAATCTGCAGAGAGAAGATGAGGAGGAAGCACTGTTATGCAACAGCCTGGCAATGGCTCAGAAAGATAACTCTTAAGAATTAGGACAACAGAAGGAAAATTATTTTTGCTTTTAGCAAGAAGTGCTTGTCATACTCAGAATGTCAATTCCACTTTTTAAGGCTTGTTAGTAATGCAAACAATGTTTCAAATTCCCTTCAATCACCCCGTAAGAATGTAATCAACCTTTGTTTGCCAGTAGACATGCCAGAAATGAGCTTTGTCTCTCTCTATCCTGGCTGTGTGACAGCATATGAAAGTCTAATTGGTAAACGCTGCTTTCCCTGATAATGTTTAATAAAGAAACCCCTTCAGAGAGAAAAATTAGAGAGTTTTGACAGTCCTCCTTCTCAGTGGGAGCACCCAAAGGAACTCCAGGCTATTGTAAGTTCTAGCCAGTACCTCACAGCCTGTTTAGGCTGCTGCTACAGCACTACTGGATGATGATCCTAATTAAGCTGCTAATTATGTTCTCTGTGGAGGTGATTAATTAGCAACAGGAAAGCCTTGGATACTGCCAACAGCACCATATATAGAGATAACTGAAAAGGCAGTGATACCAAAAAAACTAAGAAGACATTTTGAAATGCACCTCTCATACCATGAAGAATCAACTCCCTGGACGATATGGCTGACAATTTTACTCAAGTCCAGCATACTTTAATGACAGCACATTTGGAAAGTGAACCATTCTCCTTAGCCCCTCCCTACCACATCCCAGAAAGTGATGACTATATCTGTCAACGCTGCTGAGCTGGAGTTTTTTGCTTCTTGTGTACCATAGACATCAATTGTGAGTATAGGAAAAAATAATCTACTGGCAAAAGTCTGCTTTTAACTTTCGAGAGTGAAGAAGTTCAAAGTTTTGTCTATAACTTTACGCAGCCAAACGATGCCCAGCTATATATACACTGACAGCTATATATACACTGACACAGGTTTTACCACTTTCAGACACCACATTTCACAAAAATGCTGTTGATGGGGAGTTGAGAAGAGAGCGATAACAAAAAAAGCTTAAAAGCTAAATTTTGCAGTCTCCTCTAATTCTCATGCTTCAGGCTGTTAGTCCCAAAGAGCTGCCTAGTGTGAAATCATCTCAAGGCAGTGTTAAATGGATTGCAGAGACTGAAGAAGAAAAACAAGAAAGAGATTCACTGGTTGCGGGGGAGCCCCATACTTTAAAAAATCCACTTCATTTAACTCTGAATCCTCTTCCTCAACCTGATTTTTCTGGATGCAAACATAGGCTCAAAATATAAATGGAAAGGCACAGATTATGAAAAATAACAGATGTTGATATAACATGCCTAAAGAATTTTTTAAATTATCAATAGTTATGCTTGGCCTCAGCTTCAAAGTAACTGAATCATCTGGGTTCTCCTCAGCCTCTGCAGGGCTACAGACAACTGGGACCTTGACAAGACGAGTTTGCAGTACTTCAGTGCTCCAAGCTGGGTTAGGATGAGACAATTATATCCTTGCCTATGCAGCCTCACCCATACATTTAATTAGTCCTGTTTTAATTTTCTCTTACATTTAAACAACAGAACACTCGAGATCTCCAGACATTCTTTTACATATTTTGTACTTTATTTGAATATTACCTATAATCACCTAGCTATCCCTCAAGCCCTGCAGCAAAATTTGTAACCAGCCCTAGAAAGGAATTCTGTTGCCAAAACACAGGCACCAGGCAGCCTCCATCCATCCCTGGAGAAAGCCTGATCATCTCCATTGTTGCCTTAAGCTGCTTACAGTTAGAGATTAACTTCAGGGAGAAAGAGCGCTTGGGCAGTACACCGTACCCATGCTGTCTCTGCACGATGCACTAAAGCTATGGTTTAGGGCAGCAATTTCACTTTGTCAATCATGGCTCTCTGTGCCAAAGTCCCACAATGCAAAGCACTGCCCTTGTTTCAAGCTTTCAGCCCAGTGCTGTCAAACAAAAACAGCTACAATGGATTTGCATACTGGCAAAATCTGTGGGCTGTTTTTCTTACTCATAAGAAGCAGTCACATTCATTCACATCTTAAAAGACACTGAACTTTGCAAGAAACATTGGGAAAAAAAACCAACAACAAAAAAACCCTCCACTAAAATTACTCTTCCAGGACATCTGCCAAACAGCACTGGTTAGATGGGATGTTTTAACACCTATTTTCTATCATGCTTCTCATACTGTCAGCTTTGAGCCAGTTGCCCTTAAGTGTGAATATTTATTGTATTAATGTACAGTTGCTAATTCAGCTAACTGATCTGCCCTTTAAAGCCAAGTGAAGCACAGAGATACTGAACTGCTGCCAATAACAAGGAGAGATAAACGTTTGTTGCAATTATACTAGCAAGGTATGATATTTTTTACTGCATAGAATAAGCTATGATATTTTTTAGCTTGTTTTGACACTATGAAGTCTTAAATCAATCATTTGTTCTGACATAAGGTGGCAGCATTTAAAAAGGTCAACAACAAAATGTCTTTCTAATTTGTGTCACAATTTGCCTCATGTATAAACTAACTGGAATTCTTCAGAATTAATCCTTTATTAAGGTATTCACTAGTGCTATTATTCAAGATTACTTTATCATTACAAACAATAGAAGTGACATAATTTTATATTTTAAATTGCATTTTGTTGCCATGGTTTCTGCAGGACTAAGACTTTACCTCTCTTAGCATGAAGCTATCAAGTGGATTTTGACATGTAAGACAACTACCAAACTGTAGGTGCTATTTTCTGCACTTAGGAGTCAAGGGGAAATTTTTTAGCCTGACTGCCTTCACCATAGAAGCCCTGAGCAAGACCCAGGCTGTGGGTTTCCCAGGTATAAACTTGGATGCTGTTCACTTTCCTTGCAGCATTTAGAAGGAGCAACTAGTTTCTGGCTAGGCAGTGTTTCAATGTTATAAAATACAATCTAAAAGCTTAATGTTGTTAGTGAGCATTATTGATACAGCCTCATTCTGCACTGAGGCAGCCAGCCTCAAATGAGGCGTTTTACCAGGGCTTTCCACATGTATGTGATTAACATTTACTCTTGGACACACACAAATACACAGAAATGACCCAAAAGCTGGAGAGAGGCAAGGTCTGTCACAGTACTGAATGCAGTGAGTTATCCCCAGGCTTAAGCAGAGCTCTTTTTCCTCACTGTTCCGCTTGACATTTTAGCATTGGGCTTAATTCTCATCAACCAATTTGTGGCCTGTTAGGAACTAGAGATATTTAACAATACTTTTAATGAACTAGATATAGGCATTTTTCATTTCATTGTGATACAAGTGAAATGTGGGTTTGTGCTTCCCCCAGCGAGCTCCAAGGGTTTTTAAATAGATATCACCAGAATTTAAGACATAAACATAGAACAGTGCCCTACAAAGGGAAAAATGGGCACATATGAACACTGCACTCAAAAGAAATCTTTGACATCTGTACCTGATCTGGGATTGCTGTTTTGCTACCTCCTTTCTGAAAGGCTGAAGAAAGAATATTTGCCATAAACCTGACTTATGTTGGTTTATTATTTTCTTGTGAGATACTGGAAGTCTCTAAGCCCTCGGACTTCATAGGAACTCAGGACACACAGAAAGGAAAGACTAATCAAAACTTCACTGTTAGAGTGGAGAGACCAATCAAGTAGCAATAACTAAGAAACCAAGCATCAAAGCCCTGCAGCTTCTGTCTGTGACCTCAGGCAAATCCTCAATCTGTGTGGCTTGGTTTCCTGGGACAGTCACAGGTACAGATGAGGAAAATGAATTTAAATGCTAAAAAGTTGTCAGTTCTGGTTGTAACAAAGACCGCACAAGGACCTAAGATCGACAAATAACTACAGACATTAGTATTCCATTTACTTTCTGGACGTGGAAGAGTTAAAATTACTATAGTGCACAGAACAGTTCAACACAACTCAAAATGCTCATAATTAGAATTCTTAAAGAAGTTCACTGTGAATTCAAAATTCATCTCATCTATTTTAAGCCCAGGATAAAATTGTTTTAATAGGTAGGGACAGCATTTTCATTAAATATTTCCACTTTACGGAACTGTCTCTTAACACCCACATTACTTTGCGAAAAAACTTTTATAATCAAAGTAATTTCAATACAAAACAGAAATGCAGAAAAATGTAGAGATGTTGCTAACAAGAAGTGCTCTGCACTTCTAGAAAAGCTTTAAATAAAAAAAAAACTTCACCAGCACAAAGTACAATAAATATTCCTCTTAATTTATTATCTCATTACCTCTTAGAGTGGGGAAATTAGTACTTCAGTTTGGGGAACTGGGGCAATGTGGGGAATTTTCTAGCAATAGAAGAACTGAGGAAGATCATCTCTGTTAGGGGAGAAACAGTTCTTCAATCAGTGTTCACACACTTGCATTCAAAGACAGAAAATAACGGTGAATATGACAGGAGGAACCTACCACTGCATGTCTCTTCATCTGTGTCTGCATCTTCCAAGTTTAAGTACTTGTCCACCTGCCATAAAAACCCAAATTGGAAAACAGGTTAAAAATATATCAATTCCATTCCTTACAGTACAATCTAGAGCAAAGCAAAAATGCAGTAAATCGTCTGCTTCATCTTCTCCATTCTCCCCTGCGTTTTTCCAAGAAAGCATATGAGTTTTCTTTGAAATGTGTAACCCAAAGGAAATACTTTTAGGTACAGGCAAAGATTTACTGCCAAAATTGCCGCATATCAACTTAAGTGATGGGAAGGAAGCTCAAGCTGTACAGTAACTTTTTCGGGAACTTAGTGGGAAAATGGATAAGTAAAATATTTTCATAGGAATATGATACATGGTAAGTTACTTTGCAATTTTGCAAGCTCATTTCATATGGCACAAAGAAGTACATGCTGTAGGCAAACTAGAGCTTGATCCTTCTGTTTTGACACTAATGGTGAATTGATTAGGAAGCAAAAAAACCTAAGAATTATTACATTTCTAGTATTTCACCTGGGGCTTTGCTCTACTGTTTTCTCAGGCTAAAGTCCCTTGAACAATCTAAACTACTTAAAACGTACAAAAGACAAGACATTTCTCATTTCAGGTATCACTGAATAGATGCACAGGGTCAGAGTGAAAGGTTTTTCCCAGCCTATCTGCAAATTGTGTTACCATGGAGGATTTACTACATGCCGTGGCTTTTCTTATGTGTTTCCATGAAGTAATTAAAGATGCTCTTAGATAATTTTTTCCAACCTGGTTTGAAAACATTCTCATCAAGACTTACATAACCTTTACGCTTTAAAAGTACATACTCACTAACATTGGAAAAAAAATTGGATTGCTCTCATTCTTCTTTCCCACAGATGGGAAAGAAATACATCAACAAATTGCAAGTAATTTGTAAATTAATACAGCAAAAATCAGTCATGTTCCGCTCACAACCCCCACTTTGAAGAAAATCAAAGAAAACCTCACCTTCACTCTTTCAGACAGACTGAGGTTATTTCTATCAGAGACACCAGCTGTCGAGCTCTCACTCATCACTGTCTGTAGATAGATGGGCAGAAATACTTACATGCATGAAACAGAATCACAATCACAATCAAAGCTCCTACTGATTTACACATACAGTTCACAGACTCACAGAATGGGTAAGGTTGGAAGGCACCACTGCAGGTCACCTTGTCCACTCTCCCTGCTCAAGAAGAGTCCCACTGAACACATTACTCAGGATTGTGTTCAAACAGCTTTATAGATTTTTTATAGAAAAATATTTAAGAAGTGAATGGAATGCTCCTGAAAATAGAACAGGTACAGGTAATTCTCTGAAAACCTGCAAGGGACCAGACTGAAATCAATTGGAACAATAGTGCAAGTAATCATAGCATGCCTAAAAAGCAGCACTTAGAACAGTAGCACTGTTTTCAACAGCAGTCTTTTCCCCGTTTTCCTTTCTCAGGGCAGGCTTAATGGTTACAGTGGTCTACTTACTGCATTATGGCCTCTTCCTGCTACTACACTGCAATTTTTCTGATGCATTCCACTATTATTGTATTTGTTTCTTAAACCGCCAATGTGACAAAAATGTGCAGCCATGTCTGAAGCTTTTTCTTCTTCAGAAACAAAGACATACTTAAAGGATTATGGAAGTTCCAGTACATAAAGGAAAAGGGAAGTTGTACATTGCATTATGTGGCAGAAAGACAACTCAATGCGGCTAAAGTAAGAGACACATGGACAAATCATACCAACGAGGAAACAATACTTTTTATGAAAAAAATGGCAAAAATACTGTCATTATTATTACACAATCAACAGACAGAATGAAATTGTTTTAAAAGGCTTGCTTGATTCTACCTCAAAGACATGTCCTAGTAAGGAGGAAAGTGGCAGCTTGTGCTCAGAGGCCTGGCAGGCCCATCATTTGAAAGCATTTCAGTGTGTTGCTCTGTGTATTTCACAAAAGGACCTGCTACTTCTCTTTTAATAAAAGTTTAATGAAGGGAAATTTTGAGTACAGGCTGGATCACAGCTCAATTATTTGTTATTCAGGCAGGAAGGCAGAAGTTCTTAACAAATTGACTCAGACTCCCGTCTCACTCCCTCCAGATGATGTCTGTTGTTCTCTTGTCCCTACACATTAAATCCCTAATCCCCTATGTTTCAGAAGATCAAAAATGCCCCTGGCCTGCCTACTGTTTACTTCAGGCAGTAACATAGCTTCAGTAACACAGAACTCTGTACTTACTAAAATCTACAAGAAACAAAATCTGTCCATGGTGGCATCCATACTCTCAGGAATTTTTTTCCTTTTTGCCAACCTCTACCACTAACTGCATTCTCCAGTGAAAGCATTACATAGCCCATTGCAGGGTGCCTTATTTGTTAGTCAGATTATGGCAGCTCTTCAGCAGGGCAAATGCCACTGCCAAACGTGATCCCTGCAGGTGCCTCTCTACGCATTTAACACTTAGGTAGTATTTTAAATATTTGCCTCAAATTGGATAAATACCACTAGCCTCTAACATTTGGACAGTGTATCTCTCCATATTTCATCTGTTTGAATGTGGTGCTTGTCCACAAGGACAAATGTTAATTCATTACCTCATTCTCATTTGGCATCTGTGGTGGAAATGACACCCACATTTCTTTGCTTCTTTCAGGTGAGCCATCCTGTTTATTTCTGTTTGGTAATTCAGAAACAGAACAAGCTTTTCTTAAGGAGTCCACTTTACTTCCCTGAATTTTCTTCCTCTCTTTCTCTGCAAGGAGAATCGCACCAGATCAGAAAACATAATGCACTATCCAAGAAAAAGAAAAGCATGTTTTTCATTAGATCTAATACTGACTTTTTTACACATTCACTTTTCCTCTCATGAAAGCTTCCATGTACAACATATACATGCATTTTGCAAACATTACCATAAAACTGAATATGCAGTTTGAACTTCCAAGTGCCCAGAGTCCCACCTATTCCTCAATACTGAAGAATTCATTATCACAAAAGTTTATGCAATAGACAGAAAACTTTATAAAATCAACCAAGAGTTGAAATACCCCAAAAAGCAAGACAGTAAGGTTGCACCTTAGCTTTTATTTTAAAACTTTGTTTAAATTTTCTCTGAATTCTGGGGAAAATGCACATAACATTTGTGCCCATGTCTTCATTTGACACTGCAAACACCAGCATATATGATGAAAGTCTCTTCTTTGAGACACCACTATACAGGAGCCCAATGGCAACTGCACAGTCAGTAGAGCTATTCTGGATGTACACTTCTAGCACTAAAACCAGAAAATAACCCTCATTCCCCAACACCAACACACATTCCCAACACTGCAGCTCTCGTTTTAAAAGTCCATCAACTGTGCTTACATGGGATCTGTGCCCACAAAATCACTCGACATCTCAAGGAGTTCAAGTGCACCTATTTCTTTACATACCTAATCCAGGGTGTACCTTCTTATCAAGAAGGGCTGGGATTTTGATCATAGTACAGCGATGACTTGGACCAGAAATGGAGGAACCCTTGTATTTTGTACATCAGTATCTTGGCATCACCCTGTTTTTATGTTGCTTATCAGCACAAACACGTGCCCCGTGTGTGAACCACAACCACTAAAGCAAATGCCCATGTTGTCTAGTACAGAAGTGAGCCTTGGCAGTTCTTGTCAGAGCTGATACTGATACTGGCTGGTCCAGGGCCAGCACCCACAGAGCCCCTGGGTGTCCATGGACACCACTCCCAGAACCTCCACCAGTCCCGGACCACGTGACGAGGTGCACTGACAGGTCCAATAATTTCACCCCTCTATTTTAAGTTGGTAAAACACCTCATTTGAGCTGATTTCTTTACACACTGCTGCTTCCAGTGTTTAGCAGCTATAGAATGCTCTTGAATTACCTTATCTAAAATTTGATTTCCTCCGTAAGTCGATAATCTGAGTGAGAAAATTTTGCAAATAAATACTTTTTTAATTGGGATCAGACTAACAAACAGCAGTATGCCAGTGATACTGAATTGCCCAAAGTTTAGGATCTGAGATTAAAGAATAAATACAGCTGTTCAAGCAGGGTTTGTTCCCTCAGGGGATTCCTCTGGTCTTGAAAGACAAACTGGAAAAATGAATTTCCAGTGTATTGACAGAGTATCAGAATAACTTCTCTTGGGCTTATTTTGTACATTAATAGTGGCTAATTGAGTCCTCGCTGAAAACAGGGAAGTATTCAGAAACAGAACTTAGTCTTTCAACTATAACTTTTGACATCTTTCAGACCTTTAACAACTCCTTGGACAACAAGAGCAAAGTTAAGACAACTGTAAGTGCTTCTGACTATCCTACCAGCCAGGATCATGGGGCACAAAGGAGCCAGCAGAATTAGGATACAGCTAGGTCATCATCAGTTGAAATCTCAACAGTACAGACAGGATCTAGAAGCTGATTACAGACAAATATGTGCATGGAAGTATGGATTTCCAAACCCACGCTGAATGGTTGGGTTTTTTTCCTTCAACCTGGCAAAAAATACAGCAATCAGGCAAAAAAAAAAATGCAGTACTTTTTATTTTAGAAATCCCATTATCAAATAAGGAGCGGCTATAGGACAATCAATTAAAACGAACTTCACACCACATTTTCTTAATGAAAAAGAAATGCTCATTTAATGAAGCTTTTTGGGTTTAGTTTGAAAAATTTACTTTGCAACAATAAGAAATACTGCATTGTATTTCCAAAGCATAATTATATATTATAAGCATTGAAGTAATTCTTGTGGAGAGTTTTAATGATGCCTTTGGGGTTACTACATTGAGCCATACAGCAAAGAATTATTAATCCCCTGAGACAGCTGTGTGCTGCAGTTACTATGACACACAGAAAGGGGCTGGCATGCTGGGCATAATCTGAAGTCCACACTTATAAGAGTCACGGTTCATAGAAAGCAAACTGCACCATACCAGAGCAATCTAGCAAACAGGTTCTAATGCTCAGATAACAGATGGATCCTCTGAATAATTCCTAAATCCCAGGTCTCTGTAACATCTTGCTTCTCCCTGCTTTTTTAGCAAGTACTTTCCTAAAACAGTATTTGGATACAGCAGTACATATGAGCCATCACTTTTCCAACATACTCTCTTTTTAAGCCATGGAAATGAAGCAGTATTAGACACAAAACCCTCTTTTAAATTCTCAACTGGTAAAATGGTCACCCAATATTTGAAGATAATTTTACTGTCACCCTACTTTATAGGAAGAACTAGGTGGCTAGCTCAAAAAACTTCAGTCTTTTTTTACTTTAGTAGTAAAACAGGATGGGCTTCCTATTTTATCCTAAGAACTTGCAAGTTTTATCTTAAAGACTGACAAGCCACAAAAGAACATTAATGTATTTTGGGGTAAAGGTGTACATGCAAATAATGCAGCCCAACACCTGCAGACCTATAGAGTAACAACAGGGCCTGAGGGCCAACCCAGTACCCTCCCTGTGCGCATCAGGAGCATTTATGTACGAGAAGTGATAAAAAGATTCTGGAAGCCATACACTTTTCTCACCAGACCAACAGAGAGACTAAAGAAATCATCGCTGGAATGATCAGAAGCATAAATCATACAGCCAAGAGACTGAATAAACATGATATTCCTGCACTAGCCTGTGCTTTTCTTGTATACCACAGTGGCCTTTCTTCTGGGACATAAATCAGATCATCCTTCTCAAAAATATAGGTTCTGAATTCTCCAGAGAAAATAATACCACTTTTAGCATCAAAAGACCTATGACACATAGTTGGGCAGTTATAATTAGGCAGCACATAGGAGCTGACAAACTTGCTTTATTAGGTTATATATTTTCTGGACACCTGAGCTATTGTCACAGCTAAAAAGCTAGATAGATTAAATGAGCTAGTAAGAAATCAGGTGCATTCATAGTATTTATGTGCCATTTACCAACCTCAGACTACAGCTTAGAAGCATTATCCCTTTTCCTAAGAGATCAGTCATAAACTTTTGACAGAAACCTTTTTCTGGTTAAGACCATTGCAGAGTTATTGGGTTAGAGAATATTAAACATAACATTTGATGAAACATTCACCACAGCAATGTGACACTAGATTCATGACTGCTTGTGAAGAAAAACTCAGAATAAAAATGTCTAAGCAACCCAAAGCAGTTGTTAAATGCTATTCTGTGGACAGAATATCAGCTATGCAACCATGTGCATAATGAGGCCATCCCATATAAATTAAAGGGGGGCAGGTGATTCAAACATTATGTTGCCAGCCTTGAGCACAGTCCCTCAGGACCAGTAAGAGCCAACTTCAGCTTCCCAAAGTAATGACTGACACCCGCAGTCTCCCAATGCATGCATCACGCAACTGGCTCCCTTGAAGCAGTACCTGTAATGAACTTTAAAAATATTATTGAAAAAAACCACACATAAGTTGTCTTGAAGTTAAAGAAACTAAAATCTGTAGACAAGTATCAGAGAATTTCTTTGATAGTGTTCTGAATTTCAACCATTTCTGTCCTCACTTTTGAAAGAGAAGGGGAAGAAGGAAGGATCACTTTCAAGTCAGCAAGAGGATCACTCTGCCTTTCCCCTGACTAAGTGGTAATTGACTCATTATTCACAGCCACAGCTCTCAACCTGCCAAGATCCTGTTGTAGAACACTGGCCTTCACAATGTGTGATAAAAATCAAAAATAAGGGATACAAACACAACAAAATGTAGCAGAGGAAGAAAGTTGAAATGATGGAAAGATTCACATATTTATTCTGCAGACAGATTTTGTCTCACTCTTTAGTCATTTCACTGTCAGTATCTTAAAAATGAAATAACAAGCCAACTTACGTCTCTAGAAAAGTACATCTGAGTCGCTCAAGAGTAGTATCCATCATAATTGTGTGTCACTAAGAGTATGGTGCAGACTTAAGAAACGTGTTTCAATCAGAAAGGATATCCAACTTGATAAATTTTTTCTCTCCTGCTATCTATCCTCTATATTGCCTAAAATTCTCTTTGTCTTCCAATTTGGAAGGGAATTTTTTGAGAATGTCTAGTGATCACCCACATATTTCAAAGAATAATGGAGTCACTTAACACAAAACCAGAGAAGAGAGCTACCTGTATTATCAGGAAAAAACTTACTGTCAGTGAAATCTCTTGGATGAGATGACATAGCATCCCCAGAAGAATGATAAAATTCTCATGGTTTGAAACATTTCAAAGCCAGACCAGACACAGCAATCAATACCACAACACTGAATACCTGGCTTGGGATAATACACTGGACAAAACAATTCAAACTACCAGGTACTTCCCACCTTTTTTCAATTGAAATAACTCATTTCGAAAACAAAAACTGGTTGAAACATGCCCCTTTAACTATAAAACAACCAAAAACCCCCCATATAGCAAAGCTACTATTTTAAGTTCCAATTTACTTTTTTGTCCTCAAATCCTGGACTGAGGGCCAGCAGAAGGCCTATGAATCCCTTAAATCTCTTCCAAGTTATGCTTTGATGGAAAACCTGGAATTCAAATATTACAGCGACTTTCTGCAGGACTCCTGAACAAAAAAATCCAATTTTACTCATAGTGCCATAACTGTCTTGAACAGAGGTCACAAGTACAAATGCCATGTTCTTCCACTTTCTCCACTCTTCAAACACACCATCAGCTAACATTTTAAAACAAGCTGTCACTTGTCAGCTGTCACTGAAATGTTTCCATAAAATACCACTTCGACATGTTCACAAGGAGGTAACATACTCCAGAACTACCTGTATTTACCTATTTGCAACTATGTAAACCATTGTACAGCGCTGAGTTCATTTACCCTAAATGACAAGCTGTTAGAGGAAAACAAGAAATTTCAAGGCTGAAAATCCAGTTTGCTGAGAAGATAATTTTTAAAGCCTTCTATTAATTTTTGGTAACTCAACCAAAGCAGCTCCCACATTTTCTGCAGTAATCCAACCAAAATTTGCAGCCTCCGTCTGCTTGTATGCTGTCCTGCTGGGAATAGAACATAGCGTTTTAAAGTTACTTAGCCCAAAAAAGCCATTCTGATTTACGTTCACCAGACACCTTTCTGTTTCCATGTATTTTTATGTATAAATTGCTGTAAATCAATGAAGTTTGTCCAACTTCTCAACACAAAAGGTCCAGTTATCCCATATAGTATGTATCTGGAGGATTTCAGTATGAGAGTCCTATGCCTATCCAAAATTAAGAGCAATTCAGGCGTAACTCAGGCACCTAAACTTCATCATGTAGTCCTGTTTTAAGAGTCTAAGGGCTTAACCTCCCGATGCCACCCAAAAAGGCAATGGATGTTTTATACTGTACCATATCTGCCCACACTCAGCATCTGAATTGTCTATCCCATAACTATCTGAATTCCTGTAAGGCCCATTCGAATCTTACTCCAGCAAAATCTGCACTAATTTCGAGGGCAGTGATCTCACAGTAGCACTGAGCAAGCAGAACTCCTCTACAGCAGAGAAAATAACTTGTCTAAAACACTTAGCTCAGTGTGCAAATTAATATTTGTAACACAAAAATTCAGCTGGTGCAGCCTTTTCCCCTAATGTCTTTGCTCTTATCCTGATTAAATGACAAATAATCAACACAAAATATTGGTTAGCTTTTTTTTTTCCCTTTCAACAAAAGGTCAAGTTTTACTATTATCAGTAATATGGGCTTGATTCTTTTATTTAAATTTACGAATTCCTTACAGAAATTCCACTATATCATCTCCTCAGCTAGGATAAATACGTATTCCATGGACTGGGACAAGTAATTTCAGTGGCACTACTTCCAACCTAAAAGGGTAAAGTCTTATGTCTCAATTGTCACTTCTGACTGCCATTTTTGGATACTTACTGTAGTATGTTTAAAAATAAGTCAGGAAAGGACTTTTTTTTATGTGCTCCTTCAGGGGAAAGACGAATGACTGCTACTCTCAAGTATATTTCAGCCACTCTCACACACCTGCTCTAGCACAATGTACAGCAATACTTCTCTGAAACTAACTGAGCTCTCAATTTTCAAAAGTTTAACTGTTTTTTTACTGTATCTCTCCCTTTTTACTTAATGGGACCTATGTGTTCTGGTTTTATGTAGTGTTTACCTGTATCAGTATCTATGTCTCTCTAGGGCTTTTGATAGTCTCAGTGTTGAGAAGGGGCAATATTTCCTGTTTATTCCTCATTCACCCCATCTGATCATTTGAAAATTCATATGATTCTTTCACAGCTCAGCAGTGTTGTTGCTGGAAACCTTCTCCGTTTGAATACTAACGCTGTCAGGTAAATAACAAGGCAAGTGTGCACTTCATCATTTCAGTACCTTGTACAAGCAAAATCCTGTTTCTTTCAGCAGACGTACAAGAACTCCAGACTTCCTTCTGAGGCTGGGTTATACTAAGCCATACTTTGAATCTTAGCTAAGAAAAACAGAATGTACTTGAGTTTATTTCTTAAATACTTGATTTTGGGGTTCTTTTTACAGTCAAAGAAACTGCCAATATGCTTAAAGTTCTCCTCAGCACAAGGAAATTACATTAAATACATATGTTGGGAGCGCTTTAAAAGAACATGTGATATACTAACAAATCAGGGCAGAATCAATTATGAAAACTTTCTGTGGGCTTGCATCCTAGAAGAATTCAGCACTAATAGGCAGGTAGATAAGTGCTGTAAGAAACAAGCAAATTGTATATAATTAAAAGCATCTGACATCTTCATACAAAATATTCCTTTCTTAACAAGTAGTATAAAAAGATGACAGCAGGTGGGAACAAAATAAAATGTCAGAAAGCCCAAGAGTTTTGAAAATGCTTGAATTTGGACACTATAATCACAACATTAAGGCATCCTTAAAAAGACTGACTTCTTTTTTTAAGGCAAATACATACTTTCTTTAAATTAGGCCTTCCTATTTAATTTTATACTGAACACTAAAAAGCACCCAATCCTACAAAGAGTTCAGCACAAAACTGGAAGTGAGGCCACTCGACTTCTGTTTCTGACTGTCCTGCTGAGTCACCTATACACAGCTCTGATCGCTGACATTACTTGCTTTGTGTCATTCCCACATACGGAAAGAGCGCTTCCTCACCCCACTGCAATACATGAAACTAAGCCAACAGCTGCATTTAGTGCACCTCGATGCCTTTTTAGACAAGGTGGTGAGGTACAGCACAGTTCACTCTATGTTACTGCTTTTTACAGCACTAGAGTTCAATCACCGCCAATATGCCACTAGAGGACAGAACCTGCACCAAACTATCAACAGCAAAACTACAAAATATTTCCCTTTCTATGTTCTAGAAAATCTAAGTTATGCAAGAGAATGAAAATACCTTTTTTTTCCAATCTGAAATAATCTTTAGAAATTGTTTAATAATAAAGGCATCACAGAAAAGAACAAAAAACTGCTATCAGGGAAGCACTACTGTTGAAGGGCTGTCCAAGTTTCCAGGAGCCTGAGTGCCTCTGTACTTATCTGATGCTACCACTGAGCTACTGTGCAAATGCACACAAGTCATTTCCCTTCTGTAGGCCTATTTTTTTCTGTCTATAAAATGGAGATGAAGTATCTTGCAGACCAAATACCAGGACAACAAATATCCGTAAACAGATCAGTTATTATTATTTCAAGAATAATCTATTAAGTTTGCATCTCTATGTCTGGGATTTTTTCTACATTTAGGGGCTCTGTATGATATTTGATTTTATACTATATTGAATAAAGGCTACATAGAGATAGCTACTGAATTTATGATCAATAGAAAATTGCAAATTTTGCCTCCCAACCAATTCTATGAAATGATCCAGCACAGCACATCAATAAAAAGCTCTGAAGCTGTTTCCCTATTTCATGCCCTGTTTAAGTTCCCTGGGGATGACAGATTAATTTGATTAGTTTTATTGAACTGTCTAGTTGCTTTTTACTGGCAAATCTACTCATAGGCTGAAATTCCTTTTGGGGTTAGCATTGTCCTACTAGTCCATTTTTAAAATAAAAGTGCATTTACTGTCACTTCTTATATACTTCTCTGCTATGCTTTCTGCTGTGAAGACTCACATTTGTGAAGTGCCTCCACTGACACTTATATGGGACATTTAAAGTTGTTTTTCCTAAATGTGGTTAATGAAAAAAGGAAGCAGACAGCTACAGTCAAATGGACTGTGAACTGAATACCTTGCCCAGCTTTCACTGGGGAATTAAGTTAACCTGATCACAACACAGAATACGGCTCTTGCATGCCACCTGTAAGCACAGAAGTGATCAGTCACTTCCAAACTTCCTCCACTTGACAGTTTGTTCAGCACAGAAGCATCAAAACAACAGCACTGAGGCTATGAAGTTTCAATCCAAGGTGTGGTTTGCTTAGATGGGTCTAATCAAGGTCCCTGGACTTCAACGCACTGCCAGGCAGTGGGAGGTGTATGAAATAGAGCAAAATTAACAGCAGGAATGGAATTCATTTAATCCCAGTGGTAAAATGCCCAGAACCATGAAAAAATTACAAATCTTAACTTGGATTTGGGTAAGAATTTTATTCATGGCAGCATTTTCCTATGCAGCTGAATGATCCAGAATCCTGTGTTTTTAGAAGTGGGAGAGGAGTAATTTAAAATCTAAATGAAAATTTTGAAGCTTGGACCATTTGGAGGGTTTTTTCTGTATTTTTTGTACAAGGTCAAATGAGATATTTTGTGCTCCAGTGAATTTCCCATTCTTCCTCTGAGTTTTAAAAAATGAGCAGATGCTGCCTTCTAATTTTGAGCATCATAGCTCTCCGCACCAGATTTCAAACACTGTTCCTAAGATTTGAAAGAGACTTTTGTCCTCTGTGGCAATTTTTTCAAAAGCAGGGTTGGATGCATTTCCATGAGATTTTGTCCAAAGTTCTTCTAGGAAGTGTGTAGTTCTGAACATACCACTCATTGACCACAGCTACAGAAATCTGTATCATCCACTCCTTTGCAAATTCAGCTCTTCTGAGGCTCCTTCAGCTGCAAAGCTTTACAGCGAGTATGAAAAATTCCATCTTTCTGGACTCGTGCTCCAATTGCTAAATTACATTCCCATGGGTTCACCAGCCCTTTAACCTATATATTTGTCCTGTTAATATTATCCCTATGACAAAAAACACACTTTGGATGCTCTAAATAGGAAAAATAAAAGAGACTTAGCTAGAATCTTAACCTAGCCTTCAAATGTCCGTCCATTACAGAATCAATAAAAAAGGTTTTAAAAATTTTCCACTTATGGAGGAAGTAGTCCTATAATTTAAAAATATTATTTATTTAATATATATAGGTCATAATCTGTTGGAGCAGTATGTTTTAAATGCTGAGTTTTAAAAATATATTTATGTATGTTTATCCATTTTCCATTAGATCTGCAGACATGAAGTAACAGTCTTACTACAGGATTTACTTGTCAATTAGTCTATGAACTCTCATTTTCTCACTGTACCAAGCACATTTTAAAAAAACAGAACCATTGGGATTTTTAGGAATACTAAAATCTGGTAGATTAAAATCCCGTATCAAAGATGTAATTTTATAGTCCAGCTAAGTCATAACATATCTCTGTGCTAGTTAAACCAAGCACACATCACAGAACCAATTACACAGAATTCAGAAGGACTTATTTTGACTCCAGATCTTGTTCTATGTGAACTAAGGGAGTATCTTTTCAAATAGCACAAGGAAGAATAGAAGTAGTCAAAGGTAATATCACACATTCAGATATAATAAAAAGACAACATTCTAAAAATGTGATTTTCTTGATTAGGATATTAGCAATTCTTAAAAAGTCAAATGGAAGTCAGGAATGTAAAAATGTATTAATCCTGTTTCCCACATTTGTAAGAATGAAACTATATACTCTCAGCAGAAGATTCTAATGTGTTCACAGGGGGTCACTCCAGGCTATTTATAGCCTCAAAGGGTTCTTTTTAGCTAGGCCAGAACAGTCAAGGATGCTTGGGTCTTTCTAGTCAAGGTACATTCTTTACAGCTTTACTGTGTGTAAATTTAACATATGAAGAAAAATTTAAAAATCACTAGGGTATCAGATTCTTATGAGATGCTTTCAGGAATAACATAGAAACTTCAGGTGAAAATATCCTTGCAATGCCAACTACACACCTAGTATAATTCATGCACAAGTGAAAATCACCTGCTGTAAATACGTTACTCTGTGAAAACAACGGGATCCAATTAGTTCTGTTTGTTTTCTGTTTCCAATGTTACGACAGACAAAAATCTACCAGATGACAATGTATGTGTTATGTTTTAAGTAGAATTTTTACAGGTCATTAGTTTATAATGCAAACCAGCACTCTGGGTACTTTTAAAGGAAAATGGAAGTGGGAGGAAAACAAGTTGAGCTGTTCAGTTCATACCATCATAGGAACTCAAGCATTTGATTCAGGTAAAGCTCTACCTTTTATATGATTTTAGTGGCGAATGCTACAGTGACAGTGAAAGTGACTGAAATACACGCTGAGGCTTTTTGCAAGTAGCATCATGATATGCAGCATGCTACTACGATAGGAGCTATCCCCAGTGTATCAATCATACATAAGAAGACCAGACCGGATTTTCAATCCTCTTATCTCATCCCCCAGTGTCTCCTTTCTCTTCTATATTTTATAGGGAGGAGAGAGAGAAAGTTGCCATAAGATTATTTCTGTGGCAGCTTCAACTCCCCCAGTGGTTTTCTGCTCAATGCTTGTGACTGACACTTAGTTCTGCCTGAAGGATAAGGACAGGACAGACTCCTGAGTGCCAATCAACGGGACATGCCACATGCTGTAATTGAAAAATACAGTGCTTCTGCAATAATACGAGGATATCACTTTTAGTGCAAAGCAGTGGTAAAAAGAATTGTGAGTAATATGTAGCTCATTTTTATGGCACCTGACTTACCATGGCTAAAAGAACTGAACCTGAGCTACAGAATTGGAATTCTGTAATTCAGCAATGCTCAGATCAAGGTTAAGCTCCACTTTTTATTTCATCTGTAGAGCATGAGATCTTTTCAGCCCAATCATCCATCTGATGTCCTGCCGTATGTACCTTCATCCAAATTACCTGTTAGCTTGGCACAGGATGGGTCAGGTTGGAAGGGACCACAGTGGATCCCACCTCCCTGCTCAAGCAGGGTCAGCCTAGAGCCCCTTGCACAGGATTGTATCCAGATAGATCCTGAATATCTCCATTGAGGGAGACTCCACAACCTCTCTGGGCAATCTGTTCCAGTGCTCATTCAGCTGCACAGTAAAGAAGTTCTTCCTCATGTTCAGGTGGAACTTCTGTGCATCACTTTCTGCCGATTGCCTCTTGTCCTGTTGCTTGGCACCACTGAGAAAGGCCTGGCTCCGTCCTCTGACACCCTCCTGTCACATACTTACAGACACTGATAAGGTCCTCTCTCGTTCATCTCTTCTTGAGGCTGAACAGGCTGAACTGTCTCAGCCTTTCCTGATAAGAGAGATGGTGCACTCTCCCAGTCATCTCTGTTGTCCTTCACTGGACCCACTCCAGGAGCTCCATGTCTCTGTTGTCCTGAGGAGCCCAGAACTGGACACAGGACTCCAGCTGAGGCCTCACAGGGCTGAGTAGAGGGACAGGACCACCTTCCTCGACCTGCTGGCAGTGCTGTTCCTAATGCACCCCAGGACACCACTGGCCTTCTTGTCTACTGATGGTCATGGACAGCTTGTTTTCCACCAGGACCCCGCACAGGACCTCCACAGAGCTGCTTTCCAAGAGCTCAGCCCCCAGCCTGTGCTGGTCCCCAGGAGCAGGACCCTGCACTTGCCTTGGTTGAATTTCAGAAGGTCCCTCCCTGCCCGTCTCTCCAGCCTGCTGAGGCCTGCCGAAGGGCTGCACAGCCCTCTGGGGTAGGGGCCACTCCTCCCAGCTTTGTGTCTGCAGGGAACTCGCTGAGGAGGCCTCTCCCCTTCATCCAAGTCAGTGACGGAGAAGTTAAACAACAGTGGGCCCAGTATTGAACCCTGGGAGATGCCACCAGTGATAGGGCTCCAACCAGACCCTGTGCTGCTGATCACAGCCCTCTGAGATCTGCTATTCAGTCAGTTCTCAATCCGCCTCACTGTCCACTCATCCAGCTCACACTTCCTGAGTTTGCCTATGAGGAACTTGTGAAAGACAGTGTTGAAAGCCTTGCTGAAATCAATTTAGACAATATCCACATCCCTCCAGGTAGCTGTTTCATCATAGAAGGCAATCACTATGTAGAAGGCACACACACAAGCATAGCACAGCAGGCTAGTGTTAGGAAACCTGTGAAAGTACCCAAATTGCACACTCCTAATCTCAGGCCATCACACACTCACAAGTTTCTCATACTTTTGTAAGTTTGGTCCATTTGAATATCAGGGTTAATTCTCCAATTACAATTTCACATAATGAAGTAATTTACCCCAAGTTTGTTTCCCCCCTTTCAGAGGCTTAGTTTACATATTTCGAGGCCTGAGACAGTAAGGTGTCCTTGAATCCAGGCCTAGAGAGGATTTGTTGTGTCTGACCAGAACGGGAGAATGGTAGCTAACAGGCTATATGGAGTTTTAGAGTTACACAGTAAAGCAGTACAGGATCTGAAAAATATAAAAGCCAAAATCCTAAGGCATCACTATTCAGTACAAGATGTACCTAGGAAACAACTATCCTTCCAAACAGCGCATGTTTCCCCACCTCCCTAAAGCAAGCATAAATGGCTAACCACCTGTAGAGACACAGCAGCCTGGGAACCGATCTGTAAAAGGTTGTCGTTAGTGTTCCCACTGCTGAGTGGAAAAACAAAAGCATCACAAGGATTTGCCTAAAGTCACAAACCAGGTGAGTAGCATAAAGACACTAGATACTACTGCTTCTCTTTATACCTTCCCTTCTGTCTATGGTAACTAACAAGAGATTTGGGAAATTACATACCTTCCAAAAGATATGTGAATGTATTTAAAAACTCTTCATATGACTGCTCATGGCTATTAATAAATTGATCAAGGATGCTGTTCTTTAACAGTTGTTCTCCCATGATCATCCACACCTTGAGAGTCGAACAGGTATATCTGCTTTAGTAGGCTGCTTCTGCAATAGAAAGAAAAGAGCTATATATACCTGCAGGCAGAAACCGAATCAACAGAAAAGTCCCTAGTTCACATAGACAGGCACTAGAAAGCAAAATTTTTCTTCTCTCCTTGGGAAGCTCTGATCTTGTCAGTGGAACATTATTCAACATTTCTCCAAAAATTCATGTGGACATAGAAATTTTAAGTACAAAGGGAGAAACTGTGATTACTTATGCTTGAAATTTATGACCTTCGGTAATATGGGCCACAGAAGTGCCAGCTTCTCTTGGTGGTGTTCATTCCCTTAAGCTGTTCAGTCTTTCAACCCCTGCCTTCTTCGCAGGAACAGCAACACCCCTCATCAGCATGTTGCATTTGACAACCAGGACACACCTGTACATTCAAAACTTGGACTAAATCCATCATCTCCAGGTGCACTACTCACTGTACCATCAAAGCCACAAACCCAGATTTCGGACCACACGCTAAATCACGACACCTGTGTGTGTACGCTGAGGCAGCACACAGGACAGGGAGAGCACGCTGGAGCTGGACAGCCACACAGGAATGTGAGGACCACCCGTGAGAAGGGAACAAATGCTGAGAGCTGAAGGAAGAAGCTCCACTCTCCAGTCACACAGCAACAGCTTTCCAGCCCACGTTCATCAGTTAACCAGGCTCTACGGGAAGTAGTGGCCCTGAAGCATCCCTCGGTGAAGTCTTGCCCCTTACTCATAAAAGCTGTGTAAATGCATGTTAACAGCTGCATGATCCTAAACACTTACCCATATCACTTATTTTTTATATACATAGGTCCACACTAACAGAACCAGTTCGCACACGTAAACCTGATCAAGATGCAAGAACGCATTATACACAAGGTGCTTGATTTGCATGTGCTCCTGTGTTTCCTCTCTTGATTTACCACAACACTAAGTAGCGGATTTTGGGAATGAAAGCTTAATTCTTCAGCAAAACTTCAAATCAACTATACTAAGGGAAGGCTGCCAACCTGATATTGAAGTTAAATAAGATCGAAAGAGAATTGTTCAGAGACCAGAAAGAAAATAAAGCATGACTTCTAACATAAAACCTCAACTTTGTTGAATTGCCTGCTTCCAAGGAAGACTAATGTTCTGAAGATATCAAAATACATGCAGACCCACAAGACCTAAAGTTTTCTAATGTTTTACAAAAATTCAACCATTATTAATCTCTGTGGACTGACCAAGCAGAATATAACTCACCAGACTCTCAGAGTCGTTTATGTATATTACAGGGCTTTGAGAGGTAAGCAGTGCCTTCTATTCCTTCTTATGGTTAAGTTATTAAAACCATTACTTGAAATAGTGCTGTGATTTGTAAGGCTACTGTAAAAGAAAAAATATGTATATATCTAATCAAGAAAAAGTTAGTAACTTTTTGTTCTTCTTTGGAGTCTGGTGTCTAGGATCTCCAATTACCTCACAAACACTAATGAAATAAACTTAAAAATATTCCCAAAAGGAAGAGCAAACAAATATTATTGCCAATAACAGATTAAAAAATTGAGTCACCAAGAACTTAAATGATTTAAAAACAGGTTAGTGGAGGGCTGACAGCAAATCTTAGGTTAATTCACTCTAAAATGCTCTAGGAAACTAGAAAATTAATATGCAGTTTGGGGGCATAGTCGTATCCTTAACCAGCTGCATGACAGCTTTCTCAGTGAATGCCATGCTCTGCAGCCACCAGACCATCAGCCTGAGATTCAGCACCCAGACCAGGTGGCACCAAAACCATATATCTCAATTCTTACTCTGCTGTGCAGCTTCTACTTCCTACAGAATTTGGGAAACTTCACTTCAGATATTCCCTTGCACAGTTGTTATTGAGGTCTACAGAATCATCTCCTCACGGAGAGGAAAAACCAGCTAGGTCCTAATGAAAGCCTAGGTTCTGTCAGAAAAACAGCCACTCTCTCAAACAACAGAGAGGAGAGACTGGCAGCTAGAACTACCCGTCCCCCATTTTCAATTACTTTGAAGAACGGCCCCATGCTGTAACATGGCCCTAAATGAAAGTGAGTGCAGAGGATGGTATGCAGGGAATACCTACTACTCCTGAAACTGAACATGTGGTTAGGATGGATGGCACGAGACGGGTGTTCAAAAATTTATCTCAGCCCATCAAGGTTTTGGTATTTTTCATTTTCATTCCACTTTGTTTTCTGCTGCTTCCCACCTACTTTATTCCAGAGTCTCTCTTAAATGATCACCACACTGTGTCAGTTGCAGAGAAGTGTAGTGAGGTGAACAGCTGAAACCAGGCTGACCAGAAGACTCTCACCTTTGCTAAGGAGCTAACCACTAGATTCTATGTGAGTAAATGGCTTCAACAATCACCCAGTTCACAGCCTCAAGGCAATGACTTCTTTAAACTGTCCTGAAAAAATGAAAAAATACACAATAATGGATTGGAATCCTTCACAACTGATAAAGTGGGTACAATGACACTCCTAGGAATGAAATTATTGCATTGTTCTGCTAAAGAATAGCTACTATTAAAATCAAAAACTTATATTCTTTTTTCCCAAAAGGAATCAAACTAACTTGGAGGTCTCAAGGAAAGTAAAGCACGGGTATTTGATGCTTTCCTTGTACTGGCTTTGGATACTTTTAGAGTCAAATATCAGTAAGTGATGCATTCAAGCAGCAACTATGCTTTCTTCTTTTTGCATTTCACTCCTGCTCATCCATCCAAATGACTTTAATGAGGTTACTTGAGGCAACCATTCATTAACCCTTGCTGATCATCAGCAGATTGTGCAAAATCAATTTTATTTCTCAAAATGCTGTCTTCTTCCAAGCAGTTTAAGACAAATCAGAAATCTCTGCATTGAATCACAGAGGCAGGCCAAGTGAGATTAGCATGTTTTCAATTATACAGTGATCAGTTCTATTAAACAACACAAAATGTGGTGGAACACAGACTTCTTGGTTTATGCTGCATTTTTAAGCACTTTATGTTTTTTTAAAATACAATAGAGGCAACAAAAGAAATATAAAGATTATGAATTTTTAAATGGAAAGAGCAATAACCTAATCCTCTCTACAAACTCAAAAAAATCTTATGTAATTTAATTTTTCAGCAAAAAAAAAAATACTTCACTAGCATTTCTGGCATAGGTTCCAGTCAGGTTTTTACACTATGAATTTGCTCTCCTAGAAGTCATTCTCAATTTTAAAAAGAGGCTGATTAACAAATGGTTTTTTTATAGTTCATCCATAGGTTCATGGAAAATATCCACTAGGTATATCTATTATCAATATTTTACAATCTATGTATGCAAAAATCAGATTGAACATAAATACACTATCTTTAAATCTTATACTCTGTTACCACCGGACAATGCCCCATCTCTTTTCCCTACAGAGCTATCACAGTAACTACACCTTTAACAATATTGTTACAGCAATGAAGAATGAGGTAGCACCTTTGCAAAAAGAATGAGATTTTATCAGACAAGTGCACTCAGAATCAATTTAAGTCTATCTAGGTTCTGGCTGCTCCCAAAAAGGCCACCACCACCTTCACTTCCTCTTCATGTCCTGGCTTACCACTCCAGTCCATGACTCGGGCAGACCAAATAAACTACCAATACAAAACCTGAGAGTAAACAGAGCAAATGCATATATTCTGTTTTAAAGACATGTCTTCTAATCTGCCTTACAGCTGCACGATCGTGATTGCCTGTACAAGGGGACAGTGGGACCGTGCAGTGGGAGCAAGGGAAGGATGCAGGACTGCCCTTTTGGCAGCCTGTCATAGTTGCTTATGCAACCATCAAAGCACAGCCTCATCAGAAACACCCTCACAAATGGCCCAGAAAGCTGTGCTTCCTCCACACTGCAAAAGCAGATGGCAGCAGGGCACTCCCACACCCACCACACTGAGCTGGAGCCTGCAGTGCAGATCATCAGCCCCCACGGTGCCAAGAGGCAGGCAAAGCTGGAGCTCCAGCCTGGCCTTAACAAGTGCTTGTTGTTAGCTATGGACCGTGGTTGCTGCCTTAACAAACATCCCAGGATGGCGCTTTAAAAGTAGGCCAAGTGAAAGGAGTGATTCTGGGAATTCCTGCTCAAGAAAGACATAAAGCATTTTGAGTCAGACAGCAGAGGAAGGTTACCGATTTTCCTGAAGGCAGAAAACTGCCTCCTGCTTGTCTAGACATCTGCAAACCTACAGTTGCAGAAGAAAGCCCTCCCTGCATTACTGTCCTGCCCTACTTTTCTCCCTCCTCCTCCCTGCTACCACCACCACCTGTGGGGAGGCAGAGCTCCAGGAGCAAACCCAAAGGCACCAAGTTCTGGCCACAAGCAGGTGCAGGTCAACCCAGCTGGGGGAACAAACTAAAAGTTACAAAGGACAAAAACTTTCAATAGAGGTTCCTTCCAACATCTTGCAATTCAATGTGATCTACGACAGCTAATCCTGTCAAAATCAACTGGATGTTTGCCATTGCCTTCAGCAGGAGGCCTTAAGGGCACACACTTAATGCATCAGCAATTTGTGTGGATGGGAGCCGCATCTGCTTGCCTGAGTGCATTACTGAGCCTGAGAGCTGACCTTTAGATGGACGAAAACATGTGCCTCTCATGCCCAGCTCATATGAGTTTTTAAAGGATATATCCAAGGGCTTTAATTGCAAGCAAGCATATTGATCCTCTTGGATTTCACTGCTATTATGCCAGCCCCATACCTGAGCAGAATTTTCTTTTAATGAATTTCCAATGGCTTCAAGAATACTGCTCCCTTTAAAGACAACCGGGAGGCCCACGGCAAGGATAACATTTCGTCCAAACCACGGTAGCCACTGCCCCCTGGAATGCGATTGTCTGGGATCTGACAGTCAAAGCACAGCTGGACTCAATCAGATATTTTAGATAAGACCTCCAAATAAAGCCCTCTCCCTCACAAGTTAAATACTGTTTACTGTCAGTTTTAGATGAGACAGAAAATTGAAGACTGTAGGATGCTGGACTCCCTGTGCCCTTTTTTACAGGTTTCAGCCTGTGGGTCCTGGCTAAATATCCAGCACATTTGCATTCTGGCTGGCAAACCCTACACAAATGAGTAAGGCAGCCTTCCCTTTCCCTGCTGAGCTGGAGTGCATTACTGCAACCCACAGGCAGCCAGCTACATTTCAGCTCAGAGATGACTGTGTTTTACTGGCAGAAAATATGCTGAAAAGCCTGGAAATATCTCAATGCAATTTGGAATGATATGGGATGAAGAAGATGCAAACAACATATTATTTTAAGAAATTAATTATAGAAGAAGAAAACCAAGTGAAATAAAGCATTTCCGTAACAGTGAGCAATCTGCTGAAACATACTACCTATGTCAATGTCATTAAAATAGAAATTGTGAAGGAAAAGTCTATTTATTCCTTTTCACATGGGTTCTCTGCCAGTTAAATTCAGGATGGAAATCCAAGATCTTCTTGCTACAACCTGGACAGTTTTGAACATAATTTCCCTACCATGTAAATACATTATTCTGAAGCTATTTGCTGCAGCTTCTCCAAAGCACTTTGTCATTGACAGTTAAAGAGAGCAGCTTGGACAGACCATGTCCTCATCCAAAAATGACATGCTATTGCCAAAAAACTTCAATTTCTCCATCTTCTCAACCACAGTACTTGGAAAAAGAATTTCTAAAGATAAGGCATGTCAACTGGTAGAAAAAGAGTAAAATGAATGTAAAATACTAAAGTGACACAACTGGGGGACCAGATTTTTCACTTAAATATTTGTATCTTTTTTGCCAGTAGATCTTTTATCACAGACCCAAACAAGGGTCAGAATATGTCAAACACTTAGATAAGAAGCTGTCAAGTATTATCTAGGCCCTACTGAAAATACAAATAAATGTGATCTGAATGCCCTAAAATTTGGGGAAGTTCTTCAGCATTCAACTCCGCTCTACAGTCTCCTTTTATCTTTGTTTCAGTACAGAAGTAAAAGGCCCATATGGATGCTACAGGGCACAGTGCCTTAGCACTGCTGTATTTCAGATGAGAAACATCACCACATCCGATCTGCATTACAGTTATTCAATGTCTCAAGACAATTCTTGCAAACATTTGGTATGTTTGCTTTGCTGTACTAATCAAATTCCATTTCAAGTTCCTTCTATTTCTATTCTCACAGCAGTTTCAAATGGGAGTTGAGATATTTCTAAAATACTGTGCAGCAGATGTTGTAACTCAGGAGTGGGTGAAGTAGGGCCAGGAAAACAAAAGCAGGAGCTATGAAGAGTAAATTGTTTTCCAGGTTTTTCTGTTTATTTGTTGTGCTGTGTTATGCAAGTGGCTTATCCTCTGTGCCCCAGCACTGCTAGCTGTTGAAAGGATATGTTCCCAGTGGACTTCCCAGCGTCTCATTATTTTTTGTTGGAGAAAAGCACTGCGAAACTGATGAAAAATGCCACAGAAGGGTGCAAAGTTTTATTAGTCTTTCAAGGTCTGATCAGGCGGCCACTGAAGTAGAAAAAAAAGATATTTCTAATTACTTCAGTGGACTTTTGAGTTGGACTTTTAGTCAGCCCTCACTCAGTGAACTGCATGCATTTGTCATTTCCTTTGCTCTGTTTCAGCGTTATTGCCCGCTTGCAGCAGAGCACTCCTGGGGAAAGTAGTGTGCCAAGCAGCAAGAGTTGTTTTCTTTTACTACCTATAGAAATTATTTTTTCTTTTAACTCAAAATTTATTTTAAATTACATTTTAAAATAGCACTGAAAAATTCTGAAGATGATCACAAGGTTGATAGGTTTAACAGTGTAAAAAAATCCAACCATAAAGAAGCTTATGCTGCGGATATTTACATTCTAAGAGGCATCTGCTGTCACTCTGAGCTTGTTCTACTGCAAAGAGTTAAAGCCTCTGGAGGCTGGTGGGTTTCTTGTTGTGCCATCTGAAGACAAGAGAGGAAAGGAAAAAAAAACAGTCACAGCCAGTTAGCCACAGTAGATCGAGTTCTCAGGAGCACATCTGCAAATCAAGCAGATAGATTCCCTTCCATCAGGCTGTCTCTCCATGCCACGAGCCCCCTGTGCTGTCACAGAAGACTCCTCACATTGCTCACATTTGAATCCCAATTACACAGAAAGATTACGGAGGACGCAAAAAACTGCTATCAGCCAGGTATGTCTAAATTACTGTTTTGCCCAAAGCAAACTTGGTTGATACACTTAGTATTT
This sequence comes from Lycocorax pyrrhopterus obiensis, assembly GCA_014706295.1. Taxonomy (NCBI): domain Eukaryota; kingdom Metazoa; phylum Chordata; class Aves; order Passeriformes; family Paradisaeidae; genus Lycocorax; species Lycocorax pyrrhopterus. Next base: position 17,853,003 of record JACSVZ010000007.1, on the reverse strand, counting down.
CTTGAGAAATACTATATAAAAAATTGCCTTACTTAAGCTTCTTTATGGAGGACTTCAAACCTCTCTGTGTGTCGGGGTATGATTTTGACTGTGGAGAATTTGGAAACAGCACTTGCTTTTCAGGGGTATGCTTGTCTGTTTTGGAAATGAAAAAACAGATCTGTCAGAGAAAAAAAATACAATACTGCAAAATCGATTTAATTCTATCATAGATATCTGTGTTCACGCCAAAGTAACTGCAAACTAATTAATTTAATGGTGAGCAATGGGTGTTCACCAACAAAGACTCCATGTTATCCTGCATTCCATTCTCTCAGTGTCCAATCAGTACAACTGAAATATCTTATTTTTGTACAAATGAAAAAAGGTTCTTTGTGTTTGCTACAGTTCATAAGATCAACTTATTCATCATTCATTATTTTGTAGCATTCAAATTACTGTGAAATTATTATAAATAATACTTTCAATGTTGAAAAATATGAGATGTCACACTAAACAGCAGCACTGATTAGTCATTATTCTCCTGATTAGAATGTTTTTGTTGCCTAACTGGGTAACAGGCAAAGCACATAGGTGAACAAACAATTTCTGCATACAGTCAAAGAGGACAATAAGTAATAAACACAGTTTGGGAGTGATTCAGTGCCTATAGTGACATTTTATAAAGCCTAGATTCATTAGAACCTAGGACACAAAACCAATGGGAGACTTGCTTCCATAGAAGAAGCTAGAAAGAAGAATATTCAAAGGTATATGAAATGTCACTTGCTGTTTAGGTCACTCTGTGCTACCCCTTGTCTCTAAAAGATGTTCATCCTGTACTTCTCTGTGAACACCTAATATGGTTTCTGAAATGGTACACCACCAAAAAGTGTAACTATGTCCATCTATTTTCACAGTAAGCACATTTCAAACTACGTTAGCTACTGCTTTTAAAAAACACCTTCTCTCTTCATTTGATCCTTCTATACGTGTATCTCCCAATGCAGCTATCTAAATCTGAATTCCTTATAATCTCTTCTTGACATATAAACAACTCTTACCTGAAAAAAACCTGCTCAAAATACTGTTTGATTTCAAAATAAACACGGGGACAATATTAGTTTTCTTCTTTCTGTTAGCATAGCTTCTAACTCAGGTCTCTATTGCTTCCCAAATAGGGGTTTTATAAAAGTAATGCTGAGATTCTCTTTTAATTGTATAATCCTTACAGCTTAACCTTTTATAAAAACACCAAATATGATGAAGCATGACTCAAGTCATCATAACTGGTAATTGTTTATGTAACTCCTCCCTTCTCTTTTTACTCAACTTTACTCCCTGTAGTGTCTCTTCCCCGGTATCTTGTGCTGCACCACAACAAAGGCATTTGTCTGTTTCCCTCTCCACTAGCTGTAATGCTAATCCAACTCCACAGTGACAGTTTTGAGCATAAAGCCACAAAAAAGCACTTTAAACTCTTTGCTTATAAGGTTAGATCTTTACCTTTTGGGTTCCCCAAAGCTGTTCAGGGTTAGATGAGCCAAAGGAATCAGTGGTATTGGAAGGTTAGAGGTGGAGGTCAGCATAGCCAAAGAGCAACCACACTGTATTAACACACTGTAATTAACATGAAAATACATGGAAAGCCAAAGCAATTCCAGTCAGTGCCTAAGCAGCTACTTCTGTCCAAAAATCTCAGATAAATATTCCCTCCAATACTTACTGAACTGCTTGCTTACGTAAAGTTCAAGAAATATTACGAGATGACAAGGAAGTGTGTCTAAGTGTGCTTAACCAGTACATTGTGTGTCTATCAATCAAATCATTTTCACTGATCTTTTCTCCACTCTGTATCTGCAGACTCTTCAGATAGTAAACTCTTCAGAACTGAGTACTGCTCAGTATTTGGGAAATAGTTTGTGGCATTGTGGACACTAATAATTGTCATATTTGGAGATTCTTTAAGTATACGTAAAAATACAAGATGCACACCAATATATCAATTAAATTGTTTGCCACTTTTAATACTCTCGTTAGACTTCAAATATAAACCAGCAGTCAAATGTAGAACACCAGTGGTACAAAACAAAGAACTTTAATTTTCTCATATAGAACAGAAATTTTCTCATGGCATCTTCAGTATGGAAGACATCGTACTTTTCTAAAGATCCTGTAAAACCAAAGAAGCTAAGTAACCAGACAAAATGAAAGAAGAGACAAATGACATCTAATCCAGTAAACCCAACTTAGTGCAAGCTCCTCTGACAATGCCATTTTTGAATGCTTGTAAGAAACAAGCAGCAGATTCCTGTTTAGCATATCACCTGAAGGTAAATAACTTCATGAGTCTTTCTTCATGCATAATAAGGACAAAACCTGCTGTGTATACTGACATGCTTAGAAAAGGGTTCACTAATTTAATTAACTTATAACTGAACTTCACCTACAGTGCAGCACTTCTGAAAAGAAATCTAAATGTAGAAAAAACTACCACCTTCAGGGCAGAGGTATTAGGCAACACAGTGAACCGAACTCAACCATGGTCTCTGGATGATTCCACAACATAAGACAGCCATTCCATGGATTGTTTTTCAAACAGACTCAGTAATGGCTCTGAGTGCCTGCTCTGTGTGCTCTGGCCTGAAAACATCTCACCTTTGAAAAACATTCCATGGCAGATCCCTATATTAGCACAGCAGTTTGCACACCAGTTTGAGGGCAGGCAGTGCAGCAATACGATACAACATGGCAATTGATGTAGTCAGTGTCATCAGTCCCCCTGTTTTTACAGCGACTCTTCCTGTACACGATGTTGTCCAGATTCCCCCAGGTTTTGCTGTCACATAACTAGAAGAACCAATCCTCCTTTAAAAAAGAAACTCTGTGTGTCTTGTTTTTGTTGTTACAGCAAAATGAAAAGTAGGAACAAGGAAAATGTGAATCCTAAAGATTTAAAAAAAGTAATTACATTTTAAAATGTAGGATTTAGTGGGGTTTTTTCTAATATTTAGTTCACACCTTTAAATTCTGGGGGTTTGGCAAAGGCTGGGACAGAGAACTTGGACATTTACTAAAGCGACAAGTCTGCTGTCACCAAAGGCCAGTGCCAATGAATCAGCCAGTCATTTCCCTCCCTGTTGTCTGTGCTCTCCAAAGCTGTTTCACAGTCAATATCCAGGCTGATTACATACACTCCTTTCGGTCTTCAAACAAACAGGTTTATAAAAGTAAAATATACCCCTTGAAACCTACTAATGAAAGCATAAGCAAAGAGCAGAGATGAAAGACAACTGGAGCACGCTGAAGACCCGCGGCAGCGGGACTCGCAAGCCCCCGATCCCGAGTGGGCTGTTCAGCACAAGCGTGAGATTCACCCTGGCACCCGCGGCCTGTGCCTCTCCAGGCAGCCCTGCACGGCTGGAGAGACAGCGGGCACCGCCTGCTTCTGAATGCAGTCAACACATCCTGACGTTTACCCTGTGCACAGAAGGTGCAACTGAAGTCTGAGTGCCCGCCCGCCCTGCAGCCCACTGCCTGCGGTGCCCTCGGGCACGTTCCCGGCCGGGAGCGGCGGGGCGGGGGCCTCCTGCCGCCGCGGGCGAGCCCGAGCGCCGCGGGACGGGGGGGCGGCGCGGGAGGATGCGGCTCACGCTCCCGAGGGCCCCCGGGCCTGCGGCGTCCGGGAGGCTCCAGCCCGGCATTCCCGGCCGCCTCGGGGCGACAAACGGGCAGGAAATCCCGGCTTGTGGCATCCCCGGCGCTGCTCCGTCCACCCGGGCCGAACCGCGCCGCCAGCAGACCGGCCCCCGCCCCGCGGCCGCACTCACCGCCGCCGGCTCTCTGAGCCCGCCGGTCCCGATTCCCCGTGGCCGGGACGAGCCAAGCGGCGGCCGGGCCGGGCCGGGCCGAGCCGGGCAGCCCAGCAGGAACTACCGGCCCCAGCAGCCCGCGGGGCCGCGTTCCCATGGGAGCGGGCCCGGGAAGCCGCCCCAGCGCAGAGCTGCGGCCGCACGGTGTGCGGGCTGCATGTGTCGGCAGCCCGTAGTGTGCACAAAATCCCCAAAACACCGCGGGACCGGTGCAGACCTCATGCTTGATTCATCCCTTGAGCCACAGAAAAGCGTGTCTTTTTGGGTCTCGGAGCGCAACTTCCATACGATTTATTCAAGTTCTGTTAAATAATTGTGATAGGATCTAATGCATGTTTGATCTGTTTGTTTTGTTTGTTTGTTTGTTTTTTTGTTTTCTCAGCCACAGTATGGCGCACTCAACGGATAAAATGTCGCTGCAGATGGTATCCACCGTCAGTAACTCATCCTTGTTTCAGCCGGGCTTCTCTCTCCTCAATTTTGATGGCCATGTCTTCTTTTTCGGTCAGAAAGGATGGCCAAAGAGATCCTGCCCCACTGGTGTTTTCCTCCTCGATATAAAGCAGAATGAGCTCAAAATGAAACCTGCCTTCTTCTCTAAAGACTCGTGTTACCTTCCCCCTCTCCGTTACCCTGCTCTTTGCACGCTCAGAAGCGTTGCAAAGGCTGATGAGTACCAGTATATCATCCATGGTGGTAAAACACCTAACAATGACCTTTCTGATAAGATTTACTTTATGAGTCTGGTAAGCAAAACTAGCAAGAAAATGACGTTCCAATGCATTGAGAAAGACCTGGGTGGAGATGTCCCTGAAGCTAGATATGGGCATACAATTAACGTAGTTCATAGCCGGGGAAAAAGCATGAGTGTTCTGTTTGGAGGGAGGTCGTATACTCCTCTTGCACAAAGAACCACTGAAAAATGGAACAGTGTAGTTGACTGCTTGCCATCTGTGTTTCTCATTGATTTTGAGTTTGGGTGTTGTACATCATACATCCTTCCAGAGCTTCAAGATGGACTTTCTTTCCACGTTTCAATTGCCAGAGATGATACAATCTACATCTTGGGCGGCCACTCACTTCAAAATAACACCAGGTCCCCCACCTTGTACAAGGTAAAAATCGATCTGCCCCTGGGCAGCCCAGCTGTGACATGCACCATCCTGCCAGGGGGGGTATCGGTGTCAAGTGCTATAGTGACCCAGATCAGTGACACTGAATTTGTCCTTGTCGGTGGCTACCACTCTGACAACCAGAAACGGTTGGTGTGTAACACCATAGTTCTGGAAGACAGTAAGATAGAGATTGTTGAAAGTGTGAGCCCAGAGTGGACACCAGATATTAAACACTGCAGAACGTGGTTTGGCTGTGATATGGGTAAAGGGTCTGTTTTGCTGGGCATTCCAGGGGCCAACAAACAATTAAGCCCAGATGCAAACTACTTTTACATTTTGAGATGCAAAGGAGCAGAAGAGGACAAGGAAGAAGAAGCGATAACCCAAATTTGCAGTCAGACGTCAAGTGAAGACCCTGGAGACTCCACTCCATTTGAAGACTCAGAGGAGTTTTGTTTTAGTGCTGAAGCCAATAGCTTTGACATTGACGATGCTGACACTTACAATGAAGATGATGAAGAAGATGAATCGGAAACGGGCTACTGGATCACCTGCTGTGCCAGTTGCAATATTGACATTAACACCTGGGTCCCTTTCTATTCGACAGAACTCAACAAGCCTGCAATGATCCTGTGTTCCAGTGGGGCTGGCCACTGGGTCCATGCGCAGTGTATGGATCTCTCAGAGACCATGCTTCTCCGTCTCTCAGAAGCAAATGTCAAGTACTTCTGCAACAAGCATGTTGACCTTAATAAAGGGCTACAGACTCCCCAAAAGGTGGTGTGCCTGAAAAAGCAACCCATGAAACCATTGCGCAAAAAGAAAACCATGAAGTTATCAACGTCAGTGAAAAAGTCCTTTCTTCGGAGACTGTTTGAATAGATTTACACTGCTAATTTGTATTCACCTGGGAGGAAATGAAATCACAGGCAAAGGCAACAATGTTTGAAGCAAAGTGGGATGTTGGAGCTCAAAGAGGTCTTCTTTTTTCAGTTATCTCAATGTTTTTGTTACATTTCAAAGCACATTAATTTATTCTCTCCCTTATGTGTATTTTTGTAATATCCAGACAGGGACCCCATCCTAGAGGGCACTGTGCAAACACACAGCCAGATACTGGTAAACCATGTGCTGTATTTTATGCTGCAACTTATTCCCCAGTAAGTTTAATGGAACTGCTGGTAGGATAGACATCCCATGTAGTCAGTGCTGTTACCATCTGTCCATAAAGAACATTATATTGCCTGTTTTAATTTTTTATCTTAGTCAGTAGTTCTAGAAATATTTGACCTAATTTATAGCTGCATTACTCCAGTTTTATGTTGGTGTAATGAAATAAAATGAGACTAATTATTCTGTTTTTATGCAAAAATAATGGCTTAAGTCCCTTGTGTCAGAAATAATGAAATATTCAGACACTGAGGGTCAGTTTTCTTCAGGGACTTCCTTTATGAAAAGCTTACATATGGAGCATTTAATTCTGGATAATTAATTTTTTATTTTGAAAGTTATGGAATGATTATGTGTCAGTTTTGGCTACAGTTGTGGAATATCATCTCACAGCAAAAATTAAACTGCTTTTTTTAAACTACTGTGATCATCAACTGCTTTGTGTTTGTATTTTTAAAAATTGAGTAAGGTAATAAAGTTTATAATAAAAATGACTGCATTTTTTCATATATTCATGGGTAAATCAAACACTGTAAATCCTAAAGTTTACAAAAGGACAGCATGTATGCTTGGGAGGTCCATATGAAGCCTGATAAGGGGTCTAGCTTCACAGCCACCCCGTGCTGTGAACTCCCGTTGACTTCAGAAGAAATTCCTTCTGATGAACAGGACTTTTATCATTTACTGCAGGTCCTCCACTATCCATTTCTTTCTCTGCTTTCCCAGGGTGACTGTGTAGAGTGTGAGAGCTTGGAAGTGCGAACTGTAGCTCAGAGTGATTCATTGAGCCAGTGGAGCATTGTGAGGGTAGAAACAAATGCAGTTGGCTGCTCAAAACATGAGGAGAATATTGGATTCAAATTGAAAAGGACATTGTCAAGGTTGAATAGCCCAAGAGTTTACTACATTTTTTGTGGATTCTTTTATTGGCTATTTGTAAAGCCTCATCATTCTTGACTTTATTTTTTATTTTTATTACTGCTCCAAACATCTTTTCAGAAAATCAATACCAGCAGCTCAACATTTGTGAGCCAACAATAACAGCTCAGTATTCACAGTCCAACTCTCATGCTGGATCCCTGAATAAAAAAAGAAGAAAAACAGGAGCAGCTATCAGCTATTTGATCACTATGTGCAGACCCTAAGCAGCCACTCCTTCCCAGAGCAGTGGGTTGAGAACAGTATTCCTGTCAACACAGACATGTCTGCACAGTACTCCCCTTAAAACCTTACCACCCCAAGTCAACAGCAAAGAAAAGGGCAACCATATGAAGTTTCCATTTACAACCTTTTCATGTGCTGAGGGAGATTGAAGCTTGGATTGAGCTTCTAAATGGGAAGTATATCACCCTGATTCCCCTCTCTACAACCTGATACGGGTATGAATTCATAGATTTCAACGCCAGCTTCCCATTTCCTTTGTCATGTTACTTTATGTAAGCTCAGAGTATATAGTGCTATATGTTTTTCCAAGGAGTAAGTCAATGCCATGCTCATGTAAAGTCCCTCCAAACTGATGAAATTCAATAGTCAATGCCCTCTTTTGTAGGTTAGTCATAGATCTTAGGGATCTGAATTGTCATTAAAATATATCTTCATCGTGCACTTATTTACACCAACAAAAAAAATCCACACCAACATTAAAGCCACATCATCACAACACCAACAAAAAGGGACAATAGACTCACACAACAAAACTCCACCCCTTGCCACTTTGCCATTTTACAACAACAAAGGAATCCCCATAATTATTGAACTCCTTGGCAATACCCAGTCTGGGTTTTTGCCCGTTACCTCTCTCAGTTACTGTCATTATCTCAAGTTCCTTGGACAGCACACCGCATGACAAATTTTTCTGCTACTGCAGACAAAGGATGGAAACATTTTGCAAAGGGAAAGCTTGACAGTGGCCTAGCAGAAGTGACATTCAGCCTGACATAAAGCCTTGTGGCACTGGTGGTGTGGTTGCAGCGTGTTGGAAGCAACTCTGAATTTCCAGAACTGACTCCTGCAGCTGCAGTGACTCCCTGAGCCCCTGGGAGCTGAGAATAGATGCTCAGCATGAGGCAAGCACAAGCACACATTGTGGCCCCTTCTGGTTCTTACCTGAGCTGTTGTTCTTTAGTTTAATACTGTGGCTATGAAAAAAGCAATTCATGGTCAGACTTTATGTTATACCTCATTGGGCCCATAACATTAGTGTATTGTGTATTTGAGCTGTGCTTTTTTAAAATGTATGGCTTATTTGAGTAGGAGGTGAAAATTGCTTGGTTAAACCATGTCCCAACTTCACAGTGAAAGGCTGAACAAGCAGCATTAAATCACAGCTCAGAGACTGTAGCTACTGCAGGAAAAAGAAATGGTAAGTAAAATAGAAAATATTTGAAAGGACTTGAACATAAAGAGATATACAAACTTCAGCCTGGAGAGAAGACACTTGACATAGCATTCAAGACTACAGAAAGTACCTAATTTCCTGAGTCATGTACTTTAAACACATTCATTGTCTTTAAAACCAGCTAATCCATACAAGATGTTTCTTGCTAAGGCAGGTTAGAATTAACAGATAAAATGAAGTAGATTTGAGTGCAGAAGTAAATCTCTATTGTATCTGCATGCAACTGATCTATGTGTTTTGTAATCACAATAAGCAGCATCATGGTTCCCAGACACATTTTAGTAACACTGTACTGCTATTATCAGCTTCTATGAGAATAATATACAGGTTTTACTGCTATTGAAAGGTGCTTGGACCTTGAAGTACTTGATTAATTTACAGGAAAGGTGCAGCACAAACTTTACTGGTAGCACTAAAGCATGTGTTATAGTTCAGAGTGACTCATTGCACCAATAGGCCATTGAAAGGAGTGGAAATAATGCAATTGGGAGCCCAAAGCAGAAGGAAAATATTGAATTCAGATTGAAAAGGAATTTGTTATTTACTGCCAGAACCTATGTATTAAAGACAGAAGGATTGGCTTACTTTTTTTTCATGATTGGTGGCTGTGGCTCCCTCCATATTTGATTTCCTACACTATTCCATTTCAAACAAGACTAACTTTTGGAAAAGGCTTGAGCCTTTGAAGATCAAACTCCAATTTGTTGTCTCTACTTCAAAAACTGTGTCACTGAAGCCCATTTTTACTTTGAAAAAAAGCAAGACGATAACCCTATAAACTCTCCAGTTTCTCAGTACCTAAACATAAACAGGAAGAACAGGGCACTGGCCACTCCACAGATGTGCAGGACCTCCTCTGTGGAGGTTGTAGTTACTGTGTATTTCCTTGTCCACTTGCTCAGAATGCCCATCTCCAGAGGCAGAGCATTAAAAATGCACCTCTTGACCTCTCTCCTGATGCTGGTAGAAAAGCTTTAATTAAATCCTCTCTAATGTGTCTTTTTGTATCATGGACAATATTAAGCTTGATGCAAAAGGTAGAAAAGCTCCTTAAACACTTAAGGAAACACTTAGGAGTTGCAGCTGGTCAACTGCTTGACAAATTACACCATGTTCAGTCCCCTAAAACAGTACTCTGAAGAAGAGCAGTGACAGGCCTCATTATTCTTCGTGTTAACCCATAGGAGTACATGGAAAGTAAAATTCAGTCACTTACTACAGATTTAGGAGTAAAGGAGTTAAATCATCCTAATTTACCAGAAAACTCTCTGAGGCTTAGTTTTTTGCTTTATATGGGCTCTGGTTTTTTCCATCCAACATTTTTTTTTACTTGAGGTCAGATGAAAAAGATAAGTTGGTGATATAAAGTCCAGATATTAGATGTCTGGTTATCTCATTACACAAGAAATCAGGTAGCTTAATTTGCTCGTCACTAGTTCCACTCAAATCAGTTGGTTTACATAAATCTTTTAACCTGTAGATACTATTATAGGGAAGAAAGAAAGATTTTTGAAGTAAAATAAAGCTAAGCTACAAACAGTGGACTGAAAGGTAGATTGGAAGTAATCGTTACAGCTCAACCTCTAGTGAGGAGCCAAACTTTCACGCAAAGGATGCACAGAAACCAGTAAAGACACAATGTATTAGCATAGAGATAACACTGCAAGGCTGATCTTACATAAAATCTGGGATGGTATTTTTAAATGAACCAAAAGACATTTACAGACTAAATAAAACTGATTTTATATCAGTTTAGTGTTCTGTCAAACAGTTGCCTGTGAGGAAGGGTGCTGAAAGGACTGCTGAGATTCAGAGAGTAATTTTCATTTGTGTTAATTTAGTGACTTCCAGAACAGGGCTGGAATCGCAGCTGCCTCTGGGTATTAGAACAGTCTAACTGTGAAAAGCATCCACAATTTGAATGAAACTAAGACTGCCACCAGGAAATTATGTGCATTGTTTAATAACTGTAAGAAATAAAAACACAGAAACTTAAATATTTATAAGACCTTTATTTTAAACTGGTTTAATGAAATAAGAAACCGTAATACAGTAAGAAAAAGTAAAATTATGAAGCCATGCAGTGAAACAAAGCAAATAACTCAGTGTAGTCAGAAATTAGGATCCTGTAAGTATCTAGAGTTTGTTTCTGAGCTACCTGACCACAAGTCAGAGCTGATTTGTCTAAAAACAATAGAATTATTCCTGTGAGGGAGAAAAAAAAAAGTGATAGCAGAATCATGGCTTCTAACATAGTTCACATCATTTATAACACGGCAATTCACAATACAAAGCCCTCGAATAAAACAAAACAAAACAAAATACATAATGTGATTGTATAAAAACTACAGTCAATACAATTTCAGAACAAGGTGGTAATTATTTACTGTGAATTACTGAAGGATTTGTACCAATTATTAATATAAAAAAGAGAATGTGAAGGTTTGAAAGAATACCATGAATAGAATTGTTTCCGTATTTCTAAAGCCTCTTCAAACTCAGAAAGCTTAACAATAGGCTGCATAAACAAATGATGCACCTGTCTGCAGTCAGAATTTGTTTGCCTTCCAGTGCATGGCTCTGTGTGTGCAGCATTGTTATTTCAGCTCTGTTTACAAAAGCTTCACTTGCAGGTACCTACCCCTTCAGTGTTGTTTGTTCTAATGAGCTCAAAATTCTCAACTGATTTACAGAAGATGTCAGCAATGGGGAAATAGAAGATTAAACTAGATTCGTGTCTGAAAAAACAGAAAAGGAAAAAAATAGTAGTATTTCTCTGTGTCAGCTATCCCGCCCAGAACTGGTAGAGTGTGAAATGTGTCTTTATGGCTTAAAGTATTTCACAAAAGAATAGTGCCACATGCCACTGCATTTCTCTGTTCCCACTCAGGTTTTGTTCACTTTGATGAGTTACCCCAGGATATAAGGCTTGTCTTAAGAAATCATATGCACAAGGATAAAACTTACTCAGCCCTTATGAAGACAGTGAGACAAATCAGTTGCTGTTATATTGGCAGTCCGTTAAATTGAATTTGGAATTTTACAATGTTTCAGCTAGAGTCACTGAAAGCACATGTGCAAAATTAACAAAGTCTGGTCCCTCACTCCATGACACATATGCATTGCTATGGATGACTTTGGATTATTTGGAGTGGAAATTCACTCCTGTGCAAAAAGCAATGAAAACTATATATACCACTTAAATGGAGCGAAATACACTGTAAGATGAGTTAATTGTTAAAAAAACCCTAATTTATTCAAGCAAAGTCAGGGTTACAACATAAGGTAAAACAGCTGTCCCAAATACACATACAGAGAAAAAAATAATGAAATATATGCTGACCAAATATGAAAACTATATCTGTAAAACTGTAACTGCTGGAGAATGTTCTTTATACCTGCTATTCATACTCCCTGGGAAACAGTTCTATTTGTGGTCTACATTTATTGGTAAAGAATGATACTTATGTAAAACTAGTTTTTATGCTACATAGAAAATACTTGCTTTCAAAGAACTTAAAAAAAAATATTCTAGAAATGAACACTCAGTAAGTGCAGGTATACATGATACACCATAGAAAAGATGCTGTAGTCCTTATGACTGCTTAGAAAAAAAGACATTATTTCCAACTGCAGATTTTGACATTGTGTTAAATTATATTTAAAGAAATCATGTTAAACCAAAATCCTAAATTACAGACTATTTTTTTAATAGTGATTTAATTAATAGAAACCAAAAGAAAGTCATAATTAGAATAACATTAATATTTGTACTAATTACTAGCACTGAACTCTATTTTTTAATTGTCCATAAATGGTAAGTGCCAGACCCTTAGGAATACAGTAAACAACATGAACAAGATACTACAAAAAAAACCTCAGACCATTAATTCTTTTAAATTCGTTGTTCACTTACACTCAGAAACCAACTTCTTCCACATCAAAATGAAAAAAAAAAGTGGATTCTTTTAGATCTGTGCTTTGATTGTTTCCGCATTTAATCTTGTTTCAGAAACATTACTCGTAGCCACAGATGCAAATCTGAAAGGCTGGATGATTTGGAGGCATCTCAGGTACTTTAGAATGTTTTATGAATACGTCAGTGAATTAAAGTCATAATTTATGAATTATGAATATACTAAATATCACTCCAGAAAGACAAATACCAACTAAACACTGCTGTAATAGTGAAAAATACGGTATGCAGAAATTTCAAGAGAGTTTATTGCTTTTTAACTAGTCATGTAAGCAACTATCTCTGAGGTTAAAAAATATTATCCTTCCTTTACAGATTTTGAAAATGAGGCTGTGCATGTGGTGTATCTCAGGTGTGAAAAAGTTTGGTTTCAGATACAGCAGCAGTCAGGGAAATATTCTACTGGCATGTATGTGATCAAGGTAATAACCATCTCCTGAGAAATGGGACTGCTGTGACTAAAGTCACTTGGTGAAACTCTGCACCTGCTGGTATTAATGAGGATTTACTGGTGACTTCAGTGAGGCCACGAATTCATTCAATAAAACTGTACTAATGCAAATTGTACTATATACTGAAGTTACCGTAGAAGTCTAAAATGCTCATGAAACAACAAGCTACACAGCAGAGCTTGAATGTATTTTATATAATGAGATAACCACAAGGCACTGTAAATCCTGATTTAGGAGCACAAGTACAAGTTTACATTTCAGAGTAAACAGGCTATGATAAAAATATCTTTAAAAAACTTCAGCTACCTTTCCTATATCTTCATATAGTAAATTAGCATGACGATACCATCATCTGCTCCTAAGCAGTACTATAATATATATGTTAAGTAATAAAATTTCTAGAGTATGTGACATCAAAGTTTGCATCTTTAGTAAGTATTTTATACAAAAATAACTGCACTTAATCCCAAAACAATTATCCAAGTGTCTCACTGACAAATCTTTACTTATAAAACCCAAAGAACCATCAAGAAAATAATCAAGCCCTCTTGAAAAGTAAATGCAAAATAGTTCTAAAAATGCAAACAAAACAAACAGCCATGGTCCCTTTTTTGCAACTGTCATAACTCTCCAGAATCATATTCCCTCCAAACTAAAACCTTCTGTAAAGCCTTGTTTACTTTGATTTTATCCCTTATAAACAATATGACCAGAACAAAACAAAGACCCTTCTTTGCAATTTGTTTCTGCTTTCGTCTCATATAATCACTGGTAAATGCACCAGAGCACTGCCTCTTGGAAACTGCCAACACACTTGGTGTTTATTAAGTAAACTCCTCTCAGCACCTTAACAGGGAGTGTAAATTTCAGACTTGTCTGTACCTCTACAGGTCTGAAAGAGAATCTGCTTCCTTGCAGGAAGACACCATCACAAACCCAGCCAAAGGTGCTGTACATTTAGAGTTCTGCTGAATCGTTGTTTTCCAAGACCTCCAGTGGCAATGAGTCACCTAAACCACTCCCTGAATCAATGGTGAAGCTCTGGCTTTTTAATGTTTTATGAGCATTCATGAACTTCTGGAGGTACTTGGAGGTATATAGCCAGTGGTGCTTCAAGACATCCTCCATCTCATAGACTTTGGACTGCCTGGCGTTCATTTTTCGGAACCTCCTAAACAGTTTGTTTCCAGACTCATTTCCTTCACTTGCCCAGGCCCCAATGGACCCATCTCTTTCAATGATTTCTGGAACATGAGCAAGTGTTTTGTGGAAATAATTTGTAATCTTGCCCTCATATCTGTATTTGAACTTTGTAGATAAGAGCTCCGCAAAACGCTGCGAATTGTAGCTATACTGGCACAGCAGTTCTGGGCACTCCTTGGCAGGGCATGAGGATCGCCACACTGGCTTCATCTTCAGATAAAGGTCCATTAGTTCTTTTAGGGCTTCATGCCTTTCCTCACACTTTATTAATTCACATACTGCCTCTACGGTCTCTTTGGACATGAGCTTTCTAGCAAAATTTCCACTCATCTTCAACATAGGCTTCAAGTTCATCTTCTTCCTGAGGTGTTTGTCAAGAGTCAGCTGCCACCTCTTCCTCTCCTCTTTAGACACGTCAGGATTCTTGTAAAGTTCACCAATCTCCATCTGGAAAATCCTGTAGAATTCTGTTGCATTGCCAATGTCGCAGTGCAATGCATCTATGGAGGGAACGGTCTCAATAAAAGGTTTGGCTGAAACACCCTTCACTCTGTCACGGAGCTCATCAACAGATTCGTGATATGGGTTGGACCTCCATATTTCATATCGCTCCAGATTTTCAGCATGGCTCCTGGTTATGGAGTGGAAGACCAGATTCTGGGACGCCTCCAAGCGGGTTGCATCGCACAGGGTACAAATGTAAGTGGAACCTGAGGCCTCCAGCCCTTCCACTTCCCGCACGAGTTTCTCATCATATCCTGTACCCCTAAAGATGAATCTAAATGTTCTCAGGATGCCTCCCATTTCAAGCAGCAGTTCACTGTTTTTCATAGCCTCTCTTTCTGCTATGAGGGGGCTCAGGATTGCCGTCAGAGTTTCATGATCTGATTCGTCAGCCAGCATAAGGCACAAGGGCTTGCAGCACAACTCTGAATTGGGCTTTACTTCCTCAAAGATCCTCTTGCTTTCATTCCCCTGTGCTATGGAAATGTTCATGACTGTGAAAGAAAAGCGAACAGCCTTCTCTGGGACAGCAGGCCCACTTCCATGCTTCTCACTGACATCTCCCATTCCATCACAGGACTCTTTTACTACCACAGTGAAGGGGCCGTTCAAGTAGTCATCCAGGTTTTTTGCTTTCATGCCTTCCAAGATCTCCTCCTCCATGTCCTTTAAGGCACAAACCAAGGCCGCATCATATCGAAACCTCTTTGCAATTGTGTCTACTGGGTAGTCATCAACTGAGAGTGGCACTCCTGATAGTCCATCTATAATTCCCACTTCTGTGTTGGTGGATACATTTTTCAAGGGAGGTTTCCACTCAAATGGGTGATAACCTGGTAGGAGGGCTTTCTCAGCAGTGCGAAGAGCATGCAAAGGCTGGAAGATCTGCCTCCCACTGACAGCCTTTACTGTTCTATACATTTTATGATACTGACTACAGCTGAGAAAAGTGTTGATTCGGATGGCCAGACAGACAGCAGGATGAAGTCCAGATCCCCTCCCTTGCATTATAGCCTCCAGTTCATCTGCTTGTTTGTGTTCATTTTTTGCTCTCAAAGCTAGCAGGAACAAAGTCATGCATACGGCCTTTATATCACCACCCTCTTCTTTCTCAGCAAAAGCCTTGACTTGACGTTTCAGCTCCCTCAGACGATGTTTCTGAGCTCTCCTCGTCAAAGACAGGAGGTGCTGCCTCGGTCGGCCACCTTTATTTATGTAGCTATAGAGCTCTCTATCTTTCATCTCCTTGTGGCTGGAGAGGTGTTGGCCATATTTTCCATGCAAGACCTCTTCATCACATTCCTTTACAGGGCATCTTATACTCAGGTTATCAAGGATGTTCAGGAAGGATTTCACTGGGGTTACCAGATCAGTAGGAAAGCAAGGATACCAGCAGGAGGGGCAATAGCTGCCCATAACCCTGATACATTTAAGGATGCAAGTTCTGCAAAATAAGTGTCTGCATGTTGTTTCCACTGGATCTGCCAAAATATGATCGCAAATCTGGCAAGAAATGGATTTAATGAAATCTACTGGGTAATCAACTGCAAGCAGCTTGGTGCTGAGATGTATATCCTTGCAACTGACAATCTCCTTCATTAAATTTTTGTTGTTTATTTGTGCTTGCTTCTTTACACCTCTGTTTAGCCGAGCACGTTCCCCAGTGGTTTTGGCACGTTTGCCACGTTGTACACTTGGGGGCTGGCTTTTTCTCTTGACTCCTCGTCTGGTAGTATGGCACACGTCACAGTTTGGGGAGTGCGGTTGCCACTCCATTGTGCTGTTCCTAGGAAAATATACTTCACACAGAGTATTACTGAATTTTCTATGTATAATACTCCAACAGTTGTGACAAAATTGAGTGGGATGGATACTATCAACATCCCCTCGCACATCAATCTTGAAAACCTTAGCAATAAGGTCTGGCCAGGAGGTTGCTGTTTTTTCTTTCTTTCTCAGAAGCCACAGAGTTTCATCATCCACTGGCCCATGCACTGGGTAAGTCCTCTTGTAACAATCAGTTTTAAATGAAACTCCACAGATGCGGCAGAGTTCCTTCAAATTGTTTTGATGAGCTCTATTGTCTTGTGTTTGCATGGCATGGGCATCTTCCTCAAGTCCCTGCCTATTGCCCATTAACTCCATCTTTTCTGCTCTTGGCACTGCTTCATCTTCATGCAGGATGGACTCTTTGTTTGAAGAAACAGCCTCTTCTGCCTGATCTTTGTTTATGTGCTGGCTGTCATTAGAGGGTGTTTTTTCAAACGATCGCAATTTAAAGAGCTTGAATTTCCATTCAGAAAATTTTGTATACGGATGCTGAAGTTCTTCAGGTAGGTCCATTTGTGATGCTACTGACATCTGCAATCTCACAGAAACCAGATCACCTGAAAAATAGAAAGATGTAAGTTAGCTTATTTTCCAAAAGTAATAATAATTCCATGTTTTTTAATAGAACAGTTCTGATCACTTTAACTGAGAAATACTTTGAAAGTGCATTACTTATCCAAGACTTCTGCTGAACAGAGAGGCCCAGAAAAGGCAGTCCACTCAATATGTCAGATAAATTCCCAAATGTATTTTGACTTTGATCCTGAGACACCACATGTTCATCTGATCACCCGTGCACCTTACATGAAGCCATTAGTCATCTGGTAGTAAACATCCAAATCTGCCCCTTCCTTCTTATGCTCGACTGAGCTTCCCATAAGCAAAGCTACTACAGACAACAGCATCACATTCTGAAAGTTGATGATTTTTTTAATATGAAACTGAACTCAATTGGTGTCTGAAAGGTAGAATTTTGTGTGTTCATGCTATATTATCTAAATCAGCAAAAGCACTGTTCTCATGCTACTTGTTAGTTCTGAATCTGCTCAGAAGTGTTTCATCCATGGCATTCCATGTGAGCAGAGCGGCACACACCACTCAATCCCAGTGTTGCCTTTATTCAGGCCCCAGTTTTGTAAGGTACTTTAGCATGTGCTTAATGAATATGAGTAGCTCCATTAAAGCAGGAGGAGTATATCCTCTGTTGATGCAAAGCACTACAGTTTCCTGAACTCCAAAGGAGATACAACAATGCATACTGGCTGCAGATTTAATCGAGAGAGAATATTTATACATTGTAAATTAGTCATCCGTTTAAGTACCTTGCTGAGAACTCTATCTGTAAGAATTACTGGTACTGGAAATCTGAAAATGTCTGTTTAAATTTGACCCCAGTTTTAGCTTTCATAGAGGTGAAGCCAAAAGTAATATCAATGTGGTTTCCATGGAAATATGGTGTGTATAAAAATGAATACAAGACTTTCACCTCAAACACGGAAACTTTTTGCTACTGCATCAGACTCAGAGTATAAAATTGTATAGAAACAACAAGAGTGACTAACCTATTTTTCATTACCTGGCTATGAGAAGTGCACAAGGTAAACAAACAGTATAGAAAAAATTCAGTTATGTTTTCTGACTTATTTTGGTTTTACTGATCTGACTGGTGTGAGTAATAAAAATGAGGAAGACTATACTTTAAGACAATGTACTAGAACTAGAAATGACATGGCTGTGGTTTCTTTAACTGATTATATCATCACTTAGCAATCCACATAACTTGCTAGAAATCTCAGTTCGGTGTCTTTTCAGAAGGTGCCCTTCATAAAGAAATACATCCAAGTCATGGTCCAAAGTGCCCAGGGTTTCTGAGATGATTTCATCTATAACCTTTCAATAAAGCATTATTTCAGTACAGCCCTTCAGAGTCTGTTGGGAAAGGACTGCATGCGTTAATTAAGTTCCACATCCAAAATGACATACCAGTCTGATTAGCTCTTTCCTGAAGAGCTGAATTTTACTTTAAAATCATTCATTAGGCTTGGCAACTAAAATTTAGGTTTGTTTTCTTCCCAGCTTCTCTTCATTCCATCCCACTGAGAACAAGCTGCCCATCCCACTGTCCCCATCTGCCCACATTGCTCCGTCCAGCTGCCTGTACTCCTAAATATCTCTGTCTGCTCTGCAGTCCCCCGTGGTCCATTGCTGATCCAGCCTGGCCACATGCGTGCTTGTATTCTGCTGTTCACAGATCTGTGAGGTGCAGCTGTGCACAGATGCATTCAGAGCATTACTACTGTCTCGCTTTCTTGTCTGCATCTTGTGACAGAGTTGGTGAAATTTATGCTCTGAGCAGTAACCCATTTCCCCTGAATAGTTCTGTGTTCCTATCACCTGCAGAATAATTGAATACCTAGTTGCCCTATACTGCCCACAGATGCTTCTCTTCTACGTAACACCCTATGCAGTTTTGTGTAATTTCACCATCACCAGCAGCACCTTCAGAATCTCTTAAGCCATGAGTAATGCCTCTTCAGGATGATAGCTAAGTCATTGTAAGAAACAGCCAGCACAGAGTACATTTAATGCAAAATATTTAATACTTTCTCTGCTCTTCTAACCCTTTGAGTAAGTGCCACTGCAGTGCCATACTCATCTCCAAACCCATGACCTGAATCTTGCTACTAATCACCAACTCAAATGAATCAGACAGGGTTTACCCGTGCTAAAGGAAAGTTCAAGCACTTTTTTTCTTTTTTGTCTTTCATTGAACATGTCCTGGAAGAAATGAATGACAAAGAAGCCCTCTCAGGTTATCAGACCTTCACCTTCTGCAGTAGTTAATTGTTGCCAACAGGCTACTCATCAAGTGCTTTTGAATTGTCTAGCTCCCAGGCAGTGGAGATTACAGCAGCTCTCTTGGGAGAGCAAGAAATATTCCCAGTGCTAGGAATATTTCCTGCTACTCATGCAAAATGTGCCTGTGTTCTGTTATTCTAGTTGGGGGTCATGCTGAACAATCTTTTTTCACCTTGCCTACCCTGCTCAGATTCTTACAGAGGGAATCTCAGGCGTGAATCTCCAGCTGTGGTTATTTAATCAACTCAAACAGCTGTGTTCAGTATCGCCTCTTTTTCTCTTGAAAAGGGAAAAGAAATCCCTTTTTTCCCCCAGATCACAGTATTTCATACATTTCTGAAGACAAGCAAGATTGCAATACTTTTGTTCACATCAAGGAAGACTTTGCTTTACAAAAAGGCTCACCAAAATGAACAGAACAACCTCTGAAGTGAGGAAGCACATATAAAATCATTGAGCTGCCCATTAAACCAGGAGAAGGAACCAACACTGGGATGTCCTACAAGCATCTGGGATGCTGTCATTAATACTGCTAGCCTACCTTCAGCTTGCTGTCAGTTTGTAGAGCTGCTGCTAATGTCTGCCCAGTTTGTTCCAAATGTCAAGCTTGTTTGCTCTCTCTCATGCATGCTCTCACTCTTTCTGTGTTCCCTCTGCTTTTTAAAGACACTGCAGTGCTGTTTATCTCAGTTATCCCTCTCCCTCTGAGCTCCCCGTACAACACTGGTGCTAACCACAGTTTATTTGAACTGAACACAATACAGAACTCTCAAATCCAGGTGGCACCTGGCAATTTATGAGGCTTAACCACAAAATTCATATAAACAAGGTCGTCTTGTGTGAGACTCCTGGGCTCTGAGATAAGTATGCAGACTCTCTCTGAGGAGCACCTGCACTGTTTTTTAACACAAAGTTTGCATTTAGCTTTCTTCTTTATAGTTTCATAACTGGTTTCTTCACTATTAACTCTCTGAGAGGAGAACCTAGTCTTGGTCACACGGGTGTTCCATGTCAAAGCTATTTCATTGAAGGCCAATGTCCCACTTCTCCAGCCAGGCTTCTGCGGTTTGGGTGAATGACAACAGGGATCACGAAATGTCCTTGCTTCTGATACCAGTATTTAATTTTCATGGATATTACCTCTTTAGTAATGTGTATCTGGGGTCTTGAAGGCCCTGGGCAGGCAGGACAAATCAACAATATAAAAGTTAGTTATATACTTATGGAGTAACTGGGAGGTATTACACCAGGTATGGGCCATGGGTGGCCACAAACAGTGGCCATAGAGTCTTTTTCCTGAAAGCCCAAGAAGAAAACCCATGCTTAGTTTCCACAGAGCAAGTATCTCAAAAATTGACTCAAAGTGGAAAGATGCTGTCGTACAACAGCACCCTGAAAGTTTTCAGTCTCCACACATAACATTGTGTAAAAATTGTAGTGATCCATCAAGTCCTTTCAAATGTGAATGTAAATTCACACTCCAGAAGTAGGAATTTGCAATAGCAGCAAGACTACATAAACACCCAGGCATTTCTCTTTTTTCCGGAGACTTTGTGATCCTGCAGGATTCAAAATCCATTTCTGACTTGCACGGTCTTCCCTGAGAAGGTGGCTGACGGAGGCCACTGTGCTTACATTGCGGCTCAGGATCTCCCAATTAATGCACCTCTTACCTGACAGCATCTGATGCCAGCCAGAGAAAAAATCAGCAAAAGTTGTAATACTTGGTATTTGCTACAGCTAAAATAGGTGGGAGGACTCACGCTCTTTTATCTACTCTGATCTTACAATGCTTTCAATTCTTAGAATCATAGAAGCTTTTAGGTTGGAAAAGGCTCTTAAGATCATCAGGTCTAACCACAAACCTAACACAGCCAAGTCCACCACTAAATCTTTTCCCTTAAGTGCCACATCTACACGTCTTTTAAATATCCCCTTGGGATGGTGACTCAACAACTTCTTTGGCCAGCCTGTTCCAATACTCTTCAACCCTTTTGGTGGAGAAATTTTTCCTAATATCCAATCTAAACCTCCCGTGGTGCAACTTGAGGCCATTTCCTCTTGTCCTACCACTTCTTACTTGGGAAATAGCCCGATCCAACTTTGGTACAATGCCCTTGAAAGGAAGGCAGTTGTGGAGAGCAATAAGGTCTACCCTGAGCCTTTTCTCCAGGCTAAACAACCCCAGCTGCATCAGACCTGTTTTCTACATCCTTCACGAGTCTCATTGCCCCAGCACTTCAATGTCTTTCTTGTCCAAAACTGAACGCAGGATTCAAGGTGTGGCCTCACCAGTGCCCAGTACCGAGCAACAATCACTTCCCTGGTCCTGCTGGTCTCACTATTGCTGATACAGGCTAGGATGCCATTGGCCTTCTCGGCCACCTGGGCACTGCTGGCTCATTTTGAGCTGGCAGCTGTACATCCAGGCCCTTTTCCAGCCATTCTGACTCAAGCTATTCTTGTTAGATGATGTCTTGGAGAAATGGTTAGTTCTGAGTCTTCGTGCCACACGAGAGGCTAACAGCACCTACAAACCAGTGTAATGATTCATGCCAAAGCAAGTAATGTATGGAGAAAGGAAACAAAGTATTTATGCAAAATGCAATGCATGGAGAAAGTAAAAGGGTTCAGAGACAAATCTTGATATCCTTGCTTAGATTCTGACACACACAAAACCCTAATGTGAAATAAATCCCAATCAGAAACATCTGAATGGGAGTGTCAGGATAAAGTAGAACAGAAGTCATAGATGTCATTCCAGGCCAAGGCAGTGTGGGACAAGGATGTCATGGCTGAGGCATTTCTAGACCCCTGAGAACATTAGATGGCTGAGCTCACTACTCTGCTGTTTTGCTTGGACTTCCTAACAACCTACCTATTTTTATTATTCACTCCCTAGCATTTGGAAAGACCTTTTCAAAAAAAAAAATCAGGTCGAGCTGCAATGCCAGATATCAATCAAAATCGCTCTCTGCAGTCACATACTGATTTCCTCTCTTATCCTGAAATGGCAGGCACTGTTCCCTGACGATATGCATTGTTAGCATTGAGGAATTTGAGGATCTTTGAGAAGTTTAGCAGATCTCTGCCTCTGGGGTGCTTGTTCAAAATTTCACCCAGGTAGCTGGCTGCCTGTCCCGTCCCCCCAGGAGCCTGAGTTCCCATGCAAAACTTCACTGCACAGGCATCAGCTTCCTTATCAAAGGAACCACTTGAGCATACATAAGCCTAGTCAAGTGCTTTTCTTCCAAGTACCCAGGAAATCACCTTGGAAAAATATTGTCTCGTAGGGATACAGCAGGCAACTAAACATTTTAATTGATCTCAAATTGCTACAGCTTTGGGTGTGTTTTATGTCTGTAAGAGCACAATTGCTGAACAGTTTGAGCTGCACAGATCCAGAAAATGTTTTCCCTGTGCAGCTGGCACCACCGAGTGGAGAAAAGCATTTTTGCAGTCTTTTCTGTTACAGCATGGGCATTAATACATGCTCATGGGCCTAAGCCGTACAGATTTGGAAACTCTTCTGAATATAATAATTCATTTATTCTTGGAATATAAATTCCAGATGATTTCCTTGAATTCTCAGTTAAAATAGGCTGGACATCAGTGCCCTTGACACCTTGCAGTTTACTAAAAATAGTATTTTTCAGGCATGCAAAACCCTTCAGCTAAGGGTATCTGTTTTACAAAGCCATGCAATGATAAATTTCCTTGTTTTACAGCTAATGAAAGTAGCATACAGTATGTTCACTTGGCAGGAGAAAAAGGATAGCTCTGAAATTCAGCCGGCTGTCCAGGAGTGGGTCCACAAAGTTTCTATTTATTGATTGATTTATTTATCCTTAATGTTGTTATTTCTTTGCTGTGATACTTTGGAGCCCTATGTGATGGCCCAGCTGTCTCTCTCCCCTAACTCTTTAGCTTCCTGGCAGGTCCTAACAAAAAAATTAAGTATGTTTTGGGCACAGGCAGTGCTCTGAGGGGTGCGTTAGGGTCTGGCATGGCCTTGGCTCCGGGAGTAGCACCCTGCAGAGGGAGACAGGCACTCTAGCCATGGAACAATCCGCTGATTTCCAGCTCCCAGGGAGCATGGCATGCAGACAGAAAACACTGAAAATCACTGGAAAACTCAGTGGCCCCCAACCCCTCCAGCTTATATCCCCCCCAAAGAGTGGGAACAGAAGCGTTTGTTGGATTTAAATGTGTGTTAATCAGAGATTCTTGCCAAGAAAACTCCCTAATGCAACCAACCAAATTCCCCTCCTACTTTCCTAAGGAAATGAAGCTCTCTGTGTCCACATCGTGCCGGCATTTCACTTCCTTAAAATTGCCCGCTGTCCCAAGCCACCGGCAGAGGTTCCCCTCTGTGCTCGCCCAGGGGGAGGCAGCGGTGGCTGCAGGAGTCCCCACGGGACAGCTAAGGGGGGAGAGCAAGTTGTTTCTAATAAGCACTGGGCTTCCATTGAGGAACGGCTTTCTGTTGACTCCCAACACACATCACCACCCCCACCACCCCCCCGGCTTTCAGCGCCTCGTTTTTAACAGCGCTCAGGACGGAGCGGACCGCATCCTGATGGCTCTTCATGAAAGCATCAGCAGCGCGGAGCGAACACGGGCCCAGCGCTGCCACAGCCAGTGGTGGCGACAGTTTCGTGCCCGCTGGGGAGGGCTGACAGTGACCCCGGCTGGGGAGGGGTGACAGTGACCCCGGCTGGGGAGGGTGACAGTGACCCCGCAGCTCCCGCGGCTCTGCGCGCCCGCCCCGCCCCGCCCCGCCCCGGCGGCGCTGTCCCTCCGCGGCGGCAGAGGGCGCTGCAGGGGCCGTGGCGCCCCGGGGCCGCGCTCCGTCCGAGGCGCTGCTCCGGCGCTTCCCGAGGAGAAGCGGAAGCGGCGGGGAGCGGCGGGCGGCGGGCGGCCGCGGGTCGCGGTGAGTCCGGCTGAACGCGGGGGGCGGCCGGGAGGGCGGGGACTGCGGCGGGCCCGGCCGGCCGGACCCGGGGAGCGAGGGCCCGGCCGCCTTCTGCGAGCGAGGGCCCGGCCGGCGCGGGCCGCTGCAGGCGGATGGCGGCGCCCGGCGCGGAGCGTTTTTCCCCCGGGCCGGAGCTGCCGGCTGGGGAGCGGAGCCGCCTCCTGCCCGGCCCCGCGGAGCCCTGCGGCCGCTTCCCCCGAGCTCAGGGCTCGGCGCACGGCCGGGCCGGGCCGGGGGTGCCGGGGAGGGCGGCCCGCGCTGGAGCAGGGCGCTGATGGGGCTGGGGCGCGCCGGCCTGCGCTGCTCCGGAATTGAAACCGTGGCGCGGCCAGCGCAGCGGGGCCGAGCCCGGCCGTGCCGCTCGGCCCGGGGCTCGCAGCCACGCTGGTTGGCCTGCCGGGTGGGAACCTGGCTGGGGTGACTTTGTCCTGCCTCTGCCCCGGGGGTGCCATCGGACAGCGGGAGGAGCGTGAGCAGCGGGTGGCTCTCGAGCTGTGGTGCAGCTTGCGTCGAGCACATCAGCTGAACTTGGGCTCTGTGTTTCCCACTGTGAAATGGAGATACGCGCTAAATGCTCCGAGAACACGGTAAAGAGTAATTTGCAAGAGAGTTACTGTCTCTAAACCCGATAGCTCTTATTTTCTGGTAGAGATTGGCAGTATTTAATATTTACGGTAACTTTATTAACACGAGTAATAAATTATAACTTCGGTAGTAGTTTCCATCAATTTCGTCTGGCTCAGATAGGTCACGCTGAGTCTTTTCGTACTTAAACGGAAATCTCAGCTGTAGGTGGGAGGAAAATGTTCTAATTATATCCCTTAGACCTAGTCGTTAAAGCTTGCCGAAAGTATTCTCCCATGTTTGCCTCTGACACTTTCTGCAGAGCTACCCCTCAGCTATTTGGATTTTGTGGTGTCTTAGATACCACTGTGAGTGATTAATAAAGTATTGATTTGAAACTTTGGGTGCATTTTGCGCTGTGTTCACCAACTGTTAAAAGACTTGCGAGCAAGCTGCTTTGGCTTCCTGTAGAATGAAAAAGCTGTAAAACTTGTGCTTCTAGTAAAAGAAGGGAGAAAAAGTCACAGAAGTATGCTGATAAAAGCGCTTGGATTATTTTTGTGGTATCACTCTGGGCATAATTCTTTTGCATATTCCACAGTACCTTCAGCTTTTCCCAGGTGAAGATTTATGGACTTCAGTCAGACTCTGTTGAATGAGAACTTGTCAAGACATAAATGGCTTTTTAAGTTTTGTACTATTGCCACACGGCAGTAGTGCTGTCTATCTTAAAAAAGTGCTGCTGTGTTTAAAAAGACAAGACACACAATAGGTACCTGTGCTGACAGAACTTAAGCATGAAAAAATATCCGAGGTGAACATGCATGCTTGTCTTCACCCCTTGAACTTCCATGAGTTTATTATGTCAAGAAGAGTAACTTTTGTATCTCAGTAGCACAGATCAGCTAAGTACATGGAAAAAAAAAAAATTTAGATCCAGACTGTGAAAACTGACCATAAAAGATTCCAGGCATAAAGTGTGTCAAAAAGAAAATAAAAGTAAATGTAAGGTGGAGTGAAAAGGAGAAATATTCTAATTGTTTCAGAATGTGTGTTTAATTCATTGTTTGCTTTCCCAGGATCTCAGATCGTTTTACTAATGCCACATACAAGCCTCGTGCCTGTAGAGGTGGATAGTAATTGAATGTAGCCTGGAGACTGTGCCTTGCAGAAATGACATTTGTTCACAGCCATACCTCTCCCTGCCTCTTTTTGAAGTGCTTTAGGGGTGTTTACTTTGTCCCCACTAGGGCAGCATCTGAACATGCCCTGTAGATCTACTGAGAGGTATAGAAAGGCATAATGCATATCTCAGTATGTTCTCAGTGTGCAAAGGGAGAACAGAAGCCAGAGTCGCTGCCAAAGTAAAGAATTAAATAGTACTGTTCTTCTCACTAACAGTGCTTTCCTTGTATTTGTTATTCTGAACCATTCCCAGTAAATTCTGTCTAAAAGTTGATAAACTGAAGAAAGTTTCAGGGAATTTTGGCTTTGGTTTGTTTTTTGGTTATGGAAAAACCCATAGAGTATCTTGGTGTTAAATAGACTATAGTATGCTTCCACTGCTCACTAAAATCAAGTTTGTTTTGACTTACTTAAGTAGGATAAAATGTGAATGTAACTGTGAGTGTGCCACCATCTAGTCTCCTAAGTAACATTCGAGCATGAAAATACTTATGTGATTAAAGCCTGACAGCATTCTTTACAAATAAAGAGAAATCACCTGGAAAGCTTTAGAAACCCCCAAGGGCTGCTCTGCTCTAGTCAGGAGTTCTTGATAGTCTCATGAGCTCTGAATGTTGTTTGATTGTGTTTGCCTCAAACAAAAATTCTTCTTTCAAGTCTTCAGGTTCACATGTTAAAATGGTGTGAGTATGGTGGTCATTCTAAAGACTTGGATGTCTTAACAGTTACTGCTATTAGCAAAAAAGAAAGTTCATATCTCAATGAAATATTTGCAACATGCTTGTAGAGTTTTACAAGAAACCAGAATTTAGTTTTTGCAGTTACAAGTTCTGCCTGAATCTCCTGTTGCTTCGGCTTGTCTAGCCATTTGATAGTTTTGAAATGAAAGTGTTTTATAGGTATTAATTAAAAGGTATTAGCATAATTTCATGTGTTCTGCCTGGATGAGGTCATAGTGATGATAGCTACAAACCTCATAGTGGAAACACATGGTGCTTATCAGTTATCAGTAGACCATTGATTAATGTGCCTGGGAATAGGTTTTGCAAGTATTACTCCATAAACAAATTATCCAAAGTCACTCCACTGGTCTTTCAGTCTCATGACCCAGAAATCTATACCTGCATACACAAGGCAGATGAAGAAAAAAGTTTGGCCAGTTTTGCTGTCCATGCAGTGCTAAAGGCATTTGCCTTGCTGGGTGTGTCCTGGCCAGGCTGCAAGCAAATTAATTATATTTGTGAGCTTTGAGTAAGAAAAAGGATTTGGAATAGTTCTCTCTATTGATTCCTTATTTATATGGGTAGTCAGTGTCAATTTTCCAGGAAAGGTCATGTGGAAATTAATTGTTTTAAGTATTTCCTGATTCATAATAAAAATTTTGTCTTATAGCAGCTGAAACTTCCCTTCACAGTATTCCTTAGATTTGACACGTGCTTGAAAATATAATTTCATATTTCAGTGTCGATCGTATACAATGCCTACTTTTACTTCCTCCCTAATACTCTTAGTAGGATAGTGGGATTTTACAGGTAATCTGAAGATATTTTCTGGTACCAGTGATTTTTTTGATTTAGAGGAGTTTGGCACTCAAAAATCTATAGAAATGCTACGTAAACTTCATTATACTATGGGACTTGAAAAATCAGAGTACTGAGTTTTGTTGCATGCATTAATTTAAAATATGGGCAGTTTAAATTCTGTTTTGAAATAGTTTTTGTTGATCATAAGGTACCTTATTCATAAGGTACATTATTCTTGCAGGAGTTGGCTCTTCTGGTCTGACTGTGCTATCTCACATCAGCCTAATCACTTTGTAATGTAGCAGTGTAAATAGCAACAGAGCACAGGTTACTTAGTGAAGAAAGGTTTCATTATGGTTTAAAGTTGGAAGAGTGGGATGGGGACTCCAGTAGTCTTAACTGTCTTTTCTGGGGCGTGAAAGTTCCATCCTTAGGGCATTCCCAGACTTCTGCAGCACAGGTAATTATCAAACATGTTCTGTCCATTACCATTTGGCATGGAAAGCACCTTCCTTTCTGTTGGAACACAGTACAGCTGTTGCCTTGGAGAGCGAAATCAACTTTTGCCAGCCCAAGGGCTGGATACCTCTGTGCCCAAGCTAAAGCACATTATCTCCAGAGTCAGCAGGTCTGGCAGCACTTCCTAGCTCTAGAAAAGGCCATTTCAGGTACATTACCAAACATAGTTTAAGACTTTCTCTGCTTGAGAAACTTCACACTAGCAAAAGCAAGAATTACCATGTAATGGTCCAGTTTAATTGCAGTTGTTCCTGGATATGAAAGCTGGATGTTGTGCAAACAAAAAAGGTATAGAGAGCAGTCTAGAAAACTGTTTAATATATTAAACGACTAATATTTAAAAAAAGGATAAGTTCACAAGGCTGTGGTGTACACACAGTATTATAAATTATTATTTGGATATTGTTGTACTTGCATTTGACTCAATTTTGTTCAGCACAGAGGAAGAATAGCAACTTTTATCAGTAAGAAGAAAAACTGATGTGGTTTTTAGGAGATCTTATCTTTTATTTCACTGGAAATCTGTTTCATAATTAAAAAGAAAGGGTAGCAACTTGATTTGAATTTTGGGATATATCCTAGTTAAGGGGTTAAAATCCATCCTTTTCCAGCCTAAGCATTTTTTTAATTCCCCAGGAGAGGAAGGTGAAAAACTGCTACAGTAGGCTCACAGACTGTCTGTTCTACCTTCATTGGGGGAAAGAGCTGTCAATACCATTCAAAGTACACTTTTCTGTGGCTGTTTTTGTCGTAGCACTGCTCTGTCCAAAAAGATTAAACCTATGTTGTAGTCTGGGAGGGTAAAGTAACTTCCACAAGAAACAGATCTAATTCCTAGTACAGGCGTTACAACTTATAGAGAAATTAGTTTAAACTATGGTGAAAAAATAAGGCCTTGGTTAATTGTCTGAGTAACAGCAGTGTGGATTTTGATTTGGAAAATTGTACCTTGCTCCACACCTAAAATGTGTGTGAAAGAAGGAGGATTTTGCTCAGAGATAGGATTCCTCCTGCTACTCTTATCCATTTCATCTTAGGTAAAATATGAACAGAGTTTAAAATCTGGCTCTTAATCACCTTGTTTAAGTTGCCTCTTTGTGCCTGAATTTCCCAATTTAAAAAGATACTTGCGGCTTCTTTTTTTGTGAACCACTTGGTCATATACAGATAAAAAGCTCCATGTAGGAGTGGAATATATCACTGAATAAGGGGCTTTTTGTGTGAGACTGGGATGTTGACTGATTGCAGTGACTCATTCATTAAACTGACTCTGGTAAGGGAGTTTTGTTTCTCTAAACTGAATATACATACCTGCTATATCTTTAGAAACAATTCAAATGGGCAAAGAGAACGCTGCTTGCACAGCACTTAAATCTACAAAGCGTTCAACTAGTGAGATTATACAGAGTCAGATCCTGGTTTCTTCTTTTATAAGAACAGTATTTTAAATAGTATGGGATTTTTTCCTAGGAACAGCCCAAGAGCAGAGTCACACACTTCTTTGCAATTAATGTGACAGCTGAATTTCAGTAAAGCTGTTCTATATTTCTTCTTGCGACTTCCTGAATTCCTTTGTGACATTGCTACAGGGATGTATGTTCCTCTTCCCTTTCTTAGTCTCACTAAATATACCCCTGTCGTTTAGAGTAATGTGAATTTTTCAGTCCTAGGCTGGCCTGTGGATTCTAATATCTTGCATACCAAACATTCCCACTCCATTGACCCAGTTTAGTTCCTGTAATTTTTCATGAGATGTGGCCCGTAGACTGATCATCCTCTGCAGCAGTTGTTAAACAAGTTATGTTAACTAACAGTGGAAACAAGCTGGGTTTTTTCTCCAGAGAGAAGAGATCTACTGATGGCAGTCTAAAAGATCTCTGTCATAGAGCATCTTAATAAGCATTGATTCTTCTGCTTCCATTCTAAGTCATTGGGGGAGCTGGTGCCTTTTGTTGGATTAAACTGGTCGTGTCTGGACTATGGCTGGAGCAGCTGCTGAGAGCACTCTTGGTGTTTAGTTTGTATTGATGTTGTGTTTAGGAGCCTCAGTTATAAAGCCAGTTGTGGTAGGTAATGTATAGGGACAATACATTGGGGTGAAAAACAGGAGTGGCAGTGAGCAGCACTCTTTGGGTGCAGTTCCAGAGAGCTCTGCTCTAGAGTTATTTCTGCAGAAAGTGAGCATTGCTGACCAGTTCAGTACAATTCAGAACTGTCAGCCTGTTCTTTGAGGCTCTGTACCTTAATGGTATATTGGAAATGTCAAGAATGCTGCTCTTCAGATACTTCTCATACCTCTGCATACCCCAACAAGATGGAAAGTCACATATTTATACAACAGAATAAAAGTTCTGTTTTGATTATTCTAACTATATCTAACCAAAATATGGTAACTTTGTTTTTGTCTAGATAGATTTGCCTCTTTTTTGGTCTGGATAGCTGGAAAAAAATAGCTCATAGAGTGTTAGCATGGGCAGTATTGCCAGTTGTTTATCATGTGGACGGCCTAAAGCACATTTCTGTGATGTTTTATATGTTCAAAATATATTTCCCATAAATGCTAGTTGAGGCCTTGTGTGATTAGTATTTCTTTTGATGTAATCTTCAGGTGTCATAAAATAAGTACCCAGATAAAACTACCTATATGTCCTCCTCCTGTCCGTGAACATTTTGTAAAAATGAGTTGTGATATGCAAATTCTGATATAGACAAGAAAATTTTCAGTTTTGTGAGGTTGTGGTCAAGGTACTCTTATTCATTCTGCTGCGCCCAGCATCTGCAGTAGTGATGCAGATAAACAATTCTTATAATTCATCTCTTGATTGGATTTCCATCCCTAATATGTTTTAAATAACATAATGGTATTACAGGGAATTCATTAGGTGAACACTGCAAGAGACTTTTGCATATACTGCTGTGCAAAAGACTATTAAATCCAGGCTTATTGGGCTTGTTTTGCATGCCTGCTCCCTAACCCTCAGACTACTCATACTGCCTTGCACCTGGTGATAATCTCTGTTTTTCAAAGAAATGCCATTCATAGAAAACTAACCACAGTAGGATTCTAAGAAAATTATTGTAGCCATTAAAAAATCAAGGGAGAGGAAGGTTTCTTGGTCTTTAGGATTTGTATTTGTTGTTAAGACCTTTTTTTAAGGTTCTGTCATTCAGTGTAGAAACACTAGCAATCTGTTTGGGGATACCAGCACTTTTTTATTTCATACCTATGAGTTCACCCTGCTTTGGAGGAGTGTTGTAAAAGCAGGCTTTAGTATGCCATCCACCACTCTTCAGGGAAAGGTGACTTTTATCTTCTGTTCTTACAATCATGTCCCTTGTCCTCCCTGCCAGCTAGCCTGGAAGAGGGAAAGGAGAGCAAGAGAGAGCAAGAGCTCTGTTTGAGTGCTAGTAATTTGTAGATAGCTTTTGAGCTGTGGAATTATTATCCTTATCTCATGTGTAGCTTCTTACTCAATTTGAAGTCCTACTGGCAGTTCTAAAATGTTATCAGCAGTGCTGTATATTTGGATTTCATTTACAGCACAACAGCTCCTTGGTTTAGGTACTTGGACTTCTATTTTATTTGTGGTCCTGCAGCTAAGTTGATTTGAAATCTATATTGCAAATTGCTCCATACAGAAAATGTTAACTAACATATATACACTCTAAGGAAAATATGGAATTGAGCTGTTGCCCTCCAATAAAACTTGATTCTGTACAGCATTTTTTTGCGCAAAATCTATTTGAATGCCTTAGAAGTAAATAATACAGAAGGGATAAAGAAACATCTTCAGTAGACATAGCAAGGACAAAGAGGATTCCTCTTTTTACAGAAATCAGATAGTCAGATGAAAAAGATTACGAACTATGCTGACAGGATGCAGTGTCCTTTCCTACATATCACAAGATAAGTAAAAAAAGATAAGGGGACAAAACAAAACCAGTGACTTTGAGTAGAATCAAATCTGTAACTCTGTTCCAGTGTTTCTGGTCGGAAGTCAATTTTATTCTTGCCTGGGAGGGAGGGTCTTGAAATACTTTAAATTAATACATCTTTTTGCCCTGTTGCAGCGCACTCCTGTGTAGCCCTTGATCAGCTGCCATGAGCTTGCTGCACAGTGACAGCAGCTGTGGAGCCCGAGACGGGGACAGCGGCTACTGCGCAGGCATGGCCAGTGCCTGCAGCACAGGAGCCAAGGAGGAGAGCTCCAGCGTCGGCAGCAGCACTGGCAACCCTCCCAGCTCTTTCACAGAGGAAACACAAGGATATGACGTGGAGTTCGATCCGCCCCTGGAAAGTAAATATGAATGTCCAATCTGTCTGATGGCTCTCCGGGAAGCAGTGCAGACCCCGTGTGGCCACCGTTTCTGCAAAGGCTGCATTGTCAAATCAATAAGGTAAAGGAACATTTATGGAAGCTGCTTTGAAGAAGAAATTCATGTACCAGAGCAGTTCAATCTAAAGGTCAATCGAAACTGCGTAGAGCTGCCCAAGGTGCATTACCAGTGAGTGCTAATAGAACTCTGGAAATTTATGATTCATTTAAGGTGCTTTCTAATAAATACTATATATGGCCAGAATGTCACAAATTTGGAAGTTTTATGAGCTTTAGATATTTTGCCATTTTTACAAATTTACCCAGGTTATGAATCTAAAAAATTGATTAAACTTCAAATATTAATTTAAAAAAAAAAGTAGACAAATCCCCCAAATAAATTCCATTTCCAGCCCAGGATTATAAAACCTATCTTTTGCCTATGATTGTTTCTCTTGATAACTACAGGAAACTACAGACAACCTGATTTCTTGGTGCAGATAAGGCAATTCATGCTTTCAGTTCTTCACTTGAAATTAGCTGCTTCCTTGTTGAGCTGGAAGAAAGACTGTGATGAGGGAATAGTCTTGAACAAAGCATTGAGAGAGCCAGGTGGCATATGAGGGAGCGGGAATAAGATACGAAGGCAAGAGCAGGCTGGGCTTATAAAAATGGATGATGGAAAGAGCAAGGAAGGGCAGAGAGTACCTTGTAGAGAGTACTTCCCTTAAACGTGGAATGAAGTTATCAGTTAGTAGTGGATTACATTGATAGATATTATGCTGTAGGATTTTTCCTTCTCAGCATAAGCCCAATTTTTTTCTTAGCAATTGCTCACTTAGCTCAAATGTCACTTTGGTAGGAATTTATATATTCAATTCTGTGTGACCTGTATGGAGAATTGTCTCATTGTCAACCTTACTTTGCACACTTTTGTGTAGAGATCATCAAACTGTGTTCAGTGTTACCGAGTTTTTCCCTGGTATTTCTTTTTAGCATGCAAAATGGACAGTGCTTTCTTGATTGGTTTTTCATACCGTTTTTCCATAATTCTATTCCATTTCTTTTTCTTCACTGTCCATCTTTTGTAGCTCACTAAATGAATAGAGTTCCAGCAATGATGTTCTCTGAATACAGTATTTTGTGTGTTTTGTGGGCTTCTCTGTAGTTTCTGCTACATAAATTCTCAGGAAGAATTTCTCCATGGAAAGGGTTGTCAGGCATTGGAATGGGCTGCCCAGAGGGGTGATGGAGTCACCATCCCTGGTGGTGTTCAGGAAACAACTCGATGTGGCACTTAATGCCATGCTCTAGTTGACAAGGTGGTGATCAGTCAAAGGTTCTACTCAATGATCTTTTCTATCGGAACAATTCTGTGATTCTGTCACTGCTGTAGCATATGCTGCTGTGTTTTGTCATGGCATTCGTTTTGGAACAAGGAATGAAATGTTGGAGCTGAGAATGAGAAGACAAATTTAGTTTTGCATTTCCTACTTACAATATCAGATTCCTTCTAGCCAGCACAGGAATTTGTGAGTATTTACAGGACAGTTCTTGTTAGCATCAGTTTCATTAATATTTCTGAGAAAAGGATCCAGAAAATGCAGAACACCACCAGTGTTCACCCCCGAGAACTGATTCTGCGGAAGCTGCTGAGAGATACTCAGTTCTCCATTAACTGTACCATGAGATCCCCTGCTCCCTTAGTCCCTTGCCTTGTTTGTTGTCTTCCTATTTCTGAGAGCAAAGTACATCAAGCTTTACCCAACTGCATCACTCAATGGTATTCATGTTATCCAGGTGCCTGGAAGGAGGCAAAAACCCCCTAACCTGAAACTGTCAGCTTTGACTGTAATCCAGTTCCCTTGGCACAAGGAGCTGGCTTCACTTTCTGGCCTTTGCTTTGCACGTTCCAATTCAAAGTCTTTCAAGAGGTTAATGTACATAATTTCATGCATACTTGTATGCATTGCAAGGCAGTTGTACTGATAAAGGCCATTTATTTTGGAATTCCTTACTTGTTTTGTATGAGCTTGCTTTGTTTGTTGGCAGTAGCAGTTTTGTACTCTTCTTTAACTTGGGGATTTCTGTGAGAAACAAAACAAGTCTTTAAACCTTCTCGTGGGATTATGATGTCTATAAATTCTGAAGGTAAATTAGTACTTAAATGTAGTGAGCTTTAGAAATGTCTACTCACTAAAGACAATAGAATTCTTAGGTTGAAAACTGAGGGGAAAATGACTCGAAATTACCAAAAATGGGTGTCTCATTTCCAGTCTTTCACATCTTTAAGAGCTATGGTGATCTTCTTTTTTAATCTTTATGTTTCTGCTGGTGAGCTGCACAGTTACAGTCATTGGTTAGAATTTACAGCAATACTGGGTGAGAAACTGCGGTGAACCCAAGCTCAGAACAGGTAGAGAAACTTCCTTCTTAAACCCCAGGCATGGGAAATGGTTTCTCTTCCTCTTTAAATTAACAGAACATTTCCTCTGCTCAAAGTTTTAGGTCTGCAAACAGTTTCAATGACCAGAAGCTTTTGCTTGTTTTATACCCCTTCTCTATGAATAGTGATGGCTGTTGCAGTGAATACTGAACAAGGTGGAAAGCATTTTTTTCTTCGAGACTGTAGATCATCAGTGTAATATTTCAGATGTTTCATTGACAGTAAAAGTTTTCCCTCATTCCCCACTGAACTCTGTCTTTGGAGGACAGTTTGAGTGAATGCTTGTGGAAGCAGGGAGGACAGCTTGAAGTGCCAGACCTCTCAGAATCCCTGAAGGGCTGAACTGCATGCTTAATTGGTATCCATGGATCAGGCTATTGATTTGGATTATGTAGTGTCTCCAGTACAATATTGATTTGCAGTATGTACTGTGTACAGTACCAGATTGAGGTATTGAGAAGCTTCTACAGAACTAAAATGGAAAGTGATATTTTACATTCTCTAAGCACTGGTTTTTTTCACTAAGTGATTGTCGCAGCCTTCATTTTATCAGAAAAAATTGCTTCTCTTTATTCCTCATTTCCCCAGTGTCTTAGCTCAAGTGAACGCAGAGATTAAGGACTTAAAATTATGAAGGATGGACAAGTATTTTTTGAGTAATTGCTTCTTGTGACTTCCACAAACAATTGTAGTTGTTCACGTTGAAGAAGTTGTGGCTGCAACTAGAAAAAAAATTGAAAACCTTTTAAAAACTGGACTCTTCAACCTTACAGTGTGAAGGACATGATTAGATGAGATTTGATCACAGTAAATGTTTGCCTCCCAGAAAGTCTTGGCAGCTTTTTAAATAAACCTGTCTGAAGTACTTTGAAGTGCTATAAGTCATGGAAGAGGAGAAGCTTATCTACCTAAGTAACTACAAGTGAGTTTACAAACGTTACTGGTCAACAAAATACATTATTGGAAATTTTAGAAGAACTAACTTCAGGTGCCGTCGCTAACTCAATTTCACTCCAGTCTTCTCCTATATCTTAGGGCAAAGCTGATTTAGGGTTTGTAGTAGAGCTTGGCAAATATCAGAACCTCTGTTTATTGGAAAAGCAGAGTTGTGAGGTAGCAAGAGGCAGCAGGGCAGTCTTTGGGTGCTGGCAGTTCATCCAACATCTGGCATGGCTGCATTTAAAGTCTCTACCAACTGTCTCAGCTTCTCAGCTAAACTGCTCATTTGTTAAAATCACGGAGCAGGCTCTTCTTTCAAAATTATTCTGGCTTTACTCTTGACACTTGTATTTTAATCTCAAGGGAAATTATAGGAATATTCATTGTACTTTGTAGCAGATGGCCATTGTTTCCCAGGTACTGTTGCGAGTGGCAGAGTGCAATTGTGATAATCCAGCATAGGAAAGCCTTCACTGTAACGTAAGTTAGAACCGAGGTGCATAAACTCAATTCTGTCACAAGAAATGTATAGCAACATCTTTGTCTGTAGATGGATCTAAGAAAAGTTTTAGACACAATCCTGATCCTTGTAAATAGTATTTGAAGCCTGTTTAATATCCTACAATGGGTTACTGCTTTTTCCTTACTACACTTTCCTACTTTGGAAAATTGGAATTCATTCTTATTTTGCCCTTTATCTGCTAGTTATTTAAACTGGAGATTTGGTAATCTTTATTTCAAATTAATTTGTTGTTGGCTGCTCTTATTAATGTTTAGCTTTTCTTTGGAGAAATAAAGCTGTTGTCTTATCAGCAGACCTACTGAGCTATCTCTACACTCCACTAAACAGTGTTTTTGTAACCGAGGTATACCTGTGAAAACTGATTTCCTGTAGGTTGTGAAGTGAGGGAACATTTCTGGCTTGTGACAAAGATCACACTGATCATAGCTCAGGGAGCTCTGAAACAAGGCAAGCTAAGTGTTTTCTTTCTTCACCTTGTTTAGGAGTGTGACTCAGGCATATGGTGAGCTTGCTCTGCAAGCAAAAGCTGTGAAAGGAAGTTCATTGCCTCTATTTGAAGTCACAACTTTACCTCCACTTCCTCTAGCAGCGTTGCTGATGGAGTTGCTGAGCAATATTTCCTTTTCCAACAAAGAACATAAATTCCCTCCTGGTCTCCACAGCCCACTACGTTCTACTTCCCCTCGTGCTTGCAGGCAGTGACAATGATCTGGCCTTTGATCCTTGCACCACAAGTGCTCTCTGACATTTTTCCACCCCATGTATTTTTCCATTTTATTGCTGTTTCCGTTAGCACTCAGGAGCTTTGATCCTTCATGCCTCTTTAACTGCATTACTTAATTGTGAATCAATATGTTGGCCTACTGATTTCAGAATGAGCTGATAGTGGAAAATTTGATGGAGAAGATCCCCTTTTTTACTCCATTTCTAGTGATTTTTGTATATAAATGCGGGTAGACAGAACCTGATGAACTGGAACAGGCTGTTAGTTCTCTTGTGCAGGTTGCATGCATTCATG
Organism: Lycocorax pyrrhopterus obiensis; assembly: GCA_014706295.1. Lineage (NCBI taxonomy): Eukaryota > Metazoa > Chordata > Aves > Passeriformes > Paradisaeidae > Lycocorax > Lycocorax pyrrhopterus. Next base: position 17,815,637 of record JACSVZ010000007.1, on the reverse strand, counting down.
TTCCATCAGATTCCAAACCTTGACCAGTTAGCACTGACTTCCAGTCTGTTTGCTGTTAAAATGGTTTCAGATGCAACACCCAGTTCCAAATCCAGCGTAATTTTCATACTTACAAATAATTTTTGTGTCTGGAGTTTTTCACCCTGTTTGCTGTATAATCAAATTGAAGGATGACCAACTGATCAAATGGCTGTATAATAAAATCAGCAAACTGAGCAGTGTGTGATGTAATGCCAAACAGGTGAAGTGAAACTGGAAAAAAAGACAATTTTGCTTTTTTCTCAGCTGTGATCGCCTTGGCTGCTTATAAAATGAGAAAGAAATGAGAGGAGGTCCAAGAAAGTTTAAAGAATTGTTTTGCAGGAGTATGTGAAATATTCTTTGATGCTTGAGCTGTATGAAGTACTTACAGAAACAGGACTGTAAGTTCTTAGTGTCTTTACATATTCCTCAAGTTTGTTTCCAGAGTACTTAACATGGCATTTGTACAAATAAAATGTGTTTGAGTTTGAAAAGTGCTGCAACCCCAGTCATGCCACCTCCAGCGAAACTGTGTTCTCAGTTTTTCTGAAATACCTTCCATATTTTCTGGTCATTGCCACTTAAATACCGTTGTTTTCAAAGATCTTCTTACTGTGTTATTATTTGGCCACTAATGTCTTGCTCGTGTAAAAATATTTTAAATTAAGGGCTTGGAAATCTGTTGGTAATATTGGAATATCTTTCCTTGTTTTTCTGCATTGTAGAGATGCAGGTCACAAATGTCCTGTAGACAATGAGATTCTGCTTGAAAATCAACTTTTTCCTGACAACTTCGCCAAACGGGAAATCCTTTCATTAATGGTTAAGTGTCCCAACAAGGGCTGCAGTATGAAGATGGAGCTCAGGCACTTAGAGGTGAGAATTAGTTTTGAAAATACAGAACCTTGTTTTCACGGAGAAGTAACAATTCCAAATAACTTAAATAGACGTACATACCCGGTACTCATTTATGCTGATTCAGTGCATTTTTCTTTCAAGATTATAGCTACACATATTTGTTTTTTGATGAGTATTTAATTGTAATTAGGTGATTCTCAAGTGAACATCATAGTGCATGACAATTGTACTAATGCAGCTTTTTGTTGAGGATCATTCATGTCTTTTGATCAGCTATGTCTGTACTTCACACAGGTTTCTTAAAGTCTTTAATGTTCTCTTGAAGTAGCTACATATTTGAGTTGAAATAATTGTTTTGGAAAATAATATATACAGTTAAAAGGATAAATATAAAACTAAATTTTTACTGAGAGCTTTCTTAAAGCTCTGAATACATGAAACCGTGACCTTAGTAATGCGACAGTAACAGGCTGTTGGTAGAGTCAGCATAAGTGTATAAGGATTTCCTTGCATGAAGGAAAGATCGTGATTTGTTTGTCTTGCACTGTGCTTTCTCTTGAAAACTGATGAGATGATGGTTCTTGTTTGAAGTATCAAATCCCTCTTCTGCCCTCCTGCAGGACCACCAGCTGCAGTGTGATTTTTCCACTGTGGAATGCCCACAGTGCCAAGGAACCTTCCCAAAGAACCATCTGAAGGAGCACATGACCCAAGAGTGTCCAAGGCGTCAAGTGTGTTGCCCAAACTGTGCCACATCTATGGCTTATGAAGATAAAGAGGTACTTAGCAGGAGTCTCAGTTTGTCAACCGGCATTCACATGGGTCTGCTTAGAATGGCAACAGCAGTTAAAAAAACCCAAACAACCGAAAAGCTTTGGTCTAGAAGAGCTCTTTGTGCTGCTGCGCAGCTGAGAAGCTACAAACTCAGGACATGAGCCTAGAACAGGCAAAAGCTGGGGAGAGATTGTCCTTAAATACAAGCTTATTGAGAACCATGTGATGTGAGGAGACTTGTGTAAGAACCATTGATTTCTGGCCTTACCATCAGACTGGCCAATATCTACTGCCATCAGAATACAAAAAGCAGTATTTATATTTGCAGATTTTATGCCTGGGAGAGAGGATGTATCAGGAGAGAAATCTTTTGGGGATATCTGCTACCACACAAGACCAAGATAATTTCTGAATTCTTCTCCTGGCTCTGCATTTTTCACTTGGGTGATACTGAGGATAATACTTTCCTTTTGCTGTTACCATTTCTTTATCTCTGTGTGGATGTGTTCTATCTCAAGGACTATTAAATGTCATGATATTAATATTGTGAGTTGTCAATCAAACGTACTTCATATAGTCCAGCAATACAAATAAAAAACAAACAAAAAAAAGCTTTCATATAGTTCCAGTACAATTGAATGTGAATTTTAGAAACTTCTGGTTAAATTCAGACTTCTTTGGAGCATAAGAGCTTTAGGAAATAAAGTAGCTGCAACTTTATGAATCTCTTGTATAAGTCCAGGAAAAAACAGTAATAGAAAACATACTGTTCAGGGTAAAGGGGTTGTATTTGTTTCACAGTTGCATACAGCTAAATGCAAAATTTGGAATATAAATAAAAATCTAATGTCTGATCAAGGGCGATTAGCCCTTTCTTAAATTGGGTAACTTTATTGATGCTTTCTCCCCTTTCTTTTTTCTGTTTGATCACTAAGCTTCATGACCAAGCCTGCCCGCTTGCCAGTGTCTTTTGCGAATATTGCAACACGGTGCTCATCAGAGAGCAGGTAAGAGACTCCCTTTTTCTCTGTTTATTCTGAGTCAGATGTTTCATATTTACATTGCTTCTTTAATCTGAAGTTAAACTTGGAGATACAGTTTCTCTACTAGCTAATAAGTCACTGCCTGCCTCTCTCTCTGAAAATGTCCAGCGCAAGTGTGATCCTCCCTTAAATGCTGCTCCAGCTTGCAGTTGCAGTCTGGCAAACCTCTGTAGGATTTTGGCTGCACATCACATTGTTCAGCTGTACTGCTTTTTGACAGGGGCCATGCTGCATGTCTTTGAACTTGGATGGAACTTAAAAAATACCAACACCTGCCAGTGGTTATTGCTGACATTACAAGAGGAGGCTTTGATTTGGGCAGAGAGGGAGAGCATTTGTACTTGAAAGCCACTGTTGGAAAGTAGCTATAAGTAAATTCACTATCAAACTGCAGATGCTGGCTGGGATTCTGCTTGTCCATTACTATTGTGATAGCCATTATTATTTCTTCTATTCAATAATAACTTCATTGGCAGGAAAATTATAAATGTTGATTTATTTAATTTGGGATGGCAACTATGTTGATGGCCTGGATTAAAATAAAGAATGAGGTTGTAAAATTCTGAAAAAGAGAATTGAGCTTAGTAATGACAAAGGAAAAGGTCTGTTGTTAGGTAGAATAATGAACTGCAGAAGTGGGGAACAGAGAATGCTAAACATTCTTAATAATAGCTGACCTGTATTAGCCTTGTGTTGTGCTTCATGGTGATATTGAAACAAGGCAAACACCTGGGGTTATATAAACAGGGATTCTGCCTGTGAAACACACAACTATCCTTTGCTCTCTTTAGGGCTCATAAGGCATCAGCTGAATTGTCATGCTTTCGAGGGAGGGTGGATAGGGAGGATCCAGAGCAGTGAGATGACTGATCTGGATCTGGAAAACATGGACCACAAAAAAAATTGAAGAGAGACACAATAAGTATGTGCAAGTAGTCCTTCAGAAGGGAAGGAAATTGACTTGATCTGGCTGGAGGATAGGCTGGAAACAAAAGGTGTTTGGTCTAGCAAGGAAACCTGAATGCCCTCTGAGGCCTAATGTAAGAACAAAGTCAATGAATTGTTACAGTACATACAAGTAGGATGTAGAATTTTTATCATCAGCTAACATGTTTGTTCAAAACTTCCACATTCCCTTAAGAAATGATGTAGGTATAAGCTGATCTGACTTCAGGTACCTCTTCAGAATCCACCCAGCTGTATCGTTTTTGGATGTTATAAGAGAATACTCTTGATGAAGAAGTAATATCAAATCTGATTTCTTTTAGATGCCTAACCATTATGACAATGATTGTCCTACTGCCCCGGTACCATGTTTTTACAGTGCCTTTGGGTGTCCTGAAAAGGTAAGCCTTTTATCAGTACCATGAATTGCAGACCTTCTGCATGATTTTGTCTATTGCTTTTTTAATGTGTTTTCCTATTCTTGTCTCATTCACCAGCCCAAAATCTTCAATGATTTGTTGTTGTGGATTTTTTGAGGTATCTTAATTCTGAAATCTACATGTTGATACATTGCATTTCAAAATTGCCTTTTCAAATTTAAAAAGCTCTGTGAACAATTTGCTTTACGACCTTGCTTTTATTATTTCACTTTTTCTCAGCCTTCATGTCAATAAAGTAGCTTCTAGCATTTCTTCCAAAGCTGTGGCCAGATACACTTATGAGTCTTAGAGTTCCATAAAGAAAATCAATTTTATTAAATTCTAAAATTATTAATCTAGATACTCTTATTTCTAGTTTGTTAATACCTCATTGTAAAAATGGGTCTTTCCCCTTCATTTTCGCATTAGTTTTCATACACTATTTGGTACTGTGGAGCATTTTAGGAAATCAGTGAACGGAGTACAGTGCTGATTTAGAACACAGGAAAAATTCTAAATATATTTATCACTAACAGTCTTTCACCGTCTTTATTTTGAGTTGAACAGTGTTACTGAAAGTGTACACCATAATTAATGATGGTTTCATAGGGTAGTTATCACTCCTACAAAACTTGAATTATTTTATCATGAATGCTCATTAACAAGAAGGTGACCTTGAATATACACCCAGTGCTTGCCTTTGGAATATTTGACAGGAACGTTTTCAGTGTAAAATACTCAATATGTCTTCATATCTTGTTTTTACTTTCAGGTGCACAGTTTGAAATAAACTGTTCCTATTTCTCATTGTATGCACTACTGAAATACTTGCTGTCTTTTACTCAAAATTGCTTCCATTTGAAGTGCAGGTCTTGGCCTTTAATAAGAAGCTGTTCTCAGTTTCTTCCGGAGAATTTAAATTTTGTTGTTTTCCTGGAGATGCTGCAGCTTCTGTAAAAATACAATCAAAGGCTCCCTTATTAAACATCACATAGAATTATGCAACAATACAATATGCTATTACTAATGATAAATATTCTAACAGGAATATTTTTGTGACATCCCAAAGTCCCAAGCCAACAAAAACAATAATGCACATATCTGATTTATATTGCAGTCATTTATGTCAGTTCTATCTTAAGTTCCCAGGTTAACAATTCTGTGCTGAAACCACCTCATATATACACTTTCGTTGAACCCCAGCTGTATCAACATCAGGGCAAAGACACAATGATCTTAAAGGTCTTTTCCAACCTAAAAGATTGTGCGATTTGTCCACTGGTATTTGAACTTCTTTTTTCATTTTTCCTAACAGTGATCGTCAATTTGGAGCTCTCCATTGGTAGTGTCCTGTTGTCACACCTTGTCCTTGATTCACACTGCAGTTTTTCTCACATGACAAAAGCAACTACTTGTTTGATTTTCTTCAGAGCCACGTTTAATCACATCTGTGATTGCAGATGTTTGATGTGTTCCTAATGCCATATCTCTTAAATCCTAGATGCAAAGGAATGAACTGGCACGACATATGCAAGAGTTCACTCAGGTTCACATGAGAATGATGGCTCAGAGTTTCCAGAACATTAGTGTCACTGCTGCAAATCCTGTACCCTTCATCAATGGCCTACCCTTCGAGCCTGCCCTCTTCTCACACGTGTCACATGCTGCATATGACTGCAATCCAGAAGTTGAAAACTTCAAGGAAACTATTCAGCAGTTGGAAGGTCGTCTGGTAAGACAAGATCACCAAATCAGGGAACTCATTGCTAAAATGGAGACTCAGAACACTCACATGGCAGAACTCAAACGTACTATCCGAAACTTGGAGGGAAAGGTTACTGAAATGGAGGCACAGCAATGTAATGGTATTTATATCTGGAAGATTGAGAACTTCAGTGGACTGCAGAAAGCCCAGGAAGAAGAGAGACCTGTAGTGATGCACAGTCCTGGCTTCTATACGGGGAAGCCTGGCTACAAGCTGTGCTTGCGCCTGCATATCCAGTTACCAAATGCTCAGCGCTGCGCTAATTTTATCTCTCTGTTTGTCCACACTATGCAAGGGGAATATGACAGCCACCTGCCCTGGCCTTTCCAAGGCACCATACGACTTTCTATTTTGGATCAATCAGAAGGGCCGGAAAGGCAGAACCATGAAGAGGTGATGGAAGCCAAGCCAGAGCTACTGGCTTTCCAGAGACCGACAATTCACCGCAATCCCAAAGGTTTTGGTTATGTGACTTTCATGCACCTGCAGAACTTGAAACAGAGAACCTTCATCAAGGATGACACGCTCCTGGTGCGCTGCGAGGTTCTAACGCGCCTGGACTTGAACAGTGTCCGCAGAGAAGGGTTCCAGGCCCGCAGTACTGATGGAGCCATGTAGCCTGCAAGTCTTAACCAGGGGAATGGAGCCTTACTCACGTTGTTCCACAGAGATCACAAAAGTGATCTTCTTGTGCTTCGTTGTCCACAAAGGCTGTGTTGCCAACGTAGTTGATCTTCACCTGAATGGAACTTTGCTGTTGCTGGTATATTTTTTTCTCTATGAGGTCATATGTTTAAATATTTGGTAAGGTTCTCTCTTAAAATAATAAGCTACTTCTGTAGCAAGCTAACTAAATGAAGTGTTAATCAAAACTTAACTGCCTACAGGAAAATCCTGTTGCAGAACCCATGCATCTCAGTTTGGTAAAACTTCAGTTGTATCAAATAGACCTGTAAGTCTTCACCTCAGTGCCTTGGAATAGATGCTGTTGGAAGGAAGTAGCAAAATTAATAAAGATGAGGGATTTTTTCATTTGTTTTTTCACAGAGCTTGGGACAGTTGAGAGAGTTTCTCTATTGATTTATGTAGAATTTTGCATTGGCTATGTGTCTCTTGAAGTTTGAAGTTAGGGTTAAGACTTTGTTCATGTCACCAAGGGTTCAGGTATGCTTTGACCCTTTTCTCCTTCAGGAAGTTGCATGTTGATGTAGAGTTGATGCAGAGTTGATGCTGGCATTTCCAAAAGACATGACGTAGTGTTGTGGAGAAGGCTAAATGACTATGCGCTGCATTCACTGAAGAAATATTTGTAATGTGGTCTGAAAGTGCCTCCCTAATTCTCTTTATTTTGATAAATCTTTCTGTAAGTGTGTGCTCTAGGCCCAGAATGTCAACCACAATCATCGAGAGATATAAAAGTGTAGCATTTGAATGAAATCCCTTTGTGCTGGTGGGATCTCCTAGTGCTGGACATGTTTCAGGGTGTGTGGACACATGAGCAAAGTGATGCACCAGAGAGGGTGATGCAGAATTTGTTTTACTGTTGTTGAAACCTGAATTTGTACCAAAGCTGAACTTTTGACCTGCATCTGTTGAAGTGATCTCTTGGATTTGTGGGTGATGTACAACCCATGTCATCCCCTATGAATTCTCTGTGGGCTGCTGGCCATATCAGCATCCAGCTGTTGTGGTTATTCCTGTCCCTTTAGACAATAGGAGTTGGGCCAACTCAGTAATTTGGACGATAAGGAAAGCCTGTTAATTCAGCAGTGTGAGGAAAAAGTGTAATCCTGTTTGCTTTTAGGAAGAAAATCTGGCTTCCACAGTTACTCATTTATCAAACACTAGATTCACTGTGTCAAGGATTCATGAGGTTCCTAATGCTGTGTGTATTATTGTTTTCTGTACTGACTGATTGTATGCCATGTAAATGTTAGTTTTGACCAGTCAAAGCTGAATAGTTCAAGTTCACTGGTGCTAAAAATTTTAACTTATCATGGTGCTGATGGAGTTCTGAATCCTGTCTTTAAAAGGAGGGAAGAAAAACGTTTTGTTCACCCCATAACCTAAGTACGCATTCCCATACTGAAGAAAGAATTAAGCGATGCATGAGCTTATGTGTATTATTTATCCAAGCTAGTGAACCAACCTAAAGACTTGAGACACTGCAGCTTAAGAGATACTGAATAGTGTTCCAACTATGTGGCCTCATCAGAGCAATACAAGTGGGGAATGGGCACATTGCTTAATATGTACAAGACTAAAGACAGACTACTGTACTTCAGTGGTTTGGGAGGATTCTCTGCGTGCCTGCACGAGAGGCAAAAGTTCCAGGACCCAACCTACCACTTTGTTCATCATATCCAGATAAGTAAAATTTCTTCTGCAAGTAGAACCTATTAGAAGAGGGATTGTGGTCAATGGAGTATTGTCACTACTGAGACATGGACTTCCTGGCTAATGGTAAATGCAGTTAGTTGCTGGTGACTTTAGTGTATTCTCTGTCATTAGGGGACAGGTCAGCATATATTACTCAAACTATGGAAAGATCTCAGCTTTAAAACCAAAGTAGATTTTATAATGAATAGCCTCATCCTATCAGCTGCGTTGTTCGGAGTGTCTTCAGTTGGAGCGCTCCCAGTAGTTCGGCCATTCTTACCCAAGAGCTCTCAATGTCCATGGCAGTGCACAGAGCCGCTCTACACAGAAGGCACTGTACATGAGTACATTGTACTCCATTTTCAAGCTGTGTTACCTATCCATGTTTTTTTCAGGATGCTCAAAAACTGCCATTCTCTTTTGTTCCCCTTCTTGTTTTTTGGGGGCAGGAGGGGGAAGCAGTCAGAAGAAACTCTTGTTGTTTGAAAGCTTCTTCCTGCTCCAGGTCCTTTCTCAACCCTAGCAATAAGAAAAATGTCCTTATTCTCTGTTCAAATCATTTATACCCAAGACCCACTAAATGCATTAATACTTTCTTTGCTTTTAAAGATTTGCATTCTGAATGGAATTTTTGCTTTGAGCCTTATCTGCTAGATCTGATGTACTTCTGCCTCTATGGAGGAGACTCTCTTTGGTGGCAGGGTTTAAATTATTCAGGTTGAAATTGTACAATAGCACAAGCCAATAGGGAATAGAAGGCTACTGCATGTATAATACTGTATTGGCCATAGTAATATGGATGCTTTATTCACTGCTGCTGTTCTACTGGTTTTGTATTTTTATATTACCAACTAGAATGCTGAGTGATGTCAAATTACTGTAATGTCAGAGTATTACATTAGAGACTCTCAGAGCTAATTTGCTAAGTATCAGTTAAATCTTACTGTCATGAAAAGATTGTAAATGTTAACAAAATATTTATTCATGTACTTGTTCCATTTTCCTCTTTCCCCTTTCTCCAAATCTCTACTTTTGAGAATTTGTTTTACCATGGTGGATTGAGGTATAATTGCTACAATGATTTAAATGGAAGGAGAAAGGTCTGCAGAGTTGTCTCTAAAACAGATACAAAGAAGTATGGGAATTTAACCCATGTCCCGTGCAACTTGTTCAGCAATGGAGTTTAGTTCCATAACTTAATGCTTTGCAACATTGCTGGATCTCAAGGTGGTTTATAAAGTGGCTTAGCTTCTTTTATCTTCCAAATTTCTGTTGTCTTTAACATGTTTTAAGTCACCGATTCTTAGTATGTGTATTTGCAAAGCTGCTATGGCACAAATTTTCCAATTATAATATATTATGAACGTGTTATCTCTTTGCCTCTGAATGTCTTCCCCTGCAGGGCAGGGAAAATTATTTTGCTAAAAACATAGGTATATAATGTATATGTGGAAGCTCAGATAATGTGAGATATATAGAGTTGGTTTTTAAGCGGTCTCATGATATGTCTGGTCATGTTTGCTATCAAGGGATTAAACTTGCTAATGAAATGAAATCAGGATGACCTTCTGTTCTTACTTAGAGATGGCAGCAGACCAAATACATTGATGATGGATGCAAAAGACTATTCTGTGTCAATGTTAAAGGTTTGTATTGGTTTGCATTTGAACAAAATGAAAGTACTCCTGTTCCCTTGGATGTATTGATTGATAGTTTAATATATTTTGTAATTAATGCACAGCTATATTTCTGACAGAACTTTAAAAAATAAAGTAATTAAACTGTGCACTGCATGTTGCATCTTTATTCATATGGAAGGCTATTCAAAAATATTAACTGATACAGGACTGCTGTGGTAGTTTCTCTGTTTTGTGGGTTTCAGAGGTGGCTGGTATCATAGAGCACCAAGAAGGCAAAGAATATATTTCAAGATAAAAACCTTCTGGCATTTATAAAGGTTATTGATAGTTTTATTCATTAGTAGAAGATACAGCTCATGTAATAGATAATAAACTAAGGGTTCTCATAATCATCCTGTAATATAAGATGTAACTCAAGCTGCACACTGTCACCTCTCTGGCCACATCTGCTTGCTTGTTTTCTTTGTCACAAAAGCAACTATGGGCTGAAGTTTTGTTGCAGGATACTCAGATCAGAAACCAGAGGGAGTTCCTCTGTCAGTAAGAGAAGTGTGGGCTTTATTGCAGTCTCTGATTTATCTCAGCCTGGATCTGTTTTTTAATACCATCTGCAGGAAGGGATATTCAAAACCTTATGATTCTTCTGAGTAAATTTAGTGGTATTGCAGTAATGTGCAGTTAATGTCAAGTTAATTATGACTTTGTCTGTTATCCAGGTTGGTCCTAATAGGTTCCATGAGTGATGGATAGGAAGGCCTGCTCAGACGTGGGTTATCTGTTGTGTTAATCCATTTTTAATGGTCCACATTTTTTAAATGCACTAAAATCTTCTTTTGATGAGCTGGAGTAATAATGACCTTTTTTTAAGCAGAAGAAGCTGGCATTTGCAGCTGTCCCAGGAATGGAAAGTCCATGAGCAGAATCAGAAGAGCAGCAATATAGGAGCATGTTCACACCCGTGTAAATACAAATGTACATGTACCTGTACATTTCTGAAAAAAAAATGGGTAAACTAGATATGGACCAGGATAGTCTGACTGGATATTTTCCTGGACAAATACCAGTTCATTGCAGTGACTTCACAAGAAGAATATGTTTGTTTTAGCTAAAATCCTCCACTAATGCCAAACCAGGTGCTTTGCTGCCTTCCTCATCCCCAAAAAGCACGAGCCCACCACTCCAGCTGTTCATCTGGAAAGAGAAACTCCCTGTGGCATTCCTTACTACACTGTGCTGGGAGGAACATACAGTGCTAGACTTCAGCTCTTCTGTGCTGTCTCTCATTTAGGAGCTGTGACTATTTAGCCTGTGCCAGGACAGCATTTACAGAAGTCAACAAAACTTCCTGAATTAGCCCCAAAACGGTCGAGTGCTGTATTGGCATATGCAGCAAATACAAGGCAATACGAGGGGAGGTTAATGGACCAAAAATGGTGAGGAGGGAATCTTGGCCTGTCTGGATGAAATGAGTAAGAGGGCTGATGAATTCTGCCTGTTACTCATCTTGGATTAAAAAAAAAACCAAAAACCAAAAAACCTCATACCACTCAAATAGGAAATTTTTATGCTAGCACAAAAAATTACCAAAGGAAACACTTCACTGGCACCAGTCTCACCCTCATCATTTGCCACCACTGAGCCTTTGCCCATTCCATCTGGAAGGGGCAGCTTGACCACACTGGCCTGATTTGACCCTTGTGCCATCACCACCCTTACAGGACCTGACAGTCTCAGTGATCTTGGAAGTACCAAATGGCAGGAGCTGCGGCCTTCAGGTCTTTTTCCTTTACTGGTTTCAAGATTTTTACAATTAAATTTAACCACTTTGATAAATATGCATGTCTCTAAACACATAGGCATATATGTGCTTAAGTTATTTTAAGCTATTTTAAGTTATTTTGTCAGGGCTCAGAATGGGTGAAGAGTTCATGCTAGTTCTGCAGTCCTTTCCCGTTAGCAACAGCAATAGAAAAAGCCAACCCCCAGCCAGAACTGTCCTTGTTTCTCCTGTCCTCTCTTTGTTTCATTTCCTCTTGCCTGCACAGAAGCAGAAGGATTCTGTAGTAGTGGTCATATTGTGAGTCCCTCCTCACTCACGTTTTATCCCAAGCAGAACTGTTGTTACTACTTCTCAATCCCTCTAAATGACAGCAATTTTCTGTTTCAAAAAAAAATTGTAAAAAAGAATTTACCTTGCTAGCGCATGCTGAATGCAGAGCAGATAAAGACTGAGCTACAGCATTGTGAAGATAATCTTTCTGCTCAAATGCTGGGGCCCTGCTTTACTGCCTGGTCTTCTGGTGATCATGTTCTTTGAACCTGTTTGCTCCACTGAAACAACCACTTGTGTTTCACAGCTCTGAAAGGCTCGTTTTGGCTGGGGGTTTTCCTCTCCGATGGAATAGGAAAATACATGAAACTGTGCAAGGAGGAGATTGTGCAACAGGAAAATAATTTCCTTATTAGCTGCAGTCCCAGCCTCAGCCAATGAGCCTTCTTTTCCTTTTGGTTTGTGCTCTGACTGATCTCTGAGGCCATGCAGCCCCTGACTGTTCCTGAGTTTAGTGATTTCATGCTGCTCCTTTGTTCCAGTCAGCTCTTTGTTGCCTGCTGGAGCTGGCTGCTCTGCCACACTAGGGGAGGTGGTTATTGCAGCCAGTCACCCGCTGATGAAGCAGGGGAAAAGCCCTGGTCTACCCATGGGCCCAAAGATCCCAGCTGAGAGTTTCTCACTGAGGTACCAGCAGGGTTGACCTGACAGGGGCTGGCCTGGGGCAGAACAGATGTATAGGCCATGTTTTCTGGCAGCTTTTGTCCAGAGACTTATCCCACTCAAAACTGAAGGGAACAAGGCATAAACAGAGCAGTTGGGTACTGAGAATTTTGAAAAAAAACCCTCCTCCATTCTCCCAGCTGATTAGAAGCAGGAGTGATAGCTTGTTAAAAGCCCTGTGATAAACTGTCCAAAAATGTGAGGTTTCAGTTTCTTAGCCCTTCCAGACAGAACATGATTTCCATGAAACACAAGTGATAATTGACACACTGGAGAGAAAAAAAAAAAGGCAACAACACAAACCTTTCCTTGTCTCACCTGATGTGCAGAGTCCTGACTCCTGCTACAGACCAGCATTAGTAACTTGCTGGTTTTCCCTTCTGTCTTTAGCAGCAGCTGCTCCTCTCGCTGCGTGCTTGCACAGTAGCTGTCAGGTGAAGGTGTGAAGTCCAGGAGTTTGGCCTGTTAAATCCTGCAACAGTATGCTTGAGTTAGCATTTGTATTTCCATTCTGGTGTTCCTGCACGCATGGACTTGTTTCTCTCCAAGATTTAACTTTGTTTCTGTTGCTGCCTTTAATAAAGGAATAGTTTCAGCCAGGTATGACCTTGGCCTTTGCTAACTGGGTGTAAAGGAGCGAAGGTACTGCCAGGGAAAAGTGACACATACAAGTGTTCCTAGTTTCAGTATCACACCCAGGTGTGATAAACTTCACAGTGTGAAGTTCGGACTTGCCTAAGCAAGTGCCTCCAGTGTGATTCATCTCCTAGAAACAACTTCCTGAGCTTGAGTTTCTCCATGCAAAAGTCCTTTATATAGGCATGTGCCTGTACTCATCCTTCTAGATAAAATGCAGGGACTGAATACTTTAAATTCATCTTGGTGATCAGTGCGTGCTTTTGGATCCTCTCGGAATGGAAGGGGTTTAGACTTTATATGGGTAGAAACATAATGATCCTGAAAGTCAAGTCAGTACTGTTGGGAAAAGGAAGGTCAGACCACCAAACACCCAGAACAGCGATGAACGGCCACAGTGGATTTCTTGGTTCCTTGTACACTGCTTTCAGACAGCAATGGAAACCAGGGTCTGAATGCAAAGGAGCCATATTTTAACCTCTGCCTGTTTCTGATTCCTATATATTCTCAGTCCAGTTGTTATAGTCTCAGATAAGTTATAAAGATAACAAACTCAATACAAAAATTAAAAAGTATATTATATACCTAAAAAGACATGTTTTAAATTATTAAATGTAGTATAATATTGATGTACTGTATTAAATGTAATGTATACTAAAAATAGATCACGCATAATACACCATGTATCTATATAAAGATGAGAAAAATAAACTAATGAAAACAGTTCCACTCCAGTCCCACTGTCCCCAGGTTTTTGAGCCAGAACTGTGCATCTGACACAGTCACACCTCCTTACCAAAATCAGAATGGGTAAAAGCGTGGGTAAGCCTTTCTCCCATGGAATTGTACTTCCTCATAGTTCCTTTGAGCTGCATCTCTAATCCTGTGTTCAGTTTTGGACCCCTCACTGCAAGAAAGACTTTGAGGGCTTGGCCCATGGGTTCTGCTCTCCTCCCCCTCCCAAACCCACAATTTCTGCAGTAACACCTGGTACAGCCCGAGCCAGAGGCCCCACAGCACCCCAGTGCACACAGAGAGTACAGAGGCGAGGGGTGCCACTGTCCCAGGCACAGCCAGGGGAACGGAGGGCAGGCTTGCAGGGTAAGAGACAGGGGCAAGTTTGCTTTCCTCTGACTCTCAAAAGTCCCTTGGAGGCTCCCCCAATAAGGGCAACCCCAAACAAAGTAGGAACAACACATCTGCAAAGCAAATATTCACTCCCTCAAAGGCCTAATTCTGCTCTGCTGGTCTCTGCACAGCCCCTACAAACAGCAGTGTCTGCTGCTGAACGGATTCTCGCTATTTCATATAGAGCTCAGTCTTTGTAAGCACTGCCAAGCCAGAGGAGGGGTGGAGAGAGGCTGCTGCTGCCCTCTGAAGGCATCACCGGCTCTGCGAGTCAATCAGCTAACCACGACAATTAGTCAGGAAAAAAAGAAAAAAGATGAGAGAGGTCTAGATCTTGAACAATTTCCTTTCCGCACTGTAAACCCCAGGCAAAGGAGGACAGCTGTGTTGATGCAGACAAACAGTGGATTAGATTAAGCATTGGGTAAAGCCAAAAATAATAAGCTTTTGAAAATGGTCTTTTTGTTTGTTTGCCTGACAAGCGTGGGTGTCTTGTTCACACCAGCTCATACATTTCAATAAGGTAGGAGGCGGCTCGTGGCAAATGCTCTCAGGTCTCATTTACTGCAGCATTTACTTTGATTTCAAAGAGCAGGACTTTTTAAAGACTACAGGACACTCTCTGACAGGGAATGACTAGATGGTGGCAGCTACTTCTCCCTGAAGTTGTTAAGGAAGCTTTCCTGTCTGACCACCCAAGAGCCACTCTGGCAGTCACACTCCCACCACCCCAGACTTTCCCTGCTTGGGCCAAAGCCCCTTCAGAGTGGGTGGCTCCAGTGACCCCACGGGTACCCCTCTTGGCTCCCTGCACACCCCACACTCACACAGTCAGACAGGGTTTCCTTACCAGCTCAGCCCCGGGTTTCCCACACGCAAGGGGTGGGAGTGTGACTGCCAGAGCAGCTCCTGGCTGGTCAGACAGGAAAGGTTCCTTAAGACAGTGCTGTTGAGGATGAGCCACTGAATTTAACCAGGACTATGGACCCAGTGGGCAGCATCTCTCCAGTCTGCCACAGGGCTTTCAGGGAAGAGAGATGTCTAACATCAAAGAGCCAGAAGAGAGACTGATGACATTCAGTGACAGGCTGAATGGAGGAGCTCAGAGGAGCTCCATCTGCACTACCAAATGCAGTGATGCTCAGCACGTAATCACCATCCACCACTGTCTTCTGAAAAAACAACAGGATGGGGGAAAATCACAAGAAATCCTCTGCACTCACTCAAACTTGTAATGGACAGTGGTTTTGAATCTCTGAGATTCAAAGTCCAAAATGCACATCATACTCCTCTCCCACTCCAGAAAAAAAAAAAAATTATTAGAACAGAGTGTTTTCTGTAGACGTAGTGCCTATGCCACTTAAGAGGCACTTTTCACACACCCTGTCAGTTCCCTCCTGCAGAACAGCCTCTCCCACCCTCTCATCTCTTCTATGCAACCACACAGCCAACACACAATCCATCAGCCTGAGACATGCCTGAAGAAAGACACGTTCAGCACTTGTCATAGTGAAACCATGAGACAGATATAGAGGGGACAAGGGTGAACCAGTTTCTACTCCAAGAACCACTGGTATGTTAGTCAATAAGCCTTTAGTGTGAAGAGGACTAAAAACCCCCAGTGGAAAAGAGGGCTGGCTTAACAGTGATGGGTATAAATCAGACTCAGAGGCCTGCAGGGCAGGTGATTTATGGCACAGAGTCCATGGTTTCCTACTGACATTTAATATAAATAAATTCTGTCACTTTCTAGGTAGTCCTGTTGCAGTACTGACTTGAACCCTGAGCGTCTTGTAACTGGTCTGCCTGCTCTTTGAGAAGCCCAAGCAATTCTCACAGAATTCACTCTTTTGGGTTTAAAAAAAAAATTAAAAATAAATTCAATTATTTTAGCAACCACAGAAAACTCCTGTGTGTGAGCCAATGCAGCCATCTTTATAAATTTCAAGGTCAGAAAGAATGATTCTTTGACTCCAACCTATTTTCCAATGTAACAGAGGTAGTTACTGCACAGTCTATAATAATTATGCCACAAGAATTACCAACTAGCTCTTGGCATAAGTGGGAATTAGCTTTGAACCCCAATGAGAGACACTTCAAACAGCAACTCCCTGAATACTCTTGCAATTCACAACTGCTGAAAATCTGCTCTGTACTGTGGCAGGAGTTTAGGGTAGGTGGGACCCTTCGAGCCATTGTCTTTCTGTTTAAGGAGTTCACTTTCCTTTTGCTCATTGCAGTCTGGTGATCAAACTATAATTAAGCCTCTGCCTTCTGTTACACCAATTACTCGGGTGAAGATTAATCTAGTCAGCTATTTCCTTTACTTGCATATATCTCTTCTTCACTGCTCCCTCCCATACAGGTGAGTCTCCTACACACATGCCCATATTTGTGGCCCCAACAGTGTGTTGGCCATGCACAGCAAGCAACTATTGATAACTAATGACAATTTTCAGTTCACTTACTTATGCACTGGAGTTGTCACTTCTTTTCATCACTTGGTTTGGAGAAATGCACCCAAACTACCCAAACATCTGAGCTGCCACTCCTAGTGCACTAAGGACAGCTTTCACAAGACCTGGAGAAGTGCTTGGGGCAGGACTAGCCCCCTGGAAGGGATGAACTTACACACAGGACAGATGTAAACTAGCACATCAATTATCCAGCACTTGCTCTCCCAGGTGGATATAACCAACAAGGGTACTCCAGGTATCTTCAGACGCAAGTAATGAACAAAGGGCAGCCAATTCTCAGGTGCCAAGTGGCAGCTATTTTACAGCATGCAATTTTGAATTTGATGAGAATAAGCTGTACTTTTGCTGTTAAGTTGCTTTAAAAGCTGCTACCTCTGTTTTAAAGCTTTTGTTTATGTAGCTGAGTGCTTGGTGTCCTTACCTGGAGCTGTTGGGATAGCAAGGGGAAGAGAAAGCACTCTCCAAATGTGTAGACAAGCAACAATATCCCCTTTAACCTATTGTTGACCTGCCAGATCCACCTTCCATACTTGCAATATGAATAGGATGACTAATTACCTCCTCTTTGCTCAGGGAAATACCAAAGACCCCGCTTTTCACACTTTTAACTAACAGGAAAATTTGCTGTGACTTCCCTACAGAGAATGTTGACTGTGGGCTGAATTTCCAGCTCACGTACCCCTGGGAAACCCCCTGGGCACTGCTGGGAATCCCTGCCAGGGTAGGTCTTGCTTTCTCACCTGCTTTCCTGAGTGGGAAGCAGTGCTGGCTCTGTGCAGACCTGTCCCAAGTGGGGAAGGGGCAGCCAGGGAACACAGCCAGCCCTTCAGGAGCTTAGACACCCACTTGGTGGCTTTGTCTAATGCACACCTTTCCTTCAGGGCGAGGAAGGTGCACTCTGCCAGGCCCAGGAATCCTGCTGCTGGCACAGGCAAGGAGCCAGGATGGGAAGGAACAGGGAATCCAGTTAGGGAAGTTTGTTACTCTGAGTCTACAGCAGAATTAAGGAGTTCACGTAAGTAAGAACACCATAAATACCACAATATGTCTCTCACTAGACCTGCAGTTTCTCCTCTCTAAGAGCCAAATATTTTCCATCTGCTGACTCAGTAGCAAGTGCCAAAGGCCATTCCTTCCAGGTGAACCCATTGCCATTTGGACTTAAAAAGAAAGGGCAATCCAAACCCTGCAGTGCTCACCCTGCTGCCATTGGCATCAGCAGCAAGATCTACTGCAAGTCTTCTGATTGAAAAAAAACCAAAAAACCAAACCAAAACCAAGTTGCTGCCCACCGGACTGGGGCCAGAAGCAGCTCTGCTTTCTGGCAATAAAAATGTGCTTGGCTATGGGGAGTATCAGGAAAAAGGCCAGTGGTACTAAGAATAGCTTTCTGCTAAGGCCCCATCAGTAAGTCTGTGACAGAATTGCATGGACACAGAATAAATCACTTACCTTAAGAAGGAGACAGGGTAAAAAGAGAAGACAGATTTGGTGTAATGACAAGTTACTCAGCCTAGGTCATAATCGAAGTAGAAGGTAACAGACTTTAGGAGGTGGTGAGAGAAATTCCTTCTTCCCATTCTGACAGCTCCTTCAGGAGGTTTTCTCAAGCTGGTGACCATGAGGGTAGAAAAGAACCACCCTGTGGCCCTGTCACAGCTGTGTGACATGGTGAGCAACACAGTGCAAGCCCAAACCAGACCCCTGTATCCAAAATGCAAGTGTTTCTCATGCTGCAGCTCTGGCACAGGGACAGAGTCTCTGTTTCCAGGGGACTGGAAGCTTCCTCAGCAGAGAGCAGGCACTCAGCACTGCTCCTCAGAGCTGCTCCCAGGGCCCTTCCAGGCCAGCCTCACACTGCCACCATGGCACAGCTTTCCAGCCACCTTCAGGTTCACCCAGTCTGTAAAAGAAAGGCACTTGCAGAGGCCTGTGCAACCTCAGTGGCTGTAAATGTGGTGGTCATGACCATACACTCGGTGTGGTTTACAGAACAAGTTGTTTTTACTTCGCTTTACAAAGTAAAGCCACCAGCTTTAATTCTTCTTAAAAACAAAACAATGGGGGAAGTGCACGATTCAGAGGGCTTGGTGCAAATTTTTGCAAAGTAACAGACACAAAACCAAAATAATTAAAATCATACATTTGTGTAAAACAAAAGAAATTCAAGTTAAAACCAGGACTAACTCCTATTAGCCCTAGAGATGATCCAAGAATATGTCACGAAATAAATAAATCATTCTAGTTTTCACCATAAAAGAGGGTGCTGCTCTCTAATCGAAATGGTTTGGGTATTTACAGAAGGCAAATGGGTTACAGGAGGAACAGAAAGAAGAAAAGCATTCATAGGAGTGAACTGAAATGCTGCAGGGTGACCCCCTCCCCACACACCTCAGTGTGACTAAGAGAAGGGTTTAAATCACGGAAAGGAGCAAAGAAATTAACTGTGAGCAGGACACCATCATCTGCCCCACGCTGGAGAGACTGTGCCAGGGTAAGACCAGCATGGCTTGGCTGCCACCACAGAGATTCTGCAGCTCCACCACAATCCATGGCTGCCCTGGGGCAGGCGACAGGAAGTTGGCCTGGCCAGTTCAATTCATGAACAGGAGAGCAATTTATCCTACAATCCATCTGAAAGGAACGCTGCTTAAAGGCACATCTTCCTGGCCTCTGCTGGACTGTGGATGCTCTGAGGAGGAGGAGGCAGCCACCACAACTGAACCTCTTTTCCTGACATGGAAAGCACAGCTTGTGATCCAAACACTCAGCCTTTCCCAAAAGGCCAAGAGCTCAGGTGATGGCAGGGAAAGGGAGGCTCTTCCAAGTCTCTCTTTCAACATTTGCAAACCACGGTAGACAAAGCAACACCCTCATTTATCAAGGCAGCGTGGCTTGTGCTCATAGCTGGTATTTCTGATGCTTTGTTGCCAAATAATAATCTGCTTTCCTTTTGCTGCACGTGCTACTAAGGCCAAATCCTGGCAGGCCGGAGCTGTACTTTCAGTACCACCAGTGGAGCAGAAGATGTTTAATGTCCAACAGAAGCAGGGCAAATTCTGCAGTTAATGTCATAGCATGCAAAAAAACATCCTGAAGGCTCATCCTAACCTTCTGTTTCCTTGTCAAGACATACTTATTTACAGTCAGTACCACTAGAAGTAGATTCAAGTGGTAGTTGTCCATATTTTTAATGGGATTTGACATTTAAGGCAGCATTTCAGTTCACCTCTAAGCTTATAATTGCACTTGCAAATCTGCTTAGCAAGACATCAGCAGAGTATCCCAGGGGACAGCTCAAACAGATTGGATCTGTTCCCACCGGAGCAGCAGTGGAGTACCAAGATGCTACAAAGCAGACACTGCAGGCTGCAGTGCCTGACACAGACACCTGCAAACTGGACCCACTCCTAATCTTCACAATAAAAACAAAACCAAAGACTGCAAAGAGCTCTCACTTTATCTTAAAAGCAATACTGCACTGAGTCAGATACCACTGGAGGTCAGGAGCACTTCATGAATACACTGAGACAGGACTCCTTTCCACACCCCGCTGATTATTCCTCTGTCTCAAGAAATCTCCAAGTGCTAAAAGTACCACGGCAGGCCCAGGATGAAATCCTGATCATCACCTCCTGGTCTGGAGTCACGATGGCCCAGTGCTGAGAAGCACCTTTACACCTCCTACACAAATGCAGCAGCTCCTTCACATTTGATTTTCTCTTTCATCATAGCCCTATCACCACTGAAATTTTGAGAGCAAATTGATGGCAAATGCCAGGATGCTCAATATTACATTTTGCACCCAATTTATACACCCCAGCCATCCTTTGCACCCAATTTATACCAGAACCCCCAAGATATGACTAGAACCAAATAAAGTACATATGAAGTACTCAGCTCAGACTCCACATATACTCAGTTCTCTTCAGGTCTGGGAAAAAAGTAAGTCTGATTTATTCTGATTTGGACTTTTCATCCATGCCCATGGGAAGCAAAGTGAAGGATCTCCTTCTCTCACAAGCCACCTCAGCAGATCTTTCTGCAGGATGCAAATGGTTTCATCCCTGAGTTCAACTTTAAAAGAGAAATGAAGTGCTCAGCATTCACCACACTAGCACCAGAAGCAAAGAGAACATTGAGCATAAAGGTCTCCACTGTAGGGACAAAGAGCCATGGAAAAGCACAACTGGAAAAGATGGAGAAAAGCAGAAAGAACCCAATTTGTATCATACCAAAGAAAAAGAAAGAAACCTGATGCCAGAAGGTTTATACCAGTAGAGGGAGAAAACTTACAGAGGGCAGACTGTGCTGCTCAACAGCAAAACCTTTGCAGTCCTCAGTGGTCATTTGGGAGCAGCCTGGTACCTCCATCAACAATGACCCCAGACTGGTTAAAGAACATATCTAGAGAGCATTCTCAGCCATAAGAACCCTCGAGGCCATTTCAATGGCGTGAGCAGAATTCCTATTTTTCTCTTTTTTTCCCAGCAGGGATGACACAGCACTTTGTCCATACAGTTCTCCACTCCTCAGCCAGACTCCTTCTAGCTGACAGAGGTGCAGTTCAGCTCGGCAGGGTCCTGCCTGCTGGCTGCTGCCACGACTCCCTCGGGGCCGTCGGCAATGCTGGGCTCGCTGGAGCACTGCCTGTGGCTGAAGCAGCTGGGCTGCAGCAGGAGGCATTTGTCAGAAGTGTCCGACTCCTCGATGACCATTCCCGTGTGCATCATGGAGGCCATGGCCAGGAGCTGGATGTCCGAGTGAGCGTTGGCAACAGTGTGGCGACGGATGCTTCCGCATTTCTCCAGGTAAGCCTCGCCCTCCTGCTCTGTCAGTGGGGTCAGGGCCTTAGGACGGGATCTGGAGTACCGTCTCTCTGGAAGAGAAAAAGGAAGCGGGAATGGTCAACAGCACACAAATAAAGCATTGCCTACACTGCTAGGCTGGCCTCGGGGAACTGAGAGAATTCAGTGTGCAACTGCAGAGGGTCACACCTCATTACCACTGGAAAACAGACAGGAGCTCACTAGTTCATACTCCTAGGTGTTGGGAAAGGAGATCTGCCTCTGCCACAGCAAGGAGAGACCTCCCATCCTGTGGTAGGTGCTGCTGCCTGCGAGAGAAGTGAGCCAAAAAGTCACCAGTGCAGCCGAGGGACTGTCTTTAGCATCCTGGTGTTCTCCTCTTTTATCAAGGGGTGCAGACCAGGTAGGTACTCTCACACGCAGGTTCACTAAAATGAGTGACACTAAAGCAGCACAAGTCTCCAAAAAAAAACATTCAGTGGGGATCTGGATTGCCATCCCTTTCTCTGAAAAATTTCTCTCAGAAAGTGCCATTAGCTGTTGTCAATGTGGAACTCCTGATGCTTACATTGCGCTGTCTCCCCATCTGCCTAGGAAAAGACCATTCTGTTGGCATCATCCCACAGTATTTTTTAAAGATCATGCCAGAAAAAGAACATTTCATCCGCTCTGCAAAATGTCTGGTTTGGAGGCTGGACATGAAAACACCTAACAGTGCACAGGAACAGTCCACAACAGCCTGGGGAAAAGGGCCACGAGGGAAAGGCAGTGACACGGAATGGATGGGTGTGGGCTGTACGATCTGCTCAGCAAAAACACTAAGGGGGAAAAATGCCTGGTCTGAAGCACAGACCCAAGGCACAGTCCCCAGCCCAGTATCATGAAGCACATTTCAATCCTGAAAGCTCGAAGAGAGGCAGGGGTCAGAGGCAGTGCCGTGGCTAGTGGTAATGCCCCCCTGCAGGTGGGATCAGGCACTGTTACTGCTCCCCTGCTGGTTGCAGCCCCTGCAGTGCTGGACACCTCCTGTGGGTCTGTCCCCGCAGCAGCTCGTTGAGCCCTTCCCTACCTGTCTCTTTGTTTCTCGCAAACTTCACTGAAGTGCAGGGTCTCATTTCATAAAGTCAGAAGCCTTTAAACCATATAAAAGGCTTCCAACCAAGACTGCAGAGCGTAAGAGACAGAGTAACAAAATGCAAAGCAAAGTACTCGTTGCTGAAGGTTATCAGAGGTTTGGAAGCTTGTACCAGGAAGAAAAGCAGAAAAATTCTATACTGTTGCAGGGAGGTGAGCAGCCAACACTTCACCCTGCTACTGCCAGTAATACATCAATTCAAAATGGTTCATTTCGTGCTGAAGAGTATGCAAAAATCATTTTGGAGGCTGGTTACAGCAAATACACTCTTTAGGTTTCACCTGCAGCTCAAGCCACAGCAAACTGTAGTGTTAAAGGGCACTGGGATCTGACTCTTTTGAGAAAAAAAGTTAGGTGAAATTAGGCTAAACTCTGCACATGCATTTATTGCTCTACTTTTCCCCCTTTACTTTCTTGGCCACAAAAGACAGTCTCTTAAGGGAGTTGTCATGCACAGTTTAACTACAAATTTTATTTCTATTTTCGTGCCTTATGACCAGGAATATAAACTGGGAGAAGTTTTTCTGGGATTTTTTTGCAAGCAACCTCAGATCAGCAGTGATGTGTGGATGTTTTATCTTCTCTCCTACCCCCAATATAAACCCTGTTTCTTAGCCAGCTGGATCCCTTTGGCATACTCCATCCTTACCATGCAGGTTATGGCTAATTTACACAGGCAAAGCAAGAAGGGTGCTAACAGAAGAGCAGGTGGGAATGCTGCCATCTGCAATTCCTCTCTGTGAGCAGCCCTGTCCCCTTTCACACCTCTCTCACTTTAATTCAATTTAAGATACAGCAGCTTTGCAGGCTGAAGCTGGGATCAGACACCTTCAGTCACGTTTCTCAACACTCATTTACCCTGAAGGCTCCAGTCCAGAGGGCAGTTTGTCCTCCAGAGCAGCTGTGTAGAACACAAGCACACCCAAAGCCCAACAGTGCACTTCCCAAAAGCTGCTACAGGGAACCTACTGAGCTTCACCATCATTACAGGCTACCCAGTGAGAGAAGAACTAGTTGTGAGAAAGCAAAAAGGTGAATGAAAGAGGGAGAGAGGAAGAGAAAGAAGTCTGATTACAAGCGAAAAGAAGGAAAAGAAGCCACCTCCACAGCAGCCCTTTGAAAATACCATGATTATTTGCAGGAAAGTGCTGTTTTGCAGTCCATGTCTTGTACTGCAAACACAAGTTTCCTTCTTTCCTCATGCTCAGCACAGGGTGGAGCAGGGGCAAAAGGCCACCTTGGAAATACACACAAATAAATGATAGCTAAAATCAAAGTAAGTTCAATTATTTTAAGGCATATAAACTTTATAAGGCCAGTTTGTGTAGTTTTCTTTTTCTATTAAATGGCACAAATGCCTCGTACAGCTGGCAGAAATCCAGGATGGCTAGAAACTTCAGTCCAGGTCAGGCAGCTACCTTTCAAACTATCCCAGCAGCATGCAGATGTCCATAAACAGCAAAGCAATCAAATTTGTCAAAGTCCAACTTTTACAGGGGATTTTGGCCTAGACTGAGCCTCAGGATTAGATGTGCAAATCCACGCTGAACTGTGCAGCCACGTTCACTTGCACAGAAGATAGCTGATTGCCCAGCAACCACAAGAACAAAAATCCTGAGCCACAGTTTTCCTAAAGCAATGCCATGAGTTTATTGCAGGCACAGATGGTCAGAGTCCTGGTAAATTCTTCTACCACAAGACCATCTTTTCCCATATGCTGCTAAAGTGCAGTACGAGACAAGTTGTGGGTCTCCAGCTCGCTACAATTTTGCATCAAAGCAAAGGCTAAAGCTTATAAAAACAGCTTATAAAAAAAGACTGAAGCTTTCTTCACTTGTTCTATTTAAATCTCCTTGGCTATCAAATCAGTAACACTATGCCCATTAGCTAGCCAATCTCTTCTGGCTGGCCACATGTGTAAGCAGAGCTCCTGGGTCATGTGTAAAGAAGTTTCCCAGAATAAGCATGCTCTTCCTAGAGTGAGGTGCCCATTCTCTCACCTAGACATGTTTATCCATACTTTAAACACAGAATTTTGGGGTTTTTTTAATACAACCCTCAGATGGAAGGAAGACTTCATGCAAAATCGCTGTCATCCCTCAGAATTAATATGCAACAGTTCTGCTGTTTGCAAAGGCTGGTTGATGCAGCAGCTGAAGCAGGCTAGCAAGCAGGGACAGAGAGCAGGCAGCAAAGGACCAGGTACAGTCTCTCACTGTGGTGAAAGCAGCACACCAGCCATGGACCCAGGGGTTTTAAAATCCAGTCCATCTCCAGAGAGAGGGGAGATTCTGTGGGTGTGTGTGCAGTGATGGGGCACTCATAGTTCACTAGGTCATGGAAAAGAAAAAGCCTGTCACAAAACTTGACATTCAGAAACATTCATCAGGACCTCCTCAGGGGTGTTTTAGCCTTTGTTTTCTGTCTCTTGTGGAGTCACACACTGTTTCCTCTTCCAGCACAAATGCCTCCCATTACCCGACCTGTGTACCCCAATAATAGCTTCAGTACAATGTGCATGTCTTACCAAGCAAGCAGGTGCTACCAGAGGAGCTGTGATCCTCACACAAACCTAAGAATGGTGATACCACCTGCTTGACCAGTTCTTCCAGCTGTAGGTAGCCCTCAGTGGGGCCAGTAGGCTCATGGACACTCTGAAAATCAAACACAAGTAGTAAACATTACCCTTAAAAGATTTTTGAGTAAAGCCTGGGGTCTGTCAATTCTCTCTGCACTGGAATATCCCAACTGTATCAGTAAAGCTTTTGGAGCTGATGGAGGTTTGGGTGCCTTTCAGGTCAATCTCCTTGTTCAAGTCACAGCCACGCCCTATGGACATGGAGCAGACAGTTCTTCTTTCTGAGCAAGTGACAGGAAGGTACTGTGAATGCTAAAAGCCTGGCTGCAGAGAGATTTCTGTTTTCTGACAGTGTCTGTGTGAAAGCCTTGCTTTCTCATGGATGCTATGAGAAAACAGTTGGGAGATTTTGTAAACTATGGTATTGCTCTGGTAACGAGGAGAAAATATCTGAAGTAAGTGTTGTTGGGTTCAGCCAATCCCTCTGGGGGGTGGTTGGTCAGTGAACCAATAACCTTATGTCAGTCCAGCGTGCTAAGGTATATAAGCGAATTTGTAAATTAATAAAGGGTCGGTTTCTTCTCGTCCTAAACCGTCCATGTCGCTTTATTCCTCGGTCTCTGCTCGCTAGCGACAAGGTGCAAGGTGTGCTCAGCTGAGGATGTGCACAGTGTACTACAGCAATGTAATCATACCAGGGCGGCTCTAGCAGAACATTTCTCTTTGTAGAAAAGCCTTAACATGCCTTGGGCAAAGCACTGCTCTTTTCCTAGGAAGGACTGCAGGCAAAGCACCCTCTGTGGTTCAGCTTACAGCTGTGAAGATGGCAGATAACACCAACCAATTTAACAGTAATTTCAGAAACCGTTCAGACTTAACTTCCTGCAAAGCCTCAATAAGCTTTTTTCCTCAAATGTGTTGCTTTGAGATCCTCTTTGCTCTCAAGATTCTTGTATTAAAAAAATATTTCAGGGAAATTGAGTATCACCTGCTGTTCCAATCTGGGTCACTGGAACATCGGAACAGTGAGAACTCATACAGAACTTCCAGTTTAGCCACTTTGCAATTTTGGTTGTGCTTCAGAAAGTTTCATTCTCAGACACTCATTATATTGGAGAAGAAATAAAAGCCACCAGGCTGTGTGGAGGGAAGGGATGCCACCCAGAGGGACTTTGGCAGGCTTGAGAGCTGGGCCTGTGCAAACCTCATGATAATCAATAAGGTCAAAGGAAAGGTGCTGCATGTGGTTCAGAGGAAGGTTGGATGGGACTCTGAGCAACCTGGTCTAGTGGAAGGTGTCCCTGCCCATGGCAGGGAGGTTGGAACTAGATGATCTTTAGGATCCCTTCCAACCCAAACCATTCTATGATTCTATCAACCCAAACATGTAATATGGCATTTTTCAGGACTGTCAGGCTGGGCAATATTAAAAAAAACCCCAAAACCAGCTGTATTTGGCATGCTTGGAAAGTATTCTGTTGGGATCTGGATAAAGAGGATAGTTACCACAGATGCTCTGGATCTCTTGGGAGAGGCCTTTGAAAGATGGCCTCTCATTTTGCCTGCTCCCAAAAGGCATTCCTCCTCCAATGGGCACTAGTCAGCATCCTAGCCAGCCAAGAAGCTGGTGTCAAGCAGCCAGAAGCCACAGTTCATTCAAATTCCATTATCTGCTGTGATGGAGACTTGCCCTGTCCTTGCAAAGCTGAGAAATCAGGAAAACTAGGGCACATAGAGGCATTCAGACAAGTTAGAAGATGAAAATTTGTGGGAAAAAAAAGAGTCCTGAGACTGTTCCTAGACTGGGAGGAGAAGTACCAAAAAAATACAAAAACTCAGCTCTTTCAAGGCAACATCTTTACCCGTTCCCAGGAAAGCTCAGGACACCCACATTCAGCTCTCATTTTAACACTGACTGCTCCCAAATAAGCACACATCACATCCCCTTCATCACACCCTCTACCCTCCCCACTTTCCCTCCAGTGTTTGTATGAGTTCAGTGAGGTCAAGATACCCAAGTGGAGTCAGAGGAAGAAGAGAAGAGGCTCCCCACCTGCAGAATTAACAGCATCTGGACAATGGAAGCTGGAAGCTTTGTCTGGACCAGGGGAAGGATTTCTTCCAACTTTACTTTTAGCAAGACCAAGTCTCTGAAGCCAAGAAGAGCGATCTGACGGATAGTCAACTCCTGACCCTAAAGAAACAAAGAAGGCAAAATCCAAGTGTAGATAAAGGGATGTGTGAGCATCACACCAACACATGGGCACATAGACAGGAGAGTCTATTCTGCCCATTGCTGAGGTGGCAAAACCCCCCGGTCATTCATGTTGAGGATTCATGATACTCTTCAATTTCCCCCCCTCTCAGTCTCACACAAATTCTGAAATGGGCATCGCCTCATCTGTGGCACCACTAGGTTTGGAGTGAAGCCAGAAATGGGCCTGTAGCTCACCAAATGACTGTGTATGTATTCAGAAAACCCACTTGCCATCCAATTTGTTCACTAAAGTATCTTGTGCTTCTGGCACTTGGAGCTGAGAAACCAGAGAGGGTTTGGTAGGGAACGAAGTTATTACAGAATATTTCTTAACTAAACCTTCCTCTGATCTATATTGGACCCTCTTTTTGCTCATCGTCTGCACTTTAGACCTTGCTGATATGACAGAAATCTACAAGTTAGCCCATTACAGATTCCAGGATTTAGGCTGGAGCAAAGCTAGCAAGACTGCTTGAACCAAACATCAGTTTAAAAAGCAACAGCTTTAATATCCTCTGCAAGGCATTCCATGTCCTCCCAGATACTATTTTACATCAACAATACGAGTGAGCAGGCTTAACAGATGATATTATATTTCTCAGCATATTTAAACATGGTCTAACTCCATCTGGCATTCTGGTGTTACCACCTTTCCCTCCTGCTGTGTTTAATGTCTGCACGACTTTCTCTTGCCCACTGCAACTCAATAGCAGAAATTTTCTTCCCAGCCCTGCCCAGCATTTCCAGCCTGAAAAGTTTGCCTTGTTCTTCTCAGTATGTTAATCTCTGCCCCATGGTCTGCTTGGGAATCACTTTATGATCTCCATAATACACTCAACATAGCAAATACTTAGCTGGAAGGAATTAACAGCAGTTAATCATCAATTCATCACAGGCTGCATGTCATAATTAACAGCATTATCAGTATGTAAATGTGAATTAAAACCAATACTCTGGAGGGCTGCTTGGCCATAATAAAAGCAGTCTGCTGTTTTAAACCATCGCTGTGTAAGGAAAAAAGGTGTAGGAAAGACCAGTACCTATCTTGGAACTATATTTCAGCAGCTGCACACTTTTTATTTATAACATGCAGTTTAGTCCCACTAACTTCATACCCAGTTTCAAAATGCAAACATGTTTCTGTGCCAAGCAAAACAAGATTTGCTATTCTTTTTTCCACACCAATAGTCACATCAACAGCTGCAACTATACGAAAGCCAGTGACCTGTTTACATAGTTCCCCTCTGTACAGCAATTTAACCAACTTGGCTGCTTAAAGGTCATATTTCTGCAACAGCTATGAGCCTTGGGGTTAAACTTAGCCGAGATAGGAGGTTAGTGTGAGTTACTCCTTTGGTAAGATACGCTCACACATGTGGCTGACTTAGTTTCATTCTGAATGGGCAGTTGCTGGGATCGCAGAAGAGCACAACTAAATAATCCTGCTCATATTTGCAGGAAAGGATGGGGAATCAAGAACAAATTGGCTTTCCCATCTACCAGAGCAGCATACAAAGAACTGCAGCTTGATGGAGGGCACTCACTGGATGAGCTCTCCTCACATGTTGTGACACACTGTATAAATGGTTACATACAGTTCCCTATTTCTAGGAAAAGCCCAGTCTTGTTATTAGGACAGTGGCCTGGCATAAGAGCAATTTCTGTTTCTTGCTGCACCAGCAACTCTCTCTGTGGGAGCCTAGAGCAGTTTACTCTGAGTCAAATTCTTGGATGTATTTAGGCAGTTTAATCCATACATTTGCATAGTACTTAGGCGCCTACAAAACTTTAAATATCTTGTCTGTTTATGTTTCAGTTCCTCATCCAGAAAGTGGCAATACTTCCCAAACTTCACATCTTTGATGATATATTTTGAGTGACTCAGATACCATGACAAGACAAATACAGCAAAAAAGTTATGCTTTCAAAGAATCTCAACATCCCATAGTCACACTTTCACCACTACGACCAAGTTACTTCCAAAAGCTGTACCCACAGTGCTGTAACTTCTGTCCCACTTCTCATCAGAGACATTTAACAGGGGAGTCTGCCAAGTGGCAGAATTATTAGCATCAGTGGGTATGACACACAGTCAGCTCAACTATTTCCACAGTACACAGGTAGCTGCAGTGCAGACAAAGCCCTGCTTGAATAGGTCACTCCCTCACTGAGAGTTAGTTGCAAAAGGAGAGAAAGGGAGGGTATTACCGTCGCACAGTTTTACCTGTCAAACACCTACCTTCAAGCATCTGCAGCAAGGAAAGAACAAAAATAAACACAGTAGAAAGGTTAGTGTCTGTCTTTGCAGAAGTCCTTTCTCTTTTAGGAAATGCCAGCTTTAATAGGATTAGAGGAAAAGGGCAAGCTTTGAGCTTTACCTGCTGCCTTTCAAACAATACAAGGGAAAAATAATTTTAAAAGGCTCTGGAAATAATGTCTTCCAGAAGGGGAAAAAGTCAAGGGGAGGAGGCTAGCATTTCCAAGAACGTCATTCTCCACATGAGGTATATTTTTCTTTTCCTCTGATGGCAGAAAAGTTCAAAATAGGCTAGGGAGGTAATTAGACTGCTCATATGGAAACCCTGACTAAAACTACATTAAAAACTGATACAGCTCAACACTTCTGATGGGATACTCAGCTTTCAAAATACCCAGCGTAAAAAGGTCTTACATAAAGTCTTCATTCATCCTCTACCCCATAGGCTTACATGTCCCCTTATTAAAGCTTAAAAAAACCCAGCTGAGGATTTCCCAAAGGCACAAATGGGATATAAGCCCTTCAAAAGTCATTAGGGTGAGTTAAACACATTTTCTCCTGATCTAGTCTTCAGATTTATACCTCTAAGACAAGTTGTCATCTGTACCGACAGTCCCAGCTACTTAAAAAAGAAAGAACTATAAATACCAATAGCCCAGAGCTTCAGTCTAGACAAGGTATAGTCCAACAGTTTCAGTGTGCAAGCTTAGCTAAGCACAGAGAGTAGACAATTGGGAACAAATTCAGCCCAAAACACTGTGTTTGTCCAGTAGATTTTAGCAGTCTTTCTTACAGTTAATACTTGGATAAACTCTACTTCCTCCCAGATTTAGTTTAAAGGCTTTGACGTGCATTCAGCCACTGGCCTAACAGTGCTGCTGGCAAAGAAGTTTCCACTTGCCATTAGCAGGCATTGCAGTTACATTGCTTCACCTGACTGAACTGTAATTAAGATTACCTGGACTGGGTAGAATATTGCCTGGAGAGTAGGAAGAGTCTCTGTAAAATAGTGATCCCAGACTTCAGACAGGACATCAATGCGATCCTCACCTATGAAAACAGAGATTGGGAGCAAGAGCTTTAGCAACAGGGACACTAAATGCAAGTTGGATTTTCCAAGTACTCTCTAATTCCCCAAATAAGAGACTTCACTTTCCCAGTTTCTGCCCAAAACTGGACATCACCCAGCTAAGCTTCCCCTTAACTGACAGAGACACAAGGCTGTGACCACAAATTGCTCTGTCACTTAGTGCAAAGGAGACAGTTCTGTGCAAAACACGAGACCAATTGCAACAAAAGAGTGAAGCCCCTCTTCAACCAGAGGCTTTAACTCCACAGCACAGGACTGTGCAATTGCACAGCTCACAGTTAACATGCTTGACTAGCAGGGGAGAGGCCACACATGAACACCTGAATCTGAAGACCAGCAGGTCACAGCCAACATCAGCTGATCATCCAACATCATCCTGCAACTGAGCCAGGGAGAGCATTTATAAGAGCTGAGCCCCCTCCCCAGCATCCACTCAGTACCAAGCAGCAGTCAGGTACCTATCAGGAATCCTGACAAAGGCACTAATGACGAATGTGGCCCTTGTGAAGGTTCCCAAACGAAATCCACTCGGGGCCACCCCTTATATGACTCCAGTTTGAAAAAATATCCCTAAATGTAACTGGGTCCTTAATATGAAGGCAGACCATGTTATGCATCTTAGGATTCCCATAACAGAAATACAACTGTGATCAAATTATGCTCATAGGTTTGACTTACAGAGCTGTGTACTCCTCATTATTTGGGCCCAAAACCTCTAAGTTTTTTAGCTACAGGTTTGCAATGTTTATTTCAAGTTTTAGATACATCCCTGGAAATCTCAGATGCAAATACAGACTCAGGTTTAAAACCGCAAGTTTCTGACAAAAGAATTTTCCGGGACACCTCCCACAGAGCCTCAGCTGGAGCTCACAAGCAGTGAAGACTCAAGGAGCAGTAATGGAAGACAGTCACTCAAGACAGGTTTGAAGGCTCAGCCTCAAGGTCACTAAAGGCCCTACATGAGGAACTGAAATACCTGTAAAATTGCAACTCAAAGGAGCCTTATCACTCTGTACTGAAGTGCTTTCCTCATCTGCAGACTTCCACACAGACTTTCACTCTGCTTGCCCATGGGTTGTGCTGCTTAGGATACAGCCAGAGAGCAGAGAGTCATCAGGACTAGATCCTGCAGACGTTTCCCTTCGAGCAGAGAGCCAGCCCACTAACAACCACAGAAGGGTTCAAAGAGATGCTTCACTGTGTCAGGTATGACTCTGGCTTCAAAACTGGAACTGCAGGCAGACAAGAAACTACCCAACACCCCCACAACAGCTACCCTTTATCAGCAACAGCCGAGTGTAAGCAAAAAAGACAACAGGAAACAGATTAATTGAATGTTTAAATGTTTCCCTCCTCTGCCTCCTACCCAGGACTGCAATGCCTTGCTGTGTGGAGACAGAATGAAATGTCAGAGATCACTTCTCCTTCTGAAGGGGAAGCAGGAATGGTTTGTTTCTTTGAGAAATCGTAAATCCTGCTGGCACTGAAACAGATTCTGACAAACCGTATGAAGAAAAATCATGTTAAAGTAACAGGCTGAGATTGAAAAATAGACACAGATAAAACATTGCCATGCCCTGCAGACACTCTGTCTGAGTGCTGGGGCAGTGTAAGTTTTCCAGGAAGACAGAGCTCACCAAGAAGCGTGTACAAGAAATCCTCATTGCTATGACCACAAGACCTGCAACAAACCCACACATTATAAAAGAAAGGTGCCCGTGAGTCATCTCCTGCAGTGATGCCAGCCTCCACAGGCAAAGTGGCTCCAGTGTCACTTCAAACTAGGGACAGAAATATGAGGCAGAGAAGGTGTTTTGCTACATGCCTGGAAAACTTCATCTGACCCAAACTACCTGAGCATCTGCAAAACACTCCTGGGCAGCTCTCAGCTCATTACAGACTCAAACTCAATTTTCATAATGCCAAAGCAGATACCGGAATAGTTTTATACGAACACAGAAACCAAAGCCTCAGGTAAACTGTGCAGCACTCATTCTGAAGAGCTGGCCGTGGCAGGGCAGGTACCCACATTTTGGAAAAGGCAGGAGTCTGCCCTTTTTCCTCCCTCACAGGGCCAATGCTGAAGAAGCATACACCAAGCAGGAGGCTGGCAACCCCTTATCTCCTCTGGGGCCCAAATCCTACAGCCTGCCAGCTGGGTGAAGTCACTTGGTGCAGAACAGTGCAGAGGAATCCAGGACCAGCAATGACGTGAGATTATAAGCATCTATTGGCATTTAATGACCCACATACAACACACTGGTGATTAGCAAGAGATCTTCCCTGCAGGCTACAAAACTGGGTCAAACCAAACAGCAGCTTGGTTTTGAATAAAGACGTACTGGCTTCACTTGAGCAGTTACTAAATGTGACCAACTCCCCACACGTCCAACACTGAGTGGCCACACCACACTAGCCTTGGTCCACAGGCTCTGCAGCAGTAGTTTGAACAAAACTCCATCTGTGATCAACTTCCTTCCAGAAGGATTTCATGCTCACCCAAAGGACTGTTTTTTCTTTAAATTTACACAAAGCTTGATAGTTCAGCTCTCAAAAGCATGACAGAGAAACTAAAATTGTGCTTACACCAAGCTGCAAATCACATTGAGAAATAAAAGGCAGAAGGCAGTTCCAAGCAGTTTTGCAACAGGATCCATGTCCAGACCAGCCGGACCTTTGAGCCCAGGTCCAGCTGCCACACAAGACCCTCATTCCTGCTTTTGTGATGCAGTTATGGCTGGTGGGAGCATCGTGGCTCTGTGGCTATTCAAACAGCCCACCCTCTCTTCAGGCTCACAAGGGCTCCTGAGGGGTTGTGTGACACCCTAGGACAGCACCAGAAAGGGCTGTATGCTTTCCAGACATGCAAATCATCTCATCTGACCAAACATCAAAGCACAGCTCCCTTCCAAAACAGGTTTCCTACTATACTTACCTTCACACAGCTTGACTTTCTCCTCCATAAACAGCAAGCCTTTTGCAAGGAGCTGGTTCTGCCAAGAGAAAAGAGAGACATGCATTTGCCTTTTATTTATTCATTTATAATGAACATGTAAGAGTACATATTTGTCAGATGCTATCTACTTTGCATGCATTTATCTTAAGTTTAGTCATGTTGTAGCACCTTCTTCCAGCACTGGTCTCAGTGTGAGTGCTAGACATTCCTTAACCCCCTCTTGCTCAGCTAGACATGAGAATGCAACAGACACAGCAGTTGAAACATCTCCCAGAAATGGGAAGAGTCACAGGGAGGGAGTCAAGAAAATAAAATGGTTCTTACCATAACAGTGCAGTCACATAAGCTATACCTCAATTACATGATGGAGGTGATCAAAGAGTCAAATGCTATGAAATGTCCCACTCTTTCTTCTTTTTGCCCTTGCTCATTGCTTGCCTAACTGCACAGTAGGCCAAGTTCAGTTCCCTAACATCTACTTCTCTATTCCCACCTATTGCCTTTCCATGAGGCCATGCTTTTTGCACTGAGCTGCTGGATCATCTCAGTATGCAGTGTCAAGCTGCAGAAGAATTGGCAGGACCTGGTCTTTCTAGATAAACTTAACTCTCACGGACCAGACAGATCAAGGTATTAATATGCCTGTTTGCAGTTCAGGACATCCAAATACCTGATCAGCTTTTGTTCCCACTTCCCCAAACAATGGTGCAAAAACAACATCTACCTTTTTGTTCTCCCAACAGCACTAGATGAATCAGTTATTCTGAAAAGTTTTGAAAATCCCACAGAAAGGCACTGCAGTCACCACATAACACACTATTACTGCATCCTAAAAGGTACAGAGATCCCACTGATAGAGAGTAAGGCCTTCTGCCTCTCTGAAAGGACTCAGTATCAGGGTAGCCCACAGCAGTCAGAGATGATTCCCTCACTGTTCATCACAGTTTTTGTTTTTAATGGGGAACCAGGCCAAGGTTGCACTTTTGAACCTTCCATCAGCCCAGGAGCAAGGCACATCTCTTTTCACCCCCAGTGGACGCTGCTGTTACCCCACCGCCTGGACACCACTACAGCCTCCTGATGAGCTGCCATAGAGCATCCTGCCCTGGTGCTCCTGCTCTGGATCATAAACCTGCCTCCTGTAACCATACTGGAGCCTGCCTCAGCCCTGACACACAGACAGGCAACTGTGGAAGCACCCCAAGCCAAGAGAGCGGCACACTTCTGCATCCTCCCTTCAACAAGAAGCTACGCAAAGATGGGGTACGGTTGTAGGGTATAAAAAGGAGGAAACATTGCTCTGTGACATTCTCAGGCTGGGAGATATTTTTCATCTGGGTAATGACAACAGGAATTAGCAAGTTGGATAAATAGGTTCACACAATAAAAAAACATTTCCAAATGCTAGCAACGAGTGGAAGGTGACTGTTTTATGAAGATTCTCCAGCAGAAATACGGGCTTTGGAGGGAAATGTGAACTTGTCGGGATGTCCATTCAAATTTTAGATTTGTTCAACAGAAATAAATGACCACACATATCATGCTCTGGACAACAACAAAAAAAAACTTCCCAGGAAAAAACCAACAGCGTGAAAAAGGAGGGAGAAAGAAATCTGTAATGAAGAAAACCATAAGGGGAAAAAAAGTGAAACCCACTTACACTATAAATATTTTTCTGCCTGAACAATAGATAATGTTGGAGTGATAATGTACTTTGATCTTTCCAAATGCTTTCAGTTTATTAATGAAGTACTTAATTTCTTTATTTTTCAACCTGTAGCTCAAGGCAATTACCTCTCATATACTGCAGGGGAAATTTATAACTGGTCTTTAATACTGTCTTATTTTAAACTACTTTATAATAAAAAGGTATATACACATACACATATGAAGTTGTGATGCTTATTTTTTGTGTTTCTCTCAAGAAATATGAATTCCTTCTCTATCTGCACTAGAACATTAGATTTCATTTTACATGTGCTTCCTGAGCACTATGGATACACTTTTCCATATACTTTGCCTAAAAAATAGTATTATTAATGTTTTCTACTTCCAGGGATTTTTTTTTTAATTTTGCAGCTATATCAGCAACCAAAGTACACATTTGTACATGCTAATGGGCAGCACAGTTGTATCTATTAGAAAATAGATATATTACTCATCACTCTGTAGTAACTAAATTACAATGCTCCTATGAATGCATTATAGTAATTCCATGTGCTAAAGAGATTGGATAATCTCACTTTAAAGGTTTCCTTAAAAAAGAGATTAGGTCCACATAGTTACTGCAGACTCTTCACTTATCCTCTCAGATTTTCCCTTTTCCTGTGGAAGAGACTTAAAAATAAAATAAAATCAACCACATTTCCTTTCCTTTCTCCCCATCCTAAAAATATCTGGAAATGTTACTTTTCCATCTTTCCTGCAAGAAGTTACAAACTTAGAAATTGATTCAATCCAAACATTAATCCCTCAGAGCAAGCCAGACAGGAAAATTGTCATTAACAAACCCTACAGGGTCTGCTGACAAATCAATACAAGCTGCTCAATGCAGCCGCAGCGGAGGTCTGTATCAGACCTTGTCTAGATCACAGGTCTCATTTTGCTGCTGCATCCCAGCTTGCCAGAGGCAACCCAGAGGCACAGAGCTAAGAGGAAAAATAAATCTTCTATTTGAAGCAAGACCAGATAAAGACTCACACCAAGTAAGCTTGAAGGGTACATTAATTCGAAAAAGTTCAGCTGCCACCTTCCATCTCTTTGCAGTTACAGCTGAACTAGGAGCTTGGGGGGAGGGCAGTGACTCCCTTCCCTCCCCAGATGAGGTTCCTCAGGGTGTTTTCCTCACCCTGCTGTTGGGAAACCAGGGATGCTATATGCTCATTGTGGGGGGGTGCAAACCTGCCCTTACTCTTTGCTACTCTGCTGTGCAGAGAAACAAAGTCCTGACTGAACACTCCATGTTAACACATGCACGTGCAGTTGAGAAATCTGAGAGAGATGTTTTGCAGCAGATAGAAGTGACCTTGTGACATCTCACAGGTTGACCCCTTTTCTCAGTGCAGAAAACCAAAACAGCTGTCTCACATACACCACTAAGAAGGGCAGCTAAGAAAAAGTTCTTAAGTAAATTTTCAAATGCCCTAAGCTTTTAAAGACAGGATTCAAAGCTAAAGTAATCACTTTTCCTTTGCTCCTCAGCAAAGATCCTCCCACAACGTGTATGTGTTTGTGACTCTCTAGTCATGCTCAAATCGCTGGGAATAAACAAATATTTTGAAGGCAGTCAGACACCACCTTATACAACATACATACTTTCCTGATAATTCCTTCCTTTTTTCTGGCACAGATACTTTTCTCTTTCCTCTCCCCGTTGGA
This sequence comes from Lycocorax pyrrhopterus obiensis, assembly GCA_014706295.1. Taxonomy (NCBI): domain Eukaryota; kingdom Metazoa; phylum Chordata; class Aves; order Passeriformes; family Paradisaeidae; genus Lycocorax; species Lycocorax pyrrhopterus. The sequence goes on along the minus strand of JACSVZ010000007.1, from coordinate 17,778,320 downwards.
GAAATTGAGGCAAGTTTCTCCATTCGTGCCCAATGGAGCAATTCCAGTCCCACCACCTCCCCGGAAGGTGAAAGCTGTCCCAGGCACACCAGCTGGGGCTCCCCTCTCAAACCAGCAGTGCCCAGCACCTTCTCCCTCTCTCCCTCCACCTTGCAGGAGCTGGGCACTCCCAACGAGGGCCATGGAGGCCCTTCCCATGCAGGCTCCCACTACACCCTGGGCATCACGGTACCCATCTGGCTCTGCCTGAGGCAAATTAGATGCTGCCTGTCAGAAGCACTCTGTCAGCAGCACGGGTGTGGTGACAGCCTCCAGACAGAACCAACAGGAAGGATTTTGGGGTGACAGCCGTGCCACCAGCACAGCTTGCTCTGCTGTGGGTGCTACATTCAAGCAGAAGGGTGGCGAAAAACAGCTAAGTAGCTTTGGCAGCAACTCCACAGAAAACACCAAGGAGGCCCAAGCCATCACAGGCAACTTCACATCTTGTCTGAAAGCCAAGTCTGCAGTATGGCAAGGTAAAAATGAATTCTCCTGCTAATAACAAACAAGCCATTATCTTTGAGGGGAAAAAGGTTTACACAAATACCCATTCAATTATGGACAAATTCTGCTTTCCACTCATGTCTCCAAGCCAGACATGGCCAGTATGCCTTTTAAAAGCCACCTTCAAATTAACAAATTGATATTAGCTCATCAAACACCATAAGCTTGAAACAGAAGTAAACTGATCCAGAACATACTCAAAATAATTGACTTCATTTTGCTGGGTGAAAAAAAAAAATCAGTTTTTCTTCAGTACACTACAACATTTCTTAAATGCAGCCCCCTTTTGTAGCCAACTGAGGCTTTGTGTTCCAGTGCTAAACCACACTTTTACAGGCTCTACAAGCACATAGCCACTGCTTTGTGGATAATCTGATGTTAATTTGAGAATAAAAGCATCACCCAAACTTACTTGGCAAGTATTTTCTACAAAGATATTGCCAGCTGCACACAAACACCTACCTAATTCTTGGCAGTGTTTTACAAAACACAAATTTGTGTGAGCTGCAGCATCTCATACCTAGAGCACCCTCCACCCCCGTCCTTTCTTTTTTCTCTAACAAGAGGGGAAATACTGACAGAAGCAGAGAGATCACTTCAATCCTACACAGAGGAGAAACTGCAAGATAAATATGAAATCACATCCTAAAATGACTCTTCCTAGAGCTGGTTTTGCTCATGACAGATAAAAGAGAAAGCCCGCTTAAAGAGATTAAAGTGAGGCAGGGAGAGTAAGAGGGAGAGCAGACCAGGCAGACCAAGTAGGCAGCACTGCTGTGATCTAGACCACAACCAGGCAGGCAGCAGCTCTGGGAAAATCCCGCAGGCAGGGCCCCTGACCCTGCACTGGTGAGTCACTGCTCCAGGTGGGATCCTGCTCAGCCAGGCCACGGCACAGCGACCACGCCACGCTTTGCAGGAGCAACCAGGCTGCATTTGGAAGGACTCACACACATCTACAGAGCCCACGTGAGCAGAGCCTGAAAGGAGGTGTCCCTGCTGCCACCTACGACGAGGTGCTCTGCTCGGTAGCAGTGCCGAGCTGCTGGGTGACCCCGTCCGTGATAACAAAGCTGGGCAGCTGCTATGGAGCCTCTAGAGCTGCTCCAGGAAAGCCCTTCTAGAAAGTGCCACATGAAGCAGAAATAATTAGCAGACCCATGTTGGGGTGCACTATGTGCTGGAAGAGAGATAGGCCCTGAGGGCCTATACTTTTCCAGCCCATAGTGCACCCCAACAGACCTGCACGAACAGAGGTTCCCAGCCAATGAAGAGACAAACACAATAATAAAGACCAGCTTGACCCAAAAGGGTATTGCAGACACACAGCTGAGCTCTGCATATCACACAAGTGTGGATTCTGTTCCTTGTGCAGCTACTGCAGCCCCTGGCAGCAGGCACAAGAGAGCACTTGGCCAGAGAAGAGCTAGTGCTGCCTGCATCCAGCAGTAACCACCACTCCAATAGCCTACACAACTATTTCCTTGCCTTGCTGTCAAACAGGTAGACACAGAAACCTCGCATCAAGGAAGGATGCATCACACACCCCATATTTTTCCCTTTGACTAAGCAGCCACATGGCCTTTTCAGCTGTTAGCTAGGCTTCACAAAGCGGCCTTTCAAAGGAGTGAGCAAACATCACCAGAGATGCTGGAGTCATCTCTCCAGGCTGGAGTTCCAGAAAAACATGCAGTGGGGACCTAAACAAAAGCTTTATGGTGCCACAGGAGAGGGAAGAGTGCAGGTTTCCCCCATCACTGCAGCCACCTTGCACAGCTGGAGAACCTACAGCGAGAGGGACTCTGACCACAGGAAGGTTCACCAGTACCACTTCTGACTGCTCTAAAGGGAGAAGATAAAATCAATTTTGGTTTGGATCCAGGCTTGCCTCATTGCTGACACCGCTTACTTCTCAGCTATCCATTATCATCTTGCTGCTTGGACTTTGCCTGACACCCCAGCAATGTGTGCTCTCGCACACTGCAGCTTCTGCAGCTTCACGTACAAACGCAAAGCTGAGTCTAATTCTGAGTCAGGACTTGCCGCCTCCAGGGGCTCTCCACTGCAGCAGGCTGGAAATTATGTAACAGCTTTGCTTCTGGTTTTAAGACATCAGAGATCTCATTGGATTAGATGAGGAAACACAGTCCACTTGCCATTCCTCACCTACCAGCTCTGCCAGTGCGGGGAGTGGACATCAGGCATCAGCTCTGGGCATCTGACTTTCTGCATTTGCAGCCTATGGGTTCTGGGAGAGGTTACAGTGCCTGGGGAGGGATCAGGTCTCTCTGCCTTGGGAGGAGACAGTTTGGAGTTAATATACATAAACGCATTTCCATTTTGCCCCCCATGAGTTTCAAGATTAACAAGCCCACATAGAGTGAAAAGACACAGTTCATCCCTTCCACAGGTGTTCTTTCAGGCTGTTTGCAGAATCAGGCAGATAATGCATCAATTTACCAACACTTGCTAGTTTCATATTTAAAAATTTTTCTCCACAAACATGAGGGTCAGACAGCAGGAAAATGAAGGGAGCTTATCTGAAAAATCACACAGCTGCACCAGAGAAGTCCCCATTGCCAGTACACTCTGTTCCTCCAAATCCCAGCCTCCTACTTTCCATGGTCATAGGATTTCCACCTACTGCAGTTCAGTTGACCACCAGCAAACTAACCCAGCAGTGAGGGCAAATGGTGCCCTGCGGGGTTATTGAGCAGAGAGGCAGGTACAAAGTGCCCCTTTTCAGCAGCAGGAAATTCAAGAATCAGTTCGTGGGCAAAGTCAGTACTGAAAAACCTGGAGCATGAAGCACTGCTTTAAGGCAGATCTGCAGCAAAGGCTACAAGTCCCAACTATCTGGCATTTACACTCAGGCTTCCATCCAAGGAGATGGGTTGTATATACAGTAGGATTGCTAAAGCGGCAGATTTATAAACACAGCTCTCCTTCAGAATGAAATATCTGAGTTTGCGCTGCAGCCCTTACGGGAATTATATTTCTCTTTCAAAGACAAAACAGGCTCATTAACTCTGGTATGATGATGGCTTGGTAGCAGAAAAAGACTGCATAAACTCCAGCCATTTCCTAAACATTCCTTTAGCAATTTCAGGAGCTAAAAACTGTTAATGTGCATGAGTGCTGATGAAAAGGACTTGTGAGTAATCAAGTTAAGTTGATCACAAAGGTAGCTTTGTCTCACTATAAAAGCTCCGTTCCATTTTAGCCTTAAATATTCAATGGTTATAAAAAAATGTGCATGTCTGAGTGTATAAAATTTACATAATGTAAAATCCCGAACTCTTAAAACAAATGTGATTTTAAAGTTCCTCTTAGTGGCTCCAGTTGTAAGTGCCATGGCATAAGAAATGGAAAACATTCAAGTCAGTTTACCACATCTAAATATTACATGATCCAGTGAGTTGCTCCAATTGCTGCTAGGATATTTAAAACTGCCTGGCTACACAGAGAGCATATTCTTCAGGGTCCATTTCAATGCAAGAGGACAGAAAACTTGGATCTTGGGACAGCTTTCAGTGGGCTTTAGCAGATGTCAGAGGAAGTCACTGCCAAAAGATGCACTTCCACTCCACTCCGCATCCTGGTGACCCACTCCCAGCACCTCCCCCATGTCAGAGGTGATGACCAGAACACGTCAAAGGAAGTAGTTGGAAACTCTGTTTTCTTTCTTTCAAGGTTATTTTTCAGCCAAATCAGCAGCTTGATTCAACTCTGCTCATCTTGGTGGCAAGCAGTACTGCCATAAATCAGCTGGCATCAGCAATGAAACAGAACCCACAGACAAACGAAATAACATTGTCAGCCCTTCTTTGGCACAAGAACAGTCTTTCCCCACTCCATGGCCCTAGGATTTTTGAGGAAAGGCATTCAGGAGGGAGTGGTAACTTTTATCATGGCCATATGCTGTTAGTCTAGAACCAGAAATAAGTCTGCATCTTTGCTTACAGAGGGAAAAATCTCACTTCTGACAATAGCCTTTATCTCACAGTTTGTCTCACAACTTGCCTGCACCAAGAGTTTTACCTCAGGCTAAATCTGACAGATGCCAAGTTACTCCTTTTGACACTGAGCAAAAATACCCCAGAAATTAAATGTGAGTGCTGGTGGCTGCCACCCCACTCAGGGTCTAGGAAACATCCTGCCATGCGCTGCCAGCAGCTGCCTCTGCAGTAAACAACTTGTGCAGAGAGGGGCTGAGGAAGTGAAACAACTACCCCTGGGGCAGGAGTTTTCTTCTCACTCGATAGCACAGCAGGGGGATTTTTTAAAGTCATGTAATCTAATAAATCACATAATCTGATAGGAAGCAACACTAGTCTTCTTTTTCCTCTTTTGAGCTGTCAGCACACACACGACAGCATCAGCCACTTCAGAAAGTACAGAAATTTTCTCTCTCTCTCTTACTCAAAGGGAAGAAAACCCTCTTGTTTCCAGCAGCCCCTCATTTATTTATTTTTTTTTAACCAAGACTACACTGAACAAATTAAAATACTGAAAGCCATCAGTGCCTTCTAAAAAACATCCAGCATGCTTTCATGTGGTTACACGTGAACCTCTGTCTACCTGGACAGTATCAGTAAAAGGCAGCAACACTTAGTCACGTCTGTGGTTGTTCAAGCCTTCCCTCATCCTTCACATTTTCCTTTTACAGAAGCTGCATTTATATTTGTGGGACTAAAAGGCAAACTACACCCAGGTTGATTTCCTGCTGATAGAAACTTCCTTCTCTTTGCCCCCTCCTGCCTCCAGGCAGCCATTATCTCTTCTCTTTCCCTTTGCTGGCCCCATTGCAGAGAATCTACTTTTGAACTCTCTATGCTAAAGAAAAAGTATCCCATTTTCTTTAAAAACTTCAAGTGAATTCCTTCTTGATCTCGGCAGGCTACTAGCAGCCTTTCTTAAGCACAAAGGAAGATTACCCTTAATTCTGCACATACATCAATAAAAATAATTACTCCTGAGGCTATATGGCCCACATTTTAAAAAGTCCAGTACCTCCATCATCCTCCTTAGCAAAACAAAAACAAAAGTTGGGAGGCTACACACATGTAAAAAGGGATCCTAATTTTGTTATAGGCTAAAAAGCTGAAGAAAGCAAACCTCAAAATAAAGCAAGCAAGTCATGCAATACCTGAAAGTAATCTGTGATGAAGGATCCAAGTTCACTCTTCAGCAGCCGTCTGTAGACAGAAGGAATGGAGCCATGAAGTAGCAGCCACTGCTGGTCGTTTCTTACAGGAATATCTGCACTTTACTACCAGTCATACCAAAGATACAGGAATGTATGGGAATGGGTCATGTTGGCCACAGTTAAGATTTCTCTTACAGTTACGTATGTATTTTACAAAGGCTATTCTCAAATTATAAAGGAATTAAACAGTTTCTCAAAAGTCTTCTAATTATAAACCATACACCTAGAACAAGCAAAAAAAAAAAATTACTCCCCTGAATAAAGAGAAAGCTGGGGAGACAATTTAAAGTTACTTAGATTGAAAGCCATAAATTTTTCTGCTTTTTTGTTTAAACAAAGATGCCTTTTATGTCACTGAAGATAGCATATCTTCCTAACGTTGTACTTCCTTTTCTCTTGGAAGCAGGAGAAGAGGACAAGGAGAGGAGAAATGAAGCAGAAGCTGCAGCCACATTTTAACTACCACATTTCAAAAAATAAAAAAAGCAGGCATATTTTCCAAGGAAGAAATTCTAGAAATTTAACAAGAGGTGTTTTAAATACACACAGGCAAAAGCCACTCTAAAGAAATATTTCTGATGAAAATTGTTGGCTTTTAAATCACGCTGCGATGAAAGTTTTAAATTCTAATACATATTTGTATTTCAAAAAAATTATATAAAAATCAGGATTGTTATACATCAGAAGCAGCATTAAAAAAACAACTTAGGAAGCTCAGTGCATTTGCACTTCAAGCTTTCAGTGACTGAGAAATTCTGTAGCAGTAAATTCTGCCTAAAATTTAAAGGTTGCCCAACACTTTCCAGTGCCAAACATTGGAATTTTTTTTTCTGTTTTAAGAGTTTTGCTTTTTACCAATGTGAATTATAGTCAAGAGTGCTTGAAAACAGCATTTGAATCAGGGACCATCCAGTTCTTAGGCTGGATTTTTACCAACAAGCTACACCACTTTACCTAATCCGTGCTCAAAGTCAAATTTGACAGCAGCCTTCCTCCGTAACCATTTTGCAATGCTTCTACGTTATTTGCATGCCAACATGCCTTTACTCTTTCTCTCTCAGAGTGCTTATATTCACCTGCCCAAACCAAAGCACACGTCTATTTCTATGAGATCAATAAATCAGGTAAGTCTTTGGGGGCCCATTTGCCAGAAGCTTTTCCATTGGCTTCATCCAAACCCAGCAGGCTCTACAGCAGCTGACTGACAAGCCCAGAATGATTTGGCTACATGCAGATTAAGACCAGCAACTAGAGGCTTGCACCTTAAAAAAAACCAAGGGAGAGGTCTCCTCCTAAACATGGCCAGGTCACCTCCCGCTTCCAGAACTTCCATCTCCCAAAGGCATTTCTTAAATTTCCTCTCGCTGGCACAACTGACTTTCAGAGCAGTAAAAAAACAAACAAACAAACAAAAAAACCCAGCCAGTGAGATGGTATCAAATCACAGCAAGATAAAAACTTGGTGGCAGCAATCCAGAACAAAATGTTACCACCTGCTCGTCTCCTGGTCCTGTCATTACCATCCTCCCTTAAAACTGTCCCGTTTCCCTGTGCCAAATGACAAAGCATTGTGCAGAACCTGAGAGCCTCTTACTACATTTGCAAACTACAGCCCGGGAGCCAAGGGAAGAACACGAGCAAGGAAAATGTACCAGCTCGACCTCACGGCACACAAGAGTTGTCTGTCTCAGAGGTCTGGCTTTTTTCCAATGTCGAGCCAGAGATTCACCTTGTGCACAGAGCTCACCCTGTGCTAGGAGCTCCATCAAGAACCACAGGTGTGGGGCTGCAAGGTGTTCACACAAACACACATGCAGAGGCCTGTCCTTTGCTCCTTAGATGGGCATTAATGAGCTGCTTGGATGTGAAATGATCTATTTAAAGAGTGACATTTGGAGATGTAACCAATGCTCAGGGCACCTGCAGGAACATTAATCATGTAATTCAAGGTGAGTGTTTCCAAGTACAGCCTGGCAGTGCATGTCTGTGGAAGAGGGCATTTCCCCTCCCACCATCAGCACTGCTCTCAAAGCATACACAGTTCATAAAGAATTTCCTGTTCTTCACCTGGTTCTCGACAGCGTGCATTCTCTTCAGCAACCAGCATGAAGAGAGCATGGTCCAGCCACTGGGGCCAAGCCCAGACCCCAGAGCAGTTCTGCCCAGTGTACTGCCTCTCCCTGGGAGGGTGGGCAGGAGCACCTGCTGGCACTGCAGGGGAAAAGCGGGATGCAGCCACGGCCACGGGCAACAGCCAGGCAGGCAAGTCACAAAGCCCAAAGCCACTCCCCAAGTCTGCTAACAAGCTGGGGCTTTAGGTATTTCCCAAGCCTTACGACATCTGTTTTTACTTTCATGTCCACAAATACTCATCCCACGGAGAATTAAGACTGCTCCAAGTACTTAAACCCAACTTGAAGACTTCTGACCTGAACACACTAAAATATCATTAAAGTGCAAGATGCTGCCCTTGCTCAACTCTCAAAAGGAATGATATTAAACTTTTCTGGTTTGGGACTAAACCAAATTGGACAGAGTCTCCTGCCCTGATAGCTGCATTTATTTTGAAAGTAGGGAAAGGGGTAGTTTAGACTGCTGTTTAGTAAATATGTAGCTCAAATTGCCATTTGAATTTTGGAGCTCGAAAAAATGCAATAGGGATGAGGGGAGGGCATATAAAAGAAGAAGTGGAGACACATATGACAGCACTCTTGACAAATTAGTATGGATGCAGTGGTAAAAAGAGAAGAAGGAGGAACCTACATCCATGAGCCCTGACAATACTCCTCTCAGCAGCACTTGGAACCAAGGCAAGAATAAACAGTTCTTTATCTACTCTACAGTCCTATCTATTGCTAATCAAACTTTCCAATTAATCAGAATGAAACCACAGATAATCATGAAACCTGCTTTTAAAAGAAAATGAGACTGTTAACCATCACTGGCATCAGTGACAAAAAGTGTTAACTAGGCTTTTAGTTTTTTTATCTTTACAGTTCATATTTTCAGGTTTTGCTCTGCAATTATCACGTGAAGATTAAGCTTTTAAATGAAATGCTGTGGTTTGCTTTAAACACTCCAGGGTTCTGAGAAGTTTGGTTTTAGAAAAGAGATGCCAATATTGTTATGTGTAAGACATATCCAAAAGAGGCATAGTTCCTAGGAAGGAACAAAAGCCGTACAATCCAAGTCAATACACAGCCTGTCCTTATCAAAGCTGTATATCCACACACGTTGGGAGAAAAATTATCCAAATACCCCATGCCATTCATGTCACTCAATAGCAAGAAAGAAGTGAGTTAGCCAGAAACCCCAAAGCTGTGCTTAAGTTTGCTTTCATCGCTTCTCCTCCCACCAATATCTTCTAACTGTAGTTCTGAAGGGAACAGACCCCAGCACACACCAAACAAGCAGCAGCAAAAATCCATTTTCATGCATTTCAGCAACCTACCTGATATTTTCATTGAGGGTGTAAAGCTCATTGTTCTGCAAGCCTCCCCCTTTGAACACATTTATCACGGCTGTTTGAACGCTGCCAAAAAAAGAAATGAGACAGGACAACACCCATTAATAACAGTGTGATTTACCACAGAGCACAACGTGAGCTAGACACCAAAAGCAGAGGTCATAACCAGGTGAAGTTAATTGCCCTTAAATACTTACTTTTTCTCACCTTGAAATCGTTACTCTGAATTACCTACATCTCTCCTGGGAGACAGAGCAGAACCAACCTCAAGTTCTGCCTAGGGTAAGCAAGGGAAGGTTGTCACAGAGACACTGCTGGTGCCAGATGTATCTTGAACACAACTGTTTGGGGGATCTTTGCTGTGTGCTGCAGGGTAGTTGCTATGAGGAGACAGATTTTTGGTAATATCTGCCAAACACATCATACTGCATTATCCAGTGATCCTAGCAGGAATCACCCACTCTGCAGCATCTGGCAAGACCCTGGCTGCGCTGTAAGATGTTCTGCAGCCAGCATCACCTCACTCAGATCCGAGTCTAAGCCCTGTTAATGCTCGTAAGATGCTGTTGGAGTATCTTCTAATACTCTCACCAGCACAGAGGAGGTCATAAAGTGACAGCAGACAAGAAGGTTTAGCAGGCCTAAAGCTAGCCATGGCTAACAAGGGGACATGTCATTCCCTTAACAGACATTCCCTTCTGTGGGCCAGTTATGGCATCTGCATGCTTCACAGACCTCAGCTCACTATCATGGCACAAAACTGCAATGTTTTTGCCAGGCTACTTTTGCGTGACATTGGTAAACTCAGCTAGGTCAGCAAGCAAGAACGGTCTGCAGAGCACAGAGCTGGTGCCAGGCGGCAGAAGGGAAGGTGGGAACACCCACTTCTGGTAGCAGCAGACCATTAGATCAGATCAAGACATAGGACATCTCACTCTTCACCTTGCACATTGTTTTTCCAGTTGCCACTGCTGCACGACACACACAGCAGACAGGCTTTAGCTGTCAATAGGAAATGCTGGTAGAAGCCACAAGCTTAGTAGTCAGAGGAACTCGACTGTGATAAAAGCTTCATAATATGCAAATAAATGCCTTTGTGAATTAATAAACTGGCATTTATTACAGTACTAGGAATGTGTTTTCCTAAATGGTACTTAAAAGATGCAACTGTTAACAAAAAGCAGTTCTGCTTTACTTCAAGACAGTACAGCTGAACAATGCTGGCCAAAACCAACTGAGCACGACTAGGTCTAAGTTTTTCAACTCCACAGATGCTTGCAATGCCAGCAAAGCTTGGGCATGCCAAACATTCATGCATGCTTATAAACAGACGAGCTTAAGTCATAAATGGGGTGAAGCACAAGCGTAAGATACACGTGACCCTCACTGAGGAGCTGCTGCAGGGCAAGAGCTTAGCCCAGGTGGGTCCTGCTCACCTGTTCCAGGCAGAGTTGGAGCTGAGCTGCATGGCCTGCCGGGCTGCCTGGAACCGAGGCAGATCACTGAGGACAGGGGAGCTCATGAAGCGAGGCCGAGGCCTTCTGAACGAGCCCATCTTGTGGAACTGGAGCACAAAGGACGGAGCTATGGTGAACCCTCCTTTCATAGGGTCAAGTGGAGTGGAGCAGGACCATCAGAAAGGCTCTTCTCTTGAAGGTTCAAGCATCAATCTCAGCAATGTCAATGAGTCTTCAAGCCCAAGGACTCGGTCAAAAACAAAGAGTCAGCCCTGGACTAGCAGTTCCCCATGGTGTCGGGCTGTGACATGCGCTGCATGATGCTGAAGGAACTGAAGCAGTCCTGCAATGCAAAGAGAAAGGAAAAGAGTAAGGCAGAGAAGGGAGGGATGAAAATATCCTGTGCCATTAACAGCAGCTTTGGGAAGACTCTGGAATTCCAGAGTTCTTCAACAGCCCCATTTCCCATCTTGCCCCTTAAACAACGACCCAACAGAGCCAGTCAGAAATGCAAGCATGGTCTCTCTTTTGACTTCAATTAGCAGAGATGCAAGAACAAAGATGCCTCAACTCTTCTGCCAGAGGTACTTTACAAACACCTTTAAATACAGTTAGCCATTCAGACTGTATATGAAATAGTAGTAACTGGAGAAAGAGAAAACTATTCTACTAGAGAGGTACATAAGATGAACAACGGAAAAAAAGATGAACAGACAAAGTGCTTTTTTTTGAGAAGTGGTGTGCAAGGGAATAAACCCACTTGTTATCAGTTCACTACAAAAAGGACATAATAAGGGGCTTCTGCAAAAGACTTCTGACATTCAGATATTTTGAGCATAAGCAGGACTTTCATGTTTCTGGTTTTTCTACAGCACGAGAAGTAATTGCTAGGCCAATTACGAAACGCCCGTATTTTCCACTCTGATCATCATCTCCATGTAGATGACTACGTAGCCCCAAGTAAACCACAGAAATAGAAGAAGTGAGCTTGAATAAAAGCCACAAAAAAACTTTGGCAAAGCTTCTGTACTTTGAAATCCTCCCACTTCAGATGAATACAAGCAATACATGTAGTTGGCAGTTTGGAGAATGAGACGTGGGAGACAGGAGAGCAGAGGGGAAAAGAAACAAACAAAAAAGTTGTGTAACTGATCTGCACATGAAAGACGTAACGAAAAATCTCTTTTCCACTACATCTTGAGCACGAGGTAAAAAAAAGAGAGATGGTCAGACAAAAAAAATGCTACGTATCTGCACTGATTTGACTGGTGCTCAGCTCCAGGAAACTCTTTCCACTGCCCAAACTATAATTAACTCTTACATGTAAGAAAACAACTTCCTTCCCACCTGGCCAGCCCCATTTCACACTGAGCTCACTTTGCCACCCCAGTTCTGCAGGGCCTTGGCAGATTCTGATCAACCACCACAAAGCCTTTGCAAGGCCCTTGCTGTGCCATGGACATCACATGCCCTGCCAACAAGGAAGCTAATGAAGAAAACACTGGGAAAACACTTCATTTTTTAGGCACTGAAACACACAGTACTATCATTCTTGGTGCTATTCAAGAAATAAATACGGTTGTTATACCTTCACAAGCTAAATGCAGTTTGCAGAGATCTCTGTGGAACTGGAACATGACTACAAGTGCAACTTTTTCCTGTCTTTAGACAACTCCTGGCTGTCTTCAGAGATGACAAAGCCCAGACAGTCTTTTGTGGCATAAGCTTAGCCTTAACTGTTGTTGCTTGAAAGGGCAACAATCTGTTGATTCTTTGGCTGCTCTGTTACAATTAAAATAAAAACAAAGTCATGACTTTTAGACATCAAGACTAAATGTAAACTAGTACAACCAAATCAGCAGGACCTTTTGCGTGCATTTTGCAGCAACAGTTCAACTGACATTGCCCACACATTTTCAGTCTGCCAGCAATTTCTCTATTGACAACTGTAACCACATCATAAATCACCAGAGAAAAAAGCTACAGCACCTTGGAGAGCCGAGGCAGGTTCTTTTCAGAGCAGGCCAAAGGGCGGCCGTGAGGCAAAGCCGAAGCACAGCGGCTGTTTCTGTTGCAAAACAAGAGCTCCCGCCAATGTTCGTCTGCAAGCTCCAAAGCTGACAGCGTGAGCAGCTGAATGAGTGACAGCGCACTCCTCCCAGCAGTACTGCAAAACTTCTCACTTAGCAATCTTTACACACAGAAGCACAGAATGGTTTGGGTTGGAAGGGACCTTAGAGACCATCTGGTTCCAACCCCCCTGCCACAGGCAGAGACACCTTTCACTTTCAGAGGTATAGAATCAATATAAGCATTATTTCTAGTAGGCATTTAACAGGGTTGGAAGGCAGTGGTTAAGATGTGCTAGCCCACAAGCCTCATCTTACCACTTTCCAGGTGCCACAAATGCATGCAAGCACCTTTGTCCCCCACAATGAAATCATTTTATAGGATGCATTTATATTCATTTGAACTGTATTAAGTTGCAAGGGGAAAGCTTAAACTCAGAAATGTAAATCAATATAACAACCTCTGTGCCTTAACATATATATATTTAAGTATGGGTAGGAAATTCTTTGGCCCGTTCTGTGCAAGCAGTAAAACACTGCGATCAGGAAGGTCTCTTCTGAGCTTGGGCTATGGATTTACAACACTGATTGCACACAGCAGAACCGTGGCATTACACTGGGCCCCACGATGAATTTCCTGAACACTTCTTACCTAGGGAATGTGCTTAAGCTCGTTGAAACATACATGTTGTTTTCCTTAATCTCTGTTAAAAGTCACCAGGTCAGATAAAAACAAGCTCTTGCCTGCAAAGAGCAGATAAGACACTCCTCTTCCTCCCCCAACCCAGCCTGCAATGCCGTGTTACTGTCAAGTCAACCTTACTTTAGAATCTCATTAGGAATTTAAGGCAAGTTCTTCAGCTTTAGGACCTGATTCAGAGCCTTATTTTTATTTCTTCAGGACTCAAAGACACAAACCTCTCCTATCTTATCTAATCCCAGTAGCTATTCAATGGCAGGCAGACCAAACTGTTACTCTGAAGGCAGGCTAACCCTAAATGGTATCCAAACACAACTGACCTCCATGTTATCAGAACTGGAAACGCCAGTCTGTGAGAAACACCATCCTCTCCCCATGCCCACAGCCCATTAAACTATTTTCATAGCTCCATAAAGCTCAAACTAACAGAGTTTACTAGAAAACTGACTTTTGTCACATGTACTCTGCAGATCCTGTGCACCTACCTGAAGGTACAACAAAGCACCTGAACTCAGTCAAACACTTCCATCACACCAGATTTTCCTTTCACAGCAACTAGCTTCCACTGAAAGTTTTCCCCAAAGCAAGGCAGCCTTGTAAATAATGCTTCATTTTCACAGGGACGTTGCAGCAGCAGTTTGTGGGCAGTATCTGTGGTGTGCATTCTGCAGTGTGAAATTTTTTGGCTTTTTACTGAGAGAGACTACCCCTGTGGCAAGAAAGGCACTAACATAGTTATAGGTTAGTAAGAAGCCCTCGTGGTATTCAGGCTATTTGAGCTATTGGGAATGAAGAGCATTTAGCAAAATGCTGAGCAAGGAACAATTTTCCTTTCCATTTTGCTGTGAAAACTCACAGAATTATGCAGAAATGTTCAGAAACAGACACTGTTCTCCTAGAGGCTTTCAATATAAACTCCTTCACATCTACAGTTTCTTTTTGCTAGGATTAAAGGAGTTTAGAAGGTGACAAAATAAAACTTACTTCCAATGATCACAATCTTATTAGCAAACACGGAACTAGAAAACGCTTTACAGAGAAGTAATGACTTTCCAAACCCTTTTACACAAAATGATGGGAGACACCGTGATGCAGCATGTTCCAGGCACCAAGCAACATTCTCTCCATCAATTATATTAAGACTGAGGTGCAGTGACTGCATAAGACATACGGCCACACAGATAATCTTTCACTGCCATATGCTCCAGCTGCTGGGATAATGCTTTACATAGCATCAGGGGATTACAAACTGTTTGCCAGCTGATAGATCCTAAACATTCCCCACTCTCCTCGTCTTCCTTAGTGACCTTGCATGTCTCTTTTGGCAAGACACTTGTCATGACTAAATCAGAGAGATGAGTATTGCTCTTCATTCCCCTCCAGATGTCCTAGCCCCCGGTCCTTTTGTTTTCCTTATCCTTGATTATCATCTCAAAGTCCAGCTACCAAAACCCTCTAGACCTCTAACAAGGCAGATAAGGCATCTGTGTAAAACTCAGGTCTCCAAGGGAGCTAGCTCTGCAGAGATGAAAGTCAGTGTTCCCAACTGAGGCAGCACAGCAGGACAATGAGTCAATCTGACAACAATGTAATTTCATCCACTTGTAATTCATCACATCTGAGTAAACACTTTTAGGATTAATCTGAATCTTTAAAGAAAAGAATCGAGCATCAAGGCAAATCCTTTTCCAACACACATAGATACAGACATTTATAAAAACATTGCAGTCATGAAGCTAGGAAATTTTTATTATTTGTTTTGTGTTAGCCATGAAAAACAACAGAGAAATCATTATAAAATTATTTCATGAATAGACCTTTCCCTCCCAACAGACCATAACACATCTGACTGTCTGGAGGAAAAGCAAGATCAGGCGCTACTCCTACTTCGATCTCTCTCTACTAAAGAAAGAATAACCCAAATTAAAAATTGGCAGCAATTCCTCCAAATTATGAATCTTCATGATAATATTGGGCCAAACAAACAAAAGGCCCATGGTAACTGAGATTTAACAGAACAGACCTTTTAAAATTCCTCTGATGTCTTCTCTGCAAAACTCAGAGCAACAGCTGCTAACGGAAGTGACATGGCAGAAAAATCTACAACTGTTTTTGCTCCTTACAAGAAAACTTTCAGCAACATTACGTCACAACAAATTCACACCAAAAAGCCACAAGTCCAAAAGTAACTTTAAAACAGGTGGCAAGGGAGAGAAAGAAATAGTGGAGAATGAAACAGAGCAATAGAGAATGATGGGTTATCCTGATATAACTGATGTTTTGCCATTTGATTATTTCTAGTCTTAAAACTAGCCCCTTCATGAAGAAAAATATACACTTGCTTATATTTCTCTTTTATATGCTTTGTGCAATCGTGACATTGATGACCTATGATCAAGAAATACGCCGCAACACACACATAAATATTTTGTAATCATTTTGAGTGTAGAAGAAGCGTAATCTTTAGAAAAATCCCCCACTGTACTAAACCTACAATGCTTAATGAGCGGTTCCATCCTGCCTCAGACACAAAAAGCATGAAGAGAACTACGCAGATTCTTGTTAGCTGATTCTCCTTCCAGCCCAATAAATCTTTAACAAAGTATGTGATTGGCAAAATCCTTCATACGAGTTCAACCGACAAGATCTGAAGACACTATTTCTGACAAAAATCCCTCATTCACTTGCTATGCAGCCACACTGAGAAACTGAAAAGCAACCCACAGCCTGTAACCTGGAGCCCTGTAGGTCATCACAACTACACATGCACATGGCATGAATTTAATTTATATTCTAACACGGACAGTATTTGCCCCTGCTAAATTAACAGCACATTCAGTTCCTCTCATAGCTCCCAATTGCTCCATTTCTTAAAATTAAACAAGGTTTGATCATCATCTCTCCTACTTTTCAGGAGAGAAGATGATCAAATTGAGATTCATTCAATAACTAACAGAAGTTATTTCTGGTCAACAATGATCAGAAGCTGTGTCTTAGATATATCTCAGAAGCTATTGAAAGCAAGAGTGTCAAAAATGTTGGAGCAGTCTAGGGTCCAATCTCAAGGCATAGTCCTTTCTACGCCCTCATCCTTTCATGCCTTCACACCTTTGGCTCTCTGACCCATGAAAATTTTAGTGCTTAATCCACAGCCCATAAAAACAATAGACATCTAATTAAATATTGATCTTAATATGGTTTGGATCAAGTCCTGAAGCAGCATGGAAAAGTGGTGACACTTCATCTTGTGAGCAGCTCCTCACATGAGGAAAAGTGTATCTTAAGGTGTGCTCATGCTAGCACCAGGAGCACAGCCCATGCTAAGAGACATTCCCAGTTCAGGAAGGCAAGTGGAAGAGTGCAAGACCAGCCTTCAGCTCTTTTGGTCTTGTCAATAGGATTGATACAAGTTGCAAACTTTAAAAGACAGCTTCTTCCACCCATAAATTAATGGCACTTGTTTCTGAAATCCCCAAAATCAGCTCAGAAGTTTTGCAAGGAGAAACTGTAGTGAGGCTATGATGGGAGATCACAGGCCACGGGCAGGCTCAGGGGCCATGCCCCTACTCCTCAGCACGAGGGCAGGATCCAGGTGGAAGCAGGACAATGCTCCGCTCCCACTGGGCACAGCCAAATGAAGTGCTGTGCTCCAGCTGCTGTCCCGTGGAGGAACACAAGGTGATTCCTCAAGCTCTCTGTGCAGGTTCGTGGTAGCTGGGAAACGCAGCACTTCAGCCAGCCAAAGCACATTACCTGCAACTCCATCACACGCTTCCTGCCAGCTCCCGGCTGGCCCCAGCCTGTGCAGTGCCAGGTGCTGCCAGGGCTGCCTGACTGCCTGCCCCACATCTGCAGCCTGCCCTCCTCTCCCTGCACCATGGGAAAGCCTTGAGGGACCCCAGCGAGGCTCAGCCCCAGGCAGATGGGCCACTCAGTCCTGCAAATCACTCCTTTCATCAAGAGCTCTTGGAGGCATACTAATAAGAGTAAAAATAATTAGCTCAATTTTCTGGCTGAGGAAATAAAAGTTGCTAAGCCAGTGAAGTGACTTAGCCTCGTCTTCAACCTTGCAAGCCAGGATCCTATTCATCAAACAAAAATATCCCTCTAAGCTGCTTTAATGAAGCTCTCAAATTATTCAACAGAGTTGGAGAGAAAAGAATGAATCTGATCTACCTCTCCTTACCTCTCCCTTCCTAAGCTGATTCAATACCAAATGGTGTCCTTTCTTTTTTTTTCTGGCTTCACCACCACAAAGGCAGCAACTTGATGTCCCATAAATAGCCCTCAGGTATCCTACTGGCCTCACATATCTGTAATTAAAATGGATAGATTTTAACTGTTGATCTTAAATATGTTATCAAAGTGACATCAATAGAACAGGGGAAAACAGCCCTCTTGATACAAAGTGTTCACACTCTGGTATGCAGTGATATCATCAACAATTTTTCTGCCACAAAACACTGGCTATCCAAAACAAGATCTCACCTTCCTTATCTTCCTAGTACACACCCATCTCCACAACAGAGACAACAGCATCCCTGTCTTCCTTCCCCATCTTTTGCATATTCCCTCTTCAAATTTGACCCACACCATGCCTTCATTCACAATACATCTCAAACAACTTCACAAACAGATATAACGTGGCTTTGATAACAGAACCATTTATAAAGAAATTCAGTGGTATCCACTCAGTCATGTTCTGAGTTTCTGAGGTCAAATCAAACCTGAAACTCAAAGTGGAACTCTGCTTAAGAGTGAAAGGAAATATATGAGGAGGGGAAAAAACCCTTGTGTATATCCCACAATGGTCTGAGAACCTTCTCTGTAATTGAGAGACCCCTGCAACCCCTTTGGAGTTTACAATCAGTTCAAAGTAAGACTGCTACTTCACATCTATATACAAGATAGTACAACTACTCATTAAAAAATGTAAGAAATCAGTAATAACACAGAGCAAGCCAGTTCAGAGTGAACTAAAGAGATCCGGTCATAGCAAATAACACAAAGAAAAACAAATATCTTGTTATATAGGAGTAGCATCTAAGACAACAAAGTTATTTTGTTTTCTACCATAGATGTTCTGTGTTATTTCAAACACATTTTTTAATTCCTAGGACTCTCATCATTCAAAAAATGGAGAAAACTTTTAAGGCTATTAAAAGGCACGATATGTTTGCAAAACACTCTGACATGCTTGGGTGAGAATAAGAGGATAACAGCTCATTAGAATCACTTAGCTGACCAGAATGAAGGTAGAGACAAATTTGAATTAGATGCACTAACAGATGATTTAATCTGGTTGAAATATATTGCATTCCCCTAATAAGCAATTACCACACCAAAAACCTAGCTATGAAAGGCAAGAAGCAAAAATGTAGCAGGGGCTCAGAAAAATAAAACTGATGGAGCAGTTTGAGAATGAAAATACACACTTAACCTCTTTGGTACAAGAAGGAACCAATCCAACAGAGAGGAGGAATGCATAAGAAAGGGGAAAGAGCAGATCTATCACTATTTTCTGATTAACTGAAAGCTTTAGGGTATTTCAAGCATTCCATAATGTTGCATCCATAACAGCTGGAGCAACCCTCCTTTCAAAATGGATCACTGCACTGCTATCCTAATCCACAGCAGCTAGCACAAATTCTTTTAAGCACCAAACTTATCTGCATCTCTCTTTTGAGTTTCACTCACCAAGACATAGCAGATGAAAAATCGCCACTGCTTTGTCTCCAATTCTATAGCAAGGCTTTACTCAAGCTGTTACACTCTAAAAACCACAGCTGATTTAATACCAAAGCAGTACTCCAAGGATCTCAGGCCCCCAGCTCATGTTGTTCCCAGACCCACCAGTCTTAAACTCACTTGGTTACTAGGTGATTTTTAAGAAATACAGCTAAATGGGAACACACATGAAAACAAGGAAGATGATACACACATCGTTTCCTTCCACTGGCAGTATTCCCACATTTAATAGGTGCCCTAGTAAATGCAACCCTACTGGAGAAAAACAGCCCAGGAATGTACCACTTGAATGACACAAGTATGAGTAAGCTATCAAACTCATTCTGTAGAAAAGGCCTTTGGACTGAATTGACAAATTCATTTTCAAACTGAGAAACTAACTTAGCATTGCTCTCCCCTCTGAATTTCACTCATGTGGGAAGTGATAACACCCACGAAGAGCATTCCTTCAGCACCGGCTCTAAAACTATTTTCACAAATCTCAGAGAAACTTTGACCATTTAGACCATTTGACCTTTTAGACCATTCCTTCCTTGGTCAAATGTGGTGAAATTCACAAATAAATTCCTAAGGGAATTCACAAGAGAGGAACAGACAAGCCACAGGATGCTTTCTTTAAAGTGGTCACACTCAAGGAGTTGCAGTCAATGGCTCCTTATCCAAGTGGAAAGCAGTGATCAGTTCTGGGACAGGCACCATTGAACAGCTCTGTCAGTGACAAGGACAGTGGCACCGAACACACCCTGAGCAAGTTTGCTGATGACACCAAGTTGTGTGGTGCAGCCGACACCCTGGAGGGAAGGGATACCATCCAGAGGAACCCTGACAGGTTTGAGGGCCTGAACATGAAGTTAAACAAGGCCAAGTTCATGCTTCTGCACCTGGGTCAAAGCAATCCCAAGTACAAATACAGGCTGGGCCAAGAATGGATTGAGAGCAGCCCAGAGGAGAAGGACTTGGGGGTGTTGGAGAATGAGAAGCTTGACATGACCCTGCAATGTGCAGCTGCAGCCCAGAAAGACAACCATATCCTGGGCTGCATCCAAAGCATGGCCAGCAGGTTAAAGGGGCTGATTCTCCCCCTCTACTCTGGTCTCCTGAGACCCCACCTGGAGTGCTGCATCCAGCTCTGGAGCCCCCAACACAATAAGGATGTGGACCTGTTGGAAGGAGTTCAGAGGAGGGCCAGGAAGATGATCAGAGGAGTGGAGTACCATTCCTACATGAACAGGGTGAGAGAGTTGCGGGTGTTCAGCCTGAGGAAGAGAAGGCTCCACGGAGACCTTAGAGCACCCTCCCGTACTTAAAGGGAGCTTTACGAGAGAGCTGGAGAGGAACTGTGTTCAAGGGCATGCAGTGACAGGTGAAGGGGGAAGGGCTTCAAAGAAAATAGGTTTGGATTAGACATTAGGAAGAAACTTTATACTGTGAAGGTGATGAAACACTGAACAGGTTGCCTAGAGAAGCTGGAATTGTTCAAGGCCAGGTTGCATGGGGCTCTGAGAAACCTGGTCTAGTGGAAGGAGTCCTTGCCCATGCACGGGGTTAGAACTAGATGCTCTTCTAATCCAAGGAACTAGGTCCCTTCTAATCCAAAACATTCTATGTTTCTATGATTGTATGCCAGGCAGAAGCATGGAGCGAGAGAAAAATGCAATTTCAGAAGCAAAAAGGTCATTATCAGTCTAAATGTAATGACACGTTTAATTTTCTAGGAACATTAATCAGAAAGCATGCAAGATATACTTTATCAAAACCAAACAGTAAGTCAGCAACCAAAATTATTCAAGAACTGTCTCTACTGCAACTAGAATGACAATCTATTATCTTTGTGCTTTCTTGCACTTCATTCTTATTCCTTTTTGTTTGGTTTTTGCTCTCACGTTCCTCTTGTTGTTATTAAAAACCTAAGTATGCCCCACATTTTTAACCCTGGGGCTACAAAACGTGGCAGTTAAGCAGCTGCTTATACATCACAGTCCATCCTCAGCCAGCTCTAGTGTAACTGGGGTTTTGCTAAAATCCTCAGTCCATCCTCTGAGTTGCACTTAAACTCATCTTGTGGAGTAAAAACAGGTTGTTATGCCCTACTGAATAGGCCCTGGAACCCAGCACATATTTAGTCACTGTATATTTATGCTTGAACTCACATCAGCAGAAACAATGAGTACAAAAGGCCATACATTATGGGCAAAAAAAATCCACAAATACTACAGGCGCCTAAAAAAGTCACATGAAAACTGAACTCACTGAATATGAGTTACAGAAAGGATAAAATCCTAGTACTTATGTGTCTGCTACTTTTAAATCCTTGCTGATACATGCAGGTCCCATTCCTACACTCTTTCCATCAGAACGGAAGCTACATCAAAGAAAAGGTTAAATTTCTCACCTATTCTGTCTTTGGTTGCTGGAAATTTAAGGAATTGGAATTCCTCCAAAAGGGAGTAAGGACTCAGTAAACACTACCTGTGTTCCAGCTGAACTTTGAAAGCGAACGTTGAAAGTCTTATCAGAGTTTCAGGTGATATCAGACAACCCATAAACACACTGCATAAAAATAATTATGAAGAATTTTATCTTGAGGACGGAAGACAAATGCGAAACTGTCACCTTAACTTGCTGTAAAACTGCCAAAAGGAAATATTAAGCTGACATACCAAAAAAGACTCCCATAAGGGCTTGAGTGCACTTGTACTTCCCTGCCCACCCTTGTCACTGCCAACTTGCCAGTGCCATCCACGCAGAACCCAGTGCAACACTCTGTACCTGACCTGACAGCTACTTCAGCCAGAGATTCAGGACACCCCCGTCATAGACAACCAAGAACAGTCCACCTCTGGAAAAGTTTCTTCCTAGCTTCATCAAAATGCAGATGTTTTTTGACCCAAGACCAAGAACTTTCCTCCCTCAGATGTCATGTCTTAGCAAGGAGGCCATTCATTGTCTATGAACTGTGCATCAAGAGCGTACCTTGTCCTGGATTACTGTGAGATTTGCATTTACCTGGGACCTGAAGTCTACTTTTTCTTGTGTTTTGGAACACAAGAGAATAATATTTTCTTTTTTTAGTTCAGTGCTTTTGTAGCACCCCTAAGTTCATGAATCTCTTCTATATTACAACTAAAAGAAAAGTTGCATGCCTTCTGCAGAAATCTCTTAGCACCCTTCACCCTACGTGACAGGTCGATCAATCACAATGGTCTCTCTTGGCTGTAAAAAGTATAAATGGCTTTAATAGGAGAAGTTGAATCTAAGCAGCAAAAAAAAGAATGTAAGTGCTTTTACATCTCAATTCTCCACTTACCTACACAGACATGCCATTAAGTTTTGAGTTGCTGCCACAGATCATATTCTCAAACCTAACATCCTTGTCATGGCTGTAAAATAGCTGGCATAATTTACTGCATAGATTTTCAACTATAGGTCATTTTTTGTTGTCAAAATGCTAACAAAGTTCTTCACAGCGGTAAGAGGACAGGATTTTACTTGCAGCTAGGGACTTTGCAGGAACGTCAGTTCATTAGCAGACCACAGTGTCTTTTCTCCTCTAATTTAGAGCTATGTTGTTCGGGGCTACTGCACAGCTGGACTGTGGCATCTGTTTAAGAAAAAAAAATATGTAACCTGCATATCAGCTCCTGTGTTTTGTGCACGCTGCCTCCCCATGAAATATGATCTACGGGTATATACATTAAACACGCACGCACATACAGCACTACACGCGAGATGTAAACAGGTCTTGCACGCTGATCCAGGTACCGACGAGTTCTGCATAACCGAGCTCTTTCACACCACAAAATTGCAGCATTGCCTATAAATACGCTCAGCACTTGTTTTTGACAAACAAAATATCCCTCTAGTCAAGACAGCTCACTTACATGAACAAATCATCATATGACTGGAGAAGGCGGAAAAAAATAGCTGTGCTTTGGACTATTCTTTTCAGCACAGACAGCCAGGAGCTGCATTGACTGGAGTCACTGCTGGAATGACGTGTGGCTGTGGCTGATGTCCCATGGACAAGACGATGGCAGTGAATGTGTTTGGCAGTGGAAGGAACCGGAAAGTAGATTATGCCCACGAAATTGGAAAGCACTGCAAATATTCCTAGGGCAGAGAGGCTCGGAGTGCACGTTGGGGAATGATGGGCGGCATCAGCATGGGAGAGGTACAAGGGAGGACATAAAGGGATGGAGCTACGCTTCACTTTTTTAAACAGGTGGCCAGCTACTCTTACGGCTTTTGTCTCCTCTACGTCCTAATTCAATTTACTTAGAGAAAGACGGGAGAAGAATCTCTTTCCCTCCACGCCTGGTTTCAGAATTATTGCGTCTCCTGGGGGGAAGGGTTAGACCGAGACATTTGGTTTGGAAATGACTCACACGGCAGCGCTATGGAGCCGGAGGGTCTATTTTTAATATTTTTAAATGGAGAACTTACCCAGGTCTCCTGCCTGCGCTGCGCTCCAGAGGCAGCGCGGAGCGCGGGGAGCCGGCCCAGCCCGCTCCCTTCCGCAGCCATCCCCCGGTAAACATCCCCTCCGCGCCGCCAGCGGCATCGCCGCCGGCCCCGCTGCCCCGGGCAGGGCGGCCGCCCGAGCCCCCCGGCCGAGCGGGGCCGGCGCCCGAGGTCGCGGCTCGCACTCACCCCGGGCCGGGCTGCCGGGCTCCCGCTCCCCGCGCCCGCCGCTCGCACGGACGGACGCGCTGCCTCCGCGCCGCGATCTGGCGAAATTTGCCACCCACCGGCCAGGATTTTACACTTCCTGGCGGCCGGCCAGCCCTTGCTGCTACAGCCTGCCCCGGGCTGGCTCCTCCCCGCCGAGACAAGAGCCGGCCGGGCCGGGCCGGGCCGGGCGGAGCGGGGGCAGCCGCGCCTGCCTCCCCCGAATCCCACCCCGCTCCGCCTGCGGGTACCCCTCCTGTCCCGTCGGAGTCAGGAAGTTAAAATTCTTCTGACCTTCAGCGAAAGAAAGGGAATGGAAGGGATGGAGGAGCTCGGGAGGCCCTTGCCGGGGAAGGACGGCCGGCACGGGTCCCGCGGGGCGCTCCTGGCCCCGGGTCTCGGCGGCTCGGCCGGGAGATGCTGGACCTCCGCCGGCTGCTCGCAGGCCCGGCTCGGGGCGCACCCAGCCAAAGAAACGGGTCGTGCAGCACGGGGGAAGGGATGTGCCGTTTAAAGATAGGGCTTATTTTATTTTGATCTCATGGTTCAAGGTTCCTCTGGCAGCTGCAGCGCCGTGCAGTTTGCTCTGTTCTGCTGTCACAACCTACAGCAGGTATCAGACAGGAAACTGCTGACAAGAAACATTCGTAATTCGGGGTCCTTAAAGAGATTAAAAGCCGCAATTAGTTGCAATCAGGGAGCAATCGCATGGAACATGTAAGTCAAACAGTTACGCTGACTTTTGGAGAGCTACCCATTAATTGAAAACACTTGAGATTTTTAAGTGCTTAAAGGAGACAGACCAAATTGGTAAAATAGTGTCATTTTCTCGAACTGTTTAAGAGCCTTTTGTAAATTATACACCATACTGGTGAAGCTTGGTAACCTGATGCACTCCTTGTTAAGAGAATTCAAATCATAAGTTTAGAACTGAGTTGTATCTGGTCTCAGAATGAGAGAAGCTGATGCTACTCTGAAACCAGAATGTTAATCCAGTAGTTCATCTGAGATCCTTTAACACTTTTAAGTTGTGTAGATGCCCATAGTAGGCTTAGATAAGAACAGTTGCTGTATGTTTGTAGAAGAGGTATTCTCATGTCCCTTTTCTTTTATCTCCAGATGTTTAAAACAAAGACTCACTGAGGTACTGTGAACCTTACCTCCTGCCCATTGCTGCAACTAGTTAGGGTTTGCTCTTATGAACACGAAATCGCTACCTGGGGCTTGCAGGCAAGACTTTACTTCAAGCTGTATGAACACATACAAAAACATACTTCATGTCCCAGACTCTTGTGTCATATGATGAGAGCTGATACCTATCTGGCATATAAAATCTGTTAATCTACTAATAATTAAAAGTGCATGTTGTCATTCATTCTGCCCCTGCTTTTCAAGCCAACAGTTACTTATTTTTCAGAGACAGCATTGCTGAAGTGGAGTTTGAGTGACTCAGACTTCCCAGCTATACCATGAGTCTCAATATGTGACTCATGGTATAGCTAGGAAGTGACCATCACTGTGTGTAGATCAAGTGCAAAGCAAGGATGTGATTTATTGTACTTGAACTGTTCTCCATGGACCAGCAAAGATCCTAAGGAATGTGCAGGTGAAGAGAATGGTGACCTGACATATTTGTTTAGGCAGCATGCTCCATCTGAGAGAAATTCCCAGGTTTTCTAAAAAAACCCAAAACACCATCCCACAAGCTGACATCTTTCCCCAAATTTTAACTCACAAGGTTATGAATCAAAATTTGACAATGAATTTCAGGTGTGGGACAAATTCCTGCATAAGGTTTATGAAGGAAAAGCTGGTTGCCGTACCCACGTGGTTCCAGCTTCAGGACTACCACTGAGGGACATCACTGCCACAACACAGACTTACTGTGACCATCCTGATGCATGGCTGGACTCCCACTTGTGGGAGAAGAGGAAGGAAAGAGCTGAAAAGACCCCTGCCACCACACCAGAAGGAAGGGGGAGGTCCTCTTTGATTTCTTCATTAGGGAGAAGTGAAGATTCTGTGGAAAGAAAATAGTCTTTGCCACTGAGAGTGAGGGCCCCCAGTTATGTTATGCAGGAGCACAGGTACTGGGAAGAGTTTAATATATGGCAAGGGCAGACAAGAAAGACAACCAGAAATATTAGCCCAGCAGAAAGAGGTAAAAGACTTAGGTGGGATTCATTTTACCTAGCTTTAGCTATCTGAGTCTATGCAAAACATACCTAGCTTTCAAAGTTAGATAAGGTAAATCCTGCCCTGCAGCTTGCCCAAGTGGAATGAGGTAGCAGTGAAAGGGATCTGAAGAGAAAAGACTTACGTTCAGGTTGACAGATGAGAAAAACTACCTTTAATTGCTCCTTTTCCCCTTTTAGCTGTGGTTTGAGCAAGAAGAGAAGAATATGGTTTTCGAAGAAAGCTCCTTGCCTTACACAGACAAGTGATAACTCACGGGTGTCTACTCTCTGCCCCGAAGACAATGGGTGGCACAAATGCGCTGCTGTGTGCTTTCTGTGAGAAGAACGGGCTCTTCCATGGCCTTGTCCTGCAGCTTCATCTCAGAGAACTGAAAAGCAGGCAAACCAACAACATCAACAATGTTGCTACAGACGTTTCTATAATGAATGGATTTGTGAAAAATAGCTACAGCCTTAATTTTGTTTTTGCCACTCTGCCTTAACACCACACATCCTCTCTGTAGCACACTCTATAGCGGGACTGAGCACACACACGTCCTGCTCTCACACAGCCTGCTGTTCAGTAAGAGCCTAACCACAAGAGTTGTGACTAACAGATGTGACCTTTTATTGGTTTGCTTATAATGCACTTGATGATGGGATGAACCCACAATGTATCGCCTTCGCTTTGGCTGCGTGATCCAACAGGTCTTCAGCATCATGTGCTTCCCAGAAACGAGTCCTGGGAAAAGACCCACAGTGGTGTCTGTGAGGAGGGCAGTGAGGAGAGTCATCGCTTCTGAAGAGTGTTACCAATTCTGGCACTAATTTTCAAATAGCTGAGGGTTGCAGCTGAAACATGCTAAGAAGTCACCAACCTACACTTTATTCTTATCCTATCCACAAGCATCTCTTGCCCTTTCCATCTGCAAGGATAGCAGGTATTTACTGCATCTGCCCAATGTGTGGCAGGGAGGAGGGGCCAGCAAAAATAATTGACTTCAGCTAAAGTGGATGATTTTGACAACAAAGGATTAGGCAATAGCTACATTTGAAGTTGCCTTGCAGATTCTAGCAAGGAGTATGGGGCAGACGAATGGGGATAAGCTGGGAGCAGCAAACTTCCTATCACATCTCAGACAGGGATGACATGTCTGATAATCCTCAGTGACACTGGAAATTATTTAACAATGCAATTCTTCTTTCTCTTGGGACTGTAGTGAGACAATTTCATGTATCAGTGATGCCATGAAGCTTAGACAACTCTTTCAAAGAGAATAATTTTTTTTCTTTAGTTGCCATTTAATGTTCATTTTTATGGTTTCAAGCCTGGGGATGGAAGGGGAAGGGGAAGGGGAAGGGGAAGGGGAAGGGGAAGGGGAAGGGGAAGGGAAGGGAAGGGAAGGGAAGGGAAGGGAAGGGAAGGGAAGGGAAGGGAAGGGAAGGGAAGGGAAGGGAACCCCTCCAAGCTGTGGGGTTGAGGGTACACTATTCTATTAATTTTACAAGTCAAAGCTCTGGCACAAATGATATTCAGGAAACAAAATGTAGTTCCACAGGGAAACATGCAGCTATACTACTACGCCTGTCAAAAAATAATTCAAATCACAGCTATTCATTAGGAAGACAAATTCTCAGAAGCTGTAATGCTGAGAGAGACCCAAAATAGCAGGAGAGCAGACAGCAAATTAGACAGGCCCATAATTTGAGATGATGGGAGGGGAAAAAAAAACAGAAACAAGAAAACAATGGGATAGTAGAGTTCATAAACAGAAACTGTAACAAAAGCCTCTGTTACTTAGTAGTGTAGTGGAAACTCTGGAATACTGCATTCAGTCCTGACTATCTTCTCATCAAAAAGACATCAGCAAACATAAATGAATTATTTTTTTTAAAAAGCAGAAGTGATGAGGATTGATTTAGAGACCCTGTCATGTGAGTTGAAAGAACTAAATACAGCTGTGCACAGTGTGTAGGACACAATGCTACAAAAAAATAGACGCAGTTGTGGGCAAAAAACTATTTTGGTTTACAGAAGTGAGAGCCTTGTTATGAGGAGGGAGAAACTAGGATGAAACAAGGCAAAAAGATTAGGATGAGTACTGTCACAATGGCTTGGCTGTAAGATCCACTGCCTGGTGGAGCAGTTGCTGTGGGAGACTTCTTGCGGTATTTTAAATAAGCACAACACAGTGTTTATCCCTTGGCCTACCAAGCACAGTGGGCTAGTTGATCTTTTACAGAGGAATTTTCCATCTTTAATTTCTGTGTTTCTAAAGCTTCCTCCTCTGTAGAGCACTGTTTGTCACGCCAGTGGCAAACCTTGAGGAGAAGACAAACAAAATAGCCCATGGGCAGAGATCTATCGAAACGAAAGTATGTTTGTGTGTGATACTTTACAGTCACACCACAAATCAGAGCCAGGCAAAGGCAGTGGCAACCAGTATTCCTTACACTGACCCCTGCTAGAAAGCATAATATAAATTTCCAAAGGTCACAAGCAAGTATAACAAACCATTCTTTCCATCCTCTTGTTTTAAGTCTTCCCATCCCACTCCTGATTTCATTTGTCTCTCCAGCATCTCCATCTGCTCCCTCTCCCTCTTGCATTTCATCCCTGAGGTCAGTAAACTGAATCTTTAAATTCATTATTTGGAATCTTACACATCCACCTAAACCCTCTCCAATCTTGTTTCTATACCTCAGGCATCGGAGTGGTGTGTCACACTTTCTAACTACCATGTTTCAGTGAATCCTCAGAGCAGTTCCCATCATCTCTGGCACGTCAGCAATCTTTGAAACACACGGCTGTTCTTTTTCCTTTCATTTTCGATCTTATGGTTTCTTTTTCCTCCTTAATTGCTTCATCATTGTATCATCCTTTGGCTTCTTCTGGGAGGGCTTTTTTCTTTTGGTCACTTGTATTCTTCTTCATCTTGACTTCAGGTAATTTCACATACACAGAACAATTAAATTACTGGTGCATGGTTGTATTCTCTACTTCAGTCCCTTCTCTTCCTTTTTGAGCTTACTATACCAAATATAAATACACACACACACACATACATTTGTTTGGGCATTGTTTTTAAGTCAGACTATTCTTTCTCTAGGTTCTCATTTTCAGGCAATGTCTAAATTTTCCAGATATTTTCTGGATGTCTTGTTTCAAATAATGTCCTTTCTCACCCACAGAGCAATGTATCTCAGTCTGGCTTTAGTCACTTCGTATCAAAATTACTGTGATATCTTTTCCTCCAGCTTTCAAAAATATAATCTTTACTCATATTTATGCAGAACAGTGCTACAAATGTCATTGTGCTCACCTCTCAACGTTGAAAGCAATACCTTTTCCTTTCTATCCCTCTCTTGGCCTGTCCTTCTCTACTTATTACCACAGTTCCCATCCTGTCTTCGTGTTATTGCAGCTTCTCATATCTCTTAGTTTCACCAAAGTCAGCTGTGATTGCCACTGAAAAAAGCCATCTCACACTGGCTTTGGCTGTTAGCTCTGCCCAGCACTGCCCCTCCCTTGTGCCACCAATATCTCTGTGACTGCACAGCAAATTGGACCAAGAAGATGAGCTGGGTTACAAAAATGACACTGCCTTCACTGCTCCGAGGGAGCTTGACCTAACTTTGTGCTGTTGGTGGCATCTGAAAAAGACAACTGGACCCAGTGTTGTCCCACAATGACACCAGCCTAAGAGTCCAGCAGAACCTCACTGTGTGCTCTCAGTGTAAGCACAGGCCTGGAAGTAGCACTGCAAGCTTCTCTGCCATGTGTGCTACCTTGCTGTGAGCCAGCTCCGTGGCCATTTAGGATCTGTAGGCTCTGCCAGTAAAGAGCTCACCACAGGGGGTACTTTGGGTAATTCTGGCGAGGTGACCAATGGCTCAGTTACCAGCTGCAGAGAGGTCTGATATTTCATTTATCAGCTGTCTGCTGGCACCAGCTTTGGGTTATATTGTCTTTGAAAGCTGACATCATTCTTAAGGTGAAACGAGTGAACACTGGTGAATAGATGCTAAATCACACTGTTCTAATTACAGGAGGTTTCTAAGGTGTCTTCCTTTACTCATCCTTGACTTGATGTGATTCATCTCTTGGTTTTCAGTCTGTCTTTTCTTCACTTTCTACACCTCATTTGCAGACGATGCTATGCTCTGCAGGGCAGAAGCACTCCAACACAGTGAAAGTCACTACTGGGGGTAGACTTAGTGAGAAAAAGCAGGCTTTCCTCCTTAAAACACCTAAATACATTTGGCACTGTCACTTTGATGTAGCTCTCAGAGCCAGCTGAAAACAAATCTGTGTGCACATAGCAGAAGGACATGTTCACCTCCTGAGCTGACTGGCACAAGAATCACTTTAGTCAGGGGCCATGAGGAAATCATGTGCTGTACCAAAAGGGGTCAGAGTAGCTCTGCCTATATTTATATTCAGAAAGAATGTGGGGGAGACTTGAACCCTCTCAACCATCCCACAGTTGGTGGGATGATGGGCAGACATGCCTTTTCCTCTAGGAGCAGGATTCTTACTTGTTGTTTTGTGGCTTATGTTGCTGATTTGGCACAGTTGCTGACAACTTTTCCTCACCTCCCCGGGGTGACCCTGCCTTCCTTGATAAATGGAGGAATGATAGAATGCAGCCAGGTGCCATAGCCAGAATGTACCAGAATGCACCATCAAGCAGGAGGAAGGATACAAGATGCTAAAAGCACTGCATAAAGGAAGATGCAGACTGTAGATCGACCTTCTGCATAGGATGAGTCTTTGCAAGCCAGAAGGGTCTGTGCACCTGTGGAATTCAGCTTGTGATTGCCAGAATAAATGCATTTAACTTGAGAATCCCATATGCACATGTTCATATGGTTTATGAGCAACACTCTATGGTAGCCACATGGCTGTGTGTACAGACACACTTCTCCAGTGAGCTAACACAGGTTTTTGAACACCAGCTGTGGAATCTGTGTCTAAGGCTCTGCGTTTTTGTGGGGGGCAGTCATATCCCAACTGTGCCAATATGAAGCTGGGTAAATCAGTTTGACACATTGCCAGTTCTCAGAATTTTTATCAGTCTCTCAGGTTTTTGATTTATTTTCAAAAAGTCTCCATGGAGACTGCTCTTTATGTGGAATTTACCCTTCTGCCAGGCCAGACTGGAATTTCAGCCATTTAAAGGAAATATGAGATTTTGTGTGTGTATGTGCTGCCAACTCACTAGAACAGACACAGGGACAACACTTGGGCTTTACAACCAATAAAATTCAGCAAATAAACCAGCTTGCCTGTTCTCCTTCACTTCCTCTCTCCCTCCCCCCTTCCCTTCCTTCCCCACTATTTTTGCACCTTGCTGAAACTTATGAAATCAAAATGGCAAAAACATTCCAAGGAAACAGTCATTTACAGTGGATTATTATTCACTGGATCCATGCACACCATGCCCAGAGCAGGCAGCCTCTCTGCCATCCTTCCCTTGCAGCAGAAAGTGCATCTGTTAGGTTGTGGCTAAGGAAAGGCACAGTCCCAAACTGTGGAGACAAACAGCTCCGGTGACAGCTCAGTGAAGCAGTGCCTGGCTGGAACTGTGTCACATCCTGGGCCAGGAGCTCTGCCCAGAGAGGTACAAAGAGTGACACTGACAGACTGTGCTGTTCTCCTGCAGCCTGGGAATGTGCTTCATTGAGGGACTCTGCATTAGGCTGCACCCAGCACAGAGGGTTGCTCAGGGCGGGAGAGGTGATGTTCAGGACTAGGCAGGGGATTTTGGAAGTGAGGTACAAAAGCAAGGGCATCTACATGTTGTCTGACAGATCCATTATCCCCATGAATTATCAGCCTGTTTAAAAATTAGTAGTTCTTCCACTGAGAGAGGCTTGCTTAGTCCAATTATCCAATTGTTACAAGCAACTGGAAATAGGAAACATGTCTGATTGCATAAATCTGGCTCAGGTAGGCTAGCAGGGATCCCAGCCAGCTTGCATTTGGCTACCAGGCAACGTAACATATTGAGGGTCAGAATGGGTCCCTTTAGCTCAGATTTCTGTCTCCAACAGTAGCCAAACATAGATGCCTTAGGTGGACCATAGGAACAGGAAAAGCATATGGAAAGATGACTTCTCTCAGTCATCTCCACCGCTGTTTTAACCTGCATTAGCTAAATCGAAGCTAGCACAAGGTGCTCCCTGCAATTCAATCACTTTTCCTCTATAATTGCAGGTACCTTTGAATTTATTTTCACATCTGTGTTTTTTACAAAGTCTGCAAAGGACAGATGTCTTGCTAGAGAAAACTCCATGGCATATGTTCCTGATAGGAGGCAAAGAGAAATAACAGTGTTAACATGAGTGAAGTTGCTGCCAAATACACAGCCACAGCCTGAACTGCAAAGTCAGTGAAGTCAATTCTAACTAGCCTTAATGTGATTCCACATTGCCCCCTTCGCTACACACAGTGGTCACAAAATTACCCAAATAAAAGGTTTTCTCTCTTATAAATATATAAGTCTAAGCAACAAAATTTCTGTCACCTCCATTAGCCTTGAAAAAGACACTTTGCTGACATAAAGGTGTTTTTCTCATCTGATGGATGTTGCAGTATGCAGCAGTGCTCAGGATATGCACAGGATACAGACTGCCTGCACCTACCTTCTTGCACGAGCCTGCCAGCAGGGACAAGAGGGCAGAAAGAGCCAAGGTCAGCAGCTGACCCCGGAAGATTTGGATTCTTATAGCTGCAATGCGTTATTACCACTACAATGAGCTTCCAGTGTTTACTGTACACACACAGATTGGTATGCAGGGAGATGGGCTGTCTGAGCAAATAAACAGAAAAGGCCAGGGTCCAAGTCAGACTGAACAATAGACTGGGGAGAATGCAAGACTCCTCTTTAGCTGGACTTCCCTCCAGGAAACCCAACTCATACTAAAATCCTCCTGTATCCTGTGCCCTAGTCTGGGGATGTTGACTCGGTTCCAGCTAATCATGTAAATCATATTTGCAGAAGGAGGTGAGTGCAGGCTGCTGGATGCTCCCAAGAAAGTGTTCTGGAAGAAACCTCCCTGCTCTAAGATGGGAGGAGAGTTTGCCTCAGCATTTTGAGAGAGGTTCTTCTGTTCAAGTGCCCCCAAACATCAGTGCTTCTTTAGTGAAGTAGCTGACCATGCATCAGACCTAAGAAAAATCAAAGCTCCTCTCCTGCCTCCTTATCTTGAGAAATGGGAATGGTTGTTCAAACACAGTGATTCTCATGACTCCAGCAGAAGGAGATTTTTAGACTCTGAGGCTCCCACTTCAAGATGACTGGGGTTGGAACTGTGCAGTATTTGAGGCTTACATATTTGGATTAGTAAGTCTCCTAAACATGAAGCTTCTCTTTTACACATGAAAAACTGAGGCATCAATTTTTCAAACTGTGGCTTTAAGGTGACTGAGGCAAAGAGAGAATTGGGACAGAAGTTTCTAGCTGAGAATCGATATCCAAGCCCAAACCTGGGTTGTAAGAAAACTGTTTCTCAACCTTTTGTAATTAACAAGCCAAATAGTGTTTGAGGGGAAAATTAAAAAAAAGGAAAACAAAAGTGGGAGTCTCTGGAACATTCTACATGCTAATAGTGTTTGTCAATTTGCTCAATAAATAAAGCACCTCTAACTAATAAAGTGTGATATTAGAAAAATTAAATTACACGTTATAATCACAGCCATTTTGACTGGGATTTTAAGTGGAGCACTGATACTACTCTCTGACTTCCAGCAGTCAGAAATCAGCAAATATTCCATTGTCTAGACCCTTACATTTTATGGATCAACAGTAGTTCACAGTTCACAGTGATTATATTGATTGATACTGGTTTGGAGCTTGTAATAGTGGTCCTGAAAACTAAGGTAGCTAGGATTTCTGTGTGCTTTTGTGTTTTCTGTCAGTTCTTTTAATATGCTGCAATTTCATATCTGAAGCTGGTTAGGTCACTGTACTTGCTTTTTCAAAAACAATGTATAGTGCTTTTTTTTTTTTTTTGGAAATAAGTGAGATATTTTCACCTCTTTTAGCAGGATTTGGAAGTAGACTATTCCTATTTTTACATTTCCTGTTCCAGGAAGGAAATAGGGTTTTAAAATTTTTGTTACTATAGACTTTTCTTTCCTAGTTGAATCAAATCTGAATCAGTGGGGATACTGAAAGAGTTATGCTTCCTGTTTGCTTCTGCTTAAGAAAACGTTCTAGTATGAACTGTTGAAAATGCAGCTGTAACTAATTATCATCCAACTTTCTGCAAACACTGTTTAACATTTACTTATCAATTGAAGTCCTTACATTAAACAGTATCTCAAATGCCTTTCCTTCTAGAAATGCAGACAGGAAAATTCTCAAGGGTGCTGTGAGTACTCATTATGTTCTACTGTAGAAAACATGTCTTCCCTAGGACTTCTGCCTCAGTTTATGGACTTAGAGCATTTCCAGACTGTTTCCTAATGAAATGTAGCTGGGAGAATCTTGACTACTTAAAAATCACATAGAATTCTGTAATAAAAGCAGAGGCAAATGCTAGTCCAAATGCAATTTGGGTTGCAATATGCTGATTTTTACCTAGGACATGGGATTCTTTATGCAATTTCCCCTTTTCCCCTCCATCTTCCTATAGTTACATTGCAATTTTATGTGCTGATTCATCTGGAACATTCCACTCTTGAAGGGAGTCCATTTTCAGTAACAATTGAAATATTTACCGCTTGTATAACTTGTGAAATATTTTAGAATATTATAGGATAAACCAGCATCTTTTCCTCACCATTACCAGCACATTTACAGAAATGACAAATCACTTCCAGTGATACTATGTAAGCACTAATTCACTAATGCTCATAGTCTATGGAGGAGTAAGAATTTCACATGGTCAATTTCATTTATGGGGAAAATGAAATTAAAAATTGGGAGCCTAATTTTCAGTAGGTTCTCTCAACTCCTCTTAAAAATCAGATCCAGTAACATCTGCATGGTAAGGTCAAGCAGACCAAGAATCTGTAGAATAGATGCTCTACACAAACAGTTGCTGCTGAGGATCTGACATGCACACTATGCATATTCCAGGTTTTTTTCAATTCAAATCACCTTCATTTGGATCCCCTGGACTGAAGGCCTAATGAGGTCTGAGCATGTTTGGTACACTTCTGGAGAACAGTTTTCAGTTTAATTTCACTCAACAGAATCTATCCCCTGCACTCAGAATCAGCCCCTGATGCAAAATGAAACACAGGCAATAGAGCTGGTCAGGAGATTTGCACCAAAAGTACACCCCTGATCCAAACCAGAACACCAGTGGGGCCACACCACAAGCATTGCTGGCAGGACTGCTGCAATGGCTGTGCTCTGTCCCACACTTTTGTCGCCTCACTGCACACTACAGCCTCAATGCAGAGAAAAGGCACAACAGGCTGACACATGGTTCTGCTGTTTCCAGACTGGTACATGAGGTCCTACCTTCAGGCACATTTCCTGAGGTGTAAAGCATCTATACTTCTCTGAACTCTGACAGTTTGTGTCTGAAGGTATGAGAATTCATTCTGCTTCATTTCAAGACACACTGATTCAGAGCAGTTGGTGACCCAGAGCTGCCTTATTACCAAAACTACTGTGTTTGTGTTGATTTAAACATTGTTTTTACTGCTGGAAGAAATTTTTCTTGAAAGTAGTGCTTCAGCTCCATGGTATTTGTGTCACTGCATAATGAAGTTGCATAATGTTACATCACTCTACATTGGCAGGATACTGCAACAGGAGGATTCAGGCAGCAATGCTCCTGTGTAGCACTGGCATGAAAAATAACAGGTGAGAGTGGAGAATCCTTTCAAGCCTGGTTTACACCACTGTATTTACATTTTATATATTATATGCCTTTCATAATCACAGGTTTGTATTGTATGTGGACACAGTGAAATTATAAAGTCAGCCACCACTGTCCAGCCTTTCTGTTGCATGCACAGATTCTCTTCCTGAGCTGACACAAATCCTCAGCAAACATATTGTTGTCACTGGAACACTCGCCCAGGAAAACCATGCCTGCAGTTGTCTCCCCTGAGCTCTGGTTCCCCCCGCAGTGGCTCTCCTGCCAATACAACCTGTCAGAGAGGGGATGCACAGCCTGGGTAAAAGCAACCAAGTACCCCAGTGACAGGGCAACATCAGTAGCTATTAGCCAGGGAATTACTTCCTAGGGTTAATGTTAGACTCGTGATCATTTGGTTTGCCCTTCAACTAAGGTGATTTTATAGCCAAGTCAAAAGATGCTTTTAACAGAAGAATACTAGGGAACCTGGTTTAAACAACAGCTACCAAAACAAAACAAGCTCTAGGTTTAGCTACATCATTTTTTTAAAGCTGTGGCACTCTTCAGTAGCCCTTTGATTCAGTCTCTGGTACGATGAGGCACCGTGCATCACACATCAGTTGATGCTGATCTGTGGCACTGTACAATGCTGTCATTGTGGGGACAAGGAATGAAGTTGGATTGTTTGCAGGATGTATCACTCAGGAGGAAACAGAACAACAAGCACACCAATGCTTAGGTGCTCTTTTCAGCATAGCAAAAGATTCAGCTAACTCACCAAACTACATACCTTGGGATGGCAGGATTAAATACAGCGTGTCCTAAGAGGCTGGAGGTTTTGCAAGCTCCATTCTGCAGTTTACTGAGAGGAAAAAAGAACATAAAACAGCACAGTCATAAAATGTTCTGAATTAAGAAAAAAAATTCATTAATTTAATAACAGCCAACAGGACACGCAGTACATAAACACCAGAACTTTCTGCTTTCAGAAGTAAGCAACCAATACACAGTTCCCATCTTTGACAAACCAGACCTGCCAAAGCTCACACGCTGAGCGTGAGAGTCACACCACCCACAGCTCCCTCCCGCCACACCACAGCTTGGTTTGCACCTCGCGTGCTCACAGGGTCACAGCTGCTGCTCTGCATCCCTTGGAGACACAGAGCTACTGGGCACAGCACAGCGTGACTGCGTGGCCTGCAGAACTGCCATTTTTTGTTTGTTTTCACCTCCAAATAGCACTTCTCTCATGCTTCCCCCACTGTGCCTGTCCACATGACAGAGTAAGGGTCCCTGCAGCTCTGAACAACACAGACTGATGCAGAATGGTTTGTGCTGGAAGGCACATTAAAGGTCCTCGAGTTCAACAACCCCACTGCCATGGGGTTGGAATCAGATGACTTTTACTGTGAGGGTGGTGAAGCATTGGAACAATTTGCCCAAAGATGTTCTGGATGTCCCATTCCTGTCATTGTTCAAGACCAGGCTGGAAGGGGCTCTGAGCAGCCTGGGCTAGTGGAAGGTGTCCCTGCCAATGGCAGAGGGGTTGAAATAAGATGATCTTTAAGGTACCTTCCAACTCAAACCATTATATGATTTTGTGGTTTTTAACTGCCTGCTACAAGGGTCCTGGTTGGCCCAGGGTAAGTCAACAGTGGTGTTTCTGCCTTGGTCACCCTAACTGTGGTCCTACATCACTGTCCTACACTGCAGAGGCCAGGTCATGCTCCTTCCTTATGCTGCACTTGCCCAGACAGAGTTCACTGCCCAGCTTTACCAGGCACACTCGCCCTGTTTAGTGTGTTCCATGCAGGAACACTGCTGGAGTGTCTCTCTGCTCAGTGCTCCATGTTGCAAGAGTGCTCACTGTAAATCCCACCCTGCTTCTGACTGAAGTAGTCCCAATGTTACCAAAAGAAATGCAAATTTTAGGGCTCTGCTATTTTCAAATAAAGCTCATTATGTTTCCATCTGAACCACTCCTTTGGGAATGGGAACTGTGAGTTACAATGAATGCACACAAAATGGTTAAAGGTATTTTTTCTACAGAAAGTATTAATTTCTGTTACACATGCTGCATTTACCATGTAATAGATGACAGGCATTGGGGATGAAGTCTGTTTTGATGTATTTTGCATAATCTGCTTGAAGAGCTTCCCTTAAAAGAAAGTAATTAGTTTGTACTATTTTGCATATCATTCTTATCCTTTTGGTAAGAGCCCAGCAGACAGCTAGTTGGATTCAATTTACTTGTGGCATAATGTTTCACATAAACATGGTCTGAAGTCTTCATGTAATTAGATAATTTCTGCTGTTCTGACGTTGCCTCACACACCCTTGTTACTAATACTGGTTATTTTGCAAAACTCCAGAGAAGACAATATAAGCTGCCAAATGGAAGCTTCTTTGAGAGGCTGGCTCATGTCCTGAAATTATAGATGCACAAACACAGCTGCATTTGTGCTATTTCTAAAATGCCAGAGGCAAAGCATTTAATATACATTTGTATAGATATGAAACACCCCTCTGGGGATTTACTACTTACATGTGGAAGTGAACAGTGGCAGCAGCAGATAAATAATGAAAAAGTCAATTACGTTTTAAAGAGCCTTTTAATTCTAATAGTCCATAGCGATGTTAATAGTACAGGGAAGGACATTTTCAAAGCATTTATCTTGACATTTACCCTTATGATGGCTTGGTAATTTAAGCAGGTGGTTGTGGAGAGGTAGAGCTTTAGCTCTACCTCTCTAGAGAAAGAGAAATAATTTATATTCCAGTTTGTTAGTTTTTACAATTCTGCTCTTCTGTTTTGGGGCATTACTAGAGGCTTTTCTGAGTGTTTGTGTTATACCATCTCTTTTATGAGTTTTAAGCCACACAAAATAGAGAAAGAAACTGCTTTTTGTTGAAAACTGCTGTTGAAACTGTTTTCTGTTGCAGTTATATGTGTGATCAAGGCATTGTTGAAATAAACTGTGGCTTTATGACTTTATTGCTATTTCTTAGAACCTAAATCTGGAGTTCTTTGAACTAGCCAGCATATTAACACAGAATAAAAAGACAATCATAGCTAGTAAGGCAGAAATAAGCCCTCCAAAAGTGTCATTTCAAACCAATAAAAGGCAGCAATCGTAACAAAAGGGGTCTGAATGACTCCAGTATTTCCTTGATAATGGGATATGAATCCTTTTGCCTTACTGAGATGTAACTTAAACTAATGGTGACTGTTCTCTCTCTGTGAGCTAGTCTCATACGAAATGAACTGATGGGGTTCTTGTGGCAGTTTTGGGTCACAGTTACGACCTTACAGCTCTCCTTACCTCCCTCTCTGCAGGCAGCCTGAGCTGCAAGAGCAGAGACAATGCAATTTCTTGAAGTCCCTAAGTGCCCGAGGCTGCCTTGATCTGCCACTGGCTGTTTCACACACCTGCCCTCACCACAAACGCAAGCTGAGCACATGCACAGCTGGGTGAAGGGGTCCAAGGCTGGTGGTTCTCCTGGCGCAGGATGAGCCGGGGCGTGAGCGGCTTCCTGCTGGGAGGCCCCTGGCACCCAGTGGTTAAAGGCAGGCAGTGCAGAGGACAGTGCTCAAGCGGGACTGAGGCTGGGCAAGAGTGGAAGGGAAGCAAGAAAACGTCACAGACTGAGAATGGTTAGGCAGAGTTTCTAGGCTGTGTCACAGCAACACTGGGCTGTACCTGCAGCTGGGCTATAGCGAGACTTTGCAATGAGTACAGAACATTAAACTGATGCCATGCACCTACGGATGGTTTGTTGACACTCGGCATCTCTGCAGTTCCAGAGCTGGTCCTTGATGTCTCACTCTAAAGGCCAAACTGCCAGAAGTCACCAAGATGGCCTGAGGCCCCACAGATGTGCAGAAACTGCTCTCCTGCCAGCAGTGGTTCCCAGGAATGGATCTCACCAACCACTTGCTACTGAAGGTAACTTCCTTGGCTGGAAGAAAGAAGCTATGCAACTGAAACAGGCATGCTTGAGGCTTGCTGCTTTACATCCCATGTCTCAAAGGAGACCTTTCTGGTAGCTGTTGTGACCCAGTTTACCAATGACTCCAGCATGTTTGAGCTTTCCCTTGCTGCCTTCCCCTCCGTATTTGCACAGTTGCTTGCACAGAGTAGCAGTCGCCTCCAGCAGCCAAAAGGGAGAGCTGGGAGCCCATGCTGGTGCTGGCCTCTGCTCCTTGTTCAGCTTCAGCACAACCACATCATGCTGAGGGATGCTGACATTCAAAAGGAGAGTGAGGAAGAAAGGCTTGTTTACTTTTTCGCTTTTATAAGACATATTAAATGTCTTGCTTTTGCCCGTGCTGGCTTACTCCTCCTGTCCTGTCAGAACTAATGCTGTTATGGCATTGGGGCTGCAAATACCTCATGGAAAATGTTTTGATGCATGCTTTAATTTGCTTTATAAAACCAGATGCAGTTCTATTGATTCTTACACAGAATTTTCTCCCAGGAGTTTTGTGAGCCTCAATGAATGGTTGTTACATCTGAACGAGACCTTGAATAAAGAAAATAGTAAAAGCTTGGTATGATGCTTAGGCCAAATGCTCTTGGCTGGAAAACACTCAGCTTCTTTTTGTCCCAATGACACTTTGCAGTTTGAACACATTCATAATCTCATGAACAGTCTGAGCTGCCTATCAAATTTCATAGGGATTGTCTTGCAGCAGGGGCAAAGAAAATTACCTTAGATGAGCTGTTAATGTGCAGTGCCTTCTTTACAAGTGTTAGGCTGCTCACTTTCCAGTTTTAATACAGATTTACAGCAGTGGGAGGCTGTTCACTTTCCAGCTGTAACGCAGGCAACTGTCCACAGACTTCCATAGCACACAGAGAGTATCTGTTAGCACGAGCCTTGCAGATCGCATCTGTCAGCAGTGGTCTTACCCTCTAATTTGCAGCCCCGTTTGAAGAGTCTCAAGTATCAACAATCCAAACTGAAAAGGCAGTTCAGCTGGTTCAGCTGAGAGGCCAGGGAGGAAGGAATACTGTCATCTGAAAGGTGACTGAGAACTGACACAGAAGAGTACAAACCCGAGTGTTAACCACATGGTTTTGCCGCATTTCTTAAAAAACCCTAACAATAAAAACCTGTCAGGATGACAGGTCCTTAGTGAGTAGAGATGGGACCAAATGCCACATGAGTGCAAATAGGAAAGGTCTTGATTCCACATTACATGCACTTTGTTGGGCCACTGCAAGAGACAACAGACTGACAGTGAACAGGGGGCACGGCCATGCAGAGCCAGGCCAGCACTGCTAATCATGCCCACAGTGTATCCCAAGTGCTCCTACCCTGTTCTCTCTATCACAGAATTAATGGGTTTCACCAACAGAAATAAATGTAGGAAATTGGAAGGTGAAAAGAGCCTAACAGACTTGCCTAAGTCTGTTTAAGCAAGGATTACCTGTCAAGTCCAGTGATCAGTTCAGAAACACAGACCAATAACACAGACCAATCAGTTTGTCTGAATTGCAGAAAAAAATAATATGTGTCAAAATACTAAATACAGGTGACTGTTTGGAAATCCTGTTCTGTGAAGCTCTGCAGGGCTTAGCCACAGACTAGCTGGGGCACAGAGCTTTGCCCTCTCACACAGTCTATATCCAGGTCCATGAACACACACTTGATGTCGTCTCTGTACTGCATTCCCTTAGGAGCTAAGTCCTGCCTTTCTAATTTGGAAAAGGACAGGCAACTTTCTTATTGAAATTGCACACACCCAGCAGGGAGCAGTTACAGAGCAGAGCCCTGCCTTGCAGCTGGAAGCCCTTAAGGAAGAGACCACTGCTCTGCAACAGATGCTCCAGTGAATACAGGCTACGCTGTGGGGAAAAAACTAACAGTTCATCCCATCGAATCCTTAATATCCCAAGGATTTCTCTCCCAGGGACCCTTGAACAGACAAAGTGAGCTAGAACTGTGTGCTTCTTTCTGTGAAGTGTGAAAGATTACAGTTCTCCAGCCAAGAATTGTAGAGAAGCTAAATGTATTATTTCCTGTTATTACTTCTCAAGGGGAAGAAACAAAATGGGCAGGGTGGGGGGGGAGGAGAAAAAGAAAAAGAAATGGGTCTGGTTCAAATGGGTTTTGTCAAATCATTTGCTGGCTTTTTTATGCCTATTTTTTTACCTTGAACATATTAGGAAGAGCAAGACTGACTTTTCCTAAACACACGGTCTCTTTCAGATATATTGATTTTGGGCTTCACTTTAGTTGACGGACTATCACAAAAATGATATTTTTGCAAAGTATTTATGATTGGATAAATCATTTGCATTATACAGCTATGTATAAAAACACTAAGCAGATTGTACATTGACTTACTGAAATTCTTTCATTCACCTTTCCAGCTCTGAATTTTTGCCTTGCAGTACATAATGGGATTTATTTTGTCATGATAGCTGACTTCTGTTGAAGATAAATACTTTGTATGTGAAATGCAGACAGTTCTTTCAATGCCTCATATACCTCCATCTCATTAAAAAAAATATGTTTGTCAGTCCCTCTCCATCAGAA
The DNA here is from genome assembly GCA_014706295.1 of Lycocorax pyrrhopterus obiensis. Classification (NCBI taxonomy): domain Eukaryota; kingdom Metazoa; phylum Chordata; class Aves; order Passeriformes; family Paradisaeidae; genus Lycocorax; species Lycocorax pyrrhopterus. The sequence goes on along the minus strand of JACSVZ010000007.1, from coordinate 17,735,909 downwards.
AAGGCCAAGGGCACACAAGCCAATTACCTCCTGATATCTTCCAGGTAGGGAGATGCATAAATGCCTCAGAGTCCAGCAGAGAGCTGTGTATATACCTGACAACAAGGAATTCCCCCTGGCCATGACTTGCCAAGTACCAACAGACACAGAAAACTAGGACATCTGTTATTTGGAGTGAAAAGGCAAATGAAGAACTATTCTCCTTCTGCAAGGTCCAGGAGATCCTTCACTCCCACCAGGAAACCCCTCTCCTAACCCCTGGAAGTCATCCCTTCTTGCCTCCCCTCCTTTCTCACTCAAGTGATTTCCAGCCAGGATCCCTGATCCTCTCTCCCTGCACAAAACACCAGTTCTCCAGGGATTTTTTACACCTCTGGGCATGGAGACAAGAACAGCAGACAGCACAGACCCATACATACAAACTCATACACACATATTCGCCCCATGTCCAGGAGATCACGAATTTAGAAAGTGAGTATTTAAGAATCTCATAGTCTGGAGACTTGTTGCTCTTCCAGCTCCCTGCAGTGCCCACGTTTTTTGTACACACATACCTGCACTACTTTAGGGAGAACCGTTTGCAGATTGCCCAGGCTGGCTCAACCAAGAGAGAGTCACATCCCTCAGTACTCCAGCTGTATCACCCAGGCCTGGGTACAGGCAAATTTGCCTGTCCAGAGGCAGAGCTTAATTTTCAGGCTTAATGACTGGACAGTTTGGTTCATGAGATACAACCCAATTCCTGCACACACTGCTGTGACTTATCTGCAGGCTCAGAACTCACAGCTGAGTCCCCCTGGGTGATACAAACATGAAATCATGGTAAATAAAAGGCTGTGAGAAAAGACAATTGGAGGTCATCCAATCCATCTCACTTCCCTAAGTGGGTTTCTTTTTTCAAACTCAGAGAGAAGTGCCTCTGGCACAGCAAATAATTGAACTGGTGTTTCTCAAACCTTCTTGATAATTACACTGACCACGGGGCCAGCCTTCCTTACAGGATGCAGGCTCACACTTCATCCCTGATAATTTGATTTTGGAGGCCTTGACCTTGAAGACGGAGGAAGGAAGGAGGGAAAGAAGAACGGAAGAAGGGAAGGAAGTAAGGAGGAGAGGAAGGAAGGGAGGGAAGAAGAAAAGAAAAGATCAAACCACACTCAGATAAAGCATTTTACTAAGTATTTCTGTCAGCTTCAGCTGTTTCAAATCTGATATTAAACAAACAGCTTATCAATTTTGATGTTAAATCAAACCTGTCATTATTTCTTCATAATTATAAGGCTCCTAGAGTGAGGAAATGGCAACATTAGGAGGTGGACTGGAGAACGAATTCAGTAGGATGCCAGCTGTGCTTACTGGCAGGCAGCATCTTTGTTCTGAGTATGTGACTCACAGGTAAATGCTCTCTTGCCACACACTCCTGTGAGAGCTGGCAATGACAGTTATCTACTCTCCCCACCCTTTGCAACTCTCCACCTACTTGTCTGACAAAGTTACTTGGTACAATTAAGTCCTTAACCCAGGTGTGGTGGTTTGACCTTGGCTGGATGCCCGCTGCCCACCAAAGCCGTTCTGTCACCCCCCTCCTCAACTGGACAGGGGAGTTAAGGACAGGGACAGATCACTCACCACATTACCATCATGGGCAGAACAGCCTTGACTCAGAGAAATTAACTGAATTTATTACCAGTTGAAATCAGAGCAGGATAATGGGAAAACAAATCTTAAAAGCACCTTCCCCCCACCCCTCCCTGCTACCTGGACTTAACTTTATTCTTGTTTCGCTACCTCGTCCCCACCAGTGGTGCAGGGGTACAGGGAATGGGGGTTATGGTCAGTCCATCAGATGTTGTTTCTGACGCTGTTTTCTCCTCAGGGGAAGGATTCCTTCCCCTGCTCCAGCACGGGGTCCCTCCCATGGGAGACAGTTCTCCACAAACTTCTCCAGTGTGAGTCCTTCCCACAGGTGAATTGCTCCAGCATGAGTCCCTTCCACAGGATGCATTCCTTAGAAACATCCAGCATGCCCCCCCCCGCAGAGTCACAAGTCCTGACAGCAAACCTGTTCCAGTGTGGGCTTCTCTGTCCATGGGTCCCCAGGTTCTGCCAGAAGCCTGTTCCAGCACGGGCTGCCCACGGGCTCACAGCCTCCTTCAGGTATCCAGTGTGGGGTGCTCCATGGGCTGCAGGTGGATCTCTGCATCCCTGTGGTCCTCCGTGGGCTGCAGGGGCACAGCTGCTTCACCACAGGCTGCACCGTGGGCTGCAGGGGAATCCCAGATCCAGCACCTGGAGCACCTCTTTCTCGTCTGTCTCCAGAGACCCTGGTGCCTGCAGGGCTGTTTCTCTCACATAATCTCACTCCTCTCTTCTCTGGCCACAATTACTTCCGTGCAATAACTTTTGTCTTTTCTTCTTAGCCCTGCTATCCCAGAGGTGCTCCCACCATCACTGATGGGCTTGGCCTTGGCCAGTGGCAGGTCTCTCTTGGAGCCAGCTGTTTCCTTTAGGCCTGCTTGCTCAGACAGTAACACAGTGTTGCTTTTTTCACAGTGCCTTCATTCTGTTTATCCTTCCACAACCTCCACGCTTACTGCTGATGTCCACAAATGCCCACACTTAACACCACTGCAGGGTGTTATGTGTTATGCAGAGAGTTCCATTACCTTCCTGGCACTCGGGACAAAACTGACCTACCTTGATTCATCTGAAGACTGAAGCAGGGTCAAGAGAACACGATTCTGGTATCCTAGCTCTTAAATCCCGACCTCTAATCACTACCCCATGCTTTTTTTCCTTTGGGATGCTATTGTTTAACCCACTAACTGCAACCCTTTCATTTCGGAAACAAAAAATTAAGATCTCATCATGCTTCCCTTCACTTTCTGTTCTATCCTAGTGTGTAATACAGAATCTGTTCCTCTGCAAGAGTAAACGCTATTCCCTGCCAAGCTTGTGAAGCCCAGTGGAAGAAGCATTTATATGTTTGCATTTCTCACCGTGCAATATTCTGCTTAAAAACCAACAGAGATGGAAATGAGGATGGGGATGCTGTGACAGAGGCAGTGATGGGGAAAGATCATAGATTCGTGATGCCCTGGAACCAGATGTGCTGGAAACCACACAAGGCAAAGAGAAGACTTTCTCTCTCAGAAAGAGGACTTATTTAAACCCTTACAAAGTGAAAGATGCAGCTTGCAAAGATCGTGGTCCATATCGCTGCGGTACTGCCATGACACGTCCTTTGCCTCGCGTTCCCGCTGTGTGAAAGCAGCGCGTTGACAGCGAGATTCCAGGGCAGAGACTTGCCCTGCCAGCACAGAACGCGCCGAGCGGCCGGGCAGGGGCAGTGCCACACACCGGGGCTGTCCCTGGCCCTGGCCCTGGCCCTGTCCCGGCCCCGCCCGCCCGCTGACGGCGGCGCCATGGCGGCGGGCGGAGCGCGGCGGCGCGGACGGCGCCAAGATGGCGGCGCTGCGGGACGGAGACTTCGCGGCGCTGCAGATCCTGCTGAAGGTGAGCGGGGCCGGGCCGCGGGGGGACGGGGCCGCCCTGCCGGGCCGCGGCTGAGCGCCCCCGCTTTGCTCCCCGCCAGGCGCCGTCCAAGGACGCCGTGCGGCAGCTGTGCCAGGAGTGCTTCTCCAGCCCGCCCGCCGCGCTCGGCCCGCTGGCGCAGCGCGCCTGCCCCGGGCTCGCCGTCAGCGCCGAGGAAGCGGAGCAGGTAGGGCTGGGCCGGGCAGCCGCGGGCCTCGGCGGGAGGGAGGGAGCACGGGGGGCGGCCCGGGCCCTCCGGAAGGTGCGGGGCTCCGCGGCCGCTGCTGAAACGGGGTGTGCGCGGTAACAGAAGGGAACGGGCTGAGGCTGCGGGCCGGGAGGCACTGAGGAGCTCAGCCCCTTCCTGCTAAGGCTGTCGGGCCGTACTTGGATGCCCGAGGCTCTGGCGGTGTGGGGCTCGGAGCAGAAGCTGTGTCTCCTGGCTGTGAAGGCCCGTCCCGTGCTGCATGTAATGCTGTCCAACCCAGCGGAGCCCCTTCTCCTCTTCCCTCCTGACAGCTGGTGTCTGCTTTGCACAACCTCACCCGGCACGTGGTGTACCGCGGCTTGACCAGGGCAGAAGACATCCTCTGTCTCTTCCCAGAAAACTTCCACCAAAATCTGAAAAACCTCTTGACTAAGATAATCTTGGAGAATATGTGAGTGCTACCCGTCTGCCATTTGCTTTCAGGCTGGAGAGTTAAAGCCTGTGTATGTGGTTTGATACGTGGATAGTTAACAACATGCAGAGTCTTGTTTCTGTGAATTTTGTGTGTGCCTTCGGCACAATCACACAGGTTGGGATGAGCAGAGTTGAACAGATTATGTCATCCGAGTGAAATGGCCAACAGAGCACAGCCATGGGCACACAGAGTTTTCCCATGACTTTTGAAATGGATGCCACATTCTCAATATGCAAAGCCCTTTTTATCTTAACAGCTGCGTGGTGGAAGAATGCTACTGATGATGATAAAACTTAGAGGGCTGGATTTCAGCACTAAAAAATCCAGGTAGTATCCGGATGCCCATCCATTTGTCACTGTGGCTCAGGTGCAGAGGCGCTGTATGTGATAGAGCATATGTGAGGTAGTGGCAGAGGGCAGTTCTGCTTGTACATCTCAGTGCTTGGGAGCCCATTGCTCTGATAAAACCAGGCAGAAAGGTATGTGCTTTAAATGAGCTGCCTTTCCAGAACCCATAGTTGGTCACCAGTTTGCCTGCCATTACCCACCAGTCCCAGCCTTTCCATGGCACTCAGTAGCATAGGCGGTCTCTGTCCCCTGTTTACTGCTGATGACCCTTCAGTCAGGGGTAAGCTATGCTAAATGCTTGCCTGTTTTTTTTTTTCCTCAAAGCATGCTGTTGATGCTGTTTTTCTTCACTTTTTCACAGCTCTGCTTGGAGGAATGAAGCACAAGCAAGTCAGAGTAAGTAGTAGTTCACATCTTGATGCAATTGATGTTTCCTGAGGTTATTTGAGCTTGGAGTTTAGAACAGTGCATCCCAGCATGGCACAGGGTTATCCCTGCTGAGCTTAGATGGAGCTGTATGAATGTGGTGTGGCAGGGCTTAGCAGAAGCCAACACACTTGTATTCAGATCCCTGCTCCTGTGCTAAATCGTTTCTAGCTCTCAAGCAATCCCATTCAAAGCTCAGTCTGTGGCTGCCTTGCAGAGTGCAGTGTATAGCAATTACTTGCAAAACTTTTGAAACTTAAGCACTCTGACTTCCCCATTCAGGTCTTTAAGGGATGTTCATATGCAATAACTGCACTGTAAAGGATGTGTATATATTGTGGAAAACCTCATCCCTGCCTATCTTGTCAGTCCTGTGCATTTTTTCATTTCCATGCATCAGCAAGCACACTGCATATATTTGTAACTTCCTTTTTCCTTGCCTTTCTAAATAGTGGCGTAATTAAGGAGTGCCAACTTTGACAACAGTATCCATGGCTAGTTAGGTGTTCCTGCAGCTACAACACTTGGTTTTCTCCCCAAGAGATTTTCTTTACAACTGTAGCATTTAAAGGCTTGCCACTGAGAGCTGACGCATAAAAGAGTACCCTGAGGTCTGCATGGATCTTCTTTACCCTTTGCTTTGCCTGCAGAGGAGGTAGTGTCCAACAGCTGAACAGTATGGCAAGACCTGGAAATACACTGTCCCTCAAAGTTTTAATGGAATGTGAATAGGGAGAGGGAAGAAACTATTGCCTAATGCTAATGCTTTGCTTACACTAAACAGTGTTCTAATGTTACCAAAGCACAGAATGCTTTTTTCTGTGTCCTTAGCGCTGTCATGTGTTAGAGGAGATGAGAGCAGCAGAACACACTGGCTAAGTCTTCACAGCCCCGAAGCAAGGCTGGCTGTGTGGCTCTTGGAGCACCACCCAGGACGTCTGCTCAGACCCTTATGTTTTTGTATTCGTTAGATGAGCATTTAACCCTGTTGGAATGAGATTGTCTGCTAGGAAATAATGGATTATCTTAGTATTGTATTCATGAAGTATCTGACATGCATTACATAGGGACCAGGGCACTGGTCCAAGGCAGACATTCCAACAGATTGATCTATGTTAACATAAAAAAGTGAATGGTTTCCTGCCCCTCCCAAGCCACCAGCAATCAATCTTTGCAAATTAACATACAAGGCTAAACAGATGCATTTTGTGTTGTTGCAAATGCTGCCAAGTGCTGGCCCTAACTGACTGTGAACTGGAATTTGTTCCAAAAGCAGGAGCAAGGCAGCCAATTGTGCACTGCCCCCTGGAGCTCTTCTCAAGGAAGCAGCAGGAGCAGGGAGGGAGAGCCTTTCCCCAGACAGAAAAAAAAATTCAGTTAGGCAATAAAGCACAGAGAGGAAGCAACTTGAGTGTCTGTAGTCAGTAGGAAGGCTGGCAATCAACCCCTGGGGAGGACGCTAAGCATCTTAGGATACGCAGAATACAGACAGGCTGCAATTGCCTGCTGAGACAGCTCTTCCCTTAGCAGCCAAGTTAGACCTGTCCTTCTTTCCTTGGGAGGGCTCAAGAGGTCTCCAGCTCTGGGCTATTTGAAGTATTTTTAAGGAATGTGAAGATTGCAGTTTGCCAGTATGTTTGCTGTACTGCAGGATGCTTTGGTTCCCAGGCTGGGGAACTTGAAATAACATGTTTTATACTGCTGGATTTTTGGAGCTTTCCTGTGTGCTTTCTTACCAGTTTCAGAGCTGAGCAAGAAGCATGCAGGTGCTAGAGCAACTCATGATGAAACACTAGTTGAGTGTAGCAGGCAGCAAGGCAGGGGATGAAGATGTGGAGAAGACATCTTACTGCTCTCCTGCTCCCAGCTGCTTTGGGAATTTACCTCTGCTTCTTGCACTGAACTATCATTGCATGTAATGATGGGAGAACCCTTTTTACCCTTCCAGTGTCATGAGGAGGCCTTCAAAGACTGGCTTATTCCAGAGTAAAATGATGTGAAACCACATAGTAGCACTAAATTTGTACGCTTCCCAGGGCCAGAAGTGGAGAGGCACGTGCATGGTGGTAGGCACAGGTTCCACAGTCTGGTATCAACATGTGCTGCTGAGCCTAACAGAGCCTTTTTTTAATCCCCAGTCTCCCTGCCTCGGCTCGTGGACATGGACTGGAGGGTGGACATCAAGACGTCTTCAGACAGCATCGTAAGAATGGCAGTCCCTACCTGCCTGCTGCAGTTAAAGGTAATGGCAGCGGCTGTGAAGGACTGAAATAATGAAGTCCAACACTTGACTTGCCAGGGCAAACCAGCTCAGACAGGCATGTGGTGCTTGCCTCTTGCCTGGTGGGCAATTAGACTTCCTCAGAGATGATATCTGAAATGCCACAGAGCCTGGGAATGATGTCTCTGATGAAAGCTCTCTTGCACAGAAGTTTTCTGTGCATGAGGAGGTGAGAAGTCACCATGTTTGTTCCTAGTCACCATTGTTTTCTACCGAAAAAAAAGAAGATAAATCCTGAAGCCATCATCCTTTAAGTCTAAGCACTCCATCAGCATATTTAGCTGGTTTCCTTAGCTGGTAAATGACTTTAGATTACTAATAACTTCCTTCACTGGCACATCTGTCATTTGGGAGTGTACCTAACTTACTGCTTGTGTTCTGCAGAGTTGTGGATCCCCCCCAACCAAGAAAAATCAGATGAGTGCGATTCAGAGGAGGCGTTAAAATCTAATTTCTGTGTGTGGGGTGGGGTTAAGTATCCTATGTGGTATCTGCTGAGGTGCTTTTGATACAGATGTGGCTTCCTGCCACAAGTATCTTCAAAATTTCCCAATACTCACGGCAGTAGATGCTCACTTGCACTCTGTCAATGGGAGTACACTTCACTAGTGAGGCTCACAGCTTAGAAAATGTGCCATGGTTCTTCAGGATGGAGCTGGATTCCAAATTCAAACCATTTTGTTTAATCTATGTATTAAACACTGACTTTTGTAATGGCCCTGGAAAAACACATGAATGAATTTTTCGTACAACTAACATCTGCATTCCTGTTTTAAGATTCAGGAAGATGCTGCCTTATGTGGAAATAATCCTGTTGTTTCTGCACTGACTGTGGAACTGAGCAAAGAAACCCTGGACACTATGTTAGAAGGTCTGGGAAGGATTCGGGACCAACTTTCTGCCGTTGCAAACAAATGAATGCTCAAAGGCATGGATTCCAGCAGCAAGGAAGGGATATATTCTCCACCTACAGCTGTCAGAAGTTGCAGCCTAGTGTAATATGTTATCTATTTCAGCAAAACAAAACTAGAGGTTTCTTTCTTGAATGAATGAGATAGCTTTTGAAAGGTAACACTCAAATATTCATTTGGTTGGATGCCAAAAAGTGCTTTCCTGTTATGTTGTTGAACAAAAGCTGTTCACCGTTTCAGAAGAGGAATTCTGGCTTAATCACAAGGGTCATAACTGGAAACAGCAAATAGCTGCAGCCAATGAAGCAAGTTCTATCTCTGTCCCGAAATGAGAATCTAAAAGGCTCAAGCTGGGTAATGGGCTGCTTTCCAACGTTAGAAAAGGAGAGTGCTTCTCTGGAATGTGCATGTACTGAGGTGCCTGCTGGGTGTAGCACTCTCTCCCTCTCAGTGAAGCACAGCCATGCTGCAGATTGTTGTTACAGGATAATGCTTGGAAATAGGGCAATTACGCTACAACACGTTCCCTTCTGATCAGCTTCATAGCACCATTTGCCAAATGACTGTTCTGAACATCTTTAGCAGGAACTAATTTCCTCCTCCTGTTTGAAAAGGAAAAAAGGAGTTCACGTAATTCATGTTTGGGGTTTATTGGACTCTGGGTTTGCCTTTGCTGCACAAAAACCATACTGGGAGAATAAAGAATTGAAGGCTGTTGTCTGTGCTGTAGGAAACCCCTCTGTGGCAATACATGCCTATACTTCTCCAAAGTGTTCTGTTGTTTGTGTAAATCTTCATTTAATTAAAGAATGAACTGCTAATTGATTTTGTGAATCCTTTTCAGTCTGGAGGAGATGTTGTCCTGGGTTACCTCAGCCTCTTTGTGATGGTGCCAAGTTTCTAGGCTAGTTTAATGGATGTTCATGTTTGTTGCTGAAGAAGGATCTTTTGTTTCCTATTCAAATTGATTCATGTTTTAAACTTCCTTCTCTTCATTATCATACAATTTCAGGGCACCTTTTTCCATGGGCACCACCTCTGTACAGTATTAGAGGTGATGACCCTGACCTAGAAGTTTATAAAAATATGTGCATTGAGAATGTGGAGGAGTTAAATGCAGAAAATAAAAATTCAGATTCTTCTTTCTGGTGAGCTTCTATAGAAGTCTATATCCAAAAGTGTTTATGGCGAAATCCAATCTTTCCTACAATTCTGGGCTCTCCTTCAAGACACAAAACATTGTTTGTTGTGTTTGGAAACACAAAATCATTCCAGAAGGGTGCATAAACTACAAGAACTTTGTTAATTAATTTTATACATCCCCCAAAGTGCAGGCTAGAGTGTAAGTGAAGGCTGTGCCTTTAAAAGATAATGGTGAAGTGCAACTTGTGCATCCAGATCAACTGTGTGACAAGTCCCTTGTCAATGTCTACTTTGAGCAAAGATTATAATGCTTAATATGGTATCAAGGCAAAGTGGTACATTTCATGTGTAATAGGGACATCTGAAGGGAGAAGATGGATATTTAAGCAAATGTTCTATAAGATTCAAGCTGTGAAAAACATCTCTAACAGAGTACTTTAGTTCAAGGAAGTTTCGTTGCCTTTGCAGCCTAGCCTTAAAAAAAAAATCTCAAATAGTTTATATAGTACTGTTTTAGAAGGCGAGAATCACTGAGGAGGTAAATAATGCAGGATGAAGTACTGCAGTGTTAGAGGAGCTAAGGAAGTCAAAACACAGTGGAAATCCTTGAGGTAAATACTGAAGTTATAGTCAAAATGTAGGGTCTAATGCAATGAAGAACTGATAGTTGTTCTCATGTAAAACAATCACACAACTAGAATAGTTGTAAAGAAAAGAAAGACTTGAAACTGAAAAAGCTTTTCCAGTGGCAGAGTGGAGCTTTCTGCAGGTAGCTAAAAGTTGCTTGTGGAGTCATAATAAAAAGGAGTGTGCCCACTGGATCAGAGACATGCCAAACATCTGGTGACTTCAAGGGGTAGATTTCAAGTCATTCTGCAAGAAGATACTGGTATTTTCTAGCCCAAGATTTAGGACACTGTGAGAGCTTGCCTTCAAATCTTTGCCTAAATTGTTAGGTATTTTATTGTTGGCTCTCATCTCCTTAGCCAGAAGAGCTGAGACTGCTCAGAAAAAGGTATATAAAACAACGGAGGCTGAGTAGGACTATCATTACCCAGACAACAGGAGAACTTCACATTAAAGTCCTTTTTATGGAGACTGCTACACAGAAAGAATAAATTGCCTGCTACTGCAGGCAATCATATGTGATCTTTTTCATAAAATTATTGCTCTCTTAAAATGAGTTAGATTTTCATCCTCCCTCCACATATTGCTGCTGTTTGGTAGAGCTAGCCCAAGAGATGATGTATTCATCTCTGTTACCAGTTTGTTACTGTGCCAACACTGTCCTCTTTTGCTTACTTCTTTCTTGCCTTTCCATTTCCCCTCCTATTTAGGAAGCAGTAAAATCCCTCTCCACTTTTGATGGCTAAGCCTTGTAAGCTCTGTATTCTGTGCCTTTCAGAATTGCAGTGGCCATTCTTCACTTAACAGTTTGCATCTCCCTTGAATGGGGTCATCACCACAAGTGTTTCTGGAGGATTGTCCAAGGACATTACTAAAGAATGAATTGTCATAGTATGTGCATCACCTGAATGAACTCCTGCCAGGAAACCACAAGCCTTCATTGTGAAGTGGAGCTTAAAAGCTCCATCCTCATTCCAGTATTTGAGAAATAGAAAATTCATTTTCTACGTGTATACTTGTTAATGGTGCTAATTCAGTTACTGTAAGCAAAACAGTGATAAATTTATTTGTAAAACACAAGTATGCAAGTTAAATTCAAATTGTAATTTCACAATCAGACATTGTGTTGAATCTGTGTCGGAAGTGTTGAAAAAGCATTAAAAACATTAAAGCCTACTTTGTATTATTCAAAACTATACAAATAATGCTTCCTTTTACTGCAAGAAAATGTGCACTTTAGGGTGTTCCGACTAAAAATGGTGTAGATGTGATTGAGAGCAAGAAAAGCTTAGAAAGAAAATGCCTTTAAGATTCCTAGTTCTACTTCAATTACTGATCTTTAAACACTGGTTTAAAACAGTGGAAGACTATAAGACTCATGATGGTTTGGTAAAGGTGTAATAATTACTCTATATTTAAAGTTTTGCACTTAATATGTGAAATTTATATATTCAAGCTCTTCCAAAGCTACCATCTGTACAAAATTTTTGCTTTGTTTATAACTGAGGTCTTACTCTTTCACTTCAAACAAGTTATTTTGTTACTAGTAATCTGGTTTAGAATTGTTTTGACCTAAGTTAAAAATGTTAGTTTCTATTTTTTTGGTATCTAATTTTCACTGGATATAATAAAGTTTCTTTAACAGTATAGATGGGACCACCTGCCCAGATCAGGATTGGAAAAGGCATTTTGGGATCTAGAGACCAATCTGGGATAGGTCTCCTGTTAAATGAACATCTCTCTTAAAAATCACAACAGTCCAGCTTAATCTCAGTTTCTGGTACCAGGAACAACATACCTAGTGGTGTAATTTCCTCATCTGCTTTGTAACTGTCGTTATTCTGAGTCATAACAACCCCACAAAGGTAGCAGTTTAATACATTCACTACTCTTTTATTTACACCCTTAAAAGATTCATCTCAGTAAGCTGTAGAGTGGCAGCACTTGAAGTTGAGGAATCCCACCTCCCCAGAATTTTTCAGTTACACTCCAAAAATCATAGGTATCCTTTAGAAGCCTCACTGTAAGGATCAGTGGCCAAACAGTCCTTGCCCTTTTAAGCACATAAGAACCTGACTGTTGCTGCTCTGTGCTTTATAAACCTCTTTTCTGGAGTTATTAGTGCCTATGAGTCTTGCCACTGACACTGCTGCTGCTGAAGTGCCTATGAAATATGTAACTAAAATACTAACACAGTGCACCCACCCTGTGACATAACTCACTGGTGTATTTTACTATCACAGGAAGAAGGGGGACCATGGCAGGGTCAGAGCTGGCACTGCAAGCTCCCGAGCTTCCTTAGCTTTCTGCAACCTTGGCCTTTAAGAGAAAGAATCACGGAATATCCTAAGTTGGAAGGGACCCACAAGGGTCATGGGGTCCAACTTCTGACCCTGCACAGGACAGCTCCAACAATCCCACCATGTGCCTGACAGCATTGTCCTAACACCCCTTCAACTCTGCCAGGCTGGTGCTGTGAGCACTTCCCTGGGGAGCCTGTTCCAGTGCCCAGCCACCCTGGGGAAAGAACCTTTCCCGAATAACCAGCCCAAACCTCAGCAGAGAACAAGAAAATGAGCCTAGATTTACAGTCCTAGTTCGCTAAAACTCTCGAGCCTAAATGTCACTGTCCTTGAGAGAATTTGACATAAGCACTTAGGTGAGTACTTCCAGCCTGCTAAACTGTACCGCGTGGCCCGGCTGGGCTCGGCCCTGCCCCGCTAGACCTTGACCAGTTCGGCCCGGCTGGGCTCGGAAAAGCACCTGACCACCTCTCGCCGACACGCTGGGCACGTGCGAATGAAAGGAGAGTGAGAACGAAAGGATGCCACAACAAAAGAAACATTCCTGAAAGCGCAAATTCTTTTTCGCCAGGAGATGGCGAGCTCGGTCTCCCGTTTCTCTTCCCTCCTCAGTTTCTCGGCAGGACACAGCAGTCTGGGCTGTCCTCCTCAGAATCTGGGAGCAAATCAATGACTGCCAGAGTCCAAAGAGCACCAAACCAGAAGGGGGATATTATTCACTGCTCAGCAAAAGGTCTCCCAACTGCTCCCATAGCTGCGGGTTGAGGCAGCTGAGCACATTTTAGGGGAAGCTGGCAGAGATGGAAGCAGCAGACGGTTCTCTGCACTGTGCCAGTCATTTTAAACACAAAGAAGGAGGAACTCTCCCTTCTTTGTGCCAGGTTAGATGCATAGTCCTCCAGGGAGAGCTCTGGCACTCGCAAGGGAAAGAACAATGTTGTATTTAAAGGGATGCTGACAACTTTGAATGTTTCCAAGCTGGCCTCTCGCAGACAATGCAAGTTTTGCACAGATTTATCTTTAAATAATGGTGAGCAGGACACTGTAAAAAATCACATCTGGAGAAGGAAGTAAGATGGGGGGGGAGGGGGAGAGTTCCCTCTTTCCCAAGCATGTTAGAAACCAATTTAAAACAGTGCACGAAGCACAATGGCATCCTGTGCAATGTATATACAAATTCTCTTGTTGTGTTTCCACTCACTTCTGCTGCTGCTGTTAATACAAGGCCTGGGATGAAAGCATTCCCTCCCCTCGCTGACCTTCCTGCACCCCCTCCTCCCAGGAGGCATCATCCTGCCAGCCTGGGAGGGGAAGTGCTAATGCACACTAGCAACACTGACACACCACACAGGGCTGTCAAATATGCAGAGTAAACACACAGAACAGAGGCAGTGAAATAGCACCCTGCTTTCATCCTTACTCTCTTCCAGTCACTGTTCTTGTAAAGGCTGCTTTGGAACAATAGTAGGTACGGCTTTTTTTTCCCCCCCTCTAAGGAAGACACAATTTGTCAAGTTGACAGCATCCCTTTATGCTGATGAGATAGTGAGGGTTGAGTGCCAACTAGCAGCAGAAATATAATAGCATCCATCAGAGCTGTTAGCTAGAGTTGGCCAGTGCTTTTGTTTGTAATTTAGAGGGCTATAACTCAGCTTTGCAAATAAGATGCAGGAGGAACTCTACACTGAAAACCTGGACCTTGCAGTGGACCCTTTAGTTTCTTGCAAAAAAAAAAAAAATAAAGTTTGCTTTGACATTCTGCACTGTGCTGAAAAGAAGTGATAAGAAACCTGGAAGAGATGACTGCAGTGTACCAATGCCTTTGCACTGATAGGGATAACTGGAAATGCTGACTTCTTTACAACTGTATCAGTGACTGTAGGTCCAGGGTGTCAAACACACTGTCTGTATCAGTAAGTCTTGAGGCAAAGGCATCTTCACTTCCAAACAAATCACTGTACAGACCAGCAAGGCTCCCTAACTTGTATCTCTGCTCCACACAGTGGCAGGCCTCAATCCACATAAAGCTCACTGAAGATTTATGACCAGAATCAGTAAGTTACCCACTGTCTGAAGTATTCTGGTTCCTCAGTGCTTGGTGGCATTTAGGCATTGGGGCCTCATTCCCAAGCCCAATTCTGCACTTATCTTACTTTTATGCCTACACAGAGACATGACCCCCACTTTTGAACATTATTTTTTTTCAATCCACTAGTGTCAGCCAGTATTATTCCATGTTCTATTAAGCCAGAACGGTAGAAAGTCCCAAAAGTTTGAACTGGATCTGAACAGACAACTGATATGCTTTTGTGTCTGATGACAAATAAGTAATCAGAAAATCAGAGTGAAATCAAAGAAACACAAAAGCATGTCTTTAGTGCACTGCATAACTGAAAGTTAAGAGAACTGCATTTGGAAACTACTTTTTTTTCCTCTCTGAAAAGAACAGCATGAAAGTGTACTTGGCCATCTGTGTCTCAGGATGTTTTCCTTTTCTTGGGCACAGATGGTAAACTTCAAACATCACTGTCACTCCCATCTACCACATAAGCCCTGTATGCAATCTTATTTACAATTTCTAGCCATTGCTTTACAGTGACCTCATTTTTCCCTTTGGTGCTGTCTTGGAAGTTCTGGCTCATATAAAGGCACTGAAACAGACACATTCAAAGCTCCCTTGTGGGTGTGGTAACATACTTCTCAATAAAGCAAAGACCCTTTAAACAAAATGAAAGCTGGCCACATTTTTGCCTTGTCCTTAGGCAAGTAAAATATAAAAAAAACCCCTTTCCTATGCTTTCAAAACAATAAAATAAAACAGCTAAGCAAGAAATCTAGTCAAGGTGAACCTTCATTCCATCTTCTGGTTTGCACAGCACCTCTCCAGGCTGCACATTCTCTGAGGCAGAGGCCCTGTCTTCACAGCCCCATACAGGAGACTGACTGCCACCAGTACTCCCATCAGTAACACCAAGGAGCCTGTCCCCTGGTGTTCGTGCATCACCAGAATACTGTAGTTATTTCAGGATCAGATTTCCAATTGCCTGACACAGCAGCAGTCTTATCTTTTCCTAGATAAATGAGGCTGATCTATGCAGTTTAATGGGTGGATCATGTCACCACTGACAGCTCACAGGGAAATGGTCCAATTTTCAGAGGTGTGGAATACTTTGGAACTTCAGATACTTCTGATATACTTCTGATAACCCTCCCTCTGAGCCCATCTAATCTGCAGTGTCAGAAGGGATCTCGGTACAATTTTCCCCAAGAGAAGTGATTGTTGTGGCATTTTTGGTTAAAATTTCTTCTTCCTCTACAATTCCATTTTCTTATATCATTCTGTATCATATACACTGTCATTCTCCACTCCAGAGCAGACTACACTCTGGCAGTGAAAGAACACCATCCTATTTCAAAAATTCAATAATAAATTAAAAGCACCAAAATTACAAAACAAAATAAATTACACAGACTGTGCTTTGTTGAAATGGTGAAGAGAGCTATGAAGCCTTCTAGTAACTGAAAATGAACTTGACTTTCAGGTGATGAAATTCAACTAATTAGTATTTCTCTAGAGAGGGGGAAAAATCTTTGGGGACGATCACTGCATACAAAATCAACATTCTCGTCATTAATGATATTTATTTTTAAGTAAAGGCAGCTTATTCACATTAGCAGGGTTCTGGGGAAGGAGTACCCTCTAGCATAGGGCTGTTCTAACAGCAGGCACTGGTGCAACTCTGGACCACAGCCTGGTTTTGCTGAGAGCTCTGCATGCCCTACAGGAAATCGAACTTTTCACAGCTCCTTGGCTGCAGAAACAAACAGGGCCCAGCAGCAGCTGCAGCTCTCCAGGCTCAACAGCATGTCCAACCGTGGGTACTGAGACTGAGTTTGGCTTTTACAGCAGACCTGGAGGCCTTGATGTCACCTCTGGGACCCCAGTAAAACTTGAACAGGCAGCTTGGGTGGGGGTGAGAGTGGGGCCTGGAAATGCAGACTTCTGAGCTCAGTGCTTGTCTCTGCAGTGACTCTGAGCACCTCACTTTCCCTCTGACTTCTGCCTAGCAGGTAAAAAGCTACATTACACCTATTCTGGGGGTGAGAGAATAATTAACTGATCCACTTGGTATTAAGCCTCTTGCAGTGTGCAGGTAAAGGAACCTACAAGTGTACTGAGCCTTTTGCCAAGACAGAGACACCGATACTGGAGTACTGTGTTCCCTACGACAGCAAAGGCTGAAATGATTTTCTGCTGCCTTCAAAGAAAAGTGTTTTGCAGAATTTCTCTCTCTCAAGTTGCTCAGGAGCACAGTACCACACAGCTTTGAAAATACAACGGGGTTCAACTGCTGGACCTAAATCACTATCACAATGCTCTTCAAAGGAATCGCATCCTGCTGGGCTTTACAGCTGATTGCAACTCTTCACCTCTCCCTGACCCACTTTAACAGTGTGTCCTTCTACCTCATTCATATGAAAGGCTTCAGAAAGAAACTGTGAATAAAGGCCACAGTGAAAGACCAGCCCATCTGTTTGTTTAGGAAGAACCCCCTTTGCTTTGTCTCAATTTCAGACCTTCCATGTAAATCAGCAACTATCCAGATGATTTCCCTGGATACCCCCCCGTTCCTTTCTCCACCTCTCCAGTAGCATCTTATCCCTTAGCCTTGTCTCTCCTTTCGTGTAGCTGTGACTGGGCAGATGAATGGGCACAGGAAATAAATTCCAAGTATCTAAAGTCCCTGCTGTATGAAGCACATGTGCATGCCGAGTGAGGAAGGGATTATGGCACTTCCGAATGACCCAAGCCTGGATGATTCTGATCGATTCACTGACATGAATTTCATTTTCACAGCTAAGGTCCCTTTTGCCTAGGGTGTTTTGGTTTTTTTTTTTGTTTTAAATGCTGGTTTCCAGGCATTTACTGTAAGATATGGTACAGAATAAATATGCCCTGGGAGGCAGTACAGCCTCAGCAGGCCTTTAGGAGGTCTGCAGAACTTGCAGATACCAGGGATGTCTCATGGGGGGAGTGATGACGTATTGCTCAAATAAACCTGAGATGAAGCAGATGGAGGGAACAGTGAAGGGGCCTTCAGCCATCCTAAGTGAAATTGAATTAGGGATTTATTATTTTTTCTTAAATCAACCAGGGACTTCATCATTGCCATTTATTGCCTTATTAACTCACTTTTATTATAGCATTCATGATATTTGGACATTCCACACCTGAGTGAGAAATGCCTGCAATGAGCTAGTTATATTCAGGCATTGTCCTTTATTTGGGCTGGCCTACAAAGAACTTTATGGGTCTGTTAGTTTCCCCTTGAGATCTATTGTATGTCGACTTACACAGAAAATGTCACAAGCTGTTTTATAATTATAAACCAGCCCCTTAACCAGCATTTCTGCCTCTCTTCCTCCTCTCACACCCCTCAGGAGCCCTCCACCAGGAGTCCTCTGAATGCATCACCAAAAAGATCACTTGTCCCCAGAGTCCCTGTCATTGTGTACTGCCTTTGCATGTCCACGCAGTCCTACTGCACTTCTGAAAACAAAAGCAGACCCAAGCCTGCTCCACAGATTCCCCCTCCTTACCCCCAGCTGTTCTTCATGCCGTGGTAGCACCTTCCTGCCCAGTTTGGAGCACAGTCTGGAGGGCAGCTCTGCTGTGAGGACACAGGACTGGGCTGTCTGGTGTTAATTAATCTGTGACAGGACTGCAGGCAGCACAGGGCTCTGTATCCAGGCGGGTGCTGTTAGGAAGGCAACGACAGCATCAATACTGCTCCAGTGACTACAGCTTCCCTTTTTTTTATTTGGTGCTAGGTGCATTACAGGGAAAAAAAGAAAAGTGAGAGAGACTGATGCAGGAAGGGGAAGGATCAATGGTGCTCTGCTCTTTGCAAGCAACCAGACTGAAAACACTCCCCAGTCAGCCTAGCGATGAGAAATGGCAGGCTGAGAGCGACCCACACCATGGTCCTATTTTAACACACATGACCTGACTGCTAACTAACCTAACTCCGGTTAGACTTAGCAAAGCCTTGGATTTAGAAGAACAATACCTATATTCAGCTGAAAAAACAATTTGTGTTAAAAATATATCTACTAATTCTGGCCTGAAAGGCCAGATCCCCAAGCCATGCCATGTTTGGAGTATGTGGTGAAAGCACCTGGTCCTGCTGATTCCAGTGCTGAGTTCAGTCAGCTGTTCAGTGAGCCAGACCCAGTACAGCAGCAGGGAGCCAGGCAGCCGTTTGGAAGGGAGATTTAAGAATAGACAGTGCTCTGAACAGACAATTGTCAGCCAGTATTTGGAATTTAGCAGTCAGCAAGCAGAAAGCCTCCAAATAAGAGAATTAACTGCTGCTTAAGGACTTTGTGCTCTAGCTGCTAGCTGACAACCAAATTTGTGCTGAATCTGATGCAGCAAACTTTAATCCTGCTGCGTTATCAATACTGTGTATTTCCAGGTTTAAGCACTCCCAGTAGATAAAATGCCCTTGAATACTCACTGTCTCTTTAATTCCCAACACTTTATTTGAAAACATAATCCTAAATATCTCATTAACCAATGGCCACAACACCCTTCATCCACTCCAGGATCCTTTTCTATTTGATATCTACCACATTATCACAATCCACTGAAGCAGGCCCACAAGTGCTGTTAAGAGACTCTGTGCAACATTGCTGAAGTCAGACGACAGATCGCCCTAAACCTACATATCCTGACATTCAAGGAGACAACTAAAGTAGAAATACTTCAGGAAAGGCAGTCTTCCAGAAGGGAAAAACGATGACAAGGTACAGTAAAGACATTGTCACATGCCCCCACCTGATCACAGACTGAAACTGGATGTAAATGAATCCCCAAAGAGTAATTGCATTTTATGGTTTTAAGCTCATGCAAATCTCAGGGTTCAGCCACACACTCAGCCCACCACCTTTTAACGTTATTGCACGTCAGCTGAGCAATGCTAACTCACTGTGCCTTCTGCTCCCAGTGCCTGAGAGCGCACACAGCTGCACTGACCTAAACTGCAGCCATAGGCAGGTCAGCACCCTTTGCCTAGGACCAGTCAGGTTGGAAATGCCAAGCTGAGGCCATGCTGTATCCCCTTCTGAATGGATGGGACTAATCTGTCTCATCCTGTGCTTTAAATGTGGTTTAAAGGTTTAAATGTGTTTTGCAGTGTAGGAAGAAAGCCTAAAACCATGAGATATGCCATGAGGTAAGTAGTGAAGGGCTTTCCATCAGATATGCTGAGATTATGTGGCGAAGGGAGTATGTTGGCATGACAGTGGGCATGATGGCCTGCTGATTGAGAGGTTATCAGGTGGGAGGACCCTTATCTCTGGAACTGGTGGAAGAGGGAGTGGCACACTAACACATCAGGATTCTGTTCTACCCCTGCACAAACCCCAGACTGTGTAATCGCTCTCTTTGTAACTTTCCATATCCCTCATTTACACATAAGATGGCTGCCTCCCCCCTCCCATTTATGATGGCAATAACAGGGTATTTCGACTACAGTTTCACCTCTACTTCTGCCAGAAGTATAAATGGGCATTTGAAATCCTCAGTGGCAGAGGATGGCAGTACAACCTCACCTTGCAGACATCGACTTGCTCTTCTCTCCTCCCCAAAGCAGGGAGCCTCTTTGACAAGATTTTGTCTCTGACTGCATTGGAGTATACCCAGGAACACTTGTACATAGCGCTATCCATTTATATTTTGCAGGTCTGGTGAATTTATCTCCATCAATCTCACAGTAATCCATAACCTGCTGCTCCAACAAACTGCACTCTTCGTGCGTCTGTGATAGCGAGTGTGACCAGACTTACAGTGTGACCCACAGGATTTGTGCATCTGGGATCTTACTGAATGTGACCAGATTTACCAGAAATTAAGCCCAGCCACACCCAGCCCCTCTGATCTCTGAGGACCAGCTGGAAAGCAGGAGGGGTAAGTTTCTGCCAGATTCCTATACTCTTAACACAACAGCTAGAAGAGGATTCACAGGAGATGGACCCACTCAAGCATCCATTCACCTGCTTTGCAAGTTTTTTGAACACAAGCCCTGAACTTACCTTTGCAACCCATGTCTGCTCCAATGGCCAACTGGGCTCAGAGCTCTGCAGTGCTCAAGAGAAGAAATGGAGTGTAATTCTGCAGTATGAGCCACCAATCTCCCTGTTTTAAGTGAGGCTCCCTGGGCAATCTCTTCAGTGACGAGTCAGAGATGTGCCTCACATGCCAGCACTTCCTCTTGCATGCTCTGTCCCACTCTGAAGATTTGCAGCTTGTGAGCCTCATCCACAGCTCTTGTCTTGCAGACAAGCAGCAGCCTGGAATGGTAATTGGGGATCATAACCTCAGCGAGCAGATCCCCATGGCACTCATCTCTGGCTGTTATGCCTCCAGCATTATCAGGAGTCAGAGAAAATCAGATGTGATGGCATCAGCATTTAGGGCAGGAAAGGGCAGGGAACAGAAGAGTTTTTAGGAATCTGGAATGGGAAGGTTGGTGTTTGGTATTTAGATAATGAGGCTACCAATTTCAAGATAAACTCTCATGGGTTGCTAAAGGCCTCTAATTAATTCCAACTCTCCTCTTTTTCTCATCAGCCTATTTTCCCATCTGCTCCTTCACCCAAATGCGGTGCAGTCCCCACTGCTTTGGAACCCTGATGGGGAGGCTGGGGGAGGGAGGTCAGTCCCCTTATGCAAGGTCTGCTGACAGGGACAGCATCCAAACTGAGCAGCACAGGGGGCCTCGTTGTAAGTAAGCGTTTGAAACAACTACTTCCAGCTTTGTGTATAAATGAATTATACGTTACTGAGCAAAGTCACTCAGTCATGATCTTGGATTCACAGCTGCAGAGAATAAGACTGACCACAGCCAACACCAGCAAGGAAGCAGAAGACTCACACCTGCTTAGGGCACAATCAGCAGGATGGGCTGATGTGGGGTTTTCAGCTCTGCCTGCAGGAGTTCCCACCAGTCAGATGGATAAACAGGATCTGATAGTCCAAACAGCATGTCTGTCCCTCCTCTGAATTGCTCATTTGTAAGTACTTGACAGCAAAAGGGTTAACTTGGAGAGAGTCTCTCAGTACCTATGTGATGGATATATCAAGTGACCCCTCTGGTCAAACAAGTTCAGTCAGATCAGAGCCTACTTCCTCATTAGCAACAATAAATTCAAAGCAGATGGAAAAACTGCTCTATTCTCTGATCCAGCTTTCAAAGCCCTTTGATTTCAGAATCCCTCGGCTGCTCTTTGACTTTTTTGCCTGTCAGGTTCCCTGGCAAGATTGATAGGAGGAGGATATCAGTGCAAATTCTGGTTCTGGTCATCCCCCCTGTCAAATTTCCCACATCTGACCATGTTAATTGCTTCTCTCTCCTCCTTTGGTGTAAAGGCCGTTTGATTTTTTTCCTATCCTTTCTCCATCAGCAGGTTATAACAACACTTTGAAAGGGTCAGTGGTTAACTCTTTACTATGGCTGCATTACTTTCTCCCATACACTGTTCCCTGCATCTCACCATGTCAGGCTGGGAACTGCCCAAAGGAAATGTTTCTTTAGAGACCATGCTCTGTTTTTATCCACACCACTGGCTGAAGCCCATGAAATAAGTGGACATCCAGAAAGGTCAGCAAGATAGCAGCCTAAGTATTGATGCCTGGAGAAGAGTCCACAGCAAGTGTAACACCAGGACAGGGTCAGTGACTAAGCAGTGGTCAGAGCCATACCACAGCTCACATGGACTCTGGCAGGCGGGTGCTGCAGAGTAACTTGGGCAGAAGGCACTTGCAGGACTCTGAGGACTCTCCCTCAGCTGGCACAAGACATTTCCTGCAGCCCATGCCTTGCTGCCTTTTTCACACAGGTATTTTTTCCAGTCCCCAGGCTGGATGTGAATTTTCAACCAACTGCTTCTCATCCCACCCAGGTGGGATGAAGGGACTCTCTCTCCCTTTCCTGCAGCCA
This sequence comes from Lycocorax pyrrhopterus obiensis, assembly GCA_014706295.1. Taxonomy (NCBI): domain Eukaryota; kingdom Metazoa; phylum Chordata; class Aves; order Passeriformes; family Paradisaeidae; genus Lycocorax; species Lycocorax pyrrhopterus. The sequence goes on along the minus strand of JACSVZ010000007.1, from coordinate 17,713,649 downwards.
CTGAAGTCTCCTCTCAGCTCATGAGGCTGCTTGAGAGGGCCCTGTGAAATGAGCAGGCACTGACACACTGAATTCCTCAAGGTCACCTCGGGGAGAAATCCTGACCTTGACACCTTACCATCCTTCTGGAGGCTCAGAGCCACCTGCCTTCCCCCTGCACCTTGCCAGAGTCTCCAGTTCAGCTGCTGCCATCCTGCTCCATCCATCCCATCCTGCCTCCTGCCCCACTAAAATCCCCATAGCAATTACTACCCCTAAGAAAGGACCCATTTCCACAGGCAGAAACAACAGGGAGCCCCAGTGGTGGGGTATTCCCTCCTTCCCTCCCTGCCCTCAAAGCTCACTTGGCCAACGCAACACAGACTGATGAGGCCTGGCAGACACCCCATCCACCATCCCAGTCCCTCTGCAGAGGGAGCCCAGCTCTGCCAGTTGAGCCAGCTGCTATACTCCAATCCACCACTGCTACCATTGATAAGCAAACTGCTGTTTCCCCATGGATCCGTGATCTTGGCCACAGAGGTTTCTGGTCCCTATTCCCCACTCTCCTCCTGGGCACTGCAGACACTGTTCCTCACCTGCAATCCAGCTCAGAGATATGCCACCAGAGGCCACGAAGAAACACTCCTGACAACTGGGCAGGTCCCAGCCGTCCTGGAGATGTCCTGTCAGGCCCTGGCTCTTCAGGAAGACCACAGAAAAGTTTGTCTAAGCAAGGCAAACTGAAATGAAGTTAAAAAGTAGTGGCATTGCACAGAAACCTCTAGGAAAGTATAAGTAATAAATCCAACCTCAAATCACATTAGTCTGAGGTTTTGACCTCGGCTGCTGGCCCAGAGTCTTCCAAAGTACAGCAAAATTCACTTTTCAACATCACTGGGACAACTCCCTACTCCTTGCAGAAACATAGCAACACACAGAGCTAGAAACAGTGAATGGCTGGTGGGATGCCTTGGCCATCAGGGCGTGTGGCAGGCAGTGAACACGGGGAAAACTGAGACATTTCCTTTGCTAAAAGCAGCTGTCTAGGCACTGTCAGCAGGACTGAGCTTATGATGCCCAGAGCAGCAAAAAGCTGATTCCATGTAATGAAAAACAACCACGTGCTGATCAGGTTTTTGACTAGACACTCATTTATGGCCAGTGTTTCATAATCCACCTTTTGTCCTCAAAACTGTTGTGGGCAATGTATGTTTTTACATTTACATCCTGTAGTAACACAGAGCCGTGCCAGTGGCATATTGAACATGCATGAAGTGCTACATTTTGGAATATATAATGCACTTCTAAATCCCTCAGATGCTTTCAAAGATCTCTCCATCATCATGCCTTTAAGCCGAAGCCAGTGCACACAATTCAGATGTTGAAAGAGCAAGCCAGGATCCAGGGGTCCTGTCCTGACGCACACAGCAAGCCTTGTTCTCAGGCAGTTTCATCTCTCCCTGCTGATGAGGTACTGCAGGGTAAAAGCAGGATCATAATTTGCTCCTAGCTTACACACAGAAGCTGAAAAGCTTTAGTTCTCTGTAAGAGACTGTGTAATAGCCTGCATAAGGATTTTAAGGCAGGACTGACTGAAGGATGTTTCAATTTCTCTCCAGAGAGATAGGAGTGGGTGCATGCACGCAGAACTGATGTGTGTCCGCATGAGAGGAATCTGCTCTTGCTTAAGTTACATATTTATTATTCACTAAACCTAGTAAAAGGCACAAAGTGACACTAAAGTTTGTCTCTGAGACTGAGCAGCTGCCACAGTTGTTTTGGAGTAGCAGCAAGCCAGGCCATCAGGGTACCCACGGCTCCTACTTGTTTCTGCTGCGGGAGATGTGATCATAGCAATTTTAATGATCAGACAGAAAGAAGCAGGAGGGAACCAGAGAACTTGCCATACAGCAAGGGAAAGTGCAAGATGATGCTCAAAGACTGCAAAACTGTTGTTTGATGATTATGGAGAGATTGAAGGCTGTTTTGCCTTCCTCCTCCTTTCAGGGTGCAATTGTAGGTACAGTAGAAACAAGGAAGCATTTTGTTCACAGCAAAAAAAAAAAAAGCCAAGCAAACAAAACTGATTTCTGGTTCAGCAAGTTGGAAGAGAGAAACTTTTGGCTGTGTGTTAATGAGGCTGCTGGGGAGACTTCGGTCAACACAAGAGCACAATTAATTTTTACTGAAAGTATCGAAACATCAGACACTGAAATATCAAAGCTTTGGAGCTTTATATTGATTTACTTGTCACCTCCTTGTAGTCAGTGCAAATGAGGCAGGGGTTACTCTGTATTTAAGTGTAGCTCATCCCTTTCCTCCCAGCTTTGGTAGCTGGGCCCAAAAGAAGGTGTCACCTGCCCTCTTCCCATCCTAAGGGACTTCATCTTAGTTTAAATGAATCACTTCCAACTTCTCTAAGTGTTCAACATCTAGGTAACTGCTTCTAGTGCCAGGGCAGGGGCCAACAAAGCAGGCTGCAATGAACTAGGACAGGGAAAACAGGTGTAAAGGGGAGACACTCCATTGCTTCAGCAGCAGAAGCCTTTGGGAAGAGCAGCAATAAAATCAGTTTAGGGTTTTTCCTCAGCCTGCAGTCCTGGGGCAGATTTCACTACCTATTTTTACTTTGAACTTGAAATAAGTAAATTATTTGGTTTTGTCATTCTCTCTCCTCACTTATAAAGCCTAAGTCATAGAGTTTGCAAAGCAGTAAGCAATTCCCAGAGAGAAAGTACCACTGAGAGGCCAGCGAGCAGCCTCAGCCAATGCTGTCAGGAAGCACAAAGAGTCCAGACACAGGGCAGAGGGAGCAGAAAGAGGGAACTGATGAAGCAACCAGCCCAAGGGCCATCTTCCCCAGCCCCTCCCCTGACTGAGGGATGCTCAGCTTGCCACGATACAGTTTAATATTCAGAAGGTCACAGTTTCAACTTTTGCCTCAGGCCTTCCAGACTCCTTGGCACAGCATTTCAAATGGCATTAGTTTGGGAGAGAGGCAAACAAAAAAAGTTATAGTTTTCTCCCAGGCATTGCTTAAAATAGAAAGCAAACAAATGTCATTGCTGACATGCACAGCCCTGCAGACAGCAGTGAGATGCACAGACACAGACAGATGCATGCGACTGGCCTCTGTGCTTGATCAAGACTACAATTCCTTAACTATCAGCCCATTTTCTGCATAGAAAACGGTTTTTTAATACCAGATTATGGAAGATAATTCAACAGCTTTCCATTCGCATGCTGGGCCATTTGGTGAACTATATGAATACTATGGTGGTTTGCTCTCAATTTTCCACCACTTTCTTTTCCACAGTCTCCTGTGTAATTTGTTCTGTCTGGCTGTTTCAAAGCACATCTTTATTACGTCCTTTTACTCTATTTAAATCACCATCTGTTTGTTTCATTAGCAGTCTCACTTGGGGGGTGGGGTGTGTTGAGGAGGTCATTCAACATTTCAAAAGTAAAAGCTTGGAACTAATATTCTTCAACTAGAAAATGATAAAGTGCTGCTCTTTGGCATTTTCCAGAAGCTTGTCTAAAAGCAACCCAGTGCCAATTTCTTGATACTTTCCCCTTTTCTTTTACCTTAACAGAGAATCACTGCTTTACTTGCAGACTAAAGACTAAATGCTTCACACAGTTCAAGGAGAGGTTGCTAAATAATCAGGCTAATACTCCATGGGTCCACTTATTTATCTGAGCACGCGGCTCTCGCCAAAGAAATGTGATGTTACTGGGCACAATCCCCGTCCCCTCAGAACCACCAGCTCCTTCTACCCCGCTTTCGGTGGGGTCAAATCCAACCGAGAGTGCTCTAGGCCTGCAGTTCATGGGCCAGCACCACATTTGATTAACGAGAGGGCTGCCACACAGCTTATCTAGAAAAATGCACAACGCCGAAACATAAGCAGGCATGAAGAGGGAAGCGTTTGTCACCCACAGTGCCAGTGTCACATGAGAGACAAGGCATCATTTTTCATGTCTCTACCAGAGAGTGCAAGCTTGTTGGGACGTGATGGCAACTCATTGATCTTGGAAAAAATCTGAGTAATTTCTAGCTGAACCAGAGGGGGTGCAACAAATTCAGCTTCGTGTCTTCATGCCCGCCTTGTTCTGTAGCACAGAATGAAAAACAAGCCCTGCCGGAGAATGAAAAGGAGGCTATTGCATTGCATTTGATTATATTGTCTCATGTTTGATTTTCGGGTGATGCAGGTAGGCTGCAGGGGGAAAAGGAAGATCAGGCAGACTAGAAACATGAAGGGTCGCACAGTGATTTGTTTATTCACTGAGTCATTAACTCAGCAGTAACCATCTGAGATGTTTTATTGGTTTAGAACCCTGCTTTGAAAGGTTCTTCCTTAAGTTGTGACTCCTAGACTCACCAGACTACAGCTGAAGCTATTAATTTCCCAATGGAAAAAACAAGACACTTGAAAAACACAAACACGTCATAACTAATGCACTGCTCATCTGTCTGAATGCAGAGTCCTGCTTATAGAGAAGCACACTACCCCTTGCATGGGCTGCTGGCTGAAAATATGGCTGCATTAGGATGGGTGGTGCCTCAGATGCCAGGCATGTCTCGAGTTACCAAGCCATCACCAGTGTGCTGCTAGGGAGAGGCTTTCCCAACCTGCCACTTCAGAAGAGGGATTCTTAGTTGCTTCACAGGCTGCCTAAAGACAGTGAGCAGAGACCCAAGCAGTTGGTCAAGCCACAACAGTGCAGCCAGACCTTCTCCATGCTGGCAAACTTTGGGACAAAATTATCAGGAATAGTTTCAGCAACAGTGTGGCCAGGAGGACCAGGGCAGTGATTGTCCCCCTGTACTGGGCACTGGTGAGGCCAAGCCTCGAGCGCTGTGTCCAGTTCTGGGCCCCTCACTGCAACAAAAACATCGAGGTGCTGGAGCGTGTCCAGAGAACGGCAACGGAGCACAAGGACACAGGGTCTGGAGCACCCAGAGAAGGGTCTGGAGCACAAGTCCTGCGAGGAGCACTTGAGGGAGCTGGGGGTGTTCAGCCTGGAGAAAAGGAGGGTCAATGGAGACCTTATTGCACTCTACAACTACCTAAAAGGAGGTTGTAGCTGGAGCTGGGGGTTGGCCTCTTCTAGCTAACAAGTGACAGGATGAGAGGAAATGGCATCAAGTTGTGCCAGGGGACGTTTAGATTGGATATTAGACAAATGCTGGGCTGTGAAAATATCCCATGAAAGTTCAGAGGTTACTTTAATTCCTTGAATTACATTCCAGCAGCAGGGCACTGTAAAGCAATCACGTAAGCTGAAGAGAAAGCAAGGGCAGTCTTCAGATGGAGCATGCACCGGAGCACCAGACCTTCAACAAAGGGACATGTAATACCAAGCTGACAGAAGAGATCTAACCACAGGCACAAATAAAATCCAAAATTCTTCAGGGCATCTTAATAAACTCTCAGACTGAACAGAGATAAGGGCAGACAGATCCTCTGGCATTTTCCTAACAGTTGATAGTGGTGAGGGAAAGCCTCCCCATAGCCTCAGGGATCCTTCATAGGTGACTGACAGTGTCAAGTCAGACACTCGCCAAAGAGTACAGCACAAGCCTCTTTCCAGATGACAGTTCATGTTCTTATCTCCCCTTCCCCTTCATTTCCTCCCCTTTGCCTTCAGACCTGTCACAGTCCATTTGGTAAAAATGATCTGTGCTGCTTCCTTTTAAGGAGCTACTTGGATCCCATAATGTGGTTTAAGGGCTTTCAGACAGACTTAGTCCTGGGGCTGCCATAGAGGTTCAGCTACCATCCTCAGTCACTGTAAGAGGGCTGAAGTCCAAAGCCCGTCTTGAGCATATCTAGCAATCCAAGATCCCCCCTCAAATTGATCCTGGAACCACTGGCTACAGGTGGTTGCAGAATGCCAGATCAGACTGCATCCACTGAAATAAATGCCTGTTTCTTCAAAGGAATGTGAAACCCTCAGGTGTGCCTGTGCTGGCATGTCCTGTGCACTGAGGGGTAATGAACAGCCCCTGGAGCTGCTGGTGCTACCAGCCCACCATGCAGCAGGATTAAGCTCTGCTTACAATGGGGTTATAAGGCTCATGACCCAGCAGCTGGAGGGAGGCTCACCCTGACACAGTGGTATGGACTTCAGCTCTCACCCAGCCTGGGGTTTCACCACACACCCCCAGGAAAAAAGCCAAGGGCAGGGGCTGCCCTGATGAGATTAGCAGGTAGCAATGCCATTAGCACTCCAACTCCATCTGCCTTTTCCTCCCCAGCCAAAGCCTCATCCTCTTAGGGTTTTGCATTTGGTCCTGTCTTGGTGTCACACCACACCTTCCTCTTACAGCCCAGAGCAGCTCAAAGCTCATCTCGCTGAGCACAGCAAGTGCTTCCCTACACTGCACCTGGCCTGTGCTGGGAACGGCTCCTCTGCTTACTTCATCAGATTAACACAAAACATGCTATCAGCACATTGGCAGGCTCTTAGTATCTTTGCTGGCAGGCTTTAATGGCCTCAGGTCTTCTAAGGCATTTCATTCATCTGGTGACTGTCAGGCTGCAAGAGCACCAGGGTGCTCTCCCCCCACATCCCCTTCCTCAAAGCAGAGATAAGAGCGCAGCTATTTTAAAAGCAGGAGGTGAGATGAAAGCACTCACTTTAGTTAGGATGCTGCTGCCATTCCATAATTAACTTCACCTAAATTTTCAAAGGAAGAAAAAAAAAAGCCATCCGAATACCATTTTGAATCACTCTCTCGCCCACGTTAGCCATCTCGTTCTTGATATCAATATCAAGAAAAGAAAGTAGGGACTTCTTTTATTTTTTAAATAATATTACCCTTCAAAGCACTATCTTGAGCTAATTTTTCAAATGCCAGCATGAAAGGCAGCCAGGTCACACTCTTCTCTCTGTAGTTCCTTGTATCACTTTGGGCTACCTATAAACTCAGGGTCAAAATGACATTTCTCCCTCCCACCTCCTCCCCCTCGTTTCCCCAGTTCCACAAAGCAGAAAATGTTGGTGCCAGCCACCTGACGAAGTGTTCCTTCAGGGCCTGTAGTAACTTGTGGCCCTCCCCTCCACACACTGTAATTCCAGTGGGCATTTCTAAACCAGCGTTATTTACAGCAACTCATTTCCAGTACACCCCCCCAGCTCCCTTCTGGGAAACATCCACAGTCCACACATTCATTAAGCTACAACCTTCCGTTGTGGAAACCTACACAAATACCTACTCTAGGTGAAGATCCAGCCCAGAACCTTATTCTAGAGCAAAATCCTCCTCCATGTGAAAAGCTATACAGAGTAACTGTTTTAATGAGTCTGCAGAAATAACAGGGCTAACAAATACCTGAAAGTTAGAAGAAAATAAGGAATTCAAACATTTGTTCATGTTTTTTTGATCACTGCAAGAATTTTTTGCAAAAAGAAAAAGAACTTGAAACAGTTACGTGCATATCCAGACTTACCTCTTTTTTTTCCCTCCTTAAATTTGCAAAAAATCTTCTGTTAAATGGAATAAAGGATTTAAAAGACCTCAAATATATGGACGACACTATCCAGTGGTCAGGAAACTGGATCTTGGAAGATGCAGGTTCTGTTATTCCTGAAACTCATTTTGATGTCTCTCCCTGTCTCAGGTGTCCCTACTTTAAAAACAGTGCAAATCTTCCTCCCATCCCTGCAATGGATAAAAAAAGAAGAGAGAGTGATTAGTTGCTTGAAAAACATGACTTAAACAAAGCAGCCAAATGATTTCCATTTAGCTTCCCGAAGGAAGCTGACAATTGGTCTAGAATGATTTTCACATATTTCAGGTATCAGATACCAGACAGACCAACTCTTGCTACCAAACCTGAAACAACTATTGCTTTCTCCTGTGAGTGCTGCACTTGCAGCTCCACTGGGGTCACAGCGCAGGAATTTCTAACCCTGACCTGCAGCCAGCTCCTAGACTGGCCTTGCTGATGAAGATCTGCTGCGTCTCTCAGATCCACAGGTTTGCTACTTTTTTTCTTTTCCCTGTAGAAGCTCAGGTACGATTTTATTTTATGTAATTTGTGTCTTAACCAGCATATCTAACATGACACCTTGCAAGTGGATATGTAAGCCAGCTCCCTTATTTCTGAAGCAAAGCACTCTCCAAATCCACTTTGGGTAATTCATTGGTTCTGCTAACTCCACTGCTCTGCACAGACTGCCAAGGGAGAACAATAAATACAGCAACAGATGCACGGAGAATTTTTGCTCTTGACTATGCATCATATTTGAGTAAACAGAAATTAGCAAAAGAGCAGCCATGTATCAACCATACTTCCTTAGTCTGCAAATTCACTTATTGTGCAGCATTTAAATATTTCTTATTCAGGTACAAGAGCTGGAACACACAAGAAATCTCTGAAGCAGTTTATATATATACATTAAACAGCCAACCTTCCTGTCCTCCCCTTACCCCACACCTCTGCGAGACAGTGCTACTTTGGATGCAGCGTTGGGTGAGGAGCATTTGGAGCATTTTCTAAAATAACTCTGTCACAAACAAATGAGAAGAAAAATCTACTCTGTCAAACACAACATCATACTTCTTCATCACTGTGCCGCAACAGGACTCGCATCTGTCAAGGCAATAGCAGGTGTTCCAAATAAATATAAGAGACTCAGATTCATTCAGTCAAATTGATGCTGCCAGGGCGCTCCTTGAGAAGTGAGAGGTTTGGGTGAAGCCGAGCTGTTACTCCTGTTGTTCCTGCGCAGGTGAAGGTTATCGCACTTTTATGCTGGAAAACAACAGTGGTTTAAATTTGAAGGAGCTACAGGCTGTAGTATCAAATAATGAGAGATGAAAGGTTTTACCTCAGGGTAACTGATAGGAATTAACCTTAGGTAAGATGAGACTAGGAAAAAAAAGAAAAAGCCACCTGTAGAGTGGCTCTTGGGAAGCAGATAGGAAGTGATGGTCCCAAATCAATTCTCAGTGAATGGGGGTCTTTTCCATAGTATCCAGCATCAGAGCAACTGCACCTAGTGAAACACTTTGTACTCATTCCCACAGAAATGCTAAGGGTCAGATCAGCCCCAAAACTGCTCTACCTCTTCTTCTTCAGTGGTCCCCACAATAAGGCTGTAAGGAATACTATCGGGATTTTGGGAAGCAGAGAATCAGGTTTCAATTTATCTATTCACAGTATGTTTGGCAGATAAAGAGAAAAGTTAATTCCCTAGAGAGATCAATCCAGGACTTCTCCAAAGTGCTTTATGCAGTACGCATACCCTCAGCTTTGCTTTGAAAAGCAAAGAAGAGCTGTGAATTTCCACATGAAGATGTCTTTGCTTCAATTAACAACAGCACATCATTTTGGACTACAGCTCCCCAAACAGTGAAAAGCTGCTTAGTTCTCTCTCCAACAGATAACTGAGGCTGACTGATTAACAGAGTGCTTGCAAACCAGCAAGAAAAGATGTTGCTCTGAAAAATCACTGCTGCCTATTTAATTTTTAAGGTGTAAAAATTAGGATCTTTAAACAAATCAAAGCAGAGAGAATAAAAAAACTTAATTAGGGATCTTAGCTGGAGAGTATGGTATTTATTATCAACATTTCTCAAGCATAGCTCTTGCTGGGATGTGAGACTGAATGAGCCAGCTCTGAGACCCCAGTATTCCTTCCCCTGCAGAGAGCCCATTGTGGCAGCCTCAACAGCTCCATCTCCCTTGTGCCACTGGTGTTGAATTCTGGATCCACAGCTATTTTGGGGCAGTTTGCCAGCACCAAACAAAGATTTCCATCAGAGAATATGAGTGAGGGCATGTGATTTAATTAATGAGGATAACAATAAAACTGGCATGCCTTTGTGAAGGTAGCAAGTGGAGAAGAATCATGGAAGTGGGATATGTCAACCTCTGTATACTTACAGAGATTCAACTATTTAGACATAACATTTGAATTAGTTCTCCTTAGTCTGGGACAATAACTTTATAACATCAGAGGTACTTCTTACAGTAATCCTTTGAGTAACAGGACTTTGACAAGAAGTGGGTCTGGACTTTGTGAGGCTGGATGGTTCCCCTGATAGTGGTGGTGCCTGCACGAGGCATCTGTCGGGGGCAGAGTCCTGACTCGGGACCGCAGCCAGGCACGCTGCCTCCACGGAGCATCTCCACTTGAATCTGGCTCACGCGTCCGGCACGTGGATCACGGACCTGGAGATAAACAGGGACATTGTGCTGGGAACGTGAGTGGTGGGGAAGTGGCAGGCAGAAAGGGGGAGGGAGAGGCTAATGCTGACAGCCCCTTAACTCTGTTGGTAAATCCATATACAGCAGCCAGCACAGAGCACCAACCTCCGCTGCGGCCTCTAGAGCTTCGCAACAAAGCAGACAACAAAACTGGTTCAGACGCCTCATCTTTGATGGCACAAACAGGACAGCAAAATGAGAAGTTATGAAATTAAGTAATTTTCATTTGTATAAATATGGAGACATATGGATCAGTATATTTTCATACACACAGGTACATGTGAGTTTCCAATATCACTTTGTTTTAAAAATATATTTAAAACCCACAAAGAGTTAACAAAACTTAACACAGAAAGCAAAAAGAAGCCTCATGTAGGAAGCTTTAAAACTAGAACAACTGAGACTTCATGAGACAGAGGACACGCTCACTTGTGAACAGTATTAAAACACCAATTTTATTCAGGCATACAGAATACATTTTTGAAGATTTCCAGTTTACAAAAGTTTAAGACAAGGTTGGTTTTCAACATATAAGCTCCTTTAAAGCATTCAAGTAACTTCTCCATTTCAAGTTGACAAAACCCCTCAAATCAGGAAAAAAAAAAAAAAAGACAAATGAAGGCCACAGTCCTGTACTGGGATATATTCACAGGCAGAATCCAGCACAGCATTGAAATTCTTTCTGCAGTCCATATTTTAGTCCATGGGTGCAATATAACCTTGTGTTAATAAAAAAATATTGCAGATCTAGTAAGAACTGCAGGAAAAGCCCTTGTCTTACCATTTTAGTTCCAGGCATTATATGCAAAGTAGCTTCCAATAAGCAACAGTTAAAAACAGTACTTGTCATTTATCACCACATTAAAAATACAGCATTACATTTTTTCTTCATTTATACAATTTTAAATATTCATTAAAAATCAGAATCAGTGTCCCTCCATCCTTTTCATCCTTAATAGTTTTTCTTATCTACTAAAACCATTTGTCTTTGCTAGGATGTCTAAAAGTAAAGAGCACAAGATTAACAAGCTGCAGCATTAATTAAAGTGAGAGTCATCTCTTTCCTCCACTCAGTGTCTACATCTATCACAAGGGCCCTATTAGCTGTATCAAAGTGAAGTGGTGTAAATAAAACTGATTTGGCTTAAAAGCAGAGGAAGAAGGAATGCAGAGTAATTTAAAAATTGCGATGCAGTCGGTGTTGTTGTGTATGTCACTGCAGACAAGAGCCAAGAAAATTATTCACAGGCTCTCTTTTAAAAGCATTACTGCCAGTTTTCCATTTCCAATACCAGAGAGGTAAATGGTAATCTGCCTTACAAGGAACTTCAGATTACTATCAAGCAGAATCACTAATGGCTTAATTTTAAATACACAGCACTCTGGTTTCAGCAGGACATTCAAAACTCCTAAATTTTATTTATTTGTTTATTTTTAAATGACCTTCTTTCCAACATGCCTTCATTTATCCCAAGTAGTCATTTCTTCACTCTTTTGTTCAAATATATTAATAGCTGCACTGAGAATTACTCAACGCAGTGGTCACCATCCAGTACAGATGTGGAAACAGAATTTGGCTCTGGAAGAAAATTTTAATTGATTTTACTTTTGTAAGAATGGATCTTTGAAATAACATCCATTTGTTTAAACATTAAGTAGAAAGGAAAGCTCTTGGATGACTAACATCAAACTAAAAGGTTAAGAGCAATTGTAAACAATAGGATGATCAATTCCAATTTTACCTGCTACTGAAAAGAAACCCTACCATGTGGTATTGGATGAACATTTAACTTCAGCCTTACAAGCTGCAGGATTTTCAATGAAATATTTAATTTCATCAGCACGTTTCCCAAAGATTCCACTGAATAATGCAGTGTAGAGCTGTATTAACACACTAGAAGTGACACATCATAAACAATTTCTGTGTGATACTACAGCAATTTCCAAAGAAGCCAGCCTAGCAAACCTGTTCTACAAACCAGAAAACTGGAGTAAGATGAGCCACCCCAAGTTTTAGCACACCTTTTTGGAACAAGATACTGAACAGCTGTAGTCCTCAAAGCTCAGTGGTCCCCATGAGTAACAACGAAGAGGAAGACAAGACTTGTGGCTCTTTTTGGATCTCTAGACAACGATATGTAACAACACCCAGAAATGCAGGTAACAGCCTCCCCAATCAACATTCAAACAGAAAGGCACAATCTCGTTTTAAGTTGTGTTCTCATAAACTAGAAGATTCCTTTACAAAGATAAATACACCCTTAGCTGGAAGGGAAAACATCACACCATTTAGAATGTCTTTTCCTTTTTTTTTTTTTTTTTGTAAAGTCCAAATGGATTATCTTAATGCAAAAGTTACATGAATATATACATCCTGCAAGAGTATCTTTTTTTTAATATATATATATATGTACATATATGACAGTGACTGACACAGAAGCAACAGGCTATATTCACTCTTTTCCTACTTGTTAGCAACGCAAGGCAATGTTTTTCAGATGCCATAGGCACACGGTATTTGGGTTGCACACACTCTTGGTGTCTTAGAATACACATGGTGAAATGCAATCCCCTGTGGAAGGCTTGTTTGAGGGATACTGGACACAATGATTTAGTTTCACTAATACAGCTTTAGGCCACTTGAAAATTAAAAAGATACCTAATTACAATGAAGCTACTGCAAACTCTTCAATGGTATTTTCAAGACCAGTATAAAGTTTCTAAAACTGCAACAGAAAACCATTAAGGTTAATTCTGATACAGCACAACACGGCTCTCTTAGAGAGCCCAAGAAGAACCTTAATGAAAGGCAAGAGGGACAGCAGGGCCCAGTAATCACAGGAGATGTCCCTGCAGCCACCTGTACTACTAACTCATTCATGTACCTGAGTCTGATCTACCTGTAAAATAAAGAATAACTGTCTGCTCTGTGCAATGACAACAGTCTGCCTGTGACCTCAGTCAGTCAGTAATACAGCTAAATCCTGCTTTGTGCAGGACAGCATAATTACATTGCTTGAGTTCTCAGCAAGGACGAAATCTGATCCACCCTTGTACATTACTTTGCAAGGACCTAGGAACATCTTCACCAATGCACTTCACCACAGGCTGCCTAAGCCTGTAATGAAAACTGCCCTTAATCTGCTTCCAAAGTCAGCCCAGCCCACCAGCATCAGAATTCTCCAGGACTCCCCACCATGTCCTCAGTCCTGGAATGACCTGTGCTTGTAAATCCGTCTGGTCCCTGCCTCTTGCATATCGTGGCAATAGACTCCAGAGCTGGAAATGAAAAAAAAACCCAAAGCAACAACACCCTCTGCCTCCCTAAAAATTCAGGTGTATTTATGAGAACTGAGACTGAACTTGAGTTGTTCCCTTATCTACACTCCAAATTCTTGGGTTCTGAGCATATTACCTTTGGGCAAAAGAGTCTACCTTAGAAAGATGGGGTGGAAGAAAGCAGAAGGTGTGGGCAGTCAGCTTCCTTCACTTCCTTTAAACAGCAAGGCCTGTTTAATGACACTATTCTTTTACACAGAAGGAGTGGGAAATGTGGGACAGACAAATATAAATAATTTTTCAAGGCAAATTTCCCCCCAGACAAGAGGAAGACACTGCACTGTTTTCTGTATACTGAGCACAAGCACAGCACTGCAGTGGCATTTAAATTCATAGCTTCTCCCCTCTTGCCACTCTGAATACCTTTACCTCAGAGGTGCTTTCACATGGGTGATTCAACAAGGCGCACTGAAACACATCTGACAGGAGACCATTACAAGACTTAGGACAGAACAGACATAAATAATTCCAGTTTTCTGCAGAAGTTAGAATTTTAACCAAATGAATGTGAATAATGTAAACTCTATAAAAACCAATGAGTTTATCAAAAAGAAAACTTTGACAGTTTAGAGTTCTTGTGGTGCAGTAGAACTACACCCACGTGATACACTATGCACACACCCACACACAGTATTACACACGTGTATCCATGCATGTACACATACATGATGTAGATGGGATGACAAGCCCAACACCTTTCACTGCATGACCTGCCTGCTTTCAGGTATTTTACATATACAACAAACTAGTCATTGACATTAAAGCTTTCTATGCTGGGTGTTTGCCTCACACCAGTTTTGGAGTCGAAGACTTAGCTGGAACAATCTGGGGTTTTGTTTTGTTGTTTAGTTGTGGTTTTTTTTAAGAGGGAACACATGGAGTAATGTTTTGTCACACAGGAAAAGAAGTCTTGCTCTGTTGTTTTGAGAAGCTTCAGTGCCTCTGTACTCAGCCTTGACATTTGACAGATAAATCAACCTTTGTGGTGTTGCTGAGACAACTCATGCAAATATGGCCTAAATACTGGCATCTGGGAAAAAAACCCTTGCTTAGTTAGAGTTGTTGCATCCTCACAAGGTTAAAACTCCTTCACAATGAGAATGTTCCAGGCCATGCAGAGGCGGGTCAAGTAGGAGATTTTCTGCAATTTGGGCACTGCCAGGTGGCTGGCATTGGGCACCACACCTCCAAGCAGAATGACTGCCTCTCATGTGCTTCAGTGACCACCAGTTGGCACCAGACAGTAAGAAGAAACAGCTCTCACATCGACAGAATGGAAGGCAGTCTGAAAACAAGAGTCCTTCTGGCACAGATCTCGTGTGCCACTTCTGTAAATATTATACACACACATATATACATTCATATACAGTAAGCAGTCCAATAAATACATCACATCAGTTCTTTTGACAAAGCACTGATGTTTCTCTTACTTGTCTGAACCAGAACTTGCTCACAGAAATATTGTGGAGAGCTGATGTGACTCTAGGTTTAGCCCCCCCTGCTCCGCCTTTGACGAGCCCAAAATGCTGAATTCAAATACTAACTCAGTGTGAATTCAAACCACTCAGGCACATGTCCCCCTGAAACCTACTAGCCACAGCAGATTAACCCACACAGACACAGTAAATGCCTTCCTGCCATCCCAACTACTGGAGCAGTCACACTTCTCTTTCAGCAATGTGGCTGACCAGAGAATCACTCTGATCTACTGTCCTCTCCAGTAGAGTTCTGTGCCCATCCATGCTGCCATGGACATCTCTCGTCCAGCTGTCAGATGTGCCCACAGGACTTTCTGCATTGGGGGTGTCTGTGCTGGCCAAGCTTCCTGACCGAGAGCGGTAAGGAGGAAGGTCTGGCTGGTTAGGGGATTCAGATTCGGAACAATAAGGTGGTGGAGGAAGGTCAAACCAAGGTGGTCTGCTGCAAGACACACAACAGAGTAAGAAGTTACTGAAAACACTGGGACAGAAGATAGTACATAGCATTCCAATTATGAAAAAAGCAAACAGTATTTCTCAGCTTTTCAATTATGACACATATCGAGAGATCTCAGACCTTCCTACATCATTCAGGTAATTTCAAAATACCCACACCACCACGGGGAAGCAAGGTTTCTGGCCAAGGTGCAACACAGTAATTACAACCTGTTTAACAATCCACACACTGAGTTAGTTGGCTATGGACTCCCAACAAAGCTGGCTCAAAGCCAGCTGTGCAAGAGGTAAAAAACTTTTCTGTTTAACATTTACACCAGAGAAAACACTTTAAAAGAAATAACATTAAGTGGTGGATTTACACCTATAGATGATGACGTGAACAGAAGAAAGCTCCAAGGAAACCTTCGCTAAGTGACAGAGATTAATGGCTTACAGTCTACAAATAAATAACAAACTGAATTCTCCACACTGACAAATCACTTTGGCTGTCATGAGATCACATGCAGAGCAACTGCTAAGTAGGCACAGGCAAGATGAGTACTGCATTCAGGAAAACTGTTCTGTGGTTCTGATAGCAAGCATGTAAAGCAACTGAAGGGTTGAGCGGATTGATAACAGGCCCTGGGAGCAATTAGCTCCAAAACTGCTGATGGTTTTACCAGCTCAGGTGAGAAGTGATTACCATCTGGACACCTGCTCATTTAGTTGTCCTTAATAATGAAAAGATATCATTATTATGAAAGTCAACATTAAGACAAGGGACCTGCAGCCAAAAGCAGCAGAGAATAGGAATTTACTATTATTCTTAAATCCCACAGTTCATACTAAAAATACCAACAGGGTGATTGTGAATAATCTGAATTGTTAAAGTTTGTACCATGTCCTTTTTATGTAGAAGGGATGTCTGTTTACAAGTTTTGTTTGGAAAGACTTTACAGACAGAGGTTAAAATGAAGGTTAATTATCTACAAATAAAACCAGTGTCATAACTACATAACTACAAAAGCATCATAAACAAGCCACACCCACACCAGACTTCAAAGCACTTTCAGCTATTTAAATTAACAAGAGTTCTTTCCATTCCAGAGTTCTGTTCTTTTCTTCTCTCGGTAAAAGGAAAGCAGTGCAGAGCAGAAGAATGATACAATTTCTTTATATAAGAATTGAAGTACTCTATCACCTTTATATACTTATTATAAATGAACAGGACAATATTTTTTCAATGCTGTGACCTTCACCTTAGCTAGGTTTTTTTGGTGAAACTCCAAATTCAGTTTTCACATTTTGATTCCAGATTGGCAAAGGATATCACTACTAGAAAAGTGATACATTCTCCTGCTGTTCTCAGTATCTTACAACCAACAACAAGTGCTAAGAGAACACGACTTGAGTTAGCCTCAAATCCTTTTAAGATCAGTAACAGCAAAGGGACCTGAGGACCGTGAACTTTTCATACACAGAAGGAGCTCAGATTTACCTGAAATTTGACCCTAAGCAGGCGACAGAAGTGCAACACTGGACTTCTGTCAAAAGCAGCAATAAGTGGGGAGCAGCAGCACAGATCACCAGAGCTGCAATCAGCAGAGTGACACTTTGGTGGGCCCAGAATCAGCTCCTGTACATACCTTTGGTCGAGCACGGCCTCTGAGTAGGACGGCGGGGAGTCCAGGTCCACTGGCCTGCGGTAGGGCTGGCTGGCCATGTACTGGATGCCGTTGTTGACGTTGTAGGTGACGCTGCAGTGGTGCGGGTGGTCGAGGACCACCAGGCGGGACAGCAGCACGGGGTGCTGCAGGCGGTGCACCGGCAGCGTCATCAGATTGTTGCGCTTGCGCTGGTGGTGCAGCACTAAGGCCAGAAAGGCCACCACGAGCACGAAAATGACAGAGCTGCCAACGATGGCGTAGGTAATGCTCGGGTAGTAAAGCAGCTGATTTTCGGACGTCACGTAATCTTGGCCGCTCCCTGCCTCTGCAAGACAAAGGGAAAAAGGAAGCCTGACATTGGTTTCAATATGTAACTGCTTTTGGCCTATGCTGTGTTTTCTGCTAACACACTGTATGACAGAAGAAAGTTTTCCTTTTTCCTTCAGATTGTGAAAAACGAGCTTATTAAAAGCACATGCATGCAAATTGGAGATTGGCAGAGTATCCCTCAGTCCATCCTCACCCGCAGTAAGTGCCAGCACATAAACTACTAGGGAGAGACAAGTTGAGAAAGAGGAAAACACACATCATAGTAAGAAGCATGAGCATTATCATGGGAGTATCTCCCCCACCCCTTACTTAACAGTCAGAACTTTTGTTTCCAGGTGAGATACCCAGTTCCAAGCCATAACCACAGTACCTCAGCTGCACCTGGCAAAGCTCACTAGAATCAGACATGTAGAAGGCACAATACATACTTTTCTTTTTCTTACTTTACATTCCCCTGACACCATTTAAGCCCCATGTTCACAAGGTCATGCAGCCATCGAGCAATATTTTTTTTGGGCAGGAATTTCTCTTTCTGTGCAGCCTGTAATTCCTTACAGCCTCAAACAGGCTATTCTGACATTCATCTACCTCAAGAAAAATATGAGGCTGAGTAAAAACCAAACCAAACCAAACAAACAGAACCCCAAATCCACACAATTACAAGAGCATGATCCATCCAAATTCTTAATTTCCTACTGCAGAAGGCTGGCACAGTAAGTCTTAGCATATGATTTTCCTTTCTTTTCCCTATCAAGCAAAACTGCTTTTTAGTCATTCAGAATTGCAACAGAGCCACTAATATATTTCTCTAACAACAGATAATGAAATATACACTGACTGTGCCCAGCATAATGGAACAGCTTTACTCAAGCACCCATTGTTCTCATCAAGATGCTTTAGGTGTCTCTCAGTATTTGATTTTGGTAACTCACTTCCATGCTTAAACACCAAACCACAATTTCCAGCATCCCTAAAAATAGCTTCTGCATTTGTTAGTAAGATAATACAACATAAAATGGCTAATCCTTTAAACATCTCCATTTTAAAGCATAGATACTTTTGTAAGAAGAGCTACAATGGGAAAAAGAGACTGTACCAGAACAAAGAAAACTTGATTTCTTCACTATGAGAGTGATGAGGAACTAGAACAGGTTGCCCAGAGAAGCTGTGGATGCCCCATCCCTGGAAGTGTTCGAGGCCAGGCTGGATAGAGCTTTGAGCAACCTGGTCTAGTGGAAGGTGTCCCTGCTCACAGGGTTGAAACGAGATGGTCTTTATGGTCCATTCCAACCCAAACCATTCTGTGATTATTGGTCCTGCTACCAACTATGAAAACTACCACTCAGAGAGATCTGTTCTACTGATGATGCCACTACAACCACAGACCAGAGCTCCGCAGGCCAGCCACAAGCCACAGACTTTTCCTGATGCTTAGAGTAACACCTTAGTGTAACACCTCAGGGAGGATCTTTGCTAACTTTATTTCCCCATGCAACTGTGCTAGAGAAAGCAGTAATCACTGTTTCCAGTCAGCACTGGGTCTCTGGCTCACTCAGCAAAGTGAACCAAGACTGCAGGAGGAATGTAAATGAAAGCAGAAGGAAGGAACGGAATTGACATGCATTAGTAATTTTAATTACAGCTCATCACATATTACTCTGGCTCCTTTAATCCACTCCCTAAATTCAACAGCCAAGAAATGAATTCATGTCACATACCACAGACAAGGGCCAATGCAGGGAATATAATGACAAGCACATCATTTTTATGCAAACATCAAGAAGTTTATTTGCAAGGACTGACCCATGGATGAACACTACTTTCTGCAGCAAGTGCAAGGAAGGTAAATCTATTATGACATCCCAGTAAAATACCAGAAGACTCTCATTTGACTTGGCTCACTGGTTACAGTGCATTGGCATAAGGCTGGAAACAGGATGCCTTTGCAGACCTGATGAGACCTAATTAGTTACCATGGAGTCATTCCGTAGCAGCACAGTCCCTTCTAGGTATAACCTCCATCTTACTAAAAGGGAAGAAACATGAGAAGTGAATTATCCATCAACTTTTTTTCCAAACTTTTAAAGTCATCCACCTGTTTAGGATAGCATCTTCTAGGTCCTACAAGAACCAGTTCTATAAATCCAAACAGGGTAACCAGACTGCTGAAGAAAAACTACTTTGTCAAAAGTCAGATGGGACCTGATGACCAGCTTTAGGAGAGGGTGAAACAAAACATCTCTTATCTGGTTTTACAATCCTTTTCATACAACAACCTTGGATATATTTTGCAGAGATTTGGGGTAACTTTGCAGTTAGCATGCCATTTTGGAGATCTGGAATTACTGTGGCTAATGAAACATCATCTACTTACCAGTAACTCTATTCGTTTTCAGGTGTTTAGATCTGTTACTTGGATTCCCACTTAGTTCACTGTCTCTCTGAAACCCAGAGCAATCTAAGGCATGCCTGCAGACGGGTATAGAGGTCTCTGAGCCAGAAGCAGAGCCATTAGGATGCTGTTTTGAGCAGTGCTGTCTGGTGCAACCTTTGAACCAGCCAACACAGCAATATTGCATTTGGGATTGGAATTAGCATCTCTATCAATTCAGCTAATTCTAGCCCATGTGTCTCTAACATGAAGCTGCACAGAGGAGTACAGATATACTCTGTGAAGAGGAAAGAATCTGGTTCATTTGTCAGGTGCTCTTTTTTGTGCCCCAGGCAGTATTGAGGATTTGCATGGAGACACCCTCCCCATGCAAAGAATCCAGCTCCCTAAACATGCATAGTCTTTATACCTGTCCAGGAACAGACTGTACCTGAGACGGAGTTCTAACTAGGAAGATACAGCTATCACTGAAATTAAGTCTTCTTTTGCCACAGTAACAACTTTATTCTTGCTTATAGGTGGGTTTTCTGGGCCAAGAAGATACAACCAAAAGTCTCTTAGCAAACCATGCTCACAAGTGAAGTCCAGTGGCATTTCACTTCTGCTGTGGTATAATGTATTCCATGAAAGACCAACCCATACCTAACCTCTCTTTTCTAGCAAGGTCAGTAAATCCAAACCTGAAAAATGAAAGTAACATTACCTGAGCCTATCAACACCACTTGGCTTTCAGCCCCAAAGAGGTGAACTGCCCTTAATGGTCTTCCAAAATAATGCTTTGGCAACAAAACTGCTCTATGGCACAGCTAAAACAAAAGTAGCAGAACTATGAGGCAGTTTTGCATACAGGAGACTTTTACATCAAGTTTTTGCTTTGTCTTCATATATACCTGATCATGTTGAAGTGAGTAACTTCTCAGAACTCCTTGATAACATTCTGGTTTTTTTGTAGAGCCTGGTGAATATTCAGAGGTGTGGAAGGGAATGAGGGGTACTGAGCTGAGCCTGCCTGATGAACCTCTATCCATTTTGCACATGATGTAAAAGGGAGAAGGTGAGATGCAGAGAACATCTGAAAACTCTCAGCTGGACATGCACAACTACTTAAGGAAACAAAATCCATTACTCTTTAGCTCTGCTCTAATAACTTCCAGCAAATGTTTACACATCACAGAAGTCATTGAACTGAATTTATTGCTAATTCAGTTATCCTCTCCCAAGAGAAGCAAGTATTATCCAGGTAGGTTTAAAAAGTTCTGTCTGCTCTGCTACTAAGTGCAAATTCATGAAAAAGAGTGAGTGGGCAAGCAAGTTTAATTTAAATTCATGGAGCATTTATTATTTCGTGGTTTTTTTTCCCCTTAAGAAGATCCGTCTTCTATCAAGCCACATATAAACAGTTTATCAATGTCACTTATGCCTATTAAACCCTAGTATCTGGAAAATGCTGAATTCACAGATTAGAGATTTTTGGAGCGCAAAAAGCCTTGTGAATAATTTAGGAAAACACTGATAAAGGAAACACAGTGGGTTGTGCTCAGAGGTCTATTTTATTGACTGTGAACAAATTTGCTGTCTCAAAGTTTAAAAAAGATCTGAGAGTAACTGCATTAAGTCTGCCAGACATAGGGATGAGAGGCTATTATTTTATCTTTCACAATCCTCTGCTCAAGCCTGGCTTTTCACAGTTCATTGGAGAAAAAGCTTTTGAAATACATAATCTGAGCAGACATCTGTAGCCTTAATGAGCATGAGTCACGGTCCATCTCCAACAAAGATGCTACTGTAACAACACATTTAAATTCCAACTGGTTAAAGTGCAGAGCTGCAGCTTGGAAGGTTAAAAACAACAAAAATCAAATGCAGACAGGCAGAGCCTCTGCACATTATTTACTTTCTGTGTTTGGAGTTCTTAGGGCATCCAGCTAAGTCTCCCGAAACTCTTATTAAATTTCTCATCCTTGATGATTTTATGTCCCGCTAAAACAAATCTTACATAGATTTTGTGCACTGAACCCTCAGAATACTCTTTATTCTAGTGATGTTTTTCTAAATGAGTTATCTTTTTTCCCTATTGCCCTTCTCAGTGTTACAAACAAGATCTCTCTCAGACTACACAGCACCTTGACCTCATGAAGTCTCATGCTAGGTTACCATTGTTCCCCTCCTGAACAGCTTCACAGTTCCCATAGACACCAGAAAGAAGGATTTGTTTTCAACTGCATTCAAAGCGTGTTTTTGCCCTGCTATGGCTCTCTGTGTTTCAGGCATAGGAGAGAGATTCACTAATGGAGGTGTTACACATACTAAACAGACCTTATCTGTGGGAATTGGCCAGAGGAATACAATATGATTACATCTTTGCTTAACAGGTACTTGATAAATGGATAAGATTTCTGGGAAAGCACCAGGATGAAGTTCCTTCCAGGTATGTCTTTAACAGTGATGGCTTCAAAGACGGACAACAGGTATCTGCACACATGTCCTGGCTTCAAATGGCACCAGGCTATCCTGTGTTTAACTCCCTGCTAATCACTGTCCCTAATGCCCACAGACCAGAACCACAGCAATCAGAACAGCCCTTGATCTCACAAGCTGGAGCAAAGGGCGGATCTATTCCCAGCTCTTGAAGTTGCCCATCAGGTCATTTTCTACACCTTTGTTGGCTCCTTGCCCGGCTATCCCCACCTGAAAACTAGACAGTGATGTTCCTACATTCTCAGGACATTCTCCCAAGCTGACAAGAACTGCATTTTCCTCAAAAGTCTAAATGTTTTAAATATCAATCAGAAGTCTAAATACCACTGGGTGCTCTGTCTTTACCTATTCTTTCAGATGACTGGAAAGATAGTCATGACCTTGCCTGCATAAACAGAGTAGGACCTCTTGATATGAAGAACTTGTTAGCAGTACATATATATAATTCTTTTAAAATCACTATTGGTATTAGTGTAACAACTTGAGCTCTGAGCAATGAAATAGGATTTCTCTGTATAATGCACTTTAGAGGCTCTGAGCAAAACAATAGCTATTGTTCCCAAGAATGTAAAGCAAAGCACAAGACTTGGAGCTATATATAGTTATACAAGTAGCCAGTAAGACACAGATAAACCTCAGGACAGTAGCAGTCAGCAAAATTAGAAGCAGTGCCAGCACGTCTCATTCAGTGCATCAGAATGAGCGCATTACCAGTGCCTTCCTCCCCAGACTTAAATCCTCATCCTGACCATGCACTACAAGAGCTGGGCTTTCAAGTCTTTGCAGCTGCTCTAAAAGAGCAGCTGAGTCAGCCTGAAGATCAAGAGCCTCACCTCTCACATGCCATCCTTTTTTATCTTCTGCAGGGCAGGATAATTACTCCATGCACTTCACACACACACAAAGAAAAGAACAGCAGCAAACTGAGCAAATAAGTAGAGAACTAAGAAATACTTAGCAGTAGTCATGGCAACTAAAGTTCTAAAATTAACTTGGCAGCAATGTAAAAACCTGCAAAGCCAAAATCTGCCATAAAGCACAGAAACAAAAGGTCCAGACTTGGCAGCTGGATGGAGCCCAAGGAGGAAATTAAAGTGTTACTCAAATGTAATTCAGGATTTCTCCAGCACTGATCTATGCAGCACTTCCTGGACATGTGATAGGACAGTGGTGTATTTTGATTAAATCATGGCCAGTACAAAAACCAGGCCCAAAAGCAGGGGTAGAACACAAAAAGGAAGAACTTTGTTTTAAAAATGTTCTCTAAATGGAGTAGTTCAGTTACTTCTGTTTGTCTCTTTCTCCTTTGTAAATGGAGGGTCACCATCAAGGAGGCTACCATGAAATTAGTTACTGTAGAGTTCTTGTAACATTTAGGACAGGAAGATGCCACTCTGGAAGAGTCTGGGGCACTGAAAGCTTCAGTGGCTTGTGCTACTATTGACCCTCCCAAGCATTAAACTAAACCTGCTCTGCAGAAGAAAAATCTCAAGCTGCACCCACCAGAAGACTCTTTGGTAGGCCAAGCTTACGAAATAAAACAAGAATGTGCTTCAAAGAAAGAAAAACAGTATTATCTTTATAGCATAAACATGCTCTGGTGCTCTTACCAATACACATGACAACTACACACCTCCCAGGCTCTAGCTCCAGTTCAAGCAAGGTGCCTAAGTTGGAGATAATAGCCATTGATCCTGAAGCATAGCCTCCTCTTTCCCCCAATCTCCCAAGAGATATTCCAGTCTCATCTGGTTCCAGGCACAAACAGTATTCCTCAACTGCATAAAAAGTCCAGGTTTGGGGTCTTTGGTTGCTGTGTACTCCCCTGCGTGCCATTAATGAGTAGTATAGGACAGTCTTGAAAGTTAAAACAATATAATGTTTTAATGGAAAAGCTAACAGAACTGTGAAATTCAACCAGCAAGACCCAAGTGTACTCAGTCTCCAATATTTAAGGAATAATGGACATACACTCAAACACAAGAAGTTACACCTCATTATGAGGAAGAATTCCTTTACACTGAGGGTGGCAGAACACTGGAATAGGCTGTCCAAAGAAATCATGTTGTCTCCCTCTCTGGAGACATTCAAGAGATCCCTTCCAACCCTAATGATTCTTTGATTCTGTAATAGCAGCTTCAGCTTCCCTTCTTCAACTAAAGCATACTAATTTCTACCAAATCCCTTGACAACACCGGCGAACTTACGTGCAAGTGCACTGTCCTGTCTTCTGCAAAGGTTAATTAGAGCTCTGAGCCAGGTAAGAGCCTGGACATTGTATCAGCTCCCTGCCAGGACAAAGGCATGCCCTGCCTTGATTAACTCTGAAAGGTCTTCAGTACAGTTCCAAGTCAAAAGTATGATGGAAAACAAGTTTGGCAAAGGCCATGGGTGGCTTTGCCTTTCCTATTCCAGTCTTGACCCTAAGTGTTTAGAATCCAAGTTCCCTTGACATATTCCACTAACAATCCTTGGAATCATGTGAGTATCCAGAAGGCAGAAAAACCCAACAAATAAAAACAAAAAGAAAACTAATTAAAATGAAAATGTGTGGATGAAATGCTAGCGTTTTTACCATCTATCAGCTCTGAAACTAAATTACACCCACTGCAAAACTGTTACCAATTTATCTTGAGTGATCTACATGCCTGAAAAAATGCATGTTATTTCAATAGAATGTCTGGAAAAAGCTGAACGTGGGATGCTGTGCAGGACAGCTGAATTGCATTTTTGTAGTGTTTATTCTGGAGGCTGGCAAGAAGAGACACACAGTGCTCAGCTAGAATGTGCACATTAACTTTTTCCTGGGTGCTGATTAGTGCTATGAACAGCTGGAGCATAAGAAGGATAATAAGGCTTGAAGAAATGCAGTGCAGGATTTATGGAGCCGGCAGTCAGGTATACATGGCAAGAAATACTGCTTAAATGTGATTTAAATCTATCGTAGAGTAAGTTTATAAGCAGTTTATAAATTTAGGCTAATCATTCAAAAACTGTATTTTAATGGCTCTGATTTTTGAGAAAGTGTTAGTATAACGTCCATGTCCTGTTTTACACATTACTATTGTCAATCCTTTCTTTTTTCCAGAATTGTTAAGAGGAGATGTTGCCAGACACACAGTGCACATAGCTTGACTTGTTCAAGATATTAACAATCCTAACAATTTAGAAACCATGAGCAGTTTGTGATCTTGAGTAAAAGAAGAAACAAATCTGCAGAGACAGACAATACATTCCAGGTCACCTAATCCCTTCCCTTGGGCCCCATTTCACATCACCCATTCATTCATAGCTACTCAATGCCCCTTCGATGACTAGGATGCACTTCAACGCTTCTAGGATGCCACAGAAGAAACCAGCAGCAAAGCTACTCCAGCACGAGCCTGCAGGCTACCCTCTGGCTCTAGGAAGCAAAAGGAGACTGGAGAGGAAATCAAGACTACAACAACTGAGTGGATGTGGGTAGACGCTCAGTCCAAACCAAGATGGAGCTCAGTGCTTGGTTCCACGAAACAATGCACCTGTGTGAAGTTCCATTATGAGATGCTTTGCTTCTTAAAGTTATCCTGATTTTGCATTACAATTGCTTGACATACAAACTAATGTTTCTTTTCAGCCACAAGATTTGTAAACTCAAGAAACTCTTGCCAAACAGTGGCCTTATCAGCTTCACTCCGTTCAGGTTCCACCTTCAGGAAGGTCTTAACAGACATTGTACCTGATTGCAAATCAAATTCTAAATATTTCCTTAAATATTATATATATATACAGGAAAAAAAAAAAGAGTAGCATACAACAGCAGAGAACACAGCAATTGGCTGTGAAAGTAGCTATTGCACAGCCCTTTTTGGCCTTCCTGATCACAAGACCCAGACTGTCAAATGCCAGAGAAAGAGAGAGGGGGGAAGAAAGAACAGAGAAGCAAATGAGGCAAAGAGAAGAAAAAGAAAAAAGCTGCATTTGAAAGCTAGTGTACACAAATGGGACACTAACAAGCATCTGGAAGGCATTAACACCAGGAAGAAGACAAACATGTACTTTTCATCCTCTGATAAAAATCTCACTTGATCAGAAAAGATGACACGTAAAATAGGGAGTGGGAGGGAAACATTCAAAGGCTGTGGCTGCCAGGGGCTCATTAGAAAATTGAAAGCTTTTCAAGGGGGTCCAAAAGGCTCTCCTCTGAACCTGAAACTATTCAGTAATTACCTGAATGACTGAGAATGCTTATTCAGCTTGCTGTTAGGCAACATCAACCCAGCTACTGAGATCAAAATTAAAAATTATTCGAAAATAGCAGAAATGGTCAGGATCATATGTAGTCAGGTGTCAGCAGAGAACAGCATGCTAACTGGCAGTGAAAAATACAATCGAAAAAGAATCCAGGTCTAGCAAGGTGTCTGCTCAAGTATTTATCCAGCTCAGGACATCATGCTTAAAAAAAAAAAGCAAAGGTGAATCAGAGCTTGGTGGAGAACAACATGGATTATCAGATGCCCACAGAGACACCAACCACCAAGAAGGGTTGTAAGAATCGGGATTGTTTAGCCTCAAGAAAACACTGAAGGGAAGCTTTTAATATTTTTAAATACAGAAGTTTGAAATGAATGAGAATCAAAACCATGCCTGCTCTAGCAATGTAAGTGCAGGGCTTTCAAACACTGCAGGGAAGTGTCCCACATGACTAACGAGAGAGATCACAGCTTTATTTCATACGTCTAATTGATTAGAGCTGCTGCCTTTGTCAGTGAATAAACAGTAGTAGCACCACATGCCTCCATGCCTTTAGATTTCCAGATACCCTGACCACTCTGATGGTTTTACCATAGGGACTATCATTCCTGTACATACTCAGGAGAGTTTCCCAAAGTTTTTCTGAAGAATATAAAAAATCCCGTAAATTTTAACTATCTACAATCCAGGTTGAATCTGAACCACCTACCCCCAAAGGCAAAGCACCACAATAACTTACTACCCACATGTGTAGCTCTGGTGTGAGGTGCAACTCGCTAAGTGGCAAGGAGAATGTAGCACTGGAACAGATCCTCTCGAGCCAACAATGGTCTAGGTGCACTTTGGAAGTACCCTGAGACCTCTGACAGTCCTGAATGTATACACTGGCCTGTAGTCAAAAAAGAAATAGCAACACTTTCACCCTGTCAATTGAATAACCCAAAACACCCCATAAAACCAAAATTTGGGTTATTTCTCCTGGTGAGCTGACAAACCTGTGTTTGTTTCACCAAACCTGTCTTCAGATAAACAGTAAAAAGATGAAAAACGCCTTCTAACAATGAGGATGGAGGTCCTCTTGTAAAGAATTTTATATCACTTGTTACATGATCCCATTCTTCTGCCAAGTTCAGTAGGAGTTCATACTTCATTGACAAATCAATAAATTCTATAAGCCTTAGAAGCTAATCATGCATTCATAAAGGAGGCAGGAGCTCATCTCCTCCTTTAGTGTGCAGAGGACACTTGGATACCTTTGCCCCGTGGATGGACTTAGCATAACATTTCAGACAGTAAATCAAGGTATTATAGTACCTGGGACTTTATCCAGAACTTTTCTTTTTGAAATATGCATTATAAAAATTTTGGTCTCACTTCAGCAAGTTTTCATATAAATAAATTAAGCAAGAAATATCTTTAATTACAGAATGAAGAAAATTGCTGCACTTGATGAAAGGTTGTTTATTCAGCACTGACAAATGCAGCCTAATGAATGTGAGAGTGCCAGATTTTATTCTTGCTGAAGATGTAGTCTTGTTTTTTTGTTTCCAGAGAGATTGTGGAAACATTTATTTTCCCTTTGACCCTGGCTGACTGACTAAACTAGTCATACTGAATTGTGCAATTCTTGATATGAAAACCATGTGTACAATGTAAGAAAGAAAAATGTATTTTAAAATTAGTATTAAGAGGCAAGAATCATAATTATTAATCACTATGTCAAGATAATTACTGTATGCAAGGGCAAATGAAGAGATTTTTGGTGGCATACTTAGAGCTCTCATTCTGCGTGAAAAGACTGGAGGCAAATAATAATGATTAGTACAGCTTAGCATAGTTTAGAAGGCACTGAATTAGCTAATGTGTCACATGAGAACAAACCTTTATTGACAGAAACTTTGGCTAATGCATAGCAATGGTAAAGAAGGTTAAGAGAAAACTGGCTTATCACTAGCAAAGGGTATTAACTGTATTATGGCATGATTCTGCAAAACCCCAATGAAACCATGTTTGAACACTGGCAGTCTATTTTGGCCAGCTTACTTGAAGACAGAATTAGGTTGATGAGAGTACAGCACGAGAAACAAAGATGATGAATGGGGGAAACAGGGCTTAAATATCAAGAGAGAACAAAGCATGATTTATTTAGTATTGAGAAAATACTATGAAGAGGAGATATGATTGAAGTATTTATAATAGCCACGGGTTATAAAAAATAAGCTCAGTGACTAATTCTTAGATTATTGGGCAGATCAGAACTAAAGGCGAACAAGGGTAAAAGGGAAAAGATGCAAGACAAATTTAATGAAACACTTCTCAGGAAGAAGAGAAAATAGGTAAAATGATGCTTCATGACTAAATTTAAGCAAAAGCTGGGGGACTGTGTGGGCTGGGTAAAAGCTTCTAGGGAGCATAATTTGTAATAGCTGAGACATGTCTCCATTTACACACACACACACACGAGCATCTGCTGCAATTTTAAAAATCATTCTTAAAGCAAGAAAGGTTAAGAGTTCATCTAATTTGAAAGAGGAAGAAACAAAACCATTTACTACTACTCCTTCATAGTACAGATGCAAACAGCCAACTCTAGTATTTTTTATGGTACTACTCCTTTAAGTATTTAGAGACAAATCACATAAATGTTACAGTAATCCAACAAGATGGGTAAACCTACTCCTTACCTAAAAAGCAAGACTTAAATTAATAAAACTATTCACTTCCAGTTGCACCGCTAAAGATTGTCAGCCAAGATCAGAAATTGGGAGTTCTCAGCTTCCATCAGCCATACCCTGCTCTCCACACACACACACTTTAATGAATTATTTACTTTTTCTTTACTATCAAAGAGGAGGCAGCTTTATTGCTTTATTCTTAAGGTGCACTTAATTATCCTTGAGCAAGCCAGTACTGTCCTCCCCAGCACTCTGTGGTATTTTAACAAGCTGTCTACATACTGTGTTCACACATTAAAGATGAAGGCTGATTTAATATGCTTATGTCTCAGCTTAAAAACTTGTCTAAACACAAACTAAGAAAGAAAATTAAAAGAAATATAAAAGGACCAAATCACACTGGATTCTAGACTAAGTGAAACATACCGAACATCTAGAAAATACTGAATAAAAATGCAAAACAAACCCCAGACACACACTCGGTCTGTATGACTCCTTGCTGCCTTTACAAACAACTTTTATTTAATTTTTCACCTAGTTTTGTTCCAGTAGGTAAGGACCCCATAAACAAAGACCTCTGGATGCTAAAGGCCTGACTGATCCTAACATCACTCTGTATAGCAGTCACTCTTGCCTTGTGCTTGATGGCTCCTCTGCATCATGCTCACCTGTGCAACTCAACATCCTTCTCTTTGAACATTTTAAATACACAAACAATAAATGGTGCAGTTTGCTTTCATCGGGCTTTTCACAAAAGTTTCAAGAGCTATAAAATTGGAACATAATGGTTACCTGTGATTCATAAAGTGACAGATGACCTGGGAGACCTCTACCCAGGAAAAATAAATCCTAAAATGCAATTTTCACACTCTGGGGTGTAACTACCCTGCCTTGGGAGTGTCACTGCAGTTTTGAAGGGATTAAAACAAAGAGCAGTCTCCATAACTAAGCCAGCTAAAAGTTTAATTAAATACAATTGCTTGCTGTGCTTCCCTTCCCCAAACAGCCTCATGCATATTCATCACTGTAATTACAGCAGTAAAAACCTCCACAACTAATTATGCCATGCTTCTCATCTTCTATATGCCTGGAATTTTTTACATAATTACTACTGAAATTAATTGCAAGTTAGTTAATTTTGCACTTTGTCCTTTCAAGCTTAATTGAAAATTAAAATTTTTCAAACCAGTCATTCTTGAAAGCACGGTGCCTTTACCTCAGATGGTGCCATAACCAAAATGTGATTTTAATGGCTTTTAGTAATATAGCATAGAGGAGTACTGTAAATTTTATCATTTAAAATAAGAGTGTTGCTCTAATACACATGAACCATATGCTTAGTAGTGCTACACTCTTCACAGAATATTCAGGATGCCCAGTGCCACTTGGCCTGTTATGCCATCCCCTGAGACATAGACCACTATCAGCCCCAGTTAGCTCAGATCGAGCTCAGACCTGGAATTTTATTTGACTGTGATTTAAGCATTGTGCCTAATATTTCAAGGGTGACTAATGACTTTGGATGTCCAGTTCTACAATCTATTTTGAAAAAGTAATGAACATTTCCTCCCTTAAAAGGTAGGGGTAGAGGGCAAGAGACAAAGTTTGACTTGGTCTAGAAAAATAATTGCATGAAAAATTTTGACTCATCCCAGTAGCAGACAGTCTCCAAATTTTCTAGGGTAGCCTCTGTAATCAATTATGATTTATTGATTTGGGAGTGCCTTCAGTGAAGGACACTGTACAATACAAAATCTTGCAACCAACTAAGGAAGCATCTAACTCCCATGCTGTGACAACAGAGAGAAGACACAGAACCCCTGGATGGGGATCCCAGCAATTTCCACAACACAACTGCACTCAAAGAGGACCAGTGACACACCTCAGCAAACCAAAGGAGATTTTGGGGGCCCACACCATATAGCCCCATGTAATTCAATCCACTATTAAGATTATTTTCATTTAAGCCTATGTCCTTAGGATCTTAGTGGCAACATTAGGGAGTTTTGCCCACTAAAATAATTCACTATTGTTTTAAACAAAACAAAGTCTGTATTTCAAACACCTTTTCAATCTTAACTTCAAAGCTTCAATCTTGCTGTGTTTAATCAAATCTATTTTTTTCACCTGTCAAGAAATCTTGCAAATTTCTAATCACATAGATTTTCAAAAGCACAAGAGAAGTTTGCTAAGAGAGCACTTGTTCCTTACTCCTCCGCAACCTCTATAAGCCACTGACTCAATGGGTAAATTTTCTCTTAGAATCTTTTGTTTTCAATTTCTGTAGAATCTTTCAATTCTGTAGAAATATTTCAACCTCTGTAGAATAGTTCAATATCTTGTTGCAACAAAAATCAGGGTGGCTGGAGAGTAATTAAAAAAGTAATTAATAAGAAAAAGCATTGAAAGTCAAGAGCCCAAGAATGCCAAGAAAGCTCTTTCAGCAAGTGTCGTAAAGACTTATGACAAGTGATCCTTACCAGTAAAGCAAATGAATACAGCATTTGTTCTGTCTCCTTAGTAAGAGCTGCCTGTGACTAGCTGTGAACCTGTGAGCCACATGTGTATTATTAACTAGGAGGTTCTGAACAAACTAGACTGGTACAGCATCAGAAAGCAATTATTTCTGTTCCACAGATAATCTGCAATTCAATGAGGAAAAACCCCTATGTGTTTACTATGTCCAATTTAAAAGTGAAGCAAAACATAAATTCCATTGTGCGTTTTCATAGACTGACTACAGTTGAATACTTCGAACCACATAAAATTGCAAAGCTCTTTGTAAACCAGCCTCAAATTTTCTTAACCAAAGAAAATTCATCCTGTTAATGGCTAGCAAGTGTTACACAGATGTATACACAAAAATACAATTAATGGTTTGGTGTGAAATTCATTATTTTTTTGTACTCTGCATCTTTATCTGATGGAAGTCTTCGATGCTCTTATCCAAACCTCAGAAAACATGCTTCAAAAATCCTAGTTCAGACCTCCTAAGGATTTCTCACTGCATACCTACATACCACACTAAGAAGCAATTTTAAAACCTAAAAAAACCAAGAAAAAAAAGAAGAAAAATCAGATTCTGTCAGTCTTACAAAGAGTCATTTATTTCAACTATCCCACCACAATACTTCTGCTTTAATTAAACATTAAATCAGTCAAGTAGGCATGCAGATTTAATTACTGCTGTGGTTTAAAATGAGCTTATTTCCCCTTGAAACCAGTGAAGGTTAGCAGGATGACCTCAGTATAATGGAAAATCCTCAGTCTGGCAGGATGCTGGACACGAATTTGTCCCTTATGGCACAGTTTAAATATCATTCTCAGTAATACAATGCTTACAAAGAAGCACTGGTTTAACAAGTTTAATCCAAACATACCTGAGGCCTATGGCAACTGAATATGTCACGGAAAAAACTCAACCTGTTTTAGGGAAAGAGTCTATTAAGCATTAACTTTGTCAGCTCAGTAAGAGTGGACCTGATGCAGAAGTCCCCAAATATCTTCATGTTTGATTGATACTTTTCTCCTCTGACTCATCATTGTGACCATTTCACTCAGCCACCGCGGTACAGGAGTCAGGGTTAGGTCACTTCAAGTGAAACAGTCAGAGCTCTCATAGAGAACAATGTGTGGTACAGGAAAGGGGAAAGAAAAGAGGAGTCTTCTAGGCCACATGGCATCAGTTCAAAGCGTTTCCCATCAGACAGGAGAGTGAGGATTGTCACCTTGAGCAGAGTCTCTTCCTGCTCACACCAGGGGTTTGGAAGAGACCAAGAACACACCCACCATGATGATGGTAACAAGTTCTGTTCTCTCCTGAGTTATGTCCTACAGGGACCTCTGGGATAGCTGTCAGCAATCTGAAACCCACCCACTGATTTCCAGACCTCTGTGAAGGAAAATCTGTGTATGTCTTCATCCTTTTTCTGCACCAAGATTTTTGACCAAGAATCTCAAAGGCTGTATGTCAGATGCAGACAGTGATTCTGGTTCTGGGCAAAACCCAAGCAATGAAAGCAATTACTTGCTTAGTGATAGATTTGAGTAGTTGAAAACAGGGCAAAGCTGTTTAGTAGGAAGCAACTACAGACATTTGTATTTATTAAAAAAACATAAGTATTCAGTGAAAAGCAACTGGCAGCTGAGAAGGTACTTAGTAATACAGTCCCCTTGCATTTAAAAATTGCAGATGTTCCTGAGTATCTTTGCAACTCCACTCTAATACTCTGTCTAGACAAAAACACCATAGAATGTATAACATATGACACTTTCTACATCCTCTGTGGGGATTAAGCAATAAATCAGGTTTTCAGACTCAGAAAAATTGCATTCTTTTGAAAGTGACTTGCCGAATTTCAGTAAAGGAAAGGTTTTCTGCCCTTGAGAATAAACCCATGATGCTTTAAGGATGAGTACCAAGAGATCATATCCAGGAAAATAATTGAACCAGTTTTGAAGTAATAGGACTGTAGAGATCAAGGAGAAAACAATGACATATTCTATGCTGCACAGCCTCTTTTCAATGCTGCATCTTACACAAACACTCCAAACTTGACACTCATTGTACAGAACAAATATTATGCATGTTCTTCATTGCATGCTAATTCTGTAACAGAACTGCAGCATTATGACATTTAACACAAAATCAGTATTCTTCTATTCTCCTTCTTCACTAGCATCTGAAAACAAAGGAAATTGGGGTTGTGTGACTCTTTCATCTCCCCCAAGTTACTGAACCTAACTAACCTTTAGGTTATAGCCTAACAATTATAGAGTTCACCCTGGAAACAGGAGATGCCAAGTCCCATACCTCCTGCAATGACTGCTTATGCTTTTCTATACAGTGCAACATGTAAATACATGAACCCTACTCATGGAGAAAGGAATACAGAGTTGCCTCCTCCCATGCCTCTTTTGCATCATCCTTCCTCTTTCTCCCCCTTACTAGCCCAAGGACTCTCCAATTCTCTCCTACAAAGCAATAAAATGTAATAAAAAGAGTGTTTCCACTCATATACCCTGAAGCTGTAGAGTTCAAGGCTCTCTCTTAAGGTGTTTTGCTCTTAATCATTTTAGGATGAGAGCAGCAAGGTGTTCCAAGGTGTTCCATTCTCCAACAAAGATTTAACTAACTGTGATAGAGGATGAAAGGGAAAATCAGCTTATGCTGGGTCTTTCTGAGGTAAGTGGATGCAAATGTTACATTTCTGGTGGAACTTAATCCTGTTTGTGCATGTGAGTCCTCCACCGTGGGAGTCTTTGGTAAATGAACTCCAGCTGAGAGCATCCCAGTCAGATACACGTGTGAAACCAAAGCCAAACTGCTTTGCCCCACCCAAATGGAAGCAGATACAGAACACTTCAGCTGCATTAATCTAGGTACCTTCTTGGACTAACTGCTTGCTATACAGGGGCACAGATCTTTTGAAACCACATCCTTCTCATTCTGTTGTCTCAACCATTTCCATCAGCATATGGGGGATAGATTAGCAACAAACTTTCTTCCTATGTCTTTGGCATCATTTCTTTGTTGAAACTCTACATGTAATTATTCATTTGCTTACTAGTTGCTTGCTGTTTCACTGCTAACTGGATATAGAGCATTTCACTTCATGAACCTTATTTAACAATCCTTTATACTGCACTGCCTTTTAAATGAGGGGCTGAGTGAAAAAAATCTACTGCATTATGTCATACAAGGCAAATACTTTCTTAAATAAGGAAAATTTCCTTTAATCTGAAGCCCGCAGACCAACTTCATCTGTTCTATTTACTTATACTTGGTGAATGCATGCCACAAAGCATAAGCATTTAGCATGGCAATACATGGTGTGAGATAAACATCTTAAATACTTTATGCAAATTCCTTCTTTTCCAGTTCACGAAAGCTCCTATCCATCCTATACCGTGAATTTTTAACACTTCAAGGGGTGATTTAAATAAACCCTAACTCAGACTGAATTGTATAGAAATAGTCCAAGGCTATGACTTTCTCCTGTAACTCATGACACCCTTATAAAACACATAGTACATACTCTTCACTATTTTTCTTGATACCTTATAGTAAACCAGGTATCCTGGAATTTTCCTTTCATCCCTTCACTCTGACAAACTCCTGATCATTAAAATATCATAAAAAGATGCAAGCAAATACTTTCATCTGTCTAGCAGAATATTCTGAAATAGGCTGAAAAGCAAGAAACAGAAGATACAGACTTCCACTATTCAAGCCAAAATGTGTCCATGGATTAAGTCTGCTGCTCATTACCAAAAGCTTTTTGGCAGGAAGAAAACATGCCAGGAACCCGTTCTCCAGTAATATATGTACGTGCATATGAGAAAAGAACACATCTGTTAAGACTGCAATTATGTTCACTTTTGATTACTCTGGACAAACAGTTAACAATTAACCTGCACTGCTGACTTAAAAAAAATTAACTTTATACCCCTTCTAGTTAATTCGGATGCTTCTTCCTCAGGAAGAAAAATACATTTTTCTGTAGTACCCAGAGCTGTGAGTGCAGGTTTGCTGTTCTGCCTCGTGGTTATACCGTGCATTTAAATCATACACCATTTAAGATAAAATAATACGAAGTTTATGATCCTGTCGGTTTTTAAAAGCTAATGATATGTGCTACTTAAAGCAAACTGCAAGCCCAGTGGGAGGCATTATAATTAATACAGTTTGTTCAAAGAAAAACAAATGCAATTCCCCCTCATCTGTCAGCCAGCTGTACTGCAACCTGAATGCAAGGAACACGGAACAATAAAGCAAGTGTGTGAGAAAATCAGACAGAACTGGGGCTCGACAAAGAACAGTAAGAATATAAGCCAACTGCACCAATATCAGGCAGAAAGATTTGAGTTTTACAACATCTATTTAATAAATATAAATTTTCCCTATCTGCTCTGGTTTCAGGTTTATTTTTCCTAGCAGAGATTAGCAGGCAATTTCGAAATACTCTCTCCCAAGGAGAGCTCTTCAATTGTACATATAAATTATGAGAGCTTGCAAATGCAAGCACAGAAGAGAAGCATAGTAGAAAACAGAGGAAAGAACAAAGAAAAGTTTGCACAGCAGAACAGGCCATGGGAATTTCTCCCCAGTCCCTGAAATCACATCCACACCAATCAGTGGCATCCCATTAGCCACTAATCTTATATTGATTCTAATCTCATTTACACTAGATTAATTACTACAATACCAGATGACTCACTACTCATTTAAAATGGAGTATGTTATACTCAGATCAGGTCCTTAACATTTTGACAATCTTGATTCCCCCACAGCAACTAGTCTTGCAGAATTCCTCTCAGTAACATCTCCAAAGCCATTCTTTTAAAATTTTTTTTTAAAACAACACCACCAACAAAACCTCAAGACTGTCTGTCAAGCACTCACAACAAATTCGATCAGTGCTTGGTAACAGTTTCATGCTCCAATATTAGTTTGGTAACAGTTTCATGTTCCAATATTAGTATGGTACTTCCAAGCACTTGCTGAGGCTTGAAACGACAGAGACATTTCATTTTTCGCACTGACGTAAATGTAGATTTATTAACGTGCTGTGCTGCTGAAGTAACACAGCTCCCATCTGAGCGAGAAACCAGTCTTGTGGACTACAGGTTAGCCAACAGCTTCCAGGTAGGACACGTGGATGAGAACAGGTATCCTTGGTAGAAATCAATCTAGACAGCAGTAGGGACGCAGCCTCCTCCCCTCCTGCTGAGCCCAAGTGGCCCAAGAGCTGTCAGCTGAATATTCAAGTTGAGGTGCACATGAACATTTGGCTGAGCAGCAATGGATTGTCGGGCATGTCTTCACACACAGACCTGCACAGCTTCACCCTCCATCATCGCTGGGCTTCAGTTATGACCAACACCTGTTTCTATCTTTAAATAAGTAACAAATTAATACTTAACTTTGAAAAATAAGGAAAATATTCCACCAGGTCTTCTCCACACTATTTATAAAATTCACCTGGCCCATGAGAGGAGTGATTGCAAGAGGGGTAAATCAAGAACCTTCCTCTTAGCATATTTCCCCTCAAAATACAGGGTATGCATTTCTTCTAATTGGGTTAAAAGGAAATGGGTGGGTAATGACATGCACTGCAGATCTACTTAGAAAGAAAATGACTCAAAATCTGGCATTCATGAAGTTGTAAATAAATTAATCTTTTCTTGCACTGTTTCTTCTTCCCTCCCCCCACACCTCTACAAACATGAAAAAAATCAAAATCTAATTTATGCAAGTCCCAACATTTATCTTGGTACAAAACTTCTAATAATATAGTATTTTTCAAGCAAAAAGGGCAATTCTAAGACCACACAACCCACAGGAACTCAGGATGGCATCCCTCAGCACCCAACTGGGTAAGTGAAAAACTGCTGTCACCACCAGCATCAGATCTCCTCCTCAGAGCTGATTATTGTATTGCTCTAATTTTTGCTTAGCTCGGTATTACAGAGCTGTGTATATGATATATACATCATACTTGTTTGGAAGTGTGACCACCATGAAGAAATGCAATAATAGATAACCGTTTTATTGCTCACTGACTACTATAAATTTCAATAACTGTTCCAGCCTCTGTTCTTCTCACTTGGCTTTCATACTCGTTAAGGGAATGATGTTTTTGCCTCACACAACATACTGACCCCATTTGCTGGATTTTCAGCTTGACTGGTCTTTTCTTTGAACTGATGATTTAAAGTGGTAGATAGTGTATTTCTAACACATTTATTCAGGAAAGACTTATTGATATCTTTTAAAATTGGGTAACCTGAGGACTGTTTCACTTAGCTATGCACAGAAACTGAATAGAAGCAGCTGAATGAGCAGCACTCAATATAGACTTCACATCAATGAACAGCATAACCCACATAATATTTTACATGATGTGGGGTTTATATTAATTCTTTCCAGTATGTACAGAAACATATAAAATTCAGAATGGTAAATGGGTTTAAATTTTAATGGTTTAGAAGTATCCTTTCAGACTCAGCTTCTGAAGATGCCAAAACAAAACAGTGTCTTCTCACATATCGATTATAAGCAATTAAAGAACAAGAGCTGTTCTTTGCTGAGTTGAGGGGGAACAGGAGCACACCAGCTCTGGATCGTCATTAAATCAAGAAGCAATGAGTCTCCTCTCCCTCGTACCTCCACAGCACTTGTGTCATCCCCCAAACTCCACAGGGTTTGTATGTTGTAACTTCAGGGGAACAGAGGCTGCCATGTACACAGACTGTGTGAACATGATCGTTATGGAGATGCTAACAAAGAAACTACTTCCCAAGTAAAAACCCTCAGTAGAACACCAGATGCTTCTTCCTGCTGTTAATTAGTAACAGCAAAAATTCTCCCCCACCTCCGTAATAGAACAAAAGCCACTTTACCAAATGAGCCCCAGTGCCTTCTCTGTTCTCATGTTTACTTCATGCTTTGGCCTTCATCACTGATTTGCAACAAAAGTTCCTCTTTCTCTATCTATTTCCAAGAAGAGCAGATCTGAATGAGCATAAACTTATCTTTTGAGGAAGAACACTCTGGAAACACTTTTAATTGCATTGTTTTAGCGAGCAGGTATTCATCTCTTCCTGATAATTAGTGGATTTAATTAATAAAGATATTTTTTCAAAGAACTAAAATATTACTTTCTAATGCACACCAATCTTAATGAAAAAAAAAACCCACATAAAATCAGAAGCAGGGATAACATACCTAGAGTCATTAGCATTATATGTCAAGACTACAAAAAGGCTATCCAAGCACTTTATCCTCTCAAGAGACAAAAATTACCTGTGTAAGCAAAAAATATCCAACAAAAACCCCCAAAACAAAACAGAAAATAAGAGAGAAATGATAAACTTTCATTCATCATTA
Organism: Lycocorax pyrrhopterus obiensis; assembly: GCA_014706295.1. Taxonomy (NCBI): domain Eukaryota; kingdom Metazoa; phylum Chordata; class Aves; order Passeriformes; family Paradisaeidae; genus Lycocorax; species Lycocorax pyrrhopterus. Next base: position 17,674,516 of record JACSVZ010000007.1, on the reverse strand, counting down.
CTTACTTGCACACACAAAGCAAAAGAGCGACTTAATCATATTCTGATATTCTGATACTTCTATTTAATTACTGGACTAATTTTAAATGAAAATGTAAAAATATGAAAAGGAATAAAAACATTTGATAGAGGGATTTAGAGGTCAGAGTGAGTATTTTGAGATCATAAGGTAAATGCTGGTTTTGCAAATATCCTCTTGTCCCCACAGTATTTTTTTATATAACTCTAAAGTGTTATCTTATAGGAATTCCTAGGTGAAATGGATCTTCAGTATTAAACTGTATTCTTGCTGCTCAAGAGGATTAACAAGGCATAAAAGAGTCATGCTAAAAAACAAAGACTAATGTCTAGAATCAGACTGTGTTGATCAGAAGGGGAACTACATTTTTTCTGTTGCAGTTCAAATTGCTGACTGATACAAGCATTTTCCACAAACAGAAAAATGCCCATTTCACCCATGCAGAGGTCACACAGCAGTCCTGCCGGCAGTCAGGGTAACAAAGTATTCAAAGCGTTTTTGGGAAACTCCACACACAGGAGCTCCACATGGCTAGAAGTGAAATAATCTACTAGGAGAAACCCAATTTGAATTGAACTGCAAACATACAGCAGGATCCAATCAAGATCACCCTGTTCCAAGACACCTTGTTGTACGTGCCCTGGCGAACCGCATGAATGAACTCCTAACTGTTCCAAGGGCATGTCCAAAGGAGAAATGGATTCCCAACTTCTTCCTGAACAATGTTTTCAAGTGAACTTGTGACAGTACGTTTCTGTCCTGGTGGATATAAATAGTTACTGTCTTTTTAATGTCTTTTTACAAGGGCATGTAGCGACAGGACAAAGGGAAATGGCTCTAAACTGAGAGCAGATTCAGATTAGGTATTAGGAAGAAATCATTTATGGTGAGGGAGGTGAGACACTGGAAGAGGCTGTCCAGAGAAGTCATAGATCCCCCATCCTGTTAAAGGCCAGTTTGGATGAGGCTCTGAGCAAACTGATCTAGTGGAAAGTGTCCCTGCCCCTGGCAGAAGGCTTGAAACTAAATGATCTTTCAAGTCCCTTCCAACCCAAACCAGTCTATGATTCTATGATTAAGAAAGCAATCAACAAACAGTTTATATAATCTCCAACTACACCCTTTGAAGATAAAGGAAGTGCTACTGCTATCTTAAAAATTTGGGAAAAAAATTATTGTGACAGAAACTTGCTGTAAGTCACATAGTAGGATCACAGATGATCAAGGAACTAAATTCATTCTCTCAATTCTTAGATTAGATGGCCCAAGTGTCAAGGATGCCTTTTTTCATCTTACAATCTCTGGTAGCAATTACAGTGTGTCAGGAAGCCTTTAGACAGATCATTCCCATATTTCTCCTCTAGCTAAAAGCAGAATAGAAAAAGCACAGAAGTATTTTTAAAAACAAAAATTATGTCTTTCTTGATTTGCAAAACCAGTTGCCAACAATGCAGATCCTCTTAGTAACACTGAGAAGGATCTAGAGCAAGGAATACCTTCACATACTCAGCAAGTAAGCACTCTGAATTGCACCGTCAAATGCCTGACTAAATGTCAGACTCCTTCCAGCAGCTCTCTTCCTTCTCTGGAGGATGCATTCAAAAAGCTAAGCTCCACAAATACACCTAGAAAATCCTTCTTCCCTAGTAAGATGCTCTGTTATAGAGAGATCATTAGAATTATTATAATATCAATAAAACAGCAGATTAAGATCACAAGACTTATCAGCAATACCCTGCTCCTGAGTCTGTCAATGCAGCCATGGCTACGCCAGCACAAGCAGCTGGGATGTTCTCATTTACTTTGCAATTGGTCTGGAGTACAAACAACAATAAATTCTGAAGCCATAATGGACTAGAAGATTCAGGACAAAGAAATGACATTAAAACATCCTTCTTTACATCTCTGAATATTAAGACAGCTCCTGCTTTTAGGTGAAGTCTATTCAGTGCAGGATGGTAGTAAATGAAGCATGCAGTGAGTGTCTGCTCACAGATGGGGCTTCAATACCTTTCCTAGATTAGTGACATTCTGCTGAGCCACTGCATCCCCAGCACAAGTGTGCAGTCTGAAATCAAAAATACCTGGGCCATAATGCAAAGTGCTTATTTGGGTTAAGAAATTTCCTCAAAACAAGCGCCTGTGTCTGAAAACATTGTGCTGGATAGGCATCATCAGTCTTTCTTCAGCTGACCTAAATTCAATATTGCAGTTATCAACAAAAATACTGGTCAAATCTGTACCTCTGACTGACAAACAGCGCGCGTTCCCAGGATTAATGATTCTGGAATCGTGGTCTCATACCGATCCTATCCTCTGGTACAAGGCAGTTTGAAGGAAGACAGTATTGATCATCAATGCCTTACCCATGGGCATACATTTTAATTCTCTGGGGTTGAAAAACAGGGTGTTTGTATGAGTGCTTTAAGTTTGTTCATTTTTACAGTAACTGGCTACTTGTAGAAATTCTACTGTAGTTCAGGGGCAATGTTATTCCCATGGATCAGGGAACAAAAGAAATAGAGGGTAGAGAAACAGAGTCACATGGTTTGCATACAGTTATCACAAAGAAGGCAAAGAATTTATAGTACAAAATGATGCAAACACAAAGAGCTTAATGTTAACCTGATGTGATGCCAAAGAAATAAAATAGACTGAAAAGAAAATATTTGACAGTACATTCTCTGGATCATTAACAATGTCTAAAAATATCCTTGGTCAGCAGCTTTTCTTGACACAAGCAATCTGTTCAGAAAGGCAAGTCAGCCTCCCACTAAATCCTGATCAATAAAAAAATCCACAGGATACAGTAACATCTTCCCTTGGCAAGTTAAATAACCAGTGTTTTAAACATCTGACTAAGCATGGTAGTAAGGGAACTAACAATTAAAGTAGCAGAAAGCTGTGGAGGCACATGAGGGAGAAGTGCAGAAGTTGGAAATATTAATGTTCAAGCCGCACGTCAAAATGCCTCTCATAAGCACTTCATTTACATAGCTGATCTGAAAACTCATGTAAATAAATATTTCCTTTGGAAAAAATATCTACTTGGCATACAAGAATCAATCACATGATTACATGTTAATAGACAGAAACAGAATGCTCTGAATGCATTTAATTATAGTAATGGGAACCAGAAGGGAAAACATTACCCACTGGAGTGACAGAGGCGATGGCAAATTATTCTGATAGAAAATCAAACATATTATTCCAGAGCTTTCTATGTGTAGCCCAGAGAAAAATGATCTTCCCTTTGCTCTAACAATTTTAAACCCAAAACAAACTCAGCACTTACACGATACCATTAATAGCAATACAGAAACTAAAATATAACTAGCTTAACCCCGGCATGGCACAATTATATGAAAGGCTGATAATCCCTGTAGAGTGACTGTAACACACCAGAAAAGCTCAGCCACAATACAACCCAGAGCTGACTTCTTTATCTATACCACAGAAGCACAGCAGCTCTTGAAACAGGCACAAACTTACTTAGCAGCAGCTCAAGACATTTCACTCATCCATGACAGAGGCCATGGAGTTGTCAGCACAGGAAATTATACACAACTCTGACATTCAAGTGTGAAGTTTCTAATTTTAAAGGTTCATCTCAAGAAAGGTCTAGCTCAATTTTTATACAGCAAAGTGTCTGAAGTGGCCTATTTTCAAGTCATAAAAATGTGATGAAACAGGAATACCCACAGCAAAATATCTGGGGCAAAATATGGGAAGTATTCCAACATTATTTCATCTTTCAAATCAATCTCTGTATTGGACAAGGAGCAAAACAAAAGTTTTGACTGTTAAAGCCCACAGTGATGAGTTGAATATGCATGAACTAGATGGTGAAAATGAGCCCACCAGCAGCAGAGATGCTCTGGATCTGCTGCTCTCTGGAAGCCAAGACTATGCTCGTTCCAGAGGGTGGCAGGTTTTACCACGGAACACTCACACTGCAGCCCACAAGTCTCCCCTGACAGTGAGACAGCACTCGGGGTGTGACAAACCTGTGATGGTTCGCTGCTTCAGAATGAAGCCTTATCTTCATCCCTATATGGCTGCAGATGCCAGGACAACAAAAAATGCAACTGATTTACCTTGCTGGTGCGAGGATGAGGAGTAGTAGTCAAACCAGACTGCAGTAAAGACACTGCAGAGGTCATATTGAGTAATTATCAAGTTACTGCTTTTCACTCTAAGCTTAAAACCACATGCAAGTGATCAGATTTGTATATTTAAAAAAACTGACACTCACCTCTAGCTACATATATCATTTATTAAATATTGTGCAACAATCAAACTACAACTCCAGTAGTGCTAAGAAGCTGCATTCTCCGTGTTCTCGGCATAACCTGCACAAGAAAAGTTCTTTGTCAAACATAAAATTCTCTATTTAATAGGTGAAATTCACTTCCATCCTGAAGAGCAATCCCAGCTTCATCCACTGCAAGCTTCAAAGTCAGAATTCACGGACTAACAAGCTTTTAAGGTTAAAGACATGTCAACTAATGTGCCTAGAAGTATGATCTTGAACCATCTGCCTATTGAATCCCCTTCCCCACCATGAAAAGCTAGAAGGAATTTATTTTCACAGAAGGATGGGACAACTTGTGAATGCCATTTCCAGTAGCACTTGACAGCACTCACAGAAAGTAATTTTGGCACCATGTACCACACGTTGCAGCTTCACAGAAGAACACTATTCTCCCAGTGCAAATAAATCCTCCCATGCACATCACCTGTCCCTACCAGCTCCTGCCTGTACATGACTACCACCCACAAGGAGACTCTAATGAGCCTTCTAATTCCACTTTTCTGGTAGGTGAACTACCTGGTGGGGGAACTCCCAGAGTTGCCTTTTATCCAGGAGAGTTCCAGGCAATGGGGTATTTCATGGAACATTCTCATTCCCCTCATGTTGGATCACACATTCAACCAAGAACAAACATATCAGGTCTCCAGATATAACAGGAATAAAGCTTTGTCAAATATCCCTCCCCCGACAAACACTTCCTGTGTTGTACTAGAGAAAACTAGGAACTCAACACTAATTTTTTTTTTAAACCAAATAGGCAAAAGTTTTTGTTCTATGTATTTTCACACGGCCTCACGACACACACTTTTTCTTTAGGAAAGCCAGCAATTATGCAGCAGTAACTCCCCAAGCCTTAGTGGGATGCACACAATGCCACGCAGGACACTGTCTCATTTGGCAAACACTGCCATCACACTGTTAGATTTGTTTGGTTTCCACTGTCAGGATGGTTTAAACTTCTAAAGATTAGTTATAAATCAAAGCAACATGACTCTTTTTCAAGAGAACAGATAGTCCTAGCCAGCTTTTGCAGACGCATCTCATGCAGCTCTATAGACAGACACTAATTCTCTTGGCAACTGCACAAGTTAACAAAACCACATTTACATAATAAGATTGTGAAATAAACTCTTGGAAACCAAGAATTTCAAAGTTAACAGTCAGCTCTTTGTCAATGTTAATGATGTGCATACTTGCGTGCATGTGAGTGGGCAACAATCATCTGCAAAATGAAAAAACTGCATTAGCATTAAATTTTGAATTTTCTGTGTCTTGCTTGGGTTGCAGATTTAATTACTTTTTAATACAGGCTTCTTGTCCATTTTCTGAAAAGGGAAATAAATAGAGGGTTATGAAAAATGAAATGCATCCACAGAATTTTATTGCTTTAGCCAACTGATTATTTTAAACTGTTTTAATGTTTTGAAAGCTTTGTCTCAAGTAATCAAACACCACTTTAAGGAGGCTGTTCATGATATTTATGAATGCAATTGCTACAGCAATTTATTCTCAAGCTATTAGCTCATTGGGTCTCATAAGTCAAACACAGGATTAGGGTAAATGAGTTTCCTGAGATGCCTGTGACAATGCAAGACAGGAAGAAAGGGAAGAAAAAAGCTACTGCCAACAGTAAAACATAGGAATTCAGCAAGTGAAACTCGCATTTATCAGGAACACTGCCCCACCACCACGCTAGAAGATTCACAATATTCAAGGCTTTGTCTCAGATGAAAGTAGAAGATTCTCACTGAAATACAGTCCTGCATTTTAAGCGTCAATACCTGATTTGCAGTTTACTGGCATTTTTCACAGGACTCAGATTACAACTTCCCTTAGTCTGTGCCCCATCGCCCTCAATGAAATTCCTCTGGAAAGGAAAAAAAACCCCACAACTGCCACTACCACAGCACAGAGTGCTCACAGAGAGCAAAGCAGTTCCTCTGTGCGAGCTCTCAGGACTCCCACTTTGCCTTCTGGACTTCTCTGAACACATTTCTTCCGAGCAAGCTCTTGTAACGAATTTCACTACTGCAACTGTGCAACAAAAAACTGACAGTAGGATGTACCTAAAAGAAGGCAGACTGAACAACCTGAGCTTTGGAAGCCTATTTGGAAGCATTTTAAAGATGTGTGTTTTAGGCAACATGGCATAAAATACAGTGATAAGCTGTAAGAAATGATAGTGAGTCTGTAGAGTGGGAAATTCCCTCTGTCCTGTAGGAACAAGAACTACACCAGCACTAAGGATTCCTGCTGCAGTGACAGTTGTCCCTCAATGAACCAAACCTGTGCTTCATTTAAAGTCCACTTGGGCAGAACATAGGTGGCATTGTAATTCATAACAGTAAACACTTTTAAATGACAACAGACAGGAGTTTTGTCCTTGCAAGGACTGAATGTTCATAACCTTGGCTAAGCAAGTGAAACCAGAGAAAGCAGCAGCTTTCTCCAGGGCTGACAGAACATACGGCTAAGCTGCAGCCTGAAATCAAGAGGGAAAAGACAGGTTGATAATCTCTTCCGAAAATGCTCCTACTCACACTTTACTGTCAGAGAACAGACCTCTCCCTCTCCTTTCTTAGACTGCATAGTGGTAAAGGACCTTGTCTTCCACTTACACCTACTTTTGCACCTTTCCCACTAGCACTTCTCCACCAACAGAACTAAAACCACATCAGCCAAACAGCAGCTGTTGCACACACCATTTACCACCAGAGGTGGAAATCTGCCCAGGGGAAGGGTGACACCAAACTGCCAACGCCACAAGGCTCAGCAGAAAAACCTAGAGCTTCTCATGTCACTAAGAGACACTGTCCAACAGGCAGCATCCCTTTCAGATTCACCAGAAAATGCCAAATAAGTTGGTGTGGGGGACACCAGAGAATTTTCCCCAATTAGAGAGAGAACAGACTGCCTTCAGAATAACCAATACAAGCAATAACCACTCCTTTTTGTGTTTTACAGTGGGTAATATACTCCCTCATTTCAGCAGGGCACCCCTGTCTCAGCAAATGAAAACCACCGAACATCCACCTGCCCTTCCAGGCACTCTGCCTGAACGGCAAAGGAAAGGATTTTCACCAGCAGTGGTGAAGCAGGGGCTGCCAGTGAATGAATGTGAGATGGAGCAAGGAATGACAGAAGGAAAACGCCTTTTAACAAGCAGCAGCAACAACTGTAAGTTTTAAGAGATACTGGTGGGGTGGAAGAAAGGAAAAGAGGGACTCATAGACTTCACTATTATGAACAAAGAGATCCCCCTTTCTACCTCACTGAATTCCCTCTGCCTCTTCTCCTTCTACCCTCTGATGGAAGGTCTCCTAACCAGGTCTATTTTCTGGACGTTTCATGCAATACTTGGCAAGTAGAACACTTTGCTGCTGCCTGAAATCATTTTCATACAGCTTGAAAGCGCCTAAGAAAACAGATGCTGTTGAGCACTCGCTGAGTCTGCAGCAGAGCTACCTTTCCCCCACAGCAGCTGGACACCAGGCAGAGTTCCCTCCCTGCAACCAGCCCTGTCCATTCCCTGGGCCAGGCAGGGGACAAGGGCCTGGAACTGGTACCTGCCCAAGGAACAAGCTAAAGTCAAGGAACAAGGGAGGGGGAAACTCCCATGCATTTATCCCCAGCTCACAAGATATACTTCCAGTCTGAAACACTAAATGTAAAGTATGTAGGGCAAAAGTAAGGTTTAGAAATTGAGATCTAGCAAAAACATAAATAGGTAATAAATTCAGCTGGACTGAGGATGGATTCATGTGATTTACCAGTCACTGACTCTGAAAATCAACCTCAGTCACTTCCATCCATGGAGAGAGAAACTAGTGCCAAGAAAAATGAAAGAGAATCCTTGTTTGATCATTGTTTTGAGTTCCAGAGATCAAAAAAGCCCAAACAGTATAATAAATAATAAAAAATGAAGTCATAACATCTGTATCCCTCCTGTACTCCTCTGAAATGAAGCACCTATGCAAACATATGAGACTAGCAGGGAAAAAACCTTCTAACAGATAGAATGCAGAGGACAGAATGAGATCAGGACAGGTTGAACCATGTACAAAATGGCAATAGAAAGGTCAATGTTTGAAGATGAAGCCACAGGGCAGCAGTTTAATAACTTTCTAATGACAAAATGGGCCTAAATGCAGCTGACCTAACCATTGGAAAAGTAACAAGCTAAAAGACAAGCTCAGCGCTACATGATCCTACCTCTGGACAATGAGAATCTTCTTTCAAGTGTTATTTAGCAAGACTCAGCAAGAACTGGTCCATGAAATCTTAATAAAAAAATGTAGCTGGGATGGAGTGTTCATTAAAAGCAGGGAGCACACTTAATGTACAATTCACAGAAAGACTGGAAACAGCCCAGTGTAGGGCAAAGCTCACTAATCTCAGCATCGGTTTTCACCCAAAACAGCTGAGATAAATTCACTACCCTATTAAGGAAATCAAAGATCTAGAGAGTTTTTTCTGGATGCAAAAGACAAAGGAAAGGTAAAAGTTAAGAGTATTCTGCACTACAGGCTTGTAGAGGCCCCGAAACCACACAGGCTATGTAACACTTGAGTATTCCTTGGCTTTCGAGCAGAGGTGAAGCTAGAATAGGAGAGCTGCAGTTAGAATAATCCCCCAGAAACAGTAATTAAATCCTCACAGCCTGAGATGCTGAAATTTAGACTGAACAAAGCATAGGAGAGTGGTGCAGGACAGGGCAAACTGAATTGTCAGGATATGGTGATCCTTTTTGAAGCCTCTAACAGGAAATAAGTGGAAATAAGGACTCTGATATCTGTTCCAGTCAGCATTCTTTCAAGCAGGGAGAAGCCTTGCTTGTATTAAGTTATCTTTGGTGCTTCATTATTTACCTTGTTTAAAGAAAACCCCCATTGACATTATATAAAAAGGGTGATCTTTTCAGATTTGCCTAAGAGTACAGAACCTAGTAGAAGTTGACCTTACTTGTGCATCTAAACATATGCTTTTTTTGGCTTTTTTTGTTGGGATAGAGCCATAGCACACATAAGAGAGACACAATTCTTTCTCTATGTGAAAAGGGCAGAGGTGTGCAGCACCCTCTTCATTTCCCTGGCTCTCTCACTGCATAGTAAAAGTAGAAGGCAAAAGGGTATGAAAGAGAAAAGAAAAAGGAAGAAGCTAAAGAAGCCCATCCTAACTACCAAGAGAAGAGACAGAATATGATGTGATTGCAATTCCAGAGGCAACTCCCATAAGAGTAAAGTAATGGTTTTGGTGAGACAGTCCTGCAGCCCCTGGAAAGTAACAAATTGGAGAAGTCTGATTAAATTTTTTCCCTCCCCTATCTCCCACAACTGAAAAACTTGGGGAAGAGTGGAGCAGAGAACTCCACCCTGTTACGCATGACAAAGACTTGTGGTTGAAAAAAGCCAGGGGAGATTTTTCTCTGAAGCATCACTCACAGAACTCGAAGCAGTGAGGAATGCTTCTAGACAACTGCTGGCAGCAGCCTGCACTCAACCCAGCTGCAAAGGCTTCCTTTCCCTCCTCCCTTTTAATGTACGAGCAGGCAACAGTTCCTGCTCTGCACCCCAGCCTCTGCAAAGCCACATTTGCTGCTGTGTGCTGCACATGGCTGGGGTTGGCCAAAGGCTTGCCCCCAGCTTACACTCCAGAAGCGGACTATTAACCCAGCTCTTGTGGAAACTTCCTCCTCTAGCAGATGTTTAACGCAGTAACCTCTTTCAAGACACACCCCCCCACCACCTCCTTCCACTGCAAGGGCTTGGTTCCGGTGTCCAATGGGAATGTACTGCAGCCAACAAATACATCTTATGTCAAAAGCATCAGAACACTGCCCCCACCTAGCAAACCACAGGCAGAGAACTGCTAGCAGCATCAGAGAAACTCGTGACATACGCTATAAATCACAGCCATAAAATATAAGCAGTACAAATAATATGGTAAAAAAGGCATAAAGGAAATTCCTGCTCTAACAGCTATAGCACAACCAGAGCAGAAACCGACTCCTTTTCTCACCTGATTGTGAACTGCAGACACCACTAAACTTACATTAAATCTCTGCTGAAAGAAACACACGGCTGCTATGAATACTGCCAGCTGACAATGTTCTTGTAGAGGGCCACTGTCTGGCAATCACATCAGAAAGAGATGTGGTCCAGAGGTGGAACAGAAAGGAACGTATACCCAGTCTTCTCAGGGAGACGTGTGATTCCTCCTGCCCGTGGGTTTTGAGGGTTTTCTTATATTTGTTTATGTTTTAAGCCTAGATGATCTCCTGCCCCTCCAGGGTGACACTAGAATAGGAGAACAATGATTCGGTAGGAGAGATTTACCTGAACACAGCAATGAAACTTTGTGGTATTTTAACTAGAGGTAGTAAAGCAAAGTCTGGATATGGCTTAGTGCACAGTTCCCCTTGTCTGACACCTCCAGAAAAGCCAAAAAACTACATGTGACAAAAGAGCAAGATGCAAACACTGAAGACAGAAAGAAACCAGAAAGCAAACAAACAGAAACAAGCAAGAAAAAGCCCCTGATTGTTTACAGGAAAGAAGGCAATTTAAAAAAAAGGGGGGGGGGGAAAGCACAAATTTGACTTAATTTCTTTACTTGAAGAGTTTTTCCAACAAAAGAAAGTAGAGAATATGGTGAGGGTGAAATGATGAATGAAGGAGCACAGAAACAGGAGAAACAGGTTCAGTGTGTTTCCTCTACTCTGTATTTATGCCAGGCTTTCTGGAAAGATTGACAATATTATTGATGTACAGGTAAGAAAGGCACAAACCAAAAGCATTCCTGTACCTTGCTGGGAAATTCATTATTCAAAGGTTAACTCATTGCACAGTGTTTTTCCATGTGCTTGGTTTCCACCTCAGACAGGCCATACAGCTTGCAGAGGCATCTGTTGGGATATGTCTCCAAAATGTGGGCTCACAACACCGCGTCTGCACATTTCCTCAGGCACCTCCAGCCAGCGCTCCTTCACATACAGAGTCTTGAATTACATCCACCTTGGCCAGGAAGGCACTCTCTGAATATTTTCTTGCAATTATCAGTCACGGCAAGAACCTGATCTCATGTGGCTGCCAACTAACCATCAACTGGGATTTACATATCAAGAGGTGCAAAAGGTAGTCTGGAAAACAAGGGGGAGGCCAGCAGTGGCTTCTACGAACATTCAGTGATTCAATCACACTTGTGCTGTGAACTCAATGAAAAAAGCAAGAATTTGGGCTCAGGATTGTAAACCTTGGCAGCTAATTCATCACAAAACTGATGGTGTGTGCATATGAACAGCAGGTTACCACCATCTCAGTCTTAACTATATGAGCTGCCTCCCACACAATAGCAATTGATGAGACCATGGCCAACTGACCCTTTCACAAAATGCAATTAAAAAAAAAAAAGTAGGAGGAGCATGGCTTAAGCCTCTACCCATGATGTGCAGCTGCTATTTGCACAGCAAGCTCTGCTCACTGCCACCAGGCCTTATCTTTTATCCCAACAGCTGCTTCCATCCTCTCATTCCTGCTGTAGCCACCCTGCTGTCTGAGCCCATCTCTGAAGAACCTCCCTACCTAACCTATCCGCAACACACCTGTTCCAATCTGGTCAGACAAATTAGGCTTTAATACCAAGTAAAAACATCAAAAAAAATCAACCTGGAATTTGTTCAGTTTTGAATGGAACATACGGTCTTCTCATCCCCCTTTTTGTGGTTGATCACAGTTGACCAGTTTCTAAACAAGGATACAACTTCAGCATTGCATTCCTGAAGTCACATACTTACTGTTCTCTAATTCTAAAGTATGAAAAAAGAAAATTAAATTTGATGGTCACTTACTGTAAGGACACTCTCTTTCCCATACAATATTCCTACAACTATGGGTTCTTACAAGTATCAGTGCAAAATACCTTGCAGAGCTTGCATTTTAATTGCACATAATGTTCCCTTTCCCTCAAACTAAGTCCAAACCACCTCCTCACAAACCAGTCAGCAAGGCTCCAGCCACCAGGGACTTCAAACTTATCTGACACAACAGTTCAAGTTTTAGCTCAGAAAACCTCTCAGGTGTAGAACCTGTGCTGCAGCATAGTCCTAAGTCTTCTCCTGTAGAGAACTTACATAAACACTATTTGCCATGGAAAAGCCTACCTCAAAAAGTCTAAAAGTGTTTTCTTGACAGTCATTACTCAATCAAGGTTGGTGTTTGCTTGCTATTCAGCATGAAGGAGGCAGAGGGAAATGACAATCTAAGAAAAATCACTTGAACAAATGGAACAAGTTAGTTTTTAATTCCCACAGGTTTTAGTGCAGTGTAACACATTTCCTAATCTCTTAAGAAAAACACCAGATCCTCAAGATTATTTCCACTTAAGAACTCGTTGGTAATCACTGCATTTACTGTAGTACAATAACGCTGTTAGAATAAATGAAGCTTTGAAAGCTTCTGCTTTGAAGCCTCAGCAGATGTACTTCAGAACCAATGACCAGACCCCAGAGTGACTGGCTGGTGCACTTCAGGTGACTGACAATACTCAGAAATGATTAATTATATTTATTTTCTTCAAATGACTTAATAACCTTTTATAAACCTTTCAAAAGTTAAAAGTTTGGTATTTTTCCCATGCAAAATAGAGACCAGGCACACAACCCAAACTGCCCAAGGTCATTAACCACACCAGTAGCACAGAGCATGAAGTGGCTCCAGCTGCTGCCACCTCTGTGCTCAGGACATGAGAACAGGCACTCCCAACTGTCCCTGCCCTCAGTCGTGTTAATGGAAACACTATTTAATCACAGGGCATAGGTATCAACAGGAGTTCTGAACCCAACGCTTCCCACTCACCAGGCTGTGACCTCCCTTAATAGCCCATACCCATTTTGACATCTGAACTGAAATTGAACAGACATGCTAAAAGCACTTTATGGCACCACACTCTCCACGCTCCTCCCCCAGATCATTCTCCAGGTTTTACTGTTTGCATAGACTCCATATTACAAATAGACTCTATATTACAAATAAACAGAAAATTAATTATTCGGCTTCTAATTCCCATTGCATGTTGATGTTTATGTAATTGAAAACCATATAATTACTTTATGTTTTAACATCCCTCATAAATATGGATTTTTTAACACAATCCTTTACAGCAAATTAGCACCAAAAATCTGGTAACGTGAGATGGGAGCATGAGTTACTTTGGCAAGCTCAGGGAACAGCACAAAGACTAAATACTGGTCTGATGTCTCTCATCACTTCACAATTTTCAGCACGCAGAAGAAAATCCGCTGCAGTTCCCAGCTTTGCTAGGAAGCCTGATCAGACTCTGGGACACAAGTTTTAATGCAAGAGCAGCAAAGAAGGAAAATCTAGAATTCAACAGCCTCATCCTTCACACATTTACAGGTACTGAAATGCTTGGCTGAGGATGAATCTCAGCTTAATCAGAAGCCTGGCAAGAAACTTTCTTCTTCATGAAAATCCACTTATCAAGTTTCATTTGCTAGTTTTAGATCAGGCAGTATGAAATACCTTTCTCTGGAACCTCGGCTGGCAACTTGCTTGGGCTTTAAAAATCACCCTCAAGCAATTTGTGCTCCACAGTGAATACAGCACACTGGCATAGCAACTTAAGTGTGACCTGCAATAACAAAACAAATGCTTTTAGCTTCAGCTGCAGAAAGTTAATGCTTTGCTTCCATTGACCTGGCTGCGACTAGCATTTGGAAGGAGTGGGCATGAAGATATAGTAAGGTCTGGTAGATACACTTTGATATGAATACCACCTCAGTGATTTGGTATCCCCCACAATTCAGTTTTCCATGCCTTTATTTGTCCTATAGGATGATCTAGAATCATATTTTCTGTAAGGCAGAGTAAAACTGCAGCTATGCTAGCACCATAAAGTGAAACCACTTAAAGAAAAACAAGAATTACTCTAAGCAAGGATTTCTCAAAATAATAGACACAAACTGCCAGGGCCTATTGACGTCCTGCACTCACGGGATCATCTACATTTCTGAGGGCAATTCTGCATTTCTACCTGCTCTCCTTCCTACGAACCAAGAGCATTGCACCAGCACAGATTCTAGCTAAAGGGACATCTGGCCAACCCAGAGTCACTGCATTTATTCTTGTTGAGCTAATGTCAGTAAAACTTCTCAGCAGAGCTTGGTAACTGTGCTCTAGGGGACTGTCTACACTGAAAACATAATGCTCTAGGTCAGTCACGTAATTGGCTATGTACTAAACTGCTACAGCATCTGAATGGAGACACTTCTACATCTGGTCATGTTGGCTTTGCTTGTGGCTTTACCTTTGAGTAAGATCACACATACAAGCTCTGGCAGAGCTCACGTGTCACAGATTATTCCCAGATATAACTGAAGCTGTGAAAAGATACAGATTTTAACCACGTGCAAAACTAGTTACAGCTGGGGACAGAGTTGCAGCCCGATGTTTTAGGAGCCGCATCTTCCAACTTTACTGCTGGCAGCTGCAGGGGGAAAAAACCAAACCAAACCAAAATAAAAAACCTACCCCAAAGTCTGACACTCAAGTAGCTGGGATCTGTTTTTCCCCCCACACACAGGTATAAGCAGCGAAACTGGTCTTCCTGCCAATTTCACTGCTGCACAAAAAAAACCAGCCCAACTCCTAAAAAGAAAGAAAGGGACGGTGGTGCTCTCTGCCCAAGTCCCAGCGCTAACTGCTGAATGCAGCCACCATCCTCAAAAGTTCATCTTGGGAAATCATTTCTAACTAGTGGTTACAGACACAACAATGCCAGACCAAGATTAACAAAGGCACTGAAGCATAAATTAACCTCACATTTTTTGCTGACCTGGTTAATGGACACAGGTCTCAAAGCTAGATTTAGGGTAAAGCATTATTACTGACCTGAGATTAATGTCAATAATCAGGCTAAACAACAAGGTTTAACTAAAAGTGCAGAGCTGATGGGGCCAGACCTGGTGGGAGAGCCATGCAGACTAGCTCCCAGCTGGGCTTGAAAGTAGAATTACAGGTTGGGGCAGGCCAGTCTGATGAATGAGGGTTAGAAAGTGCAACAGAAGAGACAGCCAAGCCAACTCCCACCCTGCTAGTGAGAGCTCTCATCAGTACTTAACCCAGGAAACCTTTGTTGAGGCTCTTCCATGACACATGTTTGCTATGACAACTCCCATTTTCCAACAAAAACCAGAGGTTGTCCCTGTACTGAAACTGCACTAACAAAAGATTTCATTTTAAATACAAATGCTATGATAATTTTCTACAGTAACTGTGGAAAATGCACTTGGTCACCTTACCTAGAACTGATTTTGTTTTACAGCAAGTCAAAGATTAACATCTGTGCCTTTTATTTGGATTCCCTCCAATGACAGCAAAAGGACTTGGGTCTGGCACCGACAGTCCAGCAACAGGAGCCTTTTGCACAGTTAAATCACACTGACATCTATGAAAAGTTAATGCAATTCAGCAGCCAGGACACGGCATGACGTGCCAATACATACAGTGTATTTCAGACACCTACATGATGTTATAAACCCGTGGAAAATGTATTTCAAAGGAATTTATTTTTTTCACTAATGAGAACTTGAGAGATAATTTAATGAGCCTCAAGATCAATGGGGAAAAAGAATGTACTTTATTTTACACTTGTCTTCCTCTAGTGTGACATTTTATAACCTGTTTTTGAAGTTTTGAAGCACAGGCAATGAAACCGGATATCCATGTCATCACCTCTTTCTGGAACTTTTAATTAGACATAAATGCCACAAAATGAAGGTAAGAATATCTGGACAATTGTTAAGAGCTCATATTTCATCTCTGCACAAGTGAGAAGACCCCATGCCTTTCCAGGCTCAATTCCCAGATCTTCTCATAATCCACTTGATAAAAGAAAAGTATCTGATAATCTCTGCACTTCCTGTTTTTGTAAGTAGCCTGAGAACTGCAATTTCAGTTCCAGCAACAAAAAAAACCCAACCAACCAACAAAAAAAAAGAATAAAAAATCATGGTATTACAATAAGAGTCCAATGAGGCATTCCAGTGAGACCACCACTTCCATGATGAGAGTAAGCTGTGCCTTGAGGGAAGGCATACCAAAGTACATCTATCTACAGAACGTGCTTAACACAAGCTGGAGGCACAATGTCAGCTCTCTGTTCTTACTATCCTCAAGAAATTGCTTTCAGGTCAAGATGATTGTTGCCAGATCTTATTTTTGTTCCCTATTATCCCTGATAAAGCTGTTGGTAAACATGGTGACTCCTAGAGACACAACACCCCATCCAAGATTTGGCCTAGGTCATAAAACTGATTTCTACAGTACTCAAGTCATCATCTGTTGGTAACTTTGAGCTTGAAGCCATCAAAGGTGGGCTGAGCAGGAGATCAGGTGAAGAGTCTGGACACCTCCCAGATCTAGAAACACCTTTTTAAGTAAGTTTGTTGTCCATTTGAAGACTTTAAGTCATTGCTTGTCTATTGCCACATTACAGTTGCTCTTAATAGAGCATCTGCTCTCCAAACAGGGGCAGAATAACATTTTGGCAGCATGTCTTTTATTATTCTGCCTAAATGACAGGCCAAAGTGCCTGCAGAAGCAACATACTGGTCTACAATGAGATTATTCCTCAGCTACATTTGCCTGTTCTGCAACAAAACCTTGCCATACTCCCAAGCTCAGGGAGCTGAGAGAAGTAGCAACTCAAATCCACTTGTACCAGCTGTCTGGACCTGTCCCTGAGATCCCCACAACTATTTTAAACTGTTTTAATTCCAAAGCCTCCATGAACAGTGAAGTAAGAGTTCCTCTCTTGATCCCACTCAGAAGCTACCGTGTTCCTGAATGAGTCTGGGTCATTATCAGCTGTTCTTATCAAGTGATCAACAATCCATTTTACAAATGATGGTCTGGCCTGGGAGGCAGCACAGACCATGGAGTCCATGTGCTGTCGAAATTAACGTGCAGATGAACTCACCAGTCACCTGAAAGGTCAGTACCAACTACACAAACACCTGCCTCCTGTAGCTCACCTTACCTGTTAGTCCCCATGCAGATGGATCCATTTTTTCTTGAAAAGAACCCTCTCAAATGAATAATCTTTTGAGGAGAAAAAAAGGGAAAGAACAGGAAGTGTGGATTCAGGGAATAGAGGAACATAGGAAAGAAAAAAATTCACAGCTAACAAAAACATTTCCATCTAGCAAGTATTACAAAAGAAGGATATTAGAGAGCTAAATATGGTCACGCAAAGCCTTCATTTAATAAAACATTCAGTGACATTTTATTTGTATCCTTCCTTATGTTTCTGCTTCTACTCAGTCTGCCTCTGAGTATTATATTCCTGCTGCAGGCTGAATTTGGGCTCAGATTATGCACAATAATTGCACATTGAGCTTCAGTTTACAGACTGAGACAATAATGAGTCAAAGACGGACTCAGTAAAAGAAAACGTATACAGACAGGATCAGACTACAAAGCCTTGGGATGTCTAAGTGACACCACAGCATTTGGGAATTTCAGAATTTCAATTTACCACATGCAAAGAGCTGGTTACAAGCTCCATACGGAGTGGGATGTTCTGGGAGCTATTTGTGTTTCATAAATTAGGTTTTGTGGTATTTCATTGAAATTTAGAGTACGTCTGTTCCACTTAGCTGTCAGTTCTAAAACCCACTTTGCATTGCAACCCAATAATGCAAACATTAGCAATGGCCTCAGTACTTACCTCTACAGCCAGCCCACTTCCAGCTCTGTAACTTAATACACAGGAATTATCATTACAGAGCTCGTATTATCACGAAAAAATTCATTTTAATAAGTCAATATTTTGAACAGTTTTCCACTTTCTCAACACAGGGTCAGATTTTTTATTTTTTAATATGCGGACAAGTTTTATATAAGCAATTTATAAATGCCACAGAGAAAAGAACAAAGACTTCTAAAACTGTGTATGCTTCTAAATCTGTTTTAGAATACTGGGGTACATAAAAATTCTAGTGCAAACTCAATGAAAAGATAAGCAAAAAATAAAAGGAGGAGGTATCCACATGTACAGCGGTGGACATTACCAAATACACAGGACAAGAATTAACTTCTGAACACTTGAAAAACATTTGGTTTATAACTTGACCACAATGGTAGTGTTTACAAACAACCGCAGAGCTAGAATTTCAGGAGTATTACTGAAGTCAAGAGCCTCTCTTTATAGCAGCAGACAGAGTGAATACAGACTAGCAGCAATACAACTCCCTTTCCTAGGCAACGAGGTTAAAGCTAGTAAAGGTATTTAGCAACTTAGATGGAAAGAAAAGAAGGGCCATGAAAGAAAAACGGGTTTGAATTAAACTATCCAGTATGCTTTTGTTAGTGTTAAAGTCTTCTAAACTAAAAGTGTAAAATAGAGGAGAAGAAGCACTGTGAGGGACACATTCAGATTAAAAAAACCCCAAACCAATTAAGAGAATAAATTAAACACAGTCCTAGAGCTGAACAAATTTACATGGTTGTTGGAAGATACTGAGAAGGAATAATTCCTTTCCAATTGGGTGGATGCCTGCCACAGAACAGGAAATCCCCCCAGCGACTGACAGGCCTGAGGAGTATACCCAGAGTAGATGCTATGAATGATTAGCACTGTCAGCCAAATAGAGGCATAGGAGAAAAGTGTGTGGGGGAGAGAAACTTTCCTCTGAATTGAGATCAATTAAACACAGAACAGGAACAGAAATTTCTAATCACTGCTGGTGTTGCCAAACCTGGAGTAATGCCCTAGAAAGAACAATTCACAAGCAATCATATATTTGACTGGTGTGGATATCCAAGCAATTATATCCTCCATCCAATCCCAAGACCCAAGCATATAATTTGATGAATACATCACATTCCAGATTAAAGGAAATATTTTGCCGTGCTACTTCACTGCTGGAAAACTGAGACGACCGAAGTATAGCTGGGGTGGGATTAAAAGAACAGCTCTGAAGTTTATCATGGCAGTGACAAGAGCTACAGATAACTTTCGTCAGGAATTAGAGAAGAATTCTTTGACTTGCTGCTAAATTGGTGCTTTTTAATCTGTCACTTTCCCCATGACATACAAACCTTTGTAAGATATACAACACCCAGTTACGAGTGGTAAGGAGAAAGGAGGGCAGAAATGCCCTCCAAAATTTGATCTTCCTCTCATTTTCACAACTAAATCATGGGGCCCTCCCTCCTCTCAAATGAATCTGCTCTTATTTATGACTAAAATTAATCTTTATAAATGCACGTCTTCAGGTTCATCTCAAATTGCAGCATGGTAGCAAAGCTGTTATTCATCGAGGATGGCACATTTTGAAGTGGTCCATGTCAAAGCTGGGTCAGTATGTTTTTCAGTAGGAGGCCACATTCCCGTTTTCCTAGTCTGCAGAGTGACCCTTCCTGACTGAAAGGGTCCTTATGTGTGGAGGAGCATTTGACACAAACCAAACTGATAAGATACTGGAGCTTTCCAGTAATGACAGCAGGATAAAAGAGGCCTTTGAAGTTCATGGAAGAGCAGGAAGAGGTGATAATTCAAAAACCTTGTCAGTATACCCAAGAGCAGAAGGAGAGCAAAGTATCAATTAATAATTCACACTTCTATTTCCCATGCTATCATAGTATCTCAAAACAGTTTGCAAACATTGATTAAGTCTAATGACATGCCCCCGAAGCAGACAAGCACGGATGAAGCTCTATTCCTACCAGCCAGGATGGCACTCCGGGAGCATTTCCTTTAGCTGATCTATGCCCTCTCTTCCCCATCTGTTAAATGGCGATAATGACGCTATCATGCAGTGGTTCAGAAGCTTAGTGACTTCTAAATCAACACATTTACATACAAAAACAGCACACAAGGACAATCTCATAGGTCAGATTACACTCAATTACACTGAACTAAAGCTACCACATTTGACATAACATAGCCAGTGGGAAGAAACCCCTCTATCTTCATTTTATAACACCCTACAGATTTGCCTTGCTCTGTCCCTAAGTACCCGGAGCACTTGAGTTCTAGTTAATGACCAGGATTCTTGGGTACTGTGTTAACACGAACACATTGTAATTACAGTAATTAGATCTGCTGTAGAAAGAATTGTGAGAAATTAAAGACTGTCCACAGTAGCCTCTAATTCCCAATTAACACAAAGTAGCTGGTGTGTTTGCAAGCCAGGACAGACATACCCATAGCTGCAAACTCCAGAGGGAATCGTCATTTACATTCAGATGGGAAGCTGAACACATGACACTGTTTTAATCCTTGCTTTGAAAGACAGGTACCCATGCATTGTCCACTTACAAATGGTGAAATGGCAGTTCAGGAAGGCTCTGAGCTGCCAAACGGAAAAGCCAATCACACAGGCTCCCCACAGCCAGTATTTCACTTTGGGAACTCCTCATTCCCAACCCCATACTTGGACTATTTTTTTTTTTTTTTAATTAGAAAGCCCACAACCATGGCTGTTCTTGTCCTAATGGAGACAGCTCCTTCTTCCTTGCTTGGGCCTCTTTCACACATATAATCAGAAAGAATTATTTTGCCTAACCCTCTTACTAATCTAATATTTCCAGAAGGACCAAATACGAAGACAAAAGTAATGGCTTCATGAAATACAGCTCTTTTCTTCTCTTGAGCCTGACAGTCAGTTTCAAAAGCAGATTGTCATGACAACAAACAACCTGGAGGCAATCCAGCCAATTAATCTGCAGAGGAAGCAGTCATCCCAACCTAAGAGAATAGCACTGCTGCTTTAAGCTTCAGAAGAAAAAAAAAGAGAGAAAGCAAAAGAAACCTAACACCAAACCTCACCACCCGCATTAATCTGATTAGGCTGCCTTAGAGCTGTAGTGAAGAACAGTCCAGCCCTGGGCACGCACTGCGCCCTCGGCAGCCCTTTCCTCCCGCACCCGACAGAGAGCAGGGGCAGGGCAGACCCTCTCCAAGGCTCTGATCCAAGCAGAGCTACGTTCCCAGGCTGTGATGTAGCTCAGCACGCAGAAGAGTTACCAAGATGACCCCTCCAACCTTTACATGTGGAGCAAAGCAAAGAGCCTGCAGGTTAGGCAGAGACATGACACAGAAGAGACTGTCACACACCTCTGCTATAAACCCTGTTTTGTTGGCATTGCTGTTGTGTGTTTTACCTCTTCCTCTGTGAGTTGTTAAGAATATTTATCAGCATCTCAAATTCAGGATTATTTTCTTTTCAACAAAGGATTAACTGATCCATGCAGGTAGATATTAAAGTAATTCTCCTTCAATTTCACTAATTACTTCTTCCTTCATACCTCGCTTTATCTCTCTTCATGTGTCCTGCTTTCTATAGGCTGAAGCACATCACATCTCCCCTGAAAATATCCATTGTCTCCCATATTTTTTCTACCCTGATCTCTTGGTAGTAACTCAGACATTAAAATGTTTAGCAGCAGATGCCCAATACACAGTTTGTTAACCTCAAGTCATTCATATATACTCCATGTTTTATAAAATACTGTGGTATTAGGTTACAGAAAACAAAACTGAGAAGCACTAGCTGTAGACTTACACAATAGGTTAAAAAGAATAAAAATGTCAAAGACTGTGTTTTGAGATTCTCCCAAGAATCTCAAACACAACAATTTTCAAACAAAAATTTTCTTCGCTGTCTTCAGGGGAAGCACAAGAATAAATGCTTTCACTGTAGACCTGTCCTGCAGTTAAACATGTCTTTCAGAAGGTAACTGAGCAATGAAGATCTAAAGCTTTAAGCATACACAAGATTCACTCATCTGGTAAATAGACAGATTCACT
Source organism: Lycocorax pyrrhopterus obiensis (assembly GCA_014706295.1). Classification (NCBI taxonomy): domain Eukaryota; kingdom Metazoa; phylum Chordata; class Aves; order Passeriformes; family Paradisaeidae; genus Lycocorax; species Lycocorax pyrrhopterus. The sequence goes on along the minus strand of JACSVZ010000007.1, from coordinate 17,652,351 downwards.
TCCAACTGAGTTTTTACGATCAATCCCCCTGGGTCCAATCCATCTCACAGAAGTACTAAATGGATTCCCAGTAACTTTGGTGAGCACTGGATCACAGTTTATAAGCACTTCCTGCAAAAGCGTATTTTTACGAACCTGAAAAAGATACCAGTCTTCTGAGCACTGAGAATGCAATGTATGCATGTGCACACTCTCTACACATTTCACTCTCACTATCTGCAGCGCTAGCCAACACAGAGCAAGCCAATAGAATCACATTTTCTGCTGAGCCTGTTCTGTGTTAATTTGAGTCAGTATAATATTGCAGAACAGAATAAAACCCCTGTGCCTACCTTGAGGGCTTTCGCAGCTTTCTTCATCGCTGTTGTCTTGGCAGTTATTTTGACTGTCGCACACAAAGCTTTTATCAATGCAAAGACCATTTTTACAGTGAAATCGGGCAGTAGAGCAAAGCAAGGGATTTGCTGCTGCAAAAAGAAAAAGTGAGATCTTCCATTAGAAATTTTCTTGCCCAGGCAGTTAAACAGCTGATAAGCATCAACCACAGGTCACAACTCCACAGCTGGTCAGCTCGCTGGGTATGTGGGAGGAACTTGGCAATCAAACCTGCCCCGGCTCTCTAAACAGGGAGAGCCGAAACTTCTAATTTGTGCAAGATTCATCACAATTAGCAGAGATTCAGCCCACCCACAGTTGTGATAAGCCTTCTGTTCATTTTCATGAGAGCCCAATCATGATCACTGTTCCACATTTGCTCACACTGAAGACATATGGAGGGTAGAACTGCCTACCATAAACACTGCCTGTTGATTCCCATTACAGGAGACTCAGTTTAGCTGAAGTTTCATATTATAAGACAACAATTCTGACTGAGAACTGCCAGGCAGTAGTTTATTTACCTCTGCTTCTCTTCCCCATTCTCCTCGCTATCTTGAATTGATACAATAGCAATGTTGAAATCTCTCAGCCTCTCACTGTTTGAATTTCAACGCCTTTTTAAGGAACAGTGTTTGCACCGTATATATACATCATACCTTATCATTCAACACAGTCATCACTTAGCTGAGATATGCATAATTTAGCTGGTTTTACTATCTACTCATAAATCAGCCTCTGTCTCTTAATAATTTTTGGCACTCTTCTCTGAACTTCAAGCAGTTTCTGGTAATAGGGTGACTGAAACAGAATGCAACTTTCCTACTGAAAATCTTAAAAAGGCTGCTTAGACATCTCATGTACTTCCAACTGCTTCTCTGCCACAACAACAAAGGGGATTACAGTCTCCAAATACTAACTGGCTTCCATTTTTTATTCTTTTTAAGTAAGAGCTACATTTAAAGAGTTTTTAAAAAATAAATAAATAAAACTTAAAATGTCTGCCCTGCATATAACCTGCAGGACATATAACAAACACTCCCAATTCTTCCAGCTCCCCAAGAGCATGTTTAGCATGAACATGCTAAAGTTCCTTTGGTTTGAAACTGCTGCACACTTGCACACCACATTGATTTCCAAGGTCACCCTCGAACCTACACGGTTGTTCCTCTTCATAAGCAGTGGCTAGACATTTAGACATGCTAGAAACCACCAAGTGCTTCACTGGCATAGAACAGGGCAGATCAGCAGTAGATTGTCATCAGCTGTAAGGTCTCACAGGAGCTACACACTACAAGCTCATGGGAAATTGTGTAATTCCTAATGAACTCCATAAGCTGGTGCACTTCCAGTTGAGACTCGCCACTTGTCAGTCCACCACCTCAAGGATATTCAAAGCACTTTTGTCGAAATCTGTTTTTAGTCCACTTGTTCAAGTGTAACCCAGAGTAATTTCCTCAGCCTTCGATGCTTCTCTGGCTTCGCTTGCTCCACAGAAGTGCTGACTCCCTGCCACAGTCTCACAGTCCTTGCAGGACCAAACCAGACTCTCCAGGCCAACAACAGATGCCACCAGAAGAGAAGCTCATGCTGTGGAGGAAAGCACACCAACCACCAACAAGAAAGGCAAGTCCTCCATGAAGCAGACAGTGATAGATCACTGTGAAGATTGCCCCTTTTGTTATCTTTGAAAGCTGCTGTCTGTTGTCCTCCTCCTGACCTTTAAAAGTCATTGAAAACAAAACCTCAGCATGCTCTGACAGGAGAATGAGCAAGTATTTTGCTGCAAGCTTTCACCTAGAGACCCATGCTTTTACCAGCTCTTGATAGTAACAACAAAGCCGCTGGATTCAACATAACTTTTCCCTACTGCTATGATATATCCCTGCTAGACTTACAGATACGAATGGATCTATGCAGCCACATGCAGAGGGTTTAGCCCAAAACAAGCAGTACTTCAGATCATCTCTCTGCTACAACTTCCCTACTGCTGTGCATTGGCAGGCATGCCTGGCTTCAAGAACCTCCCTCTCCTTCCAAGAACCTGTTTCACTAAATATGCCATTATTTGGTTTTTTTGTTGTTTGAGAACACGTATTAACAGAGAAACCTAGATGTGCTGATGACCAAACACATCATATTCTTCAGTGACAAGAAACGGGCAAATAAAAATGGAACAATTCAAATGATAGTTAATATTTGCCGAATTTGAGTTACACTTGAGTACAGAGAACATGTTCAAAGCAAACATGCAGCTTAAAACTCATTTCAGGGGCTTGAAGTACCATACAGGTGTTATATACAAAGCAAGACTGAGACGGACCTTAAAAAAAACCAAAAAGGCAGACTCATTAATGAAGTGAAAAACCAAGGATCATCCGGGTCATAAACGACAGAGAGAATATTTGACTCAGAAGCTGAAGGCTACCGAATGTTTCCTTTCTAAGTAGCATCAATTAGTTGAAATAAGCAGCAGTGCCCTCACTTGCAAGCAGGCTCCCACTTACTGCAGTTCTCCTCATCGCTGCCGTCGGGACAGTCCTCAAAGCCGTTGCACCGGAAGCGGCCAATGATGCAGTGGATCCCACTGGCACAAGGGAAGAACGTGGCACCACATTTGGATTTGGCTTTTGCTGTGAGAAGAGACAGAAGTGGGCAGAGGTGAGGGAAACAATTTACAACGGGTAGAGATCCTGTTGTAGCAGTACAGTTAAGGGCACTCTATGCAGCGCTGTTGGCACTGATGTTAGGTGGCTTCCAAGTGAATTAGTGTCTTTGTGAGTATAAGAAACACAAGAAACTCTCATAAAAATATTTTTCAGGTTGAAAACTCAAATTAACACTGCCTTTATTCAACATGATTTATATAAAACTAGGTGCAAAAGGACCACTGTATCTCCTGCTGCAGTTAGTCAGGACAGAAACTACATCTACCTCATAGTACCAGCACAGCTATTCATAAAACATTAAATACTAACAATAGCTTCAAAATGTGTTTAACACATGATTACAGAATCTCATTATGATCTCAAGTACTACACATTTTTTACTTTACTGCACAGCAACTCTTCATAGCAAGAAGAGAACACTGCCCTCAGCCAGAGTAACGCAGATGGTTCCACCATGACGCTCAAGGCAAGCACCAGTTAAGTCCTGTGGTACAACCAGCCTAGAACAAAACAACTCCCAACATAAAAAGCAATTTTACAAGACAAATGGTTACATTTTTCCTTCTTCAAATTATCTCATGACTTGATGGACCACATCACAGGACACTGAACTCTTCAGAAAGTCCACTCTAAAGCAAAGGCCATCTCTGCAGGAAGAGAGAGTATGCTGGTAACTGCAGGAAGGTGTGTATGGTGCAATGTGGTAATGCTGCTGATGGGAGAACACCATAGAAGCCAGATCCAGAGCTTGCCAGCCTTTAAAACAAATGTTTCCTACTCCTACACCAAATCTACCAGATGTGCTTACAACTCACAGGTTTTGAAATGTGACAGATCTGGGTATCACAGCAAGAGGCAAGTTTTTTAATGTAGCCCTATGGCACATCAGTACACCAACCTGCACAGTTTTACAAGGCCAGGACAAGGTCAGGGACTATCAGTGTACAGAAAAAAAAAGTACATCAAATAGGGATAAACAGCATTAATTTGGAAGGAATCCTCTGTTCCAGGATTAACTACTAAGTACAGCTGTAGCAAAGCCTTCTTCCATCACTCAACAGAGCACATATAAATTGTTTTAAACCACAATTACAGTAATTCTCACTCGATTTAGTGTCCTCCAAAATCAAATTCCTGCAGTTCCTCTCTTACATGTTTTTCTTCATTATATTAGTAGTTTTCAATTAGAATGATGAAGTGCAAAACAAGATATGTCACTAAATTGCATATATTCAACTACCACTTTTTCTGAAGAGTATCCAAGGTCCACTTGGGGAAAAGAAAGTGTGCCATTACTTTCCAGAAAAACAGGTGATAAATTACCCCAAAGTAGCCGCTGTGCTTCACACCTCTGGCAATAGAAAACCATCAGCAGAGACATTTGAGCCCCTGCAATTCTTCACACAACTTCATAGAGCAGCTTCTGTGTTAAGAGTTCTGAGACAGACTGATCTCAGCTAAATAATTCAGTAACCACAAGGTGTGAGGCACCATCATACTCCCAGTCTTTAAACAAAAGCAGCAAAACAACCTCAGCAACAGATTCAGTGTCATCAAAGCAAGCAGTGTGTATTAATACACTAACAAACCAGCCAAGATGCTGTTGGAAGTGGGTGGTAATAGCACATGTATGCTAAGAGGTGCCCAATGCTTCACATGTTGTGGTATTGTTGCTGTTTTCCTTTCAATAAAAGCTAACATCTTTTTGAAACCATACAGTGAATTTACATTCCCCAAGCCAAATGACTGCTTCCGGACAACTTCTTATTTAAGAGGTGCATTTTGAGCCAGGACAGTTCCAGAAGGGGACAAAAGGAAGAAGTTCCAAGAGTTTCAAGAAGGAGAAGAAATAAGAAAAGGGGGAAGCAACTGTGCTTTTGCCTCTGTTAACATTTACTGGATTCTATTTCTTTAAGCAGGTTTACTTTAGTCACTTGGGGGTCTGAATTCAGAGGCTATCAACTTCCTGGCAAATCAGTCAATGGTGCTCTTTGTCCTCTCTGAAAATCTTGACAAATTAAGACTTCAAAATTATTTACTTCTAACATGGGCCATTCTCTTACTCTTGTAGCCTTATTCTTCCTGACAGATTTCAGACTGTGACTTGTCAACACCAGAGCCTCTGGTCCTCTGAAGAGGAGAGGTCATGTGCCTGCACTTTCCTAATCAGAGCCAGAAGTGGCGGTGAGTGCTGCAAGAGCCCCGTTTCAGGTACGACAGACACAGGTCACAACATCCTCGGCTGCTCTGGCCCCAAAGGGTACAAAGAACACCTGGGACTTTGTACCTTGAGCTACCACAGTAAAGCCATAAGTAATGTTTAATGTTTGGCCACATCTGGAAGAAAAACATGCTGGAATGACCGGGAATAAAGTCAAGTTTCTGGAAAATGAACTCTTTCTTCTGTATAAGGCATACAGATAACCCCACAGAAACCATTCAGGACAATTATTTAATGTAAGTATTACTTAGACAGTTATATAATGTTTAGTTCAACATTTTATTCCCCAATGTTTTTCTATCTTCTCCTCTTCCTCCTGAGACAGCAGCCAGAGAACAAGAAAATTCTGTTTTAGAATAAGTGTTTATAAAAAACCACATACTAGTAACCACAGACCAAAAAACAAACACGAAACTAAACACCTTCAAATTATCTCTTAGTTGCCCTTTTATATAGTCCACTAATTTTATTTTTTTTTAACTGGAAGGAAGGAAAAAATAAACAAAACCCAAACGCAATTCTCTACATTTGCAACAGACATGATACATACACAAACCAACCCAAATTTAAACTTACACTTACATTAGAGACCCTAGAAACATAAAAGAGCATTTCAACCACCATGGTGATTGACTAGTCACTCAGTCGCTTACGAGACACAAGTCTCGCTCCCAAACAGAACTTAGTTTTCCAAGTTGCAATTCCAGACACAAAATGCATTTTTCATATGCTGTACACAAATGCAGAAAAAATGAGAAACCGGTAACTGCTTGGTCCAAGTCACATCCCCTGACTCTGGAGAACTTCACTGAGGAATTTCAGCTTTCTTTTCAATTTGACATCCTTCTTGTCCTCTGGCATTGTTTTCCCAAGGTTTTCAAGCGTTATTTGGTCACTGCTCATAAAGTTCCTACGGAAAGCACAATCATTTCTTCCATAGCAGAAACCTACCTTCCCATTCTGCAGGATCTCTGCAAATACCCTAAATATGAAGGGGCTATCATTTTCTTCAGGTCTTTGGCACCTTAACAAGTAACAGATACGTATACCAGGATCATGACAGCCTACAGCACATTCAAGTCATGTGCTGCACTATCCCAGCATTCCTCTGCAATTCCTACTCCCATTACCTGACTATTACAAAAAGAGTTTTCTTCTCCTTTGCTCATCATTGTGTCTTCTACTGCACAGGTTTCAATTTTTTCAGGCAGATCTGTATGTGAGAAGCTTTATGTTTATCTAACAGCAGCTATCTGTTTGGCTATTTCAGTGATTTCAGCCTCGACAAGCTTTCAAGGACAGCATTGTCTTTGCAATCTATATTCTTCTCTGTTACGCTTGGTTGAAGCAGGGCAGTCTGCAGGGGTCGTTTGTGCGGGAGAAACCCCGGACTGTCTCTGCCTTCAGATCGGGTGGATCTGCTGCTCCGCGCATTTCCGGACTCGCCGCCCGCCGCGGGTCTGTTAATCTGCACACGCTCGCGTATCTCGATTCCGGGAGTGTAACATCTAAGCCTCTCTCGAATCTCTTTCGCAAAAACTTATCCGCCACTTCCCGGGTTCACTTTCCTTCATTTATGCAAATTTTATCCTAATTCTTGATTTTCTTTTCCTTTAATTCCTTTTCTTCAGGGGTAAGTTCAATGTTTTCAGGAGCGGGAGGATCGGTAACATCCTCGATCGCTTCTAATCTTTCTTTAATAGCTTTATATGCTTTATTGTAAACAATCATACGCGAGACACTGTTTGATCTCCCATCGATCCTTTTCATTTGCTCTAGTAGTTCTTCCATCTGCCTTTCCTGACACTTTAAGAGCTCTCACATAGTTTCTATGTGCTTTTTTCCATGCAAATCAGGATACAGCCTGTCCACTTGCTCCGCGAACTTTCCTTTTTCATTGGGAAGCGGTATATCTGCAGGGTCAATTTCCATTTTTTCTGGCTGGTTTTCCTGCCGCTCATTACTAGATGGATCTTCCTCTGGTTCTGGTAATATTAACTGTGGCGCCAATGGTTTTGAGGACGCATAAGGGTCACCCCCCCCACCATTCTAATTCTACTGGATAAGTTTCCGGCCGTGAATCCCTCGGGGAAGGAAAAAAACCGCTGCACCGGTTTTTCCTGCGGAGGAGTGGACTTTTCGGACTCTACTTTTCCCGTTTTTTCTTCTCTTTGCTCGCCTATCGCTTGTTTAAATGCTGTTTTTACCTCTGCCTCAGACGACAGGGCAAGGAGTATTTCTTTCACCTTTTTCCATGTGGGAGACAATTTTACCGCGTCTTTATTTCTTGCTGTTACTGAGTTCCATAATTTATTTCCTATGTCTTGCCAGCAATTTAACGAAAACAGCTGGTCTGTTTCTTTTAACAAGCCCTTCCGCTGCCCCCAACTCAGCAGAGCTTCTACTTCTTTTTTAATTTCAGTTTCAGTCTTTGCGGCTATGCTCAAAATACTTTTTACCGCCGCCTTTTCTAGTGCGGATGCCGCACTTCCCATGCTGCCGTAAGATCACGTAGGCCTACGATTGCCGCCTCTCTCAGACGGCCCGGCTTACCTGCCGGCACGGCAGCTCTCCTCGCCTTTTCGTCTGGTCTCCGTCTCTCCTTGTGAAGATCACGTCGGGGTCACCACAATGTGGGGGAACCATGCGAGGAACGGGCTACAGCACACCAACACGATGCTCATGTAAGCCAAATTTATTAGTGCTCAATACATCTCTTTTACAGTATACATGTGTTATCTCTTGTTACAGGCTACGTGCTCCTTTACATACTTTATCAAATATTTCTTCTGTGTATTAGCATAATTCAGCAGCTTCATATCAGCATAATTCAGCGATTTCTAAACTATATCTGGCTTTCTCATCCTGTTCTTAACTTCTTTCTATCAGACTAGCTTATTCTTAGCTTCCTCTTCTTTAAACTTGCTACAATAATAATCTTGCTACATCTACTCAACAGGCCTTGTCCAGTTACAATAAGCCTTGTTCTAATATAATAAGCCTTGTTTTATTACAATAAGCCTTGTTTCAGCAAGCTTGCTACATCTCTTTCATTTTTCAAGCCTGTCTCTGTCAGTTTCTCAGGCCTGTCAGTTTCTCAGGCCTGCAAGCTACAGCTTCACAGCAAACTTGCTATAGCTTTACAGTTTATCTAGCATGAAGATCTCTATAGACCTTATTTAGCCAAGGTATTATAACCAGCTAAAGGAAAGGGAACGGAGGAAGTTGTTGTTTTTAAAGGAACAGGCAAGTCCCCCAGAACCCACGTCTCCAGAAAGGAAGAAACTGAGAGACTACACATTGGACAGGAAGGGGTGAAACACAGCAAGAAACCACAGAGCAAGTTACAAAACTGTGGCTAAAGAAAGGCTACCCAAATACAAATCCAGTCTGGATTCAATACAGCAAGCACAAAGAACACCCCAAAAATTTGATATTCAACCAGTTTGTGGGCCTATGGCAGAAAGGATCAATTCACTCCAGTTTCATCCTTCATTTGTTACCTACTCATGGCAGAAGTGACCCAGGACTGGAAGATTAACATGAATCTGTATTTACATTACACAAAAGGGAATTTCCATGGTATTTAAAAAGAGGTGTCAGTGACCTACCATGAACTTGAGGAGCCTCCTGTGACTCCATTACCCATGGGAAGAAATTGCTCTTCACTAAAATACTCTTCTCATCTCTTAAAATTCAAACATGAAGCAAATGGTGAAGATGATGGCAGAGAGCTGCTGGCCACAGTACAAGCTTGCCAAATGTTCCCTCCAGGTTGCTTTGCTTAAGTTCAAAAAAACTATTTTGGCACTTGTACGTGCGAGTGCGTGAAGTCGCTCCTTATGCTACACAGAAGCCAATCCTCCCACCCTCTTCTTTCGAAGCTCTAAAAAAAATACTAACTTCCCATCAGGACCAGGAGTACACTCCACAAAGGACGTGACGGTTTGCAGGCACAGCCCTACAGCAGTAACAGAAAAACATTTTGCTATCTTTAGGATCCCAAGTGTGAAACAGTACTATTTTTTAAAAAGTGTAATCCATTTTATTACTTCTCAGCAGAGAGGCACAATAGCAGAGGAAAAGAAATCAGATTTGGCACATACTGTGTAAAACCTTATACTGTATACAGACAACCCTCTTGAATAAAAGCAATTTTGATACTCATGGCTACAATGACTTGGAACCTGACTAGAAGGTTACAACTGATCTGCGATGGGCAGATGATTTTTCTTTTCATAGATGGAGCAGCAAAGACATCAAATGCATTCTGTAATTAACAGTATTAACTATAAGTTTAACAAGACCAAGTGCAAGGTGCTGCACCTGGGTCAAGGAAAACCATGGTGTCAAGCCAGGCTGAAGGGTGAATGGACTGAGAGCAACCCTGACAAAAAGAACTTGGGGATTCTGGTGAGACTGGACATACACTGGAAATGTGTACTTATGGCCCAGAAAGCCAAATGCATCCTGGGCTGCATTGTAAGCAGTGTGGCCAGCAAGGCGAGGGAGGGAATTCTGTCCCTTTACTCTGTTCTTGTGAGACCCTTGGAGTGCTGCATCCAGCTCTGGGGTTCTCAGCACAGGAGGGACATTGACCTGTTAGAGGGAGCCCAGAGAATGGAGCAGAGGCTGGAGCACCTCTCCTATGAGACAAGGCTGAGAGAGTCGGGGTTGTTCAGCCTGAGAAGAGAAGGCTCTGGGGTGACCTTACTGTGACCTTTCTGTAGCTGAAGGGGATCTGCAAGAAAGCTGGAGAAGAACTATTTACAAGGGCATGTGGTGATAGGACTTAAGCTGAAAGGGAGTAGTAGATTTAGACTGGATACAAGGAAGAAATTCTTTATTGTGACGGTGATGAGGCACTGGAACAGGCTGCTCAGAGAAGTTGTGGATGCCTCATCCCTGGAAGTGTTCAAGGTCAGGTTGGATGGGGTTCTGAGCAATCTGGTCTAGTGAAATGTGTCCCTGCATAAGGCAGGGGGGTTGGAACTGGATGATCTTTAAGGTCCCTTCCAACCCAAACCATTCTGTGATTTTATGACTGTGTTACTGTTGAGCCAGCTAATCTACACCTCAAGCATTTCACAGCGATAGTGAACTGGGCACTTACTACTGCATGCAGCATGCAAAGAAAGCACACAATGGGCACCCCACACGATGTGGCCAGTAGACAAGCCTATTTCCTTCTTTTAACTTTACAAACATTTCTATTTTAAAATGTTTCTCAATTATTTTGCAAACTGAAGTGAGGAAACAGGATGTAGCAGATACAAGAGCTGACATTTTGTGACAACATACAGATAGAAGTAATCTGCGTAGGACTTGAGCATCTTTGAACTCAAATTGTTACCTTAGAACCTCTCCAAGTAGCAATCAAGCAAAGTAACTTTATGCTGCTTCACAGCTACACATCTCAACTCAACAACAGATGATTTATTCAGCTAATCAAACTTGATTACTTGCATGCGACAAGAGCAACTCTCCAGACAGAAACCACTGTGTGCAGATGCTGCACTATTGCAAAGCCACTGGTATTTTCCTGACTTTGATAATGAACAACCTTAAACTTCTCTGCTGTTGTTAAATTAGGTAAGGGATGCCACAGCCACATCAGACAGCACTGTAAAACCAGATTCTTTTGATGAATGCGTGACGAGATGCAGCATTTCAGTAAAGGCTTTACGTGAAGGAGAAAAAGGTTTTAACTTTAATTTACAAAGAAGGATTGATTTGACAACATTATGTAACACAAGCAGGATGGCACCAGGATATGATTCCTTTCACCCCAAGAACTGATGTAAACCCTAATCCTGTTAACACAGTTATTTTGGGTTAGTTAATTGCTGTTTGGACCCTACAGTATTTTCAGTTCTGTTCCCAATGGGAAAGCCACTGCTACTTGCAGTCACTCAGCTGCATCAGCACTGAAGGCAAATGCATCATTTGTTGGCTCACAGTGCTCTGGAACAGGGTCATCTTGCAAAACAACACAGAGAAGTTTCACTTCCTCTGCTTGCTTTTTCCTATCAAGAAAAAAGCCAGCACTTGAGTAATAGTCCCGGTATAAAACACACCCAACAGTCCACTATGCCAGAACTTCTCCAATTCAAAACAAAACAACTATTTAATTTAATGAGTTATGATACAAAACACAGCCAACTGCAGAGTATTCATTCCATCTACAAAAAGCCCTTGGGTCACTCCTGGCTTTGGTCCCTGTTTAACCAGGCAGGTGAAAGAGTTGTTGTTCTTAAACTGCTAATGCAAACACGGAGAAAAAGAACCTAAAATGTGCTTTATTTTAAAAGAAGCAATTTTGTTTTTTTAAGTAGTAAATTAGCCCAGTAGGAAGCATCAGGGGGTGCCTCCAATATAATAAACTATCACCCACTTACATGAGTAATATTTACACTATAGTTAGCAGTAAGAGAAAAAGGACAATGCTAAAGTAAGAAAAGCCAAGGGAGACTGCTGCCATGAAGAGCAAATGGCTTCCATCTAAAAGCGTGAAAAAAGAAAGCACTTCAGAGCTGAATTACTATGAGTCAGTGGCCTTTACTTCTTGCCAGACAGTAAGGCCCTAAAGTAATCTTTCATGGTCTAGGAGTCTATGTTTTAGTCCTTCAAAATCATCACAAAGCAGACAAGATGTCAGAAGAGAGCATAGACAAAAATCTTGGATTTCAGACATTCAGGGAAGCAGTTTCTCACTAAGACAAGTATTTTAGAAGTTACTACCCACTAAACAACCTGAACAATAACACCACACTAAAGGACAAAGTAAGTACAATTTCAGAGTCATTAGGTTACTCAGGATGCAAACAAGCAGGACAGAACACCACGCTTAAGGCACTTCAGGAGCAGTGCTTCTCAGGAACACCTGTGTGTCTGATGGGCTACAATCCCTCACTCCATTCTGAGACACTACCGACCTGTTCTTTTTCTTTCAGTTGTGCCACTGACTCCATCCAACTGTTAAACCTGTCCAATTCCAAGCTCTCCAGCTGGGCTATTTACTGACCCCCATCAAGAGGATTAAATAATTAGCACCACAAACCCTCTTGATCTCCCTGCATAAAAAGCTATCAAACATAAGCAGCTATTGCACTTGCCCTTACTCATGTGTAATTGAGCTTCAAATTAAAACATTCACCATGGTCACTTAATTACAAATCTTATTATAACTACTAAGTATTTGGTTGCTTAATCACGAGTAAAAACAAGAGCTAATTCCAGTTTGATATTCCAAGTTTGAGGGCCATCTGAGTAAGTGGCAAAAAGATCAGCAGCTGCCTTACAGCATCTTCCCAATTAATGCAGATGCTCATTTCATGCGTTGTTTAATATTCAGCTTTGCTTAAGAATTCTGATGTTTTTTACCTACCTGCAAGAAATATTCCAGGTCAACCAGGAGACGACAGGAAGCATCAAGAAACACAGAAGGAGACTTAAAAGCACTCAGTGATTATGAGATGTGACTAGAAGTCCAGACGTCTTCCATGCATATATGTGCAACTACTACAAAACATACAACTACTTTTATTGAGAAATTCCTAGCTTTCTGCTATATATTCTAGTTATCTAGAAAAAGAAAAGAGGTGTTAATTTAATTAGATTTTTACACAAATTATTACTGGGTTATAACTAAGAATGAGACACCTAAAGATTGGTTTTGTACAGTTTTCTACGATTGTTGTTTGCACAACACCGGACAGCCTGAAATCCTAGCACATGACAATGCTTACTCCATTAATACGCAAAATCTACTTTGACTGCAGCTTTTCATTGCCATGATCCTTCCAGGATGGTAATTCTGGTAGAATGTGTCTCTCTTCCTAAGTTGAGGCCCTGCTGTTAGATTTTCTCCTTCCATATATTAACACACCCACCACCAAAAGTAGTCAATATAAAAAATAATCCCTATGTGTAGTCCTGTAAGAGATCCACCTAGAAGGGATCCATCTAGAAGAGGCAAGGAGATCTTTAGCAAAGACTGGCCAACTCAGTGAGCAGGCTTTAAACTGAAGGACTTGGGGTGTGAGGTCTAAAGTGGCAACACTCACTACCTCACATCCAGCGGGGGAATAAACCAGGCCAACCACAGCAACAACAAACGTTCCTTGTCTGCCTCCCAAGATGAGATACAGAAGGAAAACCACCTCAGGGGTGTCTGTGGCTTTGGTGCATCCTCCTGCACCCCTTCCTCCAGGGAAACCTGCAAGAATAACTACCTCTCTGAAATGCCTGTACACCAACACACACAGGATGGGGAAAAAGCAGGCAGAATTAGAGGTCTGTGTGCACTGCAGTTACAGAGACATGGTGGGACAGCTCACATGACTGGAATGCTGTCAGGGGTGGCTACATCCTTTTTAGGAAAGACTGACCAGGAAAGGGAGGTGGTGGAACTGCTCTGTATGTGAGAGAGCGACTGGGCTGTATCGAGCTCTGCCTCAGGCTGGGAGAAGAACAAGACAAGAGCTGATGGGTAAGAATTCAGAGACAACGTGGGTGACACTGCCGTGGGCGTTTGCTACAGGCCACCCCATCAGGAGGAGGAACTCCCATCAGCTGGAAGCAGCCTCACAGTCACAGGCTCTGGTGCTCATGGGGAACTTCTGCCCTTATCTCTGATGGAAGAACAACTCATGTGGGCACACAGGAGCCCAGGAGGTTCCTGCACAGCACTGACGGTAACGTTTTGACACAGGTGGTGGAGGATCCATCGAGGAGAGGTGTGCTGCTGGACCTTGCACTGACAAACAAGGAAGGACTGGCTGGGGATGTGAAGACTGGGGGCAGCCTTGACTGCAGTGACCATGAGATCATGGAATTCAAGATCCTGAGTGGAGGAAGTCAGTAGTAACTAGAATTACAGCCTGGACTACATGAGAGCTAACTTTGGCATCCTCAAGGCCAAAGGAACCTGGAGGAAGAATCGTATGAGTTACGGTCCTAGAAGGGAGGAGGGTCCAAGAGAGCTGATTAATACTCAAGTAACGCTTCCTTCAGCCTCAAGATTGTTTGATTTCTTATTCATAGGGATGCATCAAAGGGGGCAGGTGCATCCCTATGAATACAAAATCAAGCAAAGGGGGCAGAAGACCTGCATGAATAAGTGAGGAGCTTCTGGCAAATCTCAAACAAAAAGAAATATTCTGGAATGTGGAAAAGGGGACAAGCCACTTGGGAGGAACATAGGAACACTGTCAGAGTAGACAGGGAAGCGACAAGAAAAGCTAAGGTCCATTTACAATTAACTGGCAATGGATGTCAAGGACACCAAAAAGGGCTTCTTCAAGTACATCAGTAGCAAAAGGAAGACAAGGGAAAATCTGGGCCCACCCATTTGGGAATGAGGTGGGTGCCCTGGTGACAGAGAACACAGAGACAACTGAGAAACTGAATGCATTTTTGCTTCAGTCTTTACTAAGGCCAGCCCTTGGGAATCCCAAACCATGGCGGCAAGAGAGAAAGTGTGGAGAAAAATTGACTTTCCCTTGGCTGGGGAAGAACAGGTTAGAGATCAGGCAAACTTGACACCCACAAATCCATGGGCCCCAATGGGATGCACTGACACAAGCTGAAAGATGCTATTGCAAAGCCATTCTCCATCATCTCTGAAAGATCATGGAGAACAGGAGAGGTACCTGAGGACTGGATGAAAGCCAATGCCTCTCTACCTTGCCCTAGAGAGGCTGTGTTGGGAGTACTCTGTCCAGAGCTAGTGCTGGTCAGAGAAGTTCTAGAGTCTCCTTCTCTGAAGATGTTAAAAAGCCACCTGAACATGATCCTGTGCAACTGGCTCCAGGTGAACCTGCTTTATAGCAGGGGGGTTTGACTATGACCTTCAGAAATCCCGTCCAGTTCCAATCATTCTGTGATACTGAGATTCTGTGACTCCTTACAGTCTTGTTTTCTCTGTAAGCATTTAAATGCACTAGATGGAGATGTAGTGTAAGGCAGGGCACCACAAAGGTAGACAGCTAGTCCTGCTTACAAGGAAAGTCAAACTCCCAGATCACACTCTCAAAAAAATGCCACAAGCCTCACACTTCCACCTTTCAAACAGATTTTAGCACTACTCGGAGCTATGAAGTATTCAATTTGCTGTAATTATACTAGTTATTTTAACATACTGCTTTTATATTTATGCCTTTACCTTATCCATTGTGCCTGTATCACCCTCCTTCATGCTCAAAGGGGATCACAGAGCACTTCAAATCCATCAGTATTTGACAGCTAGCTTCGTTACTTGTATCAACCATTCATCTGTCTTGGGACACATCCATTTGCAGCAGAGGCTTGTCATCACCTCCACAACTACACACAGACAATGACCAAAGCTCACAGCCACCTAAACCTCTAGTAAGTAATGTGAACCTTATCACAGCCACTCCACACTTCCCGAAGTAGCAAACAGAGATTCAATGAACTAAAGACTACAAGTTCAGGTCTAATACTTTTGAATTGTTTTACAATCATAAGGTTGTAACAAAATCTTCAGATGTGAAAAAGTGATTTTGATGCTGGAGTTCCCCTTTTAGGATTTTTTGGTTTATTTAGTATTTTTTTTTTAAGTGCCAGGTCACTAGATCACTTACTTGCAAATAAGCAACTAATGAATACTTATCTGCTCCAAAATGTAGTGAGTTTTGATACAAGACCACTTCACAGCTATTTAGCTCGCACTACTATACACTGTTTACTACCAAAACAGAATACAACTTATCAGCAATGGGGATTTCTCAAAGCTAAAAATGCACCTGGCTAGCAGCTACAGACTGCAGCAGCTGACATGCCTTCACCTTTACACATGATGCGGCAGTCCAAAAACTTGTTGCAGGTATGCAAGGCTGAATCTTAATCCCAGGAATCTGAAAGTATCTCTTGAAAATATCACCCTGCCCCTTATCTTCTGTAGAATTACCCTTTGTCTACACCTGGCTTTAACTGATGCTTTAGAATAATTTTCTGGGGCTACTGAATATTAATTCCATGTCAGTAATCTTTACTCATGGGTAGGATTAGTCCTGCCCAAGTCTTAGCCCACTGCTGTATTTCTAGATCTCAACTGGTTTAGACAATCCCTTCTGAATTGGGCAGACATTTCTTTTTAACAAAACACTGCATCTCATTTTTCAGTGCACTGAGCTCTGCTTGTTGAACTGAAAGCCTAATATTTAAAAGGATAGGAGCCAGAGTTACTATGTGCTCTTTGCTCCTGTACATGAAAGCCATTCATTAGACTGACCCTGCTGAGTGGTTAAATCCAAGCAAAATGTCTTCAACTGTCCTAACTGTACTATCATAATAAGCACTCATTAAATAGCTTATAAAGATTGCAGAACTCATTGTCTCTACAAGACCTTTGTGGAAGTTATGATTTTGACTGCTCTCACAGCAAACTGTAATGCAAGGAGAGGACACACATCTAAATTCAGACTGTCACCAGAATGATTTGGGTTGTTAGTAATGACCATTTAGTAATAAATTTTGCCTTTGTCTGCATTATAATTCTGGGACTTACAAAGTGAAAAGCATGGATATATAATGTGCCTTAGTATATCAACTTGTAAGCTTCCTGTAGAGCAGACTCAAAGCGTGCTCTTGATTGAGGGCAAACTCCATGATTTACGTTTGGTTTGGTTTTTTCTAAAGCAGTGAACAGCAACAAATCTAAAGGCCACCTCCTGAAATATACCCTGCATCAAAGAGGGCAGGACAAGGCAGGCTGACAGTCCTCATTTGAGGCTTCCAAGCATATGACATGGCTTTGAAGCTGTTGCAGTCTCCACTCAATCCACCTCCTTCCTACTGCAGCCCGTGCCAGCCAGCGTAGGAGTTCTTGCACTCAAGAGCTTCTCCAATGACAGACCAACTTCCTCAGACATGACTTTGGTTTCAGGGGGATTTTTTTCTTTTTTTAAATACTTTCCAGCTCTCAGATGCAGTTGTTAAAAAACTATGTCTTCTGTAGAAACTGAATGCTGAAAGTGAAAATTAAGCCCGTCAAAATTCTCCTGAAGAAAACCTAGCTAATCTGCCTTTGTTCTCCAAGAGTTTCAGTTTCCCAGATGAAAGGGTTTAGAGCACAGGAAAATATTCTTGACATGAGGTAGGAAACCCGGGCTACTAATTGCAGAGCGTGGGTTTCATCTGGCATTCCCCTGAAAAGACTCTTTCTCTCTCCTGCGCGGCCGTGTGTAACTGATCATTACGAACCCGCGGCCTCGCCG
Organism: Lycocorax pyrrhopterus obiensis; assembly: GCA_014706295.1. Lineage (NCBI taxonomy): Eukaryota > Metazoa > Chordata > Aves > Passeriformes > Paradisaeidae > Lycocorax > Lycocorax pyrrhopterus. The sequence goes on along the minus strand of JACSVZ010000007.1, from coordinate 17,634,844 downwards.
CTCCTCAGCGTGGGGAGCTCCGGCACCTGTTGCAAGTGAACACCAGAGGGAGCAGTAAACATTTGCCTGGTAAGAAAGTTTGTATTGGAGATGTCAAAGTAAGGAAAATAAGGTACAGCAAACCTCGGGGAAACTTAAAAATGGTTACTATGGGCTGCAATTTCAAACTGCAATATACTGCTAATCCAGTTTGAGTCTCCATCAGTGCAGAGACAACGATGATTTAGAGCAAGTGTGCAGATACAAACACTCTGAATGATGCAAGCGCAGCTGTGCCGCATCTCCCACTCCAGCACTCCACACCCCGACAACACCAGATTTATAAAATCTTCTGAGACTATAAAGCGTTTATACAAAACCTTGTGTGCATTTAGATAGATTAAATGGAAATGCAAACATACTCAACATAGAAAAGATAGATACAGAATGGAATGTGACAAAATAGGTCATGTTTATTATATATAAACACACAGTTCCAAATCTACAGGGTAAAAGCAAGAACATAGTTAAGAGACACACAAGAGAAGATGAAATCAAAGATTAATATGCCAACATATCAGCAATGAACATGTAATTACAGGACTATCTCAAATATTATTCTACTAACCTGGCAAAGACAGTTAAAAATGCTTGCAAAACCAGCAACAGAAGCATGGTCACAACCGTAACCAGAAAACATTCCCATCTCACACCTTCATCCTTGCACAGTGGCACGCAGCCTACCAGGCGTAGGAGTTCTGGGGGTGTTTGTCACCAGGACCCTGGCTTCAGCAGGGGTGCCAAGGGCTTCAATTCCCTGACACAGAAACGCTCTTACCCGATCTACTAGACACCTGGATTAAACTGATTTCTCAGATTGCCCAAATATGAGTCACAGTGCTCAGGACCATGAGAGTTAGCCTGCTGCTGTGAAACTGCAGAAAAGCTTGGCTTATCACACCATGCTGAGTGCAACTCAGGACTGCAGGCATTATAAAACTTTCAGTTCTGATTGCACTGGGTTCCCTGCAAGCATATGTGTCTCAGGCAAAGAGACAAAACTGACCTTTAGTGGAAGCCTACTTGGCAGGTGGCTTCAATACCTGTCTGGGGAATCCTAATTATAATGGACCATTTTCATGCAGCACTTCATTTAATAAAGACATTCTTCCCCATGGAGGAGACTTGCTCTGTCTGAAGGACGATCAGAGCAAGGTTTGATGACGATGGATTGCTGGTGATGAAACGAGCTTTTTATTACCACAGTTCCGGATGTTCCTACAGACCAGCTCTTGCTAGCCAGCCCAGAAGTGTGTTGGCAGCACATCCTTACAAGCATAGATGATGCCCCATTGTTCAGACATCTATACAACCCAGTCACAACTTTTAGTATTGACTCAGAAACCTGCTTTACCTTTATGTTTGTGTTGAATGAGCAGCGGTGACAACTGGAAACAGAACAAGTGAGACCGAGGTTTCGGACACGAGAACACACTGCCCCAAGGCTATCCTTGCATACAGTTTTTTTCTAGCCCACAGCCTACATTCTTTAGCCTTTGGATTAACCCAGCTAGTCACTGATTCACTGTGTGCCACTATTTGCTCATAGCTGAACATACAAATTTGGCATCTCTCAGAAGAGCAATGAAGGAAAATCTAGACTCCTGGGTATTTGGTATGTCTCTAACTCTGGCTGCTGTCATGCCAGGCACTTAGCGTGGATGATGTGCCATGCTCTGAATCCCCACCATCTGCTGCTCGTTAGCTGACAAAGGCAGCACATGCCATCTCCCCACTAGCTGCTGCTCATTAGTGACAAAAGCCATTCTGTGTTCACAATGTTCTCTCCGTAATAATCTAATACAAAGATGTACAAAGAGCAAAGGAAAGAGGAAACAGAGATGACAGAGTAAATTATGAGCTTAACTAAGAATATTAGCGAGCTCTTAAATCTCAAGACGAGAATCCTTCCAAGAGCGAGATGCAGGTCTTGGCTTCAAAGGAATAGGTCAGCAGGTAGGTATAAAAGTCAGCACTAGCGATAATTAATTTACCTCAAAACGTTTCGAAACATGCAAGCACACATTTCTAGGCTCCTTCCATTCAGGTTCTCTGTTTTGGAAAATTTTGGATCTTCCATATCTGATAACAGAAAGAACTGAGTGCTGACAGCATGCAGCTCCCAACCCGACCAGGGCAAGCACTAACCCCAGGTATCTACAATTTCTGGTGTGCAACCAGAGGAGGACTTAGGATCTATGCAATCCCTCCAAGCTTCACAGGGAAGTCCTGTTGGTAAAGATTCCGCATTTGTTAAGAAGAGCCTCAGCTTCCTTTAAAAATCATTCACACAGGTGAAAAGCAGTAGTAATAGCAATACTTCAAAGAAACATGCATGACAGATACCGGACTACACAAGCGGAGGAGCAATCCAGCCAATGAGAACCAGAAGACAGGGGGATTAACTACAAAACAGTTCTCCATTGGGAGATACACTGATGATAGCACATTACTCAAACTACAGAGAACTGGAAGTACTCACAAAACATTCACATTGATATGGTAAATTAATCCTTTTCAAGCTCAATTAGTGGCCTAGAGGAAAAAACAAAGTGAGGCTGTTCTTCAAGAAGTAGATCTTATTTACAACAATGAGAAGTCAGTGCCTCAGCTTATTCCCTCCCTTCCATGCCTTTCCTCGACCTTCCTCTCCAGATAAAACCAGGTAACATCTTTCAGTCATCACATCGCCACGAGGAAAGGCAAGAGTATGAGAAATGTTCTGTGCACTAAATAGCACAAAGACAGCTGGCATGGGAAGTGTTAAAGTCGCAGGTAAGGGCATAGAGGAAGCATGGAAGATGACAGATGGTATGTGGGTATGTGGTTTCTGGCAAGTGTGGGAGATGAAGAGAAAGGCCACAAGCAAAGTGACATGGTTAACAGAGATGGTCCTGCAGAAGAGGAGACAGAAAAGGGACAAAAGCAAGACAGGGAAGAGATAAGACACAAATGGACAATGTGCAGGTAATTCTGCTTTGCATCTTATTTCCTCCTCACGCCCAGACCATCACTTTTCTACTTGCTGGCCACAAAAAAATGCAGACCAGACCCTGAGTTCAAAGTTTTCCTGTTTAAATGGGGACAGACAGGATGAGATGCTACAGCAACAGAATTGATAAAATATGGTTGAATGTGGATGTCCAACAATAAGAAACACAAAAAGAGAAAGACTTTCCACATAACCACACGTGTGTGCATGACTACTTCCTCGTGGGCATGCCAAAACACAGCATACTCATCTTCACAACAAACAAACCCTGTAACCAAACTCTAACACACAGACATTTTTAAGCAAGGTTAACACTTCTCAATGTGAAACAGTTACTTGAGGAGGAATCACAGACAAAGAAGCTTGAAGTACAGCTGTGAGTAGTAACACACTGGGAACTCAGCCACCTCATGCTGCTAATGCAACTCCTATGGCTTTGTGTTCACCATCAACAGCTCAGCTACTGCAAAGCAAAATCATAGCAGAAACAAAGGACTCTAATTTCACTGCAAGGTAAGTTTTAGGAAGCAGAGCCCTGTTCCAATGGAAGGAAAGTAACAAAGCTTAGCTTAAAATGATTTTTAAAATAAAATTTTGTACCTAGAGGGCTGCTTTTCAACACTTTTTTCTCTGAGCTAGGAACAAATATGACCCCAGATTTGGTCTGTATAAGCCCATCCGACTTTTGATTACTTTATAATGTAAAAGACTGGTTGGAAACACTACAAATGTGGAGGTTCAAATGAGCATTACCTCCATTCCGTTTTGGCTTATCTGACCTGTTAACAGTAGGCCAGCATAGGATTCAAATCGGTTGCTCTCCCTGCAAGTCTCTTTTGCATGCTAATTTTACTTTTGTGAGGGTGATCCAATAGCAGATAGATGTATGGCAAGAGGAAAGAACAGTCTAATTATCTCCATCAATTCGTGTAGGATCAAAAGGATGCTCCTCCAGAAACTGTCAGCCAATCAAGCTGGAAAAAAGGACTTGAAAAAAATCCAGGAAGGACAGTTCCACAGCAACTTAAAATTCATAGCTGCAGCATAGCCTACATCATTGAGGTTTATTTGAGTCTGTGGTGACAAGAACAGCTTTTATGAACTGCCATTTTACAGCTATTTATATTTTATTGTCAGTTACTATGTTTATTACTGTCTGTAATTCACCAGACCAAACTGATTTCGGTAAGGAAATTTTTGAACAGAGTCACAAAGCATATTTTCCTGTTACTGATTCCTGAGTAAATACCTAGTCCAGCCTTCATTAAGAAAATCTTCATAAACATCATCTAATTGCATCAAATGAAAGAAAATTTATGCAAGGCAGACAATGACAATATTCTTAGAGACACAAAAACTCCTGGTGTGTATCCTAGAAATACAAAGAAGTACCATCAATCAGCTTGTTTTAAGAAGTAGAAAAAGCACACCAAAAGTCATGCCAGCAGTGTGTTCAGGAGCCAAGTAATGAGGAACCTGAGTCACACAGCTGTTGTCATCAGGAACATCTCACTGAAAGGTACAGGTTGAACTTAAGGTATTTTTATTCTTGCCAAAGCTCCCACTGATATAATTTCTGCTAGGGTTTAAACAGATATGCGTGACACTGATCAATCCTTGTAACAGGCCTATCCTTTAATGTTAACATTTAAGTGGGAAAAAAAATTAAACTAACCTGTCTTCAATGTTGCAACACAAGCCTGATGCTTTATAAAGACTGCAAAGCATTAGATACTTCATACAGATACTTTAATTCTTTAGAAAGTGAGAAAAGCTCACTGGCTTAAAGCAAAACTATAAATGGAGATTTACACAGCACTGTTATTAAAGCCCCATTATTTAAAAGGGATGGATTACTGGGGTTAAAGAAGAGGAATCAAGTTTAAAAAGCAAGAGCATTTAATATCACATTATCTCTCTAGTCAGGTAATTTGAAAGAAGCTCTTCTTTTTTCCTTCTGCTCCATAAGCAAAGCTAATGTTGTCTTGGAAGTGTCCTGGGAAAGACAAGCTTCTTATAAATTCAGTTTAAGTGTAATGAAAATCTCTGTAAAGTACACACATAAAGAAACCACATTTGCTACATGAAAACCAGTAACGTCTCAGAAATTTCTCAGTTGCTCTGGAATCACATGAAATTTTACTTTTTTCACTCTCAGCTGGATTTCAAATCACAGCATTATGCTACAGCATAATTTTGCTGTCTGGTTAACACAAGTAGGCTAGAAAGGTTCATGTTATGGCTGAGTAACATTAACTAAATCTTACTTAATGCTAAGAAAAAGACGAAATCTCAGATGAGAACCAGATCAGACTTTTTTAGCTCTCTAGAACTAGAAGTTGTAACTTAAAAACACCAATTAGCAAATTATTTTTGCCTATTTTTTAGAAAGTTATTATTAAAGTTCGTGGAGTTAAGAATTGCATTTTGATTGGAGAGAACAAAAATCACAGAATACAGTCAACAATTTTGAAATGAAAGGAACTGAGTTTGATGGTAGTGAAGGTCAACTTATAGCACTAGACCAGTGTGCTGAAGCAGTACACACAGGATCCCTAAAAATCACAGAGCATCACTCTTACATTGGAAGAATCATAATTCAAGTCCACCTCAATTTATCCATCTGTTCGGGCACCTCCCCGACTGCTGCAATAAAATTGGACACTGAAGAACACTAAAGACCTGAAACAATAAAGCCTGTGTGTTTTTTCCAACAAGATCTAAATGAGGAAAGCGGCAGCAGCTTTGTTCCTTCCCTAACACACACTACAGAACACAGCAGTAACACTAGTTAGCCAAGGCCTGTGATACAAAGCATGGTGAGGTCACAGCAATGGTCACTTACGGCATTCCTTCTCATCACTGTCATCAAAGCAGTCCGGCAGCCCATCACACTGCCAGGCCCCTGGGATACAGCGTCCATTGCTGCACATGAAGTTTCCAGGAATGTTGCATTCATTCGTGAAGTTATTCCCAGGCAACAGTTGGCTGTCTGCGACAAACGAAACAGAGGTAAGTTTACGGAGGATTTAACAAAGGCAGCAAAAGCTGTCACTGAGCGAGCTGCTTATCAATGAATGAAGATGAAACAAACGGACTCCCACCTTGGTTAATTTGTCATTATCCTATCAGTATCCTGAGCACGGTACTTGGTAGCACTTTCTTTTTCCTAAATTCTCATTTTATCTGTTCTCCATTCTCACACTCTATTTTGCAGATTTCCTCTTGCTATTTTCTTTCTAGGAACACACATGCAGCCTCCATGTATACTCAGGTCAAAGCAATGTTTGTTTAAAAAAAATTCTCTCCTCTTCACAGAGTCAGTCTAAACAGAAGTAAAACAGATGAGGCTACATCCTACCATGAACTCAGTTCTATCCTCCCATGCTTTTGTCAGATCGGTACTTAGCTTGCAGAATACTTTGTTGTTGTTATTGTTAGCCAAGGGCTATGCACAAGGTAACACACTGACATTCACACTAGGTTTTCAATTAAGCTTTAAACACAGTGCTGCTGATCAAAGTTAGAACTGAGCTTCTTGGTGTTCATACAGTCCCCTGACATACATCTGTCCACAGGCTAGTAAGGCAGCCAAGATAGAGTCTGCCAGGTAAAGGGGGCACAGCAGCAAGATACCGGAGATCAAGAGAAAAATGAGAAATAGAAACCTAGAGCTTTGCCTTCAAGGTTAAACACAGCACTACTCAGTCATTCTAATCTACCATTTTTCTCACTTTGTGCATTGTTTTTTGGAATGCAGATATCACAGAAACATGAACTTCAGTGAAGGAAGGATAATGACACTCAAAGGCTTTAATAAGCATAAAAATGGCACAGAGCTGGGGGGAAGCTACAAGACAAGGCAGAGAGTGAGAAAAATAATATCCTTCCCCTTGTCTTCATGTCCTATTCCAGACTAGTCCCAGGCAACATGCAATTGAGTAGGCAAAAACCCCAGAAATACAAACCTTCCCAGGTAAGGATGGAGGTGTCACAAAAACGTCCCCCCTGCCAACCTGCATACCTTCATGGTTCAGAACCAGGAAGAACAAACTAAGCTGACACAAAGCTTAACCATTTACCTATCATTTATCTGTTTTGACGATAAGCACATTATTTTTGGAACTCTGGAGGAAGCTTTTGGAACTGCCGAGCTGTAGTTGGTTCCCCCCACTGCCCAACCCCTACACCATGTTGCTTCCTGTTGCTCTTGGAGTCCAACTCCTTCCTCTCCCAGGAAGGCCTGAACACCAAGGGCAAGGAAAAACATTATGAACACAACATGGCAAGTGCCCCATTCTTCAGTGCTGCACAGGGCACAGAGCAGATCACAACTGCCAGGATAAGAAGTTTCAGGTAAGACCTTTTTCCTAGCTCATTCCTGAAGTCCGAGGGAGGAATCTGCTTTCTACAGGCATCTTTGGAGAACACATCTACCAAAATAATAAGCTTTATAGCACGATTAGTGCGTGAGGCTTTTCAGAAACTCCTGAATCAGCCAGATGTAGATGGTTCCCTTCCTCCCCCACAACATATCAAAATGCTCCATCCATGACACAGGTAAAACTGCTTAGTTTCATATCACTGTTTCAAAAGATGCGAGAGGAATGCTTCAGGGAGGTAGTCTCTTTAAGCCTATGTCTGTCTCAAACAATGTATTTCCTTTCAAATGTTATTTCTTGCAAATGGCTGACTTTCCTGGGGATGTTTCAAGAATCTGCCAGCACAGAGCAGATGCCTTAATGGAAATTTGCCCTGAGCTGTTAAAAGACAATGTAGTTCAGAAAAAAAAAGGTGGAAATAAGGTCTTCTGAGGCAATGGGGCAATCTGAGCCACTGTCCACACACCCAGAGCCACCCTTAACTCTCCTCCTGTAGCACCTTAAAGAATGAGAGTGACAGCCACCAAAAAGCATGCCCAGGCATGTAGCTGGCAATTAGATATCTTTCAGCTGTGTCATTCAAACCTCAGTTCCATTCCCTGCATCATTGTTCTTCCCACGGAGAAACAGCAGGTTTGCTCTCTACACTGTTACAGCCTACAGCACCCTGGAACAAGCCCAGCCAGGCAGGACCCTCACTGCTCCCAGCAGCTCCTGGGGAAATGCTACACCCAACTCCGCCCCATGCCTGAGTCCCTGAATTTAAATCAGCAATGGCAACGGTTTATCCTTGGCTACTCCTGCCATGAAGCACTGAACAGATACGGCACTAGTCAATAAGCACTCCCAGGCTAGTGCAGCCTTACAGCATCACTGTTAACTGAGTTCTGCACTTCTGTGTTCAACCAGCGAGGGCTTTGTTGTTTATGGCATTTTTCCCCCTTACAATAGTAACTGAACACATTCAGATGAGTCTTTGTATCACTGACGTGTACCTGCTAAGTAATGACCAAATGAAAATCACCACACTCAGAGAGCTGCAGGGTGAAGCTGTCAGCATTTACACAACCTTTTATTGGCAAACAACTCCCAGTGCACAAGCACCACCTCTGGAGAAAATCTACCACAGTATTGCAAAATTACAGGATGCCATTGTCAGATCAAGATAGGAAAGAGATACCTCAGTATTTTTTGCAATGCAGAAGTTCAGTCAATATACCATGAACTCAAGTTAGTTACAAAGCATGTAAGAACTTCAACAGTAGACTCGAACTCCCTTCTCCACAGTCCCCCCAAAAGCAGTTTCAGGTCAGTGTGGTACTACTGGAAGACTTTCCTGGTAATTTTCATAACTTTCATTAGAATTTACAAGTTCTCAGATATTACAAAACTGGAATGTCCTGGCTAAGAATAAATTTCTGCTATGAAACAGAGCTTATTCAAGCTTGACAAGAGAACTAGACATTACCAAGGCTTTTGCTCTGTCAGAACCTAAGCAACCAAGGCAGTACATTTTTGCTGCAACAACAAAGAGGTGCCAATCTCATGGCATCTCTCTCCATTGCTCTGTGCTCCCTTCTTAGCTAACCTCGTATCTGTATCTCTCATCCAGCCTGCTCCCCTTCCACATGGAAGTAGCACCTATTCAAAATGAAAAGTCCTTCTGTGAACATTTAAGTGAGACTCCTTCTTGACTTGGGCAAGTTGCTAGCTAAGAACCAACAGCAGGTCTCACAGCCACCTGCCCCAGCTACAGAACTGCCTTTTCCCCATGAAGCATCCTGGTGTTCCCAAGAGAAAACATAACAACTGGATGCATCTCAAGCACTGTAACACCTCCTGAGCAGAATTACCAAAGCTCAGCTCCCATCAGATCTACTGTTGTTATCTTGCCTGAAAAGTTTTAGCCATGATCTCCACACTCCTTTAATGAAAAAATTCAGACCAAGCTAACTAATTGTAGAAATTTTTAGAGTTTCAAAAAGCAAAAAGCCCGAACAAGAACCAACCTCCCTAAAAAAGCACTATCAAGTCCCTGCTCCTTTCAACAACTCCTTTAAATAAATGCCATACTTCCATCCTATTAGATTGAAGCAACATTCCAGGAACAGGTATCAAATTTTGTTACCCAGTAAGTTGTTTACAGGATTTCCTTTGTCATACAATAGCCTTATCCTCAATATTCTTTTAAAGCAAGGATGTATTAATAACCCTTTCACCAAACAAACAAAAGACAGTGGCAGATCAAGATACTTGCAGACAGCCCTACCCAAGCTTTGCTCCAGAATGGGAACACGGGAACTCTGACTCAATCCAGTTTCAAAACAACCAATATTTCTCTTAAAACATGATCTTCATCAGCTCCTAAGAGAGTTGCATGTTACAGAGAGCAATTTGAGAGTCACAGCCAATGCATCTAGAAACTTGTTTCGTGCATTACTCCATGCCCAAAAAATCCATTGGTGGATAAAAAACTGTCAAAACAACGGCACATGTGGAACTGTTTTAAATGGTATTACTCCTTCTGCTTCCCTCACACTTTGCAAGTCTCTCCTAATGGATTTTAAAAAATCCCCAAAGAAATCCTCAGTGTAGTCCTCAACTCCCAGCCCTCAGGAATGCGATGTTCCTGCCCACTCAGCGCACAGCCCAGTGCAGGACTGCGCACGCACAAGGGGGGGGGCAGCGTCACAGACACACTCAAGACAGACACGGAAAGGACCAAACCACATCCTCGTGTCCGCTTTCTAACAAGGTCCATAAAGATGTCAGGTTTTGTGTAGCCAACTTGCTGCACTGTCTGTTGGCAGGGGCAGAAACTCCTTCAATCTGGCAGAGCTGGCATTCCAACAGTTGACATACTTACCCTGCAGCCTCTTTGATTAATTTTGAATTCAACCCAAATAGGAGCTACACGGATGTGTTCAGTTAAGTAAAGGAGGAAGGAAAGAAGGGGAAAGTAGTCCATTTTCACTGCAACACATTGCTCACTTTAAGCAGCATACCATCTGGGCTGAATGTAAAAAAAACGGACTCGTGTTTCACTCTGAAGGGGACTGAGTAAGGAAAATCAATCTGTTTTAGCAGCCACTTCCAAAAATGTTGGTATCTAAATATTTAATATTTCCTGAAAAAGAATCAGGGAAAAATAAATTAAAGGACAAGTCATACTGAGTAAACACTTCACACTGTATTAAGAAAGCAAGTCAAGGACATCCTTCACAAAACCACCTTTACCTGAAAGCACTCCAGAGAATTGTGCACATTACAGCACAGATCATTACTGATCACACAGCTCCATACCAGAAAGTATAATCAGTATGAACAGGCAATCAGCCTGGCCAAGGAGGTTTTGAGGAAGAAATACAAGACACTTATGCATTTAATGCCCTCATGAACAACACCAGCAATTTCAGCCTCTTGGCAAAAAGGATCTATCACCAAGGATGAAGCATGAACTCTTCACTGCCAAACCTCTGGCATGTCTTTTTTGGGAATCATGCGATCTTCACTGGATACTTTCAATGGATTGCCGCTTAAAGCTTTTCATATGTGAAGAGAATTATTTTGATCAGGCTGGTATGTAGCTGTGAGGCTGAATGGTTACTAATGATACTTTCCTGTCACACCATGCACACATTATACTCCATACTCATTTTTAATTTCTGCTTAAACCCTTGCCAGGTATAAATCCACACCAGGTTTGATATAAACACATCAGAAATCTGTTTTAACTCTACTGAAATCTGCAAAATGTTATGAAAACAAAAGGAGAGAGCCTACAGCAAGCCAGTAGGTGGAAGTTGCAGCAAGATGGCATCAAAAAGACCTTCAATACCTGCCAATATTTGATCACCAGGAAAACACATCACAACCAAAGAAAAGTGAGCAATATTAGCAGACTTGAACAAGCACTTTTTGATCTTCCTCTGTCATCTTAAAAGACTGCAAATAAGCAGTGTCAAGTGACTGGTGGGCTATTACAAGATTTGATTCCTCAGAGAGCACAAAACTACTTCCAAACACTTACTTTCAGGTCCACTTGCTTCTGTAAATTTAGCCCTTCAGGACAGATGTTTCTTTTCCTACTTCTTTATATTGACATGAAGCATCTGACTCATGCCATGTCTACTTCACAGAGATCTACTAATGCAGGTGACGCACTCAGAGGAGGAATTCAAAAGCTAAGCACGAAGAAAATGCTTTGCCTATAAACTTCAGTTCTACACGTGCATGCACAAACTTCACTGGCAATAGAAGTATGTTGTCAGCAAGATAACACCAGTGGCATTAAGGCAGACTTGGCTTAACACTCACTGCACTGAAACAGAAGGCGGAGATGATTTGTGCTTATGGGAGAAAGTCAGGAGTCCCACAGCCACCCAGAGAGACTGTGGAACAAACTTGCTCAACCTCTTTACTGCACTTCACCCCTTGTTAAAATGAAAACAAGGCACTAGTTTTGAAGATGAAGGTGCCCATACTGAATTCAAGCATGTAGGGTATAAAAAGATTGCTTGTTAACAGCACCAAAAAGGTAAGGAAAATACATCAAAGAAGATGAAGTTTACTTCCCATCTCTCAAATAAACACTTCTGGTATTACTCAAAAAGTTGTTTGCAGCTGAAGGTTCATAAGTGTATCATGTAAATCAGCATAAATGCCAGTCTTTAGTTTGATTTGCTTTCCTATGCTCTGCTGCAAAGGTCCTTGCCAGAACAGAAGAAAAGCATGCCAGTGCATATTCAGGCTGGCTTTGGGAAGCAAAGTATAAGACAAGCTCTCTCTTGCTCTGCAGTGAAACCTCTGACAACACCTAAGCCACCTGCCACAAGTAAAGGACACCTGCCACTGATTATCTGACAACTCAAATCCCCTTGAACAGTTTTAATCCCTATCCTCATTTAAACTGTCTGATGATTACAGTGCTTATGCTATATTAGAAGTTATGAGAGTTATTTGTAAAGGCAGATTGACAGTCCCACTGTAATGTAAGTGCTGAAAAACGTTTCTTCACTGAAGCAGCAGGTAAGTTAGTGATTACTCAAGGAACTGCTCATTGATCAGGTTCAACTTCCTCTCCTTCAGTTTTCCAACCACGATCCATGAGATGTGGTATATATGGTATCTGGCATTTTCAAGATGTAAAATGGATCAGTCCTAGCCAAAAGATCAGAAACTCCTATGGTAACTTCAAATTAAAGGCTAAATATCACTGAGGCAAGTCAAAGACAATGGGAAAACCCTCTGAGAGCACTAAAATTAATAGCTTCTTTTAATTTAGATAGAAAAACTACTCTGGCGAGGAACACTGACTACTGTCCAACGCCCATCGTTCACCCGTTACTTCCTCACTGCAAAAGCTGCCTTTGTTGAACTGGAGATCAATTAATCCATCATGGTCCCCACCATAAATAATACAATATGCATAGAACAGAGTATCTTCTTCTAAATATCTTACAGCGTTAGTTGCAACCAGCACATTCCCTGTAGTAGGTGGCTGCATTTCAGCACTTAGCCATGCAAGCACCTTAATTAAATATAATCTTCTAAATCATTCCCTAATAAACAACCATTTGCTTTTTCCTTGCAACAACATGTGCAGGAAGTGAGCCAAGGAGAACAGGCTTACTTTAATCCTGCAGCCTTTGTGGCTCAATTCTATATTTGGGGGACTGGGCATTTCACTAAAGCTTCCACATTTGCTTGTCTCAGCAGCAGTGCAGCTGCTCGAGTACACACCAAAAATACATCCTGCAGGTCTGTGGGCTCTCGCCATACTTAGCGTGGTGGAAGGGAAACAGGCTACGGGCCATTAACAGCAGAGAGTGAACACAGCTCCAAACTAGTACAGTTTAAACAGAAAAAGGAAGCAGAAATAAGACGGAATACTTTAGATTACTGAACTAATGCACCTCGAAAGAGAAGCATTCCCCAGCAAGAAGGTCAAATGGAGATTTTATGCTGTTCTCATCCAAGCTAAAGCTACCCACACCACTTCCTTAAAGAAGCAGCAAAGATAAAAACATTTTAATCTTAATACCTTTGAAGGACACCAACTGTGTGAATTTTAACAAGCACAAGTGCTGGATTCTGCACCTGGGACAGGGCAACACTGGTTGTGTGTGTAGATTAGGGAATGAGAAGCTGGAGCAGTGCTGTGCAAAGGGACCTGGGGGTCCTGCTCACTGGCAAGTTGAATCTGAGTCAGCAGTGTCCTGGCAGCCAGGAGGGCCAACCCTGTCCTGGGGGGCATCAGGCACAGCATCGCCAGCCAGGCAAGGGAGGGGATTGTCCCGCTCTGCTCTGCACTGCACTGGGGCAGCCTCACCTCGAGTGCTGGGGGCAGTTCTGGGTGCCACAATATAAAAGGGACATAGAGCTATTAGGGAGTGTCCAAAGGAGGGCCACTGGGGTCATGAAGAATCTGGAGGGGAAGCTGTATGAGAAGCAGCTGAGGTCACTTGGTCTGTTCCGCCTGGAGGAGACTGAGGGGAGACCTTTGTGCTCTACAACTTATCATGAGAGGAAGAGGAGGGACTGACACTGATCTCTTCTCTCCGGTGATCAGTGACAGGACCTGAGGGAATGGCCTGAAGTTGTGTCAGGGGAGGTTTAGGTTGGATAATAAAAAAAGGTTCTTCACCCAGAGAGTGGTCGGGCACTGGAACAGGCTCCCCAGGGAAGTGGTCACAGCACCAACCTGACAGAGTTCCAGAAGTGTTTGGACAATGCTCTCGGGCACATGGTGGGATTCTTCAGGTGTCCTGTGCAGGGCCAGGAGTTGGACTTGATGATCCTTGGGGTCCCTTCCAACACAGCATGTTCTATGATCCTATGGCATGCTGCTATAACACCACCGTGAGGAAAACATTATTTTTTCTTCACAAAAACACATTACTAAAGGATTTATGCACAATAATGCAGAAGATCTACAAGAAATCTTGGGACAGAATTCAGATTTCATTATTCCTGTCTTTCATTTAACAATACACTTGTAATTACCTGCCATCGGTTTTTGTATCAAACAGATGTACATAAGAGAAATTAATTGGGGAGTAGGGGTATACAAGGAGACAATAAGCTCATGTGAGTCATCATACCACTCCAATTTCCCAAAAAACAGGCCAAGCTGACATTCTGCCCAGAAAATACTGAGATCATGCCTGAAATGCGACAGCAGCAAGACTGACTTTGATTCATTCAGCATCAAATGCAAAGGAGTAACAAACAGCAACAGAAGGGATGAAAAAACCCCCTTCCATTTAACAAGAAGTACTGTGGGCATTTTATTGTTTTTCTAACAACTGGAGGGGCTGAATTTTAAAGGTTTAAATCTCCTCACATGATATTCTATGTCAATAAAAAGCCTACCTACCACAATTAAGTTTCCCAATCACTGAATCAGAATACTTACTTTCAAAGATCAAAAGCTTTTAATTGCCCTTTGAGACTTGTTTCTGCAAGGACTTCTTTTGCACTGTGCAGATGCAAGGGGTCATAAAAGGCTGCTGTTAACCACATTTTCTTGCTTAAAAACATGTATTGAATTACCTGCATTTCAGGGCCTTCAGAGAGGATGGTTAGCCGTGCAAACTCTGGGATGTTCAGCCTTACTAGCTGGGCAAATTTATCTAGGCCTTACACATGATGTAAGAAAAATCCCACAGTTGTTCTGTCTGGAGAAAACAACTGAATTCACTATTAGGTTATTTCCCCACAGGCAAGTGGTACTTCAAGCTGTTCTGTTGTGTCACATGACAACCCCTTAAAGCGCTGCTCCAATGAGAAGTAATCACAAGGACTGGCAGAAGTTAACTGTGAGGCTGTAAAAGTGTTGATTCTCTGAAAAAAACAACTCCATAATGTCAGTTGCTCTAGGAGCATTTCACTATGGCAGTGGTTAAAGTATGCTCTAACTTATAGGCATTAAACCTACTAAAGTCCTTTGGAGTTGGTAGCTGATACTGGACACACTCCTCCCTCTTTTACATCCCAGCATACAAAAACAACAATGCTCAAATATGCAGCAGTACAAAAACATAGAAGGGGAGAAAAAAATGCTTCAGCAGGATGCGAATGAAGTTATCATCTTGCCCCTCCTCCAATGAATAGTCACTCAGCACTTTTAAGAATATTTAATATTTCTGTAGTCTTATGTCTCACCACACAGATCAGACATAGAATCAACCTTTGCAAGTGAATGCAGTTTAAGCAAGAGCTATGTGTTACAGGAAAAAAAAAAACCCAAACAAACTATAAACAGATACTAACTGGAAGGCAAAAGAATGTTTCAGCCAGCGAGGAAAAAAACCCCCACCATACAAAATGACAACCTCTGCACCTACAGAGATCATAGAGCCCAAATCCATGCAATGATGACAGTATGGAATGGTATCACTAGTCAGGGGCAGAAGTACTATGTCAAACTAACTGCTGCTTTCTGTACATGGCTGTGATTACCTAAAGGTGCATGTCCTCAACAGGATTTAAGCTGATCTAAATCAGAACAAATTGCCTCATCTTTCTTCAACCTATGGCTATAAATTCCTGTCTTTCTCTTACTATCTAGTTGCATAAACTCCAACAGGTGAGCAGCAAGCTTTAAAAAAAGTTAACCTAGAGCCTGTAGCTCTCAGTGCTGTCTGAGTCAACCCACCACAAAGTTTCAAGAGTTTATGCCATCACAGAAGAGAGAGAAAGGAACATACATGCCCCCTCCAGATTAAGAACACAACAAGGACTGTAGCCTTTCTCAGGCTAAGTCAGGTAACCTAAAGCAAATACTTCCGCAATTTTCAACTGCAATAGACACCACTTAGTCTCATAAAGTTGCTTGTCTTTAACAACTATGCCATGGTTGCTTCTTTAAGCAGTAAAGTTTTGAAGAACACAAATTTCTTCTTGGTAGCTGTAAATCCAAGTCTTCCCCAGCAAGGAAAGCTGCATGTCAGAACCAGACATGCCACTCTGTCGCAGCAAACATGTAAATGGTGAAGGCTGGTTTCTCACACTGATATCTTACTGGTGCTACAGAAACTTTCCTGTCTGACTACCCAGGAGTCACTCTGGCAGTCACACTCCTACAACCAGACACTTTCACTGCTGGCACTGAAGCCCCTACACAGTGGGTAGATACAGTGACCCGACGGGTGCCCTACTTGGCTTCCTGCACACCCCACACTCACACAGTCAGACAGGGTTTCCTTACCGGATTAACCCTGGTTTCCCATCATAGAGTCCCAAATCTCTGGTTCCTTTAAGTCATTTAATCATGGTGCATAACACAAAACCAGCTTGATCTGGTGCCTCCGGAGAGGGAGCCTGAACAAAGGAATCCCTGTGCTTTTATACCTTCAGTCTGTGCTGTCGATAGTCTGGGGTCTTCCTGCTGAGTCCTTGGCTCCTGCTACGTGAGTGTCCTGTCACCCAGCCAGTGCCACAGGTCCCTGTGCCCTTTGCTGTGCAAAGGGTCAGCACCAGGCCACAGCCCCCTCCGTGTCTGGGGCTCCCAACATTTCTCGCACGCAGGACACAATCTGCAGCTCTCACTGCAGCTGCACAGCCAGTACCTGCTCCAAGTGTATCCTCAGCACTGGCGAGTGACAATTTCAAAGGTGTGCTAGACACAAAAACTGCAGGGCTCTGAAAGCAAACTCACTGTGTAATAACAGTAGAGAAAGCAAACCAAGATGAAGTTGTGATAATGATTATCTTCCCGATGATGGAGATGGTAGAGGGACCTTCCCATCTGGAGAGTTTGCATTTAGGATTTGACAGCACATCAGAAGGGGAAGATAAGCTGTGGTACTGGTAATGAGGGGAGAACTTGGGCTCTGAGACTACATGAAAAGGTCACACCTCAAAAAGAGCCTGGAAGAGACAGCTGGGTGTGAGGCTCCACAGAGGAAGCAAGTCCAAGAAAGGCCAGGATGCAGAACAGAGTAACAAAACAAAATACCAACAATGTCCTTAACAATAAAGAAATAACTCATAACCTTTCACTCAACAACACTGAGCTAATTTTCAAGTGTGAGGAGACTGATGACAGATAACCATGATTTTAATCTAGACAAGAGACAGATCTGCAGACATCTCTACCCTAGGAAGGCAACTCAGCTCCTGCTTTGAAGTCTTGCCCTAAGAAAAGAAAACAAGGAGACCAGAAACCTCTCTCCTAAGGCTCTTAAAAAATCTGGAAGAGGAACAAGAATGTTTTTCTAAATACATTGAATCAACAGTTAAAATTAGGAGAAGAATTACCAGAAGACAATGAGAGTCAAGGAAAGGCAACAGTTTAAGAAAAGGGAAGTGACTGTACCAGGTGGTAGTGACAGCGCAGAGACAGTTAAGATGGGATAGTATTCCTAAACAGAAGCATCACCTGGAAATAGATGATAACCTCTTCAAATACATGCAAATCCAACAAAGAGATAAGAGTGAGACTGAAAAGAGGGCATACATGAAGACCATGTGTATTGGGTGACAAAACATGATGCAAAGTGAACTTAGAACATCCCTGAATATTTAAGAAGAAAGGCAACTCATTCCTCACCAGCTGCATAATGCAGAACTGGACCCTGTTAGAAAAAACAATTTCAACAAAACAAGCCAAAATAGAGCCTTGAGTTCAGAGTATCATCAGGCTGGGTTATAATCAGCTGATTTTCGTCTACCCTATATATGAAAACATGACATGCCATGGGGCAGCCACAGCAACACCCTTCAGACTGTCCAGGAGCTCTCTCCACTCTCACAGTATTTTGGAGACCTGTGCTAACACACTGGTCTAATTTAACCACAGGACACAAGCCTCTTCAAAAGTCATGGCCTAGGTCTATTTGAAGAGATTTGGCCATTAACTTCAGAGTTGAGAGGTTTCTTTTTCTAGAAGACTGTGTATTTGCCTTGTCCTGTAGCTTTGGTCACACATCCTCCACTAGGTAAGCCCCAAAGAGAGTTAAATGGGTGCAGAAGATGGGGCTCAGGAATGACAGATGTATACAAGTAATGGTTATTTATTTGAAGTTGGAAATTTCCCATAATCACTACCAGAAACCCAGAAAATAATCACCTCAAGTGAAAAATAACAGCTTTTATAACCACTTACTTAAAGTGTGATTTTCTCCCATTCGAACTGGGCTCTTTGATGTGCTTTATACAGCAATAATAAAAATTTATACAGAAGATAAAGTTACTCAGTGTTTGCTGCATGGATTAGACTGCTGCTGCTTTCTGTAAGCAAATCAAAACCAGAAAAATAAATGTCATTTGCATTTTGTCAATAGGAAACATGCTGTTAGGCAGATATATGGCAGGGATTATATTGAAGTGAGGGGCTCATTCTTTTCACTGGAGTTTAGTTTCACCTTATCTCTTTCACTTACTCATTGCACCAGAAGCCATAGCCAAGAGCAATGACGTTGTTCCCCTGTAGAGGAATGTACAGAGTGCCTCCACACAACAGGACATTAACATGGGGTGCACAGTGGGGGCTGTGCAATCTTCCTGCAAGGCACTGGTGACCGATTCTTTCCAGCAAACACTGCCACAGCAAGATACCATTCCAGACACCACACAATCTAAACTGCTTTCAAGCTGGCAGCAAAATCAGGGGGTTGACTGCAATATAGGTAATCTTGGATTTTGGCTTTTTCAACAGTTGCTGCATTTAACAGCACAGCAAAGAGTGAAGAATACTGGAATGAAGGTAGAGGAAGATATAGCAAAAAGCAGAAAAGCTTTTCATGAGTGTGTGAGAAAAATGAACTTTCCCCGGGAGCAGTGGATGCAACAGTAGACAGTGTCTCTGGAAAGGGCCACAAAACAAAAAGACCAAGATTCAGTCTCTGTGGTGCACTAACTTTCTTCCTTTTCTCACTTTTTGCTTCCTGACAGTTGTTTCCTTTATTTCCTAAAATTCTCTGAAAAGTTTCTCGGACAAAAAAAAAAATACCACCTGCTTTTTAGATACCTATCCTGGTCTCAAAAGAAAAAAATATGTTATCCACTCTACTCAAAGACAAAAAGTCTCAGAAAGAAGCTTCCCAGTACACTCTAGTTAAGAAAGATTAAGCATTTACATACTTCAGCCCCTAATCCAAATATTTTGGGTGTCTCACTTGAACCCTCTTGCAGCTTCCAAACCTGGATGTGTTTCATTCAGATGAGTCAATCCCAGGGACAAACCCAACTAATAAAAATGAATACGTTTCCGATTAACTACAAAACCATTCTTGCCTTTTAAGGCTTCATTCAACATTTTTTGCATCAGGTATTCTTCTCCACTGAGCCAAATCAAAACTCAGGAGATCTCTAAAACGCCATGCTGAAACTCCACACATCATTTTCCTGGCTAAACAAACTGAAAGCCCCACATTCCTTTTGGCACCCATGATATCTATGTATGCTACAAAGTGTACTGTCTGTAGAAGCTGCGGTGAAGACATGTCCAGGCAGAGCGCGCCAAACCGGCAAATGCTGTGAGGGCTGCGGAGCAAACCCATGAGCTGGGGAATCACCTGCAGAGCTGCACAGACTGGGATCAGAAGAAACTGACAAGATCTCAAGAACCTCATGAAAATTTTCAACAAAACAAAACTCCTAATATCTCAGAGAACTCAAAATGCGTAGACAAAAGATGTGGATTCTACATACTCAGTAATAAACTTTTGATTCTCAACATGCACACTACTTGGATCCAAGGCAAGATACATTTGTTTTCACACAAAATCCAAACTGGAACTTAGGATGCACTAAGTTCATAAATTTGCCAATCTTTTTTTCAAGCTTCTTGGAAAGTAAGCATTATCACTGCAGTGGCACCTGAGGCTGGCGAGAACAGAAGTTCTTCAGCACCTAGCTGAATACAGTAATGAAACAGCAGTTTCAGCATACTGCCATTAAGGGTTAATTTTAATTTTTACTCTTGTTGGCCTAGTTGGCTATTCCCATAAATACCAACCCAGCAGATATAATTGCAAAGCAGGTATATTTGGTTCCAGTCACTCTGCCAATTTAGCAGCAACTAATGTTTGAAAATTGCAGGGTGTAAATTTAGCACAGTGGGTCTCACATCATGTTTTTACTGCTGGAGACTGTATTTGATTAATGAGAATTAAAAGAAAGATACTACACTTTATGAAAGCTTTTCTGGTTTTTCCCCAAATCCCCGGAAAGAAAGAAATAAGAAAAATCAAACTGTATTGACTTGGTAAGGACAAAAACAGTGCAGCTCAAAACCATGCGTTTTTGAGTTTCAGCAGTCATTTTTTTCAAGTTGATGAGCAGAGAATTGCTAGTGCCAAGCAATGCCAAGACTTCTGCCAAGCAGCTATCAAATCTTGGTAAGACAAAACAAGCAGCAGGAGACGTCTTTGGAATACAAGGACAACCTGAACATATTTTCTCTGTAACAATAATGTTCAGTTTTCTTTCACAGCCCCAAGAAATCAGCAACTGGCTAGCTCTAATTGTGGCTCTCCCACTACACATACTCACATACACATTTGCACCTTCCTTTCTGTCCTTCTCACACACTACAAGAAGTTCAGAAGACAACGAAAACTGTACAAAATAGATATTTTTAAGGACTTAAAATTACCTACTTTGGTAAGTAATACATAGTGCTAGACTGACAGCCACTGCCATCAAACAGACCACCAGTGTAATGCATACAGACACTAGCCAAGGTTTCTCCTGCTTAACAGAAGTGTGCAACAGAAGCAACAAAAGCAAAGCAGCCTCCAGCCTTTGCATTTCCACGAGCCAGCGTGTCAGTGCATCACTGCTGTTATGACAACTCTGATTCTTCCTTGGCAGAGCAATGGCTCAATCCACTCGCAATCCTTACTGGCTTCTGCTCATTTGGGGTTAGATTTTCTAACCAAATACCTAAGTAGACTTACTCCAGACTTAATAAGATTTTCAGTCTTTCAGCACCAGAGCCCTGTCACACATACCCTCTCTTTAAAAAGACAGGCCCATATTTAAAAGAACAGGAATCTTGCTGAACATTCAAAACTCACTTTTCTCCTGGGGAAACCTGAATTGAAGACACTTGGGAGCAACAAAGTTCTTAAAAAGGCACCTGAGATTCTTCACAGGCTCATTTCTGTAATTTTGATTCCCAGTTACTGCAGTAATTTTCTTGAAAGTCAAGGTGACACATTCTGTTCAGATCTTCTGTCGAAGAGTTGCAGTCACAGCTCCCACATTCTCAGCTGGAAAGCCCAGTAAACTGCAACCATCCATACACTGAGGCTTTGCCTATTCTCTGAAGCTACTCCATTAGCATCAGAAAAACAGGCCTCACAGGTGAGGTACAAAGCTCTGAGGTAACAGACCCTGCTATAACTTTGGAAAATTAGTTAAACACTTCAGAAAGGTTTCACATACTTTGCATCAGACAAGATGCAAAGCAAATGGAAAAAAAAAGATTAAAGAGAGCAAAGATTTTCCTCCTACAAGACAAGTAGGAGGGGGCTTTCACTTAACACAATTATCTTCCCTAAATTTTCCCTAAAGTTTTATTTCCCAATACTGGCAAGTTACTGAAGTATGTGGAGAACAGCACTTTAGCAAAAAAATCACTCTCACAAAGAAAAGTATTTGGCCAAGAAGACAAATCCTGTGCTTATACCATAAAGACCATGAACTTGGGACTACTTTTAATATTCTTTTTATTACAAACAAAAAAACGTAACTATCCTTCAAGACACTTCCAAAAAAAAAAGCATGCTTTCATTGTTATTATCACTAATGCTCAGTTTAACAGGACAGCTGTGCCTCCTGTTAGCAGGAGACATTACACAACACAAAAAGACAATAAGCCATACTGTCTAGGACACAGGATAAGCAACCTCATGAGACTGGTGATATCACTGGCTAACCTGTGACCTCATATGTTATACAAGACATCAGGCTGTTCTGTTTTCAGAGACCCCCAAGCAAGCACCTCGCAGCCCGAATCATTCCAGACAGGCCTTCGTTCATCAGTATGTACGAGGATGCTCATCATTCATTGTAACAGAACATGAACTCCTTGCATTCAAGACCTAGAAGAACTGAGTTTTATGAATGACATCGACAACTCAGTCGCATTCTGTTCAAGTCTGGAAGAAAGCCTGTCTGCATCTCATACTGCTTCATGTGGAATGAGACTCCTGTGACCCCGGTGACCAGCCCAAACAAAAGAGGATAGCTGACAGTAAGGAGAAGCTTCCTTCAGAATACCTCATTCATAATTTAACTGCTAACAGCCATGCAACTGGAGTGGCTGCAGGAAAAATTAACTGTATAGCTGTCTGTTATATTGAAAGCACTTGAATTGTGTTTGCTTTCTACCTAAGCCACAGTGCTTCTCTTTCATTCAAAGGTTAGTCCCTTTGGAAAAGAAAAAAGGTGTGAAGCTCAACTAATAAACAGAATTAATTTAACTTCATTTTTAATCACTCAAGAAAAGCTGAATGTGATTACTATAGTCTTTCCCATCTTCCTCATCTCCTATGCAATAATTTTCACATATTCAATCACAATATAGTCCATAACATAGAAAGGAAATATTTATGCATTTGTTGCTTCACTACAAGTTTTGTATATGAATATTTCTGATTCAGGACATTAAAACAAAAATAGTATTACTTTTGACCATGTACACTGACCCATATTCTGTGAACAATCTGAAAGTATAAAGGGAAAACTAACACAGAAAATATAATGTAGTGCTAAAATTCACCCAGGACCAAGAAACTTTGTTCAAGCTGTAAGTGTCCTAGATCATATTCTTATGTTTCATACACAAAGCAGATG
The DNA here is from genome assembly GCA_014706295.1 of Lycocorax pyrrhopterus obiensis. NCBI lineage: Eukaryota > Metazoa > Chordata > Aves > Passeriformes > Paradisaeidae > Lycocorax > Lycocorax pyrrhopterus. The sequence continues at coordinate 17,611,621 of JACSVZ010000007.1, read as the reverse complement.
ATGTGGCTGAACCAGAAGCACTTTATATTATCTATTAGCTCCTTGAACTATGGCTGTGTTTTCTGCAGATTTTCCAAGAAATAAATTTTAAAGTAATACGCTAAGTATTGACTGCATTACAGCTGACAACTGCACAAACAAACTTAACTGAAGTGTTACCACCACCAAACAACATCTGTTCATTCCATGTGTGAACTCAAAAGAGAGTCATGTGAAAATGTCTATTATACAGCACCCCAAACACAGACATCCTTAAGCTGAGGATGAAAGTTCTTGCTTCCTTTCGCCTTACCTGATCACCAAGTTCAGTCATACGATCAGAAATGGTACAGAGTATCCTTCAGCAGTCTGGAAGCTTCATCTCAAAGGCAGGAATATGTTCTCACAGAGACTGCTAGCACAAAGTAACTTTGCAGTTTCATCAATGTCATCATTTGAGTGGCCACTATGAATTTTTCAGTGTATTGCAGATAACCCTGTACCTGGCTGACATTCTTCATCACACTCAGACACAACTGACCGTTGATCACAGCGACTGCCAGAGATGGGTGGTGACACAACTTTTCCAGTATGCCCACACACCTGTTTTTCAGAAGCACCTTGGCAACAAGAAGCACATGCTAACAGAGATGCTTTGTGATCAAACACTTACCTAGCACTAAAAAAATCTGGATGGCAAAATCAAAACCACAGTAAAACTTTAAATGTAAGACAGCAAAAGTTTCCTTCCCCCACATATTCCCCAACCAAAAGCACAAAATTCATTGTGCCACTGGAAACCAATTACTCCTTCCTCATAGATCCGCCCAAGTCTTAAATCTTCTTTCTGTTGCACCTTTATATAAGAGCTGCTCCATTGAAGCTGTTAAAATCTCACTCAAGAAAAGCACAGAACCAAGGATTACTTTTGTCTGTAGAAAGTAAAGTTTTAAGGTGTTGTACTCAGACTTAAAAAATACTCTTTTCCCTTTCTCAATTTGCTGCCTAGAAAGGTCGACAATAAATATTCCTTTTAATACATGGAAGAACAGATTTACAAACATAATGTAGGTACACTGCTGTGCAAAATGCAGGTACATTGCTCTGCAAAACATCCTAGCTGAAACATATTCAAGTCAAAACTCTCAGTTTGACAACTCCTTCATGAAAAACTATTTACTAAAAGTAGCAGCATCTTTTGTATCCTCCTTTTTCCCTGAAGAGATGAACTTTTTAGTGTTAATGAAATTTCATCATTTGATATTTCATTTTGAAACCAACACTTTTTAAAGGAAGCCTGGTAACTGAAAACTGAAGCAAGAATGCAGTAGGTCTTTAAGGAATCCCACTAAGCAGCTGATTGACATTGACATTCTTTCCAGTCCAGTCCCTTTAATGAAGTTTAAAGACATCAGAACACATTGAAACAAAACCAACAAAGCGTGATCGGGCACTGGAACAGGCTCCCCAGGGAAGTGGTCACAGCCCCAAGCCTGACAGAGTTCAAGAAGCATTTGGACAATGCTCTCAGGCACATGGTATGATTCTTGGGATGTCCTGTGCAGGGCCAGGAGTTGGACTTGATGATCCTTGTGGGTTCCTTCCAAATAAGGATATTCTGTGATCACCAAGAAGTGAGTCGTCAATTCATTTTAATACCCACAGCAGTTGAAAACAAAACGTTAATACACTGAAACAAACCCATCTAAGTTCTTTTAAAGAATTGTGACGCAAATTCTTAAGAATGTATAAAAATAGTAACGAAATCATTCTTGATGTGTGTTTAAGATAGAACTGAATCAATTTGGAAGCTATGTATGTTTATACAAAAAAACCCAAACACCCACCCCAAAAAAACAAACTATATCTCCCTTTAATGCCACCTTGGCAAACAAGTCTTAGATGAAAGACATGCTCCAACAGGCTGTGTGCTGGTTTTTAGGATGTAGCACAGTCTTCGAAAACATTTGGCATTGCCAAACCCTGCACAAGTGTTAAACAGTTCCAATTCTGCAAGGTAAGGCAATGTCCCAAATTTTAAGAAAGTGATCAGAAAACACTATGATTAAAGTCCAGTTGTAGCTATTTATCTTTGGACCTTCATCCAGGACAGTAGATGAAAGATGCTTGCAGTGCCCTAGGGGATAAGCTATACAGATAAATGGATACTCCTTCCCCACCTCTCATTTCTACATACGAGAGAGTGTGATACTGCCCTGCTTCTTCATTTGTATTTTAGCCCATATCTTACACAGAACAGAGACTACCCTATGCTAATAAAAATAAGCACCACATATTTTCCAGGACATCTATTTTAAAGTTCCCCTCTCTAGCATGCAGAAAAGAAATCTGCCATATTCCACCCTAGGAAACTGGTGGCACTTAGTTCTTCCTATCAGAAACACTGGAAGGAGAACCTGCACAACTCCGAATCCTCACCTCTGATGATACTATTGAAAGTATGATGATATGACTTCTCACATAAAAAAGCAGAACATATCCAACTGTTATCCACTCCAAAACTACATATTCCTATTATGATGAAAACCGATCAGAAATAACTCACATGTGATTCAAGTAGGGATATAAAAGGGACAACTGAAAGAGCCTTCTCCCACGAGCTCATAGACAACAGCGCCAGACAAAAGCAGCGACCTGTAAGCACTTTGAGCACCAGCAAGAGGAAAAGACAGCAGTCTAGGAATAGCCTATTTGAACAAAAAAAAGAAGCAGAAGTGACAAACAGTGACAATGTGTCACACATGCAGGGCTGAGTCCTCCAAGGTCAGCCTGTCTTCAGTCTGGCCTTTCCTGGACTTGCTGCTTTGCTGATGCAAAAAGAAATCCACCACCTCATCTGATGCTAGGATGTTTCCCCCATTCTTTCTGTAAGCTCCTCCAATTTTATTGTGGCTCGAGGGCAAAGCATTCCTGGAGGAGAAGGGAAAAGGCAAGTGCACAACAACCCCATAAAACATTGGCAAAAGCAAAGAAGTGGAACTGACAGGGGAAACTACCACTTCCTAGCTTCTTACTTAGCAAATCAATCGGAAATCAGCTCCAGCAATTAAGTGATAATGAATTATTGATGACACTACTTTGGGGAACTGAGCACTTACCAGCATTTATGAAACTAAAGAAACTGAGGTTAAGTGTTATCACCATTTTGCAGACAGCACAAAGCAAGGCAGACAGCAAACAATTCCGCAACGTTACACCTTGCTGAGGATCACTGTTATCTCTGACATGTTATCTTAGTTCTGTTTGCACATGATCACACATCACCTTGATTTGTGTTCCACTTTACCCACGTGTAACATATTCCTGGTTCAGAGAGGTACAGTGAATGCACCATGTACAGAACTCAATAATTTCAGTAACCACATCCTATTATTTTTTCAGAGGTGGGGAGAAAAAGGCTGCTCAAAGTAAAAGGCAGCAAAATTGGAGCCAGGGAAAAACCACTTTAAAATGTGATCTACAACATATGTTCAGTGGCAGAATTTGCCCTTGAGAAAGCAAAGAAGGTATTCAAGCCCTACTATTTCAAGATACTTTAAGTCTGTGCTTAAAATGTCTTTAAGTCAGCCAACTTTTTTTGCCAATGCAAATATATTCAACTAGAAACTCAGAAGAAAGCCAAGAACTCAGTCTTGGATTTAAAACACTCCTGCCAGCCACTCAAGGCTGTCAGTAATGCCACACAGGAACATTTCCTATCACTAACACATAAAACTAATCTAGGAAAGAGAACTCGCTCTACTCCTACCATACTTCACACCTGAACTTTCCAACTGATGCCATTATCTATTTATACCACTAAAAACCAAACAGACAAAGCAGGATGTGACCATTCACTGCACATTATCTATCCTGCCCCTTCACAATTTTTCATCAAACTTACCAAGCAGACAGGCTATTGCCTACACGCACTAAAAAGTAAGTCTCCCACACTTCTAGAGCTTTCACCCTCAACAGCAGCTGCCAGAGCTGAGGCAGACACAGATGCAGCTTTACAAATTAGCGGCCATATGTCATCCAACTGGCGTGAAACACCACGATGCCCCTTCAAACACCACAACAGTTACACATGAGTGTGCTGACTCGTAGTCAGCTCTCCAACAGGAATGTTGGTGACATAAGCTTCAGGAGGAGGAAGATTAATGTCAGTACCTGCGACATAGTCCAGCCTTGGAGACAGGATGCCTTTCAGGAAAGGGCAGCTTTCTGTGTGCAATTTGAGACGACCGGAGATAGGGTTCAATCCGGCCACAGATGTCTTACATGATCATATTATTCTGCTTTCTTTGGCTTCAGTTTTCCTTATCTGTTAATGACTACTAATGCTCTCCCATCCCATGGGAATACTTCCAGCATCCATAATTTATGTTTCCACCCTGCTTGGATGCTGAGAAGATGGGTACCTGAAGATATATACTGATCAGTTGTTTGCCAAATATATAAACTGTTTTTTAAGAAGTATCATAAAAAATGCAAACTATTAATATTAAAGCCCATCTGTGTATCATATAATCATTAAGGAGGGAAAAAGCCTCAATGACCACTGAGTCCAAACATTACCCAGCACTGACAAGTCCACTACTACACCATATCTCTAAGGGCCACATCTACATGTTTTTTGAACACTTCCAGAGATTGTGATTTCACCACTTCGCTGGGCAATCTGTTCCAATGCTTGATCACCCTTTCAGTGAAGAAATTTGTCTTTATTCCCAATCTAAACCCGCCCTGGTGCAACTTGAAGCCATTTCCTCCTGTCCTATTGCTTGTTACCCTGACTACTTCACCTCACTACAACCTTCTTTCAGGGTGTTGTAGACAGCAGCAAGATTCCCCCACGAGCCTCCTTTTCTGCAGGTTAAAAAACCCCAGCTCTTTCAGCTGCTCCTCACAAGACTTATGCTCCAGACCCTTCTCCAGCTCCATTGCCCTACGCCGGGCTCATTCCACTATCTCAATGTCTTTCTTGCAGTGAGGGGCCCAAAACTGAACACAGGATTCAAGGTGTGGCCTCACCTGTTCCAAGTACAGGAGGGACAATCATTGCTCTGGTCCTGCCAGCCACACTATTCCTGACTCAGGCCAGGATGCCCTTGGCCTTCTTGGCCCTTTGAGCACTACTGGATCATGTTCAGCTGCTGTCAACCAGCACCCCCAGGTCCTTTTCCACAGGGCATCTTCCGAGCCACTTTTCCCCAAGCCTGCAGTATCGCATGAGGGTGTTGTGACCCAAGGGCAGGACCCAAGATTACGAAACTGTAGGTTCCAATGTATCCAAAAATTACTCTGCCCTGGAAGCATGGAATGACTAGCTCTTGGTACAGGTGCTTGCACCTAGGGTTTAATTTTGACAGTTGAGCTCACTAAAACTGTTCGCTAACCAAAACATTTACTACAGCATTTCAGTAACACATTTTTTCCAATACAGCAGGCCAACACAGTCTTTCTAAACTGAAGCAAACAACACTGAATAGTAACTAAATCTTAGCCAAGTTAGTTTTCTTACAGGAATGTGCATAGTAGCATGGAACGCTTGTGTTTGCAAACATCCAACTTATTCCATCTTCATGGGCCAGACTGGAAAAGGTGCAAAGACCATTCTATTTCCTCAATGTCACTGCTCCTTTGAGACATCCCGTATCAGACATGCTTCCTTTCCAAAATGGAGATAGCCACCAGATATTTTAGAAGTCTAAATCATGCACTCTTTACTGGGTTGAAAACTGGCTGGATAGTCAGGCCCAGCGGGGAATGGACATACATCCAGCCGGTGGCTGGTCACAAGTGGTGCTCCCCAGGGCTCAGTGCTGGGGCCAGTCTTGCTTAATATCGTTATCAATGACCTGAGTAAGATGATCAAGTGTCCTCTCAGCCAGTTTGTAGACAGTGCTAAGTTGGGCAGGAGTGCTGATCTGCTGGACAGGCTGGATCGATGTGCCAAAGCCAGCTGTGTGAGGCTCAGCAAGGTGAAGTGATGAGTCCTGAGGGAGTTGGTGTTGTTTAGCCTAGAGAAAAGGAGGCTCAGGGGGACCTTAACACCCTCTACAACTGCCAGAAAGGAGGCTGTAACCACGTGGGGGCTGGCCTCTTGTCCCAGGCAACCAGTGACAGGACAAGAGGACACAGCCTCAAGCTGCATCAGGGGAGGTTCATGTTGGACATTAGGAAGAGTTTTTTCACTGAAAGGGTGAGCACTGGAATGGGCTGCCCAGAGAGACGGTGGAGTCACCACCCCTGGAAGTATTCAAGAAGTGACTGGACATGACACTTAGTGCTACAGTTTAGTTGACATGGTGGTGTTTGGTCAAAGGCTGGACTCGATCTTGGAAGGCTTTCCCAACCTTGATGAGTTTATGATTGTATGTAGGCTTAATTTTAACAGGATCTACTGGGCCTTACAGAGGTCTCTTTGATATAAGCCCAAAGGAAGTTACACTGATTGCTTCTTCAACTGGAAAGTTTGCTCACAATAGTGATCTGCCTAATTTTTCAACTACTGATGAGAAAATAAATAAAGCGCCAACACTGCAGGGAAAAATTAGCTAAACCATGCTTTACAGGCTGAACACAGCTTCCCCATGAGGCTACTCACAAGGAGCAGCGGCAGTCAGCAGGTCAGCAACTCTGGATTCAGCCTCAGTTAGGACACGAATATCCTGCCAATGATCAGCACTGTTTCCTGTGTTTTCAGATTTTATTTGACTCAGCTAATTGGCCATTAAGCTCCAATGAGGTGGACATTTATCTACAGATAACACAAGGAAATTGGAAAGTAAGCAGCCTGAGGCTACCCTGAAGACTGTTAAAGAAATAGCAAGGCAGAGCTCAATTAAAACAATTCATCAGAAAACCTATATAGTCCATTGGCAGATTTTCAAGGATCCCATTAGAAATTTTAAGGATATTCAATCTGATTAGACACAGAAATCTATCTCATGTAGAAGTCATTAATAAGTAAAGAGCCTTTAACTTCGAAAGCCTGAAAGTTATCAAAGCTGCAGCAGGAAGAGACACTGGGCCTTTTCTCTATAACTAACATGCACAATTTTGCATAAGAACGGCAAATGCTTTCTCTACTATACAGAAAGAAGTGAGACTGATGAAAAGGTACAGCTGTGCAAACCAATGTCATTGAGTACCCACCACTTTTGGGTGGACTCTGTTGATGTAACTAAGAGGTACACTTTTACATGCTACTTCAAAAGAGCCTACATCCAGGACCTCTAAATCCTGAATACTCAGGAATGAGTATTCCATGAAATGTCTAATACCTCAGTTATTGAAAAGAGCAGGCATTTCAATCCCTTGAAATTGCAGTGCAAATAGGAAATTACACTGCAAAACATTTCATTTCTCATTTTATGAAAACCTGAAGAAGAAAAATGACTATTGTGCTCTTAACCTTAATGGACTTATAATGCAAGTACAAAATAAGGTCATTGAAACTGTTCTGGACTCTTTGTTTTGAAAAGAAAGGTTGCAATGAAAAACATTTCAAAAAATGTGATGCTGTCAGTAATCCCTATAGGGAAAAAAATCTGACAACACTCTACTTCAAACTTGCAATTTAGAAGCTGACATTCCTCATGGAAGATTTTCAGGGTACAACTGGTACTGCCAACTTGTACTGTTTGTAAATACTCTGAGGAATTCTACTATCAACGTCCTTTTTATCTTTCAGGTGCTCTGTTAATGTTCTAGGCAGACCACTTTGATCTTTGGACAGAAGTACATTCCTGAAATTTAAATACTGCTTGCAGATAACAGAGGGAAGTCCTCCATCTGACTGCAAAAGGACAAAGACTGGTGGTTTGATTAAGAACTTTTAAGTTGAAATATCACAGGGATTCACTTTTTTCTTACCTTCACACTTGCTGATATTCAAAGCCAGTATATTCACAAGACTGAAAATACCTACAAAGCATAGGTAGATCTCACCTTTTAAGAAAGGGCTACCAAACACTTCTTAGAGAATGTAAATCAGAATTCCAACAGGACTCAATTCAATAAAGGGCAAGTTTAACATCTAGAACCCTGGTTACACAGCAAAACGAATGATCTGTTCATTTAGAAGTTCACAATGTTCTGAGGGGTTTTTTTACAATTCTACCTGTAACTCCATTCATGCATTCATTTCACTCACAATCAAGTACTGAAATTCAGCCATACGGATTGTTTCCTCCCTCTCCACCTTCTTTTCATCTTTCAAAAACTTGCTGAAAGGAAAAAGAAGCCTTTTTTGAGTTCGAAAGACAGCAATCACCACAAACACTGTTGCTCCTCATTAGCCAATTCTGAATTATGCCTACTTCGTTTAAAAGACTTCATCTTTTAAAAGTGATTTAGCAGTAAGTTCTTCCAGACTCCAGGGTTTCACAAGTGCAGTCTGCTTTCTGCCAGACTGAGTAGATCTTGATCTCAGCATCTGTACTGTGCCTTTCCAGTTACCCAAACATGCAAAGATGTTCAGATTTCACATGATGCCAAGGCCTTGAGAAGACACGTTTTTTACTGTTGATCAGATGATGGAAGATCTAGTTTGGCATCTCCAACATCACCCATACAAGACCAGCATCAGAGCCCCAAACTTTTCTGGAGGACAGCCATTCTCCTCAAGACAAAAACCATGCACTTCAGGTTCCAGTTAACCATGTATTCAGTTTAGGAGTGTGCAGTTCCACCCAGATTTTAAGACTTGACAGTTTTGGGCCCAGCCACAAGAGCAACTCGTGCCATTGGCATGAGGCTGGCTAACAAGTTAGAAGACTTATTTAGTCCTTGAAACTCACTGATTGCAATGTTTTTCCTTTGAAAGTCACACATGCTGACTCTACCAATTTACGTGTTCATGAAGAACCGATGCACCTGCTTCGGCAGGTAAAGCAACTCTACGTATTTAACACTGTAACTACTCTATGACTGCATATATTTAACAATGCATTCACTAACTATTTAGCCATTTATACATCACACCTTGCACTGTGTCAAGTAAATATTATCTGTCCTTCGTAAATGATCCCTGAGAAACAGAGCATTTGCTTAAGATGCACAATTCACTTACAAACTGTACCAGAAACTGAGTAAGACCAAGTCCCAAGTAGTCTGCTCTTACTAAACTCCACCTTCCAAACTCAGCAGCAGTGAAGTCCCACACAGCCTAAAGCTGGGCCTTAGCACACAGCATAGCTAAGCAGTGGACAGGGAGGACAAGGAGAAGAAAAGCAAGCACAGCACCAGTGGCAGAGTGAAGCAGAGCACTTGCAATAGGCAAGGAGGCAAGGGAAAAATAACAATTCCTAACTGCAGGCTTGGAATAGATATAATAAGTATACACAACAGCATCTTTCTTTTTAAGTACAGAGGCATGATGAGGAAGCCCATGGCTAGCTCCATGCATCAATGGGTACAACTTGGTGGGGTCATGAGGCACAAAGGGAAAAAAGAGAAAAGGATACTGAGAGGAGGAAGCAAGTGACACAAATCATCTATGAAAAGAAGCATGTAAAGACTAAGTCATCAGCATGCAGCTTCAGAACAGGAGAACAAGGGTGCAGGCAAAGAAAGAAAAAGAAAGGAGTTTGAATCTGACAAGAAAGGGATTCACAATCTGAGAAATAATGACTATCTTTAGCTGCAGAATTTTAGCTAACCTTATACAAAGAGCAGCAGAAACATTTAATAGCCCTTAACGTAACTTATTCTTGCATCGGGAAAGCAGCAGCAGAACACCAGTCCTGAGACTGAATTAGCAGCTTCGAAACTCAAACCCACAAGCTCAAGTATTACTTTCTGCAGCCATGTGTGTGAGCAACACCGCATTCCCTGCGAAGCAGCCGCTATTTAGCAAGTTCAACACAGTACTGAACCACGGGTTACCTGTGCAGAGCACCCTGGACAAGCAACAGTACTTCAAGTTGCCAACTCCTGCCCTGCCTTACAAAAGGGAGACAAAGTGCAACCTGACAAATACATGGGTTTTCACAAGTATATCAACTTGTGTGTCTCTATCACGCTTCACATCTTTGTAAACCGAACGCTCCTGTGTTTGAGGAATCTTAATGTCTTTACGCTAACAACAACAAAAAGAAAGAAGAAAACAGGAATACTTGACTAAAAATCATCATATCATGAAAAATCTACTTACTTCACATCAAAGCCATACCAGGCAAGGCAGAACATTTCTTAAAGGCAAAAAGCAGTATCTTGAACTGTAAAAAGATATGCCCGATATTTGTGGCATAGAGCTCTTGACTAAAACTAGGGTAGCACTAACAGCATCAGAGAAAGATGGGAAGAGAGCTGGTGTCCCAAAAAAAAAAAAAAAAAAAAAGTTTAAACAGGCAAAAGGGGAGGGAGTACAGTGAGGAAAGAATTCTATCTCGCCCAAAGTCATACTGCTGATCAGTAACACAACCTGGAGCAGATCCTGCAGCACTAAGACCCTGAACAGCTTTGCCCAGAAGACTACAAGTCTTCAGTTGACACAGATACATATGGCTGGCAACGGTGTTCTGTCCGGAGCTGTAAGCATCATCTGACTCATTAACAATTGAAGTGATAAATTCATCCAAAATACATAAAGCAGGAGAAATTACTCCAAAGAATGAAGGAATCTGAGCATAAAGTGATACTCGGTAGCCAGAATTCACATCCTAATTTTTAATGGAACCATAACCTACTTGCTGCAGTAACATTATTGCATTTTATCAAAAACGGAGATAAATCCTCACAGGAAAATGCTACTTAAAATCGAACTTTTCATCCAACAAATGCAACAGTTTCAAAATAGACCAACACAGGCTACCTCATCTGTTGTAACTGGTTTCCATCTACAATTTTCGGTAAGAGAACCCTGAACCAGGAATCTCCTCCATCACATTTCCTAGGAGCCATCTGGAATCTGTCTAAGCAGATGGAAGATAACAACACAACACCAGAGATCCATAGCAAGGTGTGGCACTTAGGGATTTCTCGGTTAATTTAAAAGGAAAAAAACTAATCAGAATCCCTACTAAAGAACAAAAATAGCACTAAAACCTGAAAAATTGTATTTTTGCCCCTATTGAAACAAGCTATTTCATAACACAACAGCATACTTCAACCATATTCAACTTATACACTTCCCAATCTTTAATAAATTAAGCCTCACAGGCTCCTTGAGAGACACTAAAGCCATTTTAAAATGGAAATCTTTTGGCTAAGAGGACATAGTATCAGGGCCTTGGAGCTCACTAGCTCCCAATCCTAAATGATCCCACATTTTAGCAGAGTTTCACAGCCACATCATCTTCCATTCAATACCTCAGCTCTCTGTTCACTGTGACATGTGACACACTGTGACAGAGCAACTTACTCAACCATTTACACATTAACAAAGAGCAGCTTTGCTTGATATATTTTAATTGTGACAAGTTCACAGCTGTCCAGCCCATGGCTGGAGGAAGGCTTAAGGAACACAGAGGAAAAAGTTATCAGCAGCCACCCATTCCCCCCAAATTGCTTCCATTTTCATTTGGTTCATCTGGGCTCTTTTGATTATCCACCCACATGACTCCCCAGTCCTTCCTTCTCACATATTTCTCACACTAACAGGAGGTACCTATTATTTCTCTCAAACTTCCAAAGAGTACGTATTTCTATAAGCTGCAACTAAAGTAAATATGTGATTCCACAAGTTTCTTTGCAACCAAGAAGTGGGTAAGTGGGTATCTGCATAAGCAGCTGAGAACAAGAACAAGCAGAGAGACCAATGGATCCATTTAGAAATCTCACTGCCTCAGCATTTCCCATGTGCAAATTAAAACACACACATACACACACCAAGCCAGCTACCATTACACCACCTTCTCCCCTAAAAGGATTTTTCTGTCCTGATAGACAACACTGCATGCAAGGTGAGGTTGGCCTAAAATGCCTTTTAGTCTGACAGTTTCACTAGTACAAGAGGCTGCATGAAAGAAAATAAACACCTGATCAAGTTACTGCGGCTTACAAGACTCTACACATCAAATAAGCAAGTATCTGGACACACATTCAGTCCACGCAAATGCAAACCCCCATTGATCATATAAAATGGAAGTTTCGCTATCAGAGATAACTAATTTAGATAAATGCTTTCTGCCAAGGTTTTTTGTTCGCTTGTTTTTCTCAAGCTATTTGTTTAAATTTCAGTCTTTGTTGTTGGGGTTTTTTGGTTTTTTTAATATATAAGAGGTCCTCCTCAAAAATTCTATAGCAGTCAGTAAATGTATGATAAACTGATTATCTTAATGGCTGACTATACAATTACCTCCAGCCATGATCTATTGACATTTCAGGCAAAGGGCAGTCTGTCATGCAATGTTTCACTTGAGAGCTACCTTAAAATATACCATTAAAACTGTTTTCACTTGAAATATTCCACTCTGCATCTTAGCATTATGAGATCCTGCCAGAGCAGAAGAGTTACGTTTTAATACTTGAAAAGACAAAAACACCAAAACCCTACTATTGAGATCCAAGATCTTTCTCCTTCCTCATCCTCAAAACCTGCCAGCTCATCATGAAACTGTTTTCAAATTCAGACCCTGGAAATGCCAGTTGAAATAGTTATCACAGAGTGCCTTGTACCAAAGGTAGAATACTCACAGCTCCAGTCTGCAGCAGGCAGGACAGCTGAACAGCCTACAAGGCTTTCTAGCAATTCATAAAACTCATCAGCTTCCACAACAGACAAGACACTGAGATGGAAAGCCCTGCTACCATCACAGCAGATCTCACGCTACAGATTTTTCAGGCCTACTCCATTATTGCATTTCTGCTCACAGACAGAGAGTAACCACAGAACAGGATATATGACAGACACTACTCTGGTAAAATGTACCTGTTTGGAAAAATAAATTAAAATTTAAAAAACATAAATAACACAAAACCAAAACAAATTCTTTTTCCAGGTGACAAATTAATTTTTAATTAAGCCTTCCCACACTGCCCTGAAACACAGATGCTTGAATCTCAGCTCAATTCATCACTGCTACCTAACAAATCAACATATCCCTGTTACAGTCTACCAGATTTACAGCAAAGGGAGCCATTTTACTCCTCACCCAGTAGATAACGATCATACAAATGAAAGCAGGATGCCGGTTCCTGTTGTCACAATAAAAATATTATAGTATCACCGGGAAACTTTTTCCTCTAAAGAGGTAGAGAGCTTGCTGGTCTCAGTGTATCAGGCACTACAGACTGACTGCATGCTTGTAACAATTTATTTCACATTTGTACGAAAGGTGCATTTTTACTACATATATTCTTTATAACAATCTCCACTTCCTATCACAACATGCGACTGCAACATTGCAGTCATGCTTCCACCCCTTCCACTTGGCAGCTGCAGACTATTTGCAGCAGTTATCTCAGGTGAGATAGGATGGATGGAAGCTCCTGTGCCTTGTAACTCCCCACATCCAGTGAGCAACAGAAACCTGTTGTCTGATGTAGCCAAGGACACATCCCCCCCAAATTATCCTCTGCTTATTTTAGTCCCTGCACAAAAACTGGACTTGCAAGAGTAAAGTCTAACAACAGCCTCGAACAGCAAATGTCCAATAACCAGAAACTGATTCAAGACAACTTGTCCGTGGGCGCTGGCTCCTGCAAGGAATCCCACATTTTCCTCAGCATGGCTGTGGAGCTTTGCATTAAAGTGAGTACTTCCTGACTGCTCTCATCATGACCACTGGCAGACCTACATCTTCAGCAAATATCCAGAGCTTGTTATTTATTACTGTCCCAAGTTGGAAGTTTCTTGATTTGCCAACTACAGGAATCCTTGTCCATCTCTCCCACACTGATGTGCTACCCATGCCCACAACTGGCTTATGTACCAAGAGAGACAAACACTGGTTATGAAGCATTAGACTCAGTTTAAGAGTTTTTAAAAGGAGTGCCTGAAAAACACAGAACAGACCTACTGAATACACAGTACAGACATGAGTCTCCAAGTAGAGAGTGGTTTTCCTCTCTCTCTGCTTATCCAACAGTAGAGACCACTACTCAGCAGTGCTGATTACTCCTGCCATGCAGCACACAAGGTTTTCAGCAACGAATTTCCACTATTAGTAATTCCCCTGAATGTCAGTACAAATGAAGACCCACGTAAGGAAACAATGGCTATTTCCTTAACACCATGTGGAAGTTTTAAGCTAGCAGATACTACACAATGCAGACTAATATGGTAACATGACTCTTCAAATAGCTCCTACCCCTGCTTGATTTTAGGGATGCTCTGGTTTTTTCCAAGCTTTTGAGGTGAAGTTGCAAAATGTAACGAAAGCACACATGGCCCTTCATTTTTATGCTGCCTGTGGAATGGGGTCCTGATTCTAACAACATCAGACCAAAAGACTGGAGGGAATTAGACGCAGAAGCCTCCCCTTAACACAGAGCAAGTTGAGTATATTGTAAGAGGCATAATATCTACATTATATATTTGACTTATGCATCAGAAAAGCCCTTATACTGAACTGTGACACCTGGGGATGATACTCAGAATTCCAGCTGTGCATTGCATTTTGATTCTCCAGTCAGTTGAAGACTAACACTTTAAAACCTATTTCAGCTAAAACAGGAAGGTCTGTAGTTGTCAGAAAAAACAATGTCCCTTTTCTGCTCACTTTGTAACCATACTTTTAAAAGCAGTTAATTTACCTGAGTGCTTGTGACTCCTGCCATCATTTCTCTCCTTAACAGATGATATACGGGTTGAAGAAAAAAATACATAAATCTATGTTCAAAACATATTCAGTAGATTTAGGTTTCTTTGAATAAAAAATTTGTCTTGAATACACAGTACAGTGGCAGTCAGGATTACAGAACTCATTTTTCTGTAAGGGACTGTTTACATTTTATTGGTTTTTCAGTTATAGTGTGCTTGCAATTCTCTGAAACAATCCTTTCCAAAACTCACTGTAACTGTGTGCAGATCAGCTTGCATTACTCCATACAAGCAGTAGAAGAAGATAAACATAGATGACTGTTTTCTAACTAACAGACCTTCTTCTACATTAACTTAACCCAATAATGTTGTTACAGTCTGAGCTGGAAACAGGAATCCTTGCAGGACCTAACCTAAATCCAGGAACTCCTGGGCTGACACTGAGCCAAAGTAAAGTGCTGGAAACTGGGTCACACTATGACATGTACAGGGCAGCAGGAGGGGATCGGAGCTGAGCCTGACCTGCTTATACTGGCAAGAGCACGAGAGATGAAAGAAACTGGGTGTGCATGGTGTGTGCGCTGCCCAAGAGCTTGACGAGACTTGAAATGAGGTGGGGACTAGAAAAGGAAAGCAAGGTAATCAGGAAGCTCCAGCACAGGGAACAGAGGTGCAAACTTCAGATCAATAGTCTCTTTCTGATCAATTACCAGTTAGTTACCAACCGAAATTAAACCAGCCTGGTGTCAGTTCACATTCAAGTATCATAACAACGTAAAACCCCTCCCATGCAGATAGGCTCTTTCAGGAGGAAAAGCACCATTTGATACAACTACAATATTATTAATAAAAACACAAATAAAAGATCAACTTTGCCTTGCAAATATTCACTGCCAATGAGAGTCAACAGTTGCTTACTTCTGCATGCTAGCAGAACAACTGTTTAGGCAGGGACACTATACGCTGTTTATCTTCTGTTAACAGAAACTCATCCCTAGGGTTTCAAGGTTTCCCATCTGTACCCAAAAAAGATTCAATAGGAAAAGAAGTATTTTCAGGAGTTACCAGAAGTAAAATTCAAAACAGAGTGATGGCCAGGCAGAGACAAACTTATGCTCCCTGTGGGAAGCTTGCAGAGGTGCCAAAATATACAGAGGAAGCAACATCTAAAAAACAAATCCCTGAAGACCCCCTACTTTATTTTTCAAAAGAAAAACAGAACACATAAAAAAAAGTTTCAGAAATTTCTTTGAATCTGCCCCAAAGTAAGCCAGAGCCTCTGGTTAAGTAACTGCAAGAATGTTGTGCAAGAATGGCAGTCAGCAGTCAAAAAGTTGAAGTACCAACTTCCACACAGGAAACAGGTCTTGGTCACTGCCCCCAAGCCAAGGTGGAGCAGGAGCACGGGGTGTGGGTGGCTGGGAAACCTTCAGATGTAAAGATCAGTATCTTGTAGATGGGAACCCTTCATGTTAATCTAAGGGTGGTATTACAAGCAAATATATTCAACGCATGGAAACATAACTTGCTGTGAATAATTAGATGAAATTCTGGCAGCAGTAAAATGGAAATTAATAAGGAAGAAGGCAACACAATCCAGATAAACAAACCTGAGCTTCGTCTGAAGCTTCCCAAAAAAGGAACAGCGGAAACAGTTTTGCAAAGACACCTAAACCTCCATAAGACTTATGAATGTCACAGTCAAAGTTTGCAGTTGTGTAATTTCAAAATAGTGCAACTCCTGTAACTCTTCTCCTCCTTCTTACCCGTCTACACCAAACTCGAATTTTTACCATGGAAGCCGTGAAACGTACAAGTTCTGCATAACAACAGATACTCTCAAAAGAGAAGAAAAGAAAATAATTTGAGCTTGATAATCTGAGTTTTACACACTGTGTGTCATCACTTCATCGCCAAGGCGTGATTCGGAAACAGACACAGCAGCATGCAGCCAGGCTACTTACACTGTCTGGAAAAGCGCCCGCTAAGATCATGTTGCAGAAATAATTCACACCTGCAGCAAAGCTGCACAAAACATCATCAACTCGCCGATTTTGACAGGCATATGCCGACCGTGGCGGGGGAAAAGAGTTTCTATATAGATGAATATGAAGTATGAAATCCCCTTTCCGCACCCCAAGTAAAGCCAGGCAGGACCCGAGCGCTTCACTCGGCCATATCCCGCCGCGGGCCCACCGGCGGAGGGTCGCCTGCATCCGCCACGGCCTCCCTCGCCCCGAGGCGGCCTCGCAAAGGAGAAGGGGGCCCGCCCCGGGATGTACCAGCGGAGCCGCGGCCCCTTCGGCCCGGCGGCGACTTCGACGCCCGGTTCGGCCCAAGGGCGCCCGACCCCAACGCCGGCCCGGCGCCGCCGTCGGCTCCATGTGCCTCGCCCCACGCCGGCCCCGCTCACCCCGCTGGGGTCGGGACCACCCCGAGCACGCCCCGAGGGGCGGAGGGGCCGAGACGCACACGCCGCGCCCCCGCCGTGGGCATCCCGGCCCGGCCCGCCCGGGGACGGGAGAGGAGGGGAGAGCGGCGAGAGCAGCCCGGGGAGGGGCGGCCGGCGGCGCCCCCGGCCCGCCACGACCCGCGCGGGGAGGCGGGCGGTGGCGGGGAGGCCCCGGCGCCCTCCCCCGCCGAGCGGAGCCGCCCCCTCGCTCCCGGGCAGCGCCCCGGGGCGCCGCCCCCGCCCGCACTCACCCGCCGAGCCCAGCAGCAGCCACAGCAGCCACATGGCCCCGCGCCGGCCGCCCCGCAAACTTCGGGGCTGCTCCGCCACTCCGGCCCGACGGAGCCTGCGGCGGGGAGCGGCGGTGCGGGGGCCGGCCCGGGGGAGGGCCCGGGGGCGGTGCCGCCGCCGCCCCGCCCCGCTGGGCGGTCGTGCCCACCCGCGGCTGCCGCCCCCCCGGCCCGCACGGCTCAGGGGCCGCCCCATCTTCCTCACCTCTGCAGCCCATCAGATACCTCCAGCCAGTTTTGACGGCCGGGTTGCGGTGGCATTAGCGTGTCTTACAACAAACTCTCCGCTTGCCGTGCAGCGGCGGGCAGGAGCCCTTTAGGAATACCTGGAAGAGTTTGGGTCAGAGCTGCACCCCGGCAGACACGCCGTACCCTCAAAAAGCCTCCTCTTACGTCTTCTGATGCATGCTCCTCTAAACTTCATTCCCTGACTATAAGACAAGGTATTTCCATAGCCAGTCAATCAGAATCAATTACATTGGAAAAGACCTCTGAGACCATCAAGTCCAACCTATGACCAAACATCACCTTGTCAACTGGACCATGGCACTGAGTGCCACGTTCAGTCTTTCCTTAAACATCTCCAGGGAACAGTGACTCCACTACCTCCCTGGGCAACCCATTCCAATGTCAAATCACCTTCTGTGAAGAAATTCCTCCTAATATCCAACCTAAACCTCCTCTGGCTCAGTTTAAGACTATGTCCTCTCATCCTGTCACTGGTTGCCCAGGAGAAAAGGCCAACCCCCACCTGGTTACAGCCTCCTTTCAGGCAGTTGTAGAGAGGGATACTGAGTCTCCTTTTCTCCAGGCTAAACAATCCCAGCTCTCTCAGCCTCTCCTCACAGGACCTGTGCTCCAGACCCTTCACAAGCTTTGTTGCCCTTCTCTGGACACGCTCCAGCACCTCAATGTCCTTCCTGAATTGAGAGGCCCAGAACTGGACACAGTACTCAAAGTGTAGCCTCACCAATGCCCAGTACAGGGGAAAGTGCCAAGTACAAAGGGAAATCAGAGCCCACCTGTGGGGTTTACTATCCTAGTAGAGCTCTGAAACACAGCATTTGGGAAACTTATATTGCATTTTCAATCTAGGGGCCCAATCCTGACCCTACTTGGCTTCAGTGGGAGCAGAAGTGGGTCTTGTTTTAAGGAACAACATTTTTCAGTATATGATGATCAGGAAGAAATCCACATTACTGTGTGCCATTCTGCTTTCATGCAAAAATCATAGTCTGTTCATTAAGCGGTACCAAACCTTTTGGTTGTAAAGTATTCCCCTGTGTGTGTGTCAAGTACATAAGTAGATCTGCATGTGTACAGAATAAAGTTTAACTCTCTAAAAAGCTTGCAGCATGTATTTAAGAGCTGAAGAGGAAGGCTTAGTGCAGAAGGTATTTTAGCTAAGAATTAAAGCCAGTTTATAGCAGTAAAAGGCTGCCAAATGATTTCTAAAACTGTGCTCAGCTAATCTGCACAATAATACTGTTTCAAGCAGAATTCTTACAATTCATGTTTAACACACTCAGAGGAGCTTGAGAAGATTTACTGATAAGGATTTCATAGCATTTGGAAGGATGAATTTAATATTTTATTTAAAATAAGGCTTTTATTTGAATACTTAGATCTAGCTTCTGTTAGTTTTTCAGTGGTATTTTAACCCCTGATAGCTAATTCCCACATTGAAGTCAGCTTGGGAACTAGTTTCCAGAAGGGGATCTGAGAAGGAGGAGTGGTTTCTGACTCCTGACGGGTGTGGCTGTGGGAATTTCCTCTGCCTGCCAGGACGCCAATGACCGGCTGCTGCCCTTCCTTCCTGGGGTCCCAGTGTGACCCCAACGTGACCATCTCAGCACCTGGTGGGCTCCAGCCAACTCACCCTGACTATATGCAGCAATTGGGATTCAGAGGCAAAGGTGCATGGGAGCCTCCTTAGCAGTTCCCAAAAAGCAGAATCTTCTAGTTTGCTGAGAGATCAAGTGGGAAGCTCTCCGTCTGTAAAAGCATTTTGTACACCTCAGTTTCTTAGCCAGCACAGAATAAAGGGTCCAATGTGATTCCTCATTACCTTTTGGATGTTGGGTTACGTCATTAAAAGTGTAATCCCTGTTAACACAAAGATGCAGGGAGAACAAAGACAGGCAGAGAAACCTCAGTAACTTTATCAGGGAAAATGGACCACACAACACTGGCTGCTCCCAAGCACATCAGGGAAAACTGATTAAACCTTGGTAGCTGGTGTGAAGTCTGCCAAGAAACTGTCTCCCAGATGCCTTGCAAACTAAAGGTGATTATTGCCTATGGTATAGGACACATGGAGGGATGCAATGGGAACAGCATTTTGGGAACCTGCGAGTTCTTCCCTTCCCATACAATGTTTAGGGCAAAGACCACAGGAAGGGAGACGGAAATCTTTGAGGTGGATGGAGGAGGAAAAAATGTGGGAAAATAAAGGAAAAAGGGGATGAAGGGGCTGGCCAGATGTAGCTGAGCCCTGTGTTTGACCACCACAGCCTATCCTATAGTCTAATTAAATCCTGTTTCTAGCTATCTTACATGTAGGTGCACTATCACTTCTGAGGGTATATGTGTGAACCCTAGCAAACTTCAAACTAGATTAGCCAACAAACAAGTCTGAGTATGTGTAAGTGAATGGGACCACAGGCCTCAAGTCAACAATACACACTCTGATTCTCTTTACCCTCACATGAACTGCCGTCATATCACCAAGGGAGATTTCTGGGTTTGTCCCTCAAAGCAAGATGTGATCCCAGCTCTGTTGCAGACTTTGTGTGGCCTCAAGCAAGTCACTCTTGTCAACCCATGCTTTGACTCTTGATGAAACTACCAGCCATCTACACCACAAAGATAAAGGATAAATAAATAATTTCAGGTTGCTCAGAATGTGGCTAGATTCTGAATGCCTACCAGTAATGCAGGGTACCAGCCTATAATCAGGACAATCAAGGAATATACTCTGAAAAAGAGATTAGCCTCATAGTAAATTATGCTGAAGTAATGACAAGCTGTCATAGGATCCATGACAAGAAAGCCACATCTTTTTGCTTTGTGCACTGTGGTTGAAGGCTAGAAAGGGAAATTTTCTTCAGAGACAAGCTTATCACAGAAGACTCATTTGTATTCCTACAAGATCACAGAATTACAGAATCACAGAATGGGTCAGGTTCAAAAGCACCACTGGTGGGACCATCTGGTCCAAATTCCCTGCTCAAGTAGGATTTCCCCAGAGCACATTACTTGGGGTTGTGTCCAGACAGCTTTTGAGTATCTGCAGTGAGAGAGACTCCAGAACTTTTCTGGGAAATCTGTTCCAGTACTCAGACACCCACACAGTAAAGTTCTTCCATATATTCAGGTGGAACTTGCAGTGCATGAGGTTCTGTCTGTTGCCTCTCGTCCCAGTGCTTGGAGCCAGCAAGGAGAGCCTGGCTCCATTCTCTTGGCGACCTCCTTCAGATACAGAAGTACAGATATATTGATGAAATACCCTCTCAGCCTTCTCTTCTCCAGGCTGAACAGGCCCAGTTCCCTCCTCCAATCCTTGTAAGAGAGATGCCGCAGTCCCCTGATCATCCTTTGTAGCCCTCTGCTGGACCTGCTCGAGGAGCTCCATGGCTCTCTTGTACCGTGGAGCCCAGACTGGACACAGTGCTCCAGATGTGGTGGCAGCAAGCCTGAGTGTAAAATTGTTGCTTTTTAGGTTTTGCAGGCCGTGGAGTGTCTCTAGCTTACATTGGCAGACCTGCCAGCTCTTATCTGGGGGGACAAATGATTATTCCTAAGTACTTTGCAGAGGATCTGCACCCCCAAGAGAACCTGACCTCTCTAGGAAGTACCAGTGCTCAGCATGTTGTAAGCTGAAGCTCAAATTTTTCATTTGTTGTTTCTAATCAGCTCAGTATACAACCCATATTTAATTTCACAATCATTCTTACAAAGTAGAAGTTGATTTTTTTAGGGAATTCACATTGGTTTGAGGCAAAAGAGGAAAATGCAATAATGTCTCTAGGTACAATCTAGATTTGCTGACTTCAACCTGTAAATAGTACTCTGAAAAAAATTAATACTAGTAATTTATATATGTAATGCCCAGTGACAGGATTGATAATGATGAAAAGTCAGGACTGTTGTAATTAAGGATAAAAAATTGTAATAATATATTGCAATATTTTGTATGTGACTGAACTGCCACTTAGCAAGCCTGGGAATTTGGAGCTGTGGTTTGCAACAGCTTTTTGAAGGATTCAATATAATAATAATCACATTTTTAACACATTTCAGCAAAATTATAAATGTAGATCCAAATACATTTATAAATTTGTCATCAGCATTAATATCTATCAAGTTAAACAGGTATATTAGCCTATCTCCATCTATCCATTAGAATCATCTTCATTATGTCTTTGTAATGTTCTGATCTCTAGCTCTCCTGGCTGTTGAAGCAATATTCTCTCTGGAAAACAGAGTTGGAGATCAGTTTTTAAAGGAGGAGTCATACCAGGCGTTCAGATTGCCTCAAATGACTCATTTGCTTCTCTCATCTTAACATGTGAAGGGCTATTAACTGTGTGCATTGATGTGGTCCTCATCACTATGCCAGTTTAAAACATAAGGATCAAATCAAAAGCAATGGACAGTTCTCAGACATGTGCATTTACATTGACAGCCTTCTCAAAAAAGGCAAATTGAACTAGGATGGAGCTCAAAGAGTGAGCGAGATGAGCCCCTCCTGTCCCCTGCATACCATGGGCTCCAGAGCCTGCAGTGACAGGAAGCACCTGGGCAAACTCATGCACCTTCCCTTGGGCTCCAGAAGTGCCAGGCTTGGATTCAGGCATCCACCCAACCTCCGTGGCCTGCCTCTGTGCTGCCAGGAGCACACTCCTCAGAGCTTCCTCAGGCATGCAAATGCTTAATTCTAGAACTGGACTCTAGAGATGTGAGCTACTCCATACTTTGTGTGCAAAAGAGGGGTTTAATGAGCCTCCAGAAAAAGTAAGTTATGATGGACCAAATCTGGGATGTTCTGCTAGTATGAATGAGGCTATCTTAAGTGTGAAACCCTCTTCCTCCTCCCCTGCCAGGCTCTGGGCTCAGCAAGTTAGATTCACAGTTCTCAATAGCCACTGGCTTTTCTGCTCTCGTGCTATGGAAAGGAGAGGTCCTGAAGCTCTGGCCCATTCATTTTCATTTCTTTCTTTGCCCAGTCTGCAAAGGGTCCTTTGCTGCGCAGCTTCTGTTTGGCCTGAGCTGCAGCTCTAACAACAGTCCTGTTCAGGACTCAGAAACCAGAGATGAAAAGTCTTGTGAGGTCAATTTGTCCATAACCTGGGCAATGTGGGACTGAGAGTG
Organism: Lycocorax pyrrhopterus obiensis; assembly: GCA_014706295.1. Taxonomy (NCBI): domain Eukaryota; kingdom Metazoa; phylum Chordata; class Aves; order Passeriformes; family Paradisaeidae; genus Lycocorax; species Lycocorax pyrrhopterus. The sequence goes on along the minus strand of JACSVZ010000007.1, from coordinate 17,588,811 downwards.
CAATGGGATGCTTTTGGTCTTGAGCTCTCCCATACTGCCAAAGCCACGGTAGGAGGCTGGAACGCCTTGGCAGTAGCAGCATTTCCTGACAGCAGGGAAAGGGGCTTAGCTCACAACTCTGCCTACCATGATGGCAACCCGGGAGTATTACTGGGTGCTGTCTCTCTGTTCCTGATAACACAAAAGGTGCAGGATCCCACCCCTAATTTTTATCCCTCAGGTGGCACACAGCTGGTTTTCCTCATCCTTATTTTACTCTAAGCTATGTTAAATTTCAGCTGGATCATTTTCAGAGCAGTTTTCCCTCTTCCAGCCACCCACACACACACCCCCCACATACTTGCTAGCACCAGTCTGTCTATACTATTCTACATCCCTTGCTCAAGCCAAGTAAACTCCCAGTTCCAACTACTCTGATACAAAGGACAAAGTTCAAAATCAGAATGCTGGTGGAAAGTTCTGATGCCTGTTTTACCTTTTAATCCTACTCTGTGGAGTGACAGAGGGCTACACTAGCAAAATCAATTGCAAAATACAAACACTTTGCAAAAAATTGTATCCTTTCTATCTTACCTGTTGTGCTGGTTTTGGAGAGGTGGGGATAATTTTTTTCACAGTGGCTAGCATGGGGATATGTCTTGGATTTGTGCTGAAAACATTGATAATAGAGATGTTTTTGTTATTGCTGAGCAGTGATTGCACAGTGTCAAGCATTTTCTGATTACTGCATCGCCCCAGCAGCAAGTAGGCTGAGGTTGCACAGCTGGAATGGCTGACCTCAGCTGACACAGGGTAGCCCAGACCATATGACATGCTGAGCATAAAAAGCTGGGGAAGATGGAAGGGGGACATTCAGAGTGATGGCATTTGTCTTCTCAAGTCACCGTTATGTGTGAGGGAGCCGTGCTCTCCTGGGGATGGCTGAACTCCTGCCTGCTCTTGGGAAGTGGTGAATAAAATCCTTGTTTTGCTTTGCTTGTGTGCGTGGCTTTTGCTTTCCATATGAAACTGTCTTTATCTCAACCCATGAGTTTTCCCACTTTTATTATTCTTTTCCCCATCCCACTGGAGGGGAGGGAGTGAGTGGCTGTGTGGGGCTTGGCTGCCATCTGTGGTTAAACCAAGACACACATTTATAAATGTAGAGATCAATTAGGAAGTTCTATAGTTACAGTTCTCTAGCTACAAAGCCAGACAGAGTTCTTGTTTACAAGCTCCTCACCCCCCACCTCTCACCCACTCAGGTCACAGTTTTATTACACTTGATCTTCTGAGTACTTGTGTTTTCTGGAGGGACTCATTAAAAATCCATTGCATTTGAGGGGGAAATGGGTGGGTTTAATTCAAAATGTAATTTTGTTTCTTTTATGTGAGTTTTATTCATTACCTAACATGTCAATATTTTCAGCCAATGATTTTGAAATAAGTAATCACAGACAGCATGTAGAACAACAAGATGATTATGCTGTTCCCAAGTCTTCCTGTCACCTCTTGGACAATCAGCATATCAATACTTTCCACTGTAGGTAATGGGCAGTGTGTGAAATTTCCAGGCTGCTTCCAGAATCTAAAGTAGATGAAGACAAGTAAACAGAGGGGATTATTTGGCAGTAAAGTAGCTAATCAATAAATGAATGCCTGGATCAATACATGTTCCCTAGCAGGACCACAGCAGTTTAGCTCCAGCTATCCCTTAAAGAGAATCTAACAAATAAATAATAAAAGTCAAATTGATTTGTCTGGATAATGAAAATTTGCTGTAATTTGCAGCAAAATGACCTAAACCTACATTATGCATGTAAATCCCCCACTAAAGTAAAATGTTATACCTCCCATGGTGTCTATGTCACTTGAAGGTCTGAAAGTTTAACTCCTGCCTCTGGTTTAATGCCTATTTTAGAAGTAGAGTGCCTCTTTTTTGCTCCAGGTCATGAAAAAAATCACATCATGAAAGCCACCTTTTAAGTGCATATGTGGGAATCTTTTTCTAAATATTTTCACAAAATATTTGGTGCTATCTCACACTGATGCCTTTGTATATAGGAAATGTAACCAGAAGCAGGCAAGTAATTAAAAACACAAGGTGGGAGGCAATGCAGTACCCAGGATCCTAAAAACTTCATAGGAAAATAAGCCCTAAGCTAAAACTGAATTTTCTGAGTGCCAGATCTTAAATTAATTCTTTTGGAATTGAACCCTGAGGTTCTAAATCAGACTCCTTTAAAATGGTCTTGACCACAAAATTACTTTGTGATTAGGTAAGAGGTGAAGGAAGGAATGCATCTTATCTCTTCGAAGCTCTCCTGAAATACAAGGCAACAAGATGTCAGAAGAAGATAACCTACATGGTGTTTGCAGTTTCTAACCAGGAACCTGGCTGGTATTTGAAAAAAATGTGAATTAAGTAATTTTGTGTGTGCTAACAAGGGTAAATTGAATGGTTTTTTTACATCGAAATGTGTGTTTAAAATGTTTTATTTTTAAATTATAATCTCGAATTTGGAGTTTGCCCAAGATTCAGTCTTTTCAATGGCTAATGTTCCTCAAGCTATTCAGAGAAAAAGTCTTCTTAAGCACTTCTAGGGTTCATCTGGCTTTTCAAATGTGTTTCAGGATGAGCTAAATCCCCAGAAATGCCTAGTTCTCTCAATTAAATGTGAAAGAAGCCCACAATGTCTGGCTCCAGTGGAAACAACTGCACTGGAAATGGCTGGAGCTTTCACAGATGCAGAGCCAACACCCTGTGAGCTGCAGCCCTCCTTGGGCAAGAGGGGATGCTTAAACTGGGGCTCAGATCCCTTCTCTCACCCCTGAGGTACAACCATCACTAGTGAGTACAGCAAGAAGTTTGCACCCTGGGAAGCACAGGAGGCTCAGTAGAAATTTATGACCCATACAGGAAATTGTCCAGGTTTCTCTAATTTTCTGAAGGATGGAAAACTCACTGGTTATTGAAAGAACCCCTTAACGAAATATAATTTTGGGTGCATGGGAAAAAGGAAAACTTCAGTATATGCAGCATTTTTAGTGTGGTGGTTCTAGCAGCCCTGATTTGAGGAAAGCGCATCTTCCATTTCCTCACCACAGTTTCTGAACACTTGGATGCTTCCTAATTGAGAAATGTGATGGCTAAATCATGTTTAATATTTAAGATCCCAGCACGAACTTGCATGACCTGAGGTCTGATGCAGGGGCCAGAAATACTGCATCTCTATTTCCTAGAGAGGAACCTTCAGAGGCAGAGGAGCAATAGCTGAATGAATGTGTCCCACCAGCTCAGTTGCACACAGCATAGACACAGGTATGGTATGGATTTAGACAAGTGTTGTGGTTTAACCTCAGCCAGAAGCTCAGCCCCACGCAGCCACTCACTCACTCTCCCCTGGTGGGATGGGGGAGAGAATCGGAAGGGTAGAAGTGAAAAAATTTGTGAGTTAAGTTCTACATATAAAGCAAAAGCCATGTACACAAGCAAATCAAACCAAGGAATTCATTCAACACTTCCCATGGGCAGGTGTTGAGCTATCCCCAGGAAAGGAGGGCTCTGTCACGCATAACAGTGACTTGGGAAGACAAACACCATCACTCTGACTGTACCCCCTTCCTTCTACTTCCCCAGCTCCACATGCTGAGTGTGAGGTCATACGGTCTGGAACATCCCTGTGGTCAGCTGGGGTCAGCTGTTCTGGATGTGTCCCCTCAAGGCTTCTTGTGCCCCCCAGACTCCTCACTGGTGGGGTGGGGTGAGGAGCAGAAGAGGCTTGGGCTCCCTGTAAACACTGCTCAGCAGTAAGGAAAACATCCCTGTGTTGTCAACACTGTTTTCACCACAAATCCAAACATAGCCCCATGCCAGCTACTCTGAAGAAAATTAACTCTATCCCAGCCAAACCCAGAACAATAAGGGTTATGATTCTGTGATATTTTTATTACTGACTGTTTGTTTGCGACCAGTGCAGGGTGTTGGATGGGAATAAGACCCCAAGTTGTAATGGGGAGTTGCTCTTATTTTACAGGAGAGAGCAATGGCATATTGAAACACTCACTTTGATGGTTTCCCTTGTCTGCAGGGAGTGCTCAGTAAAAGCTTTCTGCTACGTCTGGATCGACATAACTGGGATTGTTGGTCCCACATGAATTGAGCCAGGAAGTACTGCAGTACAGAGATGGTCCAGATACGAAAACAAATGTCAGTGACAGACAAGATCTAATTTCAGCATTAGGCTAACGATGTGACTGATGCTGAGCCAGTAGGAAATTATTATGGCCTAGATTAGATTATGCATGCAATGTCAGAAGAGCCCTTCTCTACCCCTGCATGCATCCCTGCCCTTCCCCACTCTACAGAGAGCAGTCAGCTCCTTGCCTCTCTTCCATCACACTCTTGTTAATACAGGTAGGTCAGAAAGCTGTATAAGCAATTACAAACTCCGTCATAATGTTCTATCACCCACCTTCCCTCACCCTCTCCTGAAATCTCATTAAAGAAAGAAAGAAAAAAAAAGAAAACCTGTCTGTATGGAAATCCAAAGTGACCTCTCTTATGCATCCATTGGTATTTGTTTCACCTGCCAGAAGCACAAAGGACTTTTCAGGTCCAGAAGCTGCTTGCGGCGTCAGCAGGGCCAAGAGCAAAATGAATGACTTTGCCACAAACCAGAACGGGAATTTGAGCCCTAGCAACTCCAGTATTACCTGAAATTCTCCAGCCAGCAATTCCCACTGGCACAGCATTGGCCAACAGGACTCCCCCAGCAAAAAAACCTCTCCTCTCTTTCTCTGTCCAACAAAAAGGGCAGGTTTGAGTTACAGTAAAGGACAGCTTATGTTTATGAAATGTTCTTTCCAGCCTCACTGATGAGGAGAGAAGCCATTTTTCCTCACACTCCCGCCAGAGTTAACAGAGCACTGTGCAAAGCCACATACTCACACTTGGTAACACGAAGCTCATGTTACACAGCAGGGTGGCAAGGTATCTGGTAAAGGACTATCCAGCTGACTTCAAGAGGCAATGGACAGACTTCATGGAAATAGGGAAACACCACAGAATTGCTATCAGGGAAGCTATTTCTGTCATGTAGGCTTACCATCAAACCTCAGCACAAAAGTCTGGAAGAAAGGTACCAGTCTAACAGGAGGTGTAGGAGAGGGTATAGCAGAATACAGGAGTGATCCCTGTTTCTTCACATGCGGCTGCATAACAACAGGGGTTGTGCAGAAAGGGAAGAAACTGTATGGGAGAAGGTTTGGGTTTCCCCACTCAGCAGCACGTACTCAGATCTCTGAGAACCTCCTTGCTTGGGCCCAGGTGAATCTGGATCAGCTCTCCTGACCCAAGTGTCTCATAGGTGTGCATCAGACTTAAACTGAAAACAAAATAAAGTTTTCACTGGCTTGAAATTTCATATGAAATCAGTGCAAATCTGGATCTGAAAACAAAATGACCCAAAGTCAAAAAGGTTCATTTTTTAGAAGCTGGTGCTAATGCCCATGAAATAGCTTCATTACTGTTTGTGTTACACTTATAGTTGTGCATGAGATGTTGCACAAATCCTTCGCGTGCGCTTGTCCTGCACTTAGATGGCCAGAGGGGTGATTGACTTATTTGATAGTAGCTGAGTGTTTATTTATTCAGTGTATTGTTAGAAGCCCTTTAAGGCTGACTAGAGCACTGTGTAGGCATTCATTTGGGTTAGCTTGTAAAAATTTAGTGATATACATAGAGAATGCTCCCCTGAGCTTGCAGACATTAGCAGAAGTCAGGCCCTAGCAGAACTGTTTGAAATGCTGGTGTCTGAACTAGATGGACTGGCATGAAAATGGGATTTATCTTTATTAACCCTCTTTTCAAAACTTTGGTTTTGAGTCAGTCAATTATTTCTAAGGTTGACCTTTTTAGTGGCTAAATTGTGACTCACACTGAGTTTTAGCAAGTCAGATTAAGCTGGCCTGAAACAAGCTGAGGGGTGTAATTTAAAAGATAGCTGTCCATACTCAAATTTCTCCATGGGGAAAAAAAAAAAGAAAGCTCCAGCCTGGAAACACACTTGAGTATAAGTTTTTGTTCTATACAGTAAGTGAAGCTTGTAAAGCATAGAAAATGGATAAGTAAAGAAAAATTAATCAGGACAATCCTATGGCAAGCAGAGTTGGAGACTCTAAAAGAGCAACACAAGTTGTAAAAGTATTTCTTCAAGACTGAGACAGATCATAGCAACAGCATGAGCCCCTCATGGCAAATTTCCTGTCTTCACCACTAAGGCAGGAGGACACAATTTTCTTCTGTTTTGTACAGAGGAAGATGGAGTTAATGAATTGATACCACATCAGGTCTGTAAAGATACTTAAGAGCAAATGGTAAGTAAACAGGAAGCCAGGCACCAGGGATGCTAACAGCTATTAATATCAGGCAATCTAACATCTCCTGGTCAAGTCAACTTCTGTCTGGCATGTTATTACAGATCTTGCATCAATCCTGTTCCAAATAAAAGATAAATAGTTAAACCAATGTTTAGAGTCTGCCCTATTGTTCTGAAGTAGGAGATAGAGTTCCCAGATCATCCATGTCAGAGATGTATGGCCTAAATGCAATGCAAAAACTTACCAAAGGCACTTAAGAGCTTCCAAGAAATCCTTTCAGGAAAGAGATACTCTCAAAAGATTGCAAAATGACATTTAAAAATTATTTCTTGCAGCATGTAGGATTGAAACAAACTTCTTGCCCTTAAATCTTACCTCCTCCAGCTCCCTTTTGGCAGTGATATCGGAGAATTCTTCATGGCATCTGTGATTCCTATTTAACAGTGTGTCTTCATGAGTGTCATTGTAGGGAATCACTGAGAACTATCCCTGTGGGAAACATCAGAGAAATGCAAGAGCAGGCACCTGGAAAAAAAAAAGGTATTAAAAATAGAGAATAAATCTTTGAATTTAACCTGCATTCAGAAGAGAGAATGGGGACTTACACCAGGAATGGAAAAATAATTTCACACTGTAAAACTAGCCCAGAAAGTCTTTTCCTTGGCAGAGTACTGGTGTGCTGGCATCCATTTCCAGTATGAGTTGTATTAGCTGACCAAGAGGATATCCTATTCCATCTGTGTTCCCTTTTGTGAGCCAACAGCGTTTCATTGTGGTTGTTTCCCCACTACTCTTTACCTGGTTGGATGACAGTTTCCCAAGGTGCTGGCCCTGTGCTCAGCCCAAGGAAGACACCACCCATGACTGTGACCTCTGTTCAAGGCTGCTATAACAGTGTTCTTGCAAGTGTGGTGCACACCTGGCTGCTTGCCTTAGGTGGTGGGACAACATCCCTCTTTGCGGGGGGACAGACAGCTGCCTTCCTGCTGCACTCAGGTGGTGTTCAGTGTGAGGTCCCAGGTAGCCAAAGCCTACCAACATGGCAGAGACCGGCTCCTCCCTAGGGAAGGAAAGGGACCATGGGGCACAGGCTCTGGGAAGCCTCCAGGCTCTAGTTTTTCTAGCCTGGGCTTAATACCTGTCAGGGCTTCTTCCCCTACAGCGTTTCCAGAAGAGAAGCTTAGACTGATGCCTGGTGTTAGCTTGCCAGGGCTTCATATCCCACCAGGGGACCATCAGATTGGACTAGTTCTGCTTTGACCTGGATTTCACAGATTAGAGGCTCCATCCCAGTCTCCCAGGCCACCCCATCCATGCTGTGGTTGGCAGTGCCCAGCAGCCTGGCACACGTCAGCTGGATGTGGTACTGTGCTTACACATTAAGACTACCATAATGTGGGGTGGCTGCTTCCAAGCAAAACAGCCTCGTGGCCTGCTGCCTGCACTTCCAGAGCCCACTAAAAACGTGTCATGGGAGCAGTGAAGTGCCCCTGTCCATGCCTGGGCCACCTGAGGCTTTATCTTCTGAGGCAGCATTCCCTGGGAGAGGGGAAGGGTATAAGGAGGGGAAGCAGGGGCTGGGGTGCCCCCCCAAGTCCTGCTGGGCGCTGTGGCAATGTCACCCCGGGCAGTGGGCAGGGAGGAGAAGCTGGCAGCAGGCACCAGACCTGCCTGCACTTTGTCTCAGACGACTTAATGCCCTTAGTCCCCTTCTCCACCTGATGTGTCTACATACAAAGCACTGCCAGTGCTCCTCTAACAGGCATTATATTATTATAAGCATTTATCTAAGGCACCTGGGACCCAGACACTGTAATTAGGGAGCAGTTAAGGTCAGACAAGTGATTAGTTAACAGTAGTTCTCTGACTCAGCTTCCATGCCTTGTTCATCTTCACTCAAAACCATTCCGTTTGCTGACAGTCATATAATTTTCTGCTAGGTAGTCCTGAACATGTGAGTGTTTGGCCCTGAAATCTTTCACAAAATTACTGGAGCTGAAGAGTGAGTTACTGTCTTCCCAGATAGCATTTCCCCTGGCCTGCCAGCACTGAGCTCTCCCATGTGTGTTTAGTCCGGTCCCATGACATCCTGTGCCTGCATGCACATGGATTAGCAAAAATAAATGGCCATGGCAGGGAGGAAAATACTTTCCTTGACTTCATATCTCATCCATGGTAATTATTTTCTTTTCAACGTAGTGCTCCTCTGTCTTTGTATCTCCTTCCTTTTTCCCTACCAGCCTTTTCCAGTAAACAAGAGAGCTTGCAAGGTTAGCTTTTTATTTTTTACTTTATGAAGGGCACATCAGCACATTAACTTACTGGACATGTAGCATCTGTAGCTGCTCAGAACACTGCAACAACAGCACCAACAGCAGGCAACCCAGTGTGCTCTTCAGCAAAGGCACTGCCCTCCAGTGCCCAGGGGGGACAGTCCAAAACTTTATGCAGAAGATCAGGACGACTGCAAAAGTCTTTTTAGCCTTAAAATATGCAAGGCTTCAAGTAAGGGAAATGATGCTTTTGGAGCAGAAAGCCTATCCCCTAAATGCAGCTCAAGCCATTAGAAAACAACCTAATACAGAGTACTTAGATTATTACATGACTAATATCACCACTTTTAAACTATCTGGCCAAAAACTACCCTGAAACCGTGTTAAAATATAGTTGGAATACCAAATATATTCCTAGAGCTATGTTTGCTTTTTGTCTCTCTCACATTGCACTGTCCCACTTTTCTCTCATGTGCTAAATTCATCATCTGCCTGTTGCATCAGGTATGTACCAAACCCACCCCTGCTCTGCAGACATGCTTCTGGGAGACGAGCTGGGCCCTGCAGAGATCTACAGGGAAGCACCATGGAAAAGTCGCCGTGTCCTCACTGAACTACATGTGTTTGGAGAGGACAGCCATCCCTCCAGCCAGAGGAGAGCAATCATAACAGCTAAATCATGGGACTTCAAAGCTTTCACTGCTTTGTAAATCCTCAGCACAGCAGCTGCCGGGTATTGTCATGGTGAGCAAAACTGATCAGTCTCATTTAATCATGTCACACTTCATTTGTGCCACAAGTGTCAGGAAGCTGGTCAAAACAAGGTTAACGGGCTACAGTGCGTCACAGGCCAGTAATCAGATTAAGCGGGCAGTTGCCCAGTTACTGGCCATGATTATACTCACCCCATGATACTGCTTTTAACTATTTGTGACTGGGTTGCCAATCTGGTATTAGAGGCAGGAAAGACAAGGCTAAGCACCCAGGGGAAATTAGTTATTGCTAGAGATTAAATGAAGCTTCCAAAAGGTGCAAAATAAAAACTGACAAGAAAGATATAGAAGTATTTGCATTTTCATACATAATCTATTTCTTTTTTTTTTATACGGGAAGGGACCATTTGTATGGACACAGTAACTTTTACACTATCATTTATAAACACGTATCTTTATCTCAGCACAACCCATTAAGCAATCTATTAAAAACTAAGAAAATTGCACAGGGCCTTTTCCTACTATTTTATAGGTCATAATAAAACAGAACCTTTCCTTTGACACCTCCTTGATTATTCAATTTGGGATACATTTTTCTTAGCTGTCAGATTTCATTGCTACATCATCAGCTCAATGGGGACAGCACATAGACTGTATGGTGTCAGTGCAGCTCCAGGTCATGTTACAAATCTGTGGGGTCCTGCAGACTAAGTATGCAAAGAGAGTGATGTAATTGGAAAGGAGACACAGGTCAGTCATGCTAATGTCCCTGGCTGCCTGGCATCAGCCTAAATGCTGGGCATCGATGTAGAGTTGCTATGGGAAATAACAATGTAATAAATTCAAAGATTTAAAAAAGACTGTGTTTTGAAGCCAGTGTGATAAATAAAGATACAAACTCTCCTTCCGCTTCCTTCAGTTTTTAGAGGGAAAGTCACAGGATTTTGACAAAGACGGCAAGCGTGGGCAGGAGGGTCCCAGAATGGTGGTGCCTCCTGATGGCAGTCGGAGCAGCCACTGTGCTCTTCCCTTGCTGTTTCTTAGGCAGATGAAACAGGGAGGCAAAGAATCAGAGATGATCACCCAGCTTACACCATGAAGTACTTTCCCTTTGCCAAGATGTTAATTTAAGGCAGAGTAAAAATGTTCCCAAGTTTGCACAGAAATACATAATTAATGAAAAGATAATTAAATTGTTTTATTATTTTGGGAGTCTGACCTTTTCTACACTGAGATTCATGTTCTCTGCCTTGGCATGTGTTCCTGTGAAAAGTTAGACATCTGTTTCTCTTCTGTGACTCTGGTTTTACTGTCTGTAAAGCGTATTTGATCCTATTATGATATGAAGCCTGACTACGCAATCAAAGCAACTCAAAGATTCGTGAACAAAGCCCTGACTTTCCTTCAAGTACAGCTTTGCCAACAGGTAGAGCTCCTCCTATTCAGGGTCTCTGCCTCAAGAAGTTAAAGCATTTAACACAAACAGAAAGAAGTATTCCTCTATGCACTTTACTCAGCCAGTAGAACAGAGACCCAGAACAAAGAACAGAGCCAAGCTAAGAACGATGGCAGAATGATAGGCGGTAACAGCACCGTGGGCTTTGCACCCTGCACCATGGCAAGCAAGGGGCAGGTTTGCCCGCAGCCTTGCTTTAAGTGGGGGCTATTTAACCAGTAAGGCAAAAAGCACTGCTGGAAATCATCTTAACAGCAGAAGATTGAGGAACCTCCTGAACCCAGGCTTACCCGAAACAGCCACAGCTGCTGGAGCATACGCTCCTGGGTGAAGTCAGGCCATAGGCACTTTACATTTCGAGGCTGTCAGCACATCCTTCGCTGTCACATCCCCTCAGCTCTCCATCTGGCATACACCTGTGTCTTGCTCCTGGCTCTTGGTAGTGCAGATGCCTGAATACAGGAGAAGCCTTTCCTTCAGCTGGTTCAGAGAGGGTGAAAAATCGATTTCTCCCCTGACTCCCAAACTATGCTAAAGCATGACACTTCCCAATCAGAGCACCCCTTAATCCATTTCAGGCAAAATGACCTGGGTTAATTTAAGAAATGTAAGCGGTTGCTGTGAGTTATTCTGGTTGGTTTTGCCTGGAACAGGACCAGGAGTGCTCACACAAACCAGTTTGCCAGGTGAGCTGATGAACAGTGGTGGCTATAGCCAGAGGAGGAGGTACCACCTCTGACTGGCACAGCTGGATTGACAACAGGACTTGTGGCCTTAGCCCTCCACCTGGCAGAAGAAAACTTGCTCGTTTCCCATTTCTAATACAGGACATAGGTTTTATCCTTGAGGGGGTGTGGGAGAGGCCCAGTAAATCTGCACAGTGAAGGACAGTTTCAGTACAATGGATTCTTTAATGTGGAGTTGGAGCAAAAGGAAATACAGCTGAATGAGAGACACTCCCCAAAATTCCGTGTTGTCCGGGGAGGGTGGTACAGGCCTGTGGGGACTGTCTGGGAAGAAAGCTGATAATGGGAAAGCTTGCAAAATCCAAACTTAATCTCTTGCGCTGTAGAGAACTAATCCTCATGCTTGACATTAATCTTTTCAATGGAGATATAACACCCTTATCTTCCATGTTGCTGACTGAGCCAGAAAGTAGGGCCTATGGTCTTTATAGGTTGGATATAGAACTGCAGGAATCCTTACACTGACATTGTCTTTCTGCTGGGTCTTTTTAAGATTTCAGTATGGACTGGGCTCCCTTTGATGGAGGCCCGCCTTTGCTCTTTTTAAAGAAACATTCCCATGTGTAGTCCTGATATAGCCCCTTCTCTTGACATAAAAAATATGTCTTGACCCAGCAAGGAAGAGGCCATTGCCAAGGAGGACTGTAACAACCTGACACTCATGGCATCCCACTGGATGATCTCCAGAACTGGAGCTGGCTGGCAGTGGGTATGCCGCTGGTTTGTTCCATGGTCTTCCGTTTGGCATCACCTGAAGGGTCCTCATAGTTTGGGTTTGCTGCCACAAAAATCAGTACTTGTCTTACAAATGAGGGCAGGCAAATTAGCCTCAAGACAAAGCCTTCTTTCCTCATTGGAGCAGAGGCCAAACAGTTTGCCCTACATACAGCACTCGAGCCAAAACCCCCTGAGTTTTCTGGTCTTCTGGACTAGGGCTATAAGTTCATCTTCCTCTACCTCCTTCTGACCCACCAGCCCTTCTGGGGATTTTTTTTGATTTCTTTTTTTTCCCCCCTTGCTTCTGTTTTTGCTGTTCTTAGTTTTGTTTCTTTAAAGAGAAAGGCTCTAAGTGAATACAACAGATTGCACAAGCCCTTGCGCTAACCAGGGGCTTGAGGCAGGGATATTTAGATGCTCACCAGCATCTCTATAAGCTGCAAGATAACATATAGGCTTCTATGGAATCAGAAAATATTGAACTTCATGGTTTGAGATAAAACTCAAAGGATATAATCCTTCATTTTCCAGCAGACATGTTGTGGCAGAGGAGCACAGCCTTTCCAGCATTTAAAAGCAAACGGTGAAACAAATCTGAATGTATGAGTCTTAATATGCATTAATTGCTACTAGAATTAGACTTCATTGGACTGCCAAAATTATAAACCCAGTCAAAATCTTCACGGTTTCCAGATAACTCTAGAATTTGTGAATAACAGAGAAACAGGCAGTAGCAAGGGAAGTAATCGAAGTTCCTATATATCATATTGATTAAAACACAAGGAGTGCCCTTCAAGGAAGAACTTTGCATCAGGAGGGAGATATATTGGCTGCTCTCCTAAGCTGCTTCTGGCTCTGCCAGTGGCGATCCAGGACATAAGACTACGTTGCCATAGATAAAAACAAATCTGTGGTTTCAGTCTCTCTACAGTAAAAATATAGCCCAGGAAGGATACATGCCTTAATTAACCCCTTGGGAACAGAAGACAAAAGCAAATAACAAACAGAATACTGCACACATGGAAAGCATTTTGACAGCGAATCCATTGAAGTCAGGTGATTTTTTTGTTTGCTTTCATACAAAAGAAAAATTCACCTCTGTCTGTCAACCTAGCAAAAGGTCACACAACACCGGAATCCTGTTAAGAGTCCAAGTTCAAAGACTCAAATGAGGCACTATGTGGATTGCACCTACCTGCTGTTGCTCTCTCGTTGGCAAGGATTCCAGCTGTGCGTGGGTTGCCGCTTCACTACACAGGATGCAGGAGCAGGAGTGAATTATGACAAGCTGACACCAGTATTTCCTTTGAGAAACAGATGCCCACATTTGACATCCCTTGAATCTCTTGCTTAAACAATGAGAGCAAATGGGTCTATTTGAAGTTTGTACAAGCAGGTGCATGTTGCCCTTCGGCTATACACAAACACTCAGAAAGCACAATTAAAGCAAGAAGAAAACAAAACTGGTTGTTCCTTTGCAGCTCAAGAACAGGACACCTGTGCAGCAGAGAAAGAGCAGAGGGGGAGAAACAAAGAACAGTTTGTGCTGGGCTGACAAAGATGAAAGATGTTCTGCTTTTTCCTGAGCCACTTTTCATCAGTGTAAGAACCCAGACCCTGAGCAGATCCTAGCAGACTCCAAAATGGCAATAGTTTGTCCCAAGTGTTTCATGGAAACTGAATTTTCTTCTGAGATTCTTCTGGTTGGTTTTCTACAGAACAGAAAGAAAAGCCCTGTTTTCGGTGAAAGAATTACTTGGCCTCGTGGGCATTCATCTGGTGGCAGTGCTGCTCATGCCACATCAGAGCCTTATCCGTCAATACCTGGGTAGCACTCAGGGGCCAAGCAAGCTGCCAGGGTCACACAGGAAGGCTGCAGGAAAATCAGAAAGGTGATTTCACTCAAGTAAACCACTGGCAGGAAGATGCTTCAGCTCTTTTCTTCCCCCACCACAGGGGCAGCAGCAGCACCTGCACAGGGAAGCCACCACAGTGGGTCTTCCTCACAGCCAGAGTTGAGTGCATGTTGTACTCAGTAGTGCAATTATGCCTTAAATGTGTTGGAAATAACCTCCAGGAAGATGAGAGGGCTGCTCTCCTGGTGCTGGCCACCTGCCCACCAGGGTGAGGACGTTCCACACCCCACCATCCTCTCCGTACCTCCCCTACAGGCAGCCAGAGCCTGGCTAAACTCCTGCCTGGCATGCAGCGTACATCCTCCTGGAAAAAGCTAGTGGCCTTCTCACAGGACAGGAAATGGCCTGCACACACCTCAAAGAGGCAGGCATCGTCAGCTTATGAAGGTGTCCTGAAATTGGTTGTAACTTCAGGCAAGAAATGTAAATCCAATGATCATATGCAGGTAGAAAAACATACTGCCTTAGCCCCGATGCCTGATTACAGGAAGCAGTGCTCAAAGATTGTTTCTTTTCCTCTGTTTCCTTCTTATTTCCTGTCTGATCTAAGCATGATCCCTCAGCCCCTCTACCCAAATCCATTCACACATTTGATCCCCACAAGCAGAACCTCTTTTTCATGTGAAAATGACACTGGGGAAAATGGCATTTCGTCAGACAGTTGGCAATAGGATAGGGATGCAGGATGCACCTAAATGAAATCTTTAACATAATTTTTGAATTTCCCTTGGCTTTAGATGTTCCTTGTCTCCAGCCAGCTTCTCCCAGCACTCAGTGGCACATTCAGAGAGGCAGGTTTAGAGATATCCGATGCCAGCCCAGACCATATGCAGTACAAGAGTGCGGGACCAGAGCCACACAGGCAAGTCAGGGAGGAGGTGTGCTCACCCTAGCTATCTGTTGAGCTGACAAGCTCACCACCAAAACATCATTTCAGCTTCAGTGTGCCTTGATCCTGAGTCCAAATTGCCTGAAACACCATACCATGGAGCTGTACTGTTTATTGACACATTTGGGCTGAGAGGTTCTCCTTCTCACCTCATCACGGGATCTCTCTGTTTTCTCACTCACAGAAGAAATGCAGCCACTGGGAACATGCAGACACCAGGAGTTTTCCGTGTCACAGGTAGGGGAGTGGGCTGGTGCCAGGCAGCAGGACACAGCTCAACGTGCAAGTGTCTCAAAACCTGCTGGCCAGAGGGTGCAGCTGAAGCAGAATGGCCTGGGAGCTCAGGATGGGAACACATGCGTGGTACTCAATTTATTTTCTGGCCTGCTGTGCGGCTTTGGTTTCTCCACTGATGTTTTCATTCAGACAGCAGCAATATAAAGGAGAATAAGGTCAGCTCATGCTTGCAAGTAAGAGCAATTCAGAGAAGCTGTCCCAGAATAGATCTGAATGGATAAATATTGAGGAGCCAAGATGCAGCCCAACCTCAGTGGCTGAAGGGTGTGAATGCACGTACATGGCGGTATGGACTATCTCCTTCCTCCTGCTTTCCTCCTTCAGTTTCTGGAGTCATCTCCCTTGTCAAGGTTGCTGACTGAGGAAGCAGTGTCTTTCTCCTGCTTTAACATAGTTCTACAGTGACTATTTACCATGAGAGCACTTGTTTCCCAAGTGAGGTATAAAACAGAGGAAAAATTTCTCCATTATATTGCTGCTGCAGACTTTCTTGGGAAGATGCTGCCCTTTCTGTCCTGAAGCTCCACCTCCCCGGTATACCAAATAACTGTCAATATACATATTGAGGATTCTTGTATCTGTTGGAAAGGAATCAAATCCTTTGAATCATACAACAGAAAAAAAGAATTTTCTTGAAAGGAAAATTCTCATTTGAGCAACTAGGAAGCAAACTGCAGGTCCGTGTTAGCTATCTTGAAGTCCTTGGACAGCGGAGAGAACTGCCAGGGTCACCTCGGTAAACAGCGTTAGCAGCCTGGGAGGGAGCGGCCTCGAAGTAGGTGGCAATTGCCTTGGGGTGCGCCTACGGGCTGAAGACTCTGCTGCCACTTAGTCCTGGCTTCTCTGCATCACTGAAGCATCCCTACAGCTAATTAACAGCAAACACAGTGGTGAAATGCTCTCTGTATTAACATATGGTCACCACAAGCAATCCAGAACCCTGAGCTCACTGACGGCGTTGTGAAGTAACAGCAAGAGCCAGGATTGATGCCAGTCCTGTAGCAATGTAGCAATGCTACTTCCCCACAACGTTTCCATGAGTTGTCTTATCATCTGAATTTCATTCCTTTATCCTGTCACTGAATGAAGCACTTGGAGCCAACAAAGTCTCAGAATCTCAGTAATCCTCTCCTAGTGTACACAACAGCAGCCTCTTTTGGTAAAGTGCTGTCAGCCCATCTCTTCAGCAAGCAATTCTGGCAGGTGTGGTCTTAGCCTATCTGCACGGGAAACAAAATTGCACTCAACGTCTCTCCCTCAGCCCAGAAAAAGCCTGGAGGAATATCTTGTGCCATCTGACTTGCCTTCATTAAGTTTTCTCTCCTGCTTTGCACTGCACAGTCTGTAAGGTAGGTCGACCATGTAAGACTGAAGCTCATAATAAATATGTCACGTTGAGCAAATAGGACATGCAAATTGGAAGGAGTAAGAAACCTCTGTGGCACTAAAACTGCTGAGGGGCCTCTGCAAGACTGTTCTTCATTGTGACAGCAAGAGCCTACAAACTACACAAGTAGTACCACATTGGATATATAGCATCTAAAAGGCCATGTTTCTGAATTTCCTGAGAAATCTTAAATCCTTGAGCTCAAGCTCTCTCACATACAGAGGGCAGTTCTGATCATCGTAATGAGAAAAGAAACATTATGTATAGATAGCTAACATAATTTTCAGGGGGAAAGTAGGTATTATCACAGCAAGCTGCTGTTAGGCCAATAAGAATTTGAGTTTAACTGAGGATGTATCGTATGAATGTTGTATTCACCCAGCTCATCTTTGCTTCTAGAAACATATCTACTTTCTTTAGCTTAATAACTATGACATGTCTCATTTTATCCCCACACCAAACACCTCAAGTCAAACTGCAGCATGTATGCCAATTAGGTTTTCCTTTTTCTTGCTTTTTTTTGGGTACCAGCTTGACTTGTGCTGTCTCCTTCACCACCTAGGACAGCCCACACAGCCCTGGGTGCAGCAGAGCAGCTCAGGGGTTGCAGCTAGGCCAAGGCAAACGTTGTGTCAGCTGGTTGTGGTCAGGACCTTCTCTAAGCTCTCAAAAAGCGGAGACAGAGAGTTTCCCTTGGTTTCCTCTCTTGCTTCTCCAAACAACTCTGATCCTCCATCTTGTGAAATAGGCTTATCTAATAAAACTATCATATTGCATATAATAACAAGAATCAACTCCAACCACTCTTATTTTTCAAACTCTTAGTTTTTCACACCAAATATAACCACCATCAACAGATGTTTGCTGGCTTAGAATGAACAAAGTTACCTTCTTCAGCTACTTCCTAGGAAAAAAAACCCAAAGATTTTAAGGAACGCAAAGAGAAAGAAAGTATGTGTGGGCACATGACAAGTGTAACTGAAGTAAGGAGGAGCAGTGCTTATTGTTTCATAAAATTCACCATATGTTATGTGGCTTCATTACTCAAATCTTGTATGTGCTTGTTTGATGATTTGATCAGCTGTTGACTTCATTTCATACTGCTGCCAATTCACGACTTGGTTGATTTGATTTGAGCTGTATCCCTAACCAAGGATTGCATTTTGTTCATTTTCAGTCACTTTACTTATTAAGGGGAAAAAAAAGTATTCTGCTTTAGAAGTATTTTTTTATGATTTGTGTGTATATGGTTATTTCATTTGCACTAAAGACTAACAGGAAAACACAACCCAGAGCCTTACAGCCAGGTCCCAGAAGAGCCACCCACCCACTGGCTACAGAGATGGGCAACTATAATATTCTGCTTCTCCGTCGTTCACAAGCTGCTGGGACATTTACTGGCTACAAAGTAAGTTCCTTAAAGATTACTAGGAGTGTAGGGAAGGGACTTGATGGACTACCAAGGCCAGTTTCCTGCAACTACAGATAAACATCTGTAATGCTCCCTCATACACTTCCCATGTAAACTTACTAACGTGTAGCTTTCAAAAGTGACAGTGTTCTCTCGTGGGAGTTATGTACTGTTGCCTATAAAACATGGAGTAAGATAATTGCTTTCCTATAAGTGTTTTAGAAAATTTACATGGATAGATGACACCTCAAGCTGTTGCTCAAATCAAGACATTTTTCTTCAACAGGCTTGATGTCAGACAAAAACTAACAGAGCTGTGCAGCATCAGTTCCACTTTTGCCCTTGCTCCCTGTGACAGCCCGTGCCTGGTGGACAGAGATGTGCATGGTCTGAGCAATGCTCACCATGTGAGCACAGGTAGGGCTGCACTTCGACAGAGGGAGTAGAAGAAGTGTGTGATCGTGCATATCAGATTGCTACACGAGTCCGTATGTTTTAGTGTGATATGTGGACATGGCCCTGCAAGGTGCTGAAAATGATAATGCATCTCTGTTAATCTGGGCCATTCAACATTCGTGTGTTCAAACCTTGACTATGAAGAAGAAACCTTAACAGCTTTTTTTTCTGTTCCCCAGAGAGGGAAGCAGGCTACAAAGGTTATGGGGAAATTCTCTTTTTTTCTTCTCCATATCAAAGTCATCTGCCATGCTGTAGATGTTACCAACATCAAAAAATATTAGTTATTAATGAATAATAGCTCCATCCTTAATGGGGTGCCCTTTTGCAAGGGCACAGAGCAGTGCCGTAGTGATATAAGATGGCAGAACAAAGTGGCAGGGAAAAGCTGGTGAAGAAAAGCTGTATCTGGACAAGCTGCAAAATACACCAAGGGAGCACTTACTCTTGAGATTTTTGTTCTCTGCATTTCAGATCATGATGCAGAAAAGGCATTAAACACGACTGCCTTTCATTCGAGTGTGTGTGTCTGTGCACATGTAGCACGCCTGGAAGTAGGGAACATGCAAATAAGAAATCCTCCCACGATGCACAGAAGACCAGGCAAGAAACAGAGATAGAGCCCCAGCAGCCCAGCGTGTGCTGTTGTGCTCTTTGCTCACCAGCTGCTTTTGAGCAAATGCAGGAGGCTCTAGGGGCTACATACCAAACAGACCACACACGGCTCAGGGAACAGTGCAGGAGGCAAGGCCGTGGTTACTCATGGTTACTTAGCAGTGGGGAGAAAGAAGTCAGGGGAAAGTCCTCTGTCTGGGAGGTGTTGACAGGCAAAGATGAAGGAGCAAAGCAATGCAGAAAGTGCTGTAGATGACATCCACACACATAGGGAAGGAAAAAGAGGAGAAAGAGAGAAAAAGAAAGATATGACTATGGATACGAAATGCTGGGATAATTTCCATCTAGGTTCACAAAGTGAAGATAAATCTCATTTCACTTGCTCTCTCCCCTCTCCACATTCATTCACAGGACCTCTTTTAGCAGCAATAGTGATGTGGGTCTAATGCAGTCACACAGCCCGCTCACCTGAAATACCACTTTCCACCAAAGGGGAGCTGCAGCAGTGCAGAGCGTAATGAGGCTCACAACTCTTGCAAAATGAATTTCAAAAACAGATTAATTTTTTCCCTTAAGGCAGCAGGGATACAGTCTGTTCCAGATTTCTGATCATACTACTCACCTGAAGGACAAAAGGATCTGAGCAACAGAACTTTAAACTGTATTAACGACAATTAATTTCCAGATCCCAGAAACAATAGAAGGCAGAGTTTTTTAATTAAAAAGTTTGAAGATGACACTGGTAGAGGCAGGGAGATTTATGACCTGGTTTCTGTCTTCCAGAGAAACCAAGCATCTGCACCACCTGCTAAAACTAGTGGGATTCATGGGTGCCCAGCACCTGTGAAAACTAGGCCGTATTTGTCTTGTCTGCTCTGCAGATGGGGAAGAAGCCACCGAAATACACTTTTTACTGGAAAATCTACTTTTTGTCTTTTTTTTTTTTTTGTGGGAGCTGTCAGTGGACTGATGTATTATTTCTCCTTTGCTGATATTCCCACAAGATCCAGAACAGAGAGGTATGGGAAGGGTTTACTCTGTGTTCTTTAGGGTTGCCAATGACCTCTCCTGCTCTCTTGAAAGCTGACAGCTGTCCATGTGACAGGATGTACCACACAGCTCCTGGGCCTCCAGGAAGCAGGTTTTATCTTGGCAGGACCCTCCTTTCACCCCCGCTTCACTCCCACCCAGCAGAGACGTGGGTTTTGCCTTTGGTGTCCTCATAATTCCCCATTGCTCACCCTGGTCTTTCAGAATGGCATAATCTCTTTAAGCTGTGAAGAACACCATGGCTCTCCCACGCCGGGGGTGGCAGAATTCCACAGGCAGAACCCCACATGCCAGAAAGGCTGTGAAAGCCACCAGAGCAGTACAAAGGCTGGGCAGGAGGTGGGAGCAGGGAGGTACCTCAGTGGATGAAGCCTTGGGGTGTGCACTTGAAATCCCATCAGGGACATTGCTCTACTCCAACTCTGAGTAGAGCCACTGCATTGACAGAGCTTGTTACCAGTTTGAGGAGCTTTGGTTTTTATGGGTCAGAGCTTGACAGAGCTGAACTTCCAAAGGTGCCAGAGACACCCTGCTCCCTGGACCCTGCCCTCCCCAAGGCTGTTCCCTCTGGAACTGGTGGTGGTGGTTGAGAGGGTTTTACACTAACACAGGCCAGGAAACCCCCCCAGGATGTGTCTTTACGCTGAAGGGGTCAGCAGGTTTCCAGGTTGGCCCCAGGGTGCCCTGGCCTGCACAGGACCTTGGAGCTCGGAGTCACAGGTGGAACAGGGTGCTCTGAGATCCTGCTGCTGCTCCAGCAGTGCCCCAGGCTCAACACCCAGAGTCCTCCACATTTCAAGAAGGATGGTAAGTTCATGCTGCCTGTTTGAAAATGCTGTTTATTTATGAAAAAAGCTTTTCCATGGAGCTCAAGTGATTTGCCAGTGGCCATGACCTATCTCTATGCCTCCAAAGAACCAGCCAGCCATAAAGACACATGCTGAAAACCTGCTGGCATGGTGTCTCCCTAAATGAATACATTTTCTCGGGTAGCATGAGGGCTTTTGCTCATGATGTATTTAATATACTTTACTGCTGACAAGGGTATCCAAAAAAAAAAGGAGAGGAAATTAATCTGATGATTTACTTTATCTCCAAAAAGACTAAGAGACCAGTTACTGCTGGTCTCGCTGTTAGGAGAGGGGGCACAATATTTGTATGCATATGTATTGTGCATATGCACAATATTTGAGTGCAGTGCTGGATCAAGAGGCTACTCCTGACCATAAAATGAGTGGCACATTTTTCTTTTAGGGCCTGGCATGTGATAAGTGTGGCTGTCAGACCCCTGACAGAACAAAAGACACCCTGAACCCGACAGACACTGGGCAGGAGTTGCCTGCCAGCTTACCTCTTCCCACACACTCAGCTGCCTGCCAGTGGGATTTGTGGCTTTGGAACTTCATCCCTCAGCTCCATAACACTACCCTGAGTGGCACTGCAATTCCCACCTGAAAAAGGCATCTATGACATCTTTTCTCCTGCCTTGCCTCTTCTTAAAGTGGAAAAGAAATTAACAGGAGCACAGGAACACAAGAACTGGGCAGACATATGACCCTGATGCCTCTATCTCACTGCACCAGGCTTGCCACTTTGCCACACATTGTGGCTCCTGACCAGGATGGCTGTGGCCCTCATTACGTTTCAGAGTTCTCAGAGGTTTAATGAATATGGTGGCTTGCTGCTCTTCATCCCTTCCCTGCTATTTAGGTTCACACTTCATTAACTGAGAAATGCTTTTCCCTGGGGGATCATACTTCTTCCTCATTTCACCTCAGCTCTCAACTCATTTCCACTCTACTTCTTGCCTGGCCCTAGGAAAAAACAAAGTGATTATACCCTGGATCAGCAGCTAGGGCAGGAAATTGGTACAAGAGATGAGATGCCATCAAGATTGGCAACTAATGACTGCAACTTCAGAAATGGAAGAAGTCCCACTGCAGCAGAGGGAGCTGGTGTCCGTCAGAGCAGCACCCTGAGAGTGTCAGTACAGCCACCCTCTCCTGGCCCTGCCAGTTTCACTTGCCTCCTCTCCCAGTGCTTTTAGCACCTCTGCACGGCTGTACCTCCCTCAGCAGGAACAGCGGCATCCATCACTTCGCATCCCTGCTTTCAGCCAAGCAGGCAGCTGATTCTTGTTGCTGGGAAGGGCCTCCCACTAAAGATATATCAGGGTGCATCAGATAGCAGTTGTTTCTTCAGCCCTGGAGGGGTCCATAGGACTGTGGGTTTTTTATTGGAGAGGGTAAGTCCTCAGCTACACTTTCTACGTTGCCCCTTTCCCAGGGTCTTTCCAGCAAAACTGATGAGGAAGCAACAATGTGATGGTGGGGAGCAATGTGGGGAACAATGTCCTCTGTGGCTCACACAGGGTGGGATCTCAAAGCTCCAGCATGAGGTTTCCCTCTTCTCCCTCGCCACCTGCCTGCACGCAGTGGGGACCCAGCATCTCCAGAGTCACCAGCAAAGAGGTCACAGTGGACTCAGGGAAACCACCGAGGCCATGCCTAGGACTGAGGCGTGAGAATTAAACACTAACACTTCCCAGATGCTGCATGCCCAGGCAGATGCAGCTGAACTGGCCAGACCCAGCAGTGACCATCAAGAGTGGCCCCAGCCACCCACAGGGAGCTCAGAACTCTGGAGTACCCATCCCCCTGAGCTGGGAAACTGAGATGGAGAGCAGAATAAAGCCCCCGTGTCATGGTTTAGGAATAGTGCACCCAATTTAGTGCTCCCATTAAAAAGAAAAGCATGAGCTGCTCCTCCCTACTCCCCTCTGGTGGGCGACACCAGGCAGAGATCACAGACTGAGATAGAACAATTTGCTGGAAAGAACAATGAGATAAAAAAACCAAAGAGTAACAGCAGTGATTGTCCCCCTGTACTTGGCACTGATGATGGCACACCTCAGGTCCTGTGTCCAGTTTTGGGCCCCTCACTACAGGAAAGACATTGAGGGGCTGGAGCGTGTCCAGAGAAGGGCAACAGAGCTGGGGAAGGGTCTGGAGCACAAGTCTTGTGAGAAGCGGCTGAGGGAGCTGGGATTTTTTAGCCTGGAGAAAAGGAAGCTCAGGGGAGACCTTATCCCTCTCTACAACTGCCTGAAAGGAGGCTGTAACCAGGTGGAGGTTGGTCTCTTCTCCCAGGTAACAAGCAATAGCACAAGAGCAAGTGGCCTCAAGTTGCACCAGGGAGGTTTAGGTTGGATATTAGGAAAAGTTTCTTCACTGTAAGGGTGATCAGGCACTGGAACAGGCTGTCCAGGGAAGCGGTTGACTCACCATACCCAGAAGAGTTCAAAAAACATCTGGATGTGGCACCTGGGGACATGGTTTACTGGTGAACATGGTGGTGCTGGGTTAACAGTTGGACCTGATGATCTTAGAGGTCTTCCCAGTGGAGGCAGAGGATTTATTTCTCACTTTTTTTGCTGTGGCTGCTGTGTCATGCCTCAGTTTCCCCACTTAGAAATACACAGGATTAGAAATACACAGGATTTTTGTGCCTCCTCTGGGATGTTTTGCCTCTTTGCTGCATGGCTCTCAGGGATAGGAACCGTCTGCTAGCATGTCTCTCCAGGGCCACACACAGTGGTGCCCCACAGGACCTGGCTGCTGATATTAAACAGGGCTTTGGAGCCAGTTCAGATTATAAATTCACATTAGCACCAGGGCAAGACTGCACACAGCAGACAGAGCTTCGGCGGCCCTGGGTGTTCACCCTTGCCCTCCTGGCCATGGCACTCCCGGGGTGTGTGAGCAGGCAGCTCTGGCAGCTCCCCAGCCATGCCTGAACCACATCAGCATCCCCTGCCTCACCCTGTGCCACAGAGGAGCATGGGCTGCTCCTCCCTCACCCCCAACGAGGCTGCTTTGCTTTCACCCCCTAGTTCTTTGCTGAAACCCCTCTGGCACAAGGAAGTGGACCTGGTCTAAAGACACTGCCTTTTCTAAAGCTGGGAGACAAAGCCCTTATTTGCAATATACCTCAACAGGGAGGAATCAATCATTTTCAGTTTCTTTGGATGTGCACATCAGGGAGCTTGTTTCTTTTCTTTCCCCTCAAACACATCGTGGGTGGTTTCCCTGCAACAAGCTGGGGAAGGGAGGAAGGCCCTTATTTATTTACTTCCCTATGGAAACATCTCAGCTGGTATTAGTTAACAAAGAGATTTTGTGGCGGGAGAGTATACTCTGAGGGGAGGCTCTCTCTCAATGACCTGAGCTGAGGCATCTGCACACTGAGGGTATTTACCCTCCCCAGAGCTGCTGAACAGGGAGCAGCAAGGAGATGCCATGAATCCTCATGGTCTCTGCATGTATGATACAGAGAGAAATATTTTTACCTGCAGTTGTGACATTTGGCTGTACAGAAAAGACAAAGCCACCCACCACATGGTCTG
This sequence comes from Lycocorax pyrrhopterus obiensis, assembly GCA_014706295.1. Lineage (NCBI taxonomy): Eukaryota > Metazoa > Chordata > Aves > Passeriformes > Paradisaeidae > Lycocorax > Lycocorax pyrrhopterus. The sequence continues at coordinate 17,564,120 of JACSVZ010000007.1, read as the reverse complement.
CTCAGTGCTGCTGCTCTTTTAAAGCTTGGTTCGTTTTTTTGTTTGTTTAACCTCACTCAGACCCCTGCAGCACCATAAAGGGCTTGAAGCACAATATTCAAATTTGGACTTTTCCAAAATATAAGGGAATTTCAAGTTTTAAAGCAGCAATATTTGCATTTAAACCCTGATGGGTCCAGGCTGAAAAGTCTGAGATCTCTTCCTATGTTCTGTAGATCCTCCCAACACACTGCTGGGAGGTGCCCCAGTGCGGCAGAAGGAAAAGGTGACCATACCCAGGTGTTTTTCACCACTTGTTGCAACGTGGTAATGATCAAATAGCGGGGTGGGAGACATCCTTATAAATCCATGCAGTCTAATTCCAAGTCTAGAAAGCCACATTCCTGTCTTTCTTTGAACTTGATTTTGTTTCCGCTGTACCCTGTCAGGAGCATTTCCCATTTAGAGGAGGTCAAATACTACCTTTTCAAGTCCCAGCCCAGAGAGGATTAAATACTTGGCAACTCTGGAAACAGCAGGAGATGGGCATGCATGTGTTCCCAGGCAGGATCCCAAATCTGTTCCCTCCAGCTTCAGTGGGTGTTTCAGCCTGGTTTAGACACTCAACCAGCTGCTAAGACCCTGAATTCCTGTCTTGGAGCCAAAACACATCACCTCGTCTACCTGGACTGCCTCCTGAAACCAGGTCTCTTTCTCAGTGAGTCCATGGGAGATAACTATTCATAGGTAGGCAGCTTCATAAGGAGAAAACAGAGAAAGAAAACCAACCCCCAAACCAGCTTTTGGACTACAACCACAAAGAATAAGGGTAGCATATGAACATAACATCTTGGTACCTTCAGAAATGCATGGTCTGATCCAAAAGAGAGCACAAAGCCTCAGCAACCACACTGAAATGCCCTCCAGCTGCTGCTGCTGGATAGGGATCAAGCATTTGTCTTACAGGTGGGCAGGTCAGCCCCTCTGAAGCAGCAGAGGAAGCTCATTGCTCCAGGAAAGAGACTAAAAAACTATCAGAAGCTTTAGATAGAAAAGAGAAGTGGCAGCACCAGCACGTGCAGTCAGTTTTGCAGGCAGCCCCACGTGCACGACTGCCCTGCAGGTGCTGCAGACCTACCCATGCACCCAGGGTTCATGAGAGCTCAGTTCATGGCAGCTCAGGACTTCACTGGTTTGGGCATATCCATCTGCAAATACTTAGCTGCTTATAAAGCCTCCCAGCTGAAATGTAAAGCCTGTGCTAGGCAGCCCAGGAGCATGGCAGTCACTGAGCACCGATGTTAAAAACCAAAGGTTTCCCTTCAGACACTTTGCATCACCAAGTCTCTTCGTTTGCCTGTCCAAACCGCATTTCAACTTTCCAAAAGGATCTATTTAATACTGCCTCAGCCCACCCCCCTCTCAGGCCCACCTCTTTCTTAGCTTTGGAGAAGCAATTATTAAACTTTTGTTTAGTCTTGGGAAAAGCTGTAACGGTGTAACTTTATTCACCAAGGAGACATGCATGCTGTGTACCCTGGCTTTTGCTGAATTGCAGTTGTGACACAGGCTGCTGTCTGCCTTTAGAGAACTTCCAGGGGTGCCTAGCATTTTTTGGGTGCAGTGTGAATGTGCTCTGGAGAGCAGATCCCAAGCAAAAGCAGGAGCCCAGTCAGGCTCCCCTTCTTCTCTCCACCATTGATTATACTAATATTACAATTTAACCCCTCTAGCACCAGGTGAAGCTACATTTAATAAAAAATTTGAGAAGAGTGCTCATTTAACTGCAACAAGAAGCTGCTCTAACACAGGTACAATGCTACGAGTACATTCAAAAATAAACACCTGTAGGAGAGAAGTGCTTATGCATTAGGTGACTGGACACTGAAAGGACAGGTAAAGAACTGAATCCCCTTCCCTTGGCTACAGATTCAAGCCGAAGAACACAAGCACTCTTGTGGTTTGAGGATTAATTAAGGTACTTGTGAACCAGCAATTAAAGGAGGTGGGAGCTGTGTGAGAAGGGACACATCTATGAGATGCTCTGTTTCTGTAGGGGTTTTTTTTCTGCCTTTGAAAAAATAATTTTGTTGGCTCTGATCTTGTGTCAGCTTGCATTTAATTCCTCTCATGTGAAAGCAAACCACAGAACAACTGATGCAAAGTTGCCTCATAGGGTTGTCTTCATGTGCTTGTGTGCCGGCCCACTAGAGGCGGTGCGCAGTATTTACAGATGTTGTACTGGGACGGTTCTGTGCTCCTCTGTGGTTTCTTTTTTCTCCGGCTGCCCGAGGGGAAGAAGCATGTTTCTCATCCTTGTTGGCTGTGACAGAAGTGGAGGCAAGCGTGACTCCTCTGCCTGGCATTGCTCTCCCTCTGTGATCAGCTCTCTGCCTGCCTTGCGAACAGCAGATGTGAGTGAGGGGAGCTGCTGCCAGGCTGCACGAGATGCACTGGAGGCACTAGAGACACAAGCTGGGTATCGACTGCTGTAGCAGATGATTTCTGTGACCTGTGAGAGCCAGCAGCCATTAGGGAGATAAAGCATGCAGGCAAGTTTTAAACAAAGATCTGGCTTTGAGGTGACTCAGAACAGTATCTGCAGTTCTGCCAAGTTAAAATGACAAGGTTCATCAGCTCGTAGGCTTCAGGACTTCCAAGTCATCCACAGGCTAGAGGTAGGAAAAACGTCCCTTTAAGGAAGCTGCATCTTCCTTCAAAGCGGCTGGAGCTGCAGGTCCTGCCCGGCAGGATGGTGCCCCAGCTGACCCATTGGTCTGCTCGGGACAGAAGCTGGGCTTTGATGAGCTGCGAAGCAAAACCATCCCTGCCTCCTGCTGTACAGTAGGGGCTGATGTCAGAGGCAGTGAAGTGCCCAGCAAGCCTGTGATCTCCCAGTACACCTCTTCATGGCAGGCTGATCATTGTGCCTGAGCCTCATCTCCTGTCTCCTTCTCCCCCTCTGGCACGCCAAGTACAAACAGGGCTCAGACATGATGCTGCTTTTGGGTTACGAGTTGTCTTGTTCATTTTTGGCATCTTTTCACATCACTACATTTCTTCATCAGCCCATGTTCACCTCTCTCAGTGCAAAGCATTTCACAGCTTTAGAAACCAAACCATCTTCTTGTTCACCACACACACGCAGTAGTCACTGGAAATTGCAACCACATAGCTATCACAAAATAGCCTTTACCTGTGCCCCCTCCTGCCAGTTTGTTTTACAGGAGCTGGTGTGTGAAGCACCACCATCCAGCAGTGCTTGCTCACCAGCACTGGCAAATGGGACACAGTGTGTACATGCATCTGCTCCAATTGCATCCCTCCTTTGGGTCTCTCTTTATGCATGAAGCCTATAGAGGTATCAAATGATAACTAGAACCTTACATTTGTATCATTAAAACAGCTTCAACCAAAGGCTTTCTAAGGAAGGAGGAAATAAGGGATGCTTTACATTCTTAAACCTCTTTGTTTTGCCAGAAGATTTCATTATTTAAGGCTTAGTGGAAGAAGGGGGTGACGGCTGTCGGCCAAGGGAGCTCTCTTGGCTAACATGCAGCTTCCAGTGCTTAAAGAGGTTTGATGTGGCCATCGGGAGAGTGTCACTTCCTATTGTGGTCATAGCCAAAGCCTGGCAAGGAGGGAGGGAGAGGAGGGGAGGCAGACAGTGCCTGGGAGCTGGAAGAGTGAATACAGGCTCGAGTGAGTGCTGCAGCACTGCAAATTCAGGATCCAGAGCCTCACCCAAGGGCACTGAGCTCATGGTGAACTCCTCACATGCCATCAGCACCAGTGGGGATGCTCCAGCTGCACTGGGGAGCAAGTGAGAATCCCTCTTCCATTGCTATGGAAACAACAATATGAAGTAAATGTACAACACGCTCTTTTTTTCTATTCCAATAAAATAGATGATTAAGAAACACATGGTTGAGACAAACCTCTTACTCAGGCATACTTGGACTGCAAGAGCAAAAGCCAAATTAGATTGACTGTGATGGGGGCAGCAGTATTTAAGCCACATTGAAGGCTTATTGCCGGCTCTATTCAAGAAGTATTTCTCCCTGTTTCTACCTCTGTCATCAAGACTGACTGCTGGAATACTTCATTTGTTGCCTCCCTGAACAGATATGTCTTCAACTTTGCACCAGTGGCAAAGTGTCTGGTGAGTTCAGAAAGCAAAGTAAGCTGTGAGCTGGCACCTCTGGACAACCAGGCTGCAGCACACAGTTCTCAATGCAGAGCCAGAAAATACACACACACACACACACAGACACAGACACACACACACACACACACACAGCCTTGGGATTTGCAAGTTTTGGAAGTAATTTCTAAAATAATTCTGATGTTGCTAATGCTTCAGTCTGATGGGCCCTTTACATCCATCTGAAATCAGTCCATCTGATTCATCCATTCATCTGGGACATGCTAACCATCCTATGCTTGGTAAAATCTATGTTATGAAGTGAAAGCTCAATGCAAACTAAGCCAAAATGGTAGCTATCAGTGGGGTTGAGTTGGTGGTGGTAGTGATGTTTATTTGTTTTTAAAGAGAAACAAGTTTATCTTTACTTTCCAAGCCAGAAGAATGGCAAGTGTTAAAAATGCATAGTTCTTCAGGACGCCAAAAGCACCTACATGCACCCACAGGAATGCCTGTGCAGTCAGGCAGAATTACCTAACTGATATTGGTAGTTAGTAAATCAGACACAGATTAAAAAAAAAAAAAGAAATAAAGAAAAAAAGGAAAGAAGAATTACACACCTCTCAAAAAAGAAATTAGATATCTGGGTCTCCATCTGCTTAAGATTCCTGGGAATCTTTCTAGTCTCGCTTTAGGAAATGCCCCATGATAAGTTTATCTGAGAAGGGACTGAATAAAATGAGGTAGGACATCAGAATCTGGCCTTTCATCCTGCAATTGGATCTACTGCCTTTTGTGCTGTGTGTAACACTCTTGGCACCAAGAGAGGTCTCCTTAAGGGCAGCCGTCTGTCTGCTCCAGCTAACTATAGCACAGGAACTGCAATTATCAACATTGCCATTCCCCAAATTCCTCTGCTGATCTCCACTGGGATAGTATTATAGTTATTCTTTGTTTGCAAATATACATGCTTTACCAGACTAATTACCTGGGAACTACATTTAAACTGAAGCCACATGACAAAATCTTGAGGGTTTTTTTAAACACTCATGTTATGAAAAAGTGACCTTCTCTCTGTAAGCCTTGGCCACAAATGATTTGTGTTCAACAGATGGATTGAGGGATGAAAGCTAAATGCAAAATCAACTCAAAAACTTACTGAGGGTAACGTGGCTTACCGTGAAACCGCTTTCCTGAAAAGCCCCTTACGTTCTTGGTTCCATTGTTCCACTGATAGAGACACAGAGACTGGTGCTGGAATTAACTCCAGTTAGCTGGAATGACCTTCATGGTTACTAAGGTCAGCCCTTATTCTAAGAAGTGTCAAAAATATTTTAGAATCTTCTACAAATAATATACTGTGTTCTTCATGTGTTAATTTTTAGCAGCCCCGATGCTGCTTGGATGAGATTTCCATACAACTTGTGTGATTAAGAACTGAGCAAGGATGAGTTTTATTTGGGTAATTTTTGAATTAAGCCTTTAAGTATCTGACTAATTTTGAATTCAGTGTGACTTAATCTCATGCTTTACTCTAAGTACCTGCTTAAGCATATGGCTGAAGCAGGGCTTAGCCAAGATTGGTTGATCCTTGCCACATGCAGAAAGGTGCAGACTGCACAAGGCATCTCCATCTGGTGATGGTGAAGTTAGAAATGTGCAGCAAAGCAGTGAAAGAAGAGCCTACTGCTAATAATTGACATTTGCTCAAAAGGGTGTTTTCATCCCACATGAAGTCTGCCACATTACTTTGCTGTTCCTGAGACTGTTGCTATTTCTGAGACTGACAGGCTGCCAGTTGAAGAGGCCCTCAGTTACTCAGGAACAATTAATTGGTGACACTGGCAATTATGTCTGTATTGATCACCTTGCTTTTCAGGTTCATTCAGAGGTAAGCAATAATGATAACATACCATGCTCTCTAGTTATGACAAGGCTTGATTTGTGGTCTTCACCGGAATGAATTTGGGTTCAAATCGACAGTCTGAGAAGCTAAATGAGCAAAGAGGCTCATAAGGTGTGCAGAGAGGTGGTGAAAATCTTCATTGTATTGTTCCCATTCCATGCATGTGTTGTGGTTTAATCCCAAATGGCACCTCAGCCCCACACAGCTGCTCACTCACTCCTCTGGTAGGTTGGGGGAGAGAATCAGAAGGGTAAAAGTCAGAAAACTTGTGGTTTGAGATAAAGACAGTTTAATAGGGAAAGCAAAAGCCAAGCTCACAAGCAAAGCGAAACAAGGAATTGCTTCACTGCTTCCCATGGGCAGGTGTTCAGCCATCTCCAGGAAAGCAGGGCTCTGTCACGTGTAATGGTTACTTGGGATGATGAAAACTGTCACTCCAAACATCACCTCCTTCCTTCTTCTTCCCCCAGCTTTATATACTGAACATGGCATTCTATGGTATGGAATATCCTACGGATATCCACTGTCCTTGCTGTGCTCCCTCGCAGTTCTTGTGTACCTACTCGCTGGCAGAGCGTGGGAAACCGAAAAGGCCGTGGCCTTGTGTAAGCTCTGCTCAGCAATAACTAAAACATCCCTGTGTTATCAACAGTGTTTCCAGCACAAATCCAAACATAGCCCCATGCCAGCTACTCTGAAGAAAATTAACTCTATCCCAGCCAAACTCAGCACAGCATGCTTGCAAGTTTAAGGGGGTTTTTTTTGTGGCAATATTTAGAAGAAATGCTCTTTTTGGCAGAGACACAAAAATATATGTACCTACATGAGAGACTGCAGTGGTATAATGGAATGGCTAAGATCTGTGTGCCTAAACAAAGTGTATGGTACCATCTGTGGGCCAGAAGCACTGCACACAAACAGTGGCTGAGTCACTATTTGCCACGTGCCAAACAGAGGGCATAGATAGTTTCATTTCAAAAGTGGCATCACTGTTTTTCTTTCAGATTCTCCTCCTTGGTATTGTCTATACTGTGAGGCTAACAGAGAAGCAAAGAAACATGGAGAGGAGCTCAGTGTCTGTTCTGCTGAGAGAGCACTGTTGCACTGAGCCCAGGCTGAGGACTCCTGGGGGCAGCAGACAGCTCTGTCCTGTGCTTGCACAGCTCTGGCACACTGCAGTTGGGGTTAATGAGCCTATGATAACAGCAATAACCTGAACAATAAAAGCTGATCATTGATCCTGAGATCAGGAAAGCAGGCCACTTGAGGCTGTTACCTGCCTCCTTGGCTTACTCAGTGTTTTGACAAGCAGTGCAATGAAGCCAGGTCAAATCAAATCATAATTCGGTCCAAATCTGAATAATGCACCAGCAGCACAGTCCAGGAACAAAATGGAAACAGTGTGATTTTCATGCTCAAGAGCTAAGATGGCACTATGGGTACCTGCTGTGGCAATCAGGAGAACTATCATAGGAATTAAACCAATAAAATGAGTAAACCAGAAACCCTGGCCTTGGTCTGTATAAGTCATTGCACTGTATTTAATGTACTTGCTGCTTTCAGTTTATCAGATGACCTAGACAGTATTAAACTGTAAAAAATATTAGAAACTCTCTTAAGAATACTGCCATGCCTCTTAACTGGTAACTGAATTTTACAGAGTTTTCAGATCATAAACTTTAGTGTTCCGCAAATTTTGATTTAGAGGAAGCTGAGATGTTTGAACCTGGATTGAAAAACCTTATTTGCTTTGAAATTTATTGTGATATCAGAAAGCTAAAACGTTGAGGAAAAAATGAGGAAAAAAAAAATCACAATCAGGCAGATGATGAAAAAACAACCAAACCCACCAAATCAAACAGCCTGTGATGCAAACTGGCATTACAAGGAGAGAGGGGAAGATTCTCCCTTAAAAGATTCCCATATAATTTCAGGTTATCCTAGAAACTGAAATGAGAAACAGAAGTATAGAAAATTGTTAAACTCTCAATTATGTGCAAACCAATTGACCATTCATGTAGGATCACTCCATGACTTCAAAAGGTGGACAATGCTTGTCTCCCCATCACTTGCTGTAAACAGTAAGTTAGGGGTATATACAAGGTATAGAAAATAGATCTTGCAAAGCAAATGGGAGAAAGCCTGAATAATTTCCGTATGTATAATCATCACTGCAAAGTCGGGGCAAAATGCAACATATGCATCCCAGCTGTAACATACGTCTGCAATGTAACTCACCCACCTAACACACAGACAGGAAATAAGGTTTTTCCAGTGTCTGAGTGTAACAAGATAAAGCTGTTGAGTTTAACCCTATCAACACCAGAGCAAAAATAAGCCCAGGCATGTTCACATGCTTATGGCATTTTGCTCCATCAGGATCTAAACTGGACTTAACTGTTGGAGGTTTCTACCTTTTGGCAGGTCCAGGGCCAGCTCCCAATTACGAGATATTCTGTAGTCAAACAGAAGATTATGAACCAACCAGCCACAGCTCAGCAGTGCTTGGCCTCACACCTTAATCAGAGAGCACAATCATTTATTTGGTTTAATCTTTCCACAAACTAGAGAAAAATTCTCATCAAACACAACCATGACACTTAAAGGATCCTTAAAGGAACATCCAACAAATTATCCTGACAAGTGGTTCTGCTGGCTACACAGAGCTAATCCTTTCAATTAGGTTTGCTGAGCCAAGGAACATAAGCAGATGAAGCTCACAGCTTCTACACTGGCAGAGTTCCTGTGCAAGTGGGACATGATAAGAACTAAGGGGTCCAACTGGAAAATGCTCTCTGGCACAGCACTTGAAAAGACAACAAGGTAATGAACCCCGTGGGACCACGTGTAGAAAGACAGTTTACAGTGTTTGCAAGTAAGATTTGCATGGCTGGACTCCAGTGATACAAGCATCCCTTCAATTTGAAAGCTGATCTGATACCCTAAAAGCTATTCAGTAAGGGGGGAAGGCAGCCTGGGACCTCCTGAGACTACTTGGGAGAGGGAGCAAGGAGGTTAAAAGTGATCATGACTACTGCACCTACCCAGAGCTTTGCACCTGTGGAATGCTCCCTCTAGCAACCCATGATGTGAGAGATAGTAGGTGGGACTGCTCCATTTCACCTATACATTGATGGTTTTCTCCCCCATTCTCTGCACCAACCTACCCCTGAAAAAGAAGGAGAGGGTTTCCTTCTGGGCTGCCCTGGAGGGCTTGTGTCATTAGCAGGCACTTCATCACAGCGTGTGGTTGGGCAGGTGTTTGGTCCTCCACACAGCCCCCCTGCGCTGCCGCCTGTGCAGAAACCAACAGCGATGCACAGTGACCCACTGCAGGTTTGGCTGGGGCACTGGGCCCTTTTTGGCTTCTTCTCAGATGGGTCACTTCACTCAGCACAATCCTCATTCAGTAAGTGTGTTCCTCCTTTTACAAAACTGACTTGGAAATTGTAGGACTATGCTGAGTTATTATACACTAATTCCAGCAGCATCTTTCAGGATATACTAAAATAAATTGTTAACTATACCCCTGGTCTTCAAAGACCAGTTATACCTCATACCATTTATTAATCTCAGCTGCACTGAATTATTAAAATGAAACTCTCAATTATTCCCATCACTAAAAATACCAGTGTGGCTTTTAGATCCATATTTCTACCCTTTACTGTAATGCATTCTTCATTTTAATTACGGGCACCATATTTTCAAAGGCCAGTGCCTTATCTTTGCAGGGTATTTATCAACCTAAAAAAAAGTTTGACAAGTGCATAAATCATTAGGTGTGACAAGCAGTGAATTCTTGAAGGAGAAATATGTGGAAAAAAGATCATGTTATCTAGGTGAACCAAAGACATGTCAAAGTGAAGCAACAGGAGGAAATATCATCTACTTCTCCTGCCAGGGTGTGCATTGTGCAAGACATTATTCTGGTGTTCATTACGAGAAGGAGACAGAGTAGATATTTTTCTGTGAAGGGAAAAGACATCTTCTGCAAAAAAGGGTTTACGGACTAAAAGGATAACAAGAATTCCCAGCTAAAATTCCTAAATAAAGAAATCAAGATCACATCTAATCAAAGCCACAGAACACACCCAATAACCCCAGCCCAAAATAACCCTCATCTGTCCAATGGCTCCTAACAATTAAGTGCTGCAGTCCTCCTATTGCCATTACCTTTTCTGATTCAAAGAACAGATGTTTAGTCATGAAAATCCAATTTTCCAGGTCTGTCAGTGGTCTAGATGGTGAACGCCCACCATACAAACTCCTCTGCACTGGTACACCAGAGCAATAACTAAACTCAGGAGTGTTAAAAGAGTGTCATCTGTGTGGCCCAATCCACTTCAGAGTCCCCTACTGACCTGCCAGCTGGTCAGAGCAACTAGAAAGGTCTCCTTAGGATCACAAAGGGTTGGTTGTGACAAGGGGTTGCCAGCTCTGGTTGCTTTTCCCTAACCAGAAAAGACTTACTAAAAAAAGTGTATGTATATGTATAAGTATGTATAAAAAAAGCACACACTGTCCAGTGAAACACTGGTGCGTGGCAGACAATGTCCTTACCTTGGTTGTTAGCCCGTGCTGAAGCCTCTCATGCTACATTTTCATTTTTGCTCCCCAGGTCAGCTGCCTGTGCCAAAGCCTTTCCTCTGCCACGATGTGTGGACACACCTGCACACAGCCGTGACATCTCATAGATTTATGGTACGGGCACTGCCTTGCAGGAAAACTGGCCTCAGGTTCTCTAATGCGATTCCTGTCAGCTGATGATCAAGAATAATTATCCCCAGCATTCAGGTTGGAGCACATGTGAGGAGACAGTAAAATGCCCAGCACTACATCCTCAGTATCCTAAAATCAAACACAGTAATGGGCTTTCTTCCTCAGGGAATAGCAATGTATCCAGTCATCATCTTTTTAAATTCACCTCCACCTAGTACAAGAAGAGTAATTCCTTTTCTGTCTAGTTTCTTTCTTACACGTGTGCTTCCAATTTCATTACTTGTAAAAATCCCAAGACCAACAATAACTTCAGAAAACAGAGATAAAGTAGAAAATGCAGGGAAGTCTTTGGAGGCCGCGCTGGATTTTTTTCTTTACAAGACAAATGCTGTATTACATGATGTGTCTCATTCCTCTCTAACCTTTTTAATACGAAAAGACAAACACAAGCCCAGCTGCACACAGCCAACATCTGATTGGGTCAAAAACTTTTAACCCTCAGCATATGTGGTTGTACTAAAGTGGCAATGAAAAGTACTTTTCTGGGACCTCTATCACCAGTAGGATAGTTTGGAGGTGATTTATATAAAGGTCCTGTTGGTTTTTCAAACTAATCTAGTGCCAGCTGGAAATGTAGGAGTAATCACCCCTGAGGCTGAACCACTATTTCAATCTGCAGAGCAGGAGAAGTACAGGATGAGAAAAATAACTTTCTCTTTTGCCACTCCCAACAGCTTCAGTTTTGTTCTAGCAGCTAAGTCCCACAGGTATGAGAAGGAATCTTAATCTTTTGCCTCTCTGGAGTTACTGGATTTCCTCCATCATCTGCACCCTTCAAGGGTAGGGCTGAACGATTCAGTAATTCACCTTACCTGTTGCCTTTTTCATTTAGCATCAGGCAGAGAGACTGAATTTTGATAAACAGACACGAACATGTTTCCTTGAATTCTTGAACTCCAGCTCTGTCTCTTTTCTTCTAGCAGAAAAAACAAGGAGAAAAGAAATAAACCTTGTTCCACAGACATGGACAGTTCTCTCCACCCACCAATACAAAGGGCACTACATGGAAAGAGAGTCCTCCAGAAAACTGCTTTCCATTTACTGCATCAGGCTCACACTGAGGAACCAGCTACCAGAGCTTCTCTGAACACTATCAGAAACCCCTTCTTTTGCTGGGTAGATGTACTTCTTACATGCCCAGTACCCTTGGCATGCTCACAAAAGCCCTGTGTTTTTATACTCTGCTCTCATGTCCAGTCACTGCATTTCTACATGGTTGTGATGAAAGCTTCAGTTTGCTTCTCATTTTAAAAGTGGACAAGGAAAATCAAACCACAGCATGCATATGAACAAGAAAAATATCTGCAGATGCAAAGTAGGGGTGAATTTTCAAGGACAATCAGTTGATGATTCAATACAGAAATGTCCCTCTTTGCAATTCATAATGCTATTGAAGAAGGTGAATTTCATCTTTGTTAATGAAAGTGGCTCAATGTTTATATGTGCATTAACTACCTCACCCATTTTCAAAACTCACCATTGCACCATAGGAGCAGAGGGAGTACTTCATCTTCCAGAAATTGCTTCTGGGGCAACAAAACTAGGAACCTTAATGGAATGTGGTTGGTCAACTCTTTTCTCTTTTCGATTTATATCCCATCATCTCCTAAAGCCCTGTCTTTCATTCTGTGCTGCTGCTGTTAGAGCCCCGCTGCAGTTCTCAGAAGTGGTCCTCTGCTATTCAGTGCAGTTGGCTTTTGAATGAAACATGAGGTTTTTTAGCACCTCAGGAGGCTGAGCATGCTTTAGCAGCCCAGCCCCAGCCTCACACACAAGGACTGCCCTTTAATTCCACTTAAATAAATTCAGTGTTGTTGGTTTTGCCCCTGCTCAAAAGGAGCTTAGTGGGAAAGTCAAAACAGATCTCAGCCAAAGGGAAAAAATAATAAAGCAAGCCCATAAATTAAGCCAAGCTAGTGTATCCTAGGAACAAGAAAGAGCTCATGCAGATGAGGCAAACCATGCCATGCATAGAAAGCAAATCCCCACTGCTGGTCCTCCCTCATGCCATTCCAAAGAAGAAAATCTCTATGTGAAGTGTTTGAGAGCATGCTGGAAATAGAGGGGCCCTGGAAAAATAGTTGAGAAATAAATTCCACTATTTGGTGGCATTTGTTCCAAAGGAGACAAAGTGTCTTTTGTGAAACATTCCCACCAGAAGCCTTGCAGAGTTTGAACTGCATCCACAGCCTGCACTAGTATTGGACATAAAGTAAGATCTTATTGTTTGTCTTTCCTTTTACTATTGAAAACACAAACAGATTTTAAAATGTCTGACTAATTAACTAGGACTGAGCTGCATTTTTCTGGGGATATGAATCAACATAATTATAATTTAAGAAGATCTATTATCATTATTATGGCAAAAAGAGTATGACAGAAGGTAAGAGAGGGTAAGGTGCTTAAACACAGTGAGGAGATTATCCCTAGACTCTAGCAATGAGCCCCTGCTTGTTCATCGTATGAAGTTATATCAAGTCTGTAGCATTGTCTATGAACTAGACAGTATTAGGTAAGGATGAGATTTTTAGGAGGAACTAAGTGCCTTCCAAAAATCCCTTTCAGCTCTGAATGGTTTAGAAACCTAGCTAATGTAACATCTTTCATATCTCGCAGCTAATAACCTTCATGTTTATTTTCTTTGCTGTGAAACTCTGAGAAGTCAATCTAGGCCGATCACACTGCCTCATGCTTTGTGGGAGGTGCTATGGGACTGGAGGGTAAAAGCCAGGTCCAGGCTGATTTGCAAATATTGCCAGGACAGGAAGAGTTTCAGCAATGGTCCCTGGAAAAGAGGCAGATCAGTGGAAGTTGTGTGGTCCTTTTCCTTTTTTCTCTCAGGAAGGTTGGTATGTGAAGTGCAAGACGCCCATAAAGTCTCCCTTGCAGCCAAAATCACTGTCTCAGCAGGGTCCATTAGTGGAGGATGCATCATCATCATCATTGTCTTGCCTTCCTCCTGGGAAAGAGAAATGGAAGGGAAAGGATGAGCTCTGTAAGCAAAACAAAATCGAGAAGGGGGAAGAGCTGAGAGACCAATTAAGCCCTGCACACATGTAGGCTCCCTGCATGGCAGCTGACCTACAAAGCATATTCAGAGTCAACAAAGGGCTGCACATTGAACTGATAGAGTAACCGGATGCAAAAGCAATGCAGCATCAAGCTGTGTTCAGGGGGGTAGATCACCCTCACATTAACTCTATTATAAAGAGATGATCAATGCCGCATAAATCGAAGCAGTTATATTGGCATAAACACTCAGATTCAGCTCCATTGTCTTGTGTGTGCTTGGTAATAACGTTTGCAACACTTTAAATGCAAAATGAGAAAGCAGTTTCCAGAAAATTTATTTTATTGTATTTGCAGTTATGCACTGGGTGAAGCTGGAAGAAAACTTCCCAAAAAAATCCCAGTTCATCCACCACCCCACGGAAGGCAGAGTTTATGTAGGCCATTGCCACCTTGCAAATACTGGGGAATGAGTCTGTTTTGCTCCTTCTCCTCCCACAAACATTCCTGACTTTTCCTGCTGGGAAGAAGGCAGTGAGTGACAGCTGGGAGGGGGTAAAAGAGGCACATGCAGGCTTGAAAACTCACAATTCTCTGTTTGGCTTGTTTGCAAGTGAGCACTGAAGCGTGTCCCTAGACAGACACATCATGGTGAGTGAAAGGAGATCTTTTAAGCATAATAATCTTTTATAGTCTATCATTTGAGATGTAGTCTGAGTTCACATTAATGATTTTTCAACCTATTACACTGTCAGTGACATACTTTCCAATCTTCCCCTTATTAAGAAACACTTCCACTCCTGCTTCCTCCTCTCAAGCCAGGGACATCGGAAGGATGCACCCTCTGAGACTGTTTACTTCCATGGAGATCTTTAATAAAAATGCAGTGACTGGAAACTGTGAAGATAGAGCAGTCTGAAGAACAGGAAATTTAAAGAGACAGATATGCAAAACTCCTCAAGATGCTGCCAAGGCAACAATTTCAGGAGGAAAACAATGCTGAGTAACGTAATTTTCCCCAGTAGCTGCAAGTCATTCCGCAACCTTGAATTAAGCTCACACCTCTGCTGTCTCTGCACAGTTTCACGGGAGAGGAATGAAATCCTTTATCAGCAGGACCAAAAAAACCTCCAAAGAGGGTAAATATTAGAAAGTCACAATTAAAGTCAGGGAGCTGGCAGCTGCCCTGCAGTGATTAATGGGCTCACGCATCTCCTTATGCCCTGGCTCAGCCATGCTGAGCTAATGTTTGAGAATTTCATAATCTCAGCAGCCCCTTTGCTTTCAAAGACATAGCCTGGCTGTCCAGTGATTTCTCCAAGAGACAGTTAAAATGAGTTTGGTTTCCTCTTTCGCTCCCCTCTTTCTTGAACACATCCGTAAAGCTGAGGCATTGCACAGGGACTACCGAACCGCCGTATACAGTAACACTTTGTACACTGAAATAAAGAACAACTGGACCTTCACTCTGAGGAAGAGCTCAGACAGAGAAATCTGTTATCATAAACAAGCAGGACTAGCAACACAAGTGGATGATGGGCTGGTAATAAAGAATACTGCATTACTGCTAGGAAAAATTCAGCAGCAAAAAAATTATAGGAGGAAAGTAGGCACACACAGATGCTGTGCATCAATAGAAGTCTCCCAGGAGTGCACATCCTGGCTTCAGCAGGCTATGCGAACCCACAGACCAGCCTGGCTCCTGTTCGGCTGCAAACACACGTGCACAGCTACATGTATCTAATGCCTAACTAAGACATGCAGGGGAGAGAAAATGGAAACTAACAGAAGAAAGGTGCCTGTATGGACAGAGTCCCCGTGAACAACTGAGGACAGGGCTGGCCCATACCTTTTGTGCTGCAAGCTTAGTTGCAATTTGTACCCTTGAAATCAATTTCTAATTTGTAATGACTAATTCATTTGGTTCTTTAGATGCCTGACTTTGGAGTCATTGAAACATGCTGCTGCTGCAGCCCTGTAAGGCGATGCCTCATTAAGCCTTAAAACAGGCACCATCTCCCACTCTGCAAGAAAGTCCTGCTGGTGAGAGCTGGGTCAGATGTCCAGGACCTTTCAGTTCTTAGTCTTTTGTGGAGCAGCTACCAAGAGCTGATGAACAGCACCCAGAGTGCTGGTACGAGAGCTATGTGCCTAATAAGCCACCAGGGACTTTGGTGGTAAAAATCAAAAGTTGTCTGTCTTTTAGCCCCTTCCAGTCATGCGAGCTGTGGGTAAAACAAGCCAGGTCTCTGTGTGGTGATGAAATCCTTCAAAGCAGTTTCCCTTAGCACGCTGGTCTTGTCAAGAAAGTATTTTCAAACCTGTACCTAAAAACCATAAGGTGAGAGACTGAGGCATCCAGCTATCCTGCCCTTCAAGTTTCCATAACCTGTCCTGTCCTTCACTCTGTCCTCAGGGTGCCTGGGGACACAAAGCATGGAAGCCAGACATCTCCATCTTTACAGTCTAGCTGGGCTTTTTGGCAGATTCATGTGCTCATTAGCAAAGCCCCACCACAGCACTAGAGAGAGGGCAAGCACCCTCATTTCCACTTTGCAGCAAAAGGGACCAAAGTGGCAGGAGATCAACTGATCTCCTAAGGCCAAGAACCGTATCAGTGGCACAGCTCAGGCTCTGCTGTCCCAGCAAGCAGTTCACTCCTTTTCAGGACGCTCCAGAGCTCAGGAAAGATCAAGACCCCAGAGGTTTCTTAGTCCACTCTGGGTGATCATGTGGGGCTACATCCCACTACATTCTGGGTAAGGGACAGTCACACAGTGCACAGAAAATATTGATTGCACACCTGGGTGTACATTAATATACTCCAAACCAGTCATATCTATTAACTCTGTGCACAGAAAGGTTTTCATTGCTTTTCCACTTGTGTTACAGTCACTACTGCTGTAAAAAGTAGATTTGACTTGAAGCGAATTAATGTTTAGAACACAGAGCTTCTTCCAGAAACGGCCTGCATTTGAATTGCTATCTGGATATATATTTTATAATAATGCTACTGTTTCAGTTGCCTTTCTCTCTCCTTTAATATGGAGATTTTTATTGCTGGCCATATCTTTTAAAGGTGGCAGCAATGCTGCCCAGGTGCTTTGCACATACAATCACTGCTGGCATGACTGCAGCAATAACAAGTGCTGAGGCAGCACGTGAGGCTAAAGGGGGGTTAAGGGCAGTCACAAGGGAAAATTTCAGGCCTGTCCCGAGCAATTGTGGTAAACGGCAACAGAGCATAATCATTGCTCCACCAGGGAATCTCAGCAAGTCGTCTCCACTTTCCAGCACATCACGAAATTTCCCTGGCAAATTTATCTTCTTCAGTGTCTGTTTTGCAGCCCACCCATCATCTGAGAGGCAAGGGGAAGTGCAGAGCAGGAAAACAAACACAAACACTCAACCCACCTTTTATGAGTTGTGCAAGGGGGTAAGGGCAGAGGGTGCAGTGACAGTGCTGTGGGCAGCTTCCTCAGTGGACAGGGGTAGAAAGGAAAGGGAGAAGGGGAATAGGGCAGTGCTGAGGGAGGGAATGCAGCTGGAAAGACAGAAGGCCAGCCTGGTCATTTGTGAATGAAGCCTTTGTCTTATGAGCTTCGGAAGAGCATCTCGGGCCATCACCTCCAAGGCAGCTGGAGTGGAAATTCCCGCATTCCTTCAGTGGCAGGCCTTATTTCCATCAGCTTGTGCGCAGCCTCAGTTGACGCACAACTCCAAAGCAGAACCAAAATCTCTCATGCCAGCCACACACTTCCAAAGCTCATATGACAGCTTCATGTTGGAGACTATGCCTAATAAATCTACCCAACTGCTTTGTGCTAAATCTCATCCAGGACTAATTACTTCTGTCAAACAAGCTGACCTTTCTCACCGGTTCAGCTATATACTTATGTAGCAGTGCCGAACACACTTGATTTCTGAGCTCTGGCTTTGTTCAAACACCATGATTTTGGTGCAGTATGACTACAGACAAAAAAAAAAAAAAACAAAACAAACCAAACAAAAAAAACCAGCAAAAACAAGAGGTGAAATATTTCCCTGTAGGAAAGAGAGAAGTCTGAGGTTCAGTAATTCCCTTCTTCTACTAAATAATCTGACATTTTCAGTGTGACCCTGTTGGAGGCAGCAAAAACACAGATGTCTGAAAGCAGATGAGGAGTGGTTCAAGTAGGTGTGTTCACACTTCAAAGCTCTCAAAGCTGTCCTACACCTTGCACGCAAATGGGAAAATGGCTGGAATGATAATACGGGCACTACTTGTTGGGTTGTTGCTGGGAGAGGTATCTTCAAGGACAAGCCAATAATAAAATCACTCTCCTAAGGCCCCCTGAATCACCACTATTATCTGCCTTCTCATTTGCCAGGGGTTTCACACTTGCTTGGGAAAATTCAGATTCTGTCATCTTCCCTGATCACAGTATCAGGCATGATTTACCAAGGAAGCCAGCTGAATTTCCTCTGAATTCCTCCTTACTTTAGTGTCCAATCAGTTTCAGGGAAAAAAACAAACCAAAGCACACAAATAGCTATGCTTCTTCCCATTCTATAGATGAAATGCAATCTTGGTTTCATGCATAACTCACACACCTCTGTGTAAATACATACAATGCACACATGAGCATGCTCCCTGGAAATTAATGATCACTTTACATAAAAGTCCAGAAATGCTATTTTTTCACCCAAGAGCCAGCTGCAAGTGTTTTTAAATAGGATAACTTGTTCAACAGTTGTGCTGAAGGGCCCTTATGGATCCAGATCAGGGCCCTGCTATATTAAAGCATCATACACAACAGTTCTTCACTCAGAGACCTGACTCATAGCAAACAGCCCAGAGAAGAAGCCTGAAAGGGCAATAAACAAAAGGGCCACTTCAATTTCACAGTATCTGTAGACAAAGGCAGAGTTGCCTTTGGATAAAATTTCTAATTTCAGCTGTCTGTATCTCACTCTCCAAGACTTTGATGCCAGTGGAACAGGGATGGCTGAGAGGGATGTATGGTCCTTGGCTGCTGCAGTTAATTTTTGGTTTGTGCAGTTTCCTTTCTATCTGAGTTGAAACAAAGGGCTGTGAACTAGAAATGTACTCCATTTAGCAGTTGTTTTAGCAATGAAGCTTTGGCAGGAGAAGGGCTAAGGCAGCAGCATTTCCGTCTCCACAGCTAAAACAGAGTGCAATTGTTCACTGGACTGTTAATTGTTAACTAGAGATGAGACTCTGTGTCCAAAGCCCCAGTCCTGAATACTCCTCCTTAGCTTTTTGTGTTGTTGTTGGCTATTCAGCAGTGCAAATGATCATAGGCAACCTAACTTCCAGAGCCACTTTTCATTTAGAAGGAAAACCTCAAGTGGTGGACTGTCTTAAACCAGGTTTTGTTAACATTCACTTACCTTCAGAGGTAAGGGCCTGCCCAGCAAAAGCAGCAGAGATGGTAAGTGCCTACCAAACACATCTGCATTGGCCTAAACTAGCAACTTATTTCATTGGATTTTCCCTATTTTAATTCAGACAGAAACTACAAAAATATTTGCTTTAACAAAAAAACCCCCCAACTTCATACAAAACACTGCAGCAAAAGAATAAGACAAAATAGGAAAAACATATTAAAGTCACTTGGAATAGCAGTTACAGCATGGTAGCCTCTTATTAGGGAAAGAAGAGTAAGTGACCTGCTGCACACATACCTATTCTTTACATCAGTGTGTGTGCTCATGTAAGACCTTGAATTGTGTGATGAATGTCTTTGGTTTATATACGTATCTAATTTCTTTTCTTGCCTGCTGTTCCACTCCAGGCCTCTAAAAACTATAGGACCAAAGACAATTGCCTCTCATGGCTTTATTTCATTCTTGAGAATATAGATTAGAAGCAGGAAGCCAAGGAGACCTTGGGATGATTTTAATTGCCTGCAGCTCCTTTTGGAAAAGAGGAGAATAGATATGCAAGGTCCTTGATGAAAGACAGATGGATGACAAAAGTCTACCTCATTGTAAGCTGCTGCAGCAGAAACAGGCATGTGGCAGCACTCATTTGAGCACACATACAATCCTACCATCTCCTCACAAAGGCAGACAATCTTAAAGGCTCCCCACAGCTGGACAGCAAGTTTATGGGATGAGACTATGATATGCATGTAGATATCATGAAATGAATTAAAATTGGAAAATTTGAAAAGAGGGGAGGAAAAAGGCAAAGTCCCCAAATGATTCATTTCACAGGCTCAGCAACCATGCTTGCACTCCTGCAATAATGCACCGCCAGCTTGGCCAGGAGAAATTTTTCCTGTGTCACAAGACATCTACACTTTGCCTTGTGCTGTGTCTGCTAGAACATCTTTCTTATTATTATTTACATTTGCACCTCACTGATAACCAGAAGGATGTCTCAGACTCCGTTCATACAAATCATAGGAAGAAGTCAGAGCTAACAGGCTGTCTTCCAGAGAGAACCATGGTCTCTTATTTTAATCTGACATCATCTTATGCAACCAACCTCTTGTTCCTTGTCCTAGAGTTTACAAAGACCTGTAAAGCTCCATTCCCCTGGAGTCTGGTTAACCCCTTACCTTGTTTGCATTAGATTGGTTGCTTATTTGTATCTGCCTTTGTGGGTCTATTCTGTTTTTGGTGTGCTGCTGAGGAAGAGGGGCTGCCCACTGAAGAAGGACAAAGAGGAAGCCAAAGTTGTTGAGACCTCTGTTCAACAGGTTGGCGTGCATGCCATTCAAGAGCTGTAACTATTCTCTACCAACTAGAGAATAGTTGTGCTGCTAACTAGTTGTGCTGCTAACACACAAAACATTTCCTTTGAGGGAAGTTTTAGGTAAAAAAACAAAGTATAGAGATCAATATCTTTGTGACACCATGACTTCTGAAATTCAGTTACACCCTCGACTGAAGAGCTGGTGGTTCAGTAGATACTTGCTCAAGTATGCTCAGTGGTGCTTGTCTAAACCAAAGGTACTGCTTCTCCTTTGGACACTGCTTCACCAAGCACATGAGGTCAATTGACTGACTCTTCTTTTGGATTGCCAAGGAAAAGAAATTACTCATTGTTTGATTTATAATTAAAAACACTTTATAAATTCATGAAAGAGCAAATGGTTTCACTGTTCTAAGAATAAGTAGTTATATAGTGTCATGTTTAAGTTTTTAAAGAAAGGAGGACACCAACAAAGATATTTGGCAGCTCCAAAAAAAGGAATAGGGTAAGTAAGTTATACAGGGACACTAATGGTTTTACAGGAGACATTTCAGCTTCACAAAGTCTTTGCAATTCTGTAATGAGATTTCTGGTCTGCTCCCAGTGGAATCAGCATTGAGAACATATCCAAGTGGTGCTCCATCACAGCAAGCAGCTGAAATAGGAGGCACATGGCAATAGACTGAGAGACAATATCATTTTTCTCAGAAAAAGGACAAAAATTCTACTAAGAAATTTTATTCAAACTACTTACAGGAAAAAAGAAACAAAACCATAGATATCCACAGGAAGCAATTAGTAACCTTTTTGGCTGCTTTTGATGCAACTTGAACATAACAGCCAGTGTACTGAATCTACACGTTCCAAAATGGGACTGAGGCAGGAAATTTGTGCCCTATAATTTGATTAATACACAGCCAGAAAGCAGCAAGCTGGATGTTTGATTTTATTAACCCTTTAAGTCAGCTCAAACTTCTGTAGTATCAGTACACTCCTACCACTGCTGGACCATTCAGAGTCACGGAGAGCGATTTTTATGATCCAGGACTTAAGAACCCAGACCCTGGTCCACAGCAAAAGGCCATGAATGTGTCACTGCCTAAGAGCTGTCAACAGGAACACTGAAAGAACTGGACCCTACCCCAGCATTTGAAGTGGCCAGCACAGCTTTGCACTCTACTGTGCACTGTGATCCAAACTATGGAAACCAGGTCCAACCTCAGTGGACAAAGCATGGATCATTAATAGTAGTTCGTAATATGAAGGAGACAGTATCTCCTAAGCATTACAAACCACTAAACTGAGGCTGGACCAGAAGAAATTGAGAGGAAGTGATTCATTTTCCCAGGGAACACAGGTTTATGAAAAACCCCTAGACATCACAGGACTGGGAATGTTGACTTCCCAACAGCGCTACAGAGCATCATTATATGATGAAGTGTCCAAATAGTGACAGTAGGGATGAAATGTCAGCTGCTCTGCCCACAGAAAGAAGCCTCAGGTGGGCTTGCTAGGGAGATGATAAAAGTTTTTGGAAGACACATTACAGGGAAATATGAAAACAGGCTGGAACTGGATTTGTACTGCTGGTGTTCACTGTTCAAGGGGACCAGAGGGGACGAAAGTAACCAAAAGCCCACATTTCTGTTTCTAATACTGATTTTTTTTTCATTTTTTTATTGTTTCTGTAAGTTAAATAGACAATCCAGATAAAGCTTTGCAGACAATATGGGTACTAGAGCCTTTTGTATTATGATTGGCTACCGTCTTTTCAAAGTATTTACAAAATATGGCTGAACAGTCAGATCTGTCACCTCTTTCCTATTTGTGTTCTGTGAACCACTACATGCATTGTAATGTAAACCATACCGTACATCTATACTTGATTCTTTCTGTATTGTCACCACGTCTCACAAGAAATGTGATTTCAGAGCCAGTAAAAGCCATCATTCCTCACATGCAACTGGTGCACGAGTGTTTTTAGTCATTTGCATTGGAGCTGCAACAGGACAAGAACCACTGCTGCATTTAACAGTGTGAAATGTCTTGTGCCACTCACAGCAGCAGAATGATCTTGTAAGGACCAGCTTCCTTTAAAACAGGCCGACTTCCAGCACAATCATGAAAGCCTCTAGTTCATATGACGGATGTACGCAAACATCCAGCAGTAAAGAGGAGAGACCGGGACGCCCCCAGCTGTACCACCACCCCACCCATTCCCGCAGTGGCTGTTTCTGCTCGCAGCACCACGGGGCATTTCACCAGGCTCTCCGTGTCAGGCTGGTTCCAATTCATTCTTGCTGCCTGACAGACGTGACCTGCGAGGAGCAGCTGACAAGCGGTCAGTTCATTGCCTCATGAAAGATGGACACATTCGTTGCCATTCAAGCTCGATTTTTCATAAGAACAAGAGTGTGCTGCTCCAAATGTTGTACTCAGCATCTTGGAATGATGCCTTTGACCAGGGGCACTGGGGCCAGCAGAAAAATGAATTATTACACAAGACACTGTCTTTGTCCATTTCTAAAGTTCAAGAGAAAGATGCAGGCACTGACTGCATCTGACTGCTTGAAATCTGTATTTCTGTAATATCCAGGACCCTGCTAGATTTCTAGAAGAGACGTGAACAAACTGTTCTTCTGAATCAAATGTCAGCCTACTTGATTCATCAACATTGTGCAATGACAGTGTATGAGATGATGCTGCGCCTGCACTGGGTTTGAAGTAATGGTTTATGGTAAACAAAGACACATTAAAGCAAGGCTGTACTTAAAAATGGCAAAAGAAGCATGACCCGACAACATTATTTCTTTGAGCTGTTGATTTTTGTCTCAAAATTGTTTTTATTTGAAAGTCCTTTGCCTAGAAATGCAATTGTTTGCTAAATCATAAATATTTGGGTTTCTTCTAGGAACAATCCCCTGACTTCCTCAGATCAGAAAATTATTTAGGGTGCACTTGGCTCATGCTCAGGTGCCTCTTTTTATAAAACTGAACACCTACAAATTATAGGAATTATAAATATATTCCTTAGCAAATGAGGAGCAGAGAAATTTCATGACGCAATCTGATAACTAGACAGATGGGTAATTACAGAAAGAGGGAAAAGGAAGATTAAAAAAACCCCACATAATTAAGACAGTGAGATGAACCCCTAGACCACACCTAGCACTCACCAAAACCACATCATGCACTGATGCACTGGCTCATCACATGTCCATTCCCCTAGAGAGAGCTGAGTAATGATTGATGATGTATTCATGTACTTTCACAAGGTCTCAAACTATGCTCTCATCAGAAAGACTGCTGTAAACCTGTCTTTTAATTGCTGCCAGGTAGATTCCTACCTGCTAGCATATTCCTCTCACCTGCTTCACCAAACATCTCAGCCAAATTACTTCCTCTCCCCTCAAGCTCTCAAAGTGCCACACCAAGTGTGGTCAAACCAGACTCTTTAGGACAAGTGTGCAGTGTTTCCTACTATGTATATGTAAAACTGAGATCTGCAGGGACACAGGCAACTCCATTCACTCTTTACTCATCCTGGGATAAAATGAAGAACCCAGGATACAAAGATTCCCTCTGAACCATCCTGTTTCCATCTATCAGGTAAATACATTCTGTCCAGACTAGGCTCCGTCTCGAACTAATCTATTTTCACCTTTGTTTTTTGTCAGGAACAAAATTGTACTGTTCCAAATTCTCAAAGTGGAAGTCTACTTTGGAGCCTCACTTTCCTAGAGTTAAAAACTTTCTTCTAATTGCTAGCCTGAATGTATTCCTCAATAATCTATGCCCTGCTATTCTTGTGCCAAGACCGTCTGTTATCTTCAATTATTCCTTCCAACACACAGGGCAAACCCCTGTTGCCTCTTCACCATCATTTTACTATGTGACACAAATCTTCTTCTCCTTTTTTATTACCTTTTCCTTAAAGCAAACCATCAGTGAACACATTTTTAAGTTCATCCTTTTTGAATATGAGTGACCAGAACTGCACTCTTGATTCCAAAAACACAACAGCTGTAATGCCCCTCTCTATCAACTGTACAGAGAGGATTTTATTTGCCCTTTCCCCAGCTGCATCAAATTGGCATCTTATGCTGCAAAATACGGTACAGGTTTTCAAAAAACATATTGCACAAATTACCCTAACCCTTTTCTGCAATAAAATAATTGAATTTCCAGACAAAACAAATGCTGCTAGTCTTATCTGGACCAAGCCACAAGCACTAGTGCCTCACTCCTCTCTAAGTTATGAGCCCATTTTCTAGCAAAGAGGATTATGTTTAATCCTTAGGTGAATAACCTTGTACTTGGTACCATGCCATTTTACAACATTTCTACTGCATAATCTTCAAGGTCATCCAATTCCTCTTGCACAGTATCTTGATCTTCCTTTTATTGATGTGTCTCACAACTTCATGTCAGTAACAGAAATCTATTTCATTAACTATCTCTACTTTCTGAGCCAAAGTCACTAATAAAAACATTAAGCAGGATTGGTCTCCAAACCATTCCCTGATAAAGTCTCAATAACCTCCCTCCAACCTTCGTATCACTTCCTGGCATCTCCTTGTTACCCATGTGCTTCTGCTACTTTCTAATCCCCATCTTCTCCAGTTTATTCAACTCCCTGTGAATTGTGGCTTCAAATAATTTCTGTTTATTGCATTTCTTTGCCAAGATGATCAGTTATTTCATTACTTAAAGGTATCATATAAATTTGGCACAATCTCTGAAAACCCTATGTTGTATTTATTTGGTCACTTGCCGAGGATAACAGCTCTGGCGCAGGCACATCCTGCAGTGGAGCAGGGAATTGCAGCAAACCAGGCAAGTTTCTAGAGCCAGGGGAGCCACAGAGAGCACCAACACCGGCTGGGAGCCGGCAGCTCCCTGGGGAGTGGTTGCAGAGGTGTAGGTGGGATTGGGAGGGACAGTGGATGCCTCTGGTGCCACATTAAGTAATCCTGGGGACTGCTGGCAACCAGGGTGTGGCACAGCAGTTCACAGGATGGGTGCCTCTCCACAGGAGGCCATTCCACTGGTCCAGTGGGAGAATCAAAGTGCACACCACTCAGCAGCTGGTCAGTCCTCGTGGGTCCCTTCCAAATCAGGATAATCTTTGGGTTTTTTCCTGCTTTGCATCCATTCTTGGTCATTCTCTGCTTCCCAAATTGGTCTACAGTCCTGAATATGAACTGAGGTTAGATTAGTATGTCTGCCTATCCCTGAGATTTCCTGTTGTTTAGTCAAATGGTGTAAATTCAGATTTCACATGTTTATTTTAAAAACGCACAGAATTCTTACTTTGACACCAGGACTTCATGCACAAATTGCAGCAGAATCCTGGGAAAGATATAACAACCTGTCAGGCATGTCCACGGAAGTCCCAAAGTTTTGCACCACCTAGAATAAGGTACTTGTCTCTCCTTTGTACCTCAGAGCTACTGTCACCTTCCTTTTGTCCACCCCAGTACTGAACAAGGGTGGGAAAGTGTTGGCTTGATCAGGTCCAACAAAATCATCTTTCCTGAAGAGAAAGGCAATGCAGTTTCTTAGTTTTGGAGCTTCACCGATGTTACATTTAATTGTAACCCACCCTTATTGCACAGTGCATCTCCCCCCATCCCCCCACTCTTTCCTCACTTTGTAATTATTTGATTGCAAGATCTTTTTTCTGTTTGCTTTATTTGCCTTTGCTTTGAGTCCATCTCAAGCTAGTTTTTGACAGTTCTTTCTCTCTAGAGAGTCATGTGAAATTTTCCTCTTAGTTTTAAACTTTTGTGCTTATTTAAGCTACTTCATTAATTTAGACCTAAGGCCTAAAAATTCTATTTTGGATTTTTAGAACTTTTTAATGTCAAAAGTGGGAATCACCCTTGGGATAAGAGTAGTGTTAAGGCTGAGATTGTCCAACAATCATGTTCACTGTAGTTTAAACATCCAGCCTGAATAAAAATTTTCTGACTTAGATGACCCAAAGACTGAGAGGAACAGGCGAAACTCCCAGAACAAATCTCATTCATGTTGCTTCACTCCTCATTAGATACCACATTCTGATATTGTTTCAGTCTTTGAGGCTGAACAGTTGATTATCTCCATAATTAATTTTTCCACTTCCTCTCAGTGATGAAAGGGGAGCTCCATGATTATCTGATAAATAAGTAGTACATTCACTCTCATTAAAAACAGGAATATCTCCCAGGAATCCCACCTACTGAACAACAAGAATAAAAGATGACAAGGACCAGGAACACTTTTTCCTTCTAAATACACATTGGAAGAGATAGGAAGGCCAGAAGACAAAAGGTTGCAGTTATTGCTTGCTCAGTAGCTCTGCATAAATGTTTGGGAGCTCACACCCATTACCATGACTCATTAGCAATTTCCCTTCCAGGTACACTGGACAAAATGGACAAAGAGGTATTTATGTCAAAGTGAATCCGTGTCCTCAGAGGGTTTCTGACGCTGCATTGCACTGGAGTCATGAGGCCTCCATTTAGCCAGGGAGCCCGGGACAGGCCCTATGACTGCTGTGAGGGGCTCCCATGCAAACCTGAGCTCTGGCAGCTCTCCATCACTTCCAATGGGCAACAGCTCCAAGGGCAGAGTTAAACTGTCATGTACCTTGTGGTGTCCCAGGCTCTCAGCCTGCTCGTCTTCAGGCTCCTCTGGAACACTGAATTTAGTGGAGATTATTTTGCAACAGCAAATGTCTCTTCCAACAACTCACTTTATAGAGTAAGAAGGGCAGAAAAACTGAGCAGTACTTTTTTCCATTATTAAGTACCCAAAAAGTGTATTTAAGAATGAGAAAAGTGGGTAGCATTTATATCTAAATGAAGGATAGAATTGCCCCTCTCATACGCCCTCAGAACAGTAGGGAAAATGTGCCACAGAGACATCTGGATGTTTTTCAGGATTTGAGTGCTTTCCATCTGGGACCATAAATAAAAAAGTAGCACTGCAAAAATTTTCCATTTCTAGACCAGACAATAAAATTACCTACTCCCAGAGCCATTAGATGCCAGAAAAAGGTACAGATTCACTTTTAATAATCATTGATCAAAATTGAGCTGCATTTACATGCGACAGTAGCTAGGACAGAATTGGTGGCATGCCTGCATATCAGCCAAATAGAGCAACACAAATGGCACATCCAACATGAAGTACTGGCATGTGTGCAGGCACAAAGCTGAGATGCAGCACATTAACCCAGGCCTCATTCTGCTGCCCATGTGTCCACCAGAGCCCTGCCCAAGTGTCTCAGGAGACAGGTGGTCAGCATGCCCACTTGCAGGAACCAGCTATGCTTCTCAGAAGACATATGCACTCCAACATAGCTGGAAAAAGCAGATGACAGCGAAACTCTGGCAAGAGTCTACTGTTATACTGGCCAAATCCAAACATTTGTCCAAAAGCCCAAACAAAGCAAACCAAAATTCCCACTGCGGTCAAGTGGACTCTTGTAAAAACATGGCTAACCAAGGTCTTTCAAACAGTGACTATTTTCCTCTTAGACCTCTGATTCATTTCTAGAAGCACTTCTATAATTAATACTAATGAATTAGAATTAATACTGCTACTAAGACGCATGTTTCAGAAGCTGCCTGGGCAATATGGATGTCCTTACGCTTCTATTTTTAATGGGAACTCAGCATCCAGATGTCTTAAAGAACATAAACCCCCTTTCTTGATAATATGCCATAACTCAGTGCCACAGTCCTGGCATGGAGACCAGGGTGGTGGCCTCCCTCTGAAACAAAAAGGCTTCTCCAGGCCTGCTCCAGGCAGAGAGGACTGGAGTGGGAACTGCCATTCCCAAGGAGCCAGAGCACAACAGCATTCTTCACCACTGACAGTGGCATGTACCCTTGCCTGCCCAACACACACACTCCAGCTGGAGAAGGTTTAATGAGCCACTCTGCCAGCTAATGCAAAGGTTTTATACCAGATAAAACAAGGGGTAATTGCAGCTTTAAAATGGAAAATGTTCTCTCTTATATAAAAATGCATGATTTCACTAAAGAGGGTAATTTACATTTATTGTTTGAAGAGTGAATACTGCATATTTCTTGCAAAATACACATTTCTTTAAAGCTGAGAATAATTTAGAAATTGTTTAGAAAAACACCTCCCTTGAAACTCTGCAGGGTATTTCAGGTTAATCTCACCATCATCATTCGTTCTTCTTCTTCAGGATAGACTGGCCAGCTCAGGATTCCCACACTCCATCCTCAAACCATCACCAGTTCCAGTGGTGAAATGTCAAGTCTCCAGGCCTCTTGTAGTGCAGTTTCCTTACTTTGGCTGGGCTCATCTGAACACAGCCAGAGCAGGAATTAAAACTAAACCTTGCAAAGTAACCAGAGCAGGTCTATGATCCAATATAAGATTTCAGTTCTTCTTTTTCATTTCCCATACAATCCACTTCTGATTAAAACCGGACAAAAAACATATTACAGTTTGCCACCAGTGGCTTGGGGACAGAGTGGATTAATTACCATAAATGTTCTTCTACACAGATTTCACAGTCTGGTACCACCAGGTCACTAAGGTAGTTTGCAAGGCTTGAGCACCATTAAGTTTTGCCTCTAGGGCAACGCGCAGCTCCTGGCAGAAGCAGCACTGATGGTTATGCTGCTGTCACTGCACTCAGGAAATTGTCCTTCACCCACGTAGCACTGGCCTTGTCTTAAGAGAGGATGTAATTTCCCAGCTGTAATCTCCATAAGCGTTTCCGAGTGGCACTTTGATGCCATGCCTGTAAGTACTGATGCCAAAGAACAGCTTAAATTAAGAGATAATGGGGCAAACATTGGCCTATATATTGGATTCCTTTATTTTTCTTGCAGAGTAGCAGAGTAGCACTGCACGCAAAAAGAGTTCTGCATCTCAAGTAAATCATCAGCAAAGAGCACCGCAGTCACACTCTCACTCACAGTAATCTCTCGAGGTTCAGTGTGCCACTGCTGCTACACAACTGCCTGGAAGGTGAAAAATTCTAAAGTCTCCTTTTACAAAAAACTGCTTTCCTCTCTAACTTCACATATGTTTGCACAGTCTGCTGCTGTTCCTAAATTTAATTTGGAGTTGATTCTTGGACGCTTCCAAAAAAAACCCCATAAAAACTATTCAAGAAAAAAATCACCAAGGTTTATACAATCTCCATCTGAAGGTGCAACTTACCTGAACTTTGACTGAAGTAATTACTGAAACATGAGATAGGAAGGATGCTAGACCTTCAGTGCTGGAAATACTTGGCATTTTTTGGGAATGGTTAAAAAATGAGCCAGGACCAAAAGCTATGGCAGCTTGTATGATGAATCTCCACACCTCTGCCACTTTACACAACAGGAAGCGCATGACCAAACTAAATCTGCTCCCTTCATTTCTACTAAACCAGAGAGGATAGTGTCCCAAAATTATAAACCTTGGATTCAGCTATGAAATAAGGTATATGGAAGTCTTGGCATAAGTAATTCATTTGACTTAATATGCTAAGACTACATGATGAAGTGACCACAGGACCTGGGCAGGTTTATTGCCCCCCTCCCAGTCTCTTCTAGCATAGACACAAAGCAGCAGATATTAACCCATATAAATTTCCACCTAAAAAAGCAATAAAGTGTAGTGGTACCTAGAGGAGCTTATCCATAAAGGAATATTTCCAAATCAACTAAGAATCTATTTCTGAAGTACAACAGCTATTTTGCTTTCACTCCGCATCTGCACACTCCCCTTTCACATTAAGAATTCCTCCTTGCAGTTCAGCGTCTGAAGCGATTATGCCTGAACCACATGACAGCCTTCTTGGTGTGGAAAAAGAGTGTTGATCACAGCAGGGGCAGACTGGTGGTTTCAAGCCCACAACTCCCAGCTAGCTGTCTGAACCAATAAACCTGAGAAAAAGCCTTTCTCCTGCATCAAAAATGTAAGTAGCAGTGGACCTACTGGGTGCCCCTAGAAATTGCTGTCATGTACATGCATATAAACACAGGGGTCAAATTATCTCTTTCAAGGTGATGCAGAGATTTCATTACTTTGAAAATGATAGAATCCAGTGGAGGTGAATCCTTATTAGATGGAGTGGTCAAGTGAAACACATTGTTTTATTCATGATGAGATCGTGACTGCATTATCAAAAATGTCTATGGGTTTCTACTCAGCATTTTCCCTACTTGTGCTGCTCTGGTTTAAACTGCCTCTCCTGTTCTTTTGTTTCCCATCCTTTCCCTCTTTCAGCCTCTGAAAATGAAGCCAGCCAGCTGGATACCTGAGTGCTTGATTTGATGACTCAGTGCTCAGGACACAGACCTGAACCTTACAGTGCTGGTGTGAAGTCACAGATATTTCGGGGGCAGTTGGGGCCATTCTGGTATAGTAACATGGCATCAGACTTGCTTACCAAGACATGGGGAAAGAACATAGGCAACTGGAAATCTAGGACAGAAATCTGGGGATTGTGGCTTCAACATTCCAGTCTTTCCTGCAGCTTACCTCATCAATGACCCTCAGTTCAACGACTTAGTTCCTCAACACCACTGTTTTCTCAGCTGACTTACAAGAGTGTTGGGAAACTTGAGTAACTTATGTGCCCAGTGACACACAAAATAGCTTTGGTGGGTTTCCAGAGCCACCTGAAGTGCTCAGACCTTCAAAAATCTTAGAGAGCATCAGGAAATTATGTGAGTGTATAGTACGTAAAAACTTGCATGTTCTTCTTTGCAGTGTGATGACCCAGTAGAGGTTAAATAGGATTAATTGGGTTAAATAGGAGAGCTCTGGAGTCATTTAAATCCCTCCCTTTGGCCCTCTTCATTCTGCACAAGCCCTCTGGTCCCCCAGTGCTTTTCTCCTCCTGTACCCTCCCCACACACTCTGCAATTCACATTAGCACTTGGAAGTTCAGTGCTGTTTGAACTCCAAACATCTGCCACCAAATTATTTCTCTCTCCCAGTTCACTGAGCAGACATTCTGCATCACTGAACTACAGAGTTTATCCACTGACAACAGGCTGATCATGGCAGCGCCAACCTTTCACAGATGAAGTGCACTTATGTGAGGGGAAGCACCCAGAGCACTCTTCAAAAAAAGAAAGAGGATGGTTCTTCTGATAAATACAGAGAGTTCCTTCCCTTCCCCAGCTCCAAAAGACCCTCAAAACAGGTATCTGATACAGTAAGTGTTCCATTAAATTGAGCCAGCTGCTAAATGACAGTGGAACGCCTTCGGCAGGCACAGATGTGCCCGTTGTGTATGCAACAAATTGATTAAGGTCCATGCTGTCACAAGGAAGAGTCAATCAATCCAGAAGGGCTGGTTGCTAATTTCTAGCCAGGAGGAAGCTTCCCTGCTGCGCAAGGGATTATGCAAGCCTGAATCTACAGGCATGCTTTTCCTTTGCTCATTGGCAGAGCAATGGGTGTACAGACACAGCTTTTAAGTGTCCCTTTACTGATTTAAATTAGGAGAGAAAATAATCTAAAGTGCTCATGACATCTACATGAATGCAAAATGAATTCATCATGATTGGCATTATTACAATGAACAGCAAATCCCTTCATAATGGCAGGACATTTAAGAAGTAATGTGCTACTGGATCCCTTGTCTATAAAAGTGATAATAAGGAAATGGCTATGTCACATATATTTAAGAGGAACTCAGCTACTGGCAAGCTGCTGCTTCAAAGACTCAAAAGAGAAATGCAAATGCTTGTGGTTTTTAGCACCTCAGCTGCACAATTATTGTTGCTCTGTACTTAATGGATCTTTTTCTGTCTCTGAATCTGAGCCATGTAGACCACTTTACAGTGCTGAAATGTTCCCTACAGGATGCTTGCTACTGCCATATCCAACCTAATTTTCAGACATCTGAAAAGAGAGGCTTTCAGCCATTCTCTTGGAAAATGTTATGCAGTCTCAGAAAGGTTAAGGTTTGGAACAGGCACCTGTAACTTAACCCAAATCTCATTTCTCTGTTCATCTACAATCAGGATTAGAAGACACCTAAGGCATGCAAGTTTTATTTCTGGTGTTACATCAAACCATCCAGCAAAGACCAAAGTCATCTCACTGAAGGCAAATCACTGGCTACTACGAAGCTCACCTAAGTGCAAAAAATGCTAAGAGAGTGTACAAGTGTGCATGTACAGACCAATAAGGCCAGAAATATTTCCTGGGACAAATATTCAAACTTCCCATGCAAATGCCATATCTATGACAGTCAGCAACAGCTGTAACCAAATCACACCACCAGCAGAAGTTGTGTCAGCATTTGGCAATTCCTTTTTTCCATATCCCTGTGACGGAAGATTGAAAGCATCTCAGGTAGTTAGCTATTCATCACAACAACTCAGGGCAAAAATGCCCAACAGGAAGCAGAGCACCTGGGAGTTGTTGAAGTAAATGAGTGCAGCACTACTGAAAAACAGGTGTTGTATTGGTCAGTGCCATCAGTGCTAATTTTGGCTCAGTGCCTTCAGCACATTATGAAAATCAGAAGCTCTGTGGCTCTCCCCATAGAGGACATGAAGTCAGCTCTCCTGTGAGCCTCTTTGGCTTTATTAAATACCCATGATCCACAGTAAAGCATCTCTTTTTCCTACTCCTCTGCTGTCCCTTACCTTCTCCCTGTGATAAAAAACTCCTTTTTTAACAGACCGGCCACAGCAGAGTGGTGGAGTTACATTGTAAGCTGGCCCTATTAACTGAAAAAGATCTAGAAACTCTACTTTTTGCGCTTGAAATGAGAAGAACCATTTGCTGGTGCTGTCTTAAGACGATGCTCCTGAGAATGCTTTGATAACAAAAACATTTATAACCTCAGCAATTTTATTGAAAAATTAAAAGCTCAGATGCTAGGAACAAATAGGTTTGAGCTCTCAGACACAAAAGCAATCTTTGTAATCAAGTGTCATTAAGTTTCTATGAAAGCTAGTGATGTTTGTGTTTTAAGCTGCTTTTGGAAAGAGATGACAAGGAAGAAATTGTTCCTATGTGCTTTTAAAATGTGACTCCTTTTGCAATCAATTTCACAAGAACTTGGTAAGCTAGCTTGAAAACACCTCATATTTGTTAGAGGGTGCTAATAGAAAAAAAAAGGCTCTCATTCAGCAGCTCTGCTTTTGTGCTTTCACTTTGCTTCAACATACGTGTTTTGTAAAAAATAATCACATTCCACACAAGCTGTATATCAGGCCCAAAAAGACACTGTTGTATGTTTCTAAAAAGGGAACTAGAAAGCAACCAAGAAATTAATTTGCAGGCTGTGGACTGGCTGCTATTGGTCAATAATATACAAAACTACTGCTCTAGTGAATTCATGAGAAGGGTACCCTGTTTCGTGTTTTTTTCTGCTGGCTTCCAAACCTAGCATAAAAGAAAATAACAAGTCACACAGTTCTCTCACCATGTTCTGAAATACAGCCATGAAGCTGTCCTGTTCCATTTCTGAAGACTCAGGTCAGTGGGAAGAACCTGAGCCTGGCTTTACACTCCACCTTGGCAGAGGCTAATGGTGACCTTTCCAGAAATGGCCCAAGTGCCCAGCTAAGCCCAAACTGGGGGGCTTCCACACTGAGATATATTTCTCCTGTTGTCTGTGCCCAGCTTTTGGATGCAAAGGGAGATTCATAAAATTCTTGGGTTTTGGTCAGACTGTCTTTGCAAGACACAATTTTCCCTCTTTCAGAGGCCAGCTCCACTACTGAGGCAAATAAAGTGCAAGCTAGAGGGGCTCCTTCCTAAGTGTAACCAAAAAAAAATGCACAGTGCCAGACTTCACCACAGACAGGCACCAAGAGTAGAGTATCACACTAAAACTGCAAATGTTGCAGAGTTAAACTGCTGAAAAGGAAGTTATTAGAAACTTCTAAAAAGAAAAAAAAGTCAACTTGGAAATCCTGCTGGATGTTGAGGTTGGATGTCAAATTACAATAGTCTGAAAAGTCCTGTCTTTCAAACACAAGAATATTCTACAATGTTACAACCGAACTACAACATTAGCTGAGTACACATTTTGCACATTTCACCCCATATCTGTCTCAATGTGACAGCAAAACAAACCAGTGGAAAAAAAATCTAAACACTAAACGTGTATCCTTCCAGTAACAGCCTTCCCTCTGCTTTGTTGCATACAAGCAGACAGTAGAACCCTGACAGGAGAACATCCAACGATACACGAGACACAGATAATAGAAGTACTGTCTCCAAAGCGCTTGACTGGCAAAAAAGTGATACTGTGAAAGCCACAAAAAGGGTTAAACCCAAAGGAGACCAGAGTGATGTGGCTGCTAGTGTAACTCACAGAGGACCCTGAGAGCAGAAGACAGGCAGTTCGGTACCTCTCTTGTCTTATGAGACAGTTCACCCGCTCCCATCCTGCATTACCAATCAACCACTCTTCTGGTTCTGACCAGCCTAGAACACATTTGAACAGGTATCTCAAACCCTGTGTCCCATGCAGAGATCTTGCTGGATAGGTATGCCTTGGCTGAACAAAGGTCCAGTACAGCAGCACCAGATAAAATTCCCAGCTTTGACTTCTGAGGACATCAGGATGGTCTGACCGTCCCTCCTAACATTAACATGTGGTAACTCACTGAAATCATGCTATTCGCTTTTAGTGACTTCTTATGATTGCAATCCAGTGGAGCCTTTACACCCTCTTTATTCTAAAGAAGCATTGCCTAACAAAGAGCAGTGGAATTAATTTGCCTTAGCATTGAAATCATAAGTTAAGACATAAATAACACTCCAGTATTTGAGCAGATGATGAAGCAATGTATACAGCTTTCAGTGGAAAGAAACATGTTCAGTGTTTTTGTTTACTTACTAAAGGGGAGTGTTACCTCTGCTGATACTGACTCTGACCTGGTTTACCTACACTGAAAATGCAAGTGAGACTTCTGTAAAAACAGACATAACAGCAATATTTTAGGAGGAACAAAGTGAGAACCTCCAAAATCTGTAACCGAGGTTTAGGAGTGGTGAGAAACTGTACTGTCTATCAATTCCTTCCACTATCACCAATGAACCCCCTGATCATTAGTCTTTTATATTTAGTCTGTTTCAACAGAGAGAGGATGAGCAGATACTACAGCATAACTGAGATTCTGTTATGCCTGCAACTGGCTAAAAGAAAGTAATCAAGGACTGTGTGGCCAGAAGAGCTCTTTCCGTGATTTCCCTATCCAGAAATATGAAAATCCTATTTGCAACTCCACTGAGACACAGCAGTATATTAAAAGAAATTTTAAAAGAGTTGATGTTTTTCAGCTATACAACTGCTTCACTTAACTGATAACTCATTGTGGCCTTTAAGAAAGGTGTTTTGGGGAAAAAGAGAACCTATTACTATCCCTTGCCCAAGAAATGTAACTGTGGCACTAACAAGAGGACTGCAAGTCCTCCTCCGCTCACCTCAGAGCTCTTCTGCCTTATCACTAACATGCTTATCTGTTTAGACTGTAAGATATCTAAGTTAAATAAGATACCTTTCAAAAAGCATTTCTTTGGTATAGGGACAACCTTGTGTTCTAAATTTTCACCAAGTCCACCAAAGCAATGTTCTCAGACATGCCACCCCTCCCCTGGCTCAAACCATAAATTAATAACATTTAACATACGATACCTTGCACAAATACCTTCAGACATGAGCAGCGTATGCCTCAGAAGTGAAAGCTTTATGACTCTGCAATTTATTGCACCGCTTCTACCTATGGTTTTATAAGAATAATAAACATAATGTTACAAGTTGGCGCTATCTAGCTCATAAGCAAACTGAAACTGCATCAAAACATACTTCCTGACTGCAGCTCATTACACTGGGCTAAGCAAACTTTCAACCTACATAAATTTGAAGTAGCCTTTCCCTACTCCTATTTCTGCATATTGTCTGAAAGGTAAATGAGATATTAAGAAACCAAGATGATAAGCAATGCTTCATTTATTTATTTGAATGCTAAGGCAGTTAAGCACACAACTTGTATGCAAGAGATGTCCTGGGTTCCCCTGGTAAACTGTCAAGGGGTTTAACACCACTGCACTCTACTACAATACATCAGTGCCTTTCAGGTAAAAATCAATAGTGACATTGAAGACTCTACCATCTGACGTATCTCCCTTTTTGGGGTAGAGTTAACTCGTGGTTTTAACTTTAAAAATATTCCTGGATGGTGGTAGAGCTTGCTACGGAAAGGTTAGAACAGGATAGTATGGACTGGACTCTGTTGCTGTTTGCACATTTAAGCCTGATAACAGGGATCCCTGACCCATAACTGAGATTCCCACAGACCAACAGTGCTGATAATAAATACCAGCTGGTTTTCCTCTATGGCACTGGACAGCATCTCCCATGTTTAATGCAGCAGCAGGAGGCTGCACCTCACATCCCATGCTGGAAGGGAGGAACTCCCAAACTTTCTGTGCCCTGAACATTTCAAGAGGATGTTTACATGTAGCACAACAGAGGCAAAATCAAAACAGATGGTGGACAGATGTGAGCAGAGTCAGGAAGGAGAAAGCTGCCTGGAAATGTTTTTAGCAGTGTCACTCTCTGGCTTACCCAAAAACACCCCACAGCCGTCAGCAGGGTGTGGAATAAGTCTTGTGTAACTAGAAAAAGCATCTGCATCACCTACATGGTGTCCCAGAAAAGCCTGAATTTTCACATGTTGATCGAACTACAACCAAACCGACAGCAGCCCTTTCCATCCCTCTGTATTCCCATTTCCCGCCCCTTCAGAACACAACAGGTCGTATGTGATGGCAGTAGCTGTAGTCCGTGACGAGGGGTGCAGACCTTGCTCCATGGGAGCTGGAGCCCTGCACAAACAGCCATTTATCTTAGATGACTTGTGGACAATTATTATCCACATGTTATAGACAGGGAAAGAGAAGCAGATAGCAGAGGGTCATGCTTGCAGTTACAGGAGGAAGTCACTGATCTAAGAAGGGATGCCAGAGGATCGACCTGCCTGCTCATTCTCAGCTGCTCTGACCTCTGATCCCCCCTGAACCCTGGGATTTCAGTGCTGATGTACAGCATCTGGACAAAGGAATTTGGGCACAGGTTATCCACTAGCTATCAGAAAATGGGCATATGTCTTTTAAATGAAATCAACTCCTGTATGCCCTCACCAGACAGGAGAAGATAATTTATTTCTTTAGGACAAAAGCTTGAATATATCACCCTAGCAGCCTCCTGCATTATGACCCCCATGCTAATCTTATTAAGAGAGAGGTTACTGGGCTCTTTGTTGGTGAACAGCACATTAATAAGATCTCCTTGAAATAATCCCATCTCTAATATGCAGGGAAAATTACATTTTCCAGCGTAATTACTATGTCAGTCAAAAATCCCAACTCCTTCATTAATTGCTTTTCTCTAAATTCCAACAGCTTCTTCTCAAGCAGTAAAACTCCAGGAAGAGGAGAGGGCAAGAAACCCAGGCAGTTCCTCTTATTAAGTAAAACCAACAGCAGCTCTAGGAGGCTTTGCCTGGCTGGAGTCTGTTGTTTTAAGAGTGGGAGCTGCAGACATGCCGGCAGGCTGGTCAGAAGTAGGTCACTTTGTTAGGGCACACCCATCTTCCACATCTCCTCCCCATAACCTCTCCTGCCCAAAAAACCTGGGAGACAGTCTTTGGGGCAGCACAGGTCTCAGCCCCAGCAGCGGCCCATGACGCCAAACTACGCTCCCTGTGAGCCACCGAGTCTCACAGAGGTGACAGGGTCCAGCCCAGTTGCACCTTGAGAGGGCTGGCTGAGGAGAAACCAGAGCAGTGAAGGGAGCACAGTAGGTGACACCCATGTCCTTCCACTCAGCCCTAAGCCAAGGACCAAGGCAATAACAGGAGGGAGTTACAAGCTGTTATCTTTTAGATAAGACACACAGACCTGAGAGAAGCTGCTTCCTAGAGAGTGTCTAATATCTTCTTTGGACAGGGGAGCAGGGAAGGCACAGGGAGGGATAAGAAGAATGCTGCTGGACAGAGGTGGGAGGTGAGATGTTACAGGGAGAGTAATACCTACTGTAGCAAGAGGATATGTATCCAAATGATGGTGTGGTGACCTGGCACCTGCAGTCCTGCCACCAACTTGAATTCAGAAAGGGGCTTCAGCTCCCTTCTTAAATTTGAGGCATTTCTGTTCAGTCTTAAATACATTTCAAAGGTTCCTACCTTTCCATCTGGTAACAAAATGGAGCTGAAGATATCTTTCAGAAAGAAACTAAACACAGGCAAGTGTGAACAAGAAAGCTAAACCTGGCACCTTCTTTGTGTAAAATACAACCATAACTTTTCCTTCCCCTTTCAACCGCAAGAAAAGCATAATGCTTTGTCCAAGAATCTTAAGACAATGAAATATTGGTCTTCCAGAGCCTCTATCAGAAAATGGGGCTTATAATAAAAGGTTTGATGCAAATGCACAAGTCATAATTTGGACCTCAGTAAAATATTAAGAGCTTTGGGTCAGTAATCATTGGGCAGGTGCTTTGTGCAAGAAACGCAGGTGGTTATCACTGTATATCACTTCCAGACCACAGAGGGCTTCCCCTTTCCCCCCATTTCAGGGGAATTTAAGAAGAGGAGAATTGCTTTTAGTTCAGAAGTGTTAGTCAGCTGACACAAACCAACTCCTAAGAATGGGTATCTGAAGAATAGTTCTGACACTACATATCTGAGTAAGTCTGGGAAACAGTACACAAGAAGGAACACATTTCTAATAAGCACTTACTTGCTAATGGACAAGCAAAAGTGGGAGCTTGAGAAAAAAAAATCTAAGAAAGCAGATATTTGAAGAAAGATAATAAGAAACCAAATTATGCATTTTTAATGAATTTCTTAGAGGGTGAAAACAGGAAACAGTCACAAGATGTTGTGTTAACAACAGAAAACTTACCTGGCAACAAAAAGTTTGCCTGCAGGGAAGTCTGTGGAGTAAAGGCCCTGAGATAGCTGCCTGAGAGGAAAGGAATAAAGGCATCCCCAAGCACTGAGATCCTGGGAAAAGGGAGAAAGTAGGGGAAGGGAAAGGAGAAGTGGCAAAAG
The DNA here is from genome assembly GCA_014706295.1 of Lycocorax pyrrhopterus obiensis. NCBI lineage: Eukaryota > Metazoa > Chordata > Aves > Passeriformes > Paradisaeidae > Lycocorax > Lycocorax pyrrhopterus. The sequence goes on along the minus strand of JACSVZ010000007.1, from coordinate 17,524,536 downwards.
GGAAGGAGTGTTCCAGTGTGGCTTTAAAGCCGCTGCACAGAAGAGCAGCATACCCAGATGTCCTTTTTGTCTCTGTCCCATGGTCTCTGCCAACAGCCTCAAGTGAGTTTGCCATGTAAGAGCAACAACTGACAAAGAAAAAGCAGCAAAGTCTTGGCCACATTGCGAGCCCCGTGTGAGACCCTCATGACAGACTGACCTGATTGTAGTGCTCACTATGGTCACCACAGTTGAGCAGCTGGCAGCCTTCTGTACGTCTCTGCCTTGTTACCACACAAGATCCTTATGTACCATATATGCCACTAGTTACTTCAAATCCTACATATCACCACGTTGACTGCAGGATGCTAAATAGCTCTAGTTCAACCATTCTTAGGAAAGAAATTGCAGAGACAGAAAACACATAGGTCCTGGGGGACACATAACACCAAACCTATTTTCTCCCACCTCTCTCATTTTATAGTCCCTTTTCTCAGGGGCTGATTGTGTTGTTAGTGAGGGCACATGTGGGTGAGAGTCCAGAGGTTTCTCAGCAGCAGCCTTTAATCAAAAAAGGCTTCACACTGAGAGGGCCTGACCCACCCATTAACTTCTCCCACAATATTCTGTTTTATTACACTACATGTGAAACACAACCCCTGGGGAGGGAAGAGCAGAAAACCCTGCACCAACAGGGAAACTAATGAACTTTCCTCTTTCCCTAGCTACTCAGCCTCTGGGAGGCAGCTGAAAAGAAAAACTCAGCTAGGAAGACAGGAATATATTATATATTGAGTGAGCATAGGAGCAGGTGGCGTCCTGCAGCCACAGGAAACTGCTCGCGATCCAGTGAGACAGGTTACAGCCAAGGGACCAGGAAAGCTTTCAGCAGCGACTTGTACCACCTCCTTCCCAGACACTGCACACACTTAGCTCTTCTTGTCCTGCTAATGGGTCGGTCCCTGCGGCTTTGGGAGAGGGCAAACTTCCTTCCTTCTGCTGTTTGATATCTTGCTGTCAGCAGCATCTTTGAGAATTGTCCTGAGGAGCTGTCTATGTACTCCAAGGAGTGCTGCACAATTATGGCTGGGATTTTAAATTATACCTTTCCTAGCCCTGATACATTCAGTAGCACAAGAAAAGATCACCCAGGTCTCAAAAAAAAAGGGTCACCAATGTTAACTGCTATTTGTCATGCAAATATTTTATTTTTTACATTGATATTTTCTTTTAAAAGACACTGCAGAGGTATTTCGGGCATGGCCGTATTCAGCCAATACAAGGTCTGAAGCAAGATTTGAATACTGGAGGAAAGCTGGATGCAGGCCCTTATTTTCATTTGCTTTAGCAGCAGCATATAGATTAGATAGGAGAAATAACAGCCTTCAGCTCTTTGAACACCTGAGTACAGATCCTTTGTTTGGGCAATCAAATTCCTCCAGTTCAGGGGAAATTCTCAGTGTGGGACAGGAGACATTTACAGCTTTGTATTGCCATGGCTGCATGAAGGTATTTTGAATGCACCTTGTTTTCTGTGCATCTGATTTGTTAACTGCTTACTTAGAGATAAATCTGTGGGGTTTGGGTTTTTCTCAGATGGCAAAATTAGGTATTTCAGAATGATCAGATTAAGCTAGTGAGAAAAAATTAACTCACTGAAGACCTCATTCTGGCCTGCACCTCCTGCAACACAAAATGACATGACTTTGACAAAGATGCCACAATGCAAGTTCCCAGATAAACTTAGGTGAGCACAAAACAAATATGAAACTTTATTATGAACAATATGATAACAGAAGGAGCAGAGAAAGTTGAAAACTACATGAATGTTTAATATTGAACACAAAAGAAAAACATTTCCCTGACCTTGTCTTTTATTTATTTCCTTGGCTTTTCTAAAGCCGAGATCTCCCTCCACCTGCCCAGCCTGACGATCACTTCAGTGATGCACAATTAACAGGAACAGCCTCCCAACCAAATCCCTGCAAATCAAGAGAGTTCACCGGCCAATAATTAAAACAAGTCAGATCATCATTACGGATTTCTGCCACATCCATACTGACAGGTCACCCTCTGAAAAAGCCCTTGTAAAATGGTCTGTGTTAATTATGTGCAAAGTGTGTTGAGCAACATTTTAAAACTGAAAACAATGTGCTCATTAAAAAATTGCCTCAGGATTTGAAGAGTCAGTCACAATATGCAGAGTAAGTCTACATACCATGCCTGTTCTTGGCAAGGGGTCATCCAGACCATGCCGGAGGGTGCTACATCGGGATGGATGGAGCGCTCCTGAGGTCTGCCCAGGATTTACTAACTGGGGTGCTCTCAGGACATGGAAAAAGTTGCTTAAAAGATGATGTAGGCATGGCCTGAACACAGCAGACTACAAGTTGTTATTGGTTTCCCAACACCTGAGCTGCTTTTGATAAGCAATTAACATCAAAAAGGAAAATAGCCCACACATGCCAGAGGGACTTGCATTGAGGCATTTATTGAAACCCTTTGACAGGGCTGCACATTCTGTGTGTTCTGCTGTTCTTCGAAAAGCAGCATAATGCACTGCCTGGCTGCCTGCAGCTCTGAACAATCTTTCAGCTCTTCACCTCAAGAACACCAACACAAACAGAATAGAGTTCTGCACTACAAAGACAACTGACTACCTGTGGCACCTGTAAACACCCTTCAATTATCTTTGTCCTTAGTGGACCAAAGTTTGAACTGGAGCTACTGTAAAATCTCACCTCCTCAAAGGCAGTACTGAACCACATAACCAAGAACATACAGGTATAAGAAAACTGCTATTTACCTGAGAAACTGGCCAAGAAACTCTCAAATCTTTGGCTTCTGCCATGGTTACCTGTAGAAATTCAGCAAACTTCCCAGTCTTCATTTCTCTATATGCCAAATGGATGAGATATGTCTTCTGGAAAGTGCCTCAAGTCGTGCACACGACATAGAGCAAAGTATTGTTACTTAGGGTTTTTCCTGCCTGTTGTGAATGCTGATATTCCTTCCCATTTAATTAACATGCAAAAGGTACACCTAAGAAGCCTGTGGCATGTAGGCAAGTCCACTGAAGATGATAGTAGAAAATACAAGCATGAAGATTTCTGTTAAATCCAAACCACCTTAAAGAAAAATGGCTTCATTAAATCAATACAATAAGCAATTAACAGGCCACTTCACATGTACTGTTTTGGAGGAGAGTCTGTCAGAAGCATGCTGAAGCTTTCAGAGTGAGAGCTGTGTTTACTGAGCTTTTTATTCTAAAAATGAATTACTACTTTGCTTTAGTAGAAATTAAATCAAGAGAAAAATTACCTAAAATTATACAAAATGCTTTTCTCTTACATGTAAGGAGAAGAGGAAAAGGACTCAGCTTATCTGCCCTGTGAGAGGCCGTCACAGGTCAGTCCAACAGGAATGCCTCAACATCTTTGAATGATGAATGACTATGCTCCCATATCCCATGCTTCCCTAGCCCCATGCCACATGCCTGTGTTTCTTCACAAGTTAATTTCACTGAAATTAAGACAATGCAACAAATGAGCAATGGACCAGTATCTGAAAAATGGAAAGAAGTGGCCGAAGTAACACTTTTGCTCTTTGGGCCACAAAGTGGCTGGAGAAGCATTTTGTGTGTCTAACGCACAGCAGCAGGCAAAGGATTAATGAAGCAGATGCTTCAAAGCAGAAGATATTGCTGATCTTAAATAGATGTTGCTAATGTTAAAGTGAAAACAGAAGCCTGAATCTCCTGTTCTGTATTCCTATGGAAGCTGGGAACTCTTTTCATTTGTTTTTGAATTACACTGTTTTTACCTCAGTGTGAGAGGAAGCAGGCCTCTGTTCCAAGTATGGGAATGCTGATCAGCTCTACAAGAGCAGAGTCGTGTTTCCAAAGCTAGGCTATCCCTCCATGAGGAGTCCTGGCATAGGAAACACTGAAGGTCTGTATTCTAACACCTGCAAACTGCAATGATGCCTTAGGTTTTAATTTTATATTTTTCAAATCCTGTACTGCCTACTATGTAACTCTGAAGTTTCTTCTTAGAAAAGAAGAAACTGTTAGCTGCTGTTCTTTCATGCTGGTTAGATGTAACAAACCCTCTCCGAGCTTGCTCTCCAAGGACACCTAGATTGTCCTAGGCCCAAAATATGTAAACTAAAATCTTAAGGGCGGGGGGGGGGGGGGGGTGGGTAAACTTGGGGAAATTACATCATTAACTGAAGTTCTATTTGGAGGATTAACCCTGATATGCAAATGGACCAAACTTATAAAAGTGTGAAGAACTCGTGACCTGGGGTCCATCTTGGGTGCAGCCTTTTGACTGCCCAGGGTGTACCTTTGAAGGCCCTTCAAATAAATACTTACTTTTATTCTCTTATTCTTGTCTAGTCTCTATGTTTTAGGTGGCCACCTCAGGCATCAGCAAAGACATTATTGTTCAAGTTTCCAATTATTTAATGCTGTTTTTTGTATACAACTTACTTTTGTATACAACTTTTACAACTTAGTTGTATACAAAAAAACTTCCTATACGTATACAGGAAAAGTGACATGAGCATTATATGGAGACTGGAAGCTGCAATATTGCTTTTTGAGATGTAAAACATAGGGTAAGTACTAGCCTGTCAAATCAAGCAAACCACTTGCCTTTTCATGATCCCAGGAAGATTTTGTGCTTGGGCTCGTAGACTTTTCCACAACTTTTGCCATAATTTACCATTTTCCTTTCAGATTAAGCAGAAGGGCAAGCCAAGCTGAACAGAAAGAAAACTTGACAAAAGCAGAAATAGAAAAATGTTTCTTCAAAACAGGAAGCTTCCTATTTAAACAGCCAATCTTCAAAGGTATTCTTTGGAAAAACCCTTTGAAATCGACTAAGAATGAGTTAAATCTCCATTTCCACCCATATCTGAAGCCATTTCTAATCAAACTGAGACAGAAGATGGGCAGATGGGAAGCCAATGGATAACCACTCCCCAGTGGCAAAGCTAAGCTATTAACTCAGTACTGGTCTGTGTAAGGTGAGCAGATTGTTCTGGTTCATGATTTATTCTTCTGCTGGGATCCTGTTAACATCTCATTATTGTGAGGAAGACAGCTTTAGCTTGGCTTGGACTCCCCAAAGGCACTCCAGGTTTGAATGGGTGCCCAAAGTCACTTTTGGAAGTTATTTTAACAACAGAGATCATCCTTGATGTATAAAATTGAAGTCTTTGTTAGTGGGGCTGCAAAAGCAACCCATGGCCATAAAAAACAGAATTAGAGATCAATGTCAGAAAAACTCAGAGAACTCCATGCAAGCTTTCTACACCACATGTTGCACCAGGGTGTTCAGGCCTCAGTTTGTCCTTGCCGATTTTACTCTGGTCTCTTCAGCTTTCTCACAGATGTATGTGATGCTTAGAATAATTACTAACTGGACCCAAGAAATGAGAATGTGGTAAGAAAGTATAGTTTCTGGCATACCACAGTACAGGAGCATTGCCAACACAGCTAGAGGAAACCACGCTATGAGATGAGCTATTTGTTATGTTGCAGAGAGGATTGAAGAGAAATGGCAAAAGTCAAGTCATTCTGAGTTAGCCATTAAGGCAGAAAAATTGCTTTTTGCATTTCCAGAGGAGCTTTTGTCATGCTACAGAACAGGAGTAAAACATAAAGCTGCTCAGAAGGGAGCAATATAAGATGCAGAGATGACCGTGGGCATCAAGGAAAAGCCGATCTCAGGAAGGACTCATGCTAACAGCCATATAAACTGCTGACTTCAATGGTTGTAACTATAAAATACGGACTTTCACATAGAGTAGATCATGTAAACTAGAAGGGTGGTGCCTTCTAGTTGGTGCCTCCTCCTAGTAGAAGGAACCAAATGCCCCAGCTCTTGGCCAGCACTTCCCACTTCCAGATAGGCTTCAGCCTGCACAGACTGTGGCTGTGCTGTGAATGCAGGAGGAGTTATGGCGGCAGGGGAAGGCTTTCCAGAATTTCTGGAGTTCTTTGCTGCATTAGAAATAGCACAGGTCTCCTTGTCCAATGCTGTTTCATGGTACATATGGAGTCAGACAGCTTTTTGCGATTACTCCTTTCTCTGCTGCAGCAGCCAGCCTCGCTGACAGGTGCCACAGCCCAAGTAAAAAAGGTCTCATATATTTAGTTGCAAGTTATTTCTAAAACCAGTTGCAAGGTCCCTGGGTGCTGCTGCCTCTGATCCAAATTTTGCAGTAGTTTCAGCTATATTCTATTTGCAAGGCTTATATTAAACTTACGTATAGATCCTGATTTTTTAATTTTTTAAAGCAAACTATATATATAGACTATAGGGAGACACAGAGATTTGTGTATAGTGTGCTTAGCTATAAATATACACATAGGATATGTGTATAATTTCTGAGCTTCTCATTCTAGCAATTGTATCTATTGTATCTTTTTATGTTACTACGTATAATAAAGCAGCAGGGATAGAAGAAATAAACACTGACCATAATTGTAGCCAATAAAGTATTACATGGTCTGGAGCTCAGACAATTCAACCTGGTAGACAAACTACAGCTGCAATTCTGAGTGTTATTTTTAACTCATTCTCCCACTCAAGCTGTCTTGTCACCTCTCTCCATCTCTGAGACACACATTAAATTGCAGTCTGATAGTATTATCAGCACCTTTGTCAACAAAATAAATTTGTCTCCCTGGGATGGTGAAATGTGTGTCACAAATGAATGAGATTTCTGGAGTTCAGCAGCAATCTACAGGGAGGTGTTAATTAGAACAGACTGTGTCATAAGGAAGCTCAACAGACACAAACTAATTAGCACCAACAAGTGTAGCAGGGCTGCTCTGCGGAGGCAGCACTCCATCACTGGTTTCTAAGAAGTTAGCACTCCTTCCTCTTCCCTGGCTCTAGTCTCAAAATGGCATTAAAACATATGGTACCAGAGCAAGAGTCCCACAAGGATAGCATGGGAAGATCTGCTTTTGCTCCATCCCACGGTTACCTTCACCGACTCATTCTCACCACAGCATTCAATTCAGTCTATCCACAAGTCAAAGATCTCCAAGATTTCATCCACGTAAAGCGAGTGGGTCCTCAGAAAGGTGTGCATCCCTCCTGAGTCTCAGCTGGACTGATGGTCTATAAATGATACCAGTTTCCCTGGGGAAACTAAGAACAAAGTGGGCTGTTCAGTGCAGAACAGTGAGGCATTCCAGAATTCCAGCAGGAATCTGGGGAAAAAAGAACTAGAAAGAGCCCTTCAGCAGGTCAGCTTATGAGCTTGCAGCTTGAATATTGCTGATGAGCTGACATTAGTCAAGAAAAAAAATTCCTAAATGACACATCAGATGTGCTTCAGATGAGTCCCCATTTTTTCTCAGATGCAACCTTAGCAGATGGACTTGAGCACATATAATTCTGTAAGCAGATAACAGGATGGAGATGCTAAAAAAAAAAAGGATCAAAAATAGAAAGTAGTAGGAAGCACCATATACAATGCTTGTTTCTCACATTCCTGTGCTTGTTAATTTCCTCATTTTTAAGGAAAAATATCTCAGACTGAATACAGGTGATACGTAATACTAGTGATCAATGGGTCATCATCTAGCTGGGTTTCCTTAGGTTTATAGCTATAAAATTGAAAATAAATCTGCCTGCAGAAGAACCCATACCCACAAACACCTAAGACTTCAAGAACGTTATTTGCTAAATTTTCCTTTGTAACACAGCCATTTAAAACACTTTGTGTCCACCACTTCATATTTCCCTCTGCCAGCTTCTTCTTGATTCAAGCACACAATTCCTTTAATAAAAACAACAATGCTGGAACTCTTTGGGATCTTTTTCTCTCACCTCTTTTGGTAAAGAACTTACCTCATCTGAGGATGAGAAGCTTTCTTTCCCACTCCACTTTCCCACTCCTAAATGTGCTTAACAGGCATAAAAGAATGTAGTGTAAAAACTGGTTCCCAAATAACCAAAAGTCAAAGCACAGGTCCAGACAAAGCTAATGGGACCTGTGGATGCATAACACATGCTAAGAACAAACCATTTCAACCTGCTTTTAGATGTGTTTGGGCATTTTAACAACATACACCTTTTGGCACAAATTGGATTAGAAAGTTTTACAACATTAATGCTGTGACCAGTCCCTATTGGCCCATACAAGTTTCTAAAAGCTTCTCCTCTCAAAACTAAATTTCAGATATCAAAGAAAGCCGGAATAGAACAGCAGGGGAAAAAAGTATTCGTGCCTGCATTTCGGCTCTGCAGGCAGAAAGAAAAAAAAAAGAAGAGAGAGAAGAGAGAGAGAGAGAAAGTCAAGGGTGTTGGATTCAGCACTTTGGAAAACTATTCTTTCTGAACCAAACACTTAGCAACAGGATAGTCTTTCTTCTGCTGTCATTAGGGGAGACAAGATCTTACAGTCTGATGGCTGAGGGCATCATCCTTACAGATGACTGGGTCATGAAGGAGCTAACAGGCCAAATGCTTTTATTCCTGCATTTAGGTTGCACAAAATGTGATCACAGCAATTTAGGAAGAATGAATATACACATACACCCTCTCTAAGACCTGTTTTCTTTCCTCTTACACTAGTAGAAGACTGGGACCGATATTATCCATTCACAGGAACGCCATGTTACCTGCTGCTACAGAAAGGAGCTGATCAGCTATCCATTGTGTATTGAAGCACATGATGTATAAATACCAGAAGCTTTATGATACCAAGCTTTTCAGAGATCCCATTTCTTTTTCATAGCAGGTTTAAATTAAACTGCAAATGCTGCAAAACACATAGGGACAATTCTTTCTTCTCACAGTCCATTGCAATAAGAACGAACTCCAGTCAAGTCAACAAAACCAGAGGTCTAAAGCAAGTATCAGAAGAGAATCAGTGTTCTCCAAAGCCATATATGTTACAGAAGGAATTGAGATTAGTTGTATCAGGTGATGGTAACTGCATCAATCACACAAGATTTGTGCAGACTGGAATTCTCGCAGTGGGCACACATGAAAAACACCTTTTCCCCTGCTCTCCACTGTTTTCACCCAGAAAACAGAGTGACAGGACTGCACTAAACAGGCATTGATTGCTAAGTACTTGGACAATCTGGAAAGGGATTATGGCACAGAAACCAAAGCAGACATGCAATTTAACATGCTTTGCATAACTAAGAAACTGAACATGTACAGCATAGCTCAGCACAGCTCAGACCACTTCAAGCTCAGACCACCTTTTAGGCCAGCTGAATCCTTGTGGGCAGCAGTGTGAAAGACATTACATTAAGACACCTTTGCTTACAGATAAATTTATTATTGTTATTTAGGCATTTACATGAACTATGACAATGCAGATTAATTTCTCCTCTTGCTGCTGATTCCTCACCATCCATCACGGCAAGGACAAAAATCTGGATGTGTGCATTCACTCACCCTACTATTTTTCACCCTTATAGGAGGGAAAGGCTTGCAAAAGACCTGAGATACAGAGTAAAACACAAAGCCCGTGGACAAGCGAAGAACCAGTTGGGTTCTTAGAAATCAACCCCCTTCTCTGAGACTATTCACCGGACTGCTGGCTGTGACAGATAGAATTCTAAAAACATGGCTTTCTTTTCATTATTATGCTGTGTGTCTTTCTTATTTCACTTTCTCACAGCAGAAATGGATAAGGGAAACACTGTTACATTTGTTTGTAGTTCATTTTAATTCTGAACTCAGAGGAGAGCACAAGTGAGATCCAGTTGTGCAATCCATTTCACTGCTTTGACTTTGCTCTGTGAAGTCTCTTCACAGAGACACTCGAGCTTCAGTTGCAAGCACCATTGCAAGAATCACATCGTTGGACTTATTTGAATGGAGAGGAATATACACAAAATATTTGTTTCTTCTACCTCTCCTCCAAACCCACAAACCATTCTAAAAATAATTTTCCTTCCCTTTTGGGCAATAAAAAGAGTAATCCTGTGCATCATTAATTGCTTATAGACAGCAGGTGCAAATTTGCTTAATACCTGATCAAATGTTCTGTGTAGCATGAGGGAATCCAAATTCCTAATACATCAGGGCCCAGTTAGTGGGACACTGGTAGAACTAGTCTGGAGTCTCTAGGTTTAAAGCATGTACTGATTTGCTCGTTTGGTTTTGAAAAGAGCAGGCCACCTCCTGTATAAGCCACTGACTGCTTTGTCAGAAAGCAGGTCATAGAAGGCCTGTCTGACTTGACACAACATGCTTTGAGCCCTCATAGTTGCACAAACTGATTATGAAATTAAATGTGATGATGAAATATGCTAATTATCAAACTCCTAGATCAGAATGGTGTCTTTTTTATCCAATATTACTCATCTGAACAAGAAAAAATGGCTTAAAGTATCTTTTGAACTTACTGTGTAACACTGCTGCTATGGTTCCCTGCAGCCGTATGGATAACTGGGAGACCTGGCATAGAACACAGCTGCTCTGGTTTGCTCCTCTCTTCATACACACTGGGAAGAAGAACAGAATAAAGGATAAGCTTTTCCTCACTATTTCAGTCAGGCTGGGAAAGTTCTCTCAGAATATAGTATTTTACTGATTTTTTTATGGAGTAGCAACTTACAGGGGCCTTGGTGCACCGTATGTGATTATATAGGAAGAGCTGAGCCCATGCCTCTGTACTGGAAACCTGGCGGCCCACATGGTAAACCCATTCATGACCCAAAACCTATGACCCTGGGGTTTCTACTCAGATGTAGCGTGGTAAAGGTAACAAACACCTATTCTGGGTTTCCGTGGCACTCCACGCTGTGTACCATTCCAAAGTAGCAGGTACTTCAGGATCCATGACGAACTTGCCATTCTTATATACCTTTCCACAAAATAGAATAGAATAGAATGGAATAGAATAGAATAGAATAGAATAGAATAGAATAGAATAGAATAGAATATACTGCATAGAGATGTATAGTACTCTTCCATGACATCCTCTGAGAGATGAGCAGGACAGTGCAACTTAATCTAGCACTACTCACAAATTACGGCTTGCACATAAGAGGAAATCCAGCTCAGCTCATATAGCAGAACTGTAAAGCTATGACAAAATACTTACAAAGTTATTAATGACTTATAATATGGTAGTAGGCGAAGGGTCAAGTCCCAGACAAGGCATATTTCATGCAAGCCCTATAAAGTCTGATTCAAAATCGCAGAGACCTTCACACACATAACCCAGTATATGCTCCCAAACGCCTGGAGACAGTCACTTGCTGCTACAAATTCTACTGTACAACCTGCACTTTAAATGCAAAGCCCCCTGGTGCTAGCAGTAATGATTTGGATTAGCACTTTATTTCCCACTGCTAGGGAAATAAAAATCTCTTAGGTACCACTATCAGAGATTTCTGCGGCAACTCAGTGAATAATGGTAAAAGCAGCTGCAAAATAGCAAGCGAACAAAGACTACAGAGATATAATGGTGACTCAACAACCTTTCAATTCAGATATTAAAGTGTCTGCAGTTCCTTTTATGCTGCAGGTGAATAAAAGGTGATTGAGCAGAATTAACCTCTCCCTAGAGCATTAAGAAAAGTTAAAGTTCCAGTGCAGACTTGCTGGGCTCTTTCAAATTTGAGTTTCTTACAACTTTTACTGCTATAACACCAGTGAACTGAATGTCCAATGAACTGAATTTCGGCAGAGCTGAGTTTTGGAGGACCGAGTTAAAAGAATTATGTGAATTAAAAGTGCATTTATTGAGATGATAAGCTTCCAGTTGAAATATATATAAGCCTTCAGGAAATACTGATATTGAACTGCAAACTCTCTTGTTCTCTTCCCAAGCACCGATACAGTGCTACGCACAAGAGGTACTTACCCTGCCTATAGAAATTTGACTGACTGCATGAAAATTTGTTTAAATTCCACACTAAGACTACAGATATTCAAACATGTGCACAGCCATTTTAGGGGTTTAACACTAATTTAAACATCAATTTAGGAGCCCCATGTGAAGAACAGGCTCCACAGCTCTGGCCTGGAAACCTGAAGCCCTGACTCATACCTGTGTATCCAGCACTTGGGTTGCTTTCTGATCTAAACGGAGCAATTTTCCTCACCTCGCAACAAATACTGAAACTATAAACAGCAAGGGTTTCATTAAGCTTTTGCTGAGGGGAAGACAAAGGAAAACAAATTGATGAGTAAAATGATTAATGTGGAAAAGTAAAAGCTGTCTGGGAAAAAACACAGAAACCACATCACAGGTTTTTAAAGGTTTCAAGGAAAATACAAACTACATTTCCAAAATGTTTGGATAGGCTTCTCCTCTCCTTCCCACAACCACAATTTCTCTTAAACATCTTCATGGTTTTGATTTGGACCAAAACTGTAGAACCAGAGGTGTCACAGGAGATTTACTTCAGGTGCATGAGCCATAAAATTCAGCTTTAAGTGAATTTTGGATGGTCATTTATCCAACTCAAATATTACCTACCCAATACTTAGAACCAAAGTGAGCAGGCAATAAAAGAAGTATGAAAGCATAACATCTTCCCATCAGGAAACAGAAAGAAAAACATATTCTAGGACAGATGCAGAAACCTACCTTACCATAACTGAGGACAACACTGGGACAAGGAAGGTTTTTGTTTGTATATAGTGCTAGCTCTAAGGACAAGTTTACTAATGGAAGGTGATCAGTAGGTGACATGCCTATTTTTGAGGAATAAAAAGAAACCCAGTTAGATGGAGCTGTTAGTCTTGCTGCCCTCGGCAAAATTCTTTCACTCTGGGCAATCACCAACTGGTTGAAGTTTAACAAGTGCAAGTGCTGAATTCTGCACCTGGGGTGGGGCAACCATGGATGTATGGACAGACTGGGGAGCAAGACACTGAAGAGCAGCACCACTCAAAGGGACTTGGTGGTCCTGGTTGATGGCAAGTTGAATATGAGTCAACAATGCCTTGGCAGCCAGGAGGCCATATATATACTGGGCTATAGGTGAGTGTTGAATAGCTGGGTGTCTCTATTTATCATCTGAGTTATAAAGATGATAAAGCATTCCTTCACAGCAGCACTCAAGAATTTTATGTACAATACACCAGAAATTGTGTATTAAGTGGCTGAAGACACTTGGCTTTTCGCCCTTCGTAACCACTGACAATATGTGGGCATCTAAGTGTGATTGCACAACTTCCTGCATTATTACTCATGTCACGGCTTATCAACCAGGATACTTAGTGGCATTTATGAACATATTTATTACGATACAAGCAAAAGAAGAGTAAGTCATATGTTCTTTTATTTCAGGTTTGAGCAAGGCCAGCCCATTGAAGGCAGGTGTTGGGTTGTCCTTAGGTTTCTGCTGATCAGATCTGCCACAGGGACATGGAATCCAGTCAGCACCACAGAGAAGCTGGAGCCACTGCTTCCTGCAGGTTCTCGAGGTGGAGAGCATTCTGGTCCTCCTGCCAGACAGTTTATCAATACTGCTGCTGCTGAATATACATTTTTGCCTCTCCAGGTTACCTGCAGATCTTAGGAAGAAAAATCTCTTTTCATAAAGCCTACACTGTTTGCCCTCAAAGGACTACCTGGCTGCAGATAAAGTGTAGCTGAAATGCATAACTGGACTTTGGCTGTACTCTTGGACATGGCCTCAGAACTAAATCCACACTGGATTGTGCCTTCAAGGGGAGAGTTTCTCCCTGAAACTCATTCTCCCCTTCCTTGAGTGAGTCATCCTCTGGAAAAAGGATGAGGATCCTCTAGGAATGCAGCACTCACAGTTCCTGGGATACAGCACAGATCTGCTAACAGACCCAGAAGAATGCAAACCCCTGTTATCTGACAGAATCCATAACATAGCAGTGCTTCAGGGCACTTCTGAGTCTCTGTTCCTACTCAGAACATCACCAAATGTAGAGTCCTATAGAATATTCTGGGAAGCAAAGAAGAAAAGATTCTGGAAAAGAAAATACCATCTAGGAATTAATGTATGACTTGAGACTGGGGGATGCAGAGGCGAGATAAGCTAAAGCTGCAGAGGCTTAACTAAACTGACATGGTCAATTACCAGATAATGGCCACTTCCAAACTTCTTATCTCAATTACTAACAATTTGGATACAAATAGTAAAAAGAAACTTCATTAAAGTAATTTGATTTTACCCGGGAAGGTTTCAAAAACTAATATTAAAAAATGGGCTCATGGTAAAAAGTAGTTTTAAACAGTTGCAGCAGCAGGGTGGAGGACTATTTTCCCAACAAAACTGTACCATTCCTTCACTGCTTCAAGGCTTCCCACCTTACCTACAAAAAATTGTTGAAAAATCCATTTTGTTCATTTGTTCCTGGAAAAAATACACAGTGGGCAGAGGCAGGGCCTGTACCTTAGCCAGCAGGAATCAGCGAGATTCCTGTGGCCTGTAAATACCAGGGTTTGTGATCAGACAGACAATCTCAGGTAAGACCAAACAGTAGAGCTGGGAGAAGCAGAGAGGCTTTTGGGCACACAAGTCATAATTAAGTGCCGACTGAGTGTTTGAAAGCATCTTTGACTTTTCCAGCTCTATCTGCTGGTTTAATGCAAGACAGTGTCTCTACAGACTTTGTATTAATGATGTCCTTAGATTGTCACAACTTTGACAACACACTGAGCAAAAATAATGAACAAAACAAATCATGTTCAAAAACTACGTAGCAGTTACAGATTCAGCATGCTCCTAAATGTAAAGCTTGTTAAACTGATTTTCCTCCTTGTCAGAGTATATTCTATGCTGGGTCACAAAGGTCCAGGGACATGAAGTTTAATATCATGACTGATTTTCTGGTTTCATCAGAGTGACTGATATGGATAAACAAACAGTTTTCTCTTATCATTTATTTCCCCACTCCCCATGTAAAGCAGAATATGCAAGACTAGTAAACATAATTTAAATTTATTGCCTTTATCTCTAAACAAAGGACTTTGAGAAATATGTTTCTCTCCTGATATTTGTGGAAATGAAAGCACGGGGTCAATGCCAAACTAAAACTCTTTTTCACTAGATTGACAGAGGGGAATTTGTCCTGCCAGAGGCAAATTAGGACTCATTCTGCTTACAGGATCAAACCATTCTTGAATACAGTGAAGTGACTGACCATCTTTTTCTATCTAGCCTGTGCCTCCAGACCTCAGCCGATAATTGGCATCACATAAATAAACAGGAAGTTTTTAAAAGGTGTATTGAGTTGACAGAATGAGTCTTAAACCAGAGAACAAAAAGAATGCATTCATTACGCTGGCAGCCTGGTTTGATACCTCTCATGCAGAAGATGCTGCTAATCCTGATGAATATTCATTCTAAACAGGAGCCTGAAATGAAATGCATAAATTCACACCTCTCAAATAGGACATCTTTTGAAAGACTTCAAAATACAATATTCTCCACACATTTTTCCACTTTGGCTTGTCCCTTGTATTTCAATTAATTAAATATTACCTGCACATTCCTGTATGTACATAGCAAAGAAAATCACTGTGTTCTCAAAGTTCAGACCTTGATACTAAGACCACACACATACCACTGGCACATGAACAAGAAGTATTTTTCTCCCCTTAACACACACTGTTCATACAGTAAAACATTTCCTTGAGATATAGCAATTAATTGCATTTGATGGCAACACAAACATCCCAGGGAAATACAAGCACATATTTAGCATTTTATAATGAGTAGCCAGGACCATCTGCAAAGGTTTAGGGGCAATGCAGGCTCCACGCCCTGATGTAGCCCCAGAAATAAAGCAAAAATCCCACAGGTCTTCACTGTTACCTAGGAAGCCTGAAGAGACAGGCAATCTCATGATCCAGAAGATCCTGGGGGTAAACTACAAAATATTCTTCTTCTCTGTGGAAGGGAGAATCTACCAGAGAAAGAAGATTACCAATACTCTTTCTACAACTAAGTTCCTGTATTGACTCCAACATTCCCAAATTGCTCAGCACAAAACATGATGAGCACTCTGAAACTTTTTTCCCTTTATCCCAGTCCCTAAACGGGAGTTTCCACCCAGTGCCTATATACAGTGTTCACCTTTCCTCACGCAGGCATTTCAACGTGTCCTACAAATGCACAGTCTCAGATTCTCCTCTGGAAGAAGGGCAAGAACTTGCAGAGGCAACAGAATTTCTTCTGGACCCTGTGACCTCAGACTTCTCTGTCAAAAGATGCTCATATAAGATGTGAGCTGAGATGTGACAATGAACTGGAACTTAGGGAGGCTGCTGTCCACATTACCCACAGGTAAGTAGTGGGACCAGGTCTGTGAGTAGCTGCTCTATTTCACTGGTCAGAACTGGGCAACTGTCAGGGAGAAAGTAGCATGACTACAGCAATTCCAGTGCAACAGTGCCAAAATGGACATCTTACTTCTCTCATTATTGGAAGAAAAGTCATCTCAGAACCCAGGAATTCAGCCCCAGAAGGTTTTTTCTGTCAAGTCTGTTAACACAATCCTCTTAGCCAAAACTTACTCTAAACTCAACTCAAAACTGCTGCTACCAAGCCCTGTTACAATATGTTCCATGTGGACACCTAAGGAAGCATGCACCACCATTTTCGCTCAGTGCAGTTGGAGTTACTTTCCTGCGTCAACCCACGAAGAGCACAGTGCAGTAGCCTTACAGTTTTGTGAATTTTGCAAAGATACTTGAACTCAGGGAAAAATTTGCAGACAAAAGGAGTGTGACCTTTCTTCAGAGTGGCTTCCAGTGCTCCTCAGGGCAGAGACCGTCTTTGTGCCTTGTACATACAGAGAACATAGACTTAGCAAAATAGAAGCTTTGATCTAATTTCCTCCTTCACCTACATGCACTTGAGCTGGGCAGAGTACATGAGGTAAAATCTCATCTGTTCAGGGTCTATTCAGAAGGACAAAGGAGTAATAAAATTGGGACTCAGTGTTCTGGACGAAAGGACATAACCTCCCAACAGGGTCCCCTTCTCTCTTTAAGAACTGAGTCACAAATGAAAGAGGTATCTTTGTGTGAGCTTCTAAGAAGCTGCTGAGAGTGCCGAGCACTTTGGAAATGTAAAAAGAGGATTACGATGTTTAAATACAAGAATTGGTTCAATTAAGATAATCAGGAGATATTTTTCAAGCATCCATTGGGATTTTTGGGAGGGGGGAGGAGACAAGAAAAAAATCCCTATACCAGCTTGTGTAATTACCTTAATTGTATCATTAGATTTTTTTTCTCCTTGCCTATTCCATCCACTCCTTACAGTGTGGCCTCTATGACAAACATGAAGGGATTCAGTAACTTTCATTCCTCTCTAACCTCATTAATCTCAGAGTAGGTCTACCATGGTCAAAACAACCTGCAGTCTCAATAATGATCTTTTCTACATATGTTTCATATGTAAGTCAAAAGCAAAATTAACTGCAAGAAGAAATTCTGAAAAAAACCCACAGAACAAAAGTACCCAAAAAGGATCTCATATTGTCACCTTCGGAGATCAATGGCAATGCTTTGCGTACCAACCTGCTTCACAGACCTCCTTTACTTGGGCAAACACATCATCTTACAGGAGTAATAGTAGTTGGCCTTTGTATTGATCAGCTGGAGAAGGAATCAAGCAAGCTGCCAGTGGAGTTCAAATGCAGTAGCTGCCAGCAAGTTCTACAGGACATGTGTCTGCAGGGAAGTGCAGCCTCCTCATCCCGTACTCCTGCTTCCTTTGAAATGCCATGTCATGTCATAGGGAGTTGGGTCAGGCAGCTAATGCAGAGGAAAACTTGGGTAATTTTACCTGGATTGCCCAGTAGGAACATGGCAAAAGAGAGAGAGAGAGAGAGAGAGAGAGTTGGGCTGCCAGTTCTGGCAGCAGAGCAGGCTGAGATTAGGCTGACAGCAACCATGGGTTCCTCTCCAGAGGATATAGGACATGGCACACTTTCTCAGGCACAGGCTGTCCTGCCCCAAATCCCAAAACTGGCTAACAAGCTTTCAGGACACTCTAGCTCCTAAGAAGACAGTTGCCAAGATGTGTTTGCCCATTTCTTTTAATGTAAAGCAATGATCTCCTTCTAGTCCCATTGCTGAAAAAGGCTGGACATTTTTTTTCTGGATGACAACTTAAAAATAATAACATGGTGCGGTAGATAGCTCGGACAGAAAAATTCAGCCAAAATGCTTGTTATTTGGTAATAATATAATCTGTTTAGAACTGCTTAGGACAGAGTGTTGAGGTGACCTTATTAGGTGTACTACTAAAATTTCTTACTGCAATTGCAACAGAGACAGAAAAATAAAATCCTTTACAGGTCATGCTAGATGCTATCCACAGGCAGCATCTTTGAACTGGCACAGGTTAACCCTGACTGATGGGCAAGGCTGGTACCAGCATGTAACTTTCTCTGCTACAGGTTTGCTTCTAATAAACATGGTTAGATACTGGTAGAAGCCTGTGTGGAAAGTTCTCTTCACAACTGCTCACAAGGCATCTTCCAGTAAGAGCTTACCACGGCAGTGGAATTGAAAGTGGAGATCTAATAATAAAAATCAAGACAGAACTTCAGACACTTATCTGAATGGCTGCTGTTTTGAAAAGGAGAAAGGCAAGAAAAGAGAAAGGGGACATCCCCTTCCTACCAGGGTATGTCCTGCCCAGTCTGCACAGCAGCAACAAGTCACTGGAGACCTACCCCATCCAGATTTTAAAGTTTATATACTTGGAATAGGAATTCCTCTATTTTTTCTCAGTCAGTTTATCTGGCTGCTTTCCAAAACTCTGGTCTGCTCCAGAGGTGATGCATTTTGTTGTTGTTGTTTAGAGAAGTTTAATTAGGTAACTGGAACCAAGTGCCAAAAATACCCTCTGCACAGAGCTCTTCCCAAAATAAAACCTGATTACTCTAAGTAAGGGCCATGCCTTGAGAGAATTTGCAATCCTTACACTATTTTCAGTCCAGCTTTTCTCTTCATTCATTTGGGAGAATGAAAAAAATAAGAAGTAGAGACAATCAGGTGGAGGTATTTCTCAGTGGCACTCACTGGGTATTAGCCCATCAGTTAATTGTTTTTGGACTTGCAGATACTTGTGTAGCACATACCTGAAAATTTCCTCTGCACACAGGGATAGAGGAATAACTATGCATTTCCAATCTGAATTTAAATTTACTGTCTCTCTTGCAGGAGGCACTGTATGCAGCTTCCTGAGAGATCATGGAATTGGTAGCAATGTGACAGCACCATGTCTTACACTTTAGAGCTACCTACTTCCAACACTACTGCAAAACTACTGTAACTTTCAACAACTTTTGACTGCCACATTAACTCACCAACTGTTGCATGGTTAAATTCAGCACTGCCTTGGAAAATTAGAGAGTACTCACACCTACAACAAAATGCATAGAAAGAAGGCAGGCAGTCTTCCCACTTACGCTGCCTAAATGGGACTTTCCAGAATGAGAGATAAATGCAATCTTTGTCAGGAAAAGTCTGGAACTGGTGCCTTCCTGGAAAGGATCCATCTTTTCCATGTCATGGAGGAAAGCCCTCAAGCTAGTGAAGCACCTTTTTTCTACTTCTTGAAGTACCTTCCAAGTTTCATTGCTTTATAAGAAGAAAAAAAAATAGGCAACTTTCTCTTGCTTGTGTTCCTCAGAAAAAAATGGCAGCTTGTCAAGTAATAACTGAATGGAAGAATAAAATAAAATAAATATTTGAAAGAGCTGGGTCTGTCCTGCTGAAGCAGTTCTGTGCCCCACCACTGGAGCAGATGCCAGCAGCAGGTGAGGAGATTCCCCTTCTCCATCAGATCCACACCTGGCATTGTTCATCACCCATGCTGGGAATCCCCCATTGGGCAAAATTATCTGCTGTGAAGGAGTACTCCCCCTTGCAGCCAAGAGTCCCCTTCCTGCTCTCTGGATAACAGCAGAGATATTTTAATCCACACGTGATACTAAATGCCACATCCACCCTGGTCTACAGTCTCCACACGTACCAAATAAAATTGTCAAAGGGGTCTTAGGCCCTCAGTGGACAAGGGAATTAATGAGGGGAGAAAGATATCAGCCTTTGTCCAAAAGCCCTGAAAAAACAGTGAAGCCTTAATGAAAACATAGCAGCACCAGCAAGTGATCAGGACATCAAATTTGGCTTTGCTCTCAAACCACCCCTGCAGTACACTTGTTGGGTGCTCAAAGAGGAAAATGTAGATGAACAGTTGACTTACCTTGTTTTAGTGGTTTGTTTTGGGTATTTTTAAACATAGCTCTAACAGTTCTACTACGCTTTAAAAAAAATCTGGCTGTTCAAAGGGAGGCTTATATTCAATTTCATGGATCTCTAAGATGCAACGATGTAAGACTTCAACCACTGTACTTTACAAAAGGAAATCTTTCACTTGAGAACAGCAGGTCACATAATACAAGGAGTGAGACACAGAGCAGCTGCACTAAGCAACTGCAGGACTAAGGAGGACTCATCCCCAGACCCTCCGCACAGCAGCGGTGCTGTGACACGACCAGCGCCGAGCCGCCGAGCAGGACTCAGGCACCTGGTATGGTGATTTGTCCAGGGTCAGATCGAGTTTACAGCTGACAAGACACTGAGTTCATGTCTCCTGGCTCTCACACCTCTGTTGCTTTACACCTTGTGCAGTCCTTGAGAGAGGGCAGAGGCAGCCCATCTGCTCTTACAGGCAGCTGACAGGATAGGACAAACACACTTCTCTGTTCCTGGTCCAGACACTCATGAGTGTAAAAAGCAGGCAATTAAAACCACGTTTTCCCCTCTCAGCAATTTCAGGAACAGTCTTTTGCATATATCCAAGTTCATATGTTTAACATACAGTTTAGTTCCCTCAGAAACATGTCTCTAACAATAGCTTAGCATCTCCTTAGCACAATGTGCCCTTTACCTTTTGATGGCTGTTTGCTTGGAGTGGCCAGGTAGATTGGCCAGTATAAAGCAGGGATAATGAACAACAGTCCTTTTTCAACACAGCTGAAGAGTTCTTAATTTTCTACTTATTCAGCTGACACTTTGTGTCTTGCTAGAGCATGTCTATTTGTTTAACGTCCCAAACCAGGTTCTAATTTCTCTGCTGTGAAATAATAAACCTCAATAAGGAAATGATAAAGAAACACATGGTCTAAGAGCAACTCTGCCCAGCAGGCCTGCAGTGTGATGCTGCCCAGCCATAATTAACACTCAAAACATTGACATGCACATGCCAAACCCATGCAGTGTGGGATTAGCTGTACCTAATCCCTGCTGCTCCCTGCTCTGCTGTACAGCAGCTGCAACAAAAGCATGGGCTCCTGGTCTGCTAGTGAGAAACTCTCCAGTGTCTTTCCCACAGTCCCTATACTTCCGTGCCCTCAACATCTTCTTACAACTATTTTCCTATCTCCTGCTTCTTTGGACCTGCTTTTAGTGTATTTAGTCTTTTATGGCACTTAACCTTTGTTCCCCACGTTCCAGTCTATTTTCCTGTAACTTACCCTTAGGTTCACTAAAAAGTGAGATGCTTTCCCTGCTCGAGGTTCTCAAACAGCCAGAACTCTGATGACTTCTCGTACCATTGATGGTTGAACTAAGATCCATTTATGGTTCCTGAGGTGAGGTAACCCTCCCAGTGCTTCCTCTTCCTGCAGCTCATCAGCCCCTCCACCTCCTTTTGGCTGTCCCACTCAGGCAAGGAAAAATCTTACAGCAGTCTGTGCAATTCCACCAAAAACTGGCAAGTGTCGTCTTTCTGCTTTGTCATTTCATAAATGGCACTATCATATAGTGCTTCTATGTGCCTGACATACTAATAGCACAGCTAATTATTCTAGATCGCTTCAGCCAGACCCCACCAACCCTCCCCCCACTTTACTTAATGAATTAATCTGAAATTCATGTTAGAGCTTCTGGTATGAAGCACTTTTGCAAGTGGGAACACTGAACAAGCCACTTATTAATAAGGAATAAGTACTTGCAATAGTTATTCTTAATGAAAAATGGAAGGTGGTAGTGGTAGGAATACTCAAGAGCTAATAATAGTGGGTTTAAATTACAGCAAAGAATATTTTAAAAAAGATATCAGGAAAGGTTTTTTAATGCTCAAGGTAGTAACAGACTTGGACTGACTTCTCAAAGAGTCTGTGGAGTACCACTGCTGACGGTTTAGCATTACAAGGTTAGACAAATATCTGTTTCACAAATGATCCTGCCCTGAGGGAAGGGCAGACTTCGATGCTTCCTGGAAAATCTTTCCATCTGAATTTTTTGTGGGTTTCTGTGTTCTGCTCTGGCAGCAACAGTGGGATGGATGTGGCAGTGGCTACAACCTGCTGCAGACAGCCACCTGCGAGCCCCACTGCCTCAGCTCCTGCTCTCACCAGAGCCTCTCCCGCTATCACAGAGGTGTGTCTCCTGTAAAAGCCTGAGCCATGGTCAAGAGCTATTTTACCACAGCCCTACAAAGTAGGCAACACAACAGCTTAGCAAAGAGGTGGTGGTGCCTTAAAACCAACTCCTGAGTGAGGTTTGAGCAAGGCAAGGCAAGACCTGCCAGCCATCCCTCAGACAAGTCTATCTGCTGAGATAGTAAAAGCCCTGGAATGTAGGCTAAGCAACATTGACACAAAAAATGTACAGAAAAGCCGCATGTTTGCAGACTGTTAACGATGTGGACTGGCAGTGGGGTTCCTGGCTAGTCTCTGCTGGCTATTCCTAATCTCACCAATACAGGTATGCACTGGAGCTAAGTTTCACCAGCGAACTTTCAGCCCCTCTGTGTGAGCTGTCTCTTCCCTGTGCTGTAACCACATCTGAAACAACTACACAGCTTTTCCATCACACATATCCTAAAGTAGCCACAGGATTGTCCAAGAACAACAGGACAATTTTAGTGGGCATCTTTTGTTTCACCTTTTTGTTTGTTTGTTTGTTTGTTTTGAGTTTGGGCTGTTTGGGTTTTTTAAAAATAGCAATGTTATCAACTGCTAAGAGCTGGAGAGAAACAAGTGCACTCTACACAATTACAGAGGGAGTGGATGGTTGGAAGTGACACAAAGAACGGGGGGCCTTCATGCAGGCAGGCACTCTTTTGAAAGCCTGATGTGGAATGTTTGTTCTGCTCAGAGAAAATCCATTCCCCCATACTGTGCCATGCCCACTCACTTTAAATTAAAAGACTTCCAACATTATCCATCTACTCTTTCTAGTCTCTGCTGTAGGACCGGGTACATAACTTCTTCACGGGAAGCACATTAGATTCCAGACACTCTGTAAAACAATTTTTATCTTCCTGTAGGAATTTACCTCCCAGTTGCTTTCTACCAGGACTGTCTCCAACACACTAATGAATAATACTTTAATCTGCGCATTAAAAGCATGATTCACCACAGCTTTTTCTCACCACTCAACTAACACAAGTGACAAAGCATTGGTGTTGATCCCAGTAAAAGAGCATTTTTAAATGGTGCAAGGCAAAAAGAGAAATGAGCTCAGTTTCCACTATGTTCTTATATCTCCTGAGACAAGGATTGTTTCTGTGCCACCTTTTGCACAACTAAAAGACCACTGAGTAAATCAGCCTTCTGCAGTCAGAGGGCAGGACAGCTACCATATGTATATAAGGCATAAAAATAACAGGTTTAAGATCCTAAGGCACTGACACCACAATCTTCAACTCCTGCTGCTGCAGAGAGCCTGTGGAAGTGCAGCAGGGAGAGGAACTGCAAGGACAATGCACCACTGACTTGACACAGCCTGGGCCCCAGCATTACCACCTCAGCTCTTTCCAAGTTTGTCTGCTGATGAAAGACAGACATATTGTCCCTGTCATTTGCTCCTCTGTCACTCCCTCCAGAACAGTGCAGGCCCTGCTCCCCAAAGGGGACAAGCTGCCATGGCATCACTGACCTCTGCTTCTGAGAGCTACTGACCTGACCTACTTTCCCCTGCAGGATAGACTAAAGCACCCTCAACACAGATGCAGATTAACATGAATTCAGAAAAAAATCCAGTTACCACCTCCTCACTACAAACACAGCCTTGTGGATACTATTAGCACTATTTTTTTTTCTATGGGAAATGCACTACTGATCAATGCAGTATGTGCTATTTTGTAAGAAAATGAGTAATTGGATGAATTACATACAGAAGGTCCTTCTGCTGACCCTATCCTTCATCCATTCCTTCTCCTCTGAATAAATTCTGCCTGCCAACTTAGGAGTGAGCTAGTGAAAGATCTCATAGCCAGAATAAGATTCATATTTAGATATTTATCTTCAAGTAAGGCCTTCTCAATTCATTAAAAAAATATTCAGGGTTAAGTCTCCTCCTCTCCTTAATTCAAGTCAGATCTTTCAGCCCAAACTGGGCATGGGGATGTACCAGGAGAAGGAAAAGATGGTCAAATCCAACACTCAGATACTTTATCGCTCTTATCATAGTAAAGCTTTATATGCAGGCACTGAGGGTCCTAAATTAAATGTCAAATACTATCTGGCACCAGGAATATGAAGTATAGTCACCTACAGGGAAAAGGAGCCTGACAGCTTTGGTCTGCTTGTCAAAACAGCAGTCATCTCATTCAGCTCTTCAGGCAAAAGAACCACAATTTTCAAAACCAGAAGTTACCAGAATTAACTCACTGATTGCTGCCAAAAAGAGGTGTTGATGATGGTAGAGAGTAAGAACAATTTTTTAATCCTACTCAGATGTTGAAAAGATTAATTTCTCCACTGAAAACACTGAAAATGTAGAGATATCTTCGATTTTTTTTAAATTTTTTTTTTAAACTTGAGGTTGAAGCAAGGTAATTAAATCTTCTCCTCTTTTGGCTTGCCTGTGTCCTCCTCACCAGTTAAACAAAAGAAATGCCCCGAGCTTACTTCCATCTCAGCCAACCCAGCTGCCTTTTTGAACAGGCTCCAGAAAGCTTGCCAGCTGAAGTTTATGAAGTCTAGTTAATTGCTTCAGCATATTGATTTCATGTTTGTATGAGGAAATGTATAATTGGAGGCACCCCTAGCTGGTTAGTCCTACAATGGCTGGCACCACAGCACAGCCACGCTGCAAACCTTGCTCAGTGGAGGAAGAAGTGGAGTGCTCTAACACAGCAACTACTCCTGTGTCTAGAGCCACAAAACCCCCCAAACTTCCCAAAGCCTACAGCATTGCTGCAAAGACACATTACTGAGCATTGCTGATAATCATCAAGGTTTTAGAAAATGTTGCACCAAAGAGAAATTTTGCTTTTGGAAAAGCAGAATAATTTAGATAGCAATAACTTTTCCTGATTCTTCACCAAGTGACATTCTGTGCCCCCACAAACCAGGAATGCAGCCCTCCCTGTGTATGGGGAGGAGGACAACAACTGCAAGCCAGAGGAGGACACAGAGAAAACAGCAGGTCCCAGCTGGCACAAGTGGGCACACCTGCGTGGCTAAACACATGATGGAAAAATCTGGCTCCCTGATGCATCAAATTGATTTTAAGTGGGGTGTAAACCTGGGTTTGGGATGTGAGACTTAGGCATACCAGGAAACAGCTATGGTGTATGGCATGCCTGACTTGGGGAAAAATATCCATGGAGAGAGCTGTATCCTGGTCATACTGAAACACCATGGCCACGCTTGAATGTGCAAAGCCCAGGAAGGAGAGTAACATTCAAGGCACAAGCAAAGAGAGACACAAATTAATTCTTGACGTTTCTTAATGAAAACAAGTCTTTCCCCACTCTTGCACAAGTACAAACTCGGAACTTGCTGAAGTCAAGCACAAATATGTCAGCTGCAGGAGGAAATGGAAGAGTGGATGAAAACATTGAAGTAGAAAATAATGCAAGCATCTGCTATGAAAGTTGTGTTTGGGTGCTCAGATGCTTAAGCAACCTTTCTTCTCCCAGCTCACCACAGAAAGTGCTAAAAAGGCTCTTTCCGGGATGAAGATTTGCAATGTCTGCAGACAAGAACTCAACATGCTGAACTTCAGAAGGGATGAGGGACCCACTCTGCCCCACAGTCATGAGGCAAAACTGCTGGCTTTCACAGCTCTTTAATTAAAGAAATAAAAGGCAATTTGGAGTATTTTGGGAGATGTTGGAATCCATCCAAGTTGTAGAAGAGAAAGGAAAAGCCATGAGATTTGTAGGAGACAAAATCATAAATCTTCCTCTACACTTTGCAGAGATCTAACATTAATGCTAAAAATAACTACAGCACCTGCGGGGTCTCAGCATTTGGCTTAATCAAATCTTACGGAGTTGTGGGGGGAAGCAGCAGAGGAACAAAGGGTGGAAGGATTTCAGGACCTGAACGTACCAACAAGGACACAAGGACAAGGCGTCCAGAGAACAAGTGTCCGTTTGTTCCTGGCTGGGGCAGATGTTCCATAAGGATTACAGCAGGAGAAGGAAGGGGAAAAAAATCAGACAGGCGCAGAAGCACATTGAGAAATGGGTCAGGCTAGAGCAGAGCTGTCAGCCTTCCCCAACCATAGTATTAAAGTTTAATTAGTCTGAGATCTCTCATTAAGGTCCATGAGCCAGGATAACCTATCTAGGAGCAACATGTTTTCAGACACGACCTTCCTCCATGGCCTTTCAGATGCCTAGCTTTGGTTTGCAACTGTTGTACCACTTCTACACTTGACGCAAACTTCACAAGCACTGAAATATGAGACTCAGCAGTTCTAAAGGGCAGAAACCACCATTGTGCTCCACAGGAAAATAGGTGCTGAGTCCTAGAGATGGGAAAGACCTATTGGGGTAACTGGCCTAGTCTCACTCTAGTCTCTGGTTTATGCTACTATTTTATCCTGTTCGATTTTTCTCAAAGTAAGGCAGCTAAGCTTCTGGTGTCTTTCTGGAAGGAAATTACTTACTTTGAGGTTTGGGACTTTTTTTTTGTAATGTGTGATCCTTATTTGTTTTTCCTTAAAGTCATGAAAATCGTGTACCAAATACTGTAATCTCAAGCCTACCAATATGCTTTATTCAACAGATATGTTGGGGACTAGGAAGCACCTCTCTTCTTTTAGGGTTGTTTATAAAATGGTACTACTAGATGGTGGCTTTGACCTCCAGCTTCCTCTCCCCTGATGCCTCAGTGGAAGGTCCAAAGCCACATCATTTGATACTTCCACTTTCGGATTTTGGTTAGCAAATTAGGATTTACACTAACTGTAACTATTGGTGGCTGATGCTCCAAAGTCAGATAGAGGATTCAGTACTCCAGTACGTTCCTATTTACAAAAAGACCTTACGGAATGATTTGTCACATTTGCCCCTCCTGATCACGTTAGCACTAGCATGTTTTCTGACACTGCATGAAGAGCTAAGAACAGCTTTGAGTTCTCTGTGATCCTCCAGTGTGACCTTAATTATAGCCTGGTAAGGTCTGGACCTTTCATGTGATGCTTGTTCAAAGCCATTTTATAATGAAATTTAGCCATTAAGGCAAACATTGGGGTATAAGTTCATTAAGTATTTGTCTGCAGTTCAGAGAAAAATGAACAAACAAAACACAAACCAACAAACCTCAAAAACCCATTACATGTTCATAGTCAGAAAATTGAGGGTGAAAATACAACTTACTACTAGGCACACTAGAAGGCTGCTTTCTGAGTTTTTTTGATTGGCAGGCTTAATTAGAGTTTAATGCAATGTTCAGATAGGCATTAACAATACACTGCACTTAGATCAAGGAGAATGAAAGGCAGCAGCAAGCAAGCGAATGCTCAAACAAGCAATCATTTCTGTAACTTACTTTTGGGTCTGTGAACTTGAACTTTAGCCTTCCCACCATCTCCAGCCTGAACAGGTTCCACACAACAGGCTCTGTTCTGTCAGGATGGGGAGCAGAGGTCACGAGACAGCACTCATTTCAACTCTACAAAGCACAACAAAGATTCTCAGTAAACAATAGGAGGCAGCAATTTTTTCAGCTTCTTTTATCAGCCAAGTTGCAGCAAAACTATGAATACATTAGCCTGCCCTTGTGGGACTGCTTTTGTTCAGTCAAAAGGACCAAGAAAGAATGGGAAAAAAATGAAAGAATGCATGAATTGGCAAAAGAAAAAAAAAAAAGGAGGGAAGAATAGCTGCCAAGTGAACTGGGAAGCCTTCTAGAAAGAAAATTAAATGTAATTGCACAGACAATTCTTTTTTCTCATGGCTTTTTTGCATCCTTGTTAATGAAGCTGGGCTATGAGAGATGCTCCTGGATGCTCCACTGCCACCAACAAAGTCAGTGGCTCAGGAGTTTGTGGGGGGAACTCATTTCTTGCATGCACAGGTGTTAAATTTGCTTTTCTAGGGTGCATATTGAGTGCCTGATAAATTAATACTCTGAATATCTATTTTGATTTATTTATAAATGGGAATGTAGAGAGATTTTAAAAGTACTAATTAAGGAAGGAATCAAGGATTCATGCTTCAGGAGAGAAAATGTAAAGTGTGAAGCACTTTAGGAATACCTGAAATATTTGTTTAATTTGCTTCAACAACTCCCTGCAAAAAAATGGCTGCTCTTATTTGAGAGGCAGCAGCTTGCTGGCAAATGAAAGAGTTGAGGCAACATCTAATGGAACTGTTTTCCAGGAGCATTTTCTGATTTCATCTACAGCATTTAACAGAACAGAATCCAAAAATGTCCTGACACCTTGCTAGAGGGAGGCTTAGATAACTAAACCTTGATTCAAATGCTGACTTCCAAAATGTCGATCCTCAACTCCCATCTAATCCTAAAGACATTTTAGTGTCTACCAACAAAATGCTCTAGATATTAATTTTCCCTCCTCTAGCAAGGAGACTGCGTAAGTCTCAGAGACCAAAGAGCCTGGCAGCAGCCTTGCACATTGTTTCCCATCTAATTCATCCACTGAGGCATTATTTTGCCTTTGCCACAGGCAGGCCACATGTAAAACAAATGTAAACAATGCTTTCATGATCGCCTTTCTTTCACAGCCATCACCATTCCAACAAGGGTCAGGCTCAGTGATGCTGTCTGTTTGACAGACCTGAAGCCAAGTCCTTTCAAGAGAAGTGATCCAGCCCTTGGTCTGCTGGCCCTTCTGAGGCAGGACTCAGTATCTCAGTATCTCCTCCTCTCTGCACAAATAATTAGTTGGAATAGAAAAAAGGGAAGATTGGTCGCTGTATTTCCCAAGATGAAACAGGTGTTCTCCTTGGCAGGGAAGACAAAGGATAAAGCTTAAACTATATATTTCTCCTAAGCATCTGTCGACCTCATGGATCCACATTCTGGGTTTCCTAAATCACCCTCTCAGGCAGTAACTCTTCTCACACATAACAGGGGAAGCTTAGGCCCTAAATCAGATGAACATTTGGTATTACAGTAGTTGCCTAATAACTCCAAAGCTGGGAGGTGTGACACTTAAGTTAAGGTTCCTTGCCAAATGTAGCCCCTCACAGATACCACTCTTGACAAACTCCCTCTTGTTCACACACTGAAGAGCAGGAAGAATGCTGGAGGTCCTCTTTGTGTTTCTGCCCAGTAATCCAGACCACATATTAACAAGACTACTGGATTTTTATATCAACATGCTGCTATTTTTGCTTTATCCTTCCACCATGGCCCACCAGGAACAAGAAACTGCTACACCAAACAGGCATCATCTGCTATCAGGCACTTTGGTTCTCACCTCCACTCCCAATGGAAACAAAGAAGTGGTGTAGATGCCATAGCTACCCATGGTTTCAACCTTCCAGGGGCATATTACAGCACAGATGAGGGTAATCAATGCTGGTACAGAAGCTTTCCAAAGTGAGTGTGGGGCAAAGACCAGGCTAAGCTAACTGTACCACCGGAGACAATGAGAGGCAGGAGAGGAGATCACCTCCCAAGGGTACTGATGGCTTCCAATAACAGAACCAACAATCTGGGTTTTTTTGGATTCACCTTGTTTAACACTAACAGAATTCCTTCTGATAAGGTGAATGCCCCCTTGCCATACCACCAGTTACCATTACCTCAAGACTTTTTGACTTCATGGTACTCATCCCACTTCTGAAAAGCCCTTCTGAACTTCATTTACCTGACAGTCACAAAACAAAATAAAACCCCATTTCACATGTATTTGGGGTTTGGTGCATGGAAATGAATTAATTTCCCCTGATCCTCACCCGCCTTTCTCACCCTAAGTGTCATGATGCTTCTGGAGTGCCAATCACTACACTTCCTAGGTACTGTATCCTCCACTTTGGACAGCACAATAATCTCTTGAGCAATCAGCTTGTGACATAACAAGCATAAATAGCAGCAAGAGATAAAAATCAGAAGCCACAATGTTTTCACACAGGTGCCCCAAGCTGCCTGCAAAGGAAACCATAAACTTCTAACAGATGGTATGCCAGCAGGATGGCTTCCAAATAGATACCCTTTTTTCCAAGCAGCATTGGTGTCAAGTATCCTGAGGGACTGGCAATACTCAAGATGGAAGGCAGAATGATTTAAATGAGCCAAGAAGCATCCCAATAGTCCATTAACATCCCCGTGAAGTGACTGATAGAGGGAGAAAACATGAACATTTTTCCTTTTCTCAAGAGACACTGCAGACACTGAGCATGAAATCAGAGAGATTCATGTACAAGTTCCACCTGACTCCAGCTTCAGCTGTGACCTGGCTCCACTTTGGCAGCTCCACAGCTCTGACCACTGATCAGCATGAGGCGATGTTGCGGTGAGCCACGGCTCCCGTCATGGTGTTCTGGAACCCATTGGACAAAAAGTCCAATGGTTCAACACCTCTGAGGTCCAGGAACCATAAAATGGCCGCCCGCCCTAACAGGGCTGCCCTCAGGCAGCTTGGCGGGAAACATCGTTGGCCGTGGCGGGAAAGACGTGCCACCGAGCGTGTAGGCAATGGCCGCCACATCCACCTCCCCCGGCTACGTCAGTGTTCTCCCACTGGTTCACGTACTCTCTCCCTGCCTACCCCGATCCCCGTTGGATATGCTGTGTTTGCCCCTGCTTCTGTTACGCCCCTGTCCATGTTATCACTGGTTGTTTTGTGGGAACCCTGCCCTGACCAAGGGGATATAAAATCCCCTGACAGGGGCTCCCTGTGGGCTTTTCTTGGTGTTCCTCTTTGTGTTCCTTCCCTCTCCAATAAACCCGTTCCTGGTTCATCAAGAAGCCTCTCTTGCTACTTCTTCTCCCTGCGCGCCCTTTCTAGCAGTGGTTGAGGCAAGCCTCGTCTGAGATCTCGCTCATCCTCCCGCGCCCGGTCGGCGTCCGTCCTCTGCCGTAGCAGTAGGCGAAGAGACTGCCCGGTGCTTGACCTGGGAGAGCCAGCCATCGGTCAACACCCCGGCAAGGCACCCTCTGCACCCATGGTTTCCCTTGCTCTAAGGCTCTTCTGCAAGATGAGATGCTGTCCCAGCGGGTTTGCATTACTGTTCTCTCTGAAGGAAGCATTCATAAACTAGTAAGTTGGCACAATGACAACATACAGGGGCACTTCTTTGCTGGGACAGGAGGTGAGTCCTTTAGGCTTACGCACACACATTGCAGACATTGTGATCTACTCCAGTGCTAAAAAATGTTAGCCATTAAAGCCTTTCCAGCACAGACAAATCCATCTTATTTGGCCTCCACCTGACCCACCCTCACTCCACACAGCAGGACGCCCACCAACACATAGATGTGGATGCTGTCCTGCAGAGCACTTCTAGCTCATTACAATTTTGCCTGTGTGAGTGGCCTGAGCCACAGCCCATCTCACACAGATGGTGCAGCCAGGCACCAATTGCCTGGGAAGGTGTCAGAGGACACATGATGAACACGAGCTTGCAAACTCATTTCAAGAAAAATGGTACTCCAAGGAAATTAAAGCTTTAGCTAGCAACTATTTATCTTGTCGGTAATGGAGATCTGTGGACAATGATTAAATTTGGGTAAATATAAATCAGTAACACTCAATTAATTTAACCTGTGTACTTTATAAGTAAGTGTCAGCATGGATCAAAGGCAGATTATGAACAACTTCCAGGGAGCATGGAGGGCATGCAGTGACAGAAAGGACTGTCAGTAATCTTACTGCAACACCAAGCCAGCCGGAGGTCACTTTGTTCCAAACCAGACTACAGAAAAGGCTTTAAGAAGGAGAGGCTTCTCAAAGGCTCTGGCATTCTTTTAGCAGTAGCTTGAACCAAAGAACAAAATATAACAAGGGAACCTTCCCTCCTCTAAAAAAAAAAACCCCAAAAAACCTCAACCCAACCCCATGTTTCTCCCTGATTTTCTGGAGTTCTTGGTTTGCTTAATGTCTAAAAGCAAACATGGACAAACAAAAACACCCACAGCTATACAGAAACCTTACTTGTATGAACAGGTCTGTGGTGTGACACCTCCTTTAGAAATAAGGAAAAGCTGTGATCTTCAGGAGTAACCTGAAGCATTAAGGAAAGACCACAGCCTACTCCCTAGATGAAGACTTCATATTATATTTCTTTCATTCCCCTAGATAACAGACCTTATTTCTCAAAAAAACTTTAATATGCCTAATTTCCACTAGAGTCACAATGGACCGTGGGCACAAAACAGGAGCTGTTCTTATAAATCCTGAAGACTCAAATCACAATTTTACATACAAAATATGTTAAGTAATAACAGCATGTTTTTTACACCATGATTTAATCTAGCACTTGGAAAAAAACCCCTCACCATTAGCCTTTTTGATAACCCTGCCAGCTGAGGCAACACGTTTGGTGTATGCACTACCCATAGTAATCATCACATGGCAGCAGCCGCCCGTTACGGTTGGAAGAAACTTGAAGGCTTGAGGATTGATATTTTGCTAACAGACCACCCTGAACCACTCCATTCCCCTCCCTCACTAGCACTGGATTGAGGAGGAACTTCCCAAAGCATCCAGCAGTGAAGGAACATGGGAGAACACAGGGAGTGCTAGCTTCTTCCACTGACTGTTTTGTCTGTAATGAACAACATGACTGTCAGCTGAGTAATGAAATTCCAATCCCTGGAGCTTCATCCAAGTATCCACCCTGCACATGTCTAGTTAGTAGTTTAAAAGCCTCCCACTGCCTTGCCCTTTTATTTGACTTCCAGGAAAGCAGCCATCAAGCAGCTTCTTGGGAAACATTACAGAGGTACCCACTGGGTTTATGAGGGCACCCTGCGCCAGCAGGTTCCTGGAACAGGCCTCAAGCTGCCTGACAGGGCAGGCCTGCAGGCTCAGCCGCTCCAGGAGTGACATGGCAGTGGGCTGGTGGTGCTCAGGAGAGGCCGGCTGGGTGGCAGAGACATCCAGGAAATCACGCTGATGGTTATCAAGGTCCACGTGCACAAATATGTTACGCCAGGAGCTCCCAGCTGCTTCCCTCACGGAAGGCACCCATTGCCATCGACGGTGACATCTTCTCTCCCTCACAGGCCGACGCTCTGCCTCAGACACCCCTCGCTCAGGGCCACGGGGCACTGCAGTCCCCCACGCCTGGCGCTCCCACTGCAGCGCAGGGCCAGGGCGGCCCTCCAGGCCTTACACCAGGAATGCTGCCTGCTGGGATCAGTGGGCAGAGTTTGTGGCGAGTCCATGGCCCGGCAGAGCCCGACATCCCCAAAAATTGCACTCTGGGAGCCCAAACACGCGGCGTTCTGCAGTGCACGCACCGACACCCAGTCGCGTCCACACAGAGACTCCTCAGGGACAGCAAACCCGCTCTGCACCACCAGGGACTTGCTGTGGCTTAGGAACAAGCAATTATCGTTAATCTTGTTGTTAATTATCACTGCAATTGGCATGGCTTTTATCAGTGATGTCTGGCCTGAACATCAGGCAGTGTAGCAACATGCACTGTTAAGTCCTTTATTATTTATTTAGGGTAAGTTCCTGCTGCAGCACCGCTACCCGGTTTGCTTCAATTTGCTTCTTACTGCTGATTATTGTGCCCTCTAGTTTTGTTGCACATCAGGGAATGAGGATGGTGCATTCTCTGATGGCAAAATCCATCAAGGAAAACTCTAGGGGAAAACCAGTCCTTAGCGGTGCCCTTTTTTATTGCACTAAATGAAGGCTACACTGATGCTTTTAGCTGTGCCACAGCTTTTCTGTGGAGTTGCTTGTTTCATGACAGCTGAGCTCAGGCATTTTATTCAGCAAGCTCCTTGGGCAGAGCTGAAACAGCAGTGTCTGCCATGTGTTTCACCTCCTCGTCTTACACAGGTGAACGTGGCCAGAGCTCGCTCCCACGCCAGCCACAGCAGCCAAATATACTGACAAAGGACACAGAGGCACCTTCCCACACGTGTGAGGGGAGCACTCAAGACAGGAACTGTGCTGTGGCTCTGGAGGGGGACATGAGTGCAGGTGACTGCAAATGACGATGCTAAAGTGTTTAAAGTGATTTGTAGAGATGGAGGCAGCCCTGAGCTGTCTCCAGTGCAAAGTACAGTGGCTGCGCTTTCCTGGGAGTGGGCCTTGGATTTGAATCCAGAGCTGCAGGGGTGCAAACCTTACGCCTGTAAGCTTTTATCTGCTTGGTTTCATACAAAATTGCATTTCCAGTCAAATGCCACCCAGACCTCAATTTTAGCAGTGTCCCTGGATGTAGATGTCCCATGGAGAGATGGCTGTGGGACATATGGGGACGTGAGCATTGTCCTCTGTCCCTCTCTATTTTGTAATGTAATGGACTACTGCATCTCCTTGGCACGGTCCTGAGGGGCTTTAGAAATTAGGCTTGTCTAGAAAGAAGTTGAAGGCCCTAGAGAGCTGTCTGATGAAGAACAAGCGAGTTTTTATGTGCTCTAAACCCTCCTACCCAATTTCTCTGCTGCTGCCAGGCAGTCCACCCCTTTCAGCACACATTAGCGAACATCACAAGCCTATTGGAAAAAGTGCTGGAAATGAAAAATGAAATGTACTCTATTTAGTCTTCAATTAAGGAAGAAGAGTTTACTCCATCTCTCTAGGGCAACAAAAAACTGGAGCAGAGTGTTAGGTTCATTGAACATTAATGATCTTTTTCTATTATGCTAAATTATTGTTTCCTTAGCCAGTGATCAAATACAATAGCTTTATTAAAACCCTTTTCAGTAAGAAAAAAGAAAGTGCCTTTCTGCAGCAGTGGCTCTTATGAATGACAAAGGAGCAAGGGCCCTACAACGGGGTGATTGTTGGAAACAAGGGAAACAGTGGTCCCTGCTGCTTCTGCAAATGCCCTCACCTTCCTCTGCCCCCATAACAGAGACATTGAGCTGCCTGAATGAGAAGCTAATTTCAGCTTGGTGTTCACCTCTGGTCTCCTCCGCTGTGAACCAGGCACTGCTGAGCAGGGCTCTGGTGGTGCTCTGCCCACGAGTACTCAGAGCTTGCCCAGCAATAAAAAATATAACCCCCCCGAAAAGGCATTTAACACATGACCCAGGCTGGAGGAACACGTGTGCTTACAGCAACGAAGAACAAGTGCAGGCTGTAAGAATGCAATCTTGTGGGGAAAAAATTAATCTGAAGTAAAATGAGTCAATTTTGGTACAAGTCTGTGCAGGCAAGGCTACACTCTTTAGACAAAATTAAATAAAACAATTTTAGTGGAGTTCTGTGGAGGCCACAGTCCAACGTAATTGCAATGGAAAATTGATGTTAAGTATGCTGCTTCTGAAAGGAAAGGGTATGAAGCCATGGCAAAAACAATAGATATAAAAAAATAAGGTTGAAATTAAGTTAGGGAAACATTGTAAACCACTTTTGAAATGTATTTATTTATACCACAGCCCAACTGTGTCCCTCTCTGGCATGATAACACTCTTGTGAGATGATTGCCTCTTACAGCCCCTCAACACTACTCCGTGTACTGTTCATAGAAACCAGGTGCTTGCTCTCATCTGCTGCAAGAGAAAAACACAGCAGCAGAGGTGGTGTCTCCAGAAGTCCCTGAGCCATGAGTGGCAGTGTGTTCCACACTCCCTACCTGCTTGCCCTAGCTGGATGAGCAGCTTGACCCTGCCGGGGTATTCAGCAGCTGGGGATCCTCTGGCAGCACTCGCAGACATCCACCTTCACAGCACTCTCCCATGGCATTTAAAACACCATTGCTACTCCATCTGTGGCATACACACCAAATTTCTTATCTGGGACACAGCTAAAATCTGAGTGTGTTTGGGGGGGGAAATGGGAATGAACCATGTCACTGGCGTGGTGGGAACGCATGGAGGAGGAGAGGGAGTGCTGGCAGAGGAATGCTGCCGAGCACATGGGGAACAAGTCCAGCAGCTTCCCCAGGGGGCACGAGTTGCTTTATTTCACCAGGATACTTCTGAGCTATGGGAACTGCAATTTTAAAGTAGTTTCTTCCTGCCCCAATCTGTCTCTGTCTGGGAATCCATGCCATAGTGCCCTCTGATGTAAAATATTCTGCTTGAAGTCTACCTGGAAAAGGGGAGGATCAATAGGCTCTCAGTTTTGCATCCATGGCAACACATACTTTACATATCATTTCAAACTGAACAAAGGAAAATTAAAGACTTGGGGTTTCAGGGAAGGAGGGGAGGGAAGGGAACAGGCTTTGCCTCCAGGTGCAAACCTGTCATATTGAATCCTTAATGCAGTGAACTTAAGAAAAGTGTTGATAGAGCAAAACTTGAGGCTCTGTGAGGAGAATATGAATGCCAGATTTATTTCAGCTGACAGTACTCACAGTCTAATGCAAACTAACAGAGTCATCAACAGCTCTCAACAGACAAACATTCAAACAAGTTAGTCTCAAAAAGTAATTACAGGAAAAAAACACCCAATACTCACTCAAAAAAAACCCCACCAAAAAAAACCCAAAACAAAACAAAAATCCCTCATAAACAAACAAAATCACAACAAAACAACAACATAAAAACCTACCAAGCATTATCAAACATTTATATTTTGGATTAATAATATTCTAAACCTGATTCTGATCTGACTTCTACTGGCAGAAAGCTAGAAAATCAGTTTTCAAGCTGCAGTGGTTTAAATCAAAAGAAAGTCCTTCCTATGTTCCTGAACCCTGGAAATTTTTGCTAATATTAGGTGATATTTGTGATGATCTACAGAAGCCTCACCTATGTTTAGTGATTTAAATTCATTACTTTGTCTTAATAAAGGTTTTGGATTTTTTTCAAACCAAGTTATTCTGAAGTTGGGAACAGGGATTAAATTAGGTAGTCATCAGCATAAAATGGCCTGATTTTCTTCTGCTTTCTCCCTAGGGTTTTATTTACACAAATAGAGTATGAGTAAAATGCATAAAACTACACATTTCTTGTAAGGTTTAATTTTACAGTCATTATGATCCACACAAAGTGCAAATTCCTACACCAACAGCAAGGCAGTGGAAAAACCATTTCCTAGCTGAATGTCTATCCACATCCACATGAAAAAAGGGCACTGAAATCCCAAATCTGTTCAAGTCATTACCATGCCCCCTGTAAGTGAACATGCCTGTGCTAATACATGGCATTGCACTGACTCCTCCAATCACAAATTTTCAAACTTCAGCTTTAAAGCTCTGCTCTTCTAGGAACAACTTGGAATCAGGTGTGCTGTGGGGCTGTGCGTGCCCCTGCTGAGGCGAAGGAAACCCAAGTACGGTGTCAGGCCAGTGGTGGGTGGGAGTGGGCACTGCCTGCTACAAGAAGCCCAGAGGCAACCCCAGAGGGATGAGAGCATCACATTGGACAAACCACCGTGCAAGCTCCCACCTGCACATTGCAAGCCTGGCACTCCTGGGTCAACAGTACATAAAGAGGAAAAGCTTGACCTGAACGGCTTCACCAGCACAGAGCTTCTTCCTGGTCTCTTGTTAATAGTGTATCCAAAGATGCTCTGTCTGATTGCTAGCAAAGGCACGCACAAAGAGCACAGTCTTCGCAGAAAATGCATGCAGTTAATACAGCACTGCTGGGTAAAACCTCACAGATTTTATTGCATACTTGAAGGCTGTGCATTAAGCCATCTTTCTGGGGTCAGGATCCCAGAAGACTACAGATGTAGGCATGTGAGCCATTGATGCCACGTTTGTGCTCATTAAGAACAGAAAGATCTGGTCTAAATATGGGGGAAAGAGAAATAGTTCATCTGGATACTGAGGAGTACTTGCAGTTGGGTTATTCCATTGAATTCACATCACTGCCCTTCAAGGCATGTGTCACACAAGGACTCTGGGAGAAATATGAGACAGAGGTGTCACAGTTTTCTTTTACATGCAATTATGCAAGGATGAGGGTTCTATCTATAATTCCAGGACTGTATCAGCTTTTCTTTACCCTGAAGCCTGCCTGGCATTCTTAGGAAACAAGGGGAGCTCTTCGATGTGGCTGTTCTGCTCCATCAAGGGCAGCAACACGGCACTGGGCAGAGGTTCAGGGGAAGCGAAGCAGCAGGAACTTGTTCTGCTGGCTCCTGGCAGCAGCATGGGCAGCCTGAGACCAGCAGCTGCCAGCTCTGGGGAAGTGGGTCCCCAGAGGGGCCACGAACAAGGGCCCCTCCTGCCCATGGCAGATGGTGAAGGCTCCCGCCAGCAGCATTGAGAGCACCACTGAAGTGAGAGTGCTGCTGCCTGCACAGCATGGCTGGTAGGAAAAACCCTGTGCCCAAGTCTTGGCTGCACGGGTGCAAGGTTTGCCTTTGCTCACTTCCACCTTCAATGCAGTGCTTGCTGGAGCTCACCCATCACTGGCTGTGTTTCCTGCTAATTTAGGTGCTCTGGCTCTGCCAGTGCCATGCAACATCCTCTCATGGCTTCTCTATACCTGTTTTTCTCTCTGTAATGAGAGCAGTAAGACACATGCCACAAGAGCACTGTGATGCCTAACTCATCTTCATAAAATGCTTTGAATCCATCATGAAATGCTCTGCAAAAGTTCAAAGCACATCATCAATATTACCACAGTGTTTATTGTCTCTGAATGGTCCATGTCATTATCATTAAGCATGAATATTATTCTTTATTATGCATCCATGCTATATCTTACATTCTTGGCAGTTGTTCAGAGATGTTGGAAATGCTTTTCTTGTATATGCCCTTTCCTAACAATTTCAGGAAGATGTATGCACATCTGAAATGTTAGAAGTCAAAATTCTGTAATTTCTAATGCACAAAAGACTTCATCTGGCACACCTATATTTTTCAGCTATTATGCAAACGGAGAACTGAAATATTAACAAGCTTTGTGAGTAATTCATATCAGGCAGGATAATTTTTAAAGTTTTTCAGTGAGTATACTTCTCTTTCTGAGAAAGAATTCTCTTGATGACTCTGAACATACTGATAGTTGCTGGAATTGAAAGAAATGGATGGGTATCATTAAAATGACAGCAGATTGAAAAATTACAATGAGGAAAACACTTATTTGCATTTCAGCAGAAAAGAGCATGTCATATGTTCCTCACCGCCCTAGCTGGTGTTTCTGGGGCACCATGTGTGTGGGTAGGTCCTCCTAATTCAGAGTAGCAAAGAGGAGGGAGCATGACCCTGGGGCAGAAAGACTAGTCTGTGTATGGTATAACAGGTACCAGCACGTGTGAACATCAGTGACATCTGAGAGCTTGAAGCAAAGTGTGGACTGCAGCAAAAATGACCTGGACGGTAAAGAGAAGGAGCTGAGCAGTTTGAACAAAGTGAGGAGTCAGTACACTCCAGTTCTCTTTCCAGAAAATATGGATTTAAGCATTTTAAATGCCATCAGAACAGATGAGTCTGCTGAAGCATGTCCTGCTGGTTGGACTCTGCTGAGCCTCTTGCAGAAGCAGCCATCCCACCTCTATGTTTTGGCAGTGCCCCTATTCCAGCCTTTCCACTGGCAAGGACCGCAAACTTCAGCTGAGCAGCTCACAGCTGCAGCCTCGACTTGCAGGATGTCTCCCTTCTTCCTGATGGATCCTCCTACTTTTGATTCCCACCTCTGAGGTCAAACTGTCTCTCAGGAGCAGCCTTAGCTGCTGAAGTGCTGAGGATGATCCTGGCAGGGAAAAGCACCAAGTCTGGAGCAAGAAGGTACCTTGCATTAGCAAATTTACAGAAACATCATTTTTTTTGCCCCTTAGTACCTGCTAGAGATTGTGTGTTGGGTTTCCCTCTTGTGTAGGAAGAGAGCTGTGCCTGTGCCAGTTCCTGGGCCCCAGCACAGCTGGCAATGCGGCCAGCCAGAGCACAGAGCCATGACATGGTGCTGTTGCAGACAGGGTGACTGCTCCTGGAGGAGCCCAGCTCCACCCTCTGCACCAGCTGCCACTCTGCTGACACAGGATTACACTGGGGTTAGCACAGACATTGCAGCTTCATGGGCCACCTGTTTTGATCCTGCCTGAATTTGCTTTGGCTTGCTCTGTGGCTTAAACATCTATTTTCAACTGAAGAGAGGAGGAGGCAAAGGAGGAGGAAGGGAGATGGTTTTGGTGGGGCTGATCTGAGGGTTTTCTTCTCCCAGTGAGAAACAGAGCCTATCTAACACTTGAATTCACTAGTGTCACAATTCCCACCAATTTCTGATGCTGCATACGCGTCCGTGATCTACATACTAACCCAAACTCTCCATACACTCACAAAGCATCAGTACATCACCATGAAGCAACCAAGCCTTAGATCCATACTTCAGTAAGTAGCCTACCTGTACTATGCCTCTTTGATCAGAGACAACCTTCCTGATGTCACCAAAAGCACTGCTAAGACAGATGGGAGTGCTGTGCTGTTTAATCGGAAATAGAAGTTGTCACATGAAGCAGTTGTCTCCTCTGCATTCAGCATAAAGGAGCTAAACCTGACAGTCTGAAAGAGGAAAAAAATTGTAGCCTCTTTGTTAAGATTCACAAGGAAAAAATCCTAAATATTGTCTTTTATAAAATACGTGATTAATTTTAATTATTTGTATGGGTATAGCTTCATTTCAAGGAATACCAATTGTAGTTACTGCACTGCCCTGATTGTGTAGGAAAGGTCTAGGAAATGAAACTGCCTGGAGACTCCTTATTGACAAAAAGTGCCTTGTTTATGTGCTTTGACTGGGAGGAGCAACATACTGGGAGGAGTAAAATAACTATCTGGACTATTCACTGATAAGTGAATTACATTTCTTATTTAATCACCTGAAGCACTAATAGAAACCTAAAGAGGGGAAATTATATCATTTTTTTCTTAAAGAAGACTGTCTCCTTCCCTGGAGATATTCAAAAGCTGGACACAATCCTGAGTAACATGCTCTAGAGGACCCCGCTTGAGCAGGTATGTTGGACTAGATGACTTCCAGTGGTCCCTTCCTACTTTACCCATTCTGTGATTCTGTGAGTAAAGAAAAACAGAAGGCAACCCAGGGGCATCCATTTAACTGTATCAGCTCCAACCACTCATCTTCATTGTTTTTATGAGCTAGAAGATAATGGCTTCATTTTTGGCACAACCTGAAATATTTCTTGCTAGAGGTCTTAAAACCTCCTGTCATCCTGACTCTCACAACAGGCTCTGGTTAGCTGGGATCCCAGCAGTCTGCTGGGTTAGTCAGCAAAGAAAGCAGCAAGAGGCACCACTGTCAGTCCCCCTTGTCGTTTATGAAAGCATATCTTAAATAACACTCATTGTGGATATACTCATGAGCAGTTCTTGCATCCAAACTGCAGGGAAATTCATGCTCTTCCACCTGCAGGGCTGTAAATCAGAAAATACTTCAGTGTGTTACTTGCATTTAACAAATCACAAGCAGAGGGTTTAATTTTGATCTCTGGTGGCTATCAAACCAGGAATAACTCCGGTTTGATAAAAAGCAGTTGCTTTGCTGAGTATGAGTATATAAGTTTGTGTGAAAGGAAATAATACCATTAATATCCTTCAGATCCTTGCATCCAGGTTCATCCATAATCTGTGCCACCTCCCTTTGAACTGCACCGTTAAAAAATAAAAAGTAATGCTTTTTCTGATGAGAAAATCCTGCATGTTTTCAAAAAAGCAAAGGAAGCAATTAGCTCCCCTTAGCTTGAATATAGTAAAGGACATTGAAAACTTTTGGGGGTGATAGAGGTGACCCAGCCAAACTAAAGCAAATTGACTAACTGCAATCACTTAAACAAATAAATTCTGGGAGCAGACTTCTAGCTTGCCTATAAGAAATCATGTATGGCTAAAAAATATTCACAACAGCAGCTTGAAACCATAGTTTATTCACAGCCTTTACCCCACAGCAGGACTCAGAAAGGAAACTGGCAAAACAGGCACATTAAAAAATTATGACTTTTCTGACTGAAACATACATTCTGCAGAAATACCCCTCCCTTCTTTTGTGCTGGGGCTGGAGATACTGATAAAAAATGTGCTTCTTCTTCACCTCATTATTGGGTGGCATTACTGCGTTGCTATCACTTGAGGTAAGTGCCTGTCTGTCTTCACTGCAAGGCATCTTTTAAAATCTCACCATGAGGGGAGAAGGCTTTTGGCAGAAGAGGGAGTTTAAGGAAGGAGTAGTTCGTGAGGGACAGGACATGATGGACATGGACACTTAAAACAGCTGCCTTTTGCTTTCTGGGAGATACTATTGGGAACAAAGCCTTTCAGCTACATTTTAATTAAAAGAGGAAAATCAACTCAAACCATACAGACCAATTTTAACTCCTGCACATGCTTTTGCGGAACATAAGGGGCAGCGAGTGGCAGCAGCAAGGGGACCATCCCAGCCTCACTCCTCACACAAAGCCACACTGATCCCAAACCTCTTAATCCTCACCATCACACAGCTGCAGGTGTAAGATCTGAGGATGCCCCAAGGCTGACAGCATCATCTAGTCCAAATAGTTTGGGAAAACCTTAACTGTAACATACGTGGATATTAAATTATATAATGGATTTTATGGCACCAGAAGAGAACTGCTCACAACTCCGAATGGGGAAAGTACTTCATGAGTTTTGGCAAATAATATTGAATTGGTTGAATAAAATACTGAAGGCAATAAAAATCACTGAGGATACATAATGTTACACAAGCTAAAATCCACCAGATAACAAAAACATTTAATGAGAGATTTTGAAAAGGAGCCTATTCTTTCAAGATCACTAATTGTCAATGGTCTACACAGGGAAAGGGCAGGTCCCCAGGAGTGCCAAAAATCTCCCGGTATATGTTTTTCCCCTTGTTCTGTGACATAGACTGGCTAAAAAAGACCCATTTCAGAGGTTGTTGCAAGAAACCTGTCACAGAAGGTAGAGAAGCGGGCTGTGGGAGACACACTATCCCTGCAGCCATCCAATTTCATCAAAGGATGTTTGCTGCTTGGTCCCAGCATCTGGGATGGAATTTCCCTGTTTTAAAGTGCCTCAACATCTTTTTTTCTTTTTTGTAATTTTCATGCCTTTGACTACTTCTTATAAAACACATTCTGCTGGATTGACACTGAAGACTGGCTTGACAGTGTGTCACTTTAAAAAGCCCAGGTGACAGAGGGTAGACAAGCATGATGACATCCTGGCAGTACAATTTATATCTCCCTGTCTTAATTGTCCCTGTAACCAGCTTGCATTCTGTTTGTATTCCACCTGAAATCCCCTTACCTGCATATCCCTCCTTGGGATAGGAACTGGAAGGGTCTGGGTCTTCAGGATGTCTGCTCAGTTTTCCCTGCATCAGCAATCACTGCATTTTGCAGTCAGTCTTCCCTTGTGTTTGTTTTCTTGCAGAAATGGACAAAGTGCCACACACGAAACCCCCCACAAGCCAAACCACACAAGAAGTGGTTGAACAGCAGAATCACGCAAAACCAGACAATCCATTTGCAACATCAGACTCTCTTTGTTGTCCTATTGTTGTTCATCCTCCACTAATCCAGCCAGAGCTCTTTTCCTTGAGTACAGCACTGGTTTGCTTTCAGATGGGATCAGTCTCCTTCAGCTGCACAGTTCCTTTCACACCTGCACACAGCAGCAGTCCTGAGTCATGCAGCCTTGTGTGTGTCCTTCTTTCCCATAGACTCGTCCAGCACTGGAGCGAGCAATGGAAGCCACAGCACACGAGGGTGTTAAAACATCACAAGTTTAACACCTTGTTCCTGCCCCATACCCAAAGTACACTCAGATTAAACAGTCCCTGAGTGTGGGACCGATAATGTTTGTTAAAACACCAGTTGATC
The DNA here is from genome assembly GCA_014706295.1 of Lycocorax pyrrhopterus obiensis. NCBI lineage: Eukaryota > Metazoa > Chordata > Aves > Passeriformes > Paradisaeidae > Lycocorax > Lycocorax pyrrhopterus. The sequence continues at coordinate 17,480,463 of JACSVZ010000007.1, read as the reverse complement.
CACAATAAAATACATGAGTCACCCCATTGGGAAGTAACTTCTGCTCAGATGAGCATGCATTGCTTCAGAAGGGAGAGCTGTATTAGCACCCACACCAGCAAGGTAAAAGGTTTTCTAGGTCACTGAGAGCCACAGGAGCCCTGTGGGTGCCTGGCAGGCACTGCTTACTGTGCAGCCCAGCCCCTTCTCCTGGGAGCTTTGCCACATTTAACCCAGGGAGCACAGCTCTGAAGGAGTGATTAAATTTCATGCTGTGGTTGCAAAGTAGGAATAACATGCAAAATGGGATTAAGTTTTAATATAATCTCATATCTCACAGTCCTGGACCACCTAGTAATGTCAGTGAGATAATTCTAAGTTTATTAACATTAAAAAAGGCATCAAACTTCAAAGGGAAAGCAAAAAAATACGCTGGTGATGTCAAGAGCATGCTATATGAACAGTGAGTCAAAGTGTTACTAACTATATTTTCACTATCTTCCACTGGCTCCAGGTTATTTCCCCAATTTTGGAATGGGCTGACACAGCCTCAGCAGGGCGGTGAAGTCTGGCACCAGAGGTCAACACAGTTCTATCCCTGGGGCAGCTGCTTTGTGTGAGAGGTAAGGGAACTCCACACCTGGGAAGAGCTTCCCAAGCTGTGAAGGAAATTCTCAAAGGGAAATCCACATTGAAAATAAATCCATACTGGAAATTACTTCAGATGCAAGCAAACAGAAGCAAAGATTTGTGCTGCAAATGCCATTCTTGCTTTTTTCACAAAGTGGGAACCCCACTGAATTCACATGTTTTGCTGTTTGGTGCACCCTGGGGGTGCTAGTAGCCACTGTAAGCACAATTTTGATACCCTTTAGTTCTCAGCAGCTGTGAACTCAGTCCTCCCTTCACTGTGATGGTGTTTGGAGGCAATGTCCCACTGACTATGAACTCAAGATGGGAGTAGCGGCAACCCCCTAACTCCACAAGCCTCCTCAGATTCCAGTGAAAGAAAAAATCAGAAGAGTCATTCTGAATTTAACTGGGGATTTAAATATATCCTCTCTATATATTTTTCCTTTTTTTTCGGTTGGGTTTTTTTTTTGGTTGGTTTTTGATTTTTTTGGTGGGTTTTTGGTTTTTTTTGGTTGTTTTGTTTTGTTTTGTTTTTTGTTCTGTTTTCCTGAAGCTTCTGTTATCAGTTAAGCACCAAGATCTCCTACCTACTTTACTTAGTTAAGCACCTCCTGTCTCACATTTGGGACAGACCCAGACCACATCTGGGCTGTGACCCCCACCCAGCCTCTTCAGATCTGTGCAAGAGGCCACATCTGACCAGGGCATCAGTGCAGCTTCCCTTGTCAGCACACACTTCACGGAAAGCCTGTGAAAAGCAGTGGGAAGTGCATCCTTAAGTGTTCTGATGAGTGACATCTAAAGCCCTACAGCCCCATTCTGATTTGGGCTGTGCAGACAATTCCTTGAGCCTCAGGTAAAGTGCTGCTGAGCTGCTGGCAATGCACAGCCACAACCTGCCTATCCTACTATTCACAAACTTCTACTCACAACTTTCAGGTCCTCAGGTCTTCCTGTTCTGAATGGCTTTCCCTGCCTGTCTGATTACTCTGACTCAAAGGAAACTCTACTGGAAGTAAGCAGTTAGATGAGTGCCATTAAAATTACACTACATCAAGTTTTACAGAGTTTCATCCCTTGGTTCTGCTAAAATAGCGTGCAAAAAGTGTATGAGATCACTTATTTACAAAGCACTGTTTGCCTTAAAGAAATCACACAGAAAAGAGTAAGTTTGCCTTAATATAATGATAATTCAAAGCTTTTACAGAAGCAGATGATCCGCACCAGAAGAATAAAATAGAGCAACAAAGTGAAATATCATCATCTATCTATGCTAGTTTTGTCTGTCCTTTTTGAATGAACACATTCCCCAGGGCACCGCTTCCTTAGGACAGCATCTCTAGTTTCACACCAACCTACAACTACACCATTTTTGAACATGTAACTTATATATAACTTGAGGTAGTTACCAGTCACCAAAGAGGAAATCATGTTTCTTCTTGAAAGGGGTAATTATCTAGGCTCTGGCTCTAAAAACATTGAAAACGAGATTTACTTCCCATTAGCCATCAAAGCCACAGTTGTGCCATAATTATAGAAGTACTTAAACAGAAATAAAACCTTAGATGCTTGTGGCACAGCAGTTTGCTCTTCACAGTGGTTTAAAATGTATGCCGGCAGTTTATTATTTAAATATATTTTCATGAGGTGAATGCGACAGAAACTGCTGCATTTGAGTTACAAAGCAATGCTAAAGAAGAATTAAGAATTACAGTTAAGTTGTGTATTATCATGTAAATGACAAGGGAATGTCACATGGGATTCTGTGCATTGTTCATAGAGATAAATGCAGTGAACTATAAATACAAGTTCAATAGAAAGCCTTGACAGTTCAGCAGCTGAATGAAAGCTAGTCTTGGAGGCTGCTGGGACATTTTGAAATAAATACTCATACACAAAGATGCAATATCTAACACATCTAATTAATCAACCATTAATTTTGTTTGTAAAACTGTTGTCTTTAAAAAAAAACTACCCTCAACCCCCCCCTCCCCCAACAACACTGTAATGGCCAATGAAAATTGTCTTTATATGAAGTTTAATCTAAATAATGAATATTAATAGACCAAAGACCTCCTGCAGGTAGGAATGCACAGCCCTCCCTGAGTTCAAGGGAGGGTTAGTGCTCAACACTGAAAACAGCACCTACTTGCACAGCAGCCACTGGGGCATGCTGCTGCCTTCATCAAGAGCTGCCTGTCCAGATGTAGAAGAGATTATGCTGCTGTTTGATTATAGCAGGATATATACTGGCATTTAGGGTCTAAAAAGGATTAGCTTATCCTTTGTCCTTACTCTGGCTGTTATTTCGAGCTGTACAGTGGCCTCTTCTATGAATTCTGGTACACATAGAAAAGTAAGCAAGAGATGCCAGTATTTTATTTTGTATGGCCACTGCTACTGCATCGCCCTAGAAGAGAACTTGTGTAGGAAAAAAAACCCCGCCAACTATTTCAGCATGATTAAAAAGCTTTCCTATTCTTCAGTTTTGCCTAAATCTCCTCATTGCAAAGATAACCAAAATGGGAAGAGAAGACAGTATGAACACCACTGAAAGAAACTGCCATCCCGGGACATGCCCGTGGAGCAGAAACAGCTGACATGACCTGTACCAGGTTGGTACCCGGTCCCAGCACCCAAAAAGGCTGACAGCAGCTAGCCCACACCAGCTCTATCAGTTTGCTGAAACGAACTGCTTCAGTTATCTCAGGGTTAGCCCTGAGAGAGGCTGTTCATACCAGGCTTTGAAAACCAGATAAATGTCCATTGAGCTGAAGTACTCACACTACTTTAGCCACTCCAAGAGTTTTTCCTCTTTCAGGGACACCAAGGAACGAGAGAAGGGTAGTGTTTGAAAGCTTAACTCTACCCCTCCTTGCCTCAGGGGGAATAAAAGTTCATTCTGATCAGTGGAGTGAGAAGCTGCAAAGTGGTGGCCTCCATCGCACATCAAGAAAGACTGAGGAGACGCATGCTTCCCTGTCAAAGCTCAGGCAAAAATCCAGGCCAAAGAAGGCAAAACATTAACACACTTTACTGAAATATCGGTTTCTTTAGTATGTTACAGAAAAGTTTATGAACATATATAATGTACATAAAAGGCAGACTTTGTAAAATAAAAAGGTCTTCTATAAAAAAAATTTTAAAAAGTCAAAGTAAAGTGCATGAAACAGTTTTTCCTCCACTTTAACTATTGTGTCAAAGTCTTAGCACATAGCAGTATTTTTTAAAAATGGGAGATCTTCTTGTGCCACCCATTAGTCAGTTACTTTACTGGTGAGATGAAATTATGATGGTAATGATTACAAACAAACCTCTAAGAATCAGAACAATTTAACCCAATGAATCCACAAAAAAACGAAGAGCAAAGGGAATATGGGCTTCCTATACACTTCTCATCAACAAGATTTAACAATCAGTGGAAATGTTCACTCTCGTTAAAGAAAATTGTAGGAAACAAGTTTCATAAATAGGGCAGTTTTGCCAGTTAGGGGCTCCCCTATTGTGCAATCAGTTCTTGGTCTATGAACATCAACATTCATACTTAAATATGCCGTTGCAAAAGGAAGAATATATAAAAAACGTTTCTGCCTGCCTTCGTTGGAAGGAAAAAAGTTACTCGACCCCAATCCAGACAAAGACGACTGCTTTCCTATGAGGTCTCCTACGAGGGACAGTGCACCAAGAGAGTTAAGGAAAGCACTGAAGATGCTGAACCCTCTCATTTTTCCAGCTCTGGGGGCAGAGTCCTGGAGCGGAACTGGGCCGTAATTATGCTGATTGCGCTCTGCATCCTCAGAGACCTTGACAAAGCGAATTACTCGCTCCTCTCGACAGCCCCGGCAGGCAGGTAGCCCATTATTCCCGCCGCTCCCGGCGGCCGTCCCCATGCCCAGCACCCCCGGTCCCCGGCAGTCGCAGCGACTAGGGGGCACCGAGGTGGCAGGCTGGGTCAGCTCCGGCCCGCGGCAGCCGCCGGGGCAAGTATGTCCCGCTGCCCGGGAGCAGAGGCAAGCCGGAGCGCGGCGGCCGCGCCGGAGCCCTCAGAGCACGGCGGCCTGTGCGCGGCAGTGGGCGATGTGGCGGTGCACGAAGTCGACGCGGGCCTGCAGGAGCTCGGCCTGGCGCTCGGAGAGGAAGCCGAGGCGCGCCCAGAGCGGCTCCCGCGCCCGGTAGCGGCGGCGCAGCTCGGCGGCAGCGCTGCGGCGGCGGTGCAGCTCGGCCACCCGGCGGGCCGTGCCCTCGCGGAACACGCACACGGAGCGCAGCAGCGGCTCGTTGTAGGGGTCCCACATGGCGAGGAGGCGGTAGCCGTGCACCAGCCCCGCCTCGTTGTCCATGAAGACGAGCCCGCCGTCGGGGGCGCGGAGCAGGTTGCTGGTGGCGCGGCGCATCACCCGCGGGTCCCACTGCAGGCTGAAGAGGTTGCTGACCAGGCGGTCGAAGTTGGCCGTCAGGTAGTCGAAGAGAATCAGATCGCTCCACTGCACCAGCTCCACCAGCTGTGACGGCGGCAGCCCGACCAGCTCCCCCGCCGACAGCGGCTGCAGCCGCCGGCCGGCGCTCGCCTCGGCGCCCCAGGGCGCAGGAGCCACCACGGCGGTGAGATTGTCCACCCAGCGGGTCAGGCTGACCACGGCGCCCTCGGCCCAGTGCGAGCCGCGCAGCTCCTCGCGCACCGGCTCCCACTGCCGCCCGCGGGCTTCCACCAGGGCGAGGGCCATGGGCGGCAGGCCGCTCCTGCATGCCCAGCACCCCGGCCAGGTGATACGAGAGCGCCTCGCCCTGGATCTGCTCCGGGTTGATGCCGTAGCGGACGCAGGCGCGGCTCCCATCCGACAGCCGCGCCAGCCGGTTGGAGCTGCGCCCGCAGCCGCCCCGCTCCAGCGAGGCCACGCGGGCTGCGCGGGCGGCCGACAGCCACGCCGCCGCCTCCTCCGCCGCGAAGCCCGGCGGCACCTGCTCCTCCAGCTCACGGCTCCAGAAGATGCCTCGCTCCACCGGAGAGCCGGTCTCGGCCGGCGGCTGCGAGTCGGTTACAGCGAGCTGCTCCTCGCCGTCCCGCTCCTCCCGGTCCGTCGCCGCCGCCGGCACCGCCAGCAGCGTCCGAAAAGTTTTCTGCCCGCCGCCGCCGGGCTCGCCCCGCGCCGCCGAGAAGCGCCCCCAGCCCCATCGCCCCGAGGGCTGCCCGGCAGGCGGGCGCGGCTCCGGCAGCGCCGCCGCCTCCCGCCGCAGCAGCACCGTCCATAGCCCCGGCAGGGCGCCCAGAAGCAGCAGCCCCAGCACGGGCAGGGGGCCCGGCGCGGCCCGCCTCGCCCGCTTCATCCTCACGCCGCTTCACGCCGCTACCGCGGGACGCGGCGGCGGTGCAGCCCCGCCGCTCGGCCGCTCAGCGCAGCGCTGGCGCATGGCCGCGGGCCGGATCTGCCGCCCGGGGAGCGGCAGCGGGAGCAGGCGAGCCCCGGCGGCTGCCCCACGCCGTGTGCGCCCAGCTCCGCCGGCGGCCGGGAGACACGGGCACCGCACCACGTGGGGGAGCCGGGGGGGCGCGCCCGGCCCGCCCCGTCTCCCGGCGTGGCCCTCCGCTTAAAACGGCGATGGCCCGCGCGGCGGGGCCGGTGGTCCCACACGCGGCAGGGCGCCCCGTCGAGGAGGCGGACGGGTCGCGGATGGCGTGGGAGCCGCGCCGGTCGCCTGTCCGCGGGAAGGGAGAGCGCTGCGGCGGGGGCGCTTGGCCCGCCGGTTCCTCCTCGCCGCTGCGGGCAGCACAAAGGAGCCTGCACACCGAGGAAGGAAAGCGGGGAGGGGGAAGGGGAAGGGGAAGAGGAAGGCGGTGCGCACGCCAGCGGGGCCGCCCCCCGCGCCGGTGCACGGGCGGCTGCGGAGCCCCGGGCGCGGCCGCGCCGCCTCCCGCCCACGGCAGGGTCGCGCCGCGGTCAGCGGCAGAGCGGCACCCCCTCCGCTCCACCACCCTCAGCCCCAGCCGGCGCTCGGGGCCGCGCGGGGGCCGGGGGCCGGCAGGTGGTTGCACAAAGGGATCGCTGCAAACACGAGCACCGCGCGGTGCACACCCGGACAGACACCTGTCCGCCCGGCAGCGGAACCGTACCCGACACGCCCGGACACCGCGGCGTGGTGCCGGGGCTCCGTGCCGGGCAGGGCCGCCAGTGACCGTGGGCGAGGCGCGGTGGCGAGACCTCACGGAGCATCACCTCTTCTTCCCCCTTCGGTGGCGGCCGGTGGGCGCCCGCCTGCACGGAGAGCAGCGCCCTTCGCATCCTTACACACCGGGGTGTGCGCGATGCTCAAGTATCAGGTTACGGAGTGTGCGGACCAGCTTTTCCTGGCATTTAAACCCTCTCGAGACTCTCGAGAGGGGTTAACCCACCCCGCGGGATATCCTGCCCGAGAGAACGACAGCCAGCCTTTCTTTTCAAGTTGTGTCCCTGTGAGGTGTTTAGAAGAGTAGCTATTTCTCTATTCCCCATTTCAATTTTTCTGCCTTCGGAAGGCAAAGAAGCTTAGATCTGCTTTTTCTGTATATTACTGGGGACCTCTCTTGGGAAGAACACATTTGTGAGCTGAGCGAGATTAAACACCTCTCCCTTCTGCTATCATTGCCGTGGCTATCCTCCAAAGTAGTTATTGGAGTTGGATCAGCATAGCAAAACCACGGCACACTGCAAAAGAAAAAAAATCCCCTTTCTTGTCTCTTGAACTCTTTCCGCTCTCTTGAGGTACCACAACAACTCCTAGTTTTTCAGCCACACCCCAGTCTTCCAAGCTGGATGGAATACAGTTAATTTACGTTTAGTATAAGAATTAGGGAATTCGTTCTTTTTCAGAATTTTGTTAAAAACATTCAAACTCCCCTAATGTACCTTAAGAACTCACACTTATACACACACATACACCTCGCCCCGCATAAAAAAATCCAAACCAACCAACCAACCGAAACCCAACAAAACCCAAAAAAGAAAAGAAAAAAAAAAAAAGAGAGAGAAAGAGGAAAAAAAGCAGAAGTTGAATTCGGTGTCTTTTTTCCCTGTCTTCTGCCTCAAATTCCCGGGCAGAGCGCGGCGGGCGCCTCCCCGCCGCTCCGTGCGGCCGCGGCCGTGTCGCACCAGCACCTCCTGCCGCTCACGGCTCCGCGCTGCAGCCGCCGGCGGCACCGCCGGCACCGGTAATTATGATAATGAGAGATACTCACCAGCCTGGCTCCCCTCAGAGGCAATGCAAGCAGTCAAACATTCCTCTTGCTACCCAAGAATTCGGGTCTCGTGCTGTTCCGACCCTGAAGCCTTATTGCCAGATGACTCTTCGCACTTTCACTCTTTGAAACCACACGAGCTGCGCGGTGAACACCGGGTGTGTGATTTGGAGCTGGTGACTGCTACACTTCACAGTGGTCGACGAGAACAGTACCATTACTCTGCACAGGAGGCTTTTAACCAATAGTATTTTTACCAAAGAAATGACACAGAATTTCCTCTGTTCTCTGCCACTTTCTAGCTTGAAATAGGTTTAAGAAAACTCCTAGGTTGTTGGAAAATTATTGAAAGCAAAAAACCTAATTTTATTCCGTATGTAGGTTGGACATGTATTTTGCTTTATATGACTTTGTGTTTCTTTCAGGTGAGTTATGCTTCTAATGAGCATCCAGCTGCCAATGTCTGCACTGGGAATTCCCCCCAGAGAAGAACCATTGCCATGGATGAGGACACTACATTTCCTGTTATTAAGGTGAATATAACTTCCAAGTTATGCATGACATTAATTTCAATTACAGCTTGCCTCTTGTAAGCTAAGCAGTTAATCAACAAGCTATACTGTGACTACACCCTTAGATCAATAGCTGGGAAAACATCACCTCCCCCAAATACTCCGCCTCCTAACTGCACTCTTTGAAAGGAGTACAAGCCAGAGTTTAGCTGAGCCATCCCTCTGGCTAATAGTCCTGCTTACAAGCTGCGATATTTTTTAAAACCATACAATTGGTAGAGGGTTAAACATCAGCCAAGCTGTTCAATTTACAGCATGTTAAGCATTCCTGAAACTGTGATCACTGATATATTTGGGTCAATCAGATGTCTTGTTAGTGCTTTGCAGACATTGCAATGAGCAGGTCAGAGATAAAGCAGTCCTGTACTGGGGAAGGGAGTGCTGGCCACTGTCCAGACCCAGAATTCTAGCAAGAAGAAAGATAACAAAATAATTTCTGGCTTCCCCATGTTGTTTCTTATATTAACTTGATTTTAGCTGCCTGGCAAAGCTAGGCTCATAGAATATCTGACTGCTGGTGTTTCACACTGTTTTTGGTGTAGTGAAGGTTTTATTCTCCTTATTCCCCTCCTGGCACGCCAGTACCCAGCTTCTCAGTGATGTGGAGTAGTTCTCATTGCAGGCAGCAATTCCTCCCAAAAAAGGCAGAAGAAACAGGAACTGAACAGAGACTTGAAGATTTCTCCCCTGCAGTGAAAGTTATTTTGCATTCAAGACAAATGCCAAACTCTAATGGGCTTTGACAGGATTAGGATCATGGGGAAGCAGATGAGGACTTTACTTTTCTGGACACTGTATCTATGCTGGAGTTGAGTGGCCCTGCCTCAGCTAACAGTCTCTGCTGGGCAAGGAAGGCTGGCAAACCAGGCACAGAGCAAGTCTCCATTGCACCAGAGCCTGAAACTATTAGCAGCTCCAAAGCTCCCAGAGGTGTATCAGTGCTCTCCAGAGCAGGAGGGAGCCTCCTGCATGGCTGGAGCTGCAGCTGACAGAGGGGATGCAGCTGTAGCCTGCTGCAGGGAGGACTGTCCCAGCCACGAGTAGGCGCCCTCTGGCTCAGGCAAGTTCTGGCCTGTGCTAGCATTGCATGTCTTTGTGTGGTACTCTCCCACAGCTCAAGGCTTCAGTGCAACGCCTCCACCCCCACGCTTCAGAGGCATTGCTATGGAAGTTATTTCCCAGCACAGACCGTTTTGGTCTACAAAATTAGTCAGGCCCCTCCAGTAGTTCCCAGGCTCATGAAATTTTCTCTCCCTTCACTGAGTACTGACAGACACTTTCCATTCAACGTTGGTTTTAGTGCATACCCAAAGCCACACCTAACACAGCTCAGTGCCAAGCTGTGGGTCTGGTGACTGCCACATCAACCTCTGCAGGGCTGTGAGCTCCTTTCCTGGAGGATGCAGGGGGTGAGCCTGAGCTATTGCTTCATGGTGATCTCTCTCACTAGCACAACACACGAAGCCGAGTCCTTTTATTCTGCTCCAGCATATTTTTTCTACATTTCACCCTCTTAAGACTTTTTATACAGCTTGTTCCCACCTTGAGTACTTCTCCAGCTCTATCTGCACTCTTTCTTGTTTATCAGTCAGGTTACCAAACACCTCTGTTTCTATCCAGCGTTTCCTCAACTGCCCACGAATATCTTGTTCCCACCCCTGGTTAGCACCTTTGGTTCCTGGCAGTGAGCTGGTGCCAGTGAGTTCCCAAAGTAGTGAGAGCCATTTTTAAAGGGACCACTTGAGATTGCTGTCAGGAGAGGGGCATTGAGTACATGGAACAATGTGCCTCCACCTGTGGGACTCAGGACTGCCCTGGCCATGTGGAGGCTGCAGACAGGCTGGAGCAAAACGATGCCCCCTGCTTCCTCAGTGCTGCACATTCCTGTCCCTCCACATTTCCTCTCTTTTTGTTCTGAGTCACAAGATGAGGGTAAATGTGGGTATCAGGAGCTTCCATCAGGGCAGTATCGATTCTCCACACCCCGGTAACCTACACTGGCTGATTTGCAGGGCTCCTTTTCTGCTGATGATGGGTTCCTCCTGATGCAGCCTCTCTGGTGCCAGCTTACTCGGTGGTGAGACCACCTTGTGCTGCCCTTCTGTGCTGCCTGAACCCATGGCCTCCTGGAGGAAAGGCAGCTCAGGCTCAGATCCTCTTGCCAGTGTGGCCTGTGTGTTTCAGTTCTTCCTGCTGCAAGGAAGTGACTTAGACTAGCTGGCTAGGGGTGAAGAGTTGTGCCTGCAAAGCTACCTAGTACAGGTGCAGGGTTACCTTCAAAACACTGCTACTGCCAATACAGCTTGTTTCTCTGGGGGAAAGATGGGGAGTTTGGGATAAACTATACTGGCAACAAGTTAGTGTGCAAAAATGTTATCTGCTTAGTGTCACTGTAAGTTATTCTCACACTAGGAGTGCTTGGTACAAACCTATCAGCAGCATAGCCCGTGTATATGCCTGACTGGCTCTGTCAAGGTGGATTTGTATTTCCCAGCCTAAAAAATGCAACCCTCATGATGAGATATTCCAACAACTGAAGGGCAGGATTTATAGCTGGTTGTGACTGGGGGAGGGCTGAAGAAGTTAAGGTATTCTGCATTTCATATCAGGGAGGTGTACATGAGAGATGTTACCCTGCAGGCATGTTGGCAATTTCTGGAAGTATTTACAAACTTGTCTCAGCCTGGAATACAGAAATCTGGAAGCTTTGCTATTGCTTTGACTCCGTAGTTGATTTCACAGAAAAGCTCTCGGACATATGGGACTGTATGAAGATTTTTTTGTTTGTTTGTTTGCTTTGTTTTATTTTGTTTTGTTTCTTTGTGGGCTTTTTTTCAGTCTGAAGTACCATGCAGAACATGAAGCTAGGCAATTTCTGTACACAGAATGGATTCTATCTCCCCTGTGCTCTGTGGTTCTCTGTTTTTAATTTCAAAGCAATAAATGAGTAAGTGCTTGAGCTCTTGTGCCTGGCTCTTGAAAGTGTTCATAAGATATGTCAGGTGCCTGATGATGTGAAGTCTTTTAGGGCATTTGTTCTCATCCCCATTAAAAGTGAACAGAAAAGATGGAAAGACATTTGTGTTATGCTCAGACTGCCACTGTTGGGGTCTCCGACAAGCAGACTCTGCAGAACTGTCACGAAAGAAATATATTGAAATGATAGGTCAGCAGCATCCATTATACAAATACAACCCAGCCTCTCCAGACAGCTGATGATTAAGCTGGGAGGATTTTTCTCATGAGTGACATCAGGCATGATGGCCTTGCTTTTCATGGCTTGGGGGGAAATCCTTGGCTGATCAGAACTGGCAAAGCTGCATAGTGGTGAGCTGCTCACTGAAACTTGCAGCGTGCACATTAAAACAGTTCTGGAGGTCTCCACTCACCCTGAAGTACTGGATACACCCTCATTCTGGAGGGAAACACAGTAGCCATTTGTGTCCATTGCAAAATATCTTTTTTTTTTAAAAGATCAAGAAGTAAAGAGGTTCAAAACCTCTTGAAGTGAAATTGCTGAGGTGATTTAGGGAGATAAAAGGTAATTATCCCATGAGAGGATAAATAACACATTAGGTATTAGCCGCTGCTTTCAAGTAGGGTGTCCTGAAGCTAAGACCCCATGGCCTACAATATTCATGTCAGCTATATCAATAGCTTTTCTTCTCTCCTTCCTCTGGCTGCCAAAACATGTGAGTGAAGAATATTGTTCAATACAGCTCTATTATTCAATACAGTAATTCTAGGAACCTGCCGTGGTGTAACAGAACAGAATAGAGAGGAGAACTCCAGATTTGGTGTCTTTCCAGAAGAGAAAAAGTCAAACCACCCTGATAATAGCCCATAGACCTTCTTTCTTCCTGACCCCTCCTGCAAACCCATGAGATTTCATGTGGAGAAGTATGTATGGTTTGGAAAGATACTGTCTTTAGACAGAGAGTCTCCATCACCTTCTGGTAAGCAGTGCCAGGGGTTAAACACCGTCACTATTAAAAATATCATCACTTTAATGTGTTCTCCAGGCACTTAGCCCTGTGATGGGCCCAGTTAAAAACTGAAGTGGACCAGATTTGACTAGAAAAATAAGGCCAGGCTAAAGGTAGAGTTACTATTGTCACAGAAAGGAGGAAAAAAGGTCATAACATTCAGCTTCTACTGCAAAAATATACCCAGAACACTTCTTAAACTTTTCAGCAAGTCCTAAAAAACTGCAGCTTTTACACTGCCAGTGAAACTGTTCTAATTAGTCTTAAGGTAAAAACCCCAGCTGTGCCAGTAGAAAGCCAGCTGTTGTCTCTAAGTGAAGCAGAGAAAAGGACCAGCTTAAATAGCAAACCTAGTTTCCAGGCCTCTAATACCTTCTCTCCCGTGTGCTGCCTGGAGAGGCAGCTGGGTTCTTTCCAAGGCCAGAGGACCCTCTTTGGCTGCCAAGAGTGCTGAAGGGGGAAGACACAGATGAAAGAAATGTATGAATTCCCTGGACATTTGCTTTTCTTCCCCCAGCCTCTCCCCTCCTTGAAGGTGTCCTCTGCCCCTACATGAAGCTGTCAGGTGAGGCAGTAAGAAAAGGGGAGCAGTGTCCCAATCCCTCTCCTTTGGCCCACAGGTCCTGCCAGAGGAAGTCTTCTCTACACTGTACCAGCATGGTGCAGGGTTTCTCAGCTCTGTCTGCCTCTTACCCACACCAGGCATTCCAGGGAGCCTGTAGCTTGTCCTTAGGGGCATCCCTGGCCTGACACTCAGGCACTTTGGGCTGTACAACAGCCAACAGTATCAGGCCTTTGTATCAGGCCTTGGTATCAGGCCTTTGTATCAGGCCACACTGAGGCTCTCTCCTCACTCGTGAGGGCTCTTCCTTTTCCACATTCTCCAGGGTTTTGTTTTATCCAATTTTAAGTGACTCAGATGATGAGATTTCCAGCTCCTCCTCACTCTATCCAGCAGATGTCTCTGCTGAAAGCACTGACTGTGGCTGCAATACCTGTTGTAATAGTTGTTCTACACATTCCAGCTGTTGGGATCGAGTTATTGACTGACACTCTCAGACTTCAAACAAGAATAAGGTCTACCTCTTACTGCTCTTCCACGTGGCAGGTTGATGAAGTCACAACACCGTTCAGGTGTGATCAAAAGAGACTTCAGAGCCTTGGGACAGATAAGGGAATATGGAACAGAGGTTATCTTCTCACCTATCTTTCCAGTTACAGGCAGTGACTTTGGAAGAAACAGATGGGCCCAGTTTATGAAGTACATGGCTCTGGGGCTGGTGTCACCACCAAAATGTTGGATTTTGGGGATAGCCTACACTGCACCAGGCCTGCTGGCATCAGGTGGGATTCGTCGTTCTCAAAGCAGGAGGAGTGTCTTACCTCAGGAGCTAGTGGGGCTCATTGGCAGAGCTTTAAACTAGACTTGAAGAGGGAGAGGGATAATACCAGGCTTGCCCATGGCAAGCTGTGAGATGAAACACCAAGGTTAGAGAAGTGGGGAGCTAGTGAGAGCCCTCAGCTGGTGGCTCTGAGACATGCTGGCCACACTGGAGCACATTTGAAATCTGAGCAGTGCAGTTGACATGCTTGAGAGATGGGATGCATCCAGAGGGACCTGGACAAGCTCAAGAATTGGGCCCATGGGAACCTCATGAGGCTCAACAAGGCCAAGTACAAGGTGCTACACCTGGATCAGGGCAACCCCAACGTCAACACAGGCTGAGGGATGAACAGATTGAGAGCAGCCCTGCCAAGAAGGACTTGGGAGTGCTGGTGGATGAGACCCTGGACATAAGAAGACATTTTTAGCTCAGAAAGCCAGTCATGTCCTGGGCTGCATCAAAAGCAGCATGGCCAGTAGGTAAAGGGAGATGATTCTGCCTCTCTACTCTTGTGAGACCCCACCTGGAGTGCCATGTCCAGCTCTGGGGTCTTCATCACAGGAAATACATGGACATGTTGGAGTGAGTCCTGAGGAGAGACATGAAGATTATTAGACTTCCTCCTGTGAAGACGGGCTGAGACAATTGGGATTGTTCAGCCTTAAGAAGGGAAGGCTCTGGGGTGACCTTATTGAGGTCCTTCAGTAGCTGAAGCAGGCTTATGAGGAAGCTGGAGAGGGACTTTTTACAAGGGCATGTGGTGACAGGACAAAGGGAAATGGCTTTAAACTGAAAGTGGGTATAAGAAAGAAATACTCCACTGTGAGGGTGGAGAGGCACAGAAAGAGGTCACCCAAAGAAACTGTGGCTGGCCCATTCCTGAAATTTTTCAAGACTAGGTTGGATGTGGTCTAGCTGCATTAACGATGTCTGAGCTCAGGAGCCCAGGTTCAGTTATTAGCACACTTTCATGATTAGCCTAAATTAAGGCTCAAGTGGACTTAGGAGTCTGTGTCTCTGCAGTTTCAGTGCTGCATACACCACTGCCCATTGTGCAGTGGAGATGTTCCCTGTCAGGACTCTCACGTCTGACAGAGTGTGAAGCAGAAATCGAAAGACACACACACGCATCTGAGTCATGAAGGTGACCCAGATTTGAAGGTCCAAGCTCATGATTTTCCTGTGATTAGGGTTGGTGACATGGAGAATTTTCCCCGTTCCACCCTCTACATCTTAGTGTGACCCATTTAAAATTCTAAGCATAATTAACATTCAATAGATGTCTTATTGATTACATATTTGCTTATCTGGTATTTATGTAGCATTCTCTCAGGGAATAAATAAAAGGTCAGAAGCAAGCAGTAGTTATTGCATGTGATTTAAAAGGAATTCTGAAAGTACCCTTTTAATTTTAAAGACTACACTCAGGAACTGAATCTGCCCTATATCTAAGTGCCATGAACACTTTTATATTCAATGAACTTTATTAAAAATACCATGATGCTTTTTTTGAATCAAAATGCATTATAACTAAATGAAATCCAGTTAATCTACAAACAGGAAAGCCTTTCATTTACTGCATAGCTTAACTGGCCCAAAGCAATACTTGGTTCCTCAGGCTGCAAAGTCTGTGGCTGCCACTAACCAGTGCAGCAGAAAGAGTAACGCTGCTGAGTGGCTGGAGCTTTGGGCTGTAAAACTGCAAGATGAGGATAATTTATAGTTCTGCTGTAGCTAGGCTGTATGTCTTCCATGTGCTCTGGTAGGATAAGCCTCCTCCACCTTGCTGGGGAAAGAGATGCTGCTCATCCTCCTTCAGAACCCTGAGGCAGGTTTAGGAGTCCTGGCAGCCAATTTATGGGCAGTGTAAAAAACTCTGTGTCGTGCATACCACGTGCTGCACAAAGTGTGTCTTTCATCAGGAACAATGAAATGCAAAAGCACGAGTCTCTCCCTTAGCCTTTCTTCCATCCAATAGTTTGGCAAGACAGGGAATGTTTCTACAGCTGGCCCTGTGTATTTCCCCTCTGCGACAGCGGGTGAGACATTTAGTTAGCCAGTGCCTGGGTTTCTCCACTTGCAGAATGGGATGCTGTGAAGATAAGTTATTTGATAATATCTGAAGAAGTCTTTTAGTTCTCTTTGAGAGCTAGAAATTGCCGGTGGATATTCAAGAAAGCCAGGGCAGTAGAATCTTTTTTGTTGCTGTCATTTCATGTATCTTCTGATTTATGTAGGTCTGTGTCCTTCTCACTGATCTCAAACTAAAGGCTGGAAAAAACCAGAAGTTTTGAGGAGTAAATGAGTTTCACTATCTTCCAGACCAGCTACAATTCTTTCAGCTTTCATCCCTACCCAGTTCCCCATTTTATCCCATTTGAACTTCTCCAGTATGTGGGTGGGGTGGAAGAGCAGAACAGACATAACAGAAAAAAAACTTTTTCCTCTGGGAAGCTGACCAACATTTTTGTTTTAATTTAGCCCAGTTTCCTTGCAAATGACTTTCTGCCTAGCTGTTGAACTTTCTGTAAACAGTTTAGTGAGAGTCATAAAACAAATCCCTCAAAGAAGAGAAAAATAAACATAGTCATGAGTTACTGGAGTGAACTCTCTTCCTCCTGCTCCTTGTTAGGCATCATAGAGCTGTTTTTCAACTGAGTCACAAGAAAACAGTCCAGGGAGATAAGAGAACACAGCACAAACAAACAAAAGCATCATACAGAAAGTGGATATATATATTTATATATTTTATATTTTTTAAGCTTTGAGATAGATTTGAATAGACATCTGAACTTCCTCAGATACAGAGTGGCGGTAGAGATGTGGCTTAATGTAGTCTGCCCCACAAGAAGTGGCAAGTTGGCGGCAGGGAGGAGTTGAGCTTGTACTGGGTGTTTCTGGGCTGGAAAAGCAACTGCCTGGGCACGTGTGCTGTGTCAGCTCCCCTGTTCAGACCACCAGGACCCACCTGTACCCCGCCCTGGCTTCCAGTCCTTACCTCAAAATAGTCTTTAAGTTCTGCATTAGGATTTTGAAACCACTGAGGCAGATACAGGCATTACAGGTCCCTTTACAAACTCTATAACAGATGCTCTATTATTCTGGGACGGAACTAAGTGTAAAGAAATACATTGCATTTCTCTAATTGCCTTTTTACAGAGTTTCTCAAATTGAGCAGCAACAAGGAGCAATTCTGCTTTGTAGAGGTTGCATCACCAGGAAGCTCTCAGCACTCTGTGCTGCAGTGTTGTGCCAGTGTATGGACGGGCAACCTGAAGCAATTATCTCAAAGTACTTTTGGTGCTCTCTCTCTACCTGCTAGAACAAAGGACAAGGACAAAGCCTGTATGAAGACCTTGGACCTTCCTTCTGTATATCCTCTCATCAGGAGCTGAAGCACTCAGGAGCCCACACAAAGACTTCGAGAACTTTCTGCCTCCTGCTGCCAAAACCAAAGAAAACACAATATTTGCTAGGTTAAATATGCAATGTGAGGATGATGCTCAGGCTCTGATTTAGACTACAGCTGTGACATACTCAGATGAGCTCATGTTATGTATTCTGTTCAGGAAACAAAATAATATTTAATGTGCAACACCCATCTTACTTGCTTTATTATCTTCAAATACTAAGGTTGAATCTGCCCATGGTCAAATGCTCTGAAATGTCCAAAGTTGTTTAGATGCTGACAGTGTATCACTAAGAAATCTCTACTTAAATGCAAATTATTCCATGATTTATTGTTTTTAGTAGGGCTTGACAGTCTGAATACCAACATAGCAGTAAACAGCTCAGCTCTTTCAAAACTTGTCTCTATGAGACTTTTTCCCCACCTTGGATGAGGAAGTCCTGTGTCCAAGTCATTTATGAAGACACTGAAGAGCACAGGGCCAAGGATGGAGCCCTGTGGAACTCCACCGGGGGCAGGTCACCAGTCCGATGTCACCCCTTTCTCTGTAACCCTTTGTGCCCATCCTGTGAGCCAGCTGCTCACCCACCACATGATGTGTTTGTCCAGCTGTGTGCTGGACATTTGTGTTTGTGGCTATCACTGTGAGTGGGAAAGTCAAAACCACGCAATCCAAATTAGTCCTTGTGATGAGAGCTCTACAAATTGGGATGTCAGATTTGAGATGAAACAGCAAAAGCCTTCTGTGCACATGTGCACGGTGTCCAGAAGCCAAGGGGAGTCAAGTGCTAGCTGAGACATTTCTTGGAGCTCAGAGCCTTTGACATTCTGTATTCTTGGATGCAGCTGACTGTGCTGAAAGGAGTGTAATTGGCGAAAGGATGACATCATCTGGATCTGGATCTTTAAAATAAAACAGCAGAAGATGAAATCAGTCTTTGCTCCAGAAAAGTTGGTACGAGTTCCCTTCAGGCAGCCTTAGTAGAACAGTTGTGCTATTAAATTTCCAAAATATTTCTGTTGGTGGAAATTCAAACATCGAATTTAGCTTGTGTATTAACTTGGCTGGTGAGGGGCAATTAGCTGGGCAATTAGGCTGGCTGGCAAGGAGGTAGGAACAAAAAATAATTTTTGGTCTATCATGTACAGAAGGGAGCTCAGGGAAGAGATGTATCCACAGCTGGCCCCTGCCCCTACCAGGGGTAAGTCAGGAGCCCTGTGCTAATAAGAAGCTTGAGATGAGGATTTCCAATGTGCAGTTTCCATGTGGTTGTACATCTCTAATCTTTGTGAAAATCTGCATGGATCTTTATTTAGGATCCTCTTTAGGGCCTTTTAAAACCCTCCTAAGGATTTTAGATGCAGCTTGAGTTTTTCCCCTCTCAAGCCATGGCTTGATTTTCACAATTGTAATTCTGCTGTGCAGCCTGAGATAACATCGCTTGAATGTACATCTTGATTTTGTAAATGTTTTTACATCCTCCTTGGTATTTACTGCAGGTTCTAATTTGTCTTGCCCAGAAATGTGCACATTCAGTAATAGCCAGGGAACCTGGAAAAGGAGAAGATCTGGATCACCTTACCTGTCAGTCCTTACTAGTTACTTGTGCTTCTGCTTGGCAGCTTAATAGGCTTCATTATGGATCCTAGCAAAGCTAGAGAGATGTAGTGATGTGAACTGTCCAGATAAGAGAAATCTCAGCTAGAGACCCATTGCAGAGGTCAGATATTGTCCACCGTTCATTTCTCTGGGCTGCCTAATGAATGAACGTATAATTCCTGCTCTGCTGCAGACCTGCTCTGTGCTATGCCAGCCTTACCAGCCTCTATGAAGAGTTCCCATAGGGAAGCCAGAACATTTGCCTGTGGTTTTTCAGAGCAGTGGCTCTTCACTGCTGCTGCAACAAGTTCCTGCATTGTTGAACAGTGCTCTGGTAGGGAGGCTTGGGGATTCCCACAGCTGATCAACATTTTTTGCTTCTCTAACCATGACTTACCCAACTTCTCAGCCTTGTTTCTATTGTTAGTCCTCTTTTCTTTTGGACTCTCAAGACAGTCCAAATGAGAGACTTTCACCCTGAGGGTTTTACTAGTTTCCTCTTTGCCAGAAACATTCTTCCATGTGCAAAGTTAAAAAATAAAAAAAGGAAAAAGACAAAAAGATACGGCTTCAAGAAGTGGTAATAAAAATAAATCACCATAGTATGGCCAACAAGCTCTTTACTGAAATTCCTTTCTCTCAGAGGTTTTCCCTGAGCAACGTAACGCATGAGTATTAGACAGGAAGTATTCATCTAAAACCACAAAAAGCCACAAGTGGGTAGAAACCAGGAAAATTGTTTGCATTTGGCACCACACTTCTTATTTTAATCTCATGAAAAGTCCCAGGACTGGTCTTGGATTTTCTTCTCCTTGAAATTCATGAGGGTCAAGAATGGAATTTGGATGAAAGAAGTGTTAAAAATTAAAAAATTAGAAAATGTTTTGTTTGCAAAAGAATTTACTTCAAATTTAGTTAAATTTTCCTGATTTCTAAAATTATCTGCATTTTTAATGTAGTTTCTCAATACAAGGCTAGCATGTACTGTTGCTTCTGATATATTACAATATGACATAATAGAGTAGCTGGAATGTTTTCTTATTTTAATGTAATTTAGTGAAATGTATCATGTTAATAATTAGCAGTAGCTGTTACTTAGAGCTAGTTAAAACTTCATGCTATCCTCCCCAGAGTACTTTATCTTATTCTTTCAATCTGTAGTGCACTGTAACAGATTGACACATTGTGCAGCCTAAATAATTTGAGTGCCAGGGTGAGTCAGCAGCAATGTTCTGCAGAAAGCAGTGCTAATAATGCTACAAGGAATAGTTTAGTATTAGTGGTACTTTGTGCTTAGCTCATATCCTCCATCCCTGTACCAGCAGACACTTAACTAACACAATTAAATATCCATTCACTCCTTCTGTTTTCCAGATAGACAACCAGAGGCTCAGACCTGAGGCAAGCATCTCCCACCCCAAAAATCACCCCAACGAAAGCATAAGGATTGCTACTGTGCCGGAGGATGGCAAAGGTCTCTTCCTCTCCCTGTGCTTGAAAGGACAGGTAGACCTAGAGAAATGAGATGAGATGCACAGAGATCTCTTTGCTTCTTCCTCACTTCTCTTATTCACCCTCAGCTGTGCTGCTATTCCTAGACACAGGACCTAAATCTGAGCCGCAGGCATTTACATGGCTTGATATTTTTATAGCAACAAAAATGAGTTTCCCTTTAGCCAAAATTGGCTGGAATCCCAGGTCTGGAATTGTGCTGATGGGGTAATGTCTGGAAGGAAAAAAAAAAAGGAAATCTTAAACATGGAAACACTGAACGCTATGGCAACAAGAGGAGCAACAAATGGGGCTTAAAGACACAGGCCCAGCATTAATTTAAGCAGTGAGAATTAGAGAGAGGGAAATATCAGCATTTTATGATGCTGTGTTTTATCTCGAGTGAGAAGATAGGATCCTATGCCCAACAGAAAGGTATATGTGCTAGAGAGAGACAGGCAGCATCCTGCGGCAGGCTGCTGGCTTTCATCAGAATCCCTTCTGGCCACTCAGCTGACATTACACGTGAGTTCTTCTCACATTATCCTTTTTTCCCGAGCCTTCTTTCCAGTCATGTGCTGTAAATACAAAGGAGGGAGCATATCTCTGTAATTTGTTAATCCAGTGATAGGAGTTGCCTGTGCTGCTGCTGCCAAACCATCTGCTCTTGAGTCACGGAGAGATTCCTCCCTTCCCTGAAGAGCAGAGATTTTTCTCCAGTGACATCTGACTTGCTCTGTGCTAATTGACAACTCTGTTGAAAATGATGTATCTGTTCAGGATGTACTGGGGTTTATTCCAGTTTATCCTGGCCCTAGTGACGACACTTCACAGGTCTCCCTTCAACCCCTAAATCCCTGGCAAACAGCTATTTTCCATACATAAACCTCCTGAGTTCTATCCAGAGTAGCCCAAAGGAGGTTTCTCTTGTTTCCTTTATTTCCTTTGTGGATCTGAATCTCTAACCACCATGCCACAGTAGTTTCCAGTAAACATCTGGAGAGGAGAGACAAGAAAAAGTAGTCTGAAATTGCTCAGTGAAAGGCAGGGGCTTTTGAAGTCAGGACACAGGCTTTAGCTCAGCAGATCTGAATTTATTGTGTTTGCACTTCTGCCACAAAATTCCCTGGAGATCCCTGACAAGACATCCCCTTTCATTATGCCTTCAAGCTCTGAAATGTCTGTGTTAGAGAGACCATAACCCATGTGGATAAGGATTCTCTGCCTGTGCATGCACAGCGTCTGCCATAATGAGGCTTCATCTGGTGAAGCTACTTCCATATAATCACTGGGTGAACTTGCTGTGTAAAGTATTGCCAGGCTGTTGCCTTGCAGCATATTGCATTGCAAAGCTCAGCACCTGGATTTCCAGGCTCCTGTAGCTGCTACCTCCTAATAATGTATGTATAATAAGTTGGAAGTCATCTTTGTGGAAAAGACATATTTCCTTATAAAAAATGTCTTTTAATTTTAAAAAATGACATCACTAGACTCTGCTTCTCAGCATCCATTTGCAATGACACCTGAATCTCAGGCAAGTGACTACATATCTGTTTCTTATTCAGCTGCTCTGACCATCTCTTTCCCAAACTGGAATTTTCTCCTCCTGTAAGGTGATATTGCATTTCCCCACTGCTCTTGCCCTTACCATAAGGCTCTTGCTGTAAGACTGTCCCAGGCTGTGAGGATTCATAAGGAGGAGACATATGGCCTGGACATCTGCTGCTCTGAGGACAGGACAGGCTACTCCTACACACCAAGGCTGCTGGGAGCCGCAGTGTGTGTGGTGTGAGCTGTCCCTGCGTGTGTCTGTATGGGAGGTTTGTGCAGCTCACTGCTCAGAGCACTGACTGCACTGCAGCAAAGCAATGACAGTCACAGCAAACCTACCCTCTTCAGTGATGCTGTTTCTGTGTCCAGGCTGCTCAGGGTTTGGAGAAAACATGCCAGGCTGGCAAGGGGGGTATGAAGAGTAGCAGCAGCAGTGGAGGGAGAAGATGAAATTTCATGAGTGTTAATTCCTTCCTCTGAAGGTCAGACTGAGGAAGCAACTCTCACCTTCAGTGTATGTTTCCCAGGGCAGGCTAAACATGTGGGACAGGAACAGGACAGTGGTTATTTGTCTCCCAAAATCTACCATTTGATCTTGGACTGGTTCCTTCATTACTCGTTGTGTAAGTTCCCTTTTGCTATAATGATAGGATAAGAATGACCTCTTTGTGAGGTCCTTTGTTATCCAAAGAGGGAAAACATCATATAGAAGTTACAGATTATTAGTTTTATCAGCATCATGGCCATCTTCCTCTTGAATAAAGCCTCTCATTTGTACAAAAGACATCATTGTTGAGTATCTCTCCCTGGTGTCACACTGACATATACCTGCTTTCATTTTAGAGAAAGAAAGAGAATTGTGTTCTTTCATTCAAGGACTTCGTAAACTTTTCAACGTGTGTCCTGGCAAGGCATCATGAGAAGAGGGTAAAAGAGTAAATATGAATAATGAGAACATTTTTCTTTGGCTTCTGTCTCAGTGGATTTCTGATCCTTGAGCTTCAGCAATTTCCAAGTTAAAAAAAAAAAAAAAGCAGTTTATGGTTTTTGTTATTACATCCAAATTTCCTCAGAACTGGGGCCAGGTACGTCCCAAACAAAGGAATCCTTTCTGACCAAAGTTCTCAAGTGTGTAACGCTCATTCTATGCAATGCTGTGTTTCAGCTGAGCACATTTCACACAGCTTTGTGCAGGACCTCTCGTGTTAAAGCAGCTTTTAGAGGACAACACAGAGCAGTGTTCTCACCCTCACCGCTGCCTGTCTTGTACACACGTGAACAGCTTCTGTCCGTGATAAACTCGGGTTCAGTGCTGCTCAAGGAGCACTGGGGATCCCTGTGGCCCTGCTTCCTGAGGCAGCTCTGGTGTGTTTTGCATGGAGGTAGCACACAACATTTCAACATTTTTGAAGTAACAGTGGGATCAGAGGTGTTACTGTTCAGATGAACATCTTTTGAAGGCTGAAAGGCTTTTGGTTTTCACTACATCAGCTGTGTGCCTGTTGTGTATGGAAAGCAGCCTACAGACCCAGAGCAGGAGAAATCAGAAAGCTCTACGAATTACAGGATTTTTTAGGTTGTAAAAGATCGAGTCCAACCATAAACCTACCACTGACAACTCCACCACTAAACCATGTCCCTAAGCACCTTGTCTATGCACCTTTTAAATACCTCCATGGTGACTTAAACACAGCTTTTCCCAGCTTTTGGAGATGATACCAAGGGAGGAACACGTAAGTCCGTGTCTTTGCTTTGCATTCTTCTATCTATAAAGGAAGCCTGAAAGTGTTCTCATTTTACAGATACTCTCAGAGAACTTTTCAGCAGATACCTTGCGTATGAAAAATTCAGATTTTGTCTCTACTCTTTTTCCTGATACACCCTCTGGACAATTTAAGAACTAATAGAATTATGATATATATGATAAAGGTATAGCACAAATAACTTACAGAAAAAGTAAATTTTATCTTGTATGTTTAAAATTCTGGCTTTTGTTAGTACAGGTTTAATGCAACACTGCTATAGACAGCTGGAGAAAAAAAAATCAGTTTGGTGAAGATTCATCTCAGTCTGCTCTATACAGCCAGTAACACAGATATCCTTGCATTTCCAAAAGGAAAAGCAGTTCAGCTAAGTCTTGACCCTTCGGAAGTTTGAAAGGTTAAAAACAAGAAGAGAAGGGAGGTTTTTCAGGAGGGAGAAAATGTCCCACTTTTCAGGCTTTTTTTTATTTGTCTCCAAAAGGAACAAGGAGAGCACAGACTCACCCTGCACTTCCTTTTGCCATTTCTCCTTTCTGCTTCTCCTTATATCTCAGCAAATGTCAGAAAGGAGCGCAGTCAAGGCAGAAGTTTCTGGCTGGAGAGTCACCAAGTCACAGGCAGCCCAGCTGTGGGTCTCACCCTCAGCCTTGAGAAGCTGACCTTGCAGCTCATTCTGGGCTTGAAACCTCTCAGAATGTTTAAAATAATGGAATAAAAAACAAAACAGCAATTGCTCAGACAGCAGGGTTTCCTGGCAGCACTGAAAGTCCTGAACAAAGGCACATAATCCAAAAGATTTCTACCAATTGCTTTGCTTATCTTCTACAAAATGACACAAAGGGAGAGCTTTGTGAAATGTTGCCTTATGGTGTTTAACCAAGGGTAGGAAGTGGTCAGACCTCTGCCTTACATCCTGCAGAAATTTGCAGTATCGTGGAGAATTAAATCAGGGAATACAAGAAAGAGACGATGCCTTCTGCTCTAACAGGGAGAATTCAGTAGATTTTATCCACAGTTCTGTTAAAGAGTGGCACAGAAAACCCAAACATTTCATCTAGGTTTCTTAAGCCAAGCTTTTCACCTGTTTGCATTTGGTTTTTCCAGGTTCCTCACTTGGCATCCAAAGATTTGGCCACCAGAAGGATGGTCACTGACAGCAGTAATGGAAGCCAATGGCAATCTGCTCTGGTCCTCTTAGAAGAAACAACAGAATTTAAAAGCAAACAACAGAAGAAACAAGACAAAATTGTCTAAGCATCTAATTTTGGACCATGTTGACAAATTCACTCGTGAATTTAATCTGTCAGCCCATCTGTCTCAGCCCCTCAAGTAAAAAATGAGATATGGTCATCACCTCCCTGCTCAGAGCTGTGAGAAAGCATTCATTAATTGCTATGAGGCGTGAGAGTAGGATATTACTTGAGTGTGTTAAGAAGATAGATATTCACAGTCAACAATGCTAAATCTTCAATTGCCATAAAGTGCTTAATTCCTTTCGTGTCTTCTTTCAGTCGAAATCCAGTGAGAAGATGTATGGATTTATCTCACAGAGATGCTAATATCAAGCACACTTGTTAAGGTCCAGATTACTGCGATGTGTGGGGTTCAGTGTAAGGTCACGGACACGGAGTCACACACGTATGGCTGTGGGAGGATGTGGGAGGAAGCACAGCACATGGGCAAGTGGTCAGGAAGGAATGGGAAATAACACCTCGTCCACTGCAGGGAACGTCTAACAAGCCATATTTTAATGAAGAATAATCAGGATTTTGCCTGGATAGAAAAGAAATAAATAGATTTCAGGGAGAGGGATAAGACCTGCTTGCATTCTCTGGAAGGCTTCAAAGGGAAACCAGGCTTGAGGCCTATGGTGATCTGGCCAGCTGAACCCTCCTGTGGGCTAAATCTGAGGGGAAAGGCAAATGGACAGGACTACCCCTGCCAGGTGGGCATGGGGAAAGGCTTAAATGAACTGCTGGGGGAAAGGCAGAGAGAGAGATACACAGGAGGGAGGCCCTCGCTAATGAATCTCAAATTACTTTTTCCTTCCATGGCTTCAGCTTTGCCCTTCATAAATTTTGAGACAGTATTATTTATTTTGGATCTCATGAAAAAATGCTTTTATTTGTAACTGGTCTTATTGAGGATTGAATTAAGAGCGATTTCAGGGAAACAAGGCACTTTTCACCCAAGGCTGTGCCAGTTTATAAAGCAGGACACTAGGACACTTCACTGGGCTCCCTTGCTCCCAGCACATTCTGCATACTGTGCCCCCAGAGGATCCATGCAAACCGGTTCATAGAGAGAGGGAACAGCTCTTGTTATACCAAGTTACACAGCTGGGAGAAACTGACAAGCTTCTGGGCTCGTTTATGCTTGTGTGCTTGAAAGCTTGTCTGTTTTTTCCAGCTATAGCACTTGGCCTGATCAATAGTTTTCCTCCTTCTGCAAACTCTGGTGTATTATTAGCCATGCAATTTTGATCAAGTCTTTTCCTTCTATCATACAAGGATAATATGTTTAACAAGCTGAGTTAGGAAAGAAAAAGCAAAGGATAAGGAAAAAACCAACAGCTAATCCCTTATTCCGGAAATAACCACGCTTCTGGAGACATCTGAAAACTTTTTAAGCGTCACATTTGATAGGTCAATTTAAATCAGATTATGATCTTGATATGACATTCCAGTCCACCTCCGTTCAAGAAAGCATTTCAGGACCCATTAAATGGTAAACATTATCCTTATGACGATAAGCATCTCTCTGAGAGGTTTTCTGACTGTGTATGCTCCACCATAGGATGGGTTTGCCCGTTTCTAGTGCAGCTGCCCAAACCAGCCAGCCCCTACATCATTACTGGGCCTCCCTGTAAGGTGCCCTCCCTTCCTGGTTGTCTGAGGGCACTGTTTGTAGAGGTGCTAAGTTACCTTCTTCAGACCCCTGCTGTGCCCAAAGTGCCCCAATGGAAGTGTTGCTGTGGCATCTTGGCTGCTGCCATCCTGTGGGACACAGGAGTTGGAGCCTCTCTTTCTGGCACTTCTGCCTGGAGGGTGTTTGAGATAATATTGTAACTCTCATGACAGAGAAAGTAAACACTCTGGATGTAAAACCTTGCAAAATACAATTAATTACTTACATAAACGCAAACATAAAAAAAGAAAAGTAGTGAACAAAGTAGAAAAAAATGTATCTTAGTTTCCTCTGATGGAGATTTGAATTGAGCAATAAATAAAATTGACTTTGGTCTTCAGTCATGGTGTTTTTCTCTCTCTTTCTTTTCTTCATTGCTGAAGAACAGCTTGCTTTCACTACCTATTCCCACACATTAGGAGAAGACCTTCTGCTGTGAAAACATTTCTTTGATCCTCTCACCAGCTAAGATTTC
The DNA here is from genome assembly GCA_014706295.1 of Lycocorax pyrrhopterus obiensis. Taxonomy (NCBI): domain Eukaryota; kingdom Metazoa; phylum Chordata; class Aves; order Passeriformes; family Paradisaeidae; genus Lycocorax; species Lycocorax pyrrhopterus. The sequence goes on along the minus strand of JACSVZ010000007.1, from coordinate 17,453,502 downwards.
CTGTCCTTTCTGAATTCCTGTTTTATGCAGCCCACTACCAACATCTGGTCCTTTTGTTTTGGTGTTAAGCATGTTTCACCTCTCGCTTGCAGAGAAGTTGGAGAAGCTCATGAACACTTGTTAGCCAGCCCTTCCTCCTGAACAGTTTCCCTTAGGCAGGCTATCAGTAAGTCTTAACGAGTGACACCTCTTTTTTTCTGGTGGGCACTTGTTGAGATGCTCACAGCCCCACTTTCCATGGCAGAGCAGTTCTGGACACCAGAGTTCATGCCTGGGACTGAAGCACCTGCTCCAAAGCAGGGTTTCTGCTTCCAGTAAAAAGTTCTCTTAGAGTGTGGTATGGCATTTGCTGTCACACTGGCTCATCAGCAATTTAGTTCTGTTCTTCTTAAATTGAAAGTTATTTTACACAATAGATAAATGGGTAATTCAAAGACAATTTGCTATGCTAAAGAATATCTCCAATAGTGAGAACCGTCTTTTTGGTGACCAGTGACAGAACCCGAGGGAATGACATAAGGGCTACATCAAGAGAGGTTTAGGCTGGATATTAGGAAAAGGTTCTTCCCCCAGAGGGTGGTTGGGCACTGGAACAGGCTCCCCAGGGCAGTAGTCACAGCACCAGCCTGACAGAGTTCGAGAAGCATTGGGACAGCACTCTTGGGCATACAGTGTGTTTTTTCGGTCGAGGGCCAGGAGCTGGACTTCGGTGATCCTTGTGGATCCCTTCCAACTCCAGATATGCAATGATTCTATGATTCTAGGAATAGTGTGTGGCCACGGCTGCACCAAAAAACTGTCTGGCAATTAATCCTCAGAACACCCATGCGTAAATTTATGAAGAGTCAAAAGAGAGTGTAGCAATGGTAAATATCTTTCCTGGGAAACACACTATCTAGATATTAATCTTCTATAAATACATCCCTTATTCTGTGGAGTTACAAAGAGTAAAAGAAACAGTGACACTTTCCTGTGTAGGCTGAAATTAGATGTTCATTGCCTATGATCTCTAGGGAGATCATATTTATTTTACCGAACATTTTACCAACACTGGGAAAATACTCTCTTTTCCTGAATATTTTCCCTTTGTCATGTTGCCAAAGCCTTACAGAGTGATGAATCATTCTTTACTGACAGTAGTGCTATTATTTCTCATTTGTAACATAAGCAATATTTTTGGTGCAAGAGTTTCAGACACTTGATACTGAGGTTGCAACGGGACCTAGTGCCGGCATATTTGAGCCTATGGGGAAGAAGGGCATGAAGACATATTAAAAAAAAAAAAAAAAAAAAAGGTTCCTGTGGTAAAAGCAGGTGATGTTGACAATGATTGCTCATACCACATAGTAAATAATGGAACTGCACTGGTGAAGACAGAAGTTCAGCAGGAACCATCTGAGGCTGCAGCAGATGAGGACAGTGGCAGCTCTGGGCTCAGAATAGTAAGGGGCATTGCAAGACAAAAATCCAGTGAATTTGGAGAAGAGTAAAGCAGTGAGTGGAGAACGGGTGGTTGTTATAGCTCAGACTTCCCTGCAGCCTCTTCTGAGGTGCCTTATAGAAGAAAAGAAATAAATTTAAATGAGCATGGCTCAGAAACAAAGTTTATGGGTCAAAACCATCTGAGAGAGAGGAAGAAAGAACAGGCAAATGAACTGGGTCCTGCTCTGGGCAGGCCAAAGAGGTGGTGGCTACAGTGGCAGCTGCATTCCAGCATGCCAGCAAGCATGGACAGAGGAGAGCATGATCAAGAGAGTGATGCAATGCTTTGATCTTATCAGTGGAATGACCCCTGTGGGATACTCACCTCATCCCAATCACTGCATTTCAAATGGATATTGTGGAACTGAAGGATGGAGAGGAAAAAGGGAGAGGCAGGGTAAAAAATACTAAACTTGCCTGTTGGTGGCAATCAAAAAGCTGCATTGTCTTAACGAAAAATAGCAACTCGGTGAGTCAAGAAAATGTTAGAGAGGTATGGTTTAACTGTTTGTCTTGGCTTTTAGGAACCAAAGGGTAATTTAATGAAAGAGAATATAGGTAGTTCAAGCCTGACTAGATAAATTTTTCTTGGTGCAAAGTAAGTTAGATAATTGATCAATTCCACCACACATTTCTGGAAGCAAAACCTTAGCAAGTTTAAAAGAGGTATTAAACATATATATAGAGATAGCGAGAGGTAAGCAGTATAATTACTAAACCAAAAACACTTCAGGAGCTGAGTTGGCCTTTATTAATAGAGAGTAGAAGATAGAACTGTGAGCTAGAAAGGTTATGCCAGTGAGTTTACTGGTTTTATCTGTTGAAGTAATAAGGAATTATCTGGTCATTTCTGGAGGCAGAATGCTACACAAAGAGGATACTTAATCTTGTCTGGCCTGACCGCATTTGTGTGACAATATTCCAGCAGATCTACGAGCCCTAGGCCTGAAAAAAAAAGGAAGGATTGAGGAGTGAGGGTTTTTGGCAAAGCAGTTTGTGGTCCAATAATGAAATAGCAGGGGATACTTCAGGTTAGTCCTGAAAGTGCACTGCAGGAGCCATCCAGTAATAGAAGTCATCCATTATCTCTCAGTCACAAATAGTTTGAAAGGAAAATTTTTGCACGAGCTTGGAAAAGATGGCTGGCTCATCATTCTGATGAGATTTCCATAAAGAAGTTACAGTACTTGCAAGCTTGCCAACTTTTAAGCAATCTTCTCTCAGCCAATTTCTTTCTTTCCCTCCCCGCACTACCAAACATGATTAGATCATATTATGAATGCATTGCCTGCCAAATTTCGTATCTAGTTAATCACACGGAGCACTGTGACCTTATAAAAGAATCTTAAACTGATTAAATTCTTTACTCTGAGCCTACACACAGTGAAAAAAAGTCTCACCAACTTATTTTTGAGTACTGTTTATTAAGATGTTTTGATTTATGTTTTCTTCTTCTTTTTGCAGTTGATAGGTCATACTTCAAAGGGAAAAGGTGTAAAAGAAAGCATTGGGTCTACCTTAGTTGTGATCACAGGGAGGAAGAGGATGATATAATACCAAATACACTCCAGATAGCTGGCAATATGAGATCTCTGTCATATGCATCTCATTGTTCCCATTTATTTGTTTGCAGTGAGGCCCGTGTGGCTTATTTTGGTTGATAAAATCACAGAACACATAAGGCAGCTCATCTGTGCTGGCCACTAAGGCTTTACTCTGCTAGAAGAGCAGAGGCAAGGCTGGCACCAAAGGCCAGATCCTGCCACCCTTCTGGCATGTGCACTTTGCAGAAGCAGACAATATTTTGCTTCGTGATGAATGGCAACCCAAACCAGCGCAATCTGCTTGGCTTTGGATCAAGTTTTCTTTTGATTAAAAATACATGAAAAGAAATCTAAACCAAATGTCAATGGCCAAGATATTCTCCATACAGAAAACAATGACTGTTTCCACATAGAAAACAATGGTACTAGGGACAGAACCAAATATACAGGAGCAACCCCTCTACAATAGTCAATACTCTGTAGCATAAACTAAAAATTCTCTACTGGATCCAAGACTGGCCCTTCTAAGGTCCTTCCTGAAGCAGTTTAAACTACTTGAAGCAGATTTTTTCTGTGTGGACTTTTATTTTCTCGGCTGATTTTGCTAGTTATAGTGCAATGGGAGTTTGTGAGGGTCTTGTATAGGAAGTTTAAACCTGTGCTGCCATGAGGCACATGCTGTCATTGTGGTTTCAAGACAGAGAAATAATAACAACAAAGATGGAGAAAGGTGGATTTTCAAGCAGGACAGAGTGCAATGGAACAGACTATTCCTTTCTTTTACTGCTCAAACTTGTAAGATCAAAGCCCTGCTGGAGAAAACAAGAATTGCTATTATTTCTCTTCTAGTCCTTTTTATTGCTCCTTTTCTAGGAAGAAATGTTCGAAGTAGTAAAAATCAATACCCTCTCTGTCAACTTGCACGCCACTGAATGCTAAAAGCCAAGGGGAGCAACAACGGTGTGGAAAAATCTTTTACTTTGTTTCAACTGAGTTTTTTCAATCTTTAAAGCAAAGCAGCAGTGTTGACTTCTAATCCTGGAGGCTGCTACATAAAGACTTGCTAAAAGCTCTGATACACCTATCACAAATGTATGGTGAAGGGTTTAGAAATTAGAAATTCCTGTCACTCTTCCAATGTCTCTGAAGCAGTGTTCTGGTGCTAGTCTGCTGGTAATCCCAGAAAGAAATCAGCTCTGATGGAATCTATTTCTTTTTATTTCTTGTACAAAGCAGGCAGCACACTGCAAAATGAGGGCCAAGGGCAGCAACTGCAGTACTGATAGCAGTGCTTCACATCTCTGCAGGTGAGGGAAGCCCAGCCACCCCAGGACTTGGGCAGAAAGTTTTCCACGTCGCCCTTGGCATTGTCACTTCTCCCAGTTTCAGTTATAGCTATCCACTGGTACTTTTAGGCTGCAAAAACTTAAAAGAGTCATTTAGACCCACTGAATTCAATGAGATTACTGATGTAACAAAAGTCAGGCACATGCTTAAGTCTTTACTATGTGAGAGCTTAAAATACCATTGCAATCAGCACTGTGTAGTATCTTCATGGATATTTTAAACAGATGCCTTACGAGCTATACAAGGTCTTCTATTAATTTGAATAAACTTTTTAGTTGACACTTTTTGTATACAGAGTATTTTTACTTGAGTAACAGCTTATAAGTCTCCTAAACCTCCCCAGTTTATATAGCTATGTAAGTAACAGAATTATACCAAGATGCCTTTTTTCTGTGGTACTCAATACACAGAGGGGGATTTCCTGATACAAACATGTCCTACTACTAGCTGAGCATGCATTCCTGAAAAGTGCCACAGTTGGTGATTTCACAGATGCAAATCAAATTTTCCCCCAAGAATTTTGTAAGGGCAGTGGGTGGGATTTGTGCTTCAGAATTATGCACAGTTTAAATACTGGGGGACGGTATTTAACAACAAATTATCTGATTCACATCCCAATATCACTGCCTAAAAAACAATAACATAAAAATTCTTAGGAAACTTTTCGTAAGTTTTTAAGTGAAACATCAATTGTGGTCTGGCACACCAGAGTTCAAAGATGACAGGGATGACAGAGAGAATAAATACGTGGGAGCAGGACCATCAGGACTGTCAACTTGGCACATCGGTGCTTGGTAGGGACAGAAAAAGTGGATAAAATGCTACTTTTCAGCAACTTGCTTGTCAGCACTTGGTTTTGTAGTAGCTGAATATGGTGATGACTTTTTTTTAATAGAAATTTATGACATGACTGCACATTGATCTGGGATTTTGAGCAGTATATATTTTTATAACATAAGATCAAGTTTTGCAATCCCCTGGTGACCTTGTCCAACTGTTCTCAGAACAGACTATTGGTCTGAAAGATCTCAGCCACTTCATCTATTAGTAGGAGTAATCTTGCCGTCTCTTTCTGAATCATTATATATGTTTCTTTTTATCATCTTTGTCATCTTATTTCAGTCTCTCCCTTTTTGTCAAGGTCTGTCAAGTCAACCAAGGGAGAAGTACAAAAAGCCTGAGAAGTGATTAGTGTAAGATGGTGTTAAATGATGAATGGCAGAATTCCTAAAAGTTGCATCAGGAAGATAAATGGTCTGTTACTGTACATTTCCTGATTATTTGCTCGTATGACATGTAAAACAACTGCATAAAAGGTGAATGGTTTTGTTACTCCTTGTTATTAGAATTCCACTGTTGTTCCCAGATAGATGTTTTCACAGAACCTTCCTAAGGACTTTTTGGCAAATTTGACCTACAGGGACAGAGAAAGTGAGCTTTAATTTCAGTTTTTATGGGGACCAATGAAAGGAGAAAAGGAGGTGACAAAAAAGCTGTCCTTCAGAGTAAGTTCTTAATTTGTTAGGCAGCATTGCTCAAGTCTTACACCACTCCATTATCGCCACTATCCAGCTGCAATGCAGTTACAGCTTGTGTGAATCATATTTCCAGAACTGCTATACTTTTACATTTACAGTTTGAAAAATCAGGTATTGAGCACCTCTGAAAAGCTGACCTTCCACCAATTATTTCCCACATACATTTTTCTGAACTTGATTTCATGCATACGTTCATCTGACTGGACTTTATGCTGCAGTTGGCCTTCTCGGTGGAACATGGTTAGGTTTCTGTCCCAAAACCTTACTCTTTTCTTGGCTTCCATTCTGATTCACATGTACCCAAGAACGATAAAACATAAGGCCAACTTGAACAAAATCAAAACAATTCCTAATCTTCTGTGTCTCTGATATTTTGGTGATCAGTTTGAGTTTTCTATATAGACTAAAAGTTTTATTCATTAACCTAGAAAGCCTTATTTGTTAACCTTCCAACCAAGAATGTGTATCCCAAGAATGACTGAATCTACAAGCTGTTAATTTCCACAGAGGAAAATAAATAATTGCAGCCCTTTTTTATTATCCCCTTAGACAGTCGGATCAGTGTCTGACTGATGGTTAAACAGGATTGACTACTGGCTAGTTTTAATTTCAAGCCAAATCTTCCACCTGTTTCTTTTCTTGCACGTGGCTATGGTGAAGATTATCATAGACTGCATACAACAGTGAAACACAGAAGGATCACTGAAAAAACCAACCAGACAAAGCCATGTAATAATAACTGAACAAAAGCATATTGCTTGGTAGGTGCCATTAAGCAGTCATATTTTTCTGGCCATGTTTTGCTGCTGACCTGTCCAGAAATATATTTGGAATCATAAACTTTAAATTGTTTCAATTTTCCTGAGAAAATCTTTCTAACAAATACAAAAACTTGTCTTTACATGTCCCATTAGGTCAAGGGATGTATTGTGTGCTGGCACTGCAGCTCCTACCTCTTTTGGCTACTTTTATTCACACCCCATTAGCTCTCCTGAACTGTGATGCTTCAGTCACTGAGGATTAACGTCCCACAGAGAGATGGGAATATTTTGCAGAGCTCAGGCCACAAAAAGCCATACAAAGTGCCCTTATCTGTAGGTGCCTGTGTGAGTAGGCTGTCACAGTTCCAATGTAATTCATGAATGCTGGATATTTGCATATTCAAGTTCAGCAGAACTTGAAATCCAAAGGGCAAAGAATACTCTTGATAATCCTAGGAACTTATAAAATGTTCCTCAGATATTACAGTAAGGTCTGGAATTTAGTTTAAAAGCTTTATTTTAAAGGCAAACACTTTATAATCTCTCCTCTAAAAGGACCCTCCCTATTGGACAACAATGTTTTGAAGGGAGAAGCAAAATATTAGTGATAATCTTTCATTAAGTTCTCTTGCTGTCACTCCTAAAGTGCCAGATCTCAGTTTCATTTGAACTTCTTTTCCCCTGAGACACAAGCCCCTTCCACCCTCTCAAATGGGTCCATTTTCTTTTATGATGTCTTTCCAGTGGTTTCTTCATATATTGTTTCAGTGGGATGGGTATAATTGGGCAGCCACTAAAGTTCAAGATCTAACTCCAACAACCCTCTTGGGAGCATGTTCGAGTCCAGATGATTCAAACTCTTTCTTTGGCAAAAGACTCCTCTAGTTAAGTGGAAATCTTGCCTGTAAAAAGAGAAATGGGCTCCAAATGTTCTTGTAAGAAGGATGTCCTGTGAAGGCATCTAATGTGTAGTAGCAGAAATGAATAACATTGAAAATCACAGATTTCCTTCTAGAAGAACCTCTGGAGCTTTGGAAGATGATCAAGGCCATTTGGGACAGAATTGTCTGAGCAAGTCACAAAAGCAGAAATTTTTCTGGCAATGTTCCAGTAACAGAAACAAGAAATTTCCGTAGTTTGAGGGGAAATAAAAAGTTCACTAAAATTTTAAAGACTGAAGGGCAATCATTTATATTTTAAGTCCAAATAGAATTTATTCAGAACCATATATCCATCCTTAATTATTCTTCACTGAGGCCTCTCAAGCAGGACAGTCCAGAGCTACAAGTACCAAATGGGACGAAGTTTCTGTGTTCCACACCAGACCTGCCACTGTTTCAGGGTATGTGCCTCAGCTCATATCCCTGCATGTCACTTTTCCCCAGTATTAAATGGTGGCATTCTTTCTGTTCTTTCAGGCTAGACCACACACTGTTTTTCAGATTTCATGGCAAATTATTAGAAACATGAGCTAATGGTATTAATTGTACATTAATTATTCACTCAGTGGTGAATTATTAATTATTAAAGGTCTTGTTTTACTCTAGGTTGAAATGGATTGCTAGGTACTTGGAAATTATTATTAATACACTGTAACTCCATCAGTTTTTGCAGCACTCTGTTTTACAATTCAGTTTCAGTGGAATGTACTTTCCAAACCTTTACATTCAACAATAAGAGAGATACAAACATTGAAGCCAAATGCTACAGTGAGATTCCTCAGCAGCACAGACACATGGTTAAGAGCTTTTAGCTTTCTTTCATGAGGGATTACATACAACCTGAAATATTTGGCTGGTGTGCTGTGCCTGGTTTGGTCCCTGCCTCTTTATAGGAATGCAAGAAGTGCATTCAGGAGCACTGTGTAAGTTGCCCGGAGTCATTCCTGGGACTAAAGCTACATCCCAACAGACAATCTGTGTAAATAGGCCATGTGAAAACTTGTGGGATCATGGCTGAATTCTCTTGTTTGGCTGCTGAGCCATTCTCTAAGGAGGCAATGGATCCACCAACTAAACTGATTTTGCAAGGTGCCAAGCTAAGCACTGTAGAGTAATGCTGAGTGTGGTTGTATCTTCTGGTGGCATAATTACATTCCCTCAGACACAAGAAAGAAAAAAAAGATGTCATAAATCTACCAGTTAACCCTTTAGTTCACACCTCCTTAGAACAGAAGGACCACTTTTCCACCCTAGAATAGACGGTGTCCCTGCGGAGCTGATCCCTGCAATGGACAAAGACACAACTTCAGCTGCTCCTTTTCTACCATGTTGAGTGTCTCACCACAGGAGCTGACTCAAATGAATAGTTGTGGCCCTCGTGGGTATATTTTCCCCAGTGGTTCTGGCCTTTATGAAATCAAGTATTAAGTCCTCTACCTCTGGCCTTAACACTGTTTCCCTGTGTCGAGCCTTATTCAGGGCTCTGGGATTTCCATTCGCTTTACACTCCAAACCCAGATTTTGGCTTACATCCTCATGAGCCTCCCCTCAGAGATATCTAAGCCTCAGACATCTGTAAGTCAACTTTCAGTCCAAAACGGACTTACTAAGTTAAATAATTTAATTGCTTACTGGAAATAATGACTAGGAAATAAACTAATCATGATTAGGCTTTAAAATAGCTTAGTGCTTCTTTGTGAAGTTGTAAGAGCTACACATTTTCACTGTTTTCATCTGCTTTGGGGGGCTTCATTTTTTTCCTCAGATTTTTTCCTCCTGCCTCTGACCAGCAATGGCTTGTTAGAGGAACGCAAAGCTGGAATTAGGAAGGAGTTCAGAGCATATATATGAATGATCAGAAAGGAGCAAGGGACCACCAAAGCAGAATTTCAGGACCCTGGGGCAAGAGATGTCCATCAAGGACTCCAGGAGAACATCGTAACTGAGCCATAATAAGTCCCAGTGGGACTTGAAGAGTTTCAGTGGCCTCTTCCTGAGCTGCAAAGCACCCAGGGCAGCAGCCAGGCTGGCTCAACAAGGATTCTGTGCCATAATGGTTAAAATCTTGGCACCTATCTCAGGTCTTCTTCTATTGGTATTCTCAGTGGTGGGTTTGTATCGGTGTTAGGAGATTCGGAAAAAAGGATTAATATGAATACTTTGGTATTGTTTTATATGGAAGGTGCACAAACCCTAAAAAGACTATTCACAGTGTAAAGTCAAGAGTTTGGCAGACAAGCCTAAACTAGAGAGATGTCTGGTTAAAGGAATTCACCCCATGGAAGACCACCTGAAGGTGTAGGGGATTTTGTACTGCACTAAACTACTCAAGGTTTCTATTGGTGATGGCTCTCAAATTTTTGAGGCCACTCAATATGCCTGAGTTTTACAAACTGCTGGAGGTATTTGTTAAAGCTTTTTGGGCTACTTGATTTCCTACTCCAAAACAAATGCCAATTTTTCAATTTTTCCCCCTCATAACATATGTAAATTTTGAAGTCTTGCTATAGAAATCAAATTGAGAAAGTCCGATTTAGAGGTAAAAAATATGTCCTTTGGAAAGTACTAAATTTTTTTGCAAGAAAAATATTAGAGAAAATTAAGTATACTGCTATGAAATATGGGTTGAAGACCAGAAAAAAGTCAGTAGCATGTGCTAATAGAAAAGGCAAAACAAAGTATGACACAAAGATAAAATCCAAACTAAATGGTCTCCTTTGTTTGGATTAAACATTTCCTCAATATCATGTTCTGACAAAACATTTCAATTTTGCCAAAATTGCATTTCCTGGCAGAAATGGACTCTGTAAAAAGGTTTTGACTAGCACAAGTACACGTATGCCAAGTGATTCCTTTTGTGTGTTGTGGTTTTCATCCACTGTGAACTTTCACTGAGCCTCATTCATTCATCTGCCCCACCATAAAAATGCATGGCTATTTTAAGCACGTTGTAAAGTGAACCATGTCACTTGGCCAGGCTGCCCAGTTGTGGGAGTGTGGGACGGGAATCCCTCTCTGCACCCACCCCACGCCCAGCCTTGCCACCCCCCGGGATGCATCAACCCCCGGCAAGCCCAACGGGAGCAAGTACAAAGTGCCTCCTTCTGGAGACGTCTGTAACTTCAGCTCACCCGCAGCAACCGGGATGGCTCATATAATGAGATATCTGCATTTCTCTTTCTCCCCCCTTTAAAACATCTCTCTTTACATAAGGAAAGCTGCTGTCTCCGTTCTGAGCACTGAGCCAATAAACCCATCACAAAAGGCATCTGTTGCCAGAGTCCAGAAAGGGTTAAGGCAGCAGTTGGAGAGGTTTGGGGTGACGTGTGCTTCTGGACGCCTGAGAAGTCTCTTGAAGGTAGTTCCCCTCTGGTGAGGATGGGAGCGTGCTGAGGTCTGAAATCCGAGATCCCTCGCAGCCTGGAGCTGGTGAGGTCCCAGTAAAAGCTGTTTGCCTGCTTTCCCTTCCTGAGCAGTCACACCGCTGCCCTGGCCTGGGCAGCATGGAGCGAGCACCCTGGACACTTGTAGGACTCACTCTTCTCCAGCTCCTGCTCATCTCCTGCTTGCCAAGAGGTACTGTAAGAGAGCGTGTGTGTTCCCGGCATGGTCGAATGGGTCCCTTTCCTTCAGCGTGGTCAGAGGGGTTTGATCTCATGCGCTGTCATGGGAAGCAGAGAGATCTGCAGGGACAGCAATAATAGAAAGAAGGGGCTCTGCTTTATGTATTTTTTTTCTTGTCAGCATGGAGTGTGTGTGTGTGTAGGTTTACCCAGGAATGATTTTCAGGCAAACTTAATAGCCTTAAAAAGAAACAACTGGCTGAATTTGTTTGCCAATGACCATTAAGAAAAAGGTATGCAATCACTTTGCTTATTACTCCTTTTATTTTCTGAACACTCAGTGCTACAGAAATGATGATAAAAAGAGGCATTTAAGTCTCTGAATTGTAAAGCGTAATTTGTTTAGTTTGGCAAGACAGAGATTTTCCTCTCCAGCTCCAACACCAAGAATGAAGGCAAGGGAGAAAAAAAGTGAAGGAAAAAAAGAAAACAAAACCCACACATTGTTTCCAATCTGGGATTTAGTTCTGCCAATATTATTCTTTAGAAGGGGAAGCCTTGTTAAAGCAGAACGATCTTTTTTATACTCAAGCCCCATCCCAGTTTCTGCTGAACCAGCATGTATTTTCTTGATAAGGTTGAGCAAAAAGCATTTACTGTTGAGTGCAAATTTGCTGTAGTTATGGCCATGAACTTGGGCTGTTTACACCTGGAGGTGTCTGGACCTGCTCTCAGCAGCCAGCTGTCAGCATCGCGGGCTGCTTTCTTGGGAGCTGCAGCCCTAAGGACTGGGAGGTGAGGTGCCCTCAAGTCACCCACCCTTGAAGCTGCTGCATATTTCGGCACTGCTGACTCCTCTTACCAGGGGAGCTGTCAGATCGGCAGGCACTCGGATCTCAATGACTGTAAAGAATTGGTGTCAAGGATGGTGCTTCAGAGCCCCCCTCACGAGGGGCTGCCTCTGCAATGCCCTCCCCTGCCGACCCCTCAGGACACAGGGAACAGGTGACGATCAGGGTCGTCTGCCCACCAGGCGGGCCACCGGCACCTGCAGCCGTGCTGGGAGGCTGGCCTCCTGCCAAAGCTCCCCCTGGGTCACAAGCACAGAGAGCTTCTCCCCACCTCTGGGCCACATGCACTGATTTGTCCCTGCAGTGGCCTGTCCCTCAGACATGTGCCACCTTGCACACTGGCCAAGCGAGGTGGCTCCATGGCATGTGCTGGAGTGGCGCAGAACTAGCCCTGTCAGTGGCACAGCACAGGCTGTGGCTGTCAGGCAGCTGGGTGGGCATAGACCCCTCCTGATGCAGGGGCAGCACATCTTTCTCATGGCAAGAATCTGGTCAGCAGAGCAATCCAGCACCGAGCCCCCTCAGCAGCAGCGATAAGGGGAGGCAGGAGGAAGGACAACGACGGGCAGTGGGACACAAGGGCTGTGGGCTTTGGAGGGAGGGTGCTGGTTGCCCCAACACCCACTCCTCGTGCACCAGGAGCAACGTGAGAAGAGCCTGTGGGACACATGGATGTGAGTCATCCCCTCTCCCCCTGCCCTTCCTTGCCATGCCTCCCTGCCCTGCTGCTGGTAGTGGAGCAGCTGGTGGCACTTGCCCAGCACACAGCTGGCAGCATGAGGGGGCCAGGAGCTCCCCTCCAGCCACAGCAGGAGGGGCTCTCGGAGACAGGGGAGCAACTCAGAAGTGCAGTGGCCTTAACATGTCAGGGCAGGTTGGAAAATAGCATTTTGTCTCCTCCTCACAGATGCATCCAATTTTTATCCATATTTATCACACCCAGTTGCACAGGGCCTGCCTCGAGAGCTGGGGGCAGGAGTCAGGGCGATCTGGGAATTTATTTTTTGGAATAAACTTGGAGTGCAAGTGACTCATGTTTCCTTAAAAATATATGTGTGTTTTTGTGTGTTTCTGCCTATCTAAACCCTTCCCAGCCTCTCTTCCCCTCCCCCTTCAGCCTCTGTCTAGAGAAGTGAAGGCCAGATGCACTCAGACACATCCAGATGCATTCAATCTTAGCAAATGGGTTACTTCAGTTCACTTCAAATGTTTAGGTTTCTAGCATGGACAAAGGGAAAGGGACTGCCTTTTTATTTTGGAAAAAAAGCTGGGGTTATTTGCTTTTGACCCTAAGGCTTCTTCAAGTAGCTCCCAGGCGTCCCTGCAAGCCTGCCAGTGCCCAGGATTTTTCTCTCCACCAGCCCTGAAGGACCCCTCACCTCCACAGGACGATGCAGTTGTCAGCAGCAGGACCTGCCTTGGGCATGTGGATGCCCCTCTCCCTCCTGCAAGACCAGGGACATGGTGAGGGGCAAACTGGAAGGAAGGCCACAGGGCAGGGAGGCAAGCGATCAGCAGGGACAGAGGCCTGGCAGACTGAGGGCATCTTCAGCCCTTGGTTAGGGCTGGACTACACACTCCAGGGGAGCTGTAAGGACTAAAATTTGAGGAGGGTTGCTGCTGTCTGCATGAACTATTTCTGTCTGGACAACATTAACTGCGAGTAAGTTGTCAACACGTTGCAGGTCTCACACCATTACAAGAGGCAAGCCCTCAAGACAGGTCCAGCACCACTCCTCTACGTTTAGGAAACGAGGACATTCTCATGTTATGTGGTCATGAATTTCAATATAGCAGCTGCTTCTTCTCTGCAGATTTCCAAACATTCTCCCCTACTGCAGAAGTCTAACCTCATCAATGCTGTCACTAACTCAAAAGTTCTACATTCATTACCTGTCCCTGTTCCTTGTCTCGCAGCACAGAGAAAACAAATTCTCTTCACGGTCCTACTAGTACAATTTTTCTGCCCAGAATAAGATCCTCTGTCCCAGAAAGAATCAAAGCCTGAAGGGTAATGTGGCAACCTCTGAGTTTTAGCCTTAACTTGGCTATTTCTTCCTGTCACATCTTTTCTCAGATGAAGCCACAAGGCCACAGTGCCAATAATAAAATCACAAATGTCAGGTCATAAATACAGAGAAGAAACTAAAGAAGGGGGGTATTTAAAAAGGACAGTCGAATTAATGTGCATTTATTAAGTGGACAGATTCCACTTAGTATTGTAGACTTCCTCCTGTGTTCTCCCGCTGGGTTGGATTTTTTTTTTAATAGAAATCTTTTCTTTCTGCCTCTCCCCACTTGCCAATGTGTGAAAGCACTACTACTAGCAGAAAAGGATGCCAACTGACTCTGTGGAAGCAGCAGTCTAATTATTCAGCAAAGGTCTGTGACCATAAAGTAAGCACAATGAGTAAAACTAAAACAGGGATGTATTTCAGCTCCTCTTTTAATTAGCCCAGCTGCTGAAAAGAGTAATGGGTACATAATTTCTAAAGAGAAGCAAGTGGTTTTAGAGACAGCATTATCCCTTTCATCCTCTTAGCACATCAAATAGACAAATAGACATAATTTGCACGGTAGTTTATCTAAGGCAAAAAGGTTAACAATAAAGACATGCACTTTCCTTTATTATTGAGGGTTTGGGGTACATCATGTTCCAAGAGCCCCAGTAAAAGTCTCTTAAAGAGAACATCCCTCTTCCCTTCCAAGGTCTCTTCCTCTTGGCCTTACTGAAAGCAAGTGGAGAATTTTACTATCCCTCACAACGGAGCCATGGTTTCAGCCAGCATTGTGCTCAGAGCATTTCCTGTTGTTAGTGCCCACACACCTGATCCCTGTGGGGTGAGGCCCAGCTTGCATATCCACACAATGGCAGCAGAGCCAAGTGAGAAAGGAGCAGAAAAATGAGATGGACCTAAAGAAAGTGTAAGCTGCTACCAGGTTTCATCTCTGTTGAAGCTGTTTTTGCTTTAATGGCAAAGCTTCCTGCCAGAACCATTACATGGCCAAACATTCCCTACTAATAGCCTTAAGAAGCTGCTCCTTCAAACTCAACTGCTTGTTTCTTCGGCGGAAGACAGTAGTTGCTGTCTTCCAGAGAGAATGCTTCCAGAGCAGCATGCTGAAAAATTAAGATGAAATCAAATACAAAGGGGCATGTTCTCACCTGTGGAACATGAACTGCTTAAATAATCACTTTGAAAAAGTTATCCTCTATGGACTCAAATTCTAGAGATGTATCTGTTTGTATCTCTTCTTACTGACACTGCACTCTTACTGCAAATGGCACTTTTCAAAGCAACTTGAAATAATATTTCTTTGAGCTTAAGTAGTGTTTACCAATGTACTGATGGATAAATTGAGGCATGGAAGGAGAACCTTTGCAGGTTAACAGAACGGAATTGTGGGATAGGAAGTTCTCCTCAAGGACAGAGACGGCAAACTCATTTTCTGCTCAATCAGTTGTCTGATCCCTCCACATAGCAGCTACGGTCAGCACAAATACAGGGAGTGGGAATGGGAAGTCCAGGAGAGGAGGGAGAAAAATATCCCATCTCAGCAGCAGCACAGGCTTATATCATCTTAAAGTGACTGTACTCTAAAAAAATCCTCATTCTTCCAAAGAAGTGGAAGACACAAGAGAAAATTGGTATAATTTGGCTTGCTTCAATTCACCTTAGCTCTTAGCTATACAGTTTTCCCAGACCTCAGATCTTTGGAGCAGAAATCTCTTTCTATCTTACAAGGTATCTATGATGCACAAATTCACTACGGCAAAAAATTAGTCAGCTGATGCTGACATTTCACCATGATGAGCTGCCTGACCCACCCCTGAGGCAGCAATGTGCTTGTGAATCTGCTCCTGAATCACCAAAGCTTTAAGCCTGATCTCAGCCCTGGGGATGAGGGGAGGCAGCAGCATCACCAAGGTGAATTGTTGTTGGACTGACACTGCCAACAAGGAGGACATTGCCCAGGAGCACCGCCTCCTACTGCTGTCCTACAAAATCCATCACTGACAGCTTCTAGGATCTGACGTGCTGTAGGGATTAGGAGGTCTTGCTAGGTGCGGATGTCAATGGCAAGCATGAAAGTATTGCCATCTGAACCTGAAAATGTTGATCTCCCACCTCACAGTCCTCCTCAGGCTGGACCCAAAGCACCAGGTGAAGTGTTGTGTTGGGCTGTGCCAAGCTCCTGAGCCAAGCAGGTCTTCCCTCCAGCACACGCCCTGGATGTTTGTGTGCTTTCCCAACACAGGCATTTCATGCTTGGTTTCCATGGTCTTGAGCTGCTTCCATGTGAGCTGTTTATGTCTGGATTTAACGGGCTTTTCTTCCATCATTAAAATCTCATAAATTAATCCACTGTTTATTTGCCTGTCCAGAGTCTTGTTTGTTCTTTGCAGCTAAATATTTTGCATGGGTTGTCAAGCAGCTTCTTCCAGCTTGTCCCAAAATCAAAGACACAGTCACTGCCTGCAAGCCAGACTGCCTACTTTGGAAGATTATCAAAGTAAAGCTCACAAAACACCCCACAATTATCTCTGCCACAGCTGGCCAAGGCCTCGCTTTCAGTATTTTACTCAGTCAGTAAATCTTCCCCCACTTTTCTCTGCCTCATTCTCTTCTGTTTTGGGGTGATAATGACCAAGCGTGTGTGGGGGAGCTGCCAATGGTTACCCATCCCCAAACACACAAGTGGGAGCAGGGTTATGCCTCTGCCTCCCTGGAGCACAGGCTGAGCTCAGCCACACAAACATTAATTACACACATAAGTGGCTCTGTGCATATCCCTCTTAAACTTCTGAGGCAAAGGTTTTATTTGCCTTTTTTTTGGTAGCCCAGAGACAAAACAAAAGGGATCCCACCATTATTAAAGGGGTGCATAAAGTCTTTAATCAAATTTCTTTAAAGAATATCTTCTACAGAACCTCAAAATAATAAATTCCATGATTTCTGTGAAGAAAATCCCAGAAGGGCCACTTTAAAAAAATCTCAAATCCACATATTTCTTTGTCAAGGCTATATAAATTGCCCAAACTGCAGAAACCAAGAACCTGAAAAGGAATTAAATTGTCAGTAAATTAAAAGACAGTTAATTTTCATTGTCTAAGTTGAGACAAAGGCAAGAAGTAAGCAAACAGCATTTCCAGGTGGCAGCAAGTATATTTTTACATTTCTTTAAGATGAGATCTGCTGCTCCCTTCTTAACACTAAGTATTACCTCAAGGTCAACTTTTTCTACAAATACACACATTTGATCCACCAAGAATAAGTATGGCCTCTGCTTTTTGGCTCTGTTGTGTACACAAGCTCTTCATATAAATATAAATATGCATATGCCCACATCCACACTCTCTACACACATACAAACACGTGTAATATTTTAGGGAAGAATAGAGTAATTTAGGTTGAAAGGGACCTCTGGAAGTCACAAGATCCAGGACATCTTGGTGTTAACTTGCAAGTTGAGTTGTGTTGCTCACAGCCTTATCTTGCCAGGGTTTGAGTTCCTGCAAGGATGGAGACATTCCTTTGTCACCCCAATGTAACTTTGCCTGTGAATATTTGGATCATTTTACAGACAGAAATTTCTCTTGGATAATATAGCCGCTTTATTAATAGACTTTAGCAATCTTGAGATAAATTAGATTTCTAGCTTGAGTTAGAAAAGATGAGAATTTGAAGGAAACCTTAGAAAATCTCTGAGTGCTGGGTAGTTATTTATTAGTCAGACTTTGGAGAGTACTGCTTCAGCAAGGAGTGAGACCCCCACCGCATACACCAGAGACACAGCTATTGTCTGTCTTGTATGGTGAGAGGTACCAAACTGAGTGTCAGTTATACTGAGATAATTAGATACGTGTAATTAATTTTCTCTGGAATCTGAATCAGATACAATTCATAGATAAAAGGCTTAATTAAAAGAGAATAATAGCCACAGGTTAAGAAGTCCCAGCTTGGCCAGGTTGATTGACTGCCATCCTGGGTATTAGAAGGCATGAGTTTAATTCCTGACTCTGCTATTGTTTTTCTCTGGGACCTTGAGCAAAGTCACTTCACCTCCCTTGTGCTTCATTTTCCCATCTTGGAAAGAGGACTTTGTAAATCATGTTAAGATCTACAGACAAAAGGGTCTATAACTGCTGAACACTAAGGTTATTTCAATGCAAGATTCCACTACTGGAATAAAAAATTATAGAACCTAATTGAATGACAGAAGCAGCTTTTTCTTTTTGGAATGATTATAGGGGCAGAGATGGGGGATGGAAAGGTTTCAGCACAAACAGGAGCCTCATTCCTAAACTTAGAGCAGCAGCGGAGTCTCCCTGGTCGGCACACCAGGCACAAGGGAAAGGCTCAGTTCTGAGGAGCACAAAGCATTTCATTTCTCAGCCAAAGGGGGAAAAAAAAAAAAAAGAAGAAACAGTTTGGTGGTCCTTTTTACATAGAGTCAGTGAAAATCATTAGGGGAGAAGATAAGCTTCCGGGAACCAGGCTTCATGAGGTCATGGAGAGTCAAGTGAGGCAGAGCAGCAAGGCTCAGTGCTGGGAGCTCCAGCAGGCACAGTAATTAGGTTATCAGCGACAATGAAACAAAAAACAGTTGTGTGAGAAGGGAGCCAGGTACAGGCGTGGATGGGAGTGCTCCACCTTAGAGATGTATGGCTTGTTTCATGACAAGGCAACCCTGTTACTCAGAGTTTAATACACAAGGAAAAAGGTTGTTACCTAACCACAATTAAAAAAAAAAAAAAAGAAAGAAAAAAGAGGAGGATAGAAGGGGAAAAAAAATCTAGTCTCATTAAGTTTCCTTCATGTCTCATCTTTCTAGTCTGCTCTCTCTTTTTATTATCAAACTCCGTGAAAGCAGTCATCAGGGCTGTCAGCTGGTTAGAAGGCACACTGACAGCTCTGTGCACTCCTTAGATCTCCCTTTGTAGGATTTAGACAACACACTGGTGGGGAAGGACAGGATCTGCACTTATTGTGGCAGTCCTGAGTCACAGTCTGATGTTGTTTCTTAAAAGGGTACTTCCAGAATAGCTTAAATATCATATGAGGTTATGCTAAATAATAGAAAGATGTTACCATATTAGAAATGCCAGGCAAAACGAACCTTTAAAAATAACTAAAAATCTTGTTTCCTTTGGCAGTGAAGTCAAATGTAACAACATGTGTTTCTGGGTGAAAATAGGGAGTGAAACCAGCTAAAATCCAACTTTAAAAGTGGCCTTTCCTGGTGGGCCCCCTAGTTTTCAAGAATAGCAAATTCACAAGCAGAAATACAACCAAAACATGCTATCATAGTTTAAATAATCTATACTATATATGATGCTGTAAATCAGTCCTGCAATATGAAGAAACTTTCTCATGTGATGTCATCCTCTGTGGATTTTTAAAGCTGTTTTCCTCACCACAGAAGTGGGAAGGCCTTGCAGAGAAAGTGAACATACTCCTTCCCTCTGGTCTGTTTGCTTCCTCTGGCTGGCACTGCAAAACTCCTGCATTTTCTTTAGACACTCAAACCATGCTGACATTTCAGGCGCATGTTACCACATGGTTTGGGTTTTTCTGGGCTGAAGACCTTGGCCAGCCTCATGCCATCCATGATCTGACAAATCACTGGATAATAGATCCTGCCAGTCCTCATCAGATAATGGATTACTTCTGTGTGTCCTCCTCTCTGTTCTCTGCAGAGTACACAGTGATCAATGAAAACTGCCCAGGAGCCGAGTGGAATATCATGTGTCGGGAATGCTGCGAATATGACCAAATCGAGTGCATCTGCCCAGGACAGAAAGAAAGAGTGGGCTACACCATTCCCTGCTGCAGGAACGAGGACAATGAGTGTGACTCCTGTTTAATCCACCCAGGTATGTTTACGGCTGTCCTGTGTTCACACCAAATCTTTGGCCATGGCATCATGGCAGATGCTGAGCAGGCATATCTCACTGAGGCATGGGACTGTCCTGCATTTCCTCAGGAACTTCATCTGCCACTCTGCTGACAGCAGCAAGACACTTGGCAAGGCTCCCCCAAAGCAGGTAACATCACTGCCCAAAATGAAATAACACACTTTCTACCAGCAGTGTTGTCGTCAGGATGTCTTGGGCAGGCTTGGGAGCTGCCAAAGGGTGACACGATTGCTGGCTTCATACCAAGAGTGTTTTGGTGGTGTTCTGGCATGATTTGCATCCCCAAAGCAAGAAAGGAGAGACAACTTGGAAGTCCCACTAGTAAGGAGGAAAAAGAAAAGTGAAAGGTGAGAGGAGGAGAGCAGGAGGAGCTAGGACCAGTTTAGAAGTCATCAGAATCATTTGGGCTGGGCCCAAGTGGCACCAGCACACACATTCAGACTCCTGAGAGAGGCATTTACAGTTGGAGCAATGAGATTTAGAGGTTTGGGCAAGTCAGACTGGGACTTTGGTTCCAAATCTCGGAGTCTGAGCTGCCTAGGGCGTGGCGGTTGGGTATGGTTCCAGCAGGGAAGCTGTCAGCACCACAGCAGTCATTAATGTCATTGGCATTTTCTGTGGAAAAGACGGAGAAGCTGCTCCTCTTCCTGCAGCACAATCCACCTTGGCTTTTATCTAAGAGTGGCTCTCTTTTTAGGCTGCACCATCTTTGAGAACTGCAAGTCCTGTCGCAATGGCTCCTGGGGAGGGACACTTGACGACTTCTACATCAAGGGAATCTACTGTGCAGAGTGCAGAGCTGGCTGGTATGGAGGGGACTGCATGAGTAAGTGTCCGACATGGGCAGGGAGGGATGCAAGGGGCAGGGAGTGGTGGGACAGAGCCAGGGCCATGCTGTGCCTTTCCAGCTATTCCTGTACTCTTGCAAAGAGCACAAGTACGAGAAGGCAAACACAACCAGGCAGTCAGCAGATCTACAATTAGGTAAACTTCTCTCCCAGTGCTTCTCTGAGAGGAATTGGACTGGGCCCCACGTCGTGGTGGGTTAGAACCCTACTAAATGTCTGGGTTGGTTCGGTTTATTTTAAAACTTTAACTACCATGACTCTGGAAACCTGTAATCTGCATTTCTTGGACATGCTTCATCATAGCCCCAGAGCATAAGAATAAACATTTACAAGGGCAACAGCTTTATCAAATAGCTTAGCCTCTATCCTCCTTCAATCCCTGCCAGCCCCAAGGAAGTCCCAGTGTTTCCTTCCTCTGTCACACATCTTCAACACATTCCAAGGCACCTCTAGAAAACACTGTCTTGCAACTTCTGACTGCATCATGACCATGAGTGTTTCAGGCCCTCGTAGCAATATCTAAAGGTTTTGTTCCTGACAGTGTACAAAAGCTCCTGCTTTTTAGTTTTGCTAAGTTGTTAATCCCAATTCTGTCTTTCAACAATGAATTCCACCAGCTAATTGTATAGTGTTTAAGACTAGTATTTCCTTTACCAATTTCCCACCAGGGAAGGTGTAGCTCTCTCTCAATTTTTATTGACAGTCTCTTTGTTCACATTTATCTGGGAGGGATGAAAGCAGAGCCTGCTTTCCCTACTCTGTTCTGTCCATTGTGCTACATACCTTAGGCTTGTGTCCTCTTAGTCATTGATTTTAAAGCAACGATTTAACTTGCTTTCACAACGTTGCCCATGACTGTTCAGGAGGTGAAAGCATATAAAATAAAATCATTGCTTCAAGCAGCAGAATGAGCTTTGTCTCAGCAACAGAGCTAACAGAGTCAGCAACAGAGCTAACTCAGCCTGAAGCTTTGGAAGTTGATAAACTGAGTCCCTTGCTGTTTATGGTGTGATCTCTGAGAGCACTTTAAAGTCTCATTTGCTCTAGGTCAATGTAAGAGCTTCTCTGGAATTTTCTTTAAAAGCGGAGCCAAGAAAGAGTCATTAACTCATCTAATTTTTCCTCCATCTGCCTGAGTATATTGGTTGCCTACTGTATATTTCAGTCTATTCTTTCTACTTATATTGAAGCAAATACACCTTCACACAGAGATCTATTTGGACATTTTTGCAGTACTGAAATTTTGGACAGCTTTGTCTTATAGTGTTTTTCTTACTATTTGCTCTTTTAAGGGAAGCAGTGTGACACTCAGATGTGGACTCTTTCATGTGGTTCTGTGGTACTTGAGAGGTAGGGTGGGAAGGTCAGATAGTGCTGTTGTTGTCCCTTCCACTCTTAAAGTGGAGACACCGAGGATAGTTGTGACTCCAGCACATCCTGAGCTCCCCTTTTGTGGCTCTCATGGCTATCTCAATTTTGGCCTTGATGGTAGGCTCAGGCATGCAGAGACTGCATGTCTGGAAAGCAGCCTGTAACCACGATGGGTGCTGGACTGCGGGCTCACAGCGATGTGGCTTTGGGTCTGGAGGGTGGCCAGTAAGTAGCCGTTGAATGCCAGCAGGCACTGGCTGCTGGAGCCTTGGATGTGCTAACACATCGCAGCTGGGAGAGCACAGGAGGAGGCATCTCTCTTTGGTACCTGCACACGGCATCGCAGCTGAAACTCTGCAGCCAGCCCTGGGTGCCTCGCCAGCGGCAGAGGGCAAACAAATCCCAGAATTACAAACAAGCGCCACCACGGCAATGGCGGGATGCAATCTGCCGGCTTCGTCCTACATTGCCAATGCCAGAGCTGCCGGGGCACGGCCCGGCCCCTCGGGCGGAGCGGGAGGCGCGGGCGGGCGGCAGCTCCCGGCTCCCGGCGGGGCCGCGCGCGGAGGGAGCGCCGGGCTCTGTCTCCCTCTCGTGGGGCCGGCGGGCGCTGCGCGGTGCTGCGGCTGCGGCGCCGGGCCCGACCGGGAGGGCGAGCACCGCTCCGGCCGCCTCCCTGCGCTGCCGGGCCGTGCTGAGGCAGCGCCCCGCGCACGGCGCGCCCGGCCCGGCGGGCACCGCATCCCCCGGCCGCCGCCCCGGCCGCCCGCGGGCCCCGCCGGCACCGGCGCCTCACGGGCGGTAGGTGGCGGCCGGGGGCCCCGCAGGAGGCCGCGCCGTGAGGCCCCGGTCATCCCGCGGGATGGGCGCGAGGAGGGGAGTGCGGGGGATGCGGAGGATGCTGCGGGCAGGATCAGTGCCTGCTTAATACTGTGCGCGGCGGGGGCAGCTGAATGGCAGGGTCTGGCTACCGCAGGGACAACAATGAGGCCTGGCCCCGGGGCAGCGCTCAAGGGGCTGAGTGCATTCACCAGCGCAGGGTGAGCCCCCGGGAGAGATTTGTGGGAACTGCCAGCGAAAGTAGTGATGATGGAGGGCCGTGGCAAGAAGAAGTACCATGGGACGGCTCATGGGTCTGTGTGGTTTGTAGTATCCGCTGGCATAGCTGGAAGTGTGGGCATGGCTGAAAACCCACCAAAGGACACCAGATCATTTGGTAAAAAGATAAATTATATAGGGTAGGCCAAAGGAGTGTTATTAGGAGATAAATACACTGACTAGATTTAATTGGGTCCTAGGGCATTTCCTAATGGAACTTCTATTGGAGTGAATTATCATGACCTAAAAGGCACATCAGGTGTCATCAGAAGAAAACCAGCCCTGCAGAACCTCTTCCCCTGTACTGTGCACTCCAACAGCTTTTGTCAACCCCCAGTTGTAATGTCACTTTAAGGCACATGCTCCATCAAAGCAGGGGAGAAAGTGGTGTTTTCTAACAGCTGTCCTCAGCTCTGCTGTCCAAATGTGGACCTTCTGCCAGACAACAGTATTTGTAGTTTCTGCAACTTTGTGAACATCAGTGTTTCACATAATACTGGTGACCAACAACCAACAGGAAGCAGCAAGTTGTGACAAGTGACAGCTGCCTTCCCGTATCAGCCTGCTTCTGAACTTTTCTACTGTCTTTCTCCTCTGTTCAGTCATCTTGACCTTTGAAGGAGCCTCATATCTAAGATGCAGCACTCAAACAGAAGATAATGAGTTCTTACCAGAGGTCATCTCAGGACCTCTCCCTCCATCGACCCACGGGTCTCTGTGGGCTACAACTCAGAGGTCTCCTGAATTTTTTTATTCTCTGTTAGTAACAAGCCTTGGAGGAAATCTTACTGTGGCCCTGAAAGCTGCCTTTTTTTCAGGAACAGGAACGGAACAAGGATGTTGATACTCTGCCAAAGTGGTTTATTTTTTTGTAAATGAGGCAGAATTTGCCAGCATTTGTGTTTATGATGTAAATTATTTTTGAGAGCTTTCCAGGTCTCCCGCAGATTTAGAATAGGAAGAGAAAAGACTTTTTTGATCAACGTATGATTGAACTGTTGGTCTGGGGAGTCAGCCTAACTGCTAGAAAGGCTGGAGATTTAAGAGCACAGATTCAATGTGATCGCAAAGGTGCTTCGTGCAGAGACGGGTGGGAGCAAACCTGAGAACGTTCTTTTGGAGTGGGTCACTGAATGGCTCCTCTTTAGTCTCTGGACCACCTGCTTTGCTGGCCAAACCTACTTCCTCGGCGCCAGTGTTCAGAGAGTTCAGGCTGTACCACAGCAAACAGAGAAGTGTGTTTAGTATGCCATGCATACAAGTATCTCTTTGCACCAGTTCTTTGGCTTTCCTTTGTTAAAGGCACCGAAAACTCAAAAGCCCTTCAGGACGAAAGGGAAACTTCCTTTGAGGTGGTCCAAGCCTCCTGTCAAACCCTCTGAAGATTTCTAGCAGCTTTGTCTCAGGTTGTTTTTGAGGCAGGAGCCAATGGCAGCACAAGGGCCTGTTTCTTGCTGTGGGAAGGAGCATTATCATTTTCACCACAGCAGATCCTGCTGTACTCATTGAATCCTAATGTGGTTGCTGGGCACACTCATTAATCCTTGCCTTTTACAGAGGGAACTGAGCGAGCCACAGAAGAGGATGAAACACTTTTGAGGAACTCTTCTGAGCAGGATTTCTGTTTCCTTGGGTCCTGCTTAATTATGGGTAACCAAGGGTAAATGAACAAAGGGTATTTCATTTGAGCAACACTTTCTTAAGAAGAAAGAGGAGGAATTGACCTGCAGTCTTCATGTTTCCCCATAGACCAGATGCAGCGGGATTGATTTCCAGACACTATGATCAATGGGAACCACAGATGCTCGGTACTTCACCAAATCAGGTCACTGTCACCCTTTCTCCCAAAGGAAGGAAGGGCCCGGAGGCGAGTGTTAAAACCCGCTGTTTCAGTAGAAAACATTCATCCTGGGTTACTGGTTAAAAGCTATGGGTTTCTCTAGGGAAACAGATGGAAGCAGCAGAGCTTTCTGTTGGACTAAAGAGGTAAAAAGAAGTGAGAGAATTGCTGTGGAGGTCTTTTGGGTCATTTAACTTTTTTCTTATCCTCATCTGTGGTGTGTAGGCTCTCCTGATTAGGTGATGCTGTTAGACTGAATTGCAGTTTTTGGCTTACGGATACAGCCTCATACTGCAGCAAAGCAACAGAAGGCTTACCAGGGGATGTAGCCATGTGCAAGACTCCACTCAGAAAGATGTAGTCAGGAAAGTAGAAACTGAGAAATTAGCTCTGTCTGGTACATAGTGATTTAACTGTGCATTTTACTAAGACTTGCATGTACAGATCGCAGTAAGCTCTGCAAAAATCACTAAACAACTTTTCATCTTCCACAGAGGAAAATATCATTAGCCGTATTTTATAGCTGGCGAAAAGGGAGAGGTTACCGAAGGTGAGAGAACTCTCTGGACTAAAAATGTTCAGCGTTCAAGATGAGGAATTAGGATAACTATCCCTGGACAGATGCCTAGGGACAGCTGCAGGATAGTCATGAAAAGATATTGCTTCCCCGGTGTGACCTTGTCTGCTGTTTGTTCAGCTCATTGTCCTCTGATGGTTTTCTTAGACTGGGCACAAATGACTGGAGCACTTCATCTTATCCTTTTGGTGCTGGGCACTGAAGTACATTCCATAGTATGGTGAAACACTGAGAGCAGTGCAGGCAGAGTGGAACAAGGCTAGAGGAAGGATAAGAATGAACCTGAAGAAGGGATAAGGGCTGTATATTCTATGTGTGTCACACTGAGTCATCAGTGTCACAGTGATGACAGAGGAGCTGTGATGTTTATATATCTTCACTGGCATGGTGGCATTAACATGCAAGGATGATGTAGTGAATCCTGAGGACAAACATGTCTTCTGAGAATGCATCAGCTCTTTTTCCTTCCAGAGTCTCCTCATGAAGGACTAGAAACCATAATGTTGGGTGCAACAGATTTTTTTCTCATTCTTTTGCTCACTTGAGCTAATTCAAGTGTTCATTGTAGTTTTGTCACTTTCCCACCAGCTTCCTCAGCTTCAGTGGTTGCAAATGTCAACATGGGCTCCATCAAAACTGTTCTGAGCTAGAGCATCAGCCAGGTGAGTGGGTGGGCTATTTAAGAGAGAGGCAAAAGCTGCAAGAAATGGTTTCATGGGGCTACCTTGCAAACCGGGGAGAAGCAATCAACTACAGCTTTCCCAGGGGTACTCTTAGCCTAGACAATACTTCAATATAGTCATAACTCTTTACAACCATTGCATGGCTGTCCCAATATTTTATACACTGCCTTGCAAGAAGGAGTGTATCTTCCTAAGCCATCTTGTCTTCTCATTCAGGTGTTGTTTCTACATATATTTTCTTCAAATGTCTCTTGCAGGTCCTTCACACATTTTTTTTCTTCTTTTGCTCCCCAGGGTGCGGGCAAGTTCTTCGGGCTTCTAGAGGTCAGATTTTGCTGGAGGGTTACCCACTGAATGCACGATGTGAATGGACTATCCATGTTCAAGCTGGATTTAACATCGAATTAAGGTGGGTCCTACTAACTTTTAGCCAGCACTGACTTCAGGTGGACATTGGGGCATGTGGATAACCAAGAGCCAATGAAGGTCAGCAGCTGTGAGCCCTGGGGCAGTGAAGGTATAGCAACCACTTTGCATTTGATACCACAGCTCTTTCCCATGGTCTGGCTTGTGATGGACAGGCACTGGACAAATCAGTGCTGTGCTTTCAATTCCCTTTAGGACAGCTGGATGCTAAGGAGAATTTCTAAGGCATTGGGTACAATGTGTCTCTTTAGAGGTCTTTTCAAGACCTTGACAGCAAAGCACCCAATATTTTCTGAAGACTGTACCAGGCTGAACTAGGAACATTTTAATATGATGTCTCATGCAAAGAGAAAGTTGCCCATGGGTCCTGCCTTGCATTTAGCCTACATTTTCCATCTCTTATTTTTTTTTTCACTCATTTCACCAACCCTGTCTTCTATCAGCCTCAGTTATTCCTCTCACCATTCCTATGCCTGGAGGATGTGATTGGTTCTCCTGCAAGTCAGAATCACAGAATCATACAATTAACTAGGTTGGAAAAGACCTTTGAGAACATCAAGTCCAACCTATGACCTAACACCACCTTACCAACTAAACCATGGCACTCAGCGCCACATCCAGTCTTTTTTTAAACACCTCCAGGGACGGTGACTCCACCACCTCCCTGAGCAGCCTATTCCAATGCCCCATCATTTTTTCTGCGATTAATTTTTTCCTAATATGTAGCTTAAACTTCCACTCATGCAGCCTGTCCTATTGTCCTGTCATCCCTCTTCTGACCTGTGTATGCTTAAACCTGTTAACCCACCCCTAATGACTCAAACTCACAGTTGCTGCCTAGTGCAGGAGAGCCTCTTGTTTGGGTAATTAGTGATGTTTTCACATGTGTGCAGCAGGTTGCTCACACATGTAGCAGGAAGTATGGCAGGGGATGTATTTGAAACACACTAGCTAATACAATAAAAAGAATAGCTAAAACCTTCACATCAATATTTCACCGACTTTGGAGCCCAGGCAGAAGAACTATGCTAGATACACAAACAGTTAAAATATGTTTAAACAGTATAAATATGTTCCTATATGTTTGAAGACAAACTTAATGAGAGGAAGAACAACAAATCAGTTGAATAGAAGAGCTGGTGGTTTTTCCACACTAATGCACTTTTTTCAGACCTGCAAATGCAAGCCTATTGTGTAGTTATGAGCAATTATTGCCTGGATAGCATTGTGTAGAAGACACAGGAGCAATGCTGTGAGGAAGAGTTTTGTGTTCTCATGACATAAGTTTGCATCAGTCTCAGCGCGCATGGGTTGTACCTGCCTTGTTTTTAAGAGATACTGTTGGTGAGGTGTATGATTTGCACAGCACAACCTTAGGGAGGTGATTTTTTTTACATTTCTGAACTGGGCTTTGTCAATTGTGAGGCTTAAAAAGTGCTTCAGGAGCTACAGGTGTCACCCTGGCTTCACTGTTGTGGGAGTGGGTGTGAGAGTGGAAATGGATCCTGTGCATGCACAAAACTATTGAATGCACCCATCTCTGGGTAAAGTGTTGACAGCCAGATGGCATCAGACACAAGGTGCAAGAAAGGGACAAAAGGTTATTTTAACGAAGGACACTATATTGAAGAGCAGAACTTGCTGTGTTCTTTTTATTTATCTCCTCATTAAGGAGACTCTAATCTGTTTTCAAGGCAGTAGAATGGGGAGTGCTGTAAAATTAACAGATGTACTAACTCTTTGGAGAAATCAAGCTTCCATTCTAGACCCTGAGGGCCACCCACACGCAGCCTAGGAAGATGTAAGTGTCACATGAGATCCGTACGGTTCACAGTTCACTGTTCAACTTTGCTGTTGCAGAAGATGCAAAACTTTAACACAAGAGTGCCTTTCTCTTCCTCCCCAAGTCCATCCTTCCTGCAATCAAACAAACGTAATACTAAGTATCACCTTGATGTGACATAATATTACATTCCAGCTGTGAAAGTCTCCAAGAGGGAAGCCTGAACTACCAAACTTCTGTTGTCAGTATCTAATTTATCTGAGCTGGGTAATGTTGGAGAAGCCTAAAGCCCTTTGCCTAGCCTGATGATGAGCCTAATATCTGAATGCCTAAAAATCTCAGCAGATGACATAGCACTCCTAGGAACTCTCCTGAATGTTCACACTTAACCTTGCCACCCTGCAAGTCCTGCCAGAGGCATAGAGGAAACCTTCATGGCAAAGATGGAACAGGAGGTCCTCACAAGGAAACCCTGTAGTGTGTTCTGAGTCAGCTGATGTCTTCAAGGTGCACCACCTCAGAGCTGTCCATTGAGGTACTTCAGCAGTTAGATATTGTGGAAAACATGTACATTTAACCTGAAACTTCACCTTTAGTCTGTTCCTACAGAGAAGGGCAGGTTCACCTAAGCTAACCACCAGAGCCTGCCCCCTGGGTCTGCCATCCGCATTTCCTTCACTGTATTTTCATACAAACGTGCTGATCCCCTCTGTGGGTGGCAACTGCTTAGAGCTGTAATGCACAGCCAACACTGTGCTGAATCAGCACAACTGCCAACAAAAGAACTCCTTTTTTCATTTTCTCTGTGCACAAATCCTGTTTGCCGCCACCCTGGCTTGCAAGGGCAGGGATGGGGACAGCATAATACAGAAGGCCAACAAAGTGGTTGTCTTTGCTTACATAGGGCAGGAAGAGTAAAACTCCCAGGAGCACAGATAAATCTTCCCTCTCTTTAAGCTGTGCCATGCAGTCCTTTGAGGGTTGGCTTAGTAGAGCTGTTTTGATAAATAGTGTCCATGTTGTGGTGGTAGTTTGTTTTCTCTGCTTTTTTTGCCAGCCTGGGGGGTTTTTTGGGTTGTGATGTATAAGCTCCCTCAGCCTGAGCCACGTCAAGGATGTCATATCACAGCAGAAGTAGCTCACAATTTTCAATTCTATTTTTTAGTGCCTCAGCAGAGATGCAGTTTTAAATATGTGCTTTGGCTAGAAGCTTTCCTCAGAGGGGTTGGCCAATATATGCACACTGCAGACACTGATGAAATCAAGACAATACTTTGCATTCCATTTTGTGTCTGATGACCTGTAGCACAAAATTAGCATGCTTAGTTTTATAATATCCAAGAGAATTATATTATTATATGATATAGTTACACTTTCACTGGTGAGGAAACTGAGGTTCGTTGCATTGTGTGTACCTGTGGTTTAAACAGCAATAGACCTCACGGTCTATAAAGGGTCCTGTCAGCTGGGCCATAGCCAAGAGGTTTTTTAAAGCTTTGGCAGGTTTCCTGACCTGCCAATTCTGAGTCTTAATCACGGGATCCCATGTCGTCAGCACAGTGTATCTGCTTCTATGCCAAGTTAAATAAAATGCAAGTCAGAACGCCTATGCCTTTCACATTTTCCACTCTGTTTTCATCATTTTTTAAAACAGAGAAAGCAAACAATTAAAACCAGTATTCTGTGTATGGTTCTTCCATTCTCTGTGTGTATGTCTTGATATTCTTTGTTCAGGGACACACATCAAGACACAGTTTACCTTTACATCTATAAATAATACTGCTCCCAGTACATGGTGAGCATTCCAGAAATTTTCCTTCTGTACTTGCACACATACTTAATTTTAATCAGAAATGTACCAGTTCAGAAAACCAGAAAATATTTCTAGGATTGGGTCAGGATAAACTATAGCCTGATAAGTATGACGAAGATGAATGGGTTAATTTGTATTGCTCTGTAACTTCCATAAGGGCAGATCCCTGGGGTATGTTTCACCAGTGAAAGAATGTTTTGAAAATGTAGTGTATAACCTGATACCTGTGAGGATGTCTCTGACAAACCTGACAGAACTAGAATTCAACTCATGCATTTTATGCAAAGCTAAGTTGAACTCTCTCTCTCTAATGCATATTTGAAGCAGATGTCTTTTTTTTTTTATTCTACATTCCATCAAATGATTTAAAAACATGAAGGGCTCTGCTCCATTGGTGTAGCTTCCTACAACTGCTCAGTCATTTCTCTGTAGGTAGTGTACTCCTGATGCTCAAAAACCAACCATGTGACCAGAACAGAGGTGACTGAGTAAAGAGACTTCTCAAGTCAGCTTATGAGTTGTCAAAGAAAGGTAATTTCACATAACATGGGGGCCTCTTTAATATGGGGGCCTGAGTCTCAAGACGAGAAGAATAGGAAATAGATTCCAGACCTCTCTTCCCTTCAGACTGTGAGGTCCAGGAGCAGATCCAAAATTCTTCTCACCTTTTTGGTGTGAAAATGCAGTCTTTGCAAACCACTAGGCCCACACTGGAATAGGCAATGTGGGAGATACAGCCTAATCCTAAATACACATCTGCAGTGTTGGGAGTCCTCAGGAAGATCGAGGACATAACAAGTTTCATTTATAAAATATCCTGCTGAACAGTTAGCAGCATGGCCTCTCCCAGGGCCATTTCTTCTCCTTTTCCTGCTGTACCAGGGCTGAGCCCAGCCCCCTGACCATTGCACATTCTCCAGAGGCACTTGGTCTTGCTCCCTTTGTTTCTCGTTCATATTCTGCTGGGGTGCTTTGGCTCTGTGCCCACCTGAATTCCAATAGCAGCATATAGCATGGCTGTTAATGGACAAAAGCCTTGCACAGTGGCTGGATTGAAGCTAGCAAAGGACAGACATTGTGGGAAAAGGCTTTAAGTATTTCCCTTCTGCACTAATTCCTGTGCCTTATTTCTGCTCTCAAAAGACAGGCAAGTGCCACACATTGGGGATTTACTACCATTTTGCTTTCTAATGCAAAACGTGCTGTAGTATTTTGATTCCGTTTCTCTGGCTGTTTCTGCTTCTGTTACATCCCCAGGCTTTCCTTGTATCCCTAATTGCTGACTTCTGAACATCACAATGTAAACAGCTTTTGAACCTTGTTATTTGATACCATAACTTTCAGTACTTAGAACTTTATTTAGAGCAAATAGAACAATCTTTAGCAAACAGCCACAATAGAAATATGCCCACTACAGTGCCTGGCCCTGGATGAAAGTTCTGACATTGTGTTATGGTTAGGGACCGGATACATTTGGACAGACTGTATGACTTCAATTTAGACTTCATGGTTCTGACACTTGAATGGTCTCATGGAGCAACTGTATAGAGTGGAGCTGGCTTCCAGGCATCATGATGCAAAAATTGAGATGAGTGAGGGGTCTTCGTGTGGTTAGGGACTTGTTGATTCACTGAGGGGGTAGGCCCTAAATACCTAACTATCCAAAAAAATAGTGTTCAGGGTGCACAGGTAAGCAGTCTGACTGTTTGTCCTTGTTCCCCAAGATTTTCCATGTTGAGCCTGGAGTTTGACTATATGTGCGAGTATGACTATGTGGAGATCCGTGATGGGGACAATTTGGACAGTCGAATAATAAAGAAATTCTGTGGAAATGAGAGGCCACCTCCAATGCGAAGCACTGGGTCTTCACTCCATGTCCTCTTCCAGTCTGATGGATCCAAGAACTTTGATGGATTTCATGCTGTCTTTGAAGAAATTACAGGTAAAATAATCTAAAAGTGGAACACGCCACTCATTCTCATTAATTCAATTTCACTAATCTCTTTCCCTGTTTTGCTTCATTAAAAACTTTCATGCTGTGTTGCCAGCAGCAACTTACATAAAGTCAGTGTGGGGAAGATTCAAAAGCTGTCAGATGGCATGTGAATGTGAGGCTCTTCTAAAAAAGACTAAATTCCTTCTACTTGTGTGAAGAACAAGCACATCAGCCAGCAGAGAAAAGCTGCTGTTCTGTGTGACTTTTCTGTTTGAATCGAAGAATTAAGAGCACAGAAGGAAGTAGAGGAAGGGGCATGTGTATCTGCAATGGCAGAATTGCTCAATGCTGTATGCAGGAGCAGAGTCACTGTCTCAAGTAGCAAAAGCCTTATGCAAAGTCTCATAGATAACTCAGTGAAAATGCCCTGACAGAACTCTTGTGTTGGCTCATGTACCATTAGGAATTAAAAAAAATACCCAACAACCAAGACCAAAACAAACAAAAAAGCCTCCAAGTGTGTACAAAGAACGGATTATTTTCTTAAATAAAAAAATAAAAAATGAAGAGGCGTTTCCCGTTCTGTGATGATCTCAGTGTTATGAATGACAGAAGGAAGGCTCCAGAATTACTGGTTTTGCTACTACTCAGTGCTTGAGTCCCCTGCATTGCTTTCCATAGTTTCTTTCTGGCTACGAAATAGCACTGAGAGTGCAGCTGGCTCCTCATTTTGCCATTGTATTTGTGGCAGCCTCTGCACTCTTCCTGGATCTGCCTTGTTTAGCTATGTAAGGAATTTTGGTCAAATCTATCTACAGTACTCCTGGCACAGAAGGTTAATCAGACTGTGCTGCTTTGCCATAGCTAAACCCTGCAGGATCTATGACTCACCATAACTTGCCTTCTGTACACCCTGGTGACCCACATTTCATGAGGTCATCAAGGGTATATCTGGCTCAGGAAATTTAGATAGTTTATATAACCCTTATATAAATACAGAAACGTAGAGTGCATCAGCTCTTAACAATGATCAGAGGTGCAACTAGAAATCTGAAATGTTCATACTTCTGGATGCAGCACCTATGCCATTTCTCAGCCTGCCTTATTCTTCAAATGTCACCTTTAGTATCTGTTAGCAGGAGCAGTTAGCTATTGATAGTTTGCCTGGGCTTACAGCAGGAGAGGTGATATAGAACAAATGAGTGTGGCGTGGGCTATGTTGCATAAGGGCTGCCTACACTCAGGGAGCTAACATTTTCCATATGGTGCAAGCTGAATCGGTTCTGTTTTCTCTGCCCAGAAGGGAACACTCGGTATTCGAATATTGTTGAGTACTTTATTTCCGCCCCATTTTGAATGGTAATTATTCTGAGGCTGTGAGGCTGCAAGTGTGGTAATCCACACAGAGCACATTGTAAAGGGCTTCTCAGAGTTTGTGAGGAGCTCTGTTTGTGCACTTTATTATGAGGCTGTTCTGGTCTAATGTGTAGTGCAGTGAAAGGCTTTTCAAACACTCTCAGTGTCTTTTTATGTGGAGCACTAACCTGGCCAGCAGGACCATTTAAGGGAAGAATACAGTGTGCATGGGGCAGCATAGAATTGAAAGCAGGGGCAGCACAGGATCGAAAGCTCTGGCAGCACACTGAAAACTGAAGCATTTGCCCTGAAATTTCCCTCTGTGTACAGCACTGTGGAAGAGCCAAGGTCCCCAGAACAGATTTCACAGGGCTTGTTAGAGCAATTCCCTATGCTGCAGGTGAGAGCACCAGCAACAGAGGTGCTTACAGGACGTGAACTAGGACATGAAGGTGATCTGGTGTCCCCAGCAGCTTAGTGGTGTAGTGGAAAGGACTGAAGAAGCATGTCAAAAGTGAATTCCTTCCTTTTCTGCCTCCTCTTCCTGTGAGTTCTGTACTGGCTTAGAAGTCATAGTTTGCTGAAGCAGGGGCACTGACTTGACAGAGATCACTGGTTCAAATGCCAGAAAGGTCTTGATTGATACAAAATTAGCTGCAAAGCCTGTATCTCCTTTAGGAAAGGTCACTGTGTGTAGTTATTAAAGGATGAAACCGCACAACCTGCTGTGCTGCCTAGTCTGGAGGCAGGTGCTAGGTCCCATCCCATGCCAAGTGTGAAATGGGAACCAATAATTGGCATGAGTGACTAGAAGTCACTCAACAGAATTCAGATGAGAAGCATGGGAGGCCAGATGGGGAGCTATCAGAGTCTCTTAAGGATTAGACATATGCTGGATCCAGTTAGATGAAAGCCTGTTACTGACTTTCAGTAACGCTTTCCTTTCTGTACCCCCAAGCTAGTGATATAACATAGTGGCTTTAAACTTTTGTAGTATTGTCCCTTGTTGTTTGACTTAAGCCAGGAAATCAAGACTCCTTTAAACAGGAAAAATATTTAGTGGTTTTTAGTATCAGGCATTTTCAAGGACAGTATCTGACACTTACCCTTGTTCACTTGACATGCTTACTTTTCCAGAATCATGAGACAAAACTGGGAAAAAGACAAAGATAAAAGTTCACTGGCTTCAATCAGTAACTACAAAATATCAGTCTGTAAGGAGTCTTCTGCTTCTCCTTTCTTTTCTCACTGATATTTTACATTAGTATAATTGCCACATATATATATTCTTTTAACAAATTAATTACTGTCTTTAGTCAGGCCTTAATCTTCAATGAGACATGGGAGATATTCATTGCCCGGCCATGTATAAATTGCTCTTACACCACCACATGAAACCTCCAGAGAAATCCATATGTGGCATCTATGTATTTCTTACCTCATGCCATCTGGATGTAAGAAACTTCTCTGAGAGAAGCTGCTCTGAGGTCGGGCCATATGGTGGCAGTGACAGATCCTGGCACATGGGGACTTTTCCTGAGGTGGGAGACACCCGAGCAGCTTGTGGGAGGTGCTGAGGAGATCTGCACATTGCCAGAAGAAGCACCCCTCTGTAGGCCCACGCCTTTTGGTGCAGCCCAGGGAGCAGCCAGGGGCATGCAGCAGTTCATGGCACCTTGGGAGCGCAGGGAGGGCAAGGTCCTGCTGCAGCTGCAGAGCTGAGTCCAGGCAGAGGTCAGCACCCCCTGGGAGGGAGCGCAGCCGTGGTGTCCCCTCGGCAGGAGCTGTGTCCTCTGCACGCGCCAGGAAGGAGGTGGCCACCCAGGCAAGGCTCCCACATAAACATGGAGCCATCCAGGTCTGGCTGCAGGGAGGGCCAGAGCCTGTCTCTTTTGACTCAGTCATTGCTGGCAATCTCTTTTCCCACACTTCTCAAGCAGATGGACTGCAAGGCAAGGACTGGGGCAGCAAAGTCCTTCCCACCGTAAGAGAAGATCAGTGTCGTGACCTCCTGAGGAACCCGAACATACAAAAGTCTATGGGACCTGATGACGTGCATCCCAGAGTCCTGAGGGAATTGGCTGATGTAGTTGCCAAGTCACTTTTCATGATATTTGAAAAGTCATGACAGTTAGGTGAAGTCCCTGGTGACTGGAAAAGAGATAAAAATGCACCCATTTGTAAAAAGGTATAGAAAGGAGGACCCCAGAAACTACTGACCTGTCAGCCTCACCTCTGTGCCTGGGAAGTTCATGGAACAGATCCTCCTAAAAGCTGTGATGAGGCACATAGAGAACAGGGAGGTGATTTGGAACAGCCAGAACAGCTTCACCAAGGGCAAGTCCTGCCTGACCAATTTAGTGGCTTTCTACGGTGGAGGGACTACATCAGTGCACAAGGGAAGGGCTACAGATGCCATCTCTGTGGACTTTCGTAAGGCCTTTGGGCATGGCCACAACATCCTTCTGGCTAAAGAGATGGATTTGGATTCTGGAGAGAGATGGATTTGATGGGTGAACTGTTCAGTGGATGAGCAATTGTGTGGATGGTCAGATCTAGAGGGTAGTGGTCAACAGTTCAATGCCCCAGTGGACATCAGTGACAAGTGGTGTCCCTTGGGAGGCCATATTGTGGTTTGGATTTTGTATAACACACTAATATTTTAGTGATTGTTAAGTAGTGCTTACTCTAAATCAAGGACTTTTCAGTTTCCCCTGCTTTGCCAGTGAGGAGTTGCACAAGAAGCTGGGAGGGAGCATGGCCAGGATAGCTGACTCAAACTGGCCAAAAGGATATTCCATACCACAGACTATCATGCTCAGCATATAAACTGGGGGGATTTGTTTGGGAGCATGGTTTGCTTCTTGGGGAGCGGCTGGGCTTCAGTCAGTGGTGGGGTGAACAACTGTGTTATGGATAGATAGTTTTTTTCTCTCCAGTGTTATTTCTCTCTCTCCCTCTCTCTGCCCCCCTTTCAATGTAATTACTATTCCTATAATTATTATCATCATCTTCATATTTTATTTTATTTAAATTATTAAACTGTTTGTATCTCAACCAATGAGGTTTACTTTTTCTTTCTCAATTCTCCTCCCCACCAGAGGTGGTGGGGTGGCTGCGTGGCTGCGTGGTACTTAGCTGCCAGCTGGGGTTAAATCACAACAGTTCTATTCACTCATCTCCCCTTAGAACAGGCACCAAAAAACGTATCTTATCACACAATGGAATTTGCTGGTATTTAATGCACGGTTACACATTCTGATGTTAAGTTTTGCTGGTGTGTACAGTTTGATGTGTATCAATGTTAGATTATTTTATGCAAGAGTTTCCCAGGGACAAAACAAGTACCAAAATCTAAAACAACAAGATCTGAGACACAAAAAAACCCACAAAACCTATGGATCCCAGAAATTATCCCTAAACTCTGGATTCAATGGCAGGAAAACTGTAGGTTGCTATTAAACTTCCTTAATTTAGGCTAAGCTTTAAACATTAATTGAACTTGATGTAAATTATTTTCCTTCCATAAATCTTTCTCACCACTTGACTGCAGTTAAAGGGAAATGGTAAAAGTAATGTACACTGGGAAAATAACTGCTTATCCCTATTAGATCCCTCCTCTAGTTAAGTAAGAGAAGAAGACTTTTTGACATGCATCAGGCCCTTTACTGTGTCTTCCTAACTTCTAACCAAAACAGATGATTTACCCCGAGACACAACCACCATGAGGAAAAACAGATAGGTTCCCCATCCTACGAGAGAACATGAACTTTCTTGCTTTTCTTTTACAGCTTGCTCTTCATCTCCATGTCTTCATGATGGGACGTGCATTCTAGACAAAAGCAGTACCTACAAGTGTGCCTGTCTGGCTGGCTACACAGGGAATCGCTGTGAGAACTGTGAGTACAGGCACTGTGGGCATGACCAGCCTCCAGGGTTGTCACCGACGTGTTAATTGTTAGGAGTGCCATTGCTGTGTGGGTTTGGTCAGTCATAGAGCCAGAGAAGGCACTGAGCTTCTTGTGGCATTTTTTAAGACATGTTTCTTGCAGTTCATGAAGATTTCCACTGAATCATTCTGGAGCTTTATGTCAATGTGTAAAAAGGTAAAACAGACTTGGGAGCTGGGAAGCTGCACACAAGAAATCTTTGTAATGGATTAGCCTTATCAGACAGAGGTATCTCTGCCTGCTGCTTTCCACTATGTGGATCAGCTGTTCTCTACTAAAAACACATACCCCAGCTGAGCCCTGTGCTTAATGCTCTAGACTGAGTCAGTCATAGGAAATTCATCTTCCCTCATAGCCCTCTGAAAAGTAGAATTTTGGCACCATGAATGAGAGAGACTTGGGATCAAAACAAATGAAAAAGGGTAGATTCTGTCCATATCTGTGTTGGTAGTCCTCACTGTATCTATAGTCATACACCTGGTTTTGTCCTGACAAGTGAATTGTAAAATAACTGGATTAAAATCAGTTGTCTGTTCCAGTGATTTACTTCTTCATGCATGAAAAAATCTTCATCTAACAGGGCTCAAAAGAGCATGAGGGAGTAAGAATTTTGCAGTAAATGCCATGATAAAGGCTATATTATCTATACTAGTTGAAAGGAGCCTTCTGCAATATTTAAAGTCACTGAGCTAGAGCTGACCCTGGAGGATTTCAGTGGTAGTGGTGAAATCCACTTGGGATCATATTTGGCCCAAGACAGAAAGCATGGCTTATTGTATCCTGCTGTGGCATTCCTCTGCCCATAAAACACACAATGCCTTGCCTGCTAGCAGTGTTTTCAGTTCTATGTCAGAGGAACCAATATACACAAAACCTCACTTCAGAATCTTTCTCCCACGTATGCCAGTGTTGGGAGTGGATTTATCTCCTGGAATTTATTTTATTTCATCAGGGGAGTTAAATCATAGTGGCGTAATACCTCCTTTGATGAATCATTTTGAGGTAAAAGACCTTTCAGTTTCTACAGATCCAGAAGTAGCTCAGAAATGAGGAGGAATAATTTCGTATTTTCTGCAAACCTGAAAAAATTTTGTTTCTGAACAGCATGCCACCTTCTGCCAGATTGCACAGGTTCCCGGTATGTTTTCTGTAGGGAAGAGGTTGCTAAAAATTGAAGGTTCCTGACCTCAGGACTAAGAGTGTCTGTCTCTTCTGCTAACAGCCTCTTTCCTGGGAGTAGTTGTTTAGCAGGTCATTTAGGGACTGGAACCTCCTGAGCTCTTTGCAACTGCTCAGCAAGATTAGTTCTGCTCCTTTAGAACAGAGTTTAAAAAAAAAAAAAAAAGGAAAGATTCCTGTCTGATTCAGAACCAACTGAAATTTCAAGTAATTACATTTCCAGCAAACCTCAGCCCTAGTTTTGGCAAGCTCTACAGTACAGGCAAGGCAAGGAATGAAGCTCATATTCTTTTACTGACTTTCTTTTGTAATTCCAGTGTAGAAGCTTCACCCATGCAACACACACAGCAAACAACAGGGGAGATAGTTGAAAAACAATAGGATGAGACTTCTGTCATTGTAAGCAATGAAAGGTACAGGTAGTAACAGGATGAAATAGAGGAGACACTTAAACATGTATACAGTAAGATTTTTAACTTGATGGGAATACTGTAGTTTGAGTTGTGAAAGAACAGTTTCAATAGATAAAATTCTGTTACTTTATGATGTTTGTGGCTGTATGTTTGCCTTTTGCTCATGCTGGCATAATATTGTTTTCCAGCACCTATATTGCTGCCTTCCATGTGAATAGCAAACCTCATGGTTGGAAAACATCATGGCAAATCTTTTTTCTCTCTGGCTTCAAGTAATTTTTTTTCTTAAGATATTTCCTTCAGTTTTGCCAAAATGCATCCTAAGTATTTTCCAATGTATGGGGAGAAAAGCCAGAAAATTAAAGTTTGGGTTGTCTTTTTAAGAACAAAAGGAAGAACTGGGTAAAATATCTACAGCTGTAATTCTTTAAAAACTAGTTGTAGTTTCCTGAACAGCCTTTTAGTTTAAATGTTAAAGAGAGATTGTGTCTTCCTCAGAATCTTTCTTTCTCTTAGGTCTTTCAGCAAAAGTGCTGTCTTGTGAGGTGGAGCCAAGGGAAATAAATTTGTTTCTGCGGAAAACTGTCATAAAATAATCACTTTTGGAATACTGAATATGACTTTGGACTGTTCTTTTTCAGTCTGGTTTTCTTGGAGTAAGTCATGTGCAATCCCATTAAAGTTAATGGATGAAAAATAGGTATAAGAGAGAAGAAAATTAGAGCCGCCTGATGTTAAGTGCATGTAGAAGCTCTGAGGTGGTGCAACAGAAGGTACCCAGAGAGATATGAGGGTTTTAAAGAAATCCAAGGGACATAGTTCAGATGAAGAGAGGCTGTGAGATTATCTCATTGAGGAATAAGTTAAGGCCAAATTAAACAAATTTAGCAATGGGTATTTCATGATGGAATCAGACATTTTTTTAAGTCCCTTACTAGCCCAATGCAGCTCTGTCTTTTTGTCTGTTACCAAGTTTAATTTTAAAGATGTGGGAATCACTATTGGAATTATGGAAATCACCTTAATGAGATAAACCACAGGGAACCTATTGTTTCCTCCATTAAATTAAATTCCATCTATTTAGCAGGATGATCAACATTGGTCAAGCTGCTTTCCTGGGGTCATATTTAACCCTACTTGCTCTGTCACTTACAATTTGCAGCATTAATAAAATAATTCAAGGTAGGGGTTACTTACAACTAGCAGTCTCTTTTTATCTTCTACTAAAGCAGCCAGGAAATTAACATTTTGTTTACAATTTGAAGGGCTAATACAGTGATTTAAAGGCTTCAACAGCATGGAGTGAAATGTAGACATGTATCTTTTTGACAGCTGCTAATATATTTCAGTCAGTCCTGTTTCAGGGCAGTAAATATTTTATATAAATATGTCTGATTTCACTCCAGAGACTGTTAAAAAAAATTTATGAAACTGTAAAACAAATGCTAACCTTCTATATTCTGACCCCAAACACAATAAAGACAAATCCTAAGCATAGCAAAAAATACCTTCTTACAGATCAGCATGCTTTGTTATCATGATACAGTAGGTAGAGAAAACTAATTCCTGTTTTAAATACTTGGGCTTCTTTCTGATCTTATAGTGAATTTGCGGTGTGCCTACATAGCCCTCCCAGTGACCGCTTAGCCATGTTGACATGATTGAGATCGAACTCAGGCTTTTCTCTTTGACCTTTGTGGATTTTAATGCTGTCAGAGGCATTAGGAACCCACAAAATCAGATAATCTTGTTCTCGTAGCCTGCAAGTACACTGAGACAGACCAGCAACTTCATCAAAAGATGCAGGGCAATAGTAACAAGCTGACTAGTGCACAACCTGCATGCTGAAAGCCATCCACTCCAGTGTCAGACTGTCCATTACTCTGTACAGCGTGACAACTACTTGTTCAACTCAAACTAAGAAAAGTCTTTTCCAAAGTCACCCTGTTGAGTTTGCCTGCTGAGGATGCAGCTGTAGAGACGGTATTGCTGGTACCCCATAGCAAATGCTCTTGCCCTCTGCTTGTCCTCCTCCTAGGACGGGCTGTTCTGACTCAAGAGTCCTCCCAGGGCTTGCTGGCCCCAGAGCAAGAGACCTTGACCTCATCCTGCCCAGAAATTTCCTGTTACCTTTATTTCAAACAAAGCCAGGCAAACTGGAGCTCCTACGCAAATAAGAAGAGCGTCGCTGAATGGGGAATTCAGGGCTGAGATCTGATTTCCATTTTTATTCTGTTTCTCGCTCCTGTCTGCCAAGTAGAAGAGGTTTGTTCTGCATCCTAATGAAGAGTCTAATCCAACTGACAAAACTGTATAAACTAACTCCTTGCTGTAGCCTTTGATGTTGCTAGGGCTGGCCTTACTGTGTGCCAACAGGCCTCTGAATATAGCTTTCAGGCCTTTCCCCACTGCTGATATAATCCACTTCCATCTTTTTTGGCCTCATGCATCTGTGACTTGGGCTGGTTCTTAGGAATGTGCTCATCCTATCAGAGTGACTCGTATCTAAGATAGGGAGGAAGCATTAACATCCCACCAACCACACTCCACCACCCCCTGTTCTGCTGTGGGAGAAAGGAGCCCAGCTGTCAGTGCTTGGCATAAGCTAGACAGAGTTTGAAACCCAGCAGATCTTAGGATGAGACACTGGGGAAAGGTTCTGGGCATTAAACCTAATTTTCTTACCTAATCATGGACATGTAATATAGAGTCTTTTAATAGAACACTTGGAGGTTTTTTTAAAATTTTCTCAGAAAGATTCTCGGTAATAGATTTCAAGGAGTGCCATAATCACTGCATAAGTGTTTAATTATCAGTTAAATATCAGTGTATTATCACTGGTATGTACTGAGCCACCATTTGCAGCCCACATGTGTTATAACTTAAACTACACTGCATGATTACAATGGAGAACTTCAGGTATAACCAAATAAATGCCCCTGAGTCCTTTCTTGCCACGTTGTCCTTGCCAATCAGTCCTGTTCCAGTTAGGGAAAATGTTCCAAATAGAAATATGACTCTTAATTTCCCTGCTCCTGGGGCTGCCATTGGGAAGGTTTTTGGTTTGGGTTTGGTTTTTTTTTTGGTTGGTTGTTGAGCCTTGCTTGGTTTTTCCAGTAGAAAAACATTTGTAACAGCTTTTTTTAATGGGACAGAGTTCTTCCTCACTTGTGTCAAGGTCAGGTTTTTTTGGCGGCTATGTCAAAGAGATGAGATTAATGCCACTCCTTCTCCAGCTCATTTCCACTGTGCTCCCTATAGGCATACGTGTATGGGATGGGAAATAAAACCCCTGCTCCTGCTGTTGAAGGACATACATACCTGGAGCTGCTAAGAAATAAAGGCTGGTGGCCTTTGTCACTGTTACAATCCAAGGGTTCACCTGCCTTGAGACCCACACAAAAACCTTTCACTTAATGTGGCAGTTCTCAGGTTTTGAAGATCCATTAGGGGCTACAGGCTGAAGCTCAGCACAGCACCACCCTTTAGCCTGTCATGCAGCAGCTCTGTAATGTGAACACAGGATGGTCTCAGAGGTGGCTGTTCTCCAGAACCTTCCTGGGACTGCCTCTGAGAGGCAACATAATATGGAGAGGTTTTTAATAAGTCACTTCAGAGTTCAGTTCTGGTGGGATAATGCCCTCTGTTGTTTTACTGAGCTGATCAGAAGAACATTGTGATGCTGCCTAGATGTTTTCTAGGATGTTATCCTTGCTTCCCCATCCTGCCTCACAGCATACTCACTGCCCCACAGTATACTCCTTTCCAGGAGAATCATGTGTTTACAAGGCAATCTGTATTGGTTAGTGCCTAGTGCAGGAATTTGAAGGGCTTGAGTTGAGACGGAGGTAGAGATTTCTGCTCCCAGTCTGCAGTTCAGTATATTTCCTGGAGATTTCTCCCTTGGTTAGAAGGATGTTGGAGATGTTCACATAGAAAACTGCCAGACCACCAACCATTATGTCTGGTGCTTTAAGATAACCTAACATCAATTTCACGTTGTCTTAATTCACTGAGCAATAAACTAAACTAAAGCTGTGCAGCTCCTATTACACAAACAACCAAGATGCCTCATAGGAGGACAGAAACACCTAAGAGAAAAATTATGTTGATGGCTGAGGATGGGTATTGCCACAAACATCTGAAGCAGCCACTAAACTACAGCTGCTTGTAAATCAACTTTCAGAAAACGGGTCCCTAGGACTGGTCTTTCCCTCGGTTCCACCAGTAAGACTGTTGGATTGGGTAAGTCACGCACTCTCTGGGAGGAAGGTGCTCATACCATTTAAGAGTGTTTGATCTCATAATACTTTTATAGTGTTTTGAAACTCCAGTGAGTAAGCATCACTGACAGCAAGGCTGAAAGAGACAGAACATCTGCTTTACTGGCAGCTCCTCTTGTCCCTCTGTTATTTCCTCAGTGTCAATTAAGTAGACAATTTTTTTAGTTTTTCAGAAAGTGAAACATATCTAGTAAAACCCCATGGTATTCTGCCCAGAGCATAGCCCCAGGCATTGCTATCATCTAAATAAACCAGAAATTGTCTCTTTGTTAATGTAATCTATCCAAGGATAGGCCTGCCATGGGAAAAGAAGTGTATTTCTTAACTACATTAAGTATATTCATAGGGAATCTCTACTTGCCCACCCTAAAACAATATTGAACTTTTTCCTCAGTCTGCTAAGACATCTTAGAGATAAAACCATCCATAGGATTCTCTCTGGTATGACTTGCCATGTGGAAGGATGAATCAGTGTCAGGAGGACAGGTTGGACCAAGCTACATCCCAGGTATTTTTGCCACACTGGATGGAGCAAAGATACTTTTGCCTGTCATTTCACCACTGAATCACTTAGGAGGCTGAGTCTCTCTGACAAGCCTCCTCTAATGCATGGCATAAACCAGCTCTTCAGCACAGAATAACTGCACGCAGGCCAAAAACCAGTCTGCATCACTGGCACACTTCAAGCTCACCCCCACCTTTTGCAAAGGTCACAGAGCATGGGGGGCTGGCATACAGTTGTTAAGTTGCTGATGGAGATGCTTTCTGCCTCCAAGCTGAGCATGAGGAGATGTCACTTTTGGAGTTTTTGGAGCTAGAAGAACTGAGAGAAGGGCCCAGAGTAGATTTTAGATTTAGGATCTCTGCCTGTATCAACCATTCATCATTGTTGGCCAGCTAGCCTCCCTCACCTGCTTCACCACCCTCCTAATCCTCTTCCCCATTACTGAAGCCCTAGAAAAACAAAGTACTCAACTTCTAGAAGTACTCTGATAGTTTAGAAAAAAACATTGGTCTTCTGAAACAATGAGTGAAGACTACACCTCTTCTTAGAATTCCACAAATCACCTCAGAAAAAAAGGACTTAAACCTCTATCTCCAAATCCCAAAGGTGGTATTTTACATTAAATTGTTCTCTAATTTCTACCCTTAAAGTGCCTGAATGACCGTGTCAGATAACCTCAAGTTCCAAAACAACAAACAAATTTAGTAA
This sequence comes from Lycocorax pyrrhopterus obiensis, assembly GCA_014706295.1. Lineage (NCBI taxonomy): Eukaryota > Metazoa > Chordata > Aves > Passeriformes > Paradisaeidae > Lycocorax > Lycocorax pyrrhopterus. The sequence continues at coordinate 17,408,785 of JACSVZ010000007.1, read as the reverse complement.
CAGCCCTCACCAAAAGCATCCCTACCCCACAAGAATAAAACAGCTACACCACTAAAATCTGATTAAACAGAAAACATATCCCACTATCAACAGCAGCCACCTCAAACTTTCAGCATTCAGTATGAATACAATATACTGAATATACTCCCCCAATATATATGAATATACTCCCCCAATAATTACATCCAAGAACTAAAACAAGACCCACACTGTAACAACCAATCCCCCCAAGTCTCTGGAAAAGGATCTGCCACTAAAGACAAAGAATAAACATAATCCACTGACATCCCACCCAAATAAACCATAAACAGCACCAATGACACAAAGGAGACCCCCAAACTCAGCAACCACCCACACCCTGCAACAGATGCCAACACCAAACCTACCTCTCCATAATACAGTGATGGGTTAGATGCAACTGCTAACCCTCCCAAAACAAAGCACAACCCTAAGAAAAGTACAAAATAGGTCAGAATTGTTCCTGCTTGGCCTCTCTCCAGCGTCTATGGCCTGAAAACACGTCGTCGTAAGCTTCAATTGCAGGAAGCCTCCCAAAATACAGCTTTTTTTTTTCTTCTTCCCCCTCCTACCCCTCTGTTCAGTCCCTCTGAAGACTTCTGATACACTGCTTGTACTTCTGGGGTGCAAGCATACAGACTGCAGCTCTTGCAGTGCTTTGAGGCAACCTTATAACTACTTTGAAAGTTTGCTGAAATAATCAGCATTCTTCAATGCTGACTGTTTAGTTCTTTCCCTTCCTCCTCCCCCCAAGTTCATTAAAAAGCTTTGTTCCTCCTTGAGGATTTTGCACTCACACATCTCTGAGGCAGCTACCTTACACACTTCCCTTCATGGGAATCATTTCATTGTCTTCCACGCTGTTTGCTGGCGATGCAAAACACTGCCAAGGCAGAGTGGCCCCAGGAGGCAGGAATGATGACAATATTGACCAGGCAGAATCCCACTTGTTCTTTCTTATGACTCCCACTCTCCACTTTGGTTTCTTCAAGAGCTCAGAAACTGCATTTCACAGCCAATCAAATTGCCCTGCTACTTCCTTTGTACTCTTCTGCTTTTAAGTTCCCTTCATTTTCTTTTCCCTATACTCTCATCTCAACACTTGGTAATTTCCATCTCTTTTTCTAAAATGGGCAATGCCAGATCTTCCTTCCTATACAAAATTCAGCTCAGACCCCTGCAAAAGGCTGAATGAAGTATTCTGTCAGCTATGCTAGGGTAAATCTATATCATTAAATATTGTTCTCTTGTTTCAGTTAATGTGCATTCAGAAACATTTTTTCACAGCAATATGCATTTGTTTAGAGTGCTTTTTTATCCAGTATTGTCCTGTTTATCTGGAAAGATGACATCTCCACAATGAAACACCTCAGGATTATTTACTCTCTCATTTGTAATTTGATGTAATAACGAGCATATCCGCTTCTTTCTTGCCCTACAATCTTCCCCCTGAGCAGACAGTGCTCTCCCCTGCAGCATGATATTGTGATGTATTCCAAGGGACACGTTAGGGAACTTATGATAAATATTAGCTCTTGCTACTGATAGAGAAAATGAGTGTTGAGGATTGTTAGGATTTCATTCACTCCAGTATCCCATGCACAAACAGGTCCAGTTGTATAATTAAATAGGCCATCCAAGTACCGGAAAGGTTGTATCCAGAGACACAGCTTTCTAAGGGCTAAGAACAATGCTGATAAAGATCAAGTGGCTAATTGTAAGCAACAGCCTCCAAATTGCCTCCGGATGAATAAATCACAGTGAGTGATCCAAGCATATTTTCTCATGGATACGGTCTCATTCACAGAGGCAGGGAGCTAGAAAACATCAGGGGCGACTTCCAATTGGCTGGAAGGGAATGAAAAGATTTGGATTTCAGTAGGGGTTACGTCATAATTTTGTGTAATTATTCCTAGCTGGTGAAACTACTGCAAAAGCAAAGAGGCCCAGAGAGCAGGACTGGAAACCTACTCTCTGGTTCTTGGAGCTGGTTGATCAGCTGCTCTTGTTATGATTTCCTTTGACATTTCCAGGATTGATGTGAGGACTGGCAAAATGCAACAATGAGAGGAGATTTGAACTTACAGGACTCTTTCATGGGGGATAGATTAAGGCCAAAGACCTTTGTAATGAATAGTCTGCCCCAGCACTTCTGCATGAGCTGTGGCTGAAGCTGGGCATGGAGCTGGGAGGATGTGTCCTGGGATATCACAAGAGGAATGAAGGAGGGTAGAGTGTTTCCTCTCTTTTGGAACACAAGTGACAGAGGGCAGATAGTTTATCAAAAATCCTCCCTTGCCAGCAACCTAAATGGAAGTTCCTGCCAATGCATGGGCACACTTTGGGGAATAATTGTTACTCCTTCAGGACTTGTATTTGATACTGAAGGCCAAGTTCCTGAGGGACATTTGCTCTTTTAGCTATTGCAATCACCATGACATGAGCACTTTTGTGGAGCTTAGCCTTGGCTAAGTGCCTGTGATAACACAGAGGTTTGAGGTGCCTCTGAGGCCCCTGCCTAGATCCTCACCCACTCATTGCTGAGTCTGTGGTGACAGGCATGACCAAGTAGAGCAGAGCTCCTTTGATATGTAGCTGTTCAGAAAACACTGCCATCACTGTGAACACCTTTTTATCACAGTAGTTTCCATGTCCTTTCCTGTACAGGAACTACTGTAATGTTTCCAAGCATTTGTTCTCTGCTATGAGAGTCTTGCTTTAAAAATAATTAATTTTCAATCCAAACCTGAGCACTCTAGGCTTTCTTTGTTCACCCTCTTCTAATTTCTTGTTCTAAAAGTTGCAGTCGCATTCTTTTTTCACCTAAAGTGCAGAGCCCGTCAGCTCCAAAAAGTAAAAGTTCTGAGAGGAATCAAGGAAGACAAGCGAGCATTCTAGTCATCACCAGCCCCCTCAGACACAGCCCATGTAAACACACACCACCCCCACAAAGCATTTTCTTCAGAGTCCTGACCAAGACCACCTGTGCTCCAAAGCTGTTCAGCTCCCAGCAGTCTGTTCCTGCTGTGGGGAAGAATGAAGATCACATTGCAAAGCTAATGCCATCGAGCCTCTCTGGCTGCCATTCACATGCAGCTCTTGCCAGAATCTGGAGCAGAACAGCTGGGCTCCTTAGTGTGGCTTCTTAGTCATCAGTGCTCTCCACTGTAGGAGAGGTGGGATGTTCAGGGAGGTGATGAAAGAATGTTAGTTTCCTTGTCCTGGATCCTGCAGTGTTTGCTCCATTTATTCAGGAGATGTTGAGCTGAGAGTTGTTCTTGAGAACAGCATCAGAAGATGCCAGGCTCTTTCCTGAGCGCAAGCACCACCACTGTGAGTTGAGCTCCTTGTAGGAACAAAGCCTGTGCTGAAACAATTGTAGGCTCAGGGAGAGTGTCAGCAGTGTCACGGAGAGGACACTCCCACCACAGTTTACACAGCTCGCTCTATGAGGCACTACAGGGCCTTACAAATCCAGTGTTGCTGTCAGCAGACTTACAATGCGCCCATGATCCCAGCGTGCAGAGAACCTTGAAGGCAGAAAGGAGCCAGGCAAGAACACTGGGACTGCTAAAGAATCAGTCTGGAGTCAGGGCTCCTGCCTCATAGTGCGTGTGACCTAATACATGAAGGTCTCTCAGGCCTGAGCAGAGAAGAGTGCAGAGCCACGCTGCCTCAGGATGGCAGGATGGCCTGACACCTCCCAATGCAGACTATTTTATCAAATCCATTGCCAAACTCATGTGCTAGTTTGAAAGCCCTGTGCACTGCTTATGAGAAGCAATAGAAAAGCAGGTCTGAGCACTCTGAGCCATGGCCTCCAGGAATCCCTCACCTCATTCCCTCTTAGAGGATACAGCCATTCTAAAAATATTTTGACAGCCAATGTCCTTATGCTTTTGGCTAAAGTTAGTCTCTGTGGGCTTATGTGATAGGCATTAACCATCTCTGGCTGCTATGCCAAGCTGAAAAAGGAGGATGTCTCAGGAGAACCATCTGAGCCCTCCCCCATGGCAGCTCTCCTCTGCCAGCAAACCCTGTGAGAACCTGGGGCATCCTCACCTTGTGGATGCATGCTGGGCAGAGAAAGGATAAGCATAGGAATAAATGTTATCAGAGATTTACACGGACTGACAGAGCTCGCAGGCCAAGATTAGGAAATAATTTCTGGGTGAAGACTACAGATTCTGTAAGCCTGAATTCAGAAGAGTTCTTTACACATGGGGCTTTGCAAAGGGAATCACAATACCCAGCAGTAGCTGCTAAGTGGCTCGTAGCTAGGTCCCTCCTTAACTCATGTGCTTTGTGTTCAGACACTCTGAACTATCTGCTCCCATTTGACTCCATCGACTTTGGACAAAACCCTGCTGCTGAGAATAATATGTAGATTACAAAATGGTGTAATTATTTACTGCTGATTTCTGCACAAAGTCAGGTCAGTTTAAATGTAAACGTAGCAAGAATATCAGGTGATGACAGGACTGTTCCTAGCTCTGCCAGTCACTCGCTGCTTGCCTTCAGGTTAATGACTTGATAACTCCCTGCTGTAGCATCCCCAGCAGTAAAATATAGATATGCTAATGTTACAAAAAATTTTGGAAAAACAGAGATTACTGTTATGTAATGATACTCAGGTAATCAGGCTTGCCTTCTAAACAAAACTTAAACCAAGGAAAATAATTCGGTCAAATCAGACTTACAGTCAAAATGTCAAACATGATGGGATTTACCACTATTGACTTCAGCAGGCTAGGCTGTGGGCAGCCTTTGCAAATATCAGTGAGCTGTATGAAGTTCATGTAGGTGGAGCTGGCTGGGAGTTTTCTGTTAGAATGGTTTCATAGCAGTAAATTTCAAAGAAATTTGTATTTTCTGCTGGATTTTTCCTTTAGTTTTTGTTTTCTTAATCACAGAGAGGAAAAGAAAGTCACTTTCACATACTCTGCATGTTGTGCTCCCTTCAGCAACAGGATCTTGGAGCCACGTTTCTCAAGCTTCTAGGTCCTCTGGCTCCAGAGCACTTGTTGGCCACTGCAGTGAAACCATGAAACCCCAAAGCTCTGATCCAAAACCCTGATGCTCAGAATCCCTGTGCAGGCGTTTTTCTGGCTCAGGGGCTGCTGTGACTTTTAGCAGCATGCTGAGTAATGACAGCATTCACTGGGGAAGAGAATGTGATTTAGGCTTCCTCCAGACAAAATGTCCTCTTTTTGAGGATAGTTATTTAAATTTCTTCAGTTTCAGTCTATCAGGCTTTCTCTGACAGCCATTAGACTGGTTTAGGTAGCATGGTGGCCTCGGGGGTTCCAATGTAAGTCCATAATTCTCTATTTTTCTGCAGCAAGATGCTAGGATTCATAACAGCAGAAGCTGCTCTATTCCCCAACTGGTTACCCGGTGCAGTTTCTGTGACCATTTTCAGTGTTCGGCCTCCACTGAGCACACCAGCACACCTTATGCAAAAGCAACATTACGGGCACTTAGAAAAGCTCTGTGGCCCCTAACACAAGAAGGATGTGGACCTGTTGGAACAAATCCAGAGGAGGGCCAGGAAGATGATCAGAGGGCTGGAGCACCTCTCCTGTGAGAACAGGTTGAGACAGCTGGGGTTGTTCAGCCTGGAGAAGAGAAGGCTCTGGGAAGATCTTAGGGCAGCTTTCCAGTACCTGAAGGGGGCTACAAGAGATCTAGAGAGAGACTTTTCACAGGGGCACATAGTGATAGGACAAGGGAGAATGGCTTTAAGCAGAATGAAGGTAGATTTAGGTTAGATATCAAGAAGGAATTCTTTACTGTGAGGGTGGTGAGGCATCGAAACAGATTGACCAAAGAAGCTGTGGATGCCCCATCCTTGGAAGTCCTCAAGGCCAGACTGGATGGGGCTCTGAGCAACCTGGCCTAGTGGAAGGTTCCCTGCCCGTGCCAGGGAGGTTAGAGGCAGATGATCTTTAAGATCCTTTCCAACCCAAACCACACTATGATTCTACAAAAAATGTTCAGAGCTATACTACATAGGCAAAATGTGCTATATACATTAGCATGGGTCAGCCTGAAAGCCAAACTCTGATTTGGGAATATGCAACAAGATAAATTTCTTTAGCAATAGCAATATTAAAAAAAATTGTAAGCAAATTAAGGACAAAATTCCATGCAAGCTCTTGTACCTAATTTCAGGCAGGGACAAAAAGGGAAATACAAACCCTTTATTAGTACCAGCAATGAGAAATGAGATTTATTTCAGGCATGCAATATATTATTGAAAGGTTGTGCAGAATTTAGAGATAATAAATTATATGTAGAAGGGGGTATATATTATTTAACAAAGTGGGTGAGAGGAAGGCAGCAGAAAAAAATAGTGTTCATTTAATGAAGAGACTCTGGGACAAAATCAAATGATAATTCCATCAGGCAAGATTTGAAGGATATTGGAGAGAGAAAAGTGTAGCTCAAGAGATCATCTAATTTGTCTCAGTGGTGATAAAATGAGCCCAAAGACTATTTCTAAATGGCAGATAATTCTGATCTGAGGAATGTCTCTTACGTATAATTTAAAAGGGAAAGGAATTGTACTGTTACTATTAATAATAGAATATTTTACTTAAAAATTCGGGAACTTACTGTTCCTCTAGTCAAGTTTTTCTCAGATTGAGGAAAGTTATCCATGAAATGTGAAGTTATTTTAATGTTTCATATGGGACAGAAATTGTTTTCTTTTTCCCTAGACACCACAGTAAGAGGCAAGAAGTATAATAAGTTTTATCAGGAATGTGTGAGTGTGTGATATAAACACTTGAGGCAGCTCTGGTTTTTATTATCTAACAGCTGGACTGTCACAACTGAGCATTTCTGCCAGAGGAGCCTGTAACCACCCTATCATATACCTTCCTACTTTGCTCTCTTATGAACTGTATAGAGCTGTATCAAGCCAAAATTCACCTCCAACCTGACAGTGGCAAGGGTTACCTACATGCCTGTATAGATTAACTGTGGAACTTCCCAGGAACAACACTGTGTAGCAAAATATGGAAAAAATTAAAACAAACAAACAAAAATCTCTCCGCTCATGATGTGTTTGCTGGTGTTGCCCTGTTCCCTACAAAGTCTGTTCTATTTTTTTTTAGCTGGAGTTTCAGTTTTCAAATGATGAGACTCATATAATTTCTACTTACATCCTACTATGCCTTTCCAACATTTGTCAAGGAGACTTTCATAAATTTTGTTTTGAGTAAGAATTATCCTGTTCCTAATTTTATTCTGCTTGAATATACTTTATATTGAATATTCCTCCTTTAAACATTTTAATATATCCTTTCTGTATATATTTTCTTTTTCCTTTTCAATTATTACAGTTTTTAACTTTTGCATGAGCAGGGTGGTCATTCTTAGCTCTTAATCACTCTCAACATTATTTTTCACACATTTCACCTTTCTAGATATAAATTCACCAGGATCTTTATAGATCTGATGACATCCTGGCAGGAAGAATGGGATCAGCCTGACCCTCATGGAGTCTCTGGGTTGCTCAGATGTTTTTTGACAGAACTTGAATGAATGTCTTTCATATTTGGCTGTCCATTACCACCTCATAGTAGAATTCTGTAGACACCTAGTCCATTTTCTGGGTTCCTGGTGGGTTTGGTCCAAGAGGAAGGTGCAGAGGTAGAGCACTTGACACATGTCCAACTTGCCCCAAAGGTAGGAAGCCAGAGTCACAGGGAATAGGAATGTTGTTTGGTTTGTTTTTTTTTCATGTGGAGCAGAGCAGTCTAACTGGTGGCCTAGGAATGGTTCAAGCTCATGGAGTGCTCCTGGCCAGCCCACCAGCTGCTTCCCAAGGAAGTGCTGTCCAAACAGCTCATAGCCCTGTCTGGGCTGTAACAGTCAGGGTAGACCAGGCACAGGTAGGTGCAGCTGGGGGTGGATACAAGCTGGGATGGAGATGGCTGGAGGTGAGTGAGAGCTGTGAGGGGCATCCGGCCCTCTCTGCTGGACCATGCACAGAAGGAGGACTGATGTTCAGCAGTACTCCATAAATGGCAGGGTAAGGTGCATCCTGCCTAAGCAAGGGAATCTGAAATAATATCAAATACCTTAGAATGCTTAGAAACTGAAGAGAAGTGGGTCAGATCATGTGGTTGGATTTTATGGCTAATGTGTATCCAGAGGGCAGAGCTAGATATGAATGACATTTATGAAATGTTCTTTTCCTTTCTTTTTGACTTCTGAGAAATGTCTGTTGGAGAGTTGGATTTAGTTGTACACCAGGAGAGAATGTTGAAATACTTCAATAAAATATCTCAAACAAAGAAGGCTGTCTGAAAATTCAATGGAATACAATGCACATTCTGAAAGATGTAAGAACCAGACAAATTCACTCTTGATGGGAAGCTATCCACAAAAAAATAAGATAGACTTGGATGAAACACATGGGGGCTAGGATTCCCTTTATAATAACTCTTCAAAACTCCATTGCCTGAGGTGTTCACAAGTAAAGGGAAAAGGTGGAAAAGAGCTCCCTGAAACATATTAGGTGAAAGGGATAAAAGGCAAGTCAAAATGGAGAAGAAAAAACCTATAGAGCTCAAACCAAAGCAGTAGAAGCAGGTACTGGAGTAACTGTATGAGACTTTCAGACTAGATAATATCGCTGAAAACAGAGAGCTCATCTGTGGGACTGAGATGCAGGGAACACCTCAAGATTCAAACTCACATTTAATTTGTAGAGAGAAAGAATGACCTTACAAAATGATCCACAGAAAAAAAACGAAATGGAGTGGCTGTGCCTCCAGTGGCAAATTTTGAAGTACAGGAGAAATGATGAAGACCCTGTGTTATGAGAGAATAGACAACCAGTTGCTAAAGTCATGGGTAACGATAGGACACGTCTATTAATAATACTAAGGTGTTTTGCCATCAGAGAAACCCTGCAGTGGCTCTGTGACACAAGTGGGTATGAGCTAATGCTTGTAACATCCCTGTGATGAAAGGGGTGCTCTCATTTGTCACATACAGCAGATGAAGCAACCTACCTATGACCACATATTTTTAGCTATGATTAGATCTCATGACCTTCTGCTTCCATGTCCTCTGCTCTAGGCCATAGTTCAGTACTAAATGAATCTGTGTATGAAATACTGAACTTACACCATAAATAAAACTAGAGTTGTTCCGACTGGCTCACAGGGGCACAGAGAATCTAAAGAAAGTCTGGCAACGAACAAATCAAAAGGACTAGAAACTCAGTATCTTAAGCACTTAGGGACTGAACAACAGATACTTATAGTTAGTAAGCAAGCGTAGCTTGGTGACATTTTTTCCAGGATGGACCTAGAACACAAAAGCATCAAAATGTTTGTTCTGCAGAGCTGAACTGGACCATAAGCAAAACAGAAAACCTGTATTCTACAAAAAGTAGATGTCTGAGTGGTGCACAGATGGTTCATCTAATTTTCTCATTTGACAAGCTGAGTATGACTTTACATTGAAAGAGAGAAATGTAAGTGTAGGGGAATGGATTTCTCTTCAGAGAAAGATATGGAGAGAGTGGCTGGGAATACACAGATCATGAGTAGGAAGATAAATGTTCTGAAAATTAAAAACACCTAGAAATTCTATGTTCCCATTATTTATGTTTCATTTATCTATGTGCTTGTATATACACATACCCACCTATATATGTATCTATATCTATGTGTTTATATTTCACCTGAGAAACATCTAGGGCTAGGAATGAATTTTTTAAAGGTTTTATCATTATTCATTTGCTAATGATGATATTGATGCATAATACTTGGAGCCAAGAGAAAATGTAGAGGTCCCCTAACTGGATGTGTTTTGATTAGGAGCATTATAGTCCAAGCCTCTCTCTAATGCTTAATTTTTAGACAGTTTTTCTTACCAAGACCTTTGCTCACTAGTGCGCAAATGATTCTTCTAACCTGTTGTTTGATGTCTTCTTTATGTGAATCATCAGATGGCCCACAGTCCATATAAATAGGTGGATTTGTGTCTGCTCAGTGTAAGGATTACAGAGCAGAGGCCTTTGGAAAGTTTTTCCTCTGAAAGTTTTAAGTATCAAAATTTGGCTGCAGGTTAGCAAGCAACTGGCTATGAGGCAAAACAGAAAAGTCAAATTCTAAAAGCATAAATTAGGGATGATCTCTTTAGCAATGATCTATCTATTGTCAGCAGAGTACCACAGGAGACAGGTAAAAAACCCATATGCGTATCTAGGTCTTGCACTGAATCCTCTCCCATGCAGTTTTTCACAATGAATGGCCCAGGCAAAGCCAGAGACACAGAGATGGGTAACTGTGTAGATAACAAACCATGTGTTTCCTACATTGCCTACAGAAACACACATGTAATTTCTACATGCAGGAAACTGGCCTAGAAAAGTGTAAAAAGTGACTTGGAGAAGTTTAATAGGTCATGGACATTCTCCACCTCTCATTACAAAGAAAGTACAGCATCAAATAAAATTATCAGGTGGCAGACTAGAAATAAAACTAAAGAAGGCAGTGCCTTTTTTGCACTTCACCTGTAGAACTCATTGCCACAGGACATTGTGGACAGCGAGTGTGTGGTTGAGTTTAGAAAATACTAAGACAAATACATGTTAAAAAAAAAATCAGCAGGGTACGTTATACCAAAATACCATTGTAGTTCCAGTTGTCCTTGGCCTTCAGACTTCTGAATGCTGACAGAATATGCCAGGAAAGTATTCTATATGCTTGTTCTGTTTTTATAGTCCTTCTTTCAAATCTACTGTTTACCACAATTGGACAAGTTTCTGTGCTGGGTGGACCATAGCATGGTTGGCTTGATGCTGTCAGAGAAATCTTGCTTTTGATGCTTAATTTCTTATTTACTACTTGCAGTACTTATATAAACCATCATCTGTATTTTCCCAATAGAGCAAACCCTGTGGAAAGGGTAAATATCCCAGTTTAGTAAATATCAAGGTTCCTTTTTAATGTAATTATGTCAATGTTTGATTTACACAAATAACGATGCGTTAATATTTCTGAGATGTTATCTGAAAATCTATATAAAATGCAAAGAGGAATTTGAAAGAATTTCAGTATAAGGCTTTTAAGGATCTAAATTTTTTCTTGACCAAGCATGGTAGTTCATTCACAACCCCTGTTAAAATGGAAAGTACTTCAAGTACTAATATTCTGAGCAAATGAGCCCTAATGATTCAAACACTTATGCACATGATCATGTGACACTTCAGAGTAATCCCATTGAACCTAGTGGATCTAGATAGGTTTTGAAAAGTGGGATGTAAATGTGTGTAGAGCTGATGTCTAAACAACTTTCTGAAGATCAGCATATACCGGTCATATAATTTTGACTCCCGTGTCCGTTGTAATTGGTTTTTCAATGTTCTAAGTAAAGAATCATCCTAACACAGTCCTGTTTTTGTAATAAAGTGGATTTTTTTGAAATATCTGAACTGTCAGTGGTGATGTGTAGGACTCCAGGTGCTCCCGCTCATGGTATTGTGGAAGGAGATGACTTTAAATACGGGGCCCGGGTTTACTTCAAGTGCAACGCAGGTTACAGCTTAAAAGGCAGCCGTGTTGCCTACTGTCAGCTTGATGGGATTTGGTCAACACGTCATCCTGAATGTGGTAAGGTCACTTTAAGTTTTAATTCTTATCAAATATTTTGGCCAGTGTATTCCCTAGACTATCTAAATCTCACTTGAAATTTGGTAGGTCTGTGACATAACACATCCTTTTGTCTTCCTTGTCTTCCAGTAGGAATTCTTACTTTACTCTGCTGGAACCCCAGCTTGCAAGACTTTTTTATATAAAGGTCTGACTGAAACATCAATTTACTGAAAATTAATAACCTCAAAGTCTTTAGGCATATATCCTTCTTACACACAGATTGAAAATGTCCAGGACCAAAGCCAAGTGAGGGACATAGTGCAACAATGAATAGTTACTTCCATTACTCTGTATGTCTGACACCTTCTCTGCAGAAGTCTGGTGCACTCTGTGGAGGTGAATAGGGGCTTACTATGTGACCATTAGACTCTTATTTCAACAGAATTCCCATCCTAGACAAAAATTGATTAAAAGGAAACTTCATTCATTCTGACTGTGCAGGATGGCATGCCTACCATTCACATTGGTTCAACTGTAAAATTCCTTCTTGTCATCCAAAGAGACTTTACATTTCCTTTAGCTGATTTGTATTGCACAATTTCATTTCCATATTCCAGAATAATTTGTTTCAATCAATAAAGTGTTTTTACAACTGTGTTATGTCAAACAATGTACATTTTGGGGGGAGTGTTGTAAAACAGCTGTGTATAAGTTCATTTGAAAGAGCAAGCAATAGGTACTCTTCTACCTAGAGAGAAGTCTCCAACTGCAGTAAATGTAATGTCAGGATCATGCCAAGTCCCTGCTGCATGATGGCCCTGGCTAAAGATCTATAGAAAGAGCTGTCTCTAGACTTGGCAGTCACTGAAGTGCTAGGTCTCTCCTTCCCAGATGTTTTCGCTTTGTTTTTAATAAATCAAAAAGGTCATAACCCTGAGCCTAAGGAAGAAGACAATTACTGTCAAAGTACTGAAATAAGAGAAGGCCTTAAGTGACTTACGTGGTCAAGCTTTTGGTACATTTGGAAACACTCACTCTGCTGATCAGATGATGCCTCCAGGCCAGCCATCAGTGCAGAAGGCAACTTGCAAATAAAGCATTATTCTGTGGGGGATTCTCTGTAGTCTTTAGCTGCTATCAAGTTATCAGACACTTATGGTTCACAAGTGAGAGAGCCTGTGAGGCACAAAGAAGGAAAATGGAGCCAAATAAAAAGGAGACAGGGCTCTCTGTTTTTCCCTTTCTCCTGGGAAAGAGGAAGATCAGACATCCTTGTTTACTGGATATGACTTGTGAAAAAGTATTTAAGTACATGTATAGCCTTCAGCATATGCTAAAATCCAATGCTTGCAAAGAAAACACTGAAATATAGACTTAGCTTGAATGATATACTCATGGTTAAAAGCACGTGCCCTTTGAAGTGGCATTGTTATGACTGGCTGTGTGTTTACACGCTTTGCTGAGCTGGGCTTTGTCTGGTGGCACAAGGTATGACTTTGTGACAGGACAGGGCCATACCTTTGCACTGTAACTGTGCTGGTTTCACAGCGATTTAAATAAATGTCCGAGTGCTTTGTTATATGTTGGTGCTTTTGTGAACTGAGGCTCAGCAGGCAGCCGAGTCTGAAGCAATGATATGAAGAGGCAATTTTGGGGCAATTGATACGTCCCAGTCCTCTGGGCCCTCTGTGAGCAGCACCAACACCAGCTGTCTAAACTAGATGTTCACTGGTTATCATGCACTGAGACGCCAGACAGAAAAATTAAACAGAATTGCATGTTACTGTTGTCCTGACAAGAAATCTGAGGTGAAATCCAAAGGGAAAAAAGTACCTTGTCAGCTGCTAAATAGAAAGAGCAGAGGAGTTAAAGGAAAAATCATCTTCTAGCATCACATAATGAATACCGTCCTCTAGATTTAGGCCAAAAATCTAAGTTTATTGAGAAAAAAAACCCCAAACCAAAAAAACAACAAGAATTAAAAAGAAGTGGAAAATACTGGGAAGGAGGAACTAAAAGAGGTTTTATAGGCAGACTATAGCATGAGTAAGCTTTTCATATTAAATTTTTATTGTCAGTAAATACATATATACGTTCTCTTTCAATTCCTGTATTTCCCTGGATTATTGAGATATCTCTCTCAGTGCTAAGAAAACAAAATGCAACCAAACATAAAAGCAAAATTAAGTAGTCTAGTTTTATTATCCAAGTGCAGTGAAGTATTGAAAATACAGAAAAGGGAAAAGAATGCCAAGGGCTTCTTTCCTGCAAATAGTTTAAGCACAGCCTTTTATGCTATTGAAGAAGCCTTGTTAATATTAATGGCACATTAATATCATGTAAAGTCAAGGTTCTTTTTCAGGATTGTTAGCTATTTCTTAAGGTTTTAACAATTTGAGAATCTTTACCAATTTGAGAATCTTATGCTTTCAGTGAGACTAAAGTGTGTATTATAAACAGACATCTCTATATTATAATTTCTTCTTTAATATTTGACGTTTTCAAAGACAGGAATCCCAGATGGGTCTTGAAAAGGCATCTTTAATAAAGTGTAGATTGTTTAGTAACATCTGAATGAAATGCCAAGCAATTTGATGGGTGAAAATAATGTAGTGAACCTGATAAAATGGTTACTATTTTTTCCCCCTATCATTAGTTCTAGAAGAAAAAAACTGCTCAGATCCTGGTGGCCCACTCAATGGCTACAGAAGAGTAGTAGAAGACACTGGGCTCTTGAATGGACGCTATGCAAAAATTGGCACAGTCATTGCTTTCTTTTGTAACAACTCGTACATTCTTAGTGGCAATGAACAGAGGACCTGCCAAGAGGATGGAGAATGGTCAGGGAAGCAACCAATCTGCATAAAAGGTAGTTTACAAACTTTTTTGCCACAACTCACACAAGCTGCTATGGTTTTACTGGATAGTGTTTAATATCATTTGCACTCGACACACAATCATTTTTGCTAAGAATAAACTGTCTGGCTGATACCTGATACTGAGTCTAGTAGTTTGCCAGCTCTACTGGCTGCTATACTCAGAGAAGATGCCAATGATGCCAGAAGATTCCATCTTTAAACAGGGAAAGGAATGTTCCCTAAGACCCTTATTGTCCTCATTCTAGGATTGAACCTGCATAATATCAAAATCAAAGAAGATCAGGAGGGAATTGAAATCGAATGAAATAATTGTTTCATGAGACCATTAACAATCAGTTGCTGTCATAGGGAATAGCTGTCCTCTCACAATCCTTTTAAAACAATGGGACTACTCATGAGTGCAAAAGGCAGAGCCTGTACATTGCAGCCTTGAAGACATGATTAAATTATCTGTATTCATCAAAACACTGAATCACACCTTTAAATCCTTTGCTGGAAAGGGAATTATGCTCTTGACCTGGAGCTATTCTAATCAGTGTGTATGAAACCCTGAGTGAATGAATGAATGAATGAATGAATGAATGAATCAATGAATGAATTTGGGCTGGGGAACTGCTAAATTCATTTTATGAAAGCAATTTCTTGACATATGGATTTTTTTAAAACTGAAATGATGCTAATATAAGGAAATATATCTGTCCCCTGGGGAATTTGCTTTATTCTGTTGTTTTAGATGAAAATAATCTCTCCCTGAAGCACATAATCATCTGTGGAAAGCATCTTTATTGATGCTTACTGTGATACTGACATAATGGTTAACATATAAATCAATCACAAAGAACTAGATATTGTTAAGTTACACAGAGCACAAGTGCTCAGACATACAGATAAAATCCATCCTGGAAGGTTCCTTTTCTTCCACTCAGGGCAGCAGGAAAGAGACCCTGGCAGAGTTATTTGAACTGATAAACCTGAATATTTAATCCTATTCTTAAAGTAAGCAAACTGAATATGCAAAACTAGAAATCTTAGATGTCCTTTCTATTATTTTATGCATATTCAAGTAACTCTGAGGTGTTCCTTTGAATCAGAGCCTCCAATTCCTTCCATGAGTGCACAATCAGACTCTTAGAAGTCCATAACATCCTGCAGCCTTTCTCTGTATGCCTACTCACTGGGATTAGCTGTATGGGGCTACACAGATGGAAATTAGGTATTTTAATATATAATTCCATTACTGGAAAAGTTTGCTCTGATACAAAACCATCAGCCGTAGTGGTGCAAGTCTGGCATTCAGACACACTGAATGGTGTAAAAATCTTCCTCTTCCACTGTCTGGAAGTGCCAGTGCAGAGAACATTCAGTAGCTCACACTGTTGTAAATGGGATAGATCTTGTGAACTGTGGAGAAGTATTTTTCCAAGGCATTAGGTTTTAGATCTATCTTTATTTTAATGCACGTAACTTAACTGCCTCTTTTCTTAATCCAGTCCACTATAGTTAGTGAGAGGGAAGGTTGGAAATGTGTATGAACCATAGCACTTGAGCTGTGAATGTGAAAAAGTACTGTGCAACATTATATTTTTTCTAGCCTGCAGAGAGCCAAAGATCTCTGACCTGGTGAGACAGAAAGTGCTTCCAATGCAGGTTCAGTCAAGGTGAGAATGCAATATCTCAACTACAGTTTAAAGAAAAAATTGATTGCTTTTCCCCTCCTCTCCTTTTTACTCCATGTGTTTAGCCTGCCTGAGCAGCGATTCCTACAAATCCACTGATAATTGAGCAATGCTGGGAGGGGAGGTCTAATTAAGCACAGGTTGCCAGCTGCTGGAGGCAGCCGGGAAGAAATGCACAGATAGAGATGGGCAAACTACAGGATGATGCTGGAATTCTGCTTGCAAGCTTGTGACAGACTGTGAAAACAGTCTAAGAACAGTTCCTTGGGGCTAATGATGTGTGTTAAAATATGAACGTGTGCCATCTTAGTGCACAGGGAGAGCACAAGGAGAGAAGACAGCATAGCGATGCAATCTGCTCCCAGTAAGTTTCACCATCCAGAGCAATACAGCACAATTTATATAGGCTGGGCATGAGGGAGAGAAGGGAGTAGGAGGAGAGGAAGGAATGAAAGATTAGACCCTTCCTGGGCTAACCCATCTGATGATTTCTTGAAATAAACCCAATCTGAATTAGTTATGTTGCAATGTTCAGGATCATTTTTGTCCAAGTAGTAATTTCTCATTTCAGGGTTATTTTTGAAGTACATGACTCATTTAATTTTAGTTGCAGTGCAAGAACTGTACTCATCTTTGGTCTTAAGAACAGTCATATCAGGTCAGAATAAAGGTCCAGCTCAAGCCATAGCCTGTCTCTGGCAATAGCCAGTAGCAGATGCCTAGAGAAGATTTGAGGAACAAGGCAAGCATATACTTCCCAATCACTCTGCCACTCTCCAGGTCTGTGATGTATGATTGTAGAGATGGCCCTGAGAAGCCGACACAAGGCTTTAGTAGCCATTAGCGGATTTTTCTTGCTTAAATTTCTCTCTTAAGTTTTGAATACAGGTCTTTTTAAGGCTAAATGTTTCAGATATGAATACTAGCTGTATTGAGAGCATATACATGCCTCGCATCCATAAGATGCCATAAGATACTGGCATCTCATGTTTTTTGGACTGTTTTTAATCCCTTGAAGTAGAATCTCCATTTGATAGGTCAATAGTGAGGCAAAGTCTGGATTATGCAATATTGCAAGTCACCCGTGAGTTTGGAATGGGACCCTGGCAGACTAAGGGCTGCACACAGCAGCTCTCATCCCTCTTCCAAAATACAAGAGACTTGCCATTGCTCTTGTTCTTAGCCATTTTACTTTCCTATTATGTATCGCCTCACAGATTGGATATGATGGAGGTGTCTGTGTCTCTCTGTGATAAAAAATGAAATCATCATGAGAAAAAAAAGAATGTCTTTTCTGGATGTAGGCAGTACCAGAAATCTCAAGGGAAACTAATTTCCTGCTGAATTTTTCAGACATAAAAAGGGTTTTTTTGTAGATATGAGCTTTTAAGCATTAGAGCAAGGGATGCATTCTAAATGATAAAAATTGAAGTATGACTGGAGTCAAGCTTATGGTCCATATCTAAGCTGGTGCATATATTTACTTCTTAATTATATGCCCTGTTTCAGCTAATCAGTACAATTTCTAAGTGGAAGCTTAGCGATTATGAAATTATGAAATCTCTGTGGTGAGGCAATTATCTCTGTTAATTGCTAAATCAAGTAACTTTAGCAACATCATTTGATCTGAATCAATTCCTAATACTGTCTATTAAAATATTCACTAGAGAAAAGATGTGCCTAGCTCCCCTCTACTGAGAATTAATTATGACAATGCCAAATTCAGGTGTAATTTCTATATTTAAAAAATGGTATCTCAGTCCTTTTGTGGGTGGAAAAAACTTCCACATTCAGAGGCAACCGATTGCAATTCAGACACTGTAAAAGAAAAAAGAGACACAAATAGGATATGTATAAATATATGTGTAATTATATATGTGTGCATATATATGTAAATAAAACAGCTGGGATGTAGATGTGAGTATTGCTAAACTATGCTGGAATTATATTTTTTCCTTATTCTTTCACAAGCAAACTTCATATGATTTTAAATGATACTTAACACAACTGGTGATACAGTTATGGTAATGATTGCTTTTATAATATTATAATTATTGTGTTCTTTGTGCCTTGAAACAGAGAAACACCTTTGCATCAACTTTACTCTTCTGCATTCAGCAAGCAAAAGCTTCAGATCTATCCAACCAAGAAGCCAGCACTGCCATTTGGAGAACTGCCCCCCGGGTACCAGCACTTGCACACTCAGCTCCAGTACGAGTGCGTTTCTCCTTTCTACCGCCGCCTGGGCAGCAGCAGGAGGACTTGCCTGAAGACAGGAAAATGGAGTGGGAGAGCCCCTGTGTGTATTCCAAGTGAGTCTCCAAGGGAAAAAAGTGTGCATATCTCTTGGGTGAATGAGGGAAGAGGATGTGTGTTCATCTTAGATATTTAGGGAGTCACAGCCGTGTAGGCTGCCTATACTTCCAGCTGGGAGAAAGGAGTAATAAAGCTTGAAGGATATATGTGTCTTTTTATCCACCAGTAGAATTTGTGCAGTTAATGGTAAAGTGATCAGGCTTTCAGCACTGTAATTTGCCATTAATTTTTCTACTCTTTTATTGAGCAAAAGGTGTAGTGAGTCTTTCTCCTGATTTGAAATAGCTTTCCTACTACCACTTCATGTTTTTCTGTATTATTTACTACAAATGGGATTTTTCTTTCATTTGTATACTTTGGCACACAGCTGACAAAACCAACAAAGTTTAAGCAATAGAAGGGAGAATCTGCAATTTTAAAGAGGCTCTTCCTTTAATAAACCCTGCTAAGGAAGGGTTCATATTGCAAACTGTAAGTCCAGATAAAATCTTATCCACAGCTAGTGCACAAAGTAAGTTAGGGTAAGAATGTCAAAAGATTTGGTAAACGCCACTACTGACATCAAGCAAACTGTGAAAAGTAGATCTTAGCAACAAACAAATTTTTATTGTTCTTGTTTGTGGTTTTACTTTGAGATCATATAATGTATTTTGAAAAGTATCATATTCAATCTTTTTCACTATGGACATGCACACAGTATATCCCAGGAAGAAAAAGTTTCCTAAGGGAGACTAAAAAATGCAACCGTGCAATGTAACTCTTTCAACTGAAGTAAACCTTTCATAATATAAGGGATTTTACTGCAGGTCCAAGCCTGGATAACATATTCCTAGAACAAGGCAGAGCTTTCTCTTTTCCCCAGGATGACTGTCGATTTAGATGCATTTGCTTCAGCATTCTTGTCACATGACAAGTCTGTTCTTACAGGCATGAATTGGCCTATGCAAAGATTCATGCCAGGGGAGGCCTCACAATTACACTAGGGTGAATTTTAGTGCACTGATGGCTTTATGGCATTTTATGATAGACAAGAATCAGGGGTGTTCTTTCCATTTCTTTGTGCAGTTGTCTCATTATAGTGCAGCTCAATAAGGTTGTTGTGAAAATTCACCTGGTCAAGTGCTAAATCCACATTCCTACTTTACCCAGGAATTCAGACAATAATGGAAAACTTGAATATATTTTTAAAGTCATATAAAATACTCCTATAATTTTGCAGGTCAGAGACAGAGGCTAATTAGACAACTGTCCTTCATACTCATCATTGCAGTTTAGTGTCTTTTGGCACATCCTAAGAAGGAATCAAGAATAATACTCAGATTCTTTTGGGGAGAAGGTG
The DNA here is from genome assembly GCA_014706295.1 of Lycocorax pyrrhopterus obiensis. Lineage (NCBI taxonomy): Eukaryota > Metazoa > Chordata > Aves > Passeriformes > Paradisaeidae > Lycocorax > Lycocorax pyrrhopterus. The sequence goes on along the minus strand of JACSVZ010000007.1, from coordinate 17,388,936 downwards.
TTACCTACTTTTTGCTTCATGTTTCCTCAGTCTGCGGAAAAGCAGAAAACATCACCCTTCAGAAGGCAGTGACCTCTACGAGGTGGCCATGGCAAGCAGCCATCTATCGCACAGCCAGCGGGGTGAAGGAGAACAGCCTTCGGAAAGGGGCCTGGATCCTCATCTGCAGCGGGGCCCTGGTGAATGAGCGCACTGTGGTAGTGGCAGCTCACTGCGTCACTGACCTGGGCAAGACCATCGTTCTCAAGACAGCAGAGCTCAAGGTGGTTCTGGGCAAATTCTACAGAGACGATGACAGGGATGAAAAGACCATCCAGAACCTGCGGGTGAGTAAGTCCAACAGGAGTGAAACGTGATGAGCACAGGTAGATGCTGATCACATCTGTCTTGTATGGGGAGGAAAAGCTCACCCTTTGGCAATACACTCTTCTATCTGCTGTTCTTTGAAATGCATGTGTAGATACTTCAGTGCCATGGCACAAGAAGGGCACATGCTGCAGTTCATTGAATTCCTCGAAGCCATCCAACTCATACATTCACCCCTAACACAGAATATTAAGAAAATAGCTCAGGTTCTGTGGGCCATAATGTCTTGAGTGATACTGCCAGAAAAAAAGTAGAAGAGATGCCAGCTACTGTCAAAATTGATTAGCATAATTTATGAGGGAAACACTTGTGCTCTAAATCCTGGTGTGATGCCATGAGCACATTTCACTTCTCAGCCCCGAGGCCGTACAGCTCTAAACTGAAAAGAAGTTTATGTCTGACTCCAGCTCCAAAAATAGCACCTTGGGCTCACCGGAGTGATTTGCTTTTTTCAAGTAGAACTAGAAAGACTGAAGTCACACTGAGGAGAAATACAGCAATTTTGGGTATGCGTGTCACTTTTTGGGGGGAAGTGGGGGGTGTCTATCTGAGTTAATTAATGGATTTTATCCAAAATATCATAAATAACTTGATTCTTTCCCTCCTGACTCCTTTTTAGTTTCTTTCTCTAATCCCATCTTTTTCATACTTTTCCTGTAAGAAAATATATTACTTTTTTTTACAGTATTTCCTTATAGGAATCCTATCTGTTCTTGTAGCATTTCATTAAGGAAACAAGCAGTAAAGGTTTGGCCCCAATATTATGTAATGTATTGCTAGTACTCTTTTTTGCTGGGAAGCCAGTTGCATTTCAATAAGAAGTTAACATTTGAGTTCAAAGCCCTACTCCCATCCAAATTCCACAGGCTGAAGGTGTCATGGCAGGTAAAACCTTTTCAGTACACAGTAGAAACACTTGAACTGCATATTAACTCCCCATTTTGCTAAAAAATGTCCGTGACTGCTTTTGAGTAAGAAGTGTTTCATGCAATAAAAACTGTCCTGAAATCCAAGGGGAAAAAAAGTCAGAAGATGCCTGATATGTGCATGTTTCTCATTTCAGTGAAAGAACACCATAGGTGGGGGTAGAGGAGAAGTATGCAAAATAAACGAACGTGTATTTTAGTAGTATGGAAAGGGTGCTGCTGACCTGCCATTGCTGTTAACCCTGCAATTCTTCCTACTCTGTTTCCTCTCCAGATTTCTGCCATCATAGTGCATCCCAATTATGACCCCATATTACTTGATTCTGATATAGCTGTCATAAAACTCTTGGACAAAGCCAGGATCAGCAGTCGTGTTCAACCCATTTGCTTGTCATCTTCTCATGACTTGACTTCATCCACAGAGGATTTAAAGATAATGGTTACTGGCTGGAAGGTATTGGCTGACATAAAAGATCCCGGATACAAGAATGACACAATCCGCATGGGAGTTGTTCAGATGGTGGATTCACTGTTGTGTGAGCAACAGTATGAGGATAATGGGATACAAGTCAGCATCACTGACAGTATGTTCTGTGCCAAACAAGACCACACAGCCTTTTCTAATATCTGCCCTGCTGAGACTGGTGGGATTGCAGCCATAACTTTGCCAGGAAAAGCATCTCCTGAGCTAAGGTGGCACCTGATGGGATTAGTGAGCTGGGGTTTTGATAAAACTTGCAGCCTAGAACTCTACAGTGGCTACACCAAAGCTCTTCCCTTCAAAGACTGGATTGAGAAGAACATGAAATAAAAATCTGAGTCTGGAAATGCCATTTTATAATATAATATCTCTCTCAGTCTCTGCTACTTTAGGCTTCTCATCCCAGTGATGAGACACATCTGGGATAAGGTTAAGGCAGACAGCCTGGTAATTTGTCCTAGGATCAGATATTTCATCGGGCTACTTTTACTTAACCGATGACAGAGGGTCTTAGTGCATGAGAAGTTTTGCCATATTTTGTCTGTCTCCCCTGGTGGGAGGATGATGCTCTGCTCCTGAGTCTGACATGCAGAAACAGGACAGTAAATTCTGTCTGAAATTAATCTGCAGCGTGGAGTTCCCTGGAGAAATTGATGGTGAGCCTCTCCCAAAGATCTGTGTGACTGAGTGGATTAAGAGTCTGGAAAGAGTAGCCTGAATTCATTATGACGGATGAGCTTGTTATGGTATGTGCTGTCTGTATTGCCATAGTACAATGTAATCTTCCCTCCCAAGTACTTTACACATTTAAATAAACCACGGTTTGTTTTTTTAACCTACATACTCATGTCTGACATTATTTAGATTCATTGTTGCTTTATCTGTGTCACATTCTAGGAACTCTCTATTGCCCTTGTCTCTTTGCATGTCACTCTCACTTGGGACTCTTCAGGAACACTAAAAGGCAGAATCAGCACAAAATTCAAGGACTATATAAATAACAAGATTTTTTTTTCTTAATACACCCAGTGCTGCTATTGTACATGAACCACTACAATGAAATGTACAGAGGAGTTCTCTTTCACCTTGTATTCTAAATAGATGAAAACACAAAACATATTTTAAATACACTTTTTCCAAGTGGGTTCTTTCAAAGAACTACAAAAACCTCAGGAAAACTTTCCGTTTCCATTAGTTCTCATACATTCATGGTAAAACTACTCCTCTGTAGCTCTTCAGGGTGAAGAATAATGTCCAGGTCTCACACTTAGCAGGTGCTTTTCTTGAACTGAGGCTGAACTGTTTGACATCAAAGGGTAAGATTCTCCTACTGGGCATGTTGTCCAGGGAGACACCTGGGTGTCCTCATGGTCCTTAGTCACTGCTCTTTCACTAAACCATTCTCTCTTCTCTATTCAGTCATGGCTAAAGATTAGGGATTAATCCTATAAAAGTTGGGGAGGAGAGACAGTAATGAGTGTCTTCCATCAAGAATGATTTCTTGATAAGTCATAAATGACACCCTGGAATTTTTAGGACCTTCAAATTATTACAGTGCCCAAACAAGCTTACAGCAGTAGTTGGATGTGAAGGCTGGGAATCTGATGAAAAGATTTAGTGCTCTTACCAAGAAGCACTCAGACCCTGAAGTTGTGTTTCGCCTATTGCACGGCTATGGCAACTCTAAGTTAGCAAGTCTGATTTCAGCTCTGATTCTCTGATGCTGTAAAATCTCATTAAGAGTTTCTTAGCATTCAGTAGTTTCTACCCACTTTTGAATCTGAAAACCGCTGCTAAAAGGACAATTAGTATTGGACATCATTCCATGTAATTTATTTTTTATTTCCTTGGCAGAAATTCTTATTGTGTTTTGCTTTTGCACTTTTCTTGTTTTCTCTGGCAATAGGACCACATGATGTTGCTTAAATCAAAAAGTTTAAGAGCTACAATCAAAGTATATTGCTTCTCTTTATCTTGTTTGTCTGTCTTCTCCTGCCAGGAGATTATGCTTGGCCGACAAACTGCATGGCAACAACAGCAACAAAAATCCTGAATTAAATGTGAAAAACATGATGTGTTTCATTCCTCTGCCGGGAGGAACACATGCCAATGAATGTGTGGTACTCCCCTGCTGACAGAATGGGTTAGAGGAAATTAGGTGTCAGTTTTGGAGAAGCACAAACTTGCAGAAAGTCAGCATGTGTTTCTTCCTAACACTAATGACAAAGAACAAAATGAGAAAGCTCTTTCATGATTACATTAAATGAGAGTTTCTACACTTGAAATAATTATTGTATTATTTAATGGTAAACAGAAATCATAAAGACCTGTGAGCTGGTTGTCTCCTCAGTTACGACACCATGACTGCATTGCTTTCCATAGCAGTATTGCTCTCCACTGTTACAACCAAGAGAAACAAGGTCCTAAAAGCTTTTCTCCCTTTAGGATTTGCCCAGTCCAAACAGATCTGCAAAAGTCTGTTTTAATTCCAGCTTTAGACTTCACCCTTCTCCTTTTACTGAAGATCAACCATATTTTAGTATTTACTGATCCTCTAACTGCTCCTCAGTGTTGATTCTCATCCCCATTTGGCTTCAAATCACTCACAGACCTGGCAATGAATAGCTGAAAGTTTCTGGGCTTGGACAGCAACAATATAGCTGTTCACTGGCTGTATATCACACAAAAGTACATTCTTGAAGAGAAACTTGTAGGAATTCATGGAATTAAAATCTCAGGAGGTTGCTATAGCTGTGCATGCACAGCACTATTCAACTCCTTCATCTTACAGTCGTGACGCTCTTCAAAGAAAGCAGAAGCAAGAATAGAGCCAGACACCTCTCAACCCCAGGATTCAGATTTCAGCACAGTCCTTTACAGAAGGAGGATGAGGTTGCAGCATTTACTTCTATTTCTGGACCTCAATCATGTTTGAATCCTAGATTCAAATCTGGCTATCTCTAAATGCCGACATAATGTTTTGTTTCTCGGTTGTATGACGTACCTATTCACACATATAAGTGAGCAGTCCTATCAACGTATTCAAGCACCTGTACCACATCTAGTATTCCCAGGAATTAAAAGCCAGCTTGTCCATCCTTTCCATCAGGCTTACCCACAGCAGTTTCATGTTTACAGATGGAGCAGAACTATGCAAGGGTTAGCATCTAATGCCAATAATGAGGAAAAAATAGGGATAAATGTTTGGAAAAAAGCAACCTGTGACCTGGAATCGCTAATCCCTTAGATAGCTTGCTCTGTTTTTAAGATGTAGAAGTATTTCAAACATGTCTTCCTAAACAGGTGAGGATCTGTGCCATCTGTTGGAGAAAGGGTGTGAAATAGCACAACATGGATAGCAGCTCATTTTCCCTCCAAGGAAAAAGAGCTGTGCATTCTGGAAAGGCCATAAGGATATTGCTATGGAAAGAGGAGAGCAAAACACTCTCTGCATTCTTATTCACTCCAATGAGTGTATGTTTTTCCTTTGTATGTTTTTGGGGCTGCATTAAATTACTTCCAAAAGCCAGGGTGCTTAGCTGAAAAATAGCACCAAAAAGAAATTGACATATTGAAATACAAGCTCTTTCCAGGCACCCTCAGTGACTCTCACAGAATTGCCCTTGTAAATGATTTCCATTGAAAACCTACATCCATGCTAAGACTACCAAAAAAAAAAAAAAATGTGTATTTGATTAGGACTGGGGATTGTGTGATAGGCTGCCTCCTGCCATTTTTTAAGGGCAAGTAACTGGAATTGGCTTGGTTGCAGGAAAAGCATCCTGGGGGAGTGGGAGTGGTGCGGAGGGTCAGGCAGCCTTGCTCAGCTGTGCAATCCTGTAACCTCCCAGCTCCTTATCGTGTCAGGGGGCTTCCGCATGGCTGCTGGCTTTCTGTGCCACCTCCTCGGTGCAGAGGGAAGGAGCTGTGGCAGAAATGTTTGTTCCCTGTGAAACAGGACATCAGGTTGGTCAGACTTGGATGGAAAGACAGCACTGAGGTTGGCGGGCAGAGCCTCAGCAGAGGGAAACGGGAGCGAAGGTGTATGGCAGTGTCTGGGCGTGACACGAGCGTTCTGTGCCCCAGCACCTGAGTGCGCGTACTGAACACGACAAGAACTTCCTGCCCTACGCTGCAAAAATGTCCTGGGCAACCCCCGGGCCCGGGTCCGCCGGGCCGCGGCCACGCGCGGCGCCCCCGCCGTGGCGGGGCGGGGCGGGGCGGCGCTGCGGGGCGAGGCGGCGGCGGGCGGCGCAGGTAGGGGCGCGGGGCGGGCCCGGGCGAGGCGCGGGGAGAGGCTGCGGCCACGGGCGGGACGGCGGCGGTGCGGGGCCGGGCCGGGCCGAGCCTGCGGGGCCGCCGGCGGCAGGTGGGGCCCGGGCGCGGCGCCGCGCGCACCTCCCGGCAGGGGGCAGCACCGCCCCGCGCCGCACCCTGCGCGCCCCTGCGGGCGGGGGCCCCGCTCGCCGCGGCCCCTCGGCTCTGCCGCGGCCGTCAGCGAGCCCCGGCCGTCCCGGTGGGACAGCACGGCGCGAACAAGGGCTGGGCGGGCCGCGCCTCCCGGGAGCCCGCTGCCGCCTCGGCGCGGCGAGGCAGGTGCCGCGGCTGCGGGGGCGCAGCCCCTCGGCCGGGCTGCGGGACTCCGCTGCCGCCCGAGCGCCGGCCCGCTCGCCGGGCCACGTGCGCGTGTTAGGCGGCAGCCGGACACCCCGAGCGGGGGTGGGTGTGTGTGTCTGTGGGATTGCGCCTTCCCCCGGCTCCCCCGAGTCCCGAGCCTGCCCCGGGAGGCGGCGGCGGCCGCGGCGAACGGGGCAGGTCGCGGTCGGCGGCGCCCGGCCCTCCCCCTGCGAGGGGCTCGCCGCCCCCCCCCGCCGCTGCCAAGGCGCTGTTGGGGGGGATTTATAGGAGTAACAACGGCTCGTGATGTCAGCCCGTGCCTAAAATAGAGAGGGATTGACTGCAAATCCACGGCTCGAGGGCTAAACCTTCCAATCCAGCCTCAGCCAGCGCCGCGCCGATGTGAAGTCGCCCCCCAGCTCTCGCACACAGCCGCGCACACACGCACACGCTCCCCGCGGCGAGGGGAAGGCGCCGGGGATCGCAGCCCAGGTGCCAGCGCCTCCTCGCCCCGCCGGCCACTGCTGGGCGGCCGCGGCGCAGCAGCGCCGGTCCCCGGGGCACTGAGAGCCTGCTCTGGGACGGCGGGGTGGGGGAGAGCCGAGGAGCGGAGCTGCCGGATCCTCGCCCTGCGGAGCCCCCAGGATTACAAGGAATTGCGTGCTCCTTCCCAGACGTGAGCGAGGGTTATACCAAAGAGCCAACCTCCTTCGCGCCCTGCTGTCCAAATTAATCCCTTGGACCCTTGAGAAGACAGGGGGTTTTTCGGAACCATGGCATCGACAGAAGGGTGAGGGGGACCATCTCTTGGGTGGGAGGAACGGGAGGATGGGGGAGATGCCCGGCATTGTTCTTTTGGTAACAGTTTCCTGTCATCTGCTTCATTGTTAATCCTTGCCCCTCGCCATTCCGTAACAGAATAATTAGGGAGCGAGAGGAAACGAGAAGCAGACGATCCACATATAGAAGAGAGCGAGGGAAAAAATTTCAAATATGAGCCACTGAAAAGGTCTTGGTTTTCCTCCCATCACTTCTTTATTTAACCCCTGGAGGGCAGATCAAGCTTAAACCACCTGCCTGAAAGAAGAGTACAAGTGAATTGTTCACTCAAAAAGGAGGGTGAAGCTTCTTCCTAAATAGTAGTAATAATAATAATAATAATTATTATTAGTATTATAATTTCAAAAAGAATTGAAAACCTGTCCCCCCCAGCCATCCCTTCAAAAGGCAACAAACAAATCCAACTTCTTGAGGAGTTGTGCAATTTTGCAGTTCTGTGCCAAATGCGTTAAAGGTCTAGCAAGAGAAATGCTGGGAAGGGCAAAGGGTTCTACAAGAGGCTTTAAAGAAAAGCAAACACGGTTCAGCTCTGGTAGCGTCCCTTGGAAGGAAACCGTTGTCCCTACAACGGTCGTCCCTACAACTCCTGCCAGGATTGCAGGAGTCGCCCGCTTCATCGCTCTGATGAGGCAGGGGGCTTGTTCAGGTTACAGACTTGCTGGTAGTAGGAAAGAAAAGAAAAGATTTCCTTGATCTCTGCTTGCCCTCTTATAACACTACCTAGTATTAGACTGCGTTTAGTGTGAGCCTCCCCTTTATCCCTGGATGTTGTCATGTTGTATCAGCATGATCTGCTCAGGATAGGACTCTCTAAGGACAAAGTGCAAAAGGAAGCTCTGTTTATATTGCCTTTGTGTCTCTCAGGCTGAAAGGCTTGCTGAGCTGATTTAAATAACCCAACACATGTCTGGGAGGGTGTGCACACAAGTGTCCCGTTACCTGGTCAGAAGAAGAAACTGGCTGGCTGTGCAGTGGCCCCCAGCAGTTGGCTTGGGAGGAATGGAAGGTTAGAAAGTATTGGTTTGGGTTGCTTTGGAAAAAGGACAATCCCCCAGTCTAACAGAGGACTGTGAGGCTTTTCTGGCTTTTCACAGGACTGTGACAGAAATCATTAAGTTATCATTTGGTATTGCCTTGCCTTGGCAGGAGATTTCTGCACTGAATTTGTACATTTTTGTTTTGGTGGCAGCCCAGCAGTTTAATCTGCCCTATGTAGCATTTCCTCTGACAATGAAATTGCTTAACTGTGTACGGTTAACAAATGATCAGAGCCATGAGGAAGAAGCTCAGAGATGGAAGGACCAGCCTAGAGTTTCAGCTCTGTCCTTTCTGTATCCTTGGACTACCCCAACTATCACTCTCCTCTGAATGGTGCGGTCATCTGCTGTTTGTATTCCCACTTGAGGTGGCTGTAGAGGTCTGTGCTTGTTTTGGACCAGTGGTGGAAGGTGGGATCAGTTGTACAAGAGTTTAATAAGGGGTGGCTGTGTTGGAGAGATCTGTCGACTTTGGATGAAAGGAGGTTTTAAATGTGTGCATAAAGAGAGGTGCTTTTAAAAGAATTTGACTGAATAGGTGGGCTATGAAAGATCAGAGTGCCAAAACCAGAAAGGCTTCAGTAGATGCATGCTTTTGTTTTCGTTATGGAAGAGAGCTAAATTGTCAGGGTGAGAAAAGAAACGAAAAGTTTAGGCCTTGTTTTCAAACCTCGTAGGAAATTTACCTAGACTAAGACAAACTGACACTGTTGTTTGATATGATTCAGTGGTCTGTGACAGCTGAAGGAGGTGTGGAAAAAGAAGTTGAGTGGGAAGGATTTCAATTGTCAATCCGTATTTACCAGTAAGAACCTCTTCCAAAACTGAATTCTCATCTTTCTCTCCCCTCAAGTGAAAAGCTGAGGGTAGAGATTAGCTTTCACTCTGGCATAAAGGTCAGCAAACTGAGGCGCCAAAAGAATCATCAGGGAAAGTGAGTATTGACTGGACCTTGTTCAAGAAATGCTTTCCACCAGCACTGGCACGATGTGAGAATGGTACTGGAAACACTGCTCTGCTTGCAGCAGTGGACACTGTCTCAGGCACACACAGGTATATGGAGAATGACCTGCTGGAGGTGGGAACAAAGGGCTCCAGGTCAATGTCTAGTTGCTCATGGGATGCTCAGCTAGATATGTTAGTTGAGACCAGGAGTATATAAAAGTTTTATTTTGTGGTGATAAAACTGCTCCAACTACAGTCATTTTTGTAGCGACGTATTACTCCTCTAACAGGGAAGCTTATGTAAAATCTCCAAAGTGAGGATGTCAGGTGTGTGACAAGGTATTTAATGAACAAAAGGCCCTGAGATGTATACACAGAGGAAGGTAAATCTGTGTTCCATTGTTAAGAAGTAGTGGTCACTTACAGCCAAGATTTGCTATGGAAGATTTCCTTGCCTGTGCCTTTCCAGTCATGATTTTCTTTTTCTTTCAACGTCATATTTGGTTAAGCTTATCCACGTATGGAAATTTGCTGCACAAATCTTTCTGTTCCAAGAGGATGGTCAACAATGGGGAACTTCTGTTGGAAGAAAATGAGAAAGGAAATGTTCAACAACACGGCAAAATCAGACCCGTGTGTCCTCTGGGTCTACCTTACTGTAGTTCCAGCTACTGGGACTTTGGTTTACGCTGTCTGTATCTTGAAGGTTTAGTCTTTCTTTCACAAAATCCCCTGATACGTCTCATTACTAAGATGGATTTTTGGTGTTTAGCTGGTGCTGAAGTTGGAAAATAGCCTGTTCAAGGAGGAAGGGCTAGCACCAAGTATGGATACAGTGCAAGGTTTCTTGTTTTCATGTTCTGTTTAAACGTTCTCTGCTGGCCATGACTGCAGGCGGGATGCTGCTGGGAGACCTGGCCTTCTGATCTGTGCTGGCCTTGCCTTTCGTGAGTGCTCAGCATGGTTCAAAGATCCCAGGACATGAGTTCATATCCACAGACTGTGGTGTCTGGTGTAGGGCTCAGTACATGGTGGGTTGATCTATGGAGATTTACCAAAGCAGAGCATTTCAGCATTTCCTTTGCTTTTACAGGGTCTTGATAGGACCTAAAGGTTACGTAAGATTGACTGATCAGTTGATGCCCATGCTTGTCTTCAGACCTTTGAGCACAAAGTCCTTGCTTCACATGGTTTTATTATTGCTCTTATCTTTCTCTTTGGTCTTACTAAAGGGAAAGAACAGAGTACCTTGCTACTGTTCTGTTTTGTTGTTCTTGTATTTTTTAAAAAAAAAAACAACCTTCCAGAGTGCTGATTTAGATACTCTAAAAATCTGGAGATGTGTTAGTATTTTGTATACCTCTAAGGAGTGGGAGTTTCAGGTGTGAAGTTTGGATTAGGGTCTGCTCCTTCAGGAGTATAGCCACTAGGAGACACTATCACTGCATCTATAGAAGCAACTTAAACTGAGGCAGAGCAGGTGTTTGAGCTGGGAGCACAGCCCTCTGTGTGCAGGTCAGGCTCAGAGCAGCCCCGTGCCTTTGGCCAGGCAGCCCTCTCTCAGTCCAGGGGCATGGTTAGGGAGTCAGCGTGGGCCAGTGGCCATTCCCAGTGGGCAGTTTGGTGTGATCACCGTATTTTGCGGAGGTTCTTAATACTGATGTGGGCTCTTCCACTTCCATTGCTCTCAGTTGTCAAGAGCCGTCCCAGGGAAGGTTTATGAAAAGCACAGAGAGGTCACCTGTTCAGATTTGTGGTGAACAGTTAATGGGCACTTCTGTGTGTCTGTGTGTGTGTGTCTGTGTGTGTGTGTTTGTGTGTGTATGCATCCTGCTACAAAATAAACTAGTGAAGTGGAAGAGCATGAAACATTACTATGTTTGAATAGACAGAAGTCTGGGTGATTGCTTAGCGTCGTGGTTTGATTAGTGAAATAGTGCTTCTCAGTTCTGTGTACACTTAATATAAATGGTGTTCATGTAATATGAAATGGCACAAATGCAGTGCTCATATTCTGTTCAGCGTAGCAGATAAACTGCATGGCAGGTATGGAGATCCCCGCCTTGGTATTTGACTTTATCAATATCTCACTTAGAAGGAAAGAAACAAACAAAAAAAACTTCATCCGAGGTCCATTCCTCCTCTCTAGACTTGGTCATTTCTACATTTTTCTGTAGATACTCTTATGTTCATTTCAAGTTGCACTGTTTCTGAAACGGCAGTTCCACCATCAGGAGTACTGTTTGTCTGTGCTAGGAGATCACCAAACAATAAAAGTTTGGTCCAGACCAGAGAGCATATGATTTGATTTCTCCAAAATTAGCCACAGCTGTGGAACTCCCATAGGTTTTATACTAGCTGTAGACAGATGCTTATTAGTCAACATAAGTTAACACAGGAGGCACAAATAATAAATGCCTTACTGACATAAAGCTCTGTGAATACAAGTTAACCTGTCAACATTTTTTGAACAAATTTGAACATTAAGAATCAATTTACTACACAGGATTATTTTTTTAAGTCATGCAGCCGTGATAGTTTTGGATCTTGGAGCAGGAGTCCTAAGCCATTTGCTGCATTGTCAAGACAAAGCCTGAAAGGGAGATTGCCAGCAGGTATTGTGCACCTAGCCTGGAGACAGCATGACACACCTAGATGAGTCAGGAAAACTAACTTGGCATTTTATCGTAGGGTTCAGGTACCTACGTAGGCGAGTGGGTTTTCAGGATCTGCCACAATATGTACAACAAGCACACCCACACGTTTCTTGTCATCTGAGTTCTTATTTTGTAATTTACCCACAAAATTCCTCTGCATGGAGACTTGAGGAATTATTTTGGCACAAATGTTTAGATACTTCAGAGGATGAAATCTCCCAAGTGCTCTCACTGTTATTTTTATGCAGGATTTGATGAGCACCAGCATAGGATGGAGATGTTTTACCCCATGCTCTTTCTTAGACATTTTGTGGGACAGATGGAATGAATGTAGCTTGGTAATTAGTCATATCAGCTGTGGCTCTGACCTCATTTCACTGTTGTCAATTGCAAACCTCTCATCAATTTCAGTAAAAGACAATTAGGCTTTGCAGAATATAACTCATGATCCTTAAATGACACAATAGTTCTCATGGCCCCAACCTTCAGTCTGGCCTTGAGATACGCTTTCAAAAAGAAGTTGTCACCTAGACAGTAACTCCATTTTTATACATATTCAGATCATTTTATAGACAGACAGGGATTAATATGTTTCCTATAAAGTCTACAGGTACTTATTTATTCTGAACTTTTTGGAAATAACAGGTTAGAGTATTGGATTAGATATATGAAGCCTGAAGGGAGATTGTGCTTCCTTAAAAAACGACTAAAGTTTTCAAAAACCTTGTCTTACCATAGGTTTCTGTGAGATAAACACATATGTACAGCCTTCTCTGTGGTCATACATGTAGATGTTTGTATACAATGCACTAAGAAGTCGGTGTACAGAGCAGAACTGTATTGCTGTACTAGCAAATTATTGCATTTAATTTTCTCTTCATTTTCCTGTTTCCCCTTGATCTACAGGCTGTCCCAATGAAGACCGCTAATAACTGTAAATTAGTGAACACTGGGTCACGGTTTTTCAGCTTCAAAAGAGTGACATTAAAACTATGTCCTCTTTCACCTGTGTGGCAGTGTGGTTGGCATGTGGGTTCCTTCTTGGTGTAGGTGACAGTGGGAGTGCTGGGACTCTGTGTGGAGGGACAGGGATCCCACACTAACTCGAGCCTGCAGCACTGGGCTGTCTGTGCAAAGAGTTGTCTCCACACCGAAGCAGTCTGTGCATGTGAGGGGTGTGGGGCGAAGGCGCAGTGCTAACAAGTGGCCCTTCATCTTCAGTGCCTTCTCATGTAATACCTTTCCATTTTCTGTGTGATTTAATTCCCTTCTCCAGCAGAATGTGTTACAATGCCTGCTATTTAGAGCAATTAATTGTATGATTTCTTGAAAACACTGGCTGGATCTGTCAAATCCATCATCTCTGTAATCGTCCATCCACTAATTAAACTCCTCTCTTGCCAACTCAGTACAATGTTTCACCCAGTTTTAGCCTCCAGCTTGTTACTTTAGAATGCTATTACCAGAGGCATACAAGCAATAAAAATAAGTGTGCTTTTATAGATTTAATCCTACTTCTGTATTAATTTAAAGGCTCTCAGTGTGCCTAAAGTTTTAAGACAATTAACTACAATGCATGTTTCGGTACTTAGGAAAGAAAACAGACTAAGTTCAAAGCTCGTCATATTTTCTAACTTCTATCTTCAACATATTTGATCCTGCATAAGCAATTCCAAATTGGGGGTCCTCACAAGGAAGAACAAAAAGAGAACCAAGGCATAAAAGAATGAAGGAATACTCCTGCTAATTGCAGGCATCTTTAGGAGAGCAGTGGGGAATTCAAGAAAATGCAGTATTTCAGGTTCACTGCTGTGTCTGAGAAATCAGATTAATTGAAGCGTTTTAAAGAAAAGAAGATAGAATGAGATTTTAAAAACAAAAACCATTTAATTTTTGCTTTTAAAAAATAAATTCTTAGTTTCAGCTTCAATTTAGAAGACTAAAATGGTGGGACCTCTAATACAAAGGAAAAGATTTCACTGTGTATTAAGGAAACATTTCGAGTAAACTAAGACAATACTTGTCTTTTTTTGTGTTTTGCAAGGTGCCAGCAATCTCCTCTTAGAGAGTTGTAGAGAGCAATTAAATCCCCCCTCAGCCTCTTCTCCAGGCTGCATAAAAAGGCGTATCTGATTCTGTCTTCAGCTTGGTGTTGCTTCCAAAATTTCCAGGAAGTTTTGAGCCTTTTTTATTCTGTCAATCTCACACCCTGCTAGTATATTTTGCAGTGTTGATTTTCATAACTCCGGTTTTGCCGTGTTGGTCTTTAACACTGATAACCATAGCGAGGCATAGGGGCTGCCTGCCTGGTTGTTCAGTGAGCAGGATACCTCTGCCACTACTAAAGTCAAGGTCCTTGAGCCCCATCCATGAATTGAGCTTTTTCTTATTCTCTGATAGCTCACTATCAACTGCATCCCTAATAAGAGGATAATGGACAGCACCTCTAAAGTAGGTATTTTGGGGCAAGCTTAAATTTAAGCTCCATCTCTTTGGCATGTTGAGAATAATCAGAGATGTATCCAAGTGTAAAATCTGCGTGCGTGAGAAGATGGACAGTTTGGTACTAGGACACTTATGAAGATTAAAAGTAAAATGTGCGTTCAAACTGATACTTGTCAAAGGTGTAGATGCAGTAATTTATCCCAGGGAAGACAGGTAAATGGGTCTAAGGGGAGTTACATCACCTGCTAGTTCACATCTCTGTGAATCAAGTTAGTCTCAGCCCTACTGCCAAATTTGTGCTTCACATCTGGGAATGACTGCACTTCTGATTGACTTGCGGCCTCCTCAAGCCATACCATGTGGTTTCCAGATGGTGGACTTCATCTCCCTTGAGGCAGGAGCCCCTGGTGTTTGCCTTTCCAACTGTTCATCGTACTTTCTGTACTGTCATTTACCCAGCCGCTGAATTAAGTTTGGATCTTGGAGATTTGCTCTCTCGCAGGGACAATGACAGAGATCACTGCTAAACAAGTCACGTGCACTGCTAAGCTTCTGACACTGCACATCATTCACAAAGGCTGTCTGGCAGGTGCAGGGAACAAACCTGCTCATTCCTACTCCTTGGGACAAGCGTGTCGCATGCAGCACCCTCTTAGAGGGGTTGACAAACACTTCTGGTACATTTCCAATCTGGAGAGCAACGTGACCAGGGACCAGTTTAGATCCTGAAGGCGGTGTAACTGTATTAGTCCAGTATTGTATCCAAGCTAATGACAGCCTCTTAGTCCAGCTAATTATCTTGAGTGCAGGAGAGCACACGGGCAGACACAGGTACCCTTTGTATCCCAGGTTCAGCCCATACAGAGTCTCAAAGCCTGTTTCCCAATGCAAGGGAAAACAAGATCATTCATAAGTTATTTATGAGTACAAAAATTAGGGCCAGCATTTGTGGGTTTTACAAACCACCAACTGTCTGGGACCACAGCTTCCGTAGTTGAAAAAATGGCTACACATACATAACATGTAGCTGGGGGTATGAGAGGGAACTAGAGGCTCTTCAGGGGTCCCTTCCAACTTTAACTGTTCTGAGATTCTGTGCATGACAAGTACACGGTATACAGCCATCTCCATGCAGTATCTTCATATCCCAGTTCTTGGATGTGGCTGTGATGCCCTGTACTGCTGGCACACCATCCTGTAATGTACTCACCCACATTACTGATTTTTCATGAGATTGGCTTCACACTATATATATATGAGTAATAATCCAGCCCACCAGAGGTAGCTGGACCTGCTAAGTCCACACTGTGTTGGTTAGTATGTGAAGAGCCTTAGGTCTGCTTCTAGAGTGCATTTCCTGGTGTAGCTTAATCCAAACGTAATTCAGCTCCGCAACATGAACCAGAGCACAGCAGGTGGGCATCTTCAGGAAGTTCACTCCAGAAGCTCACTTTGGACTAAATTGCTAATACAAGTTTATACTCAGTTGATCACTGATATGCCTCAGGTAAGTGTTCCTCGCTGGGCAGGTTCCTGGCAGGCTCTCATCATTTTCTGGCTGCTGATGTGCCTGCTGGCAGCACTGCTCCCTCTGCGGCCACGAGCTGAGGTGCTGCCATGGCCTTCGAGCCACTTGCCTGTGTAAGTCACTAATGAGCAGTACATGGCATGCTCGCCACAAGCAGCACAGACTCCTGAGGGGCAAACACGGCTGGAGGTAAACCGTGGTCTCCAATCACACAGAATGTGGAGTTTCTGTTGCAAATTCATGCCAAGTGTGCAGAGGGTTCTGGGCCCCGTACAATGGCACAGGCAGCATCTCAAGTATATATGGTTTAGTACACTTCCTTTGAGGCAGAAAGTGCTCTCATTAATTAAGCATCTGGTCTTTATCCGTGTAAGACCTACTTTTGGTGTGGTAACTGAGAAAAGATTTGTCCCAAAAAATGCGCGTGTATATAAACACATCATCCACATACATGCATGCATATGGGAGTTCATTAGCACCTGGTTGCTATTTATATCACAGAATTTAGGTCAGGTAGTGAAAAACAGATCAGAATCCCTCACCCGGCATTTTAGGAGGACTTAGAACAGGCATATTGCAGTGTCCCATGCTGGAAACTGCCAGGAAATACTATTTCTATTGACATAAAAAGTGCCAGATGAACCTTCACAGCTACGTAGGGCAAAAACATACAAAACCTGTCTTACTGTAATACCAAAGCACCTTAGTAGGAAGCCTTCTGCTGCTTCTGCAGCTAACAGGATTAGCTGTTGCTTTTGTTCTTGCTTTCGTTCCTGTCCCATTTGCAGGCATATATTCCCTGGTGGTCTGCTGAAGGGGATTCCCAATAACCCTTTCCTGGGGGAACCTGGGGAGGATCTTCTGAAAGATACCGTAATGGGCTCAAAGTTTAGGGCAGAAGGGCCTCACAGCAGTCACCATCTCTTCAAGTGAGTTGCTGGAGTGCCTTGAGGAGGACATTCCTGTCACCTTTTCTGGTAACGGGTTTGTGTCACACGGTGGCACCCTTGCAAACCAAATAAAGCTTGAACTCCCACTGCAGCCTCTCTCAGGGAGGTCTAGGGGGTCTTCACTCTCACTTGGTAACTGAGGCTTCAGTGTCTTTTGGATGTTGATCCCCTAATTGTGTCTGGCTTGAAATCAGTGAATAGGTGGAAGGACTGGGCAGCAGAAAACAGATAAAACCCACAGGGACTGTGTGGTTGTGTAAGCCCCATTTTTTTTTGGTAGCCTGGCAGTAGACACAAGATCATAGTACAAAGGGGAAAATCCCAATATGTTTGTTGGTATTTATCATGATTATTTTTGTCAAGACACTTCTTTTTTTTCCTCAATAATATTTAAGAATGATAATATTACTATCGGTTGCAATTAAGGATTTTGTGAAACATAAAGCAAGAATATATGTAACTAAATTCACACTGAAGGAATCCTGTTCTGGCCACCTGGATTCTTAACAGTGTCCTGGCCTAGATGGAGGTATTGTGTTACCAAGTGCTCTTAAATACTTACGTTATTTTGCTTTTCCACAAAGGAGGTACATGGTTGATTCTAGGTATTTCAGTTTTGCAGTTGTGCATGTTTTGGAATCCTCTGCATCTTAGGAGATCAATCCACTTGAGATCTTCCCTTTTGTCATTGTGCTGACAGTGTCCAAAAGCCGGGGCTGGGGGTCAGAGCCCAGCTGTGTGCTAGGTGTTATGTACATTTACAGTAGAAACACAAGTATCTGTCTGCTCTGGACAACTTCCACTCTCTTACAGAGCTCTAGCAAGCTGCTGCAGCGAAGGTGTGGCAGTGTTTATTGCCAGAATCTCTTTGTGTGATGCATTCTTGTAGCTAAAAAAGGACACCCTCAGTTGTTACGGCTCTTTGATGTAGGGGCCGTGGCGATGGCATGAGTAAGGTGGAATCCAAAACCAACTCAATTTGTAGGTGTTATTTATTCTCTAACCTACAGATAAATGTTTCTAATTCCAAATATCAGTGGTTAGTTAATCTGTATGTATTGTCCAAATCAGGAGAAAAGAATGCATTTTTATGTCTTGAGGGAGTAGTAAAGATGTAATCTTAGAAAAGCTCAAATGCCTGTGTCTTTATTTCTGTCCATTTT
The DNA here is from genome assembly GCA_014706295.1 of Lycocorax pyrrhopterus obiensis. Taxonomy (NCBI): domain Eukaryota; kingdom Metazoa; phylum Chordata; class Aves; order Passeriformes; family Paradisaeidae; genus Lycocorax; species Lycocorax pyrrhopterus. The sequence goes on along the minus strand of JACSVZ010000007.1, from coordinate 17,370,981 downwards.
AAACTTGCTCCCAAAATATCCTGTGAAGCCAGCATATGTGGCCCGTAACAATAAAACCGCAAAGATGAATAATATTTAATTTGTGAAGTTTTCCCATGCGTCTGGATCACTCAGTCTGGGTTTGCCCTTTGTTTTGATAAGTACAAATGATTTTCTGCTGTATGTCATGCTATTCAACCTGCATATGAAACTTTTTCATTGCTTAGACTCCTTGACAAATTGATGGAACGACAGTGTAGGATTGATACAATGAACTTGAGAAAGTGTTAAGTGACAGTTTAATTCCACTGGGTGGTAACAGTTCATAATATTTTCTATTCAGGTTCTGCATTGAAGGTACAAAATCACTGTGATGTCTGAATCAGTGTAAGAGCCGTCATATCCCTCCTCCTCGTGCAAATACAGGGGGATTTAAGCAGTCAGCACATGTCTGAGATTGCTAGGCTGCTCCTGACAGCCATAGCCTGCTGAGTGCTGGAGATGATGAGAAGAAATAGCTAGAGCTCTCACATCAAAGCCGCTGGCTTTACTTCTGCAAAGGGGAAACTAAACACCGTCACTTGGAAGCTGGTCAGTGCTGATGAAAGGACCCTGGCAGAACGGGGCATGGGTTGGACAGGCACATCAAACATCAAACTGAAGCTGCAGAAACAGCACTTGGTGCCTGGAGGTCAGACGTGGCTGCAAGGCTCAGAACGGAAAAGAGGGGCACAAATTAATTACCATCTTGTACCTGTGTGTTAATGCCTCATAATTGCCCTGGGTTACTCACTGACCATACATCATCCTGTAAATGTTTTCATACTTTAGGACACCATAAGGACATCACAATAACTGCCATACACTGTTTCTTCAGTATTTCCAAGGAGGAGAGAAAGGAAAGAGAAGGAGGATTTTAACTTCTAACCAGTTACCCTCTATTTATACTCTCTCTGCCATCAAGAAAGCTGATAGTTTCGTCAGCCTCCCTTCTCATCTGTGATACATTAAGTGTGGTTACATAGAGGTGTTATTTCTCCAGTCTATTTATTAGTAATGCTGTGATACCAGTGTGCCTAAGATGTGTCTCTCTGTGGCTAAAATGACATGCACAGGAAGAATAATATCTCCTAATTTATCTTCCTGTGTTAACAAAGAAATCAGAGACAGCTTAGGAGATGTACTCTCGTCTTTGAGAGTTAAGGTGTGAAGTTTGCTCCCTGTCACACCGGAATCTGCAGCTGTGGATAGGAAAATTGTCCTGTCGCCTTGGCCAGTCAGGCAATGCAAAACTATCTGTTTCCCATATTTTTCATGCCAGGTGATGCTGGTTATACCTTTGCTGCTTGACTAGAGCAGCGGGAGACCAGATGAGGGGCTCAGCCTACTTCTTTGTGTGGACCTGCAGTGGTTTGCCTCCTCTTGTGAAAATACCATGTTGTCTTCATATTTGTTGAATTGTTTGGGAAAGCTTAGGTTCTCCTTTTGCTTTCTCTCAGGTTTTTTTTTCCCAAGCTGAAGCTTAAATTATCTGTAAACCTGATAATCACGATTCATTTTTAGAGGCAGACTGCCTTTCTCAGAACTGCTGTTTCTAAGCACTGTTGTGAACTGATGAGTTTATTAACAGTGGCTGATTTCTAAATCTAGGCTTTTAGACATCAAGAGCACATACCTGAAAGATAGATAGGACATTTCCCAGTGATGGGAAATACACTAGTGCCAAATGTACATCAAAAGCTGGAATGGAAAGGTCTCTATTGGCAGGTGATCAGGTTATTGCATTTTGCTAATCTTCCATCGCTGTTTGTTTTGCGGACTATTACAAAAGAGTACTCAGGAACAGGAAAGTCAAAACCTATCTGAAGCTGGTTGTTCCTTTAACAATTTCCTGGAATAATGTGTCATGTTTCAACATACAGTTTCTTCTTAATAACTTATGCCCGTAACATAACTTAAGATTCTGTCTAGCAGGACAGAGTAGCAGGAGATAGAAAAGTTATTATATTAGTTGAGTAAGCAAGATCACACCCTAGAAAAATATTTTTTACATGACAAAGTGTAAAAGAACAGAATAGTGTGGTTTTTGAAATTGGCCATAAACAATTACTGTGAATAGTCTTTCTTTTTCAAAGAAGATGCCCTCACTTCTACTGAGACATGGAAGAAGTTTTACAGACACATACTAAAAGAAACACATTCAAACATGCAGTCACTATTATGTCCCAAGTGGCAATCTGCCACTAAATTGTCAGGTTGTAAATTGTCCCGTTTGATATGCTGCAAAATTTACATTAAAGTGAAGAGGCCATAGCTATCATTTGGGTTGTGTGTCTGGGTATTACTGACCTCAAAACACCTTTCTTAAAGTTTTCTTGTGAAATTCTCTTCACCATGTCCCAAGTTGAGTGCAAAAATGTATTTGGGCACTGTGGAAGTAATCTTCATAGTCCCATCCCAGTATAAATTAAAATATTCTAGTAAGTGCTTTAATTTTCAAAACTTTGAGATCATTCTTAATGGTTAATGAGTGTACTAGACATCCTTACTTTGTATTTTCTCCTCAACATTTCCTTTGTCCAGAGTTTGGAGAAGGAGGTATAGGAGTGGCTGAGTTGTATCTTTATCTTTCTGTGTCTTCTCAGATGAGTATCCTTCTGTTGAAGAATTACACTCGTAATTCCTTTTGAAATACTCAAATTATGTATATGGAACAGAAAAGACTTCAGATTTTAGCCTTAAATCCAGTACTCTTATGAAATCACTCATTCACATACAAAGTGGAAATTTCTACAGCTTGTTTAGTGCCTGCATGGACAGAGCTTCTTTTGAAAACCCTCCCTGCACTGCACTCCTTGATGGTTCTTGGCAGACTCATAAACAAACTCTCTCGTGTGAGTGTGTGTTCTCAGTGGCTGTGAATGCAAATATCCACGCTTACATGGACATCACTCTTCACATGCAGTGTCCCACAAGTTTGCCCAGACATTTTAGCATGCCTCAGACCTGAAAATTTTTTGGTCTCAATTTTTGAACTGATCAAGTAGTGACCCCTGACAAAAACTACAGTAGGATTTAACAGTGCTGGCTACCTGCTCACTTCTGTTTACACTATATGGCTCTATGTAATATTTTTTCTTCAGACTATTGGTAATAGTTGGTCACCTGAACTAGAATCAGACTTGATAGTTGCTAGAACTAATTCATTATACAAGTGTCAGGTTTTAATTGAAAAGGAAGTGAAGAAAAAGATGCATTCTTGGATTTTCACAGTGCTAAACAAATACTGCTTTTAATAGGTGCAAGGTAGGTATTCTGCCTGTTGGTTACTTTTTAGATCTTTACTCTTTGCAAGAACAAATAAAAATTAATTACAAAGGAATGTGACAAAGGTGGTGCACATTTAATTGCAGCTCTCTTGGCCAGTTTTGCATCATTTATTTGGGTTTGCCAGTACAGATTGCTCTGGCTATTTGCCCATGTTCTTGCAATCATTTCTCATCAGTTGTAATAGTGGAAAATTTCATTTCAGGCTTACCTTCCTTCAGTGAGACTATTGCCGGCGTGGCTGGCAGCAAAAAAGCAGTGTCAGTGGAACATGCTGGTCTTTTTGCTCAAGCCCAGGCTTTCATAGAAAACATTATATGTGTCACATGTAAATTCTAATGCTTTGCTGGATTACGTACTATCTGAAAGTCTTTCTTTAGAAGTCCTTCACTCTATCTGGAAACGTATGGGCTTGCCTACTGTGAAGCAGGTTAGTTGCTACTGGACTGTGCATGAGCTACTCTGCAGTAATTCCTCACACAGATACGATTACTCCAGAGCAAGGGGAAAGTAACTGACTATGCCTTGAAAGTGTAGGAGACCCAGCATGCTACCTTTGCCTGCCTCACAATGGATTACCAGTGCAGGCAAGCTTTTAGAATTGGAAAGGCTTTGCTGCCTCCCTCAAAAAATCACATCTTCTTTCAGTGCACCGTGAGTTTCAGCAGCTTTGTTTTCCTCGGCTTCGTTCTAAACGGGACTGCCCAGATGAGGCCAGGAGATGGGGTTGAAGAACTGACTTTGACTCTGCTTGTTTCTGACTACCAGCTAGCAGTACATGAGACACTCTGCAAGTTTGAGCCTGGCAGCTAATAAAACCACTGGATGTTGTGCACAAAATGAATTTGACTCATACTTGTCTTAGAAATACAGTGTCAGAGCCACAGGCCTTTGCATGTTTCAGACTTTGCCTTGTTCCCTCTGTGGCACAGTTCCCTCACGCTGTGGGTGTAAAAGGAGCAAGACACTTACGAAAAAAATAGTGCATGATTGCTTGTGGTTCACTGGAGAAAAAACCCTAGGTAAAAAAAACCAAACAAAAACCAACAGGTAAAGCTCAGTAACATTTATGTGATATTTCCCAGTTTTCCCTTCACAGAGCATTTTGTTAACAGTAAACGCTGCCACACAGTAATACATAACCACAAGGACTCAAAGGGCTGTATGGGAGGATATAATTAACGCTAAAAAAAGATTACTTGAGAAAACCAAAGCAAGCCAAATAGATGCTTCTTTAGTGAGGCTGTGAGGAAAGTGCTCACATATGGTAAGTGGACTTTTTTTGTAATGAAATACCGTAAATAGGCTAATGAAACTCCATTTAGGAATACACTGACAATATGACTTCCAAGTTGCAATTGTGGAGTGACATTTTTTCTTGTCTTATGAAAATACAAACCTGGAATTCAATTCTGCTAGCAGATGGAGAGCAAAGATTCACTGTATTAAAAAGACAGAATTCATAATACTCAGATCTGCTTTATAATAGAAAATATGACATAGTTAGAACTTTATATCTGTGAATTTTTTTGTTTGCTCTCCAAAGCAGAATGGAAAGGTGGTTCATATCATCAAACTCAGCTAATCACATTTTTTAAGAAGTGGAGAAAGACCAGTCTCTGTTCCTCCCTGTTTGCTTAATGCTGCTGTGTTTAGGGTAACATGCTGGTAAAATGCAGATTGGGATGTGTAGGTGGATGCTTGAGGTACATAAAGAGGTGGGCTTGGTCAGAAATGGATTTAGAGAGCTGAAACGTAGCTATTTCATCTTCGTACAATTAGGTTCAAGATGCAGATCTTTCAATCCCTTGCTGTGCTGAGATTGCTCTGCCTCTGCTCTGGGCTGCAGGGATGTAGGGCAAATCCAGTCAGGAGAGTTGTGCCCAGTGTCTTTCTGTCAAATTAGCCTGTGTGTGGTGTCATGATAACCATTCCAGTCAGCCTGAGCAGGGGCAGTCTGTTTCTGCTTGTCTTACGCTGTTGAGCCCTGGGAGTCAGCATCGTGGTGTAGCAGCCCTTCTGCAGGCTGACCCCAGAGCACCTTGTCAGGTGGAGCAGGAAAGATGTGGTTGTGCTCACCTGAGATCCGATCTCTGTAAGGTCTTCGGACAAGAACCTGAACCCGAAGACCAACCTGCCAAACTCAAATCCTGTCTAGACAATTAGATACCATCCATAGTGCACTTAATAATTTTAATGTGGATAGTCATATTCTAGTGCAACGTAAGAGATTAGGAATTAACTTCTCCTACCTGTTACTCTCTTCTTCCTACTACCTTATTCACAGCACATCAGAAATGCGTGCATGCCGAGCTTCTCCTTGCTCTTCATTTGCCTTTTAGAACTTAGTCATATGCGGTTTCTCTGAGTTTTGTGTCTCTCCTAGCCTTAGATTTTAAACTGAACCATAGTTACCTAATGGCTTTACTTTGTGTTAGCATGCTTGTTGTCTCCTCTAGGTCAGTGTGAATTCAGTGCTCATGAAGGATGCTAAATGAGCAGCCCAGAAGAATAGATTTGGATTGGTATTTCTCCATGGGTAGGAAGGTCTCAGTGCTACTTCAGTACAGTCTTTTAAAGAGGCCTCCAAATGTACAAGCACCTGATTTGCGTATGCTTGAAAAATCTCATCCAGCCTCTTGCAGGGAGTGAATCCAGTCACAGCAGACACTTATCCTTTGGCTTCTCCCTACTATGTCTGCCACAAGTAATGTTTTCATGGTTTGTAGGACTGCTTCCTAGGAACTGAAATCACTCCTTTTACATATATCACAAAACTGCTGTTCGTAGTTGTGCATTTTGGTCACAGCCGAGTCAGGCTGGACTGAGTCCAAGAATGATCCCAATTCCCCTCCCTTAGGCATCCAGTTCCAGTCAGTTGCAACACCAACACCCTCCCTTATGTAAAATTAACTCTGCCTCTCCCAAAATAAAAGACCTTATAATAGTATACTGTGCTGCTGCTCCATCCGTCATAGAGGAGTGGCCCTGATAGAGAAGCGAGGCTGACGACATGTGCGCGACTCACCCAGTACTGAATTATGTGTTGTTATAAATAATAATTACTTCAAGCTGGTAAAAATGGCCTAAGCTACAAGACACTCCTTCTGAAATCATGGTCAGCACCATGAAACAAACCATGTATCCGTCACCATTCCTTCTGACTTGCTTTTATGCTCCAGGGAACTGAAGGTGCTGTGCAAAAATGTGACACACACTTTTCTGGCCAAAGGACACAGACTGAAGCTGTTCGAACTCAGCGTTGGGGGTGATTGTGTGCATGCATTTGTGTCCATATACAACTGGTGCTTCACTAGGAGAAACAGATCCTATTATAATGTGAACATGAAACCAAGCAATGCTTTTCCAGGAAGTGCAGTGAGACAGAAAATGGAAACAAAGAGTATTTCTTGTTACTTTCTCTGTGCCAGATGACTTTGCAGATAGTGAGATATATTCTTCTGCTTGTGTCCACTGATCATCACTCTACTGACTTCAGTACAGTTCTGTCAGCTTGTGTCAGCAGAGATATGACCTTCTGCTTGCCTGTGATTTATAAAGACAATCCATCCTTCAGGTAGTTGCAGGTAGTGTGTTTTATGGGGCAACCTCAGCTTCAGTGCACACACATCCACCTGCCCTTTGTCAAGACATACACTCTTCAAATTATTAGTGGTTTTCAGCAGCAGAAAGTGCAAAATTCTGTTCCTGATCACTGTGGTGTTGCGTGTTTTAATGAGAAAATAGTGCAAGAGTTTGGTAGCACTGAGATTTAATAGTACATTATGTAAGCTATAAGATACTTTTTCTTTATATATTTTATCCTGGAGCTTTGTCTTCTACTCTCAAGCTTTAAGCAGCTCTAACAGTTTTTCTAACCATTAAGAGACAGAATGGGTTATGTTTAAAAGGGAATTTCTTCCTCTGAACTTTAAAATTCCAATGCAAAATTCATTTGGTTTAATTTTTTAATGCAAGATGCCTCCTGACATTTAAAAAATTACTATTTTAAATTAAAATTAGGTGGTAAGTATAAAAATCAAAATTTAGGGAAATATTTAGATGCCTGCTAGTTTTTGATACAGCTTTTTTATGCAGAATTCTCATGGTTGCAAAAGTATTGCAGAAGATTTTAAGGGTTTTTTTGTACATTCAGTAATCCACAAACTATTTTTTGACCAATACATATGTAAGGAAAGATTGTAATGTTCTAATTTTATAAGAAAATGAAAACTATATTGTTGAGCTCTGAAATTCTGGTTTTGTGCTATTTATTAAGAGTTTTCATAGTGGATTTTACTTGCTCAGATCTGCCCTCTGCCAAACATACTTCAAACATTTCCTTTTACAAAATTTCCTGGAAATTGTTTTTAGGGCTCAGTATGAAAATCATCATGAAGATAAGAGGACAGTTCACTTGGAAATGAAACATGCCAGTGGTGTGATTTGAGGACAGTTTTTTCCCTCTTTAATAGCAAGATCAAGGTGTACTTCTGTGTTCTGGGATTGGCACGGACAGCAGCTGTTCTCCACAGGGCCAGACAACTAACTACTTCAAGCTTACAGAATTTGTTGACACAGTGCTTACTTTTCCAAAAAGGCTCTGAATAACTGCTGTTATGTGTCTTTACTTCTTTAAAACCATTTATTGGTGTGATCCTACTTATCAATTTTTCTCATGTATGTACAATCAGGTTTATTTGGCTATTCAGATTTGTCTTTAGTCTTTACTCACTAAGGGGTTTGATTGGTGACTCCAGATAAGAGACCTTTCTTTCCCACATGTGTAGCTGAGGTAGGGTGCTGTGCGTCACCCTTCTGCCTTGTGAACAGGAACTTGTGTCTTTCGGTCAAATTCAGAGCTTGCTGTAGGGCTATGCAACTTAATCCAAGTCTTACTCCAGCCCCAGTTTTCACACTCTGATGTCTGGTATACTCAGATATCACTGTCGGCTGATAATCATTGTTGTGATCTTTATTAGTGCAGATTTTTCCACAGCTCTCCTTGTCCTTTCTTGAGTCCCCATCTAGGCTTTGCTATGCAGGAATGAGACCAAAGACAGGTTTTACATGCAGGGTTTGAAATCCAAAGTTGATGGTCTGGAACAGATACTATAACCTCATCAGCCAAACAGACAAGAGCTGTATCTTCCTGTCTGTCCATCACAAGCCCTTAATGAGTCCTTTGGAAAAAGGATAAAACCAAAGAATCACTGGTGTGGGATGCCTCACTTTGCTGAGACACCTGGCAGGTGGCATTGATCATTTCTAGGAAAAGCAATAAACTGAAGAGTAGGCAATTTTCTTGCCAACTGTTCAAGTCAGATCATGCTTCACTGCAGCTTTATAGAGGTAAACGTGTAATCCCATTTCAGAGGGAATAGGGGAACTCATCTGTTCAACAAAGCTGGGAGCAGATCAGGCCAACCAGCTGACCTCAAATGAGTGGCAGCACAGCAGGCTTCTTGGGAAAACCTGTAGTTCAAAGCACAGACTCCTGCTCTTTGTCAGGTTTTTGTTAGAAATGAATTTTCTATCCTAGGCTACAAAATTAGAGGGAGAAGCAGAGCTAACCTTTGCCGTTACTGCCATGGGAAGGAGAAATAGTGATATTAATGTTTTTAGTAAGTTGCTTGTGCTTATCTGAGGCTATTCTTCTATTTCTAGGAAAAGCAATAAACTGAAGAGTAGGCAACTTTCTTGCCAACTGTTCAAGTCAGATCATGCTTCACTGCAACTTTGTAGAGGTAAATGTGGGATCCCATTTCAGAGGGAATGGGAGACCTCAGCTGTTCAGCAAAGCTGGGAGCAGATCAGGCCAACCAGCTGACCTCAAATGAGTGGCAGCACAGCAGAATCTTGGGGAAAACCTGTAGTTCAAAGCACAGACTCCTGCTCTTTGTCAGGTTTTTGTTAGAAGTCAGTTTTCGGTCCTAGGCTACAGAATTAGAGGGAGAAGAGCTAGTCTTTACTGTTGCTGCCATGGGAAGAAGAAATGGCTACTTTAATGTTTTAAGTAAGTTGCCGTGCTTATTTGAGGACATTCTTTTGCTGGGCTCTGAGCTGAGACACAGTGCTGCAGGTTGAGACACGTACTGGGAAGAAAGGAAAGAAATTAATTTGCTTGGTCCTCATGAGATATAACTAGGAATATTCAGATGGAAAAAAACAAGGGAAACATGAACTTGAATTTGCTGAAAAAAAATCCAAATGTTTGCATGTATTTATGTATTAATGACAAGATTCATTAGACAGTTTTGGACATTCTCAGAGGAAGCAGTGGAAGATAAATTCCTTAAAATTTTAATGAGCAGGCTGGACAAGTGACTCTGACATCACAAGGCATAACACCTGAATTGCTCAGGAGGTTGCCCAGAATTGCCCAGATAACCTACTACACATCTGGTTTAGAGCTGTATTTGAGAGAAGAAAGGTCAAATTAAAAAAAATATCCAACCCTCCTTTCCTTCTACAGTGGGATCCTGTTGTCCCTAGGGTTTTGAGACCTTCCACCACACTTGACATGTTCAGTGTGCACAATAGAGAGGGGAGAGCTTGCTTGTCTTCAGTTTCTTCATCACTGCATCATCTGCACCACTGCCCAAAAGCCATCTCTTAGTAGGAAAGAAACTATTTTTTCCCTGTGTGGGGTGCAGTCCACGGCTGGAAATGATCTCTTTACTAAGGCCGAGGAGTGATCCTGAAATGCAATCCACTGAAAACTGGATAGTGGGGAGGGAAGGAGGTGGCCTGTGGGGAATGTGTGGGGCCATAACATTAGCAGTGGGGTTGTCCTTAGCAGATATTTTAGCTATTCAGTAAACCCAGATAAAATCGTGATGCAGGAGTATTCAAGGCAACTCCCTCTTGCTTGTGACTTGAAACGGAAACATTATAAATCAGGTTGAAAAAAGCAAAGAAAAGAAGAAAAAAAAAGAAAAAAAGGGAAAGAAAAGGATAAACAGAAGAAATAAAAATAAAAATCAGTAAATCTTCATGACAATCCACAAGGTTTGGGGATGATATGTATTTTTTGCTTGCTCTGTGTTGATTACCACTCAGCCCACAGGGGCTGGCTGTAATAAACACATACTGGTTTGGACGTAGTCATTGCTTCACGACTGAGTTAAAAATAGAGAATTACAAGAAACCCCAGAAGTTCTGATTGCAATGAGCAATGCTGCTCTTTGCTACTCCCCACCCATCCCTAACACTTGTATATTTTCCTCTCTCCTGCAGCCAGTTAAGCCATCCCTTGCAGACAGCTGATGGCCACCAGGCTCTCTGAAGGTTACCGCGTGTTAAGCCCTACCCCACTCAGCTGATTTCCCTGCAGAAGCATTAGGGGGATTGGCCAGGGGATTTAAGAGCCAAAATTCATGCCCCAAGAAAGGCAAAATGCTACAGCTAGAGTCTGGTTTTTAAGATTTAGTCAAATATTTATAGAGACGTTTACTTGCACCTTCAAGGCATTTCACTGCCCGGAGTTCAATAAACATCTCAAACTGAATAGTACATCTAGGTGTCATTTCACCAAAAACTGAATTATCCAATGTTTTCTTGTACTTGTATCTTAGTTCCCTCTGTGAAATGGAAAGGAAATTACTTAAGCATGGGACCGAAGAGTTCAAGCCTGGTTTTGCAATGCCTCCTCTTACAAGCAGTCCCTGTGAGATTACTTGGAAGAATAAAGGCTGCATTCTTCCTGTCTGCAGAGCACATCAGGAAGCTAAAGCCAGGGGTTTTTTCTTACTGAAGAAAATCAGACTATGGTCTGTGCCCTGAGACATGGTGAAATGGGGAGGTGCCTGCCAGAGCTCCCCTGTTTTCCACATGGCCATTACCCCAGCACAGATTAGGAAAACATATTTGGTTCTTTACCTCCACTCAGCTGGGAGTAATCCCAGGTCTAGGTTGTCACTTCCAGGACAGATGGAGTCGACTATTTGTCCTTCTCATAACTCTTCAGTGTGTGAAATAGTTTTTCTTGTAGCCATATGTCTGCTGTGCATGCATGTGTATTTCTGGGACCTCCCTCACACCAGAGAAATCCCTCCTAATTTTTTTTTTTGCATGATGTCCAAGTGACCCTTACTTTTATGCCACCTGCAATAATCCTACCATCAGGTTTCCCAGTACAAGGGAAGGGAGCACTCAGAATTAGCAGCTACAAGGCTGTGAACAAAAAAGAGGTCTCTCTGTGTGTCTGTCCATCTCTGTCTCACAGGTTCAGGCTGCGTCATTGCCAGTCACAGACTCCAGGAGAAAGATTCCTAGGACTGTTGGCGGCTTTGGTACTGTTTTTATTATATAATAAAACTCAACAATGGTATGTATCTAAAAATGCGCCATTCTGTTAATTGAACTTGTTTCTCCCTCAGCTGGTTTTTTCCAAAATCCTATTTAGGGAGGCAAAGATAAAAGTAAGAAAATCTGAGCAAGTAAATCTGATTCATGTTTTCCTCTCTTTTCTTTGAGATGCAGTGAGTAATTGCAGACAGAGCTAACAAAATCATGCTTTGTAAAGCTGCTGAAAAGATTGTGGTAAGAAAGAGAAGACAACTAAATGCATGTGGCTCCCCCATCTTTTCCAGGCTGCACTAGGATCCCAGGGAAGTATTGCATGCCATGTGGTTCTTTCTGTGTCTTCCTTACCCTCTTCTAAAGGTAGATATAAAAGAGGATTAACTGAAAAAGCACTTGGTGTCATCTTGCTCAGCCACCAATCTAAGATAAGATTTATCAAGAGATCAGCCCAGTCTGTGGTGCAGCAAAGATTAGTCAGGCTTTAAAATAAAACTATTTGGAAAAAAGTTCACTAAAAATAAACCGTCGTGCTTTTATCCATGAATAGGTACAAGGACCAGAAATAGACACCAGTGCTTAAAACAACGTGGAATCACAATCACAGAGCGAAGAAACAACTGTCTTGTTTTGAGATATGGCAAATAGGAATTTTAATATCTCTGCACTAGATGGGGTGTGGTATCCTGGGTTTTTGAAGAAATCAGAAATCTTGCATTATTTTAAATTACTAAATGGCATCATGTTATTAAAGGAGCACGTGTACAGACTTGTCAGTTGGAATCTTCCTGCTAATGAGCATCACTGAAACTCTTGGTGCTTAAAAACGCCTTGTTATTTGAAAAGTGACAGGGTGCTTTAGATCCCAAACAAGCCAGACACCACTGTTAGGGACTTAGCACATCAAACCTGGTTCACAGAGAGCAGTGTGACTCCTCTTCTCAGCATCAACTGCAAAACACATTTACTGTCTGAGGCAGACTGATAATTAGTAAGAGATTAAATGCAATCAAGAAATCACGGCCCTTTGATCACAGAAGCAAAGACTGGTTTGGGTTGAAAGAGACCTTAAAAGTCATCTTGTTCCAATCCCCCTGACATGGACAAGGAAGCCATTTGCTAGACTAGGTTGCTCAGGGCTCCACCCAAGTTGGCCTTGAGCACTTCCAGGGATAGGGAATCCACAACTTCTCTGGGCAACCTGTTCCAGTGCCTCCCCACCCTCACAGTAAGAAGTTTCTTCCTAACATCTAATCTAAATCTCTCCTCTGCTAGTTTAAAACCATTCCCCCTTTTCCTGTCACTATCTGGCTGTGTATTAAGTCCCTCTCTGTTTTTTGTTTAAACTAGAGGATTAGCAAAGAGCACCCCCAGCCTCCACCGTTTACTTCTGCTGAGTAGAAGAGTTTTCATAACACCTAACCTTAGCCTCCTCACTAAACATTAAGGTTTTTTCCTTCAGTCTACTACAGGCACAGATAAAAAACAGTTTCTGTCCCATAGAGCAACCTATTTCATAATGGAATGCTTTTCTGATCCCCACTTGGTGTTATATCTTAATTTAAATACCTTTTTTATGGGAAGAGCTATATTTGTTATATTAAAGCTTACAAGAGATGCGGTACAACCACAGAATAAAATTGATTTTTGTTCCAATCATAATAAAGGTATCAGTCACTTGGGTTTATAATATGGTATTTTCATGATAGTTTGCTATATTCAGCATAACTTCTTTCCATTTCACCAGCAGGTTAGACTTAGGGCCTCTCTTGTGGGGCATTTCGAAAAGAGCACTTATTTGGTGAGAACTCTGCCTTTTAACATCTCTTCAGAGAGCCTACTTTAACTCCCAGCTCACAACTGGAAGTTATTTTGCTTCTTACTGAAAGATGTCAAGATGTCTTTGGTGACTGGTCTCATTGAGCTCTGTTACAGTGTTTATGTGTCTGCTGCTTTGGACCAAATGAGGTTACAGTCAGTATTCTGCACTTCACTGTATGCTTTCAAAATCACTGCCTGGCCTCTGGAGAGAGAAAAATGAAAAGTGAAGAACTTTGCCAGATGGGATCAATCGCACTGTTCAGTGGGTCAGGAAGCGTTCTGCATGCTCACCTAAGAGAGTATTGTTATTAGGACAGTAAGGCAAATGATGTGCTCTTTCTAGAAAAATCTTACTTTATTTGTCTTTCTACATTATAAATCTATGGCTGCATTTGAGAAGAGTCTTGAGTTGAAACGTGATGATTTTCATTGTGAATGGGGGTGGCAGAGTCTAACTTCATTTAAGCTTTTGCAAATGTAGGTGGCATGTTCTGATTTTGTAAGATGTTTCATTTTTGTTATTCTGCTTAACCACAAATGGGATTTAATTGCTAGACTATCGTAGTTTCCTCTTTGTTTTCCCTCTGTGAAGACACCATCTGGGAAGTGTAATTAGAACTAAACAAGAGTTTAATACATTGTCTGGATTGAAGCACCCTGGTTTTTGATGAAAATTGTCTAGAATCCTACAATAGAAGGACAGTGATTTATTAAGTCTGTGGTAAAGCATGAGAGAGAGTGTTAGGTGATTATCCTTGGCAGCTAAGTGATCTCATTGAGCAAACAGCAAAATGCTGCATTGTTGATCACTTTAGTTTTATGCAGTTTTAACTCTCTTGAGTGGTATAACAAAATTTAAATAGGAGGAATAAAGCCTGTGGTAACTCTGGCCTAAGAGTGCTTTAATTTTCATTTAATGTGCATTGTTACAATCCTGGGAGTGAATCCAGTGAACTGATGGTCCATGTTCTCACTACAGATCTCATTTGACTCCAGTATGAATCTCTGATGCCAGCCTAAGGAGAATTAGGTTTAGCAAAATAAGACTCCTCTAACACTGGTGTAAGAAACCTGAGGGTCAGGTAATTTTTCTAAGGTGAATATTTTAAAACATTTTAAAATGTATGAGAGAAATTTAGATGTCTTTTCTATGGCAAATGCCTATGTATTATTATCCTTGTAACATAGTTCCTGCAAATAATTTCTGATATTTATTGGGGTGGCTGGGATCAAGCAGCTTGAAACAGAAGATGCTGGATGGGTTGTTATGGAATAAAGTTACCAAGAAGTACATCAAGGTTTGCACTAGCTTCTCAGTATTGTGTCTGGGACTGTGCTTTGGAAGAGAGCACCTAGAGTAGGCCACATCTACACAACTGTGCAAAGTAAGGGTCTGTTGACACTCACACCCTCACTTACCTTGCACAACCTTCCCATGCTGATGAACTTTGAGATATAAGGAATGTGAGTCCTATTATTAACTTTATAAAATTAATGTTACCTAGAACTGATGCCTGTGCCAATTCCAACACAGCAGGTTGAGACAGAAGAAGGTGAAAAACGGAAAATTATTCCTAAGAAATGTCAGAAATTCTCACCAGCATATATTGATAAATCATTTTCCGTACAAGCCTTTAATATCTATGTCTAAAATATCAGTTTTCCCTCTCAAGGCAAAAGGTGGGTAGCATTAAAGAATTTGGATATGAATTTGCAGAGATCATATTTGTGCTTGAAATGAGTGAGATGTACTACAAGCTGATTTGCGTTCTGGAAGACTGCTGGGAGGAAGAGGAGGGTAAAAGAAAAAAAACCACACTGGCTGTTAGTTTGTACAGCTAGAATCATGAAGGGATGCTATGCAAGGATCTTGGATGTTGTAGCGATCAGTAATTGGAAAAGAGTCTGGGGAGAGCTCTGGGCTAGGTGAGGACTACTGAAACAAGTAACTTGTCTACTACCACCAGCCCAACCCAAGATAAAGACTGTGCTGCTGTGCTTTCTCCTGGGTTTCTGTTCTGAGGCTGTTATTTGTGTCATTTGCAGGCTCAGGAGGTTGTCTATGAGAAGAAAGTGGCAGAAGCCTCGAGGCTCTGCTGTGAGTCTCTCAGCATTTGGTGTGGCGCTGGCCAGTTTGAGTCATTGCACTGATGGGGTCTGGCATTGTTCCCCAGTGTGTGTGCTGCTGGTCTCCTCTGCCAGGGAGCGACTTCTCCTGCACGCCTTCAATCAGCTTTCCATGTTGAAGCTGAAGTAAAACAGCAGTGGAACTGCTGTAATTCTGTAGTGGCCTCAAACATGTTTTAGCATCTTAACAAAGCTGTTGTGGGAAGCATTCCATTCATTTACTGTGCTGGCAGGTGAATGAAGGTACAGGGAAGTTTGACAAATCACCAAAGTAACAGTGAACCCATGACAGAGTCAAGGACAAGTCTAAAGGAGTTATTACTCTTTAAAACAATACTGAACTAATTAATCATTAACTGGCTTATCTCCACTATTGCCAATAAAGCTGAGATGGCTTATTAAATCTAACTTTTTCCTTAGAAATGCCAAATTGTCCTAATAGTTGCCTAATAGTTGCTGATATCTATCAGCATTTATATCCTGATTTAAATTCACAGTAGAGGAGAAACAGTGATAAAAGAACTGTAGTGTATATCTGCGCCTATTAGCAGCTGTCTTGTCTCCTGTAAGGCAGTTGGTGATGCCTACAATGAACTGGCTTCAGTTAGGCCTTTGAAAGAGTTGCCAGGTATCATAAAATTCCTGCCTATGTTTCTGGTCCAAGATCAGCCTTCCTATCAAGTCTGCCACACAATCTCTTTCTGGATAGTTGACATTTTTTCACAGGATTCATCAGTTGTGAGCTTTTCTGTGGTTTGTTTTTCCTTTGGCTAGATTTAAAGAGGCTGGGCCGGTGGGCAGAGCTGCCACTAAACTTAGAGGGAAAAGGATAAGATCAGGAATGCAAATCCTCTGCTTTTTTCCTATAGCCGTTGTAGTTGTGCCTTTAAAGCTTGTCTGTGTAGAACATGGAACTTAGCTTTTTTAATGGACTGGTTGTTTTTATGTGTTTTTCAAACTTACAACTATATGTATGTATTTTAATAAGTCTTTTTCAGATTCT
This sequence comes from Lycocorax pyrrhopterus obiensis, assembly GCA_014706295.1. Taxonomy (NCBI): domain Eukaryota; kingdom Metazoa; phylum Chordata; class Aves; order Passeriformes; family Paradisaeidae; genus Lycocorax; species Lycocorax pyrrhopterus. The sequence goes on along the minus strand of JACSVZ010000007.1, from coordinate 17,354,420 downwards.
CATGGATTTTGTATTTTTTAATGAAAAAGAAACAAACAAGTGCAGAAATCCTGTTTGTTTTTCAAACTCAGGCTGGGAAATCTACAAAGAAAGAACACAGCAGTGAAAAGATATGGCGGAAAATATTTCTAAAGGCAAATGTTTTGAATAACCTGTGCACTATGTGTGTAACAGCTAAAGAGGATCTTTTCAGTGTTTGTGGCTTCGTCTTGTTCTGTTTGCAGGAATGCTCCCTGAAACGAGGGGACTGATGGTTCTTCTGAGTTAATTTCAGCTCATGTTAATATTGCATGCTTTGAAATGAAATCTGCTTCTTCATTTGATGTTAAGCTATATGTTCCCAAAAAGCCAGAAAATATTTAGCTTAAGGAAATAATTAGTTATTTGTTTGACAGTATTGTATGGAACCTTTTTTCCCTAAGACATTGAACACTATTTTCAGTATCCCCAAAAGGGATTTGTATAGCCAATTATTTCCATGCTCCAGTAACAAAACTTTGGAGATGGAAATATTCTTTGATGGCATTGTAGACCCTAATTGCTGGGGTAAAATAAAAGGTTTCAAGCTCCCCTGTACAGTATATCAATACAAAATGATTCTCTTTTATTATTGCTTGAAATCTTCATACCTGAGCTAGAGAAAACTGAGCTGGAGAGTGTAGTGTAAGTCTTTGGAAGATGTGTCACAGGGAGGAAAAGTGTGGATTAGTATCCGTGAGATTGCAGGGAATAACTTCTATACTAGACAGAAATAGAATTGCTGCTCCTACCAGTTTAGTTAGTTTACCTTTTTGGACAGACATGTAATGAAGCTAAGAACATGTGAAGGGGATGAAGAAAATGTATTTTTTTACACATTCTTTCTTGTATGTAAGGCACAGATGCACATTGGATGCAATCATTATACAATATTTAAAATGAGTGCAAGAAATGAGGAGGCTTTTCTGTTCCGTGCACCCTCAGCTTTCAGTGTTGTGGTTTTCATTACAAATGTCAGGATACTGTAGTTGCCGCCCTGTGTCCCTTACTGAGAACAAAGCCAGTTGCTGTCTGTGACAGAATGTGCTGTGGGGTACAGCCAAAGCTCTGAGCAGTCTTCACACCATCACTGACAGGGACAATGGCATGCTCTCCAGAGATGTGCTTGCATCTGTTTTCTTTTGTTGTTTTTTTTCCTACAAGATATAACCTAAAGTCTGTTGCCAGCTTGAACAACTGTTTTGCTTGAACACCTGAGGAGACACTGTGCATAAATCCAGCAAAGAGTGAATGAGATTTACATCTACAAAAGCAGGAATGGGATAGCTCTTTCTTCCTACTCAGGTAAATCTTCCCTGGCATGTAGCTCAGTATTTTCAGAGCCAGGAGCCCATATCCTCCTATCAGGCAGCCCTGAGGTTTGAGTGCTTTCTCTGAAAATCACTAAAAGAAATAGGAATCCCCCATTAACTTTAGTATGGTTTGGCTCAGGTTCAGAAGTATGGAGTCTTAGAAGAACAGCGGAGATCTGGGTTCTGTCTCAACTTGCCTGACCTTTAGCAAACCTCTCGTGTTAGAGCCCTGCAGCTCTAGGTGATTGTGCAGTTCTGGAGAGCTGTATCCGAGGGAAACATGCTCTGTTCACACCTGTAGGAGGAGGCATGCTGAGCTGCCTTCTGTACTTGGTCATCTCAGTTGGCTGGCAGAATAATGGGGGCCTTCATTCAAGTTTCTTTCTGCTTCCTTTGAAGAAGCTACTGCTTGAAAAAAAGAGACCTTGTGTAACTATAGCTTTAGATTTTTCATTAAAATATAATATGATGATTGTCATGCAGCTGGCTCAGAAGGCAAATCAACCCCTGTCTGGGTAATGCAGTGCCATGATGAGGCTTGAAGGGGCCTAGCCCATCCTAGCCAAGGATGGCATAATCTGAATCTCTTATAGTCCTATAATATTTTAAAATAGATCAAATGCCCTAAATCTCAAACAGTTTTCATGACAATGAAAACTGTTTGAATCAGTTCTGGTTATTGTGGTATTCAGTTACTTTTCCTGTCTGTACCCTTTTAATTGGCTGTGGAAAAGGGCTCCTGAGGCATCTGCTAGAAAGGGATGCATCCATTGATAGTTGAATGACCTTTAAGGCAGTTTGGGTCAGGCTGAGTTACCAGACAGGCTCCTTTTTTAAAACCTTTAACATTATCATCTCAGACAAGCACACGAGATCATGAAACCGTGTCTTATGCATTAGAACACTGCACATAGCTCACAGCCCAAGAACTTGAGTCTCCAGTTCAGTCTGTAATGGCTGAGTGTAAGGATGATCTTTCAGGTTCTTTTCCTCTGAAACCAGAGGTGAAACTGTGCTGTGGACATGAGCAGAAAGTGTTTAAAATAGATTACAGAGCAAAAGCATCCTTGTAGAAACCATCTATCTTGTCATCTCTTCATCCTTTGAATGAACCTACAGAAATCTGTAAGAGCAAAATATGACAGTTCTAGAGTTCACCCCGTCAGGACTAGGGCAGACTCAGACTTGAAATAGTTTGCATCAACTCAGAGGTTTCAGAGGCTCTAGCAAATTATTTTGAAACAGCAGTTGTTTTTCCCCTCGTGTTTGTTTTTTTCTGTTGTTAGTTTGAAGAGTGAATCAAGGTTGTACCTATTTCTCCATGAGTAACCAAACAGGAGAAGAATCTGCAAAAAACAGCAGCTAGGCACAGAGAGTGACCACAGTGAGGGCATGTTGTTTGCGGTCTGCTAACCTTTATCCTGAGTGCCAGTCACAGATGCACCTCCTGAAACATTATTAAAACAGGAGCTAAACCAAAGCTACTCCATCATAGAGAACATTTTGTACTCTCCAGCACTTTTAATTGCACAATAGTGCATGCTTTGTGCCCCTCAAAGATTTGAGGTTTGAGTGTACCCAGGGAGGTTTGCTTTGGGGAAGTTTTCTTTTCCCCTTGTATATTAAAGTTGTGTAAGAGATGGTGTCTTTCTTTATGAGGTCCTGTCCTTATCTTTAGAAGTTAACAGCTCCCATTAAAATTTCCCTCTTTCTGTTTTCCTTGTGTACGCTCCTTTTATGTCAGAATGCGAAGTTATGAAACTGGAGTTAGGACGTTCACATCCATTTTACAAAGAACAAAGGTGGTATTCATTCAAGTTGTTTGTGGTGTTTGCTTTCTTATTTCTATATTTCTTTATTAATAATCCCTCATTTTGAGTCTTTATTCCACATTTCATACTTCACTTCGGTTACAGGTTGCTTGGCATGGGTACAGCAGGTTCAGCTGTTTAAAAAAGAATTCGCCACCACCACCACATTTTTATGACTGATTGCAGTAAAATAAGAATGTTAATTCTTAGCGACATTAAGATGGAAAATCCCAAGGAAAGAGCAGGAAGAATGAAATATATGAGCACTGTGAGACTTACAGTCAATGTAGGATCAGACCAGACTCCCAGTCTTCTTTCAGATCTATACAAATACTGAAGCCCTTGCTAGCCAGACGTTACTTTTCCTGCTTGGAAAAGTGGCTCAAATACCACCTAATATTCACCTCCTCAGATGAATGTGTGTCACTTATCATTAGGCATAGTTTCAGGATCATACCTCAGTAAAAAATTTAGTTTTAAAAGCCCCTTTGTGCCTGCTTCTAGGTGAGTGGAAAGGGAAGGCACAAGTGAGCTGCTGCTGCTCCTCGTGCCGCTGTTCTCTTGTCTAGCACAACGGGTGTCTCACAGCTCATCCCAGAAGAGACGGAAGGGAGGAAAACTGGCTGTGGAGGAAACAGACTTTGCATGGCTCCAGGGCAACACGGCTGCAGTGCTTCTGTAAGACCTTTCTCATCACTGCAGTGCCCTATGTCCTCCTCTGGCAAAGGATTTTAGGAATAAGCTCTCCTGCCCCAATAGCACCGCACGCAGGCTAATGTGAAAAGGCTGCATATTTGCTCGTTGAAAATGTTAACAAACAAGAAATGTCTGGTTATTAATTCTTCTTCCTTCACATACATGTTTTCTTCATACCACTGGCTGGAGCCACGCTGAATTCATCAGCAACTGGCAAAAGACAGAAGTGGGGGCAGTTGATGTTCTGGCCAAATTCCATTTCAAGCTTTATGCTAAGGTTCAGTTTCACAACACCATTCACACTATGCTGAGAAGTGTGAATGTTTCTATTGTCAAGATTCCTCTTTAGAAGTTTTCTTCCCATTCTACATTGAAGGGAAGTAAGAAGCATTTCATATTCAAAAGAGCCAAACCACAGCCTGTAGGTTGGGCTGCTGGACCTATGAAGGTGGACAAAAGCAAACAGTGAATAGAAATATTGAATACTGGTTTTTTAAACTCTGATTGTTTACATCTGACACAATCTTCTGTATGAATTTCAAGTTGTTGGACTTACATGAGGTTTTTAACATGGTAGATTTATAAATATGTATTAATTTTTAAATCCTAATTGCTATTGGCATTTTTGTATTTGGTTTTAAGTTCATAACTAGTTTATGGGTTAAATCTAGTAAACACAGAATGGATGAAGAATTTAATAGAAGAAAACATATAATCCAGCATAGTGATCAGGAAATAGAATGGGTAAATTGGGTTCTTCTGTTGCCTTTCTGGCAAGTAGTGGTGGGCCAAGAGAAAGCAAAGTTTTGGTTTTTGTTGAATCTCATTTGCTCTTTTCTCCACAACTGCTGCTTGGAGAAAGACTTGAAGGACCCAGGTTACCATTATGTAACCCAGTAGCATGCTTTCAGTGTTCCTTCCTTCAGTTACATATGGAGTATTTATTTCACTTCACCTTTGTATAAGAAGTACGTGTGAAAGGAACTGCCTGCAAAAAGTCAGGGTCAAGTACAAATTGTAGGAGAGGTGGGGAAGTTTGACCATCTGATTGTAGTTTTGTGTTGAATAATTTTCTTGCAAATGAGTTTTCACCATTCCTGTCCACAGTCAAATGCTACTTGAATGCAGCTCTATTACATGGTGCTTTCTAGCTCATGCTTCTCTGAAAATTCCTACGACACTTTACTCTGCAAATGCAGACTTTCACATGCTCTTGGAGAAACTAAAAATGCATTTCTGCATTAAAGAATCTTTTCTAACCTGTGTGCCTTAAATATTTCTCCACAACGAAAGGTTTGGTTAGGGAAAAAAATGTTCCAAGAAGTGGACACGTGACATTGTTTATTGTATTACATATAATTTGAGTTCTTCTATTTGTCTGTTACAGATAACAAACATACTTATTAGTATCCTTTTGACATATTAACATTCATTTTCATGTCTCTTCCTGAGTTAACCTGGTTTAACAACTTCTAATACTATCTTTTTTTACATAACTGTTTTTGTGTTAAGGCTGCTAAAACTTTTCCACTGTTACTTTACTTTTGTTTTCTAGTAAGTTTTGCTTTTGAGGGGAAAAAACTTCATAGATTTTATGTGCAATCATATGTATGGTTGCTCATAATATGTATCTATAATAGATATATCTATTAGCAAGAGTAAACAAAATCAGCAGCTGTAATTTTCATTTTTTGCTTTAGTATAAAGATTCACACTTCAACCTTTGTAATAATTCATGTGAGCCCTAGTCAAGAATCTTGGAGTAGAGATTGTAAATCTACTGCTAGTTTAACTCCTCTCTGAGGGTATACACTGAGGAGTGGTGTTATGAGTATGTATCTTGGCAAGTAGTGATGACCTGTTTGTTTGGGTATTGCATGTTTGCATTTGATTGACCTCCTGGGATTTTTCTTGCTTATATTTTATTCAAAGAACACATGAAGAGCACATATATATTGCTTTATTTGTGTTGAACAACTGAGGGGTTTATTATTCAAAAAGAAAAGCATTAAATTGCATTAATGATGCTGTCACAGACTAAAACATAGGGTTTCCAGAATTCTATGATGTTTCATTAATTTGTCATACAAATATGGCCCAGAGATGAAGGAAGTTTAAGAAAATTGAGATAATTTTGTGAATGTGATTTTACTGCAGATATTTAAACTGCCTGGAGAACCTGTGTGAGAAAGGAATGTGTAGACAGACATCTTGGGGCGTGCTTTCTTTTCCTTGTATGGAAATCAAGCACTTCAAGCTAAACACAGATCAGAACTTCCCTGGCTGGATTGTCAAACTGTCACAGTGTGGTATTGCTGCTGTCTTGCTGTAGTAGTTGTGATCTGGGTACCCAGATGGTTTCCCATTCTTCTTAATAGCCTGGGCTAAAGGTCACATTATGTCTGGTGATGGGAGAAGCGAATCATGCTGATGTCCCTTATGCAGATGAAAATATGTGTGGACCTTAGGTAACCACAGACCTTCATTTTAGCATATCTAAAATGGGCATATGTTCCAAACTTTTGCTGAATTTCTCTCAAGCCCTGAATTTTGACTAAGCCCTGAATTAGGAGTAAATAGGCACTCAACTGAGAGACATGCTAATGTTCCATACGATAAATTCCTTTGTACCTGGGGAAAGATATTGCTGAGCTTTATGTACTCTTAATTTTGGTCACTCATAGAGCCAGGTCTTATCTTCCCATATGTACCTGTACAACTAAGAGAAAGAAATCTTTCTTCCTTTGTAGAAGTGACAGAAAAAAAAAGTAAAGAACCCAAGACAATTCCCAAGTGGGCTGAGGCCTTAAAAAACATTGTATAAGTATGTATCTGTCAATGTGTGAGATGTAGCAGCTCAGAAAATAAATTAAACATAAGGAGATTAAAGGGGCAGGCAAGTGAGAGACAAAAAAAAGAGATGTGCTGACCTTGCTTAACTTGGAAAAGCTAATTAATAAAGAGGAAAAACACGGTTCAGGATTCAGCATGAAGGTGAGCTTTCTTTAAGGTGATGCTTATTAACAATCTGGTACATTATTATACAGAATAATAGTCTGAAGAGCTATTATTTCTAGGAGAAGTAAGTGAGTCTAGAATGTAACATGCTAGTTTAGTAACTTTATAGAAAACATGTGAATTATTTTGTTCTTAGACTCTTTTAAGCAGAAAAGCTTCTCATTTGGAGGTACGGAGGACCCACCTATTATATTCCAAGGTAACAGGAGTTGAAATGTGATCATTGGCACACAGGTGAATAAAATAAGGGACATCCCCTTTCAATTAGATGGTGTCCATCTTACAGAGTTGTAATGACAATAACACTTCTTTCATATAAAACTGGAATTGAGAAGAGATACAAAACAAGTAGATGTTACCAGGGGTATTGAAATGAGTGGCAGAAGACTTATTAATGGAGAATGGTGTCGTGTTCCACTGCGGGGAACTGCGGAGAGTTCTTTTAAAAATGGATGGCCAGGAACGAAATTAAGCCAAACGAGGCAAACGTTGTATCTGAGAGCCGTTTATTGGTAACGAAAACGAGAAGGAGTTGCCCAAACGAAAGAGGGCTAGAAGAGCCAGAAAAGAAGAAATGAAAATGGAAAAGGACTGGGGGAGAGGAGAGAGAGGGGACAGAGAGAAGAGGGTATTACCACCAGCGAGGCAGGGCAGTGCTGCCGGCATCCAAGCCGGGGGGATTGTGCACGCTGTGTGCCTGTGGCCGGGCCGGGTCTGACCGAACCTGCGCGGCTCCCGGAGAGGCGCGGCTCCCGCGGCGATGGCACCGGACACGCGGTGAGTGGCGCTCGGACGGGAGGAGCAGGACCCTGGGCAGGGTTGTGGCGACCGGCTGGATCAGCGCGGCAGGGTTGGATGCAGGCAGCCCAGCCAAGGACGCGGGGTGAAGTGGCAAGGCAGCGGTCAGGGACACAGGAAGGGCGAGCCAGCGAGGGCAGGAGAAGCCAGAAGGCATACTGGAACCAGGAGGCAAAGGAGAAAACGAGCCCCCAGTGAGCAGCAAGGCAGTCGGTTTTTATAGCCCCCGGACCCTCCCAAAGTCTGCCCGCTAACAGGGGACCATTGGACCAGTCCAACCTTTCTTTACCGTCCATTGGTGGAGATCTGATCGGAGAAGCCCCTCCACAGTGTCTCCTACTGCCTGCCTCATGGGAGGTGTTGCCAGCTGAAGTCCTCCCAGAGACAAGGCTGTTTCTGGCTGCCTCCTGCTCGTGGCACACGTGCACCCCTCCTCTACGTGCCTCTGACAACCGCTGTTGAGGCATAACAAAACTGCATTGGCTCCTCACAAATGGATACCAAGTGTGTTGTTTTACTGTTAAAAAATGTAGTAACATTCTCTTGAATTTTCCCAGCCTTCACCTTCTTTTATGCTACATGCAGATAAACCCTATTTGAAGGTAAAAACAATACTGGATTTAACATGTTTCACAAAAATGTGCCCATACTATAAAAATACTGTGTTAACAAAGCAAACCAACTTTCCATTTAATGACTTTAAAATTAGATTTGCTGCTAATGCAGGTGTGCATTTCATCATACCAGGCAATCTGTGACACACTTCTGCACATGCCAAGTTGTTTTTAACCCAAGTCATGTGTGAGAGGAGTAGTGAGTTTTTTCTTCATATAAACAACACAGGAAACTGTAACAGGTTCTGGCATCTTGTGTCCTTTGACTTTGATATTATTAGTGCTAAGCAATGCTAGTAGAATGGATAGTCAAGTTCCGTGTTTCCAGAGATGAATAACTAAAAGAAGGAGATGCTGAGAAGATTTTTCTTTGATAAAAGTATACAGTAAAAATGCACAGGTTCTATATTTTCATTCAAAGCTGGGATTTCATATGTGAATACAACAGGTTAAGGCCCTGTTTTGTAGCTTTGCTCTGTTGTATATTTTCACACTTACCTGCCTATACCATATTTGATCGCCCTTAATGTTCATGTTTCATGTTTATTTTTAGCCATAGGTGAAGAATGTATTTTCTCATCTAACATCTATGCTTCCTGTTATAAATAATCCCTTGCAAAGCACCTGTGAGTGATTATTTGTGCTACTAATGAATTAGCAAGCAAGGCAGTATTGAAATGCATGGCAAAAGTTAAGTGTGTAAGAATCTTTTGCGTTAGTCTTTGCCATGGAAGTGATCAAATTACTGAAACTGAGAGCCAGAGGCAAACACGCAGAGGTCATTAATTGTGGTTCTCACCAGCTGCCTGGCTTGTGAAGGCAAGGCCTGGTAGGTAACTTGGACTCATGTGGCACCAGCGAGTGTGGTGGTGTGAGCTGCTGCTCTGCCCAAGCCTCTGTTGCCTTCTGCAAGTCTGTGCCAGCTCTCAAACCTCTGTGGGGAGTCAAGAAAGCTGTAAGGAGGGTACCTCCAGCATAAGTCATATTTTCTAGCTCCTGTCACTCTAAAAGTGTGTATGTCAGATTACCTGGGTCATTTCAGATGAGTCTCTTCCTTCTGAAATGGAGCCATTGTGCTGTTCAAGTTGCTAAAAAGAATCATGACCTCCTGTATCAGTTGAAGATTTTTCCCATTAAGTATTTTAAGCTTCAGTTGCTGAAGAGTTTAAAGCAGAATAATGAAGAAGGAGGCAGAATAGGAATAAATCCAAGGTTAAAATAAAGTGAAATGTATTATAAAATTATTTCATTGCCACTTGTCAATTAAAGGCCAGAATTAAAAAAACTATAGAGGAAGTCGTGAGTGTCCCCAAATTTACATTAGTCTGGGCCAAAATTTGAGCTCCATGAAGTTCTTAGGAAACTGGATTTTGCTTTAGCCTAGTTTTCCTTCTGACACTATGTATCAATACATAAAGTGCTTGTTTTAGAAAAAAACGCACCATTTGTTGCCAGCAAAAGGTGTGCCCATTCATATCCAGTAGACTTCTGCTATGTAGCAAGAGGGAGAGGAGATCTTTCTCTTTGTAGGTGGTGCCAGGCAAAACCCTTCTGAAATCTGCAAGAAGTAAGACTTCATAATGTGTTAGGAAAACTGAAGACAGTATTGGTCCCAATGGAATTTTTCCTTACTGCAGCTGGTAGGGAGAGTTTGCTGCAAGCAGTTGAAACAAACTGTGCTTTTGCCCCTTGAAGGTTCAAGTGAACCTGTCAAGAAATATTATAAATATAGTAATTATGGTAAGAGGAGTGATGCATTGGTTCTGGCTTGAAATTTTTCAAAATGTCACTCTCATACACTTCTAGAAGGTGACTTTTACCTGAGTTCTGGGAAGCCTGCCTGTGTGTGCAGCATGGCACAGCTGGAGTTTCTCTGCAGGCAGGTGGTGGGGGACAGCAAGGAATGGGGAATGGCCACCTGCTGCTGTGGAGGAGAGGAGTAGGGACAGATGAAGGAGATGAGACAGGGAGAGAAATTGGTCAGAGAAAATGCTGAGGGCTCCTCTTCAAGAAGTTAATCCTTGGATATTTTCTCTAGAGAAAATACTCTGATTTTGATGATTCTTCTGGTTTCCATCAGCTGAAGGGGCTTGCTCATCATTTTTGAGGATGGTCACAGTGCTTGTGTAAATGTCCTCAGGGACACTTGTGTATTTTGAAACATCCTCTGGCCAGTGCCATGTGAAGGATGCAGTGGCCAAAAGGTCACAGGAGATGTTTGCTTTGGCCACTCACCGAGCAATAGGGTGCTATTTGGGCTGCACCAACAGCTTACAGAAGCATTAGCAGCCGAAGAAACTGAGTTAAATGATTCAAGAACTGCAAGACTGACCTGTTTAATTGTGTTATTGTAAATGCAACCATGAAAACCTATCATTTTAAGTAATTAGAAAGTAGCAAAGTTAGTGCATGAGACTTCAGCTGGGCAGTGAAAGAGAGGGAAAGAGAACTGAACAAAAATATGAGGTAAGTTCAAGTCAGTGACTGATGCCTCAGGAAGGACAGATGAATGCATGGTCACAGATTTTTCATTCCCAGAACTTGTCAGATATTTCAGTGGTACAAACTTTGTGCTTTGATTGGTGTCACCTGTTAACTAATCTGGAAGAAAAGTACCAGAGATTAAACAGGTGTGTTACTGTGGGGTACATGAGCAGGGCAGCAGAGTTTTAAAGAGCATTTGAAGAGAATGCTTCTTCAATTAGGTTTGTTGTGCAAAACAAAGTTTAAAATTTGCCACTTAAATCTGTATACTAAATATGTAGCCAAAGACAAGCAATTAAAGTAGTACATACTGCATTGTTTGCAGGGATGCAAAGCTAGGTCATGTGCCCTGTGGATTTTTAATTGTTTTCTTCACTAACCTGAAAGCAACAGACAAGTGCTATAAAACTTTGCATCATAACTTCAGCACAGGATCAGATGAACACAACCACAGCATTACTAGTCCCATCACATTTTTAATGTATGCATTGTGGCTGCTTCTCACCCTTGTTGTTTTTGAGGGAATAGTCTGCTGATGAGGAAGGAGCTGTTAATGTAAATGATCAAGACACGCACTGGCTTGCACTGAGGACCCCTGTGGTCACTGTACTGAGAACCAGAGCTTGAGTGAGAGTGCCAGGAATGAGAAACAGTATGGCCAGCTGGGACACCAGCTCACTGCTGGCTACAAACAGCAAGACAATGGCAATGAATCATTGTTTCAAGTGTCCTTTCCTATTAAAGTTTTCAAGCAACTAAATACAAATACAATAAATACAAGCAACATAAACAAAAGCCTCCCATAGTTAGAATTTTCTAGATGATCTGTAAATAATAAAAATAACCATTAGGCCCTTTCAAAGTTGTATAGCTTCAACATCCATAAGTACTTACAAACCTAATATTTGGTCATCATTAAAAAGATAAGCTAGGTTATGTACAGCCATTAGTTATAATTTGATATTTAAGCATCAGTTGTTTTCAGTTTAAAATTCTGTTTTAAATTGGGATTTTTTATGAGAAGTCACCTAGTAAATTCTACAGCTGTATCTTCCTGTGTGTAGTAGTTTTAGTTTGAAATATGGATTCTTTTGTGTGAGGTAAAAATTAGGAGAAAACAAAGCAGGCACAAAACTTACAGATTATAAAGAAGTTTACTAACAGACTTAAGAAGGAAAAAAGGACAAAAAAACTGCTGTGGTGTAACACATCTCTTCCGTGAAAATTCGCAGTTTTGTTACACTGTGAGACATGGACCATTATATGGGGTTATTAATTTTTTAAGGATGAGTTATTTTGGCTTGAACGCAAAAGTTTTTTCTCCCCCAGTCTTTAAAAAAAACCTCTTTTTTCTTTGGCTTTTTAAAGAAACTGGCATAGGCACTTTTTTCAACTTTTGCAAGCCACACGTGAACTGTCCATCCCCCCATGTACTTTAAATGGATTAAAGAGACAGTTATGATATTACAGTCTTTACCACAGCATTGCAAGAAGTATTTTAAGCTGCGCGCAGGAAGCGCGGCACCGCCCTCTGCTCTCTTCCGAAGCCGTCTTTAGAGGCTCTGGAGCTTCGTCCCACGTGATCAGCTTTTTACTTCTCTCTCTGCCTCTGAAGTTGCTGTTTCCGTTCAGAGTCCACGGTGAGGAGAGCCCCCTGCTCTTCCTGCGCCGCTCACTGCACGGTATTCTCTTCAGTTCGGTGTGCAGTGTGCTGGCTGTAGGCGGGAAGCTCCCGCCAGCTTCTTAAGAAAACTGCGTCAGACGGCTCCATAGTTCCCCTCCCAGCGACCCAGGGTCCGTGCTGCGGCGTTGGGAGTGGGGGAGGCAGGAGAGGCAGGGGAGCCCGGCCCAGCCCGGCGGGGCCCTGGGCTCTGAGGGCCCCCCTCCGTCCCGTCCCGGCACTGAGCTGGAACGGAACAACCTCACCAAAATCCCGCATTTCCACGCGGTTTAAATATGTGAAATTGAGAGAAGCGTAATTGGTTTAACAGGCTGTCTGTCAATTTAGGTCAACCCACCACAGTGTGGTTCAGTGGTTAGGGACCGGTTCAGTCAACCAGATAAACACGTACTTAACTTTAAGGACCTGTGTAAGAGCTGCCGAGTTAACACACAGCTGTCCCAGGAGATCCCTGTTCATTAGATTAAAAGACCAGAAGATCGTGTTTGGGTGTGACATGTTGTAAAGTGAGCCTCCAGTTGTGTGCATTTCCTCTAATGCTGGCCCAGCGACACGCCAGTTGACAGCTGAGGAGTGTTATGCTTCACACAGTTTTACTATCCCGTTTCAAACTCATGGGGAGACATCCATTGCTTAGACCTTTACTGGTGTGGGCTTTTTTTATTTCTTGGCAATAATTTCTTCCAAAAGTGAATGAGATTTTCCATAGCTCCAACTTACGTAAACATTCAAGTGACTTTAGTAGAAATGTCAGTAAAAACGCAGTAAAAGCCTTAGGATTTACCTTGTGGGAGTTCATTATGGGGCATAGGCTTTCTATTCCTTGGACTAAAGCAGCCTGCCAAACATCACCATTTTGCTGGACATGTTTACATAATATGCTTTGGAATTCACCATGGAAAACATAGACATAGTGCATGTGGTTTGGGTTAAGATCATTCTGTAATTTATGATTGGAGATGTAGATGAGTATAATTTAAGCTAAAACTCTGCAAGCTTTCTACTTGTACAGTGTTCTACAGAGGGTCCGAAAGCCATTTTAGGCTTGGTGTCTCCTTAAGCATTCTGGATTATAAATCCAAAAAAGAAGAATGGGAAAAATTGCTTGTGGTGTGTCCTCCTGCTTCCTTTTTCTAACTTTGTATTGGAGGAGTCTTACAACTTATGTCTGGATCACACTTGAAATCCTCAACCCACAGGCCAATAAATGCCAGGACAGTACTTTGGGAAATACTGTGCTATCTGCTTGTCTTATAGTCGTGTCCTGGATAGCTACAGCTGCTCACTGTCAGAGATTTCAAACCTAGATAAATGACCCCTCCAGTTTTACCTGCTTCACTCTTCATATTAAAACACAATGGAATAATTGGAAAATTAACCATTTTAGGTTTCCACTAACTGAAAAATTCAAGTTTCCATGGTTGAATTTGGCCAAGGTTAGAAAATCCGTCCTAGTTTTCACAGAAGCTCTTGGATCCTGATGCAGTGACAGTAGTTGTATCATCAGAAAACCAACTTCTGCAGCTCAGAGTAATGCAACCTGCTGTTGAGCCTCACAAGCTTACATATAGAGCTTTGTCTTCAACACTTAGACAGTAACCATGCTGCTTTGTGTTGAAGTGAAGCACCTCTCGAAGAAGACACCACCACACTCAACTGCAGTATTTCAGCCGAGGCTACTCCAAGTGGGGCTACAGGCCAGTGGACAATATTAAATAAGCAGGAAAAATAAAGTGTTCAAGAAAATGCCTTGTTAGGATAGAGACTTATGGAATGCCAAAAATAATCTTGTTTCTCCTATTGATGAAATTCTCTCAACTCTTCTGCATCTATAAAATGAGTGTAAGCAGACCTGGGGGAGACAGGCAGGTCCTTTGATGGAATGGTGCATACCCTGAGGGCATCACATGTATGAGGTAGAAAGCAACCTAATCACCCATCTTCAGGTCCATAATCCTAAATACACTCTACTTTCTGAAAGCTATTTTGTATTTATGAGCTCCCACCTTAATACTATTGGTTTTCTGGGTGTAGTTTCCTAACAGACATCTCTGATATGTTGGTAAGGAGGGAACAATAGAAGCAAATCACCCGAGCAACCTATTTATCTGAACATCCATTCCATTTCATGCAGCTACTAGAATAAATTATTAGTCCATGTGAATAGGAAACTTTTCCCTCCTTTCACCAGATTGTGGTCAAAGTGTGTTTACTACTGTTTTTCATTTATTTTAAAGACACCGTATGAAAAAAGGCTCCAAACCCTAATTACAAAGGCACATGAGACAAAGAAGATGCTTTACACTGGATGAAAGTTATTGCTGCTTTTTAGGACTTCCTCTGTAAGAAGTCTTTTTGATTCCAGTAGATGGCATGCACTCTTCAAAGCTTGCTGTGTGTGATCACAAATACTGCTCCAAGGAGCACACGGAGCTCTCTTTTTAAACTGTATCCCAAGTGATTCTGTTACGCTACACGTGATTTCTGTCATCTCTTGAACATACTGCCGGAAGTTACTATGTCTTCAAAACTACGTTTTTTCACTTTTTCAGGGCCCAGCCTAGGTAGTTTTTGTTGGGATGTTTTTCAAGGAACATGAGCAGTTTAGCTGAAGCAATTTTGTTGGAGCAGTAGTTGTGAAGAAAACAATCTGAATGTCTGTGTAGTGGCATTAAAAGAGAAGCAGGCATTCTAGGTAAAAAAACCCAAACCAATAAAAGAAATAAGAGAAAAGAATGACAAGGAGTGTCTTGAATGGGATGCATTTTAAGCTAAATATGCCATAAGGTGAGAGAAAAAGCTTAAAATGTCTTTTTTTTCACTTTTTGCCCTGTGAGATAACATTGTACTGGTGAAAAAATACAATCTGTTTATAATGTTATGCTCTGAGACTTCTGCACTTTCGTAGAGGTTTCTGGCACTCAGAGACTGCAGTAGTAAATTCCTAACTTTACAGCTGTAAGTCAGATTTTGGAGAACAGCTGAGAAACACCGTTATCTGTACTCAGAGGAGAATTAATATGTGTTAGGGTACGTAGGAGCAAACTGGGACTTTGAGTTTTCATACACTAATTCAAATTCTGACATTTTCTGCATAGAAGTTCAACTGTTTTCATGTAGGCTTCTTAGTAGTTGCTCTTTGTGCAGTTTCTGACTCTATCCACAACAGTTTCTGGAAGAGAGATTTTCCCCACAGGAAGCACTGAGGAATGTTTTCAAACAGAATTAGTGCTGGATGCACTGTTATGTGCTGGCTCATTGACAAACATCTCATGGAGATGAATGCATTCTTTTAGTGTGTTTTTGGTTGCTTTTTATCATCTGAAGCCTTGTCAAACTTGTATCTATGTGCGCTTTGCAGGGTTTAGAGGAAAATACTGAAAACGTGAAAGGTCAGCTATCTCAGACCTTTGCCACTGGATGTCGGAGAGCAGCTCGGATGGTTGGTTTTTTTATCTTAATTTTTCTAGTCTTCTGATTAAATGTGCATAGCAAACCTTACACTATTCAGTCACTTCTCAGAAAACAAAAAAGGGCTTTTACTACTTTGAGAAGCAACTTGTTGGATATGTGTCTTCTAAAGCATATTGGAAAAGAAATACAAAGTTTTGGTATGAGAGGGAACTTTTGTTTTCAGGTTAAAGCAGTAACATCTGTGGTCACTGTTTTTAGCTGGAAAATACTTTGCAACTGTTTTGAAATCACTTGGAATTTTACAGCACAGCATTAGTAAGACTCCTGAGGCATTAGATGGGTACTTTCATGCTGCTATGAAAACTATAGGGAATTTTCGAAGTAGATACCAAGAGCAACAGTCATGATGGGATGGGCAAGGAGGGTTTTCCTAGTTTTTTGTATTTTTTCTGTTCATTAATACATCTCATACTTTAAAAAGAAATAGTTGGTATACATATTTGGTGAGAAAAACTAAGCAATTGAGATTGCCTCTTTTTATTCCTGATGGTGTCTAGATGAATGCTAATAGCTGTGTTCAGATTTAGTTAAGACTTGCTTAGTAGTAGACTTCTGATGCACTAATTCAGCCGTGGCAGGGGGGAGTTACCTGGCCTCTAGAAACTTGTTCTGTGTGAGTGATGTGGTCACAAATCACTGGTGTAGCCACCTGCAGTCACAAACTAGTGACAATTTACTGCAGGAAAAAAAGTGTTTCAAGAGGCATTACTCAAGAAGTAAATTCATAGGAGAAACTGCATTTTGTTTCCCCTTGTCATGACAAATTAATTCTTTCTGTCTATCTCAATCAGAGCTTGTTGATCAGTCTCTCTTTCTGTGGACTATTCTGAATTATACAAAACCCCCCAGTCTTCTACTCCTTTTTGTCCCTATCCAGCATGTCTATGAGCTGCTACGTTTCTGGTCTTCTCACATTCTCACTGGTTTAATCTTTGCTCAGTGCCCTTGAAAACTATGCTAATCCCCAGAAATTTCATAGCCTTTTTCTTTGTGCTGCCTGGCACACCCCGAGTAGAAGCAAATGCAAAGTCATGATTTTACTTGTCTCAGAGTTTCTGAGGATGTAAAGAAATAACTTTTTTTCACAAAGTACACTGTTATTGTATAATTTGCCATGATAATAATAATAATATGATTCATCCTTAATTCTTCATCTCAGCCTCAGTACATAATTCTGGGGTAATGAAGCATGCACGGTCCCAGGTTGTTACACCACTATAAAGCCCTGTCAGCAAATTGACAGATATTCCACATGTGCATTATTACATAAATAAATTATCATCTTTATGGTAGGTATTATACTGTATGGTCTAAACCACACTTTCTTGCTTTAGACTCTGAATGATGCATAGAGTAGAATCCCTGGAGATAGAAATGCACCTCGTTTAGTCCAAACGAGAAACAAACTGGTGGCCCTTCTTGCATGTAGAACTGATATCCTTCTTAAGTCTGAAATACAGAGTAAATCTGAACCTTGCCAAGGACCATGGAAGCCTACAAGGACACTTGTCTTGTGTGAGTCTGAATAACTACCTTATCTTTGTTCTTAGAAACTGTAGCTTAATCTCTTTTTGTCAGGCTTTGTCATGGCACTTAAATCAGAAAGTCAGTTAAGTCAGACACTCCAATACATATTCTCTTTGAGGTGTTCAAGTCAGGTTTTCATAAGATGAGGTAGGAGATGCCTGAAGGCAATGCTCTGCAGGGTCCCAAAGGCACCGCACGGCTGCCAGGTGGAAGGACACCTGTAAAGCTTCCCATGGCTCCCTTGCATCAGACCCACCACGCAGTGAGTACAGAGGTGGTGTTACACGTCTCCTCTTTTGCAACTTACTGCAGAAATTTCACTCTCTCATTGTTTCAAACACCTGGGTGTTATCCTGGTTGCTGTATCCCTATCTACCTGACATTTCCAAGGAGTTTCTAGGTATGGAGGTACATACATGTCTGTATAAAATACAGTTATCTTCTTTCTAACACAATCTATGTGATTCAATGTGATCTGTTGTCTTCATGTGGTTTATAGTGCAGGGTTCCATGAAAAATGAACTTTAGTTCATGATCTTCCCATAGAGACTAATTTTCTTTTCCACACAACACACTATAAAATTCTCTATGAAATCTAAGCTGCAAGTCAATAAAAAAAATTGAACATAGGAAAAGGCATTATCCATGCATTTCAGTCTGTCTAAAGACATTATTGAAAGCCATGTATGTGGCCATACACAGGATGTGTGATTATGAATAGGAAAGAATTCCTGCCTGGCAGATCCATCATCTTTACCTCTCTTTCTTATTGTTCAGATGTATTGCTGCAGCCCAGTTAATAAATAAGTCAATACATTAGTCAGTCAGATATAAAAAAAAACTCAGGAGGAAAAAAGAGTCTCTCTTCCACAGTGATATATATTTGTGAAAAGACCCGGACAGATATGGAAAAAAAGGACACTTGTTAAAAAATTGTGTCATGTTATACTTCATTTTCCTTTGCTCCTGCTGTCAAATGGCCTATAGACTCCCCTCTCTCTACAGGACAATTAAGCTTCCTGAGCCAGATTTAAAAGCTGGAGAAACTGTTAAAGGAAGCGTTTAATGAGTAGAAATCTCATGACAATTCTAATAGGGTTTTAAAAATGCAAACAAATGTAGCATAAATTTAAAGACTGCAAACTCAGGTACATCATGAAGAGTTGTTTTCTTAAATGATCTCATGGAACAATACTTTAAAAAAATCAGAAGAAGGATACAGATGTGACTGGTAACTGATTCAGAGTAAGAAGCCAGGTCACTCAGAACACTGTTCTCAGGTTCAGTAAGGATGCTGCTGATCAGCTATTTAAATATATAATTGTAGCATCATAGAACTATTTCGGTTGGAAAAGGCCTTTAAGATCATTGAGTCCAACTGTTAAACCTGCACTGCCAAATCCTCCACCAAACCTTGTCCCTAAGTACCACATCTACACTAATTAACTCCAGGGGTGGTAACTCAAACACTTCCTTGGGCAGCCTGTTCCAGTGCTTTTTGGTGAATAAATTTTTCCAAGTATCTAATCTAAACCTCCTTTGCTGCAGCTTGAGACTATTTCTCTTGTTTTATCCATAGTTGCTTGAGAGAAGAGACCAACCCCCACCTGGCTGCAGCCTCTTTTCAGGCAGTTCTGGGGAGTGGTAAGGTCACCCCTGAGCCTCCTTTTCTCCAGGCTAAACAACCCCAGCTCCCTCAGCCTCTCCTCACAGGACTTGTGCTCCAGACCCTTCACCAGCTCAACTGCCCTTCCTGGACATTTTCCAGCGCCTCAATGTCTTTCTTGCAGTGAGAGGCCTGAAACTGAACACAGGGTTCGAGGCATGGCCTCATCAGTGCCAAGTACAGGGGGATGATCACTGCCCTGGTCCTGCTGGCCACACTGTTCCTGATACAGGCCAGAATGCCCTTGGCCTTCTTGGCCACCTGGGCACACACTGACTCATATTCAGCTGCCATTCACCAGCACTCCCAGGTCCTTTTCAGCTGGGCATCTTTCCAGATGCTTTCCCCCCAGCCTGTAGTGCTGTCTGAGGTTGTGATCCAAGGGCAGGAGCCAGCACTTTGTCTTGTTGAACCTCATACAGTTGGTCTGGCCCATTGATCTGGCCTGTCCAGATTCCTCTGCAGAGCCTTCCTACCCTCCAGCAGATCAACACTCCCACCCAGCCTGGTGTCATCTGTGAACTGACTGAGGGAACACTCATCCAGATCATTGATAAAGATGTTAAACAGGACTGGCCCCAACACTGAGCCCTGGGGAACACCACCTGTGACTGGCCCTCAGCTGGACTGAACTCCAGTCACCACCGTCTCTGGGCCTGGCATCCAGCCAGTTTTTAACCCAGTGAACGGTGCACCCATTTAAGCCATGAGCAGCCAGCTTCTCCCGGAGGATGCTGTGGGAAATGGTGTCGAAGATTTTACTAAAAGTGTGGTAAAAATGCACGTAGATGACATCCACAGCCTTTCCTTCATCCACTAAGTGGGTCACCTTGTTGTAGAAGGATATCAGGTTGGTCAAGCAGGACCTGCCTTTCATAAGCCCGTGCTGGCTGGGCCTGATCCCCTGGTTGTTCTGATATGCTTGTGTTTAAACTGACTTACATGTTTATGTTAAACTCACTGAATGTACAGTAAATGATATCTCAGAGGAAACAACATGGCTGCAAATTGTTCCAGAGAGAAAAGTTCTTTTTCCTGCTGCAAAAAGGCCAGTTATGCTTCAGGGTGTTGCTTGTAATACCAGTCCGTAGGCCAAAACAGGCTCCATAGTAAATCTCCACTCAGAATTCATTAATTTCTTACAGATAAGAAAAAAACCTACATAATGCAGTTAAAATTCAGTAGAGGGGCTTAGTGGCAGCAAGTAGCTTAAAACCCTTGTTAATGCAGACTGAGGCTTATGTTTCTCTTGCAGACTGAAGCTTATGTTACTCTTGTTTGTAGGAGTTTTGTGGGTTTGGTTTAGCTCTTTTTTTATTTTTGTGCAGAAGCTGAGACCTGACCAGATTTTTTTACTGATGCATAATGCAACATTTAACAACTGAACATCACATAGCAGGAGTGATGCCAAAGCTAGTGTATGTTTTGAACAATAAAAATATTTTAGCTGTTTCCTCTGCATGGCCTGCCATATTGTGGCTGTATATGATGAGTGTTACCAGCTCCAGTGTGGTTTGAAAAATATATCTAATCTAAGAAATGAAACCCCCAAACTATAGCCCGTGACATAGCACAGTGGAACAATAAAGTCCCAGACTGTCTCCCTAAAGAAGCTCAGCAGCTGTTGTCGTGATATTAATTTAACCAGCAAACAACACTATTTGAAGTCAAACTAGAAGTTTCTTGGTGAGCTCATGCTTGAACCCTAATTTCACAAGAGTTGTGGCAAACAGTTTGGACTCCTTACATCCAGACAGTGAAATCCCTTTTGTCCTCATGATGTTCCATAAGTTTTCCTAGTCACTCATGTGACACATCTAGCAGCCAGAGCACACCCTTTCCCACACATGAGAGAGGAGTAAGCTGATTGTATGGAGTAGAGCAGGTCCATACTCCCTCTCCCTGTCATGAACATGTAATCCTTAATAATCAGTGTTCTACTGTCTCTCCAGGGAAAGGGGAAGAGATACAACCCTGATCCAAGATTTGCTGCAAGCCAATATTCTTCAGGGCTTATTAAGCTCTCATTTACTCCCATGCAATCTGACTGATTCCTAGGAGGAGCTCTGTCAGGGAGGAATCACGAAGATTACTGTCCACCAAACTTCATCATACCATTTTTGCCTTGGCTTTTCTGCTCCAACTACGTTTGAACCACTTGTTTGAGTACTAGGGAATTGGTACTAGACAAGATTTGCAGCCCATTCACTTTTTATTCTGAGGTCAAAAAAGCTGATTCAGCTTTCTATCCCTCCTCTTTTTTTCTTCTTTCATTAAGAAGAACAGTCCTTCTAGGAACAATTGGACTTTTATAGCTGCTGTTTACTCATTGCTTCAGAAGAGACCAGTGCTTGGTTTGACAACAAACATGTAGCTCAAGAGATGTTCTTAGACCCTGATCTTAAGCCTGTCTGTCCAAGGTTGTTTTCTCAAGAATGGCTCTTGCTACCTAGATTGAAGTAATTGCTACAAAACAAAGCAGACTTTTATACTGAGAATACCTGCTTGATTAGTTGACAGAGCTGAAATACCTTGAACAGAATAAACACGATCTCTGTTAATTTACCTTGTCCCCAGCATCTGTTTTCACTAGCCTTGTTATGGTCTTCGTCTACATTTTTCATTGAAATGAAAATGGTTTTTTTCCCTCTAGTCTGTAATCTAGGTTTATGCCAAGCTGGGGGAGTATTTGGGAGATGTAGAGTACTTTCCCTGTAACTGACTGAAAATAAAAGGGCATTGTCACTCAAGCACTGTGTAAATCATTAACCCTTAACTTTTGTGAGGAAAGGATTTACATTTGGTAGCCAAGGAAAAGCAAGCAGTTCCCCCCAGCCTTTTAGTCCTAGAAGCTTCAGTGTGAATACAAGAAAGAAAGAAGCAGTTGAAGAGATATAGAGAGCGGACTATCCCAGAGGGAGCTGAGAGAAAACCTAAGGAAAATGTTTGGAGGAAATAGGAACAAAAAATAGCAGGGACCTTGGTGCTTTAACAAATTATTTTCCTGCATTTTGACACATTATGCATAGCAACCAGCAAGAGAAAGAGACTACAGCCTAAAAAGTGCAGATAAATAGATTATCTCATAGAGCACTGTATATCTGACATGCAAAACTATCTGTAAATATTTAGATAATGTAAATTCAAATGTTTATGGACAGATTTTTTTTCCTGTACCTTGTGCATACTGTGAAGATGAGGGACAGTAGCTAATCTCTTGGTTATTCAGGCAAGAGATTGTTTCTTTGCTTAAAAGAGAGTAAAATCGAGGTTTAATTCTGATACTAAGTTCTGTTAATGCACTTACATATCACCTTGTCAGGGTAAAGCATATTTGAAATTAGTGAAAATATAGACTGTGTTCCCTTTGGGACAGTTCTATTCTCTACTAAGATGAATAAAAATCAAATCTCCTGGGCTCAAAGGAGTTTCTCTCTTTTCTAGGGAAAAGTGCTGCCTCAAAAGGGAGAAGGGTAGGTGACACCGAGCTAAGCAGAACATCCTACTAAATTATTCAAAAGCTCTTCATATGTGCTGCTTGTTATGATCTGCTGTTTCATGTGACTACTTGACTACTTATTTTCCAATATGTGGTTCATTTGTCATAAATCCTGTCAATGTTTTTAAGCATCTGTAGTTAGCAGTAAATATTATCATCTTTGAAGGTCTCGGTGCTTATGAGTTCTCCATGGACCTGTTTCGTAGCTTAGCTGTTTGGCTGCTTGTCACAATGACATAAGAAAATAATGAGCAGAATTAATTTATGTCTTTGTGTTCTGGCCTCAGTGGAGTTAGACTATATGTTTTGGTCGGATGGGTTTCAGATAAGCATTCAGAATGGGTTCTTTGTTTGAATAGCCGTAGAAGCTCAGCACAATGGAACAATGATTTATTGAACTAAGGTAATAATTTGCATGTTTGAGAGATCACAGCTGCTAAAAGGCATTCTTCACTGTTTTGTGATACTTACCTATGTACAGAGGTACCATTAACATTGAGATTAAATTAGTTGTGTTCAGTTGTGTAGCAGGGCCTCTGGTTGTTGGTACTCTCTGGCTTTGTACTTGAGTACAGCACTGCCTGTGAATTGGGGTGTAGTCAAGCTCCACTCTGTCATGCATTCATTTTTTTCCATCGGCATGAAAATCTGAAGCAGAAGAAAGCCTTATTTGTGTTTAAGTCCCTTCCCTGCATGCTTTAATATGGCACTGTGGCCATATTCAGGGTATGAAGAAAGCTGTGCATGCGAGCGTGCAGTGTCAGAGGGAGATGGCAGAGGAGTAGGACAGATCCAGGGGGATCTGGTTTGTAGGGCCCATACTCTGTTCTGACTTACATCTGTGCATCTTCCATTGACTTCAATAGGCACTTCTTGCAGTTGTGTCATTATGTGACCGCAGGTTTCAGGTGCAAAAATTCTGCATTCTCTTGGAGCTAAATATCATTAACAAGATGCAAATAGAGGCACAAAACCAGCACAAGGAAGATGTCTCAGTCCGTAAGGCAAAAATTAATTTCCATGACTCTGAGATAAACAGATTTTCCTTTTCTAGTAATTGGATAGAAAATTTCTGTTGCAAAATTCGGATTTTGTCATGTGCTACACAAGAAGCTTCTCTGTCCTTCACAGAAAGTTCGTTTTTCACTATTTTTTCTCCTTCTCTCCTCCCACAACATAGTCAAAAGCCTGGAATAATACTGCCTCTCTGGTCCAGTGATAAATATCTCATTGCTGAGAGCGGTGCTAACTCCTTTATGGTACCATTTTTCGTGTTCTGATATTCATCTGTCATCACTTTTTGTAACATGGGTGCACGGTTAGTATATTTTCCTACTGTATCTTTTTCTTTAAAAACCCCATACTCATCAGAATTTCAGCCCATGCTGAAGGTTCAGTTACAGGCTTGAAGAGATGGAGAGTGTAAAACTTTGAAAAGTGGAAAAGGTTCCAGGAAACCAAACTAAAATTAGCCCAAAGTAAAATAATCAAGTACTTCTGTTTACTGATCCATTGCAGTTCCACCCAATTATTTACTAGTGAGCAAGAGTCCAAGGTTTTCTTTTGAATTAGTTTCAGCTGTCCATATTTCAAAGTTTCTGAGGAATATATAATTAACCTGTAGTGAACAAGAGGTCACAACAAGTTCTATATTCATGTTTGGAATGCAAGTGAAACTAGTTGTAATCTCCAGCTGCAAAGTTTGGATCCCAAGTTCCTTGGGTTTTTGGAGCACGTCCACCAGTGATTTCATGGCTTTGGGGCCCATGTGCATGAAAACTGCAGACACTGTCTCATCTTTCTTGTAATTCCTCAAGTCACGCACATTATCCCCTGGCTAATCCTTATGTATCTCTGATACTTGCATTGATAAGTCTTCAAGAAGTAGGCAAGCCTCACATTTGAGCTGTCAGAATGTGCACTGGTATTCTTTGTTCACCACCAGCAGCACATTTTGTTGTGACCACTGCTGCGAAATATTTTTTAAATTGCAGAATAAAAATTACAACACTTGGAGTTGTTTTCCCCTTAAAAAAAAAGAAGAAAGAACATTCTCTAATGCGTTTTCAAATAGTGCTGTTTTTTTAACCATCAAGTGTATTAGAAAGAAATGCAATTTCAATTTGAAAGGGAAAATTGTAGAAATGTTTGCATAAAAATGACTGGATTCTTATTACAAGTCTAATAACTTTCTGTTGAAAAACTTTGCAAAGACACAAGCTGTACATTATTAAAAAAAGTTTTGATTCATTGGAAATGGCTCAGTACTGGGAACACTGAAACTTTATATATCTTTTCAGACCTGTTTGAGGTCTGTAAACCTCAGTCTTCTGTTGTAGAGGAAAATTTTCTAAAATCTTGTCCTAATCTGGCATAAGACCAGATCTCAAAAAATATAGTTTTCTTGAATAAAAATTTTGTTCTTTACCTATTTCTCATATTTAAATAGACAGCCTTAACTTTTAGGGGAAATGTCTGATTCATAGTAGTATTTTTAGTATTTTTTTTCCAATACATTTTAATATTTTGTATATAAAAAGGGAGTCTATTGCTACCAATTTCTCAGGTGTTGAGAAAGTTAGAAGCATGACTTTTGCCGTCCTGCACTCGTGTGTATCACTTTGTATTGGGTTTGCATGGCCTGCTTGTAGTAGCTGGGGGGCCACAGGGGTGGCTTCTGTGAGGAGCTGCTGGAAGCTTCCACCGTGTCCAGCAGAGCCAATCCCTGGCAGCTCCAAAGATGGATGTGCCGCTGGCCAAGGCTGGGACAATCAGGAATGGTGGTGACGCCTCTGTGATAACAGATTTAAGAAAAAAGAAAAAAACCTTACTGCTCAGATATAATTGTGGCCAGAGAAGAGTGCGGTGAGAACGTGAGAAGAACAGCTCTGCTGACACCAAGGTCAGTGGAGAAGGAGGGGCAGGAGGTGCTCCAGGTGCCAGAGCTGAGATTCCTCTGCAGCCAGTGGTGAAGGCCATGGTGAAGCAGCTGTGCCCCTGCAGCCCCTGGGGATCCACGGGGGATGCAGAGATCCACCCACAGCCCATGGGGATCCACGGGGGATGCAGAGATCCACCCACAGCCCATGGGGATCCAGGGGGGTGCAGAGATCCACCCACAGCCTGTGGAGGAGGTGCCCATGCCGGAGCGGGTGGATGCTTGAGAGGAGGCTGTGAGCCTGTGGGAGACCTGTGGAGACAGGGGCCCTGTACCCATTCTGAGGCAGCCTGTCCTTGAAGGACTGCACACCATGGAAGAGTGACCCACACTGCAGCAGTTTGAGGAGGACTGTCTGCCTGTGGGAGGGACTCATGCTGCAGCAGTTTTGGCTGGACTGCAGCTCGTGGGATGGAGCCACACTGGAGAAATTAGCAGAGAACTGGCTCCCATGGGAGGGACCCCACGGTGCAGCAGGGGGAGGACTCCTCTCCCTGAGAAGCTTCGGGTGACAAACTGACCACAGCCCCCATTCCCTGTCTCCTTGCACCGCTGGGGTAGGAGGGAGGGGTGGCGGGAAAGTGTTCTTACGGACTTACTTTTACTTCTCATTATCCTGCTCTGATTTTGTTAGTAATAAATTCAGTTCATATCCCCAAGCTGAGCTTGTTTTGCCCATGATGGTATTTGATGAACCATCTCTCCCGGTCCGTATCTCTACCCATGAGCCCTTCGTTAAATTTTCTCTCCCCTATCCAGCTGCAGAGGGGAGTGAGCAAGCAGCTTTGGTGGGTGCCTGGCATGCAGCCAGCATCAACCCACTACACACTTCCTCAAATATAAACCAGAGTTAGTAAAAAAACTTCTTCCTCTAACTACTGCCAATTCAATGAAACCAAAGGTTTTCTTGGGAAATGCAGTTTTCTGAGTAATTTTCAGTGGCAGTTGTTCAAGTCTCATTACAGCCAAGTATTCTCTTGACTTCAACATTCTGATTATATTACAATAAAATGTTAACGTTGAAATTAACATTTTCAAAAGATTAAGCAAAATGTTCTTGAATGCTTTATTTTGCAAATAAATCCTAATTTTTAAACTATTATCCTCAATTGGAATTAAATAAGATAGTAAAAGCTACATTTTCTTGCTAATAGAAACTATATTCTTCAGCTGTCTCTCCTGCTTAAGTAAACAGCCATGGTCTTCAGAGAAACTGAGTTTTATATCTCCACACCAGTACCTTAGTCCATGAAACATTTGGGATGATATGTCCAGTGAATTAATTCTGATTGTATCTCTACCATTTGAGAAATAACTACAAAAAATACTGTGAAAGCTACACCTTCAGAAGGACACACCATTGCCATTTCAGAGACTTCTTTGGAGCAGTAAATATGCAGTGTTTATGAAATGTGGGAGGTGGTGGAATATGCGTCAGATTCCCCAGTTATATATGATGGAAGTAATCCAGACTTTCCCTTTTGGCATCTTGTGCTATAACTTCTACTTGATTTTTCACTTTTTATTCTAGTGCCAACAATATGCCTAAGCAAGTAGAAGTCCGGATGCATGAAAGTCATTTAAATCCAGTGGAGCACAGATCCAGGAACATATGTGTGCAGTTCTGCCAGTCCCTCCACAGGAATCTGCTCCTGACTCTTACTGTCTTTGGTAAGCTACATCTGCTGCTCTGGACACTCCATGTGTATCTGCAGTTGTTCCTGCGGCACCACAGCCCCTGTCTGTGGTCTTCAGCTGTTCCAGATGAACAGCCAGAGAGTAAATAGGATGCCCCTGGGCACTGCTTGTGTAGTTCAGGTGAGAAAGGTGTTCCTGACACAACACAAAGCAAATCCACACCACTGAGGTACATTCTGTGTCTGGTTTGGAAAGAAATGTGATTTAAACCCCAAGGCCAGTCAGGTCAATGTCATTCGGTAGAACTGAATGTGCTACACCTTTTTTCTCTCAATGATTTGGAAAAAAAAAAAAAAGACAAAAACTCTTCAAAATTTTCTTTTATCTCTTAGTTTACACTTCACTGGCTTTAAGGTTTCTCTTCCCTCTCTGTAGCTGTAAGCCAGCGCTCCATGATCTCATCCTGAATATTGCCTCTGGCTTTAGCAACTTCCAGATACGGAACAGTTTGACATTTTATTGTGCTTCACAGGCTCTTTGCCTGTTTCTTTTTCACTGAAAGCCCAACAGCCATATGCAGCAAATTTGTAGACATACTCTTGTTATTGTTTGAAAAACCAGCTGCAACTGGTCTTGAGCTGCAAATTTCATGTCCATATTTTCAGCCTGCAAAACCCCATACTGCTGCAGTGTTTGCCTTGAATCATCTTTTAAAGGTGTACCTGATGCTGTCCATGAAAAAAGTTGTAAATGCACATACATTTTTCATTGTATCAAAGAGATACTTCATAGTCATAGTTGCTGCAAATCACAACACAAGCTTTACTATCAGGTTTCATTACACTTGGGACTTGAGCTTCTGATCAGGAAAAAAAGGCATCCTGGATGTAAACACAAAATACCTGTTCAAAACGATCATGTTATAAAAGTAGACATGGCCTTTTTTCCCCTAATCTGTGCTTTAACAGCCTCAATCCTGAGAGGGAGCTTTAAGTTTTATCACTGTAGAAATCCACATAAATGATGAAGGGTTTGTTTGTGGTTTGAGAACATCACCACAAGGAGAAGGATGCAGAGCATCAAAAAAAGGAATTATACATGAGCTCTAAGAATCAAGTTTTCTTCAAAGATAGGTGGAGTATTCCACGTCAGGCAGTTCCTTCCAATACCCACCTGCTCCTTTTTTTATTCTTCTTCCAGGTGTTATCCTGGGTGCAGTGTGTGGGGGTCTTCTTCGGCTAGCAACACCTATTGACCCTGACATCATCATGTTAATAGCCTTCCCAGGAGATATACTTATGCGGATGCTAAAAATGCTGATCCTCCCTTTAATTATCTCCAGTTTAATCACAGGTAAGATCCATTAGCCATAAATACTTTAAGATGCTTTCTACAGATATCACCTGGTTTGCATTTTGTGCTGTAGGAAGAATAATGGTGTGGTCTTGTCAGCATTTTGCAGTTGCAGTGTGTATTTCAGAGTTAATTCTTGAATGACTTGGTTGGCTTTATTTTGTATATGCTCCAGTGAATTTATTTGCAAACACATGTGCATATGCTACTGTCAGAAATTTCTTAATATGCTGTTTGATCTAATTTTTGGATTGGACCTTGCAAATAAAATGGCATGACATTAGTGAGCCTAGCCTTCTTGAAGGTGTGGTGTCAGCCAGACCATGACCAGTTTGCAGAAGTCAAGGGCAAAAGATGGTAGAGATCTTCTCTATTTTTCAGTGTTTCAATTAGATGGAGTTTTAAATGCTTCTCTTCAAATTATTAGCATTAGACACTGCACACAACTGGAGGGAGAAGCATCAGTAATCTGTCTAGTGGTGAGAATACCAGAGGGATGGAAGTAGGCACCCATAGGCACTCATTAAGCTTTGACAATTACAAAGGATTTTATTTTATAATTATTGACTTGGATATTGAGTGTGAATGTTTGCTTTTTGTTAAACACCTGCAGGACTGTCTGGATTAGATGCTAAAGCAAGTGGCCGCCTGGGGACAAGAGCCATGGTCTACTACATGTCCACCACTATTATTGCTGCTGTGCTGGGTGTGATTCTGGTTTTAGCCATCCATCCGGGGAATCCGAAACTCAAGAAACAGCTTGGTCAAGGGAAGAAGAATGATGAAGTATCTAGTCTGGATGCCTTCTTGGATTTGATCCGAAACTTGTTCCCTGAAAATCTGGTTCAAGCATGCTTTCAGCAGGTAAGTCCTTCTGCTCCTTGGTAATATTCTTTACATCTTTTACTTGCTGGGGTTGTCTGCAGAGTTAATCAGAGAAATGATGTAAAGAGGAATACAGGTCTAAAGTCTTGAGCAAGTAAATGAAAGAACATTATTTATAGCTGCCTTGGTTTATCTTGTAGTTATTATTTAAATTTTTTTAAGAAGTTTATTTTCATTTTGTTATGAAGTAAACTTTAATTTTCTCCATGCTTTTCATACATTATCTATGGTCATGAATGCTGGCTTGGTCTTTCACCCAGGCTGAATTTTAACTTGGCTGTTAGTTACAGAGATGATGGTTCTGCAATGCCCTGGTTGGAATATATGGATGACCTTCATTCCAGATCATTGCCAAAAATGTACCCCAAACCCCAGCCTCTCATAACCTCTATTGCTGTTTTAGAGTCCAGATGAGGTGGGGAAAATAGCTCCAAAGGGCTGACCCACCTACAGGTGGCTCCATTTCACCAGTTTTGGAGCATGCTGGGAAGGAAGGATGCTTGCACAATGTGCTGCTTGCTCTGTAAGGAGATAATTCTGTCTGAAAGCTTTTCACCAGTGCTTAATCAAAACACCTTGACTTTAAGAGGTAAAATAAATGAAAAACATACGCTTCCTAATTTCTACTTAAGCGTATTTCTTGCATGTAAGCTGCTTTTTCCTCCAACTGAATTGGTTGAAAGTAATGCAAACAGGTTTTTTGGGGGTTGGGGTAGTTTTTTGATGTAACAGGATTTGTTGCCAAACCTGTTCTTAAATGTTCCTGTGTGAAATGGCATGATAGCTGGTGCTGTGGTTATGGCCAAAGAACAAAGTAAAGAGAAGAGGGGGAAGGGAGAAGAGGCCATGGGAGAGTGGAAGAATGGAGGGTAACCTAAACTGCCAAAAGCCCTTGGATTGCTTCACTTCTTACATGGACTTCCACATAAAAACACATAATCCTTGGGGATTTAGAGAGAGAACAGTCTCAATATTTCCAAATCATCACGGGAATGTCAGTCATGTGGTCAA